>CM053785.1:926942744-928301911 GCA_028749045.1 Cupressus sempervirens | reverse complement strand
TTTAGGATGAGTAGGAGGTGTAGTAGGAATAGAAGGCCAAAATAAATCAAGGGCAGTGCAATGTTGATCCCTAGAAGGATGATAAATACTATGCTTGATCATCTTAATCTCTCCATAATAAGGAAATTTGATCACTGATAAATAGGAGAATCAGTGGCTTGCATGGAATTCAACCAAGATCTAAACCAAGCTTAACTTGGAATTGGTTGAAAGTAAGAATGACAACAAAGGTACTATTTACTACTTTACCACGGAGCTCAATATGAAAGGAAATGGAACCTTAAGAGGGATACAAAAATCCATTACAAGTTTGAATCCAAGTATCAGTTGAATCATATGAATAATGATGTATTTTCCTAGAATAAAAATATTCCTTAGTGATAACATGAACCATGGTAGTAGGATCAACAAGATAACCATAAGAAGGATATTTAGAAATATGAGCAGCAATATAAAGAGGACCATCAAGAGCCTTGGAAATATCAGATTTGTTAAATGAAATAGAAAGGGCTTTAGGATTCTTAAGGTTAGGTTTAGGTTTAAGTTGAATGTTAGATGTAGATCTTCTTAGGTGGGTGGAGGTTGAGGCACATGATCCACAATGCTAATGGTACGATCATTCTCTTCCTCCAAGGTATCATAAGCAACATTCAGAGAAGGAGAAGAAGAAGAAAGTTGAGAAATGGTATAAGTAGTAGTTTGAGGTAAATGATTGGTATATATTTGAAGGTTTTGATTAGGAGTTGACATAGATTTATTTCCATTAATCTTGAATCTTATGTTTCAAAGTATAACATGCCTTAGTATTATGGTTAGGATAACGATGATATTGACAAAAGGTTTTAGGATCAAAGTGTAGAATTGATGTAGTAGAAGGAAGAAGTGATTTAAAGGATGGAGTGTAATAATATTATCACCAACCAACCTTCTCATAGTGGAATGTGAAGACTTAGAAAGAGGAGTAAACTTACAATTCATCTAAAAAATAGAGGAGGTCGCAACACATCTAGAAGCAATAGTTACTTGTTCATCTACTATTTTTTGTGGCTTTTTTAATCTTGACATAGTTTTTAGATTTCTATAATTTGTAATGATTAGGTGTGGCGTCATTTTTATCAATGGGTACATGATCCATTAGAGTGGTGCTCTCAAACTAACTCACTTGGAATTGATAGTGAAGCCTAGCACAAAGTTGTGAAAAGGAAGTAAAATAGTAAGAAGAGTCGTATCTCTAATGTCTTTTTGTAGATTTACAATAATCATATGATGAATATTAATATCAGGCACATGATAAGAAATATTAGCATGCAAATTATTAAATCTACCAATAAAATCAATCACTTTTTCCTTGGGACTTTTTTATAATGCATCAAATCAATCAAAGACACTCAAGGACCAATATTATTCTAAAATTCTTGTATAAAGGAATTAGAAATTTTATTAAACCAATCAATAGAATAAGGTGGAAAAGAGAAATATCATTTCAAAGCTTTGTCATGAAAGGTATGAGAAAACAACTTAGCTAAAATCCTATGATCATGAGCATAATTACTACATACAACTTGGAAATTTTTGAGTCACAAGGTCATCTTTACCATTATAAGTAGCAAGGTGTGGCATGTCATCTTGTTCAAGAAAAGTTGTATAGATAATGTAAAAAGACAAAGGACTACCCATATTATATGTAGGCACATTAAACTTGGATTGAGAAAGGAAGTAAGTTGTTGTTGTAAAGAAGAAATAGTTTAAGAAAGACTAATGATAGTGGAATCATTAGAGGAAATAAGTGGAACTAACATAATTGATACACTAGGAAGAGTGTATGCATTAGATGGAATAGAAGGAAAAAAGGGTGGAACACTATGAACCACATGAGGAGGATTAGGAGAAGTGTAAGGAACACTACTATATGAAGGTTGTGAAGTAATGAAGTAGGCAAAAAACTCACATGCAAAGAAGGAATAGGAAGATTGCTAATAGGAGGATTAGACATTTGAATAGAAGTAGTCACAATAGGAGAAACATTAGTTAGAATGCTAGAGATGGGTACAGAAATAGGCAAGGCAAGTTAAAGAGTACTAGCAGGTGGAGTCATTCCTATTTTAGATGTGACCTGAGCCAAAGGCTTAACATGAGAATGGAAAATGTGAGTAAGACTATGTAAAATATTAACACCATATTCATCATTATAGATCACTTTCTTAAGAGCATCAAAAGTAGCACTAGCATCAATATTTTAATTCTTTTGAGGAAGACAATCATGCATTTTATCAATATCAGTAGCAAGATTGTGAACTTGTTTAGGAGGAACCCTTAAATCCTCGTCCTCATCATGATATGAGTGAGAATATTCATGCTCCATAGAAGGATTAGGATCATGAGAAACCATGGGATTACTAAGGTTCCTAAAGAGAGGAGAAGGGGAATTCAAATTGAAATGATCCATGACTCTACAACTTCTCCTAATAGGAAAATTATAAGGAGGACTTAAGGTAGTAAAGCTCATACAAAAACAAGGCAAAAATGAATCTAACTTTATGAAATGAACTAAATCACAAAGAACACAATATAATCCAATAAATAAATAAAGCATGCAAACATAAATCACAAGATAACACAATGAAATGTAATAATCGGACTCCAAAAAGAAAGAGGGCACAAGTCAAGTTCACCAAAGATGTTAATGGGGAAATGTGAATCAAGGGAATAAAACCCTAAGTTCATCACATAACCACAGTTACATAACTCAAAGGATTCAAGAGAATTATCATTTCAATCCCAAGAGAATAGATCTAGAAATATTAGTGCTTTTCAAGTGAGAGAGGAGCATGAATGTAGACTAGATCTAGGGGGTAGAATAAGGGAAAAGATGCAAAATTCCTTAGAAACCCTCATGATAATGAGACCTAGAGAAAGATATGTAAATGTAATAAGTAGATATGTTGAAATGAAAAAGAGGGTAGAAGAATCAACTTTTAGATCTGATTTTATGTTTGTTGTGATGTTCCAAACTGATAAACAACATTGAATCTAGGCCTAAAACACTGAAAATCTATAAAACCCAAAAATTGTTTGGTGATCTAGGAAGGGTGACTTCCTCGCAACGGTGACCTCTACAATCTTTCTTGGCAAGGGTGACCTCTGCAACCTTGCTAAATTATGTATGACCCTAATTTTGATTTCACAATTCTAAAGAATGACAAAAAGGGTATATGAATCTGCAATCTGTTGTAATAACCCTACTTTCCATCTGTATTTGATAAGATAAATTTTGAATAAGTGATGATCTAATTCCCTTAAAAATGATATCTTTATATATTTTTCATGTTTGAAGGGACGTGTCTCTTCTAATACCTATATTATAATTATTATTTATATGATTAATATATTATTATTATTAAGATTTTCATAATTATTATTCTTTATTTGTTTATTAATTATGAAAAATATTATTTATTCTTTATCATTTAATACCTGTACATTTTAATCATAGTATTTGATGTATTACTATTTTATATTATAGTCATTATTATATTAGTATAATATCATTATTATATCAATATGTTGATATATAGATTACATTATATTATGGTAATATATAACCTTATATCATAAGTTTAATGAATTCATTTATCATTATATCAATAGTTAATAGTAATGTATTTAAACAAAATTATTTTGTATCATCTATCTATCTCTCTTAGGTGGAGGACACTATAATTAGGGTTCTAAGTGGGGGTCATGACAGTCTGCCCCTCTTGAGTTTTCTTGTCCTCAAGCAATGTGTAACTCAAATTCATTCCTTTCCCTCCATACGTGTTAAAATACTTGTAAAGTACACATGTTAGTATATGATGATCTACGAATGAAGACACAAAGTAGACACATTAATGCATGAAGACACAATACAAACACAATGTAGACACATGAATGTAGGAAGACACGAAGCAAACACATTGATCCATGAAGACACGATGTAGAGACATAGTATACATGTTAGAACCTTGATTACAAATTGAAATAAGAAAAGGTAAGGAAATTTTTTACCACTTTGATTGTGAATGTTGTGCTCCTTTCTCCATCTAGAGATCAAAAGTTCTTGAAGACACATATTCTTAACAAATTTTCTATAGCTAGTACTAGAATAGGGTGTATAATTCCATAGTGGATGGTAGATTTACTGTTTCTTGAGTTTGGACATAGTCAGCTTGGGGCTCCCTCATATTTTTAATCCATATTGGGATTCTCTTGCCTCAATGTGGTTGATTTACTCCTCCCCCTGTGCACACTCCCTACCCACTAGGAACATGTTTAAATTCATTATGGATGGAAGGTTTACTGTTGCTCGAGTTTGGACACGCTCAGCTTGGGGCTCCCTCAAATCTTAAAATCCATATTGGGATTCTTATGCCCCAACGCGACTGATTTACTCCTCACCCTATGCACACTCCCTATCCATTAATATAAGGGGTCTTATCGAGTTATTTGTAACTTATTAATAACATTATATTAAACGCCTCTCTTAAATACTCGATAGTGATAATATTTAAATTAACCAATAAGATAATCCCTATCCTCAACAAAAATACAATTATCCTATTCTTGTTAAAATAACATTCTTATTTATATTCAATCATTATAAATTGCATTCTTTGTTACATTCCTAATATTAAGTACTCATTCCATATTAGTATTATCATAGACATTAATTTATTGATACACCTTCAACTCAATAAATCATACTTACCTTGGAGGTGCACAAGTCTTATTCTTCTTTGTTGTTACTCTTCACTCTCTTTCTTTTCATGAATTGTCCCTTGTTTAATTGATCACAATATAGTCTCTATCGCACTATTTAGAAGTGCCACTATATTTCTTTTATACTTCTCGTACATGTCAGAATTATAATGACATTATAGAAATGGTGAAGTGTGGGTCTCTACTTCTCCAATCTTCCCAGCTTTGTCTCAACTGACATCTGTATGGTCCGAACTTTAGCTTGTAACATAACAAAGTGTTTGTTTGGAAAATAATACTAGTTGCCTTCATTTCGACATACCAATATTCCTTCAAGAGTAATGACTCCAGCCTTTCATTATATCATAAATTCATGCATTTAATTCAATACAAGTTTGTAATTTCTAATGTGATTTAATTATTTTTATGATGCAATGTTTTTGGATGCTTGCCTTCAAGTCAGACCCATCATGTTTACCTCTTACCATAATTGATGACTGATTGGATGATTGATTTTGAACTCCTTATATATCTTGATTTACTATATGTTCTTATCCCATTAGAACTCAAAAGACATGTTGTTCTTCACTTCAGAATTTTCCTCAAGAAATTGTACCCATCCATAATAGTTGGCTTATTCTTATTGATCATTATTTTTTAGTAGAATTTTTTAATATTTTACTGCTGATTGTGTATGCTCATCCTGCATAGTACACCAAAAACTTGGAATTCATTCTCCAAGTCCTGCTAGGTTGTTCAAGGATTCAAATTGCCAACATAAACACGTGACATAGCATCAAAAGAAAGAAGAACTTAAAATGGTTCTCCAAATAGATATTGCAAAATTTATCGCATGTTATTCATTATTCATCAAATCCTTGTTCAATGTTTCAATGGTAATTCATCGTATTTGACCTTCTTTAAATAATGATTGGTCGGTGTCCTTCTGAGTTCTGACTATAATTTCTCCCTGGAAGATGGTTACCATTACTTTATAAGGTTCATGGATTACCAAGACTCTGATCACCATTACCACAGATTACGGTGGATATTGTGGAGTATTAGTTTGACATAATTTATGATTTCCTCCATATGGCACTATTGATTCATTCCATGGTAATTATAAGATATCATTTATACTTCACTCCACATAATCAGGTATTGACATCGCCCGATTTGGCCAACAAGGCAATAACCATTTAAATATGACTTTTCGTATATATTCTCCTTAATCATTATCTTATAATCGCATTAAGATAAATGATTCCTTACTACACAATGATGGGTGTGAATCCATTTTATTAGTTTTGATGCTTTTTTATTGATGCTATTCTTCTTTGAATGAAGTTTCACTTGTATTAGATGGTGTTTGTATGATATACAACCAATTTAGTGATATTGAGAATAGATCTATGTAACACCTTTGCCAACAGAGGTGACATTGATAGTAGTAGCAGTGGGTTGATCTCGAGATATACATTGTTATGAAAATACCCTTATAACAATAACTCAATCCTTATACTTTGAAAGGAATACAACATGATATTCTATAGCACATTAGATGATTGCCTGGCATGTTAGAGCATCTTCAATGTTATACCATAATTTAAGGCATACTTCTAATGATGATTCCTTTTGTATGCTCTTAGGCACATTGCAAGATGTGCTCTTTATCTTTCTTCAATTTTTTTTTATGAATGTTGTATATTTTACATATAAGTCATGGTAGATGAATGTAATTGTAGCGATGTAATGTGAAGTTTGCACTGATAATAATATTTCTTTGTAGTTGATCCTTGGTCGTGTTGAGTTGAAGTAATTGGTTGTGATTATTAATATACTACTTGGACCCTTCATTATTATTATTCTCTATAAAGTTATTTATGTAGTATTAAAAAACATGCTAAGATTGCATACATAAATATATATATATGGATGAATAGTGAAGGTATAAACTCTATATCCTTTTCAACTACGATCAACATAGATACTTTTATCTTTTCTTCTCATTCATTAATGATCAATGATCCATGAATATTAATGAAGGGTTATACATGCAATCTCAGTGGATTGACTATGACTTTAGGAATGCTTTCTTGATGACATGTTTTGACATAAGTATTCAGATGGAATCTTCTAAAACAAATCTGCATTTCTCGACTCCTTCAATTTATCATAATACTCTTTCAGGCTTATACCTGTCACATTGTTCAGTTATTTCTCTATGTTTGATACAATTTGAAATATGAGTTTTCTTAATTTTGTCTATTGATGTTCTTCCTATCAGGATGGTAAGAAAAGCTACTCTAATACCAATTGTAATGACCCCATTTTCCATCTGTATTTGATAAGATAAATTTTGAATAAGTAATGATCCAGTTCCCTAAAAAATTACTTCCTTATATATTTGTCATGATTGAAGGGAATTGTCTCTTCTAATACCTATATTATAATTATTATTTATATGATTAATATATTATTATTAAGATTTTCATAATTATTATTCTTTATTTGTTTATTAATTATGAAAAAAATTATTTATTCTTTATCATTTAATACCTATACATTTTAATCATAGTATTTGATGTATTACTATTTTATATTATAGTCATTATTATATTAGTATAATATCATTATTATATCAATATGTTGATATATAGATTACATTATATTATGGTAATATATAACCTTATGTCATAAGTTTAATGAATTCATTTATCATTATATCAATAGTTAGAAATGTATTTAAATGAAATTATTTTATATCATCTATCTATCTCTCTTAGGTGGAGGACACTATAATTAGGGTTATAAGTGGGGGTCATGACATCTGTTCACCAATTTGAGATCCAAAACCTACAATAAAAAAGTGTTTTTGTTTGTTGATGGAGGAGTTGCCTTGGTAAAATCCAAGATTAAGAATTAGACTTGAACTAAAATAATTGAATTGTGAAAATGCAAAGTAAATATTTGAAATTCACCTTATAATAGTAGAATCTCTCCAATCAAATGTAATGATCTCTCCTTACCAATTGACTTGGATCAAGAATGTGGATGAATGGATGTAGAAGATGCAACAAAAGACCTTGAAGAGACTGAAGAAGATATTGAAGATAAACTCCTTAAATTCTTGAATCATTGATCTTCAATAGAGGAATTATTTGAAAGATGCTTGGAGGCTTGAATGCTTAAAAGCTTGAATGTTTGATTACTTGAGTGCTTGATAGTGCTAGGTCACAAGAGTGAGATATGCAAAATAGAGAAAATGGATGGGTTTATGAAGGGCTCATAATTAACTTTCTCATACCCCAACCCAATCCACCTAGAAGTTAACATTGCTGAACAATCTAGATACAAGACCCAAGTGATGGACCCAAAATAGAGCCCAAGCAAAGATGCATTGTCCCTGACTAGCCCAGCAAGGGAACACTACATCCTTGATTAGGCAAGGGAACATTGCATCCTTGCAAACCAAGGCCCAAAACCCTTGGGAATCCCTTGGGGTCCCAAAATAGGTCCTAGATCCATAAAATCAAGTGTAGAACTCAAGATATAGTCATTTTGGTGCAAAAAAATAGATTTTGAGTAATTACATGAAGGAAAGGGAGGACCTAGGTAGTTAGATACTAACCTGAGATTTATGCCATGAAAATAGGATCTTTAAAGAGGATCAACTAGGTCTTACCTCAATTCCACCTAGGAGAAAGGGGAAGAAAAGAATAGAGATACAAGGAGATGATGATCTTGCAAAATAGGTGCTAAACCATCATTAAATTATAGTATTTTCAATTTAAGATGGTACATCAATAAAAAAAGTAACATAAATAATCTTAAACAAAAATCATTCATGACCGGAAGCAACACAACCCACAAGAAACACAAGATGGAACAACCTCACAAGCCAACACCATAGCAAAAATAGAGTCCCTAACATCAAAGTTACAATATATTGACCAACTTTAAAATTAGTGTAATCTCCATTATGATTAACATTTTGCACTCACAAATTTTAATTAATTTTTTTTTAATAGTTTAATAAAAATCTTGATCAGTTTATTAAAGCTTAAGTATTTTAACTTAATAATCTCTAAATAATTAATTTAAGTTATGGTAAGTAACTTCAATATTGTAAGTTATTTGTGTTCTTTAAGCTATTAATATTTAACTTTTAATAGTTATTTTAATTGTTTTAATTTATCATTCTCATGAAATTCACAAATACCCAACTTGAAAAATCTATAAAATTACTATATAATAATATAGGTCGTCACAAAAAAATGAATTAAATAACTTAAATGAAAAATCACGGCAAGCCCCACCATAAATCACAACACAAACACCCCACCAAGATTCGAACACCAGACCTCATACAAACAAGGCTCGTGACCATATCGTCACGCTTCGAGGTCATCCCCAAAAAGCCCATGGAAACTATTGCATTCATTAAATGTAAATTAAATATAATATTTTAATAAACAGATCAATCAAATATAATAATTTATGGGACACATTTTCTCTTCTTAGAACTCTAAAATTATAACTTATATTGTTCTCCACCAATAACTATTAACTATTTTTTGATTAATTCAATATTTCTAAAGCTTTCATATTTATTTATTCATTTTTTCAGCTATATATTTTTATTATCTCAATTCATTATGTGTTCCACATATTACATTTTTTTAGCTAAATTTTCTTGCACTTAATCAGAATTTTAGATTTTAAAAACTCATATTACAATAAATATAATTTATTTTTTAAAATTTTAAAATTTGAAGTGTCATTTTTTTTAATTTAGTTGTTTAAATATATTTAATTTAGATTTTCAATTACACCCCTTCTCAAATTATTTAGTCCTGTGATTAAACCATCAATTTAATCTAAAAACTTGCACTTCAATATACTATTAATGTTAAAAACAATCTTTGATCACTTTTTAAGAGTGTAATTTATTCTTATTTATTAAGCTTGTGTAGAGTTGAACCAAAGACCTCTGCGATAAAGGCTCACAATTTACCATTGTAGGCTCTTGAAATTATAATTATAACATTACATTTATATCATAAATTATTTTATTTTTTTTAATATCAATTTTTTATAATAAAATATTATTTTTCAAATATTTAAATATGTATTACTTTTTTAAAAAATAAAATGGTAATTTTTTTATAACTCTAAATTGAAAATTAAAATCCTCATATAGAGGCAAAAGCCTACAACGCAACGGTAACTTGCAAGCCTCTCATGTGGGAGGTCTTGGGTTCGAATATACCTTCGCTTAACATATTATAATAATTAATTCCAACAAATAATAATAATTAATCTAGGCTTCGGTCGTTTACCGATCAAAAAAAAATTCTCATATAGAAGTTTCATCTAATAATATTAAAATATTAATTAAATATTATGATTAAATTAATTTAATTTATTATCTTATAACTATTAAATTTTAATCTTTCTCAATGTACTCAATTAAACTATTGTAACTAATATGGCGCTTGTTTAAAAGTTTAACATAATAGTATTTTCCAAAAATCTAATTGGCTCCTACTATTTTTGAGTAAGAAAATAAATATTTTTTCGAACAGTTTAAGTACCAAAAATTAGATGAACTCTATAGATTTGGGGTACAATCATTTATTAGTTTAGCCGAGTGGTAAATGCATGAATAATATAATAGGTCATCATTAAATGGATAGTAAAGATATTGTGCAACGATATTCCTGCTAAGAAATCATGATTTGGGTTTCTACAAGCCCTATGAAGAAAACTAAAAAATCATTTAAATGGCAAAACCCATGTCTTCCTCCATAAAGAAATGAGTAGACGTACGTTTTACCGGTAAAAAAAATGGTACTTATGTTTGCAAGCTACCAGTAAAAACCAAAACCAAGGGTCTTTAGTAAGTACATATTAAGAATACAATCAATTTAAATAGGCGTGATATATAGGGAAAAGAAAAGTTCATGATTAAACTTATTTACATAGACATACATTAGAAATAAGGTGTGATAGAAATTTCATTAACTGCTTAGCTAACATACATATTGTCGCTTTGCAAATTGCCGCTCTTTTGAAGTTTGAATTTGAGTTTGTCCATGGTGGGCCCTAAGCCTCTGGACCCTCCACCTTGCCCTGATCTATAGATGGTGTTGATTTTGCGCAGAGATTTGGAGGTCATGACAATGGGGTGTGGGTCTGTGGAGGAGGTGGGAAGGAATCTTTCTAACCCTAATCTTTTGGATAATGGGGTCTCAGCTGGCTACCTGGTGGTATGTGGTTAGAAGATGACAATTGGGACCTTGAGAGATTGAAAGAATGCTCTTGTGGGATCCTAGGTGCTTAATGTTTCTAAGGAGGAACCTAAGATAGCTCACAATGTGAAAGGGTCGATGATCTCCCTCCCGAATGAGTGGGTGGATCGTGTTACCTCTAGTTTAAATTTTTGTGTGGTTGGGAGATTTGTGGCCTTCAAACCCATGATAGAGATGGTGCATAAGTGGGTTAGCCAAAAATGGAAGATAAGGGGTAGTGTTGATATTTCAGCTATGCTGAGTGGCATATTCTATTTTAAATTTTTTGCAGAGGAGGATTTCAATCTTATACTCTCAGGAACCTGGTACCGTGGGAAGCATTGTCTTGTATTAACAAGGTGGTACCCAAGATTTGATGCTAGTATAGAACTCAATAAGCTAGCTCCTGTATGGTAAGGCTACCTAGATTACCACTTGAATTTTTGGATGAGAAGATACTAAGGTGGATAGGAAATTCCTTTGGTTACTTTGTGACTGTGGATAAGGTGGCAATGCAAAAATCTGGATTGGTTTATGCCAGATTTTGTGTGAATGTGGCATTAAATCAGGCTCTTCTGACTGTAGTTACCCTAAAAACTAAATGGGGAGAGAATTACCAACCCATAGAGTATGAGAACACTAGACTTTTTTGTCAAAAATGTGGGCAATTTGGACATCTTATTGTTGACTATAAAACCCAATTGCAAAAAGAGAAACAAAAAGTTGGATCCCCTGGAATAGTTAAAGAGATTGTTGGGGACCCCTCGAATACCCCAAGACTAGAGGAGGGGATTGTTGATGTTCAAAATATAGAGGAAAACATGACTCAAGATACCCCAGCTAAAAAAGTTGAGGGGCAAAGTGTACCTGAAGTAAGGGAAGCTCTAGAGGAGAATAGGAAAATGGAAGAATACCCATTCAGATGTGAGATAGAGGAATTAATAAGCTCACCATTGGGGGGGGGGGCTTAAGGAAGGAGAAATTATGGAGGAGGGTGAAATAGTGGCACACCACTCCCTCCATAGTTTTCTAGCAAGTCAGGGTGATATGTGCTTGCAGGAACATATTGAGGTAGATTGTGGTAACCAGGAATGGGTGTGCACTCCTCTAAGAGTGATAAAGGCCTCCCCAATGGCGATTGTTGCTAAGGTGATGGAAAGTTTGGAGAAATTTGAAAAGGAATTAAGTCTCATCTCACTACAAGAGGATGAGAATGGTGAATGGGAGGTGTAGAAAAGAAAGAAAAAGGGGGGGAAGAAACTAGATGTTGGAACTTGTGGGAGAACAAGAAGATCGACTAGTAGAGCAACCACGATAAAACAAGCAGCAAGGGACGTGGCCAATGGTAAGTAGCTTACACTAGAGACTGTAACAAGAGGTAAGAAATGAAATTTCTCTCTTGGAATCTAAGGGAGTTAAATAACCCCCGGAAGCAATATGCTTTAAAGCAATGTATATTTCAGGAAAAGGTTGATTGTGTGTTAATTCAAGAAACAAAAATGTCTAGTGCTAATTTTGTTAGACTTGTTAGTTACATTTGGTCGGGAGCTGCCTTTGTACATATGGATGTTGATGGAGCCTTAGGGGGTATTGCAACCATGTGGAACCTGTGCTCTATGACTAGGGCTAAGATACGGAAGGACAAAAAAATTATTATAACGAATTTCCAAACTAGTAGTCAAAAATGGGGGCATATTAACATTTATGCTTCTAACAACAAGGTAGGGAGGAAGGAAACTAATGGAAAGATGGAAAGTATTATAAATACTATGAAGGATGAACAATTAATGTGTGTGGGAGATTTTAATACCCCCCTCTATCACTCAAAAAAATTAGGGGAAATTAGAGACAACCCTGAAAGCTTGCAAGATCTTCATGATTCTATGGGTAGAATGGATTTTATTGATGTTGATTTAAGAGGGAACCCATTCACATGGACTAATAATAGAAAAGGAAGAGATCTAATCCAATTAAGATTGGATAGATTAATGGTGTCAGGGAATTGGGATCGATTAGGTAATTCCCTTCTAGAGAATCTCACAAAAACTGGCTCTGATCACTCCCCTTTAATGTTTTATTAGGAGGATGGTTTAAGAGGAGGATCAAAACCCTTCAGATGTGAAATTATGTGGCAGTCCCACCTAGATTTCAAAGAACGTATTCAAGAATGGTGGAATATAAAAATTGATGGTACCGCTATGTACAGACTAATGCAAAAGTTAGAGAACATTAGGAGGAATGTTAAGGGTTGGGCTAAGAGTTCCTTTGGTGATTTGTTCAAGGTTAAAGGGGAAGTGGAGGAAAAACTTAAAAAGTTGCAAAAAGAGATTGCGGAGGGTAATAATCTGGATGCTGCTACTCAAGAGGAGGAAAAATATAGAAAAAATGGAAGGATATCATTTTAAGGGAGGAAATTTATTGGAAGAAAAGATCAAGGGTTCAATGGTTAACTGAGGGAGGAAGGAACACTACTTTCTTCCATCGGTCTGCTTCAAATCATAAAAGAAGAAACATGATTAATAGGTTGGAAGGAGAAGGGGGAAGAGAATATAAGGATCAAGAGGAGATGGGGAGACATCTGGTAGAGTATTTCTGCAAGGCCTATAAAAAGGATAATAATACAGGAAATTAGGTTATCAGAAGAAGTCTAATAAATACAATCCCATAGGTGCTTGGTGATGTGGAAAATAATTGCATTTTAGGTATTATCACAGAAGAGGAAGTGAAAAGGGTGGTGTTCTCCATGAAAGCCTATAAGGTCCCAGGTCCTGATGGTTTCCCCTCTATGTTTTTCCAGCATTTTTTGGAGGTCATTAAAAGTGAACTGATATGGGCTACCACAGATGTTTTTCAAAACTGGGAAGATGCTAAAAAGGATAAATAAAACCTTTATTGCCTTGGTCCCCAAGACCCCGACACCTGTGAGTCTACTAGATTTTAGACCTATAATCCTCTATAACACAATGTATAAGATATTTGCAAAAGTGTTAGTAAATAGAATTAAGCCTTTCCTGGAAAGTATTATAGGAACACCATAGAAGGGGTTTGTGTCGGGTAGACAAATCCTAGATGCAGTGATTGCTACTCATGAAATCATACATTTTATGAAAAAGAATAAAAAATCTAATATGGCTTTCAAGTTGGATATATCTAAGGCATATGATAAGGTAAAATGGGACTTCCTTTATGATGTGCTTGGAAGAGTGGCATTTAATGATATATCTAAATGGCTCTCCTTGGGGTAATTTTATTGCGAAAAGAGGAATAAGACAAGGTGATCTACTATCTCCTTATCTTTTTATTATGGTGGCAAAGGTGTTGGGGAGATCATTTTCTAAAGTGGTTGATACAGGATGTGTGAAAGGAATAAAACTTGCAACTACTGTTGATACTGAGGTGTTACAACAATTTGTGGATGACACATTTTTGTTTGTGAATCCTCTACTATGGAAGTTGAGGCTTGGAAAAGTATACTTAGAAATTATGAAGAAAGCTTAGGGCAGAAAATAAATTACTCTAAGAGTAAGCTTTATTTTTTTAATACTGAGACTATCATGTAGAGGAAGATAAGGAAGATATTAGGTTGTTAGTAGATCAACCTCCCGGACACATATCTTGGACTACCGTTAATCACTAGGGAGGTGACCAATAAATTTTGGAACACTATTATTGAAAGAACCAAAAGGAAGCTGGCAAGATGGAAAGGGAAGATTTTAAGTAATGCTGGTAAATTACAATTACTCTCTACGGCCCTCCAGGGCATTCCAATCTATTTTTTGTCCCTTTTTAAGATTAATCAAAATATGGCTGACAAAATAGAGAAAATACAGAGGAACTTTCTATGGTCAGGATCAAAAGATAAGAACAAATTAAACTTGGTTAACTAGGAGGAGGTCTGTAAACCAAAGGAAAAGTGGGGATTGGGAGTTAGAAGACTTCGTGACTTGAATAAGGCTCTCCTTGCAAAAGTTGGATGGAGATTGGGAGAAGGAAATACTGATTGGATCAATATCAAAAGCTAAATATCTTTCAAACTCCCTGTTGTCCCATACTCTATTTAATAATGATCTTGTGGGAGGTTCCAAAATTTGGATGAATATTATTAGGAGAAGGGGGCTGCTAAGTGAAGGGGTAAGATGGATCTTGGGTAATGGGCATAAAATAAGGTTCTAGGAAGATAGTTGGATGGGAGGGAAACCATTGGTTTATAGCAAATTTAGAAGACTAATGGAGAAATTGAAGGAGGTGATAGGACAGCAAGTGGTGGATTATATTAACTAGGGAAGAAGGTAGAAGAAATTGCAAAATGATATGTACTCTCAAGAGGATATTCAACTCCTTAAAGAACTGGAAGAATTGATGGAAGCACAAAGAATCCCAATTCTAATTCAAGAGGATAAAGCTATTAGTGTAGTTTTTTATTTTTCCTATTTTGCTAGGTTTTTCCTACACTTTTAATAATCTTGCTTAGGTTAATAAAGCATGTCTTATTAGGTGAATGGTTGTGAGGTGTCACCTTCCTACATGTGAGCATCCATTAGCTATCTTGGGAAGATACTTTGCTATCTTTAGTCCGATAGATGGTTGCTCCTCATTGGTTGGTGTTGCCACCTCCTCCCTCTTCCTAGGCTATATAAGCATACTACCTGGCTTGTATTTGTATCTCTTGTTTTTTGCATCCTCTTAATGCTATTTTGCTTCCAGCATTTGCATTACTCTCTTGGAAACTAACTCTATGATGCTATTTTAATTTTGTATCATTTGCATTCATAGTTTAGATATTTATTCTTTGCACTAGTTTTCTGGGTTATTAATCTTATCAGATTCTAACATGGTATCAGAGCTTTTCTATGTGCAAGAGTAGATTTTAGTTTCCTTATTTGAGAGATTCAGGGGGGGCTAATAAACTTTATTGTAATTTTTTGAAAAATGAAGTATGCTCTTCTCTTGCATCTTTGGATGATCCTGAGAATTAGAAAAGTTTTGACAAAAATGGTTTTTCTCTGATATTTCAATCTCAAATCTGACAACCAACTTGCATATTTGAAGTTTTCAATCAGTATTGCAGGTTCCAACATACCATTGATGGACTTAGGAAACTGATCCAGCATTTTCATGTCATATTTTGGTTGCTGGGGTTGTTTTTTAATTTTTGGAGCCGTTTTTTACTGTTAAAGGCGTCCAATTTACACTACAGCAGCATTTTTTAAACATCAAAAAAAAAAATGCTTTCTGGGTTTTTTTTGCAGCCCCGAAAAACCATCTGGGTATCTTTTAGATTTTGCATGCAAGTTGTATATTTTGCAGAATCGAGCATGCAAAGCTACAACCATACCCCTCTCTGTTGGCAGTCGCAGATTTGAACGCAGTTTTCAAATGTCTCATTCTTGCTCATACGGACTCCGATTTTGATGATTCTTGTTATGAACTTGGCTATTTTTTTGTGCTCTATCCACTAGTGGAGTCATTTTTTGATTTTCATGCATGAATTCTTCAGAAATTGTAGATTCTCAGCCGTGACTATGCACAGTGCTCGTTTTGAAAACTTCGGAGGATCATAACTTTCTCATACGACCTCGTATCGAGGTAATTTTTTTTTTGGAAGTGCATGATTTTTCGAATAGATCGCAGTGGTGCTATTTGTTTCCTTGATTATTGTGCTCAAGTTTCACTTTTAACATATGCTCTTCATGAGGAGGCCCTATCGATTTTCCTTCCATAACTTGAGCATACAGACATATTTTTTCGATCCAAAAAATGCGTCGAAAAGCTGGTTCTGATACGGAGATGATGGTATAGGTTTTTTTGATTTTTGCTACAGTCTGGTTGCTTTTTTTGGCAGTCAAAGTCAGATGTTCTATTTCGCCTTCCGAGAGCCATATCTCGCTCATTCAGACTCTTTTCTGGGCTCGCCAGATATCGTTGGAAAGCTAGTTCTATGAGTTATTCAGTTGCAAAGGTCTTTTATCTAGATTCTGCTCTAGGTTCTTTCTCCTTCAAGTTTTGCACTTTCACACTCTGGCGGATTACTTGGATTCTACAGGTCTTGGAATCTCTTCTTCTGTTCTTTTGGCTCACTCTTCTTTCTGAATTCTGAGCATTGTATGTTTCTATTCTGTTGCATTCCTTTTTCTGTAAATGCACTGAGATAAAGTGTCTATTTTTGCATATCTGGGATCTTGTACACCTTGTGTTTGTTTGTACTCGCACTCAGTTATAAAGTGCCATGGGGGGTCATGATGTTTTTCCATTTTGTGCTCATCCACCTTTGTCAAGTGAATATTTCTTCCACGACATTAGCCCATGCAGTGTGTCGATGACACTGCCCTTTATCCTATGCTTGTACTTCTATTGCACTATTGGTGTTCCTAATTCTTCTTCTTGTAGATGTTTTTGGCATTGCATTTCAGTGTTCCTGTCACCCCTCTCCCTGTTCAGCATTATGGGGGGGTTCACCTATTGGCTCTATTGCTTCTTTGGTTCGGTTGAGTGATCTACGTATTCAGTTTTTGTTCCTATGTACTAGGCGGATGCAGTGGCTAGGCACCTATGCATTTCAGTGAGATGGTTCATCTACTATATAGACACTCATTCATTCCTACCTTTGGAGGTCACCTCTTCGATTGATCAGCTATTCAGACTTTGTCTTCTCTACCTGGTCATGCACTATTCCAATGGGGGTTCCAGCAGTTTCTTCTGACAGTGTTTGCAGCTTCATGCTTCGAAGATGCTTCATGCTCTTTTTTGTTCCTCTCTTTGGGACATTTCCTAGATTGGAGGCTTAGTTTCCTTCATCTAGTTCTTTTTCTTGTATTGGGTACCTGATCAGGCCTTGTTGCCGGGACCCATTTTCCTGCTTTCATAGCTTTGCTAGGTTAGCATCCACCTAAGCTTCGCTTATGGGGGGGTGTTAGTGTAGTCTTTTATTTTTCCTATTTTGCTAGGTTTTTCCTACACTTTTAATAATCTCGCTTAGGTTAATAAAGCATGTCTTATTAAGTGAATGGTTGTGAGGTGTCACCTTCCTACATGTGAGCATCCATTAGCTATCTTGGGAAGATACTTTGCTATCTTTAGTCTGATAGATGGTTGCTCCTCATTGGTTGGTGTTGCCACCTCCTCCCTCTTCCTAGCCTATATAAGCATGCTACCTGGCTTGTATTTGTATCTCTTATTTTTTGCATCCTCTTAATGCTATTTTGCTTCTAGCATTTGCATTACTCTCTTGAAAACTAACTCTATGATGCTATTTTGATTTTTTATCATTTGCATTCATAGTTTAGATATTAATTCTTTGCACTAGTTTTATGGGTTATTAATCTTATCAGATTCTAACAAAAGCGGTATGGGACTTAACTCCTACTGTTAATTTTACTGTAAATTCACTTACAAACATCTATGGAGTAAAGATTTGTGCCCCCTAATATGGCGTAAAGTTTGGATAAGTAACCTCCTCCCCAAAATTAATTTTTTTTGGTGAACTATTCAGCATGGCAAAATTCTAACATTGGACAATCTGAAGAAAAAAGGAGTTTTATTGTACCAAATAGATGTTATCTTTGAACAAAGGAGAAGAGGGGAATATCTCCCACCTATTTCTAAAATACCCATATACTTTAAAGATATGGGAGTTTGTTTGGGATAAATTGGCATTATGTTGCATGTTGAAGGATAACTTAAGTCAATTCGTGGAAAACTGGGATTGTCCCTTCTATCACCCTAAACTAATACTTCTATAGAAAAATGTTCCACCTTATATTTGCTAGCACATCTGGAAAGAAAGAAACAATAGAATCTTTTGGGAGGAGGAAAAACCAGAGGAGGTTGTCATGGGAATTATGCAGAAATTGTTGAAGGAAAATATAATGATTGCTAAATGCAAGCTACCAAAGGAAGAACTTGGTGGAAAAGAAACACAAATAGCAGAAAGATTAGGAGGGTTTCAATCATTTTGATAACTCAAAGGTCTTAAAGAGACAGAAAACAAAATGGGAACCACCAACCTTAACACAGTTTAAACTAAATTTTGATGGTGCTGCAAAAGGGGGTATAGGGGAATGCTGTAGGAGGAAGTAATAATCTGGTTGAAGCAATGGCTTTGCTCTGGGGCTTAAATTGATAAGGAAAATGCAGATAAAGGAAATAACCATAGAAGGGGATTCTAAATTAATCATTGATTTGGTGAAGGGAGTTTCTAAACCTGGCTAGAATATCCTAAATGTTATCATGGATATAAGACATATTATTGGTGAGATGGAGAAAGTCCAATTGCATCATATTTACAGAGAAGGACATATGGTGGCAAATGCTACTGCCGCCATGGGATTTGAATTAAAGAAATTGACATGTTGGAGAAACCCAGAAAGTCTAAAGGAGGAAATAAAGGCCTTAATTGGCAAGGAAAAGGAGGGGAGCAAAAGTTAAGCATGATTTGGGAAATAAAGGTCAGTGCCAATTTTGGCAACATTATACCTAGGAAGAAAAAATGTGCTAAATTTAATAGAAAGTTTAAGGGGAAGTCGATAAGACAACACCGTACTGATTGGATAATAAATGGAGGTGATTTGAGGTGGCAGTTATTTCGTCATTACGGTAACACAAGGAAAAAATTGAATTACTTCCTTTTCAAAAGTATGAAAGCTTTCAATACCAAGGTTGTCAGTACATTCAAGGATGTGAGAATAATAATGCGAAGTATGTGTGAATCCCATCATAATTTTGATTGGGATTTCGAAGTGACCCGAAAACTGGTTTGGGAGTTGATTAAAACCCCTGTTGGTGTTAATCATAGAACTGTTGTGATATTCGTAATTAATATTTACAAGAACACTGAAGGTAAAGAAATTCAAATGTGAATACTGAGGTTGGAGGGGTGGAAATTAGTGAGGAGGAGATGGGTGGAGATTTGAATAGAATGGAACCATCGAAGATTGAAAATTGTAAAGACAGAATGGCAACCTAGTTTATGTTAAAGGAGGGGGAATTTCTTCCCTATATGTAGGCAATGGCCGGATATGACAAAAATTGTGCACTCCAATTTGTGAACGGGTGGAATGAGCGCAAGGTCACAATAAATGGCATTACATTCCAAGTTAATGAGGAAGTGATTGTAATGGCTACTAGGTTGTCCATGAGGGGGGAAAATGATGGGTCACAAAAATTGTAGACGAGGCCAATATGATTAGTTTTTTTTAGAAGAATGAAGAACTGGTGCGGTATAGGGGAGGATTTAGGAGGGACAAGCTTCTGGCTCTGTGGGACGATGTCTGCTTGGTGCTTATGAAATATCTTACGCTTGAAGGTAGGTTTGGGATTTACTACTACTATCACTTTCCACTGCTCAATCATTTTAGAAAAAGGGATTTCATTTCTTTCTTTCCTTTTCTCCTACATTCTTTGGAGAATATGGTAAATGATGTTAGGGAAAAAAGGAGTAAGAGACTTAATTTTACCATTATCCATTAAGGCCTGATTTTTAGGCTCTATCAATTCCACCTTGCCCCTTGTCCCCCTATGGTTATAGTGGTTGATAACTAGCACCAAAACTGGAATTCCCCCCCCCCCCCCCCCCCAAGTACCAGCATAGGTACTAAAATCTACACCCTGCGTCTCTCCTCCAGCAAAAATGATAAGAAAAAGAAAAAACCAGAGTCGGCCATGGAAAAAAAGGGTAGTAAAAAAATTAAGGTTGAAAAACCTTTGGAGGTGGAAATTTAGGAGTCAGAAGAGGAGCGAGGGGGTAAGGGTAGGAGAAGGTCAAGAAGGATTGCTAAATCCCAGGCTAGGTACAAGCAGAAATCCAAAAGATATAGGTAGAAGAGGAGGAAGAGGAGAATTCTGAGAGCAAGGAAAGGGAGTTGGAGGAGGAAAATCTCTCTGACTCCAAGAGAGATAATAAGGGAAAAAAGTAAAAAGTAAAAACTCGGTGGATAATTCCCAAGCATCTACTGGTAATACCCTGGCGGTGGTTGGTAAAGGCTTTAGCACCGAGACTCATGTGTCGGCCAAGTTTACCTTTTAGCCCATTACCTTCTGTGAAGATGGTAACAAAGTGGACACCACCCCCATCACAATTTCCTCCCTAGTTAAAGAAAAATGTAATGTTTTTACTAACCCTCAAGTTTTGCAGGATGAAAATCAATTGACAAAGACTAATGAGGGACCTAGAAAGGTTGATAAAGATGGAAACAAAAAAGAGGATAAATGAAATAAAAAGACTGCACCGCTAGAAAATAGAGTCAGAATCTTGGAGGAGGGATTCCATACTTTCTCTAAATTTGCACTGAAGGTCACTCATGCTCCGGCTACCACCCTCCAATTGTTGGTACAGGAGAAAGATGATTCAGGGATGGACATGGAAGATCATAAGCTCCTCTTTAAGTTTCTTGTTGATGACTAGGCTCGGATTCTTCTTGCTAGGAAAGGAAAAGAAAAATATGACAAATAATTTGATTTTTTATAAGGGATTTAATGATCCTAGTTTATTTTGTTTTCTGCTACTACATAGTTGCTGGTTCACAGTTGTTACTAAGACTTGGGTTGGCCTGTTTAAGCCAACAATTTGTATTCGGAACCTTATAGTTTGTTTAGTTCTATAGTTTTTGGCTATTGTTATTGGTTTTACATTCCTAAACATTAGTTGGTTAGATTTTTTTGGACTTTTGCTAGTTTTGCTTCCTTTCTACTGGTGCTTTTTAGTTGATACAGTCTATGTGGTTGGGTTGCCCCTTGTTACTTCTGTAGGTGTTTGTTGATAGTGTGTTGGTTACCAACTATTTTTTGTAAGGGTCAACCCCCTTATTTTGGTTGCTTTTTATTTCAAAAACAAGGCGTCTTCAAAAACATTTCCTGTATTTCAAAACTTTTGCAAATATTTTCTTCCAACTAA
This sequence comes from Cupressus sempervirens, assembly GCA_028749045.1. NCBI lineage: Eukaryota > Viridiplantae > Streptophyta > Pinopsida > Cupressales > Cupressaceae > Cupressus > Cupressus sempervirens. Next base: position 928,279,993 of record CM053785.1, on the reverse strand, counting down.
TGTTGATTTTGAATAAATTGAATGTGAGATTGTACCCAAAAAAATGAAACATTTAAGCTATGATACCCAAGATAAGGTGTGTGGTTTCTTGCATTGATTTACTCTGGTACGAATTCAAAATGGGTATTCCTTATAATTCTGAGATCATAATTGAAAAAGTATATTATATACTAAAATACTCTGTCATGTTTTTTTTTTTTTTTTTCATACTACATTAAACACTTCTCATTAAAAAGGATGGTAGTTTAATTCTTTGCTCCAACATGCAGAATGCTTGTTTTTCAAATAGTAAAATAAGCATAAACCTACCCCAAAAAAAAAAAGATACATGTTGTTAGCATAATTGCTAATGATATTTCTATGGAATATCTTAGCATTTGTAGAGCATTGGAGAGATCGATAGCATGATTGTGTGTTGCATTAACGACTATATTTGTCATTAATGAAGATTGACAAAGTAGCAGACAAGATTGAGATCGTACGGATCAAATATTGAAGTGAGGTCAAGTGCAGTTGGGGATATGTTCTACAGAGTGTTCAATTCAGTGGTTAAGTATGCATGCAGAAAGTCAAAGACTTGAAGCAGTTATTGGAGGTATACAAAAGATAAAGTTCCTAAGAATTGGTTTTTGGTAATTGGATTATATCTCCTAACAAGGGATAGAATCTAGTTGAGCATAGTTATGATAATGATGGACCAGCAAGTGCACAAAGTTTGAGGTTGTACATGTGAATTGTAAATACTATGAGCCGACAGTGTTATATAGTTTTTTTTTTATAAAAAAAAATTGTCAATGCGAGGTTTGTACTAATGACCTCCCCAAAGGAAGCCAAGCCAATTCATCGCTATACTACGGGTGGCTCTTAGTGTTATATAGTTATGAAAAGATGTAATGTAATGTATTATGTTAATGAGGTCCTATTGTAATTATAATTAAGAAAGCCTCAAGGCCGACTCAACGAATTATTTTGAGGACTTGGTATAAAGGAAAGTCATTTTCCTTGTCATGAAGTGTGTAATTAATCAATCAAGTGTATATGCGATAAGTGAAGAAGATTAGAAGTGATCAAAGAGATCTAGTATTGAGATCTGAGAAGTGTTGGTGCAAAAGAGGCATGGTAAGAGGATAGAGCAAGACTTTGAGTTGCTGAGATCAGTTGTATTTCTATAATTCTAAAAGGAATAATACATAGGTCAGTTGGACAGTGAGTTTAGTGGTCTTGCCCCTAAAGCTTTTTGGACAATGGGTTATTCTACCTTCTACAACTCCTAGTTCAGAGTTGGCACAACTCCTAACACGATTGGAATCTCCTCACAGGGATTCAAAGTATCGTATGTACTTAATGAATTTATATATTAGTACATCATTTTGTGAGTATCATACCCACAAGATTTCCCTTCTGATAAAAGGGTTTTCTTAGTTAACATATCTGGTGTTATTGTGTGTGTATCTTCTTATGGTTGTTATTTATATTGATCACATGTTTGAAGTTTAATAATGTTAATAAAATGTGTATTGATGTAATAATTGATTCACACGACCTCCCGCCCCTCTAGTGAACTTTACTTTCTAACACATGTAACTTCCATTTGCATGTTCTATGATAATTTGCCACCGCGTCTCAGATTAGACATAACAAAATTCCACATGGGCTTTACATATGCATTTTTTTGACACATTGCAATTCCACGTAGCATTTATACAACTATATTTTCCCCTGTTTACATGACCATATTAAGCTTTTTCTATAATTCTCGTAATTAATATTCTTAGTTTTGTCAATGTATCTCCTCTTCATGCTTAGTTCTGTCAATCTACTGCATCTCTATGTCAGTATTAGTTTCTAAGTTTTCTCTTGTTTGCTAATTTGTATATTTCTAATGACACTTAAGAAAATCTAAATTCAGTCCAATCGTATTAGCAAAGACATGATGAATTCCATATCAAAAAATTTAAATCTGAATTTGATTTCACAAAAGATAATCATGAAAGATTGATGAGTGCAAAGGAGCCTCTGCCCTATAATCAAGAATATCATATCATATCTCTTACATCCACCGTAAAACTTGTAATTGGGAGAGGTCTACAGCGTCTGTTAACATAGTTCCAACTTTGAAAACTCTCTACCAATCGACTCAAAGTTTGACACTTTCTACAAATGGGAGCTAGTATTTTATTGTTATAAAATGTCCAAATTTGTACATCTTTCCATCATAATCTATGAATACTCACTTGAATTTGAAGGATATAGGCATATGGTCCTAGTACATCGGTTGAAAACGTTTCTTTCCATTTACCAATAAGCTTAACCATGGGCTTGCAAACTAGACAATTTTTTCTTGTTTTCTCTGAAATTCGGTTCTTAAAAAGGTTGCATATCTAAATGTAACTATGGATTTCAAACTTTATACTACAATGCTGCCATTCTGAGACGTGCCCTTTCCAATTTACTCTATATCGGCATATGAAGGTTAATCTTTCTGGAGCAAAATAATTTCCATTCTGAGACATTTTGTACAAAATTATTGAGTTTGATTTTGATCCTAGAAAATGCTATAATGCTTCAAAAACAATTCGCAAAATTATTTTTGATGTTGCAAAGGTTGGTATTTACAAATGTTATATGTAATAAATCTAAAAGCAGTGAATTTGGACTTTGATTATTCTCATAATTTCTTTTTCAAAATTTGAATGAGATCAAGCTTGATATTGCAAGATCTTTGAGAATATTTTTTTCATATATTTGGTGAAAGATGACTAGAGGTGTCTTCAGTCCTGCAAAGAAAAAACTTCAATGTCAGACTTAATTAATATTTTCTTTGATCAAGTTGTGACTTCAAGAACAATTGAAGGAAATTCAGCCTTAAGTATTCACATGTAAGGCGTATATAAAATACAATGATCCAATTTAAAACAAATCCAATTATATAAAGGATGGGCATCGAACATCCCATAATATATTAGTGGGAGGAGTTTTGAAGCAATTCTATCATTCACGGCTAACATTCAGATTCGTTTACAGGTACGCCAAAATAGTTTCAAACCAGAAGAAGATATCATAATTGTTTACAGGTACACCAACAAAAGTTCAAACCTTGCAATGAATTGTGTGTGATTTAAAAATAAGTCTGGTTTAATCCAAACACATAGATGTTGGGTTTGTTTAAACTTTACTACTTCGTCAACCAATGTCACTGCAATTGGGTGAAAAGTTCATACAACTTCAACTAATGGTTAAATAGGAAGCAAGCAATAGCAAAATTAATCATCCAAATATAGCGATTGAACAATCCGATAACAATTAAAAGTTTTTTTAATTGAGATCTATTAGTAAAAATATTGTATTCCCTATTCTAATTGATCCACCAAACTGAAAATAGAAAATATATTCCTAATTTCCTATTCCTATTCCAGCAACCAAACATAAATTCCCAAAACATTCATTGCCTGCTTCAACTGATTTAGTATCGTGAATATGGTTCCAAGAGAAATGTACAAGATAAAACAAACAAGATCGAAGGAAATGAAGAAAAGAAAGTTACAGAATTGGCAGAATCCCAGAAACCTTCATCCTATTTCTGTAAAACCAAATATGCTCAAGAATCCTCCATCAAGAATTAGATTAAAAACCAAAGAAGCTACTTTTTCAAAACCAAATACTCAAAAATGAATCGGGAAGGAACGATTGAATTATTAAAATAGAGAAATTATACAGCTAAAAACATATTTTAAAAAAATAGAGAAAGAAGAAAGTTATAGTTTAATTTTATTGAATAGTAGAAGTCTATTTATACAATAGATTGACCCACCAACATTCTTAAATGACTAGAAAATAGATTGACAACACACGCATAAAAATGGACAATTGGACTACTCTTCACAATTAATTGGATCTAACAGCCAAATCTACAGTTAGTTATTTGTTCTAACTGGAACTCTATGACACCACTACAATCAAACTGAACTCTTGTTGCCCACAACTCAAACTTGAGTTGTCACATATGCAGCACTATTTATTCATTACTCTAGCACTCCCCCTTAATGAATAACCAAATTTTGTTTAACTCCTCATATCTCTCTAAATGTTACAAATTTTATTTTTCCCAATGACTTGGTGAATATATAGCTATATTGCCATTGGTATTACAATAGTTCAACTCTATCTCTTGAGACTGAATTTTCTCTCTTACAAGATGATGTTGAGTTTCTATATGCTTTGATCTTGCATGAAAAATAGGATTTTTTGCAAGCTTGATTGTACTTTGATTGTGACACTTGATTGAAGTAGGCTCTTCTTATTTTTGCTGCATATCTTCAAGAATTCTCTTTAGCCAAATTGCTTCACAGGTAGCACTGTCTAATGCTTTGTATTCAGCTTCAGTAGATGAAAGAGAAATAGTTGGTTTCTTCTTGTTGCTCCAAGAAAGAACACCTGATCCTATGTTGAATGCATAACCAGTTATTGATTTATGATCATTTCAATCCCCTGCCCAATCAAAATTAGAATAACATGTCAACTCAATATTCAAATGGTTAGTATATTCAATGCCAAAAGATATGGTGCCTTGTAGGTATCGAAGAGCTCTTTTTGTTACATTCCAATGGACCTCAAGAGGATTAGCCATGAATTGGCTAAGTATGTTGATAGCATATGAAATATTAGGTCTTGTAGTGGTCAAGTAGTTTAGACTTTCCACCATCTGCCTATACAATGTCTCATTGACTTCTGAAGTGTCACTATCACAAGAGAACTTGGAATTTTGTTCCAATAGAGTACATATTTCTTTACACTCTTGCATATTAAACTTTTGGATTAACTTTTTTTGCATACTTACTATGAGTAATCAAAGTCCTACCATTTTGTTTACATGCTTCTATTCCTAAGCAATAATGCATTCTGCCAAGATCCTTCATTTCAAATGTATGTGATAGAGTTGTCTTGATTGAATCACTCAACTCTATAGAACTTCTTGTGATGATTAAGTCATCCACATACAAAGAAATCAAAATAACATTCCCATGTTTATCATTCTTTATGTACAAATTTGGATCATTTTTACTCTTGATATATCCTTGTTGAAAGAAGAATTTATCAATTTTCTCATAGCATAACCTTGGTGCTTGTTTGAGACCATTTAATGTTTTTTTTAACTTCCATAACAAATGCTCTTTCTCCCTATTTTACAAAACCTTCAAGTTGAACAAGGTAAATTTATTCCTTTCAATCACCATTTAAAAATATTGATTTAACATCCATTTGATGAAGAACCCACTCAAATTTAGTAGCAAGTGCAATCATTAATCTAATAGTGTTCATTTTAGCAACTAGTGCAAAAGTATTTTCATAACCAATTCCTTCCTTTTGTGAATACCTTTTTACAACTAATCTAGTTTTGAATTTATCAACAGTGCCATCAACATTAAACTTTGTTTTGAACAACCATTTACAACCAATAGGAACTTTACTTGCTGGTAGTTCAGTTAGTTCCCAAGTGTTATTATTCATAATTGAAATATATTCTTCATGCAGTGCATTCATCCATTCTTCATGATTATTAGCTTCTTCACAATTTTGAGGTTCATCTACACTCATTACTTGGGTCATTATCCTTGATTGGTGCCTTGATTTGTCTTGTAGATCTTCTTACTGCTTCATTATTGGATGGAGTGGCCTTAGCTTGACTTGTCTCATGCCCACTTGAATCATGAGTTTGTTGATCTACAATATCTGAACTTTCATTGTCTTCTTCAAGTAGTTACAATGAAATGGTTTTGTCCACCTTTTCTTCATCTTCAGCATCATCTGCAAATTCATGAAGTATAACATCTCTACTAGCAAATACCTTATGAGTAGTAGGATTATACATTATGTAGGCCTTGTGATCAATACAATAACCAACGAATATACATTTGAATGACTTTGCATCAAGTTTCCTTCTATTCTCTTTTGGAATGTGACAATATGCCTTACTTCCAAAAATTCTCAAATGATTAACAACTAACTTAATTCAAAGAAGAGCTTCATAAGGAGTTTTTTTTGCAAGATACTTAGTAGGTCTTCTATTTAACAAATAGATAGTTGTATTAACTACTTCAGCCCACACATTACTAGGGATATTCTTTCCTTTCAACATCACATTCAACAATTTTTCTACTTTTTCTTTCAGCTACACCACTTTGTTCAGGACTATGGGCAATTGCATATTGCTTAAAATTGTCATTAGCTTTCCAATATTTCACAAAAAAAAATTAGAAGCATATTCCCCCCTTGATTTGATCTAAGAATCATAACATTATGAGTTGTTTGTTTTTCTGCCATTGTTTTGAATTCTTTGAAACATTCAAAAAATTCACTCTTATTCTTTAAGAAATACACCCCAAGTGTATCTAGGGTAGTCATCAACAAATATAAGAAAGTAAGATGCTCCCCCAAGTGATTGAGTTTGCATAGGACCACACACATCCGAATGCACCAACTCAAGAATAGTTCTTTCCTTTACATTAGTTCTTATTGGAAATTCATTTTTATGTTGTTTTCCTAATGCACATCGATCAGAACTGATTTGTTCATCTTTGAATATTGGAAGATCGTGCACCATCTCTTTTCTCTATAGAGAAATTAGATCTTTTAAATTTAAATAACCATACCTCTTATGTGATAAATCTTCAGTAGATACACATGTAGCAATAATTGCATGATGACTTTCCATTTTGACATCAAGTTAATACAAACCTCCCATCCTGATTCTTTCAACAATCACATTATTGTGATTTTCCATATCTTTAACTTGACAAAATGTCTTCAAGAATTCAACTTTTAGACCTTGATCAGCAATTGTTGAAACTAAAATCAAATTCTTCTTAATTCCTAGGACATACATAACATTAGAAAGTTTATTTGCATGACCATTAGTTAGTTGTACACTTATATCACCACATAATTTTACATCATGTGACCTATTATCTCCTAGATAGATATTTTTGTCATCATTTTTCTCTTGAAAATTTTTCAACCAATTTCTATGACATGACATGTGGATTGATGTCCCTGAATCTATAAACCAATCATCCCTCAATTCCTTAACTCTTGATAGAAATTCAATAACACTTTCATCTACTTTCATTTTGATAGACAATAATTTTCTCTTTAAATAAAAAATTCTATTTGAGTTTGTAATCTCATACAAACCTTTCAAAGCTGGCCATGTACCAGTAGAAGTAGTAATGTCTCTTATGTGAGGGATAACTAAGTCTTTTACTGACATACGCAAGAGAATCTTGACTTTTAATTCTCTTTTCTCTCAATCTTGGACAGCAATTGGTGTTGTTGTAGGTGATGTAGGCTTGGCCTCTTTGCCATTTACAATGGCCCAAACATTATGCCCCTCCATTAGAGTCTGCATCTTGAACTTCCAAATTTACATAGTTCTTACCATCTAACTTATTTTATTTAGTTAGATAATGCTCTAAAAGATTGGTCATCACAAAAAAATAAGAGAAAACTAACAAGAATTTTTTACCAAAAAAAATTAACAAGAAATTTTTACCAAAAAAATTCTTACACGACAGTACTATCACAATGAGTACTTCTCTCAATAACACCAATTAGATCAACAATCTGATATTACTTGTAGTAGCTCTTTCTTTTGCACACATATTGCACCTTCAGCACTCAAAAAAAAATTGAAAACACCACAAAATGAATCTTAAACTTGGCTTTGATACCATATTAAAATAGAGAAATTATACGGGTGAAAGCATATTAAAAAGAAAACAAAGAAGGAAGAAACTTGTAGCTTAATTTTATTGAACAGTAGAAGTCTATTTATACAACAGATTGACCCACCAACATTCCTAAATGATTGGAACATAGATTGACAACAAACTACTTGATGATTGACAACACACACATGAAAATGGACAAGTGGACTACTATTGACAGCTAACTGAATCTAAGAGCCAGATCTACAATTAGTTATTTGTTCTAACTAGAACTCTATGATACCACTACAATCAATCTAAACTCTTATTTCCCACAACTCAAACTTGAGTTGCCGCATGTGCAACACTATTTATTCATTATTCTAACATGACCACCACAAGCTAAAGGAAACAATAGTAAATGACATTCAAAATCTGTAGAAAAAGAACTTATCCAAGAAAATGGTCATGGTGGGAATAATTGGATAACAATACATAACAAGAAAAGGCATGAAGACTCCAATCCTACTTTCAACAATAACAAATATAATTTGAAACCTCTTATTTATTCATGAGCAAATAGGTTATTGGTGAGGGAAAATTCCTTTAGTAAACCAATGATTAATTTTGGCAGCTCTCGAACCCCTTCACCCAAAGCAAATAAACCTAGGCCTTTAGACAAAAATGCTTTAACCAACACTTATATTCCTCATCACCGAATAACAACATCCCTTTTTAGTCAAAACTCAAATAATGTACATAAGCAATCAATTAATAATGACAACAATCATTCTAGGGTCGATACTAGGAAAACAAAGTAAATAATAGGGCATTTTATCGATCTGATCTCAAACGAAGTGAAGCTTCCTTCAAAAATCATAAATGAAAAGATTGATAATAAGAACTAATATTCTTATTATTAGTAATATCCACAGTGAAAACTAATGGAAGGATTGTCAAGACTTGGGTCTATTTGCATAATGGAGTTGACCTGAAATAAACAAAAAAACTCTACGTTTATTAAGTGGTTGAAAGATCATTGGAGCAACCAAGTAAGTATCTCTATTTTTCAAGCATAGCACAAGATTTATATCCACTATCAAAATAAAAATATTAGAAATAAATTCTTAGTAATTACTTATTATTTTTATAAAGGTTACTCAGTGAAATTTATGAACCGAGATGGTTAGGAAATTCCAAGCACCAATATGGGTTACTATTAAATCTACCCACAAAGCTCAACCATCTATATATCTTTAAGGGCCCGTTTGGCAACGGGAATACAAGTGGAATAGGCATATGTATATTCTTAAAGTTTTGAATTCTCTATTTGGATGCACCAAATTGGAATTGGAATAGGAATAAAATTAGAATACGTATTCCAATTTTGGCCCAAAAATGAGGATTTGCTATTCCACCTAAATAGGTGGTAATTTTAGAAAACATAAATTTTTGAGTCAGTGAATTCTGCATCAAATTTTAGGTGAACCAAACAGAATAGGAATACTTAACCCCATTTTCTATTTGAGAATAAGTATTCCTATTCCCATTTTTATATTCCCGCAGCCAAATGGACCTTAAATGTATAAGCTACAGCATAAGTGAGCTAATTGGAATAGAATCAAATTACACAATCTCTAATGATATAAACTTCCTTATAAACTTGGATTTATGTTTATATGATTTCAAATCTTTAAAATTAATTACAAATAGATCAATTTATGAATTAAACATTTCAATATTTGAAGGTCAAATTAAAAAATTATCAAATTAGGTTCTACTCAAGACCAAAAACTTAAAGCTATTTAGTTCTCTTTGTTTCTTGTGTTGTTTAGCTCTCTTTGATATTCAATAAAAAATTTACCCCTCTTTTAGTTTTTTTTTTTTTTTTTTTTTAAAAGACCAAAAACTTAAGTATATTGATAAAAACTCACTCCTTCAAGAAATCTTCCCAATAGAATTAGAAAGGATAGGGAAACAACTTAGGAGTGAGTTCCACATCCCTAAATTAGATATTGAAGAAGGGGAGATCTTGGAAGAAGAACTAAATTAGATCTGATGACCAATTCACAATAGTATTACTTAGATAAAATCGGTAATAAAAAAGGAAGATTCACTAGGTAAAAGAGGTAAGATAAATGATCTAAACAATAAAATATCTAATTTAGAAGATAACTCAAAAGATATAGATAATTGTTGCTTAGATCATTCAGTTTTGGAAGATAAGATAAAGAAATTGGAACTATGTAAAAAATGTAAGAATCAAAACATCTTAGTTGAAGATATAAAAGAAAACATTAGGTTGTATTGTTATAAGACATAATGTTAATCCATTATGATGTATGTGATCAACTCATTTTATGGAAAAAGGCAACAATAATAGAATCACAAAATATTTCTACTAATACTCAAATATTTAACTATCAATTGAATAAAGAGCCTTGAAAATTTTAAGCCTCAAATAGTTCAAATAAGAAGAGAAAGTCTTATAAATTTTGGCAAGCACCTATTGGAGGTATAAAAAAAAATTGAAGAGGATAATATGCTAAATAATTAGGAGAAAATAGAAGGACAATTGGAGCAAAAATCAAATTATAATATGATCTCAAATAAAGATGATTATCTAGAGAACTTAGATTTGGATTCAAAAGATGAAAACAGTGAAGAAGAGATTAAGGAGAAAGTTTGGTTAATACAATAAATGATGAAATTAGAGAAATTGGAGGTGGGAAATGAGCCTTTAAAAGAAAATCATATCTTGAGAGATCATATAGATGATAATGTTTCTCCAATAGAATATAAAACAAATGAAGTTGCTTTAGAAAAGGGAGCAAAAGAAAAATATATGTCTTCATAAACTATAAAATATTTTGAGGTAGTTTATTAAGAGAATAGGGAAAATTTTGCACCCAATAAGGATTTAGTAGAGAATAGAATTGCATTTCAGATTTGCATTGAACCTATTAAGGTAGAATATTTCTTAAGAGAATCTGAACTAATAAACCAAGAAGAAACTTTAGATAAATGGAATCTATATAACTTAGAACCTTATAACATAGACTTTTCAATATTGGGAAGAATTTGCAATCCAAGCAAAAGGAAATTCACACTTAGACATGATAAATAAAGATAGAGTCAGTAAGAACTTTAAAAATGTATTAGATATAGAAATGAAATAAGATGATAAAGACATTAGTGATAAAATCATACATGAATTAGATAAAGAAGATTTGGATAAAGAGGAATATAAATCAATTAATATTAGCATATAGATTGCAATTAAAAATCTTGGTATTGAGGCAAACTTGAAAGGTCTAGATTATCCAATTTGTGGAAAAAATAGTAGTAAAAGAGGGAGAAAATCCTTAGCTAAATAGAGCAATTATAGGTCTGGCTAGAAATCACAAAAAGATTAATGATCCTCTAAGAATAGCAAAAGGGAAGCCTCTTTCTATTAATCTCATTATGGTGCTGACATTGTAGTGATAAAACACTTAGTCATTATCTAGCAAAGAATAGTGTGAGTTGAATGCATAATGCATTCCAAGTGAACAGAGCAAGCCAAGTGATCTGTGTGAACCAAGCAAATAGAGCATGCCAAGAAAATAGAGCATGTCGAGCATAAGTCTCCAAACAATACATGCCAAGTAATATGGCAGTTAGTGTCGAGCACTAGTATGTGTTGAGCAGTCAATGTGTGTCGAGTCACTTAGGTGTCGAGAAAACAAAACAAGCCAAGCAAACAGAGTGTGTCGAGTGATTCAGGTGTCGAGCAAGAGTGAGTGTCGAGCCATTCAGAAGCCAAGTATCAATATATAGAAAATAGTGAAGGTCAAGCATCAGAGCCTATTGATGCCAAGTGAAGAGTTTATGTCATAGATGTTTTTAATGGCACAAAATTCTATGTAGACCATTTTTGGCTGACATGAACATGAATTTTTTATTGTAAGAAATAAGGAGGGAGTAATACTATGCATCCCTATGCTATGCATGCAACCATTCAAATTGAGGGAAGCATTGGGGGGCAATATGGATCACCCACAGCCATTGATTCTAACCTAATTTTTTCTCCATGATGTTTATAAAAGAAGTAAACCCTAAGGGTAACATATATTGCAAAGGAGGATACTAAGCAGAGTATCTAGTGTGAAAGAAACATGGAGAAGATGGCTAAGACAGAGTATGCAATGAAGAATCAGTCTGAGAAGAACAGAGACAAGTAGTGAAAGGTTCGAGAAGATAGATCTGATCGGGAAGGTCAAGAGATAACCAGTAAAGAGGAGATGTAACATCAAGCAGTAAGGTGCTAATTGAAGGATCAAGTGTTGAATCATTCTAACATGTGATATAGAGTAAATCTCTTAACAAAGTAGTCTTAACAGGCTTTTTTAAATGTCTTAACCAAGTGCTTACTTCATTGTGAGCTTAAATCCTTTAGCAAGTTGAGACCTAATAGTCTCTGTAAACCTTTAATAGGGTAGATCATAGTTTATGATCAAAAATTTGTAGCCATAATTGGCCACACTTTACAACTGCAATAGTGAAGATTTGCAGGTGTCATCCCCACCCTAGTTTTACCTTCTCCTTGGAGGGTTTCTAGTTAACCAAAATCTTATGTGTTATGTGTTGATTTATTTCATACTTTAGATGTGATGAATGCTTACATATTTCAGTTTACATGTTAAGTTATGAGATGGATTAAGGTGAAATGTTTTAGTCATAGAAGTTTTAAGTGTTGATTCACCCCGCCCTCCTTCCCCTCCCCCGCCCCCTTTTCAAAACTTACTTTCCCATTGTTAATTCCAACAATTAGTATCAGAGATTTATTCTCTAGAAAAGAAAGTTTGATAGCTTTGGAGGTAAGATCTTGAAGATGGAAGTCTACAAATTGGAGAAGACTATTGAGAACTAGAAGATTGAAATACAGCTTACCCTACATCAACTCAAGGACGCAAGAGATAAACTATAGCAGCCATTGAAGAAAAGAAAAGAATTGGTCATTCAACAAAATGACACTCAATATCAAGAAAAAGACACTACTAGATATTTGAGAATAGGAACTCAAAAGAATTTGATGCAGCAATTGCAGATCTGGTGGAAAAGAACAATGTCCTAAATGAAGAAGTCAAGAATCTGGAGAGGGAAGAAGAAACTCAGTCAGTATTGTTGTGTGAGACAAGTGAACTAAAAAATAAAGTTGAAGATGACAAAGTCATGATTGAAGAAGATAAAAGACTATTGGCTAATAGACTTGAGGACAAATCATCATATGTGTAAAAGTTATCAAGCACTCAGTTGGATCTGATGAATCAGATGATGATTACAAATCAATAATTGGATAGGAAAAACATTAAGATTACAACTTTAGAAACACAAAATACTCTACTACAGAATTAATTGAAGACTGAGAAAGAAAAGTTTAACAAGCCTAATGAAGCCATAAAGTATTTTCAAAAACTAATGGAAGCACCAAGGTCAAACAATGACACTAGTGGATTGGGATATTATACACTGAGAAAGGAGAATCATCTAAAAGTGGTGAACAAAGGAACTATAAGGGAAGGATCAACAAGCCCACTTGTCATCACTATGAAAAATTGGGTCACGCAGTAAATGTCTGTAGAAGAAACACTAGAAATCACAACCCTAAGCAGAAATCCAAGGGACATTGTCATAACTGCAAAAAGAAAGGACATTGGGCACATGAATGCAGGACAAAGACCATCAACACTTAGAGATTTGAAGGATACTATTACAACTATCAGAACTATGGACAAAAGGGATATGAATGCAAATCTAAACCCAAGTGGACATCAATCAAGCAAACCAAGGTACATCATCATGGGAATACTTATTATTGGGAATACAATACAAGGTATAGTTGTCATTATTGTGGTGAGTATGGTCATGTTGTTGTGAATTGCATTAGGAAACATTTTAGAGGTAATTACAATAGATAGTTGAATGAGGTTGTATGCTTTAGTTGTCTTAAGACTGGTCATGTGAGCATAAATTGTCCAACTTAGTTACCTACACTGAGCAATGAATTCAGAAAAGGAAAAACAAAGGTAGATGTTGAAAAGACAAAGATGTAGATGAACAAGACATGGAAAAAGAAAGAAGATTTTAGCACATCAAGCCAAGATGAGGTCACTTCATCCAATGGATCAGGTGATTACATCACCCCCAACTAAGCAATCAAAGGTATGTGTGGAACTGACATCTAAAATGATATATTTTGCATCAGTTCTAAGGATTCAAGTAATGAAAATGATCTATCAACATATATTAAGATGCAATAAAGTGATTAGAACAAAGAGAAAATTTATCATTTTGTTACTTTCTTTGTTACTACCAAGCATTAAAAGTTTTGTAGTTGTTGCTGAGTAATGAAGGTATGGTAGTGATAGCTATGCTTGCTATGATAGCCGAGCATACTGGAAAACCCTATAGTGATCAAGTAAATAGTCGTATATGCACTAAGCATTAAATGCAAGGTTTTGAAGGCAATGTACTCAATTTTTTGAGTCATTTGCATTTACCATAGATCAAAGAGCGTAAAGGAAATTTGAGCAAGAGATTCTAGTGACTGCATACCAGATTCAATTGCTACACAGCATTTTACATCGATTTGAAAGGTATTTTACTTGTGTCATGTTACATTGTTTTGTATTTTTCAAACCCTAGAGAATCAAGGTGGTAGCAAGTTCTTCAGTAGCACCTAGGAAAGAGGGGAAGGAAGTTTTTAATGTCCAATTGATTAGCAATGATGTGAAACAACCTCCATTTCATGTCATTCCTAAGATCACGTATAAAGGAGATCCATCTGGTATGCTATCAACAATACCACCGAAGGTTTTAATGATCTAGAATGTATGATGTTGTTATACCTACAAGGTAGGTGAGGTTGGAGATTTAGAAATCAGATATGCCTATCAGAGGTTGTGTGAGAATGGTGTGTTGAGGGAAGAAAACAAGATTGTAGAGAGAAAAGGGTTAACGTGTGCCCTAAATCTTCCCCAAGTTTTTAAGACTGAATGGATAAAGATAGTGTTTAGCCGGATTCATGACAATTGGATATGGTTAGAAGGTGGAGGTCAATTAGAATATCTAAGTGTGTCATTCTTAGAGTCACAGGTTATCCTACCCTAGACAGGCTGAAGACATTGAGGTGTGATTTAAAAGAGATGCTTGAGAAGAATATTGGAGTCATGTGGAACAAAAGTGGAATGTCAATTAACACCATCATATACCCTATTATAGTGTTTGAAGTAATAGTGATTGCACACAGATTCTACTAGTTGAGCCGACTCAACAGTATGTCGTGCATTTTCACTGACCTAGGTTATCAGATTGTGAAGAGAGATCGTAGCTATGAATTAGCCAAGTTATAGCTTCAGCGACTATTAGAAAATATGGAAGCTATCAAAAAGGAAAAGAATTATTTGTGTAAGTTTGGTTCACTCCTTGTTTGTACATTCTTTTATGTGCAAAACACATTTCCTACATTTGGCAAGGTAGTTTGGAAGTCTAGTCGGTCTGTTACCCAACATATAGGTAAATTCATTGAGCAATTAGGAGAGAATTTTAAATCAGTTATAACTAGTTATTTAGAAGATTTCAAGAAATCTATGAAGCAGATGTAAGGAATTCATATATCTCTAGTGGAGAAACATTATAATGATGTATGTTTCCTAGTAGATGCGGACTATACCTATGTTCAGGCAACAATTCCAAAGGTTAGATGGTTAAGACCTTTACCATATGAAATTAATTTTGATGAAACTTCAGAAGCTATTACTGCATTATTGGCAGAAGAGAATGATAAGGATGTTGCATCCTTTCAAAATTATGAGGAAGAAAAATCAAGGATCACCATTTACTTACAAACTACCACAATTATAAGGAAGAAGAAGAAGATGGTGAAGAAGTTAAAAGAAAAATTTGGTGAAGGAGAAGACGAAGAAGAAGAAGAAGAAGAAGAAGAAGAAGGCCAAGCACAATTGGAACTGACTCAAGGATTAGGTGAGGAAAAAGATTATGATGAAGAGGATGTCGAGCGGGAAACTAAAGCAATTGGCAAGAAGAGGAAAGCACAATAGAAGGCAATGCAGGAACCAAAGAAAATAGCAAAGCAAACTGAAAAGAAGCCAGCTACACCTTTGACAAGGTCAAGCACAAGGGTTGCCACTGCAAAATCCAAAGAAACAAAGGCAAAAGGAAAAAGAGAGAGTGCCACAGCAGAGCAGAGTCAACCTGCTAAGAAGTTGAGGAGAAAGTACAAACCTCAAGGTGACTCAAATGATGAGAAGATAGAAGCTGATGACTTAAGTCAATTCAAACTGGTAAGCCACAATCTCTCATCTGACAATGACAACTTATGTGAAAATGTAAATACCAATGCAAATTTATCTGGTTTTTCACATATTGATTTTGATAAGTTAGGGAGTGAAGATAAAAATAATCTTGAAGAGGCTATTTATGATATGATGGCCACATTTAAGACCACTCCATTATAAATTGCTAACTCTATTCCTAAAAGTCTATATGAGAGAGTTGAGCAAAAGTGGAAGTTCAAGTTGGAGACTGAAAAACAAATCAGAGAGGCTACTTTAGCCATAGTTGTGCCTGAACTTGACAAAAGAATGATTACAAAGGCTATAGAGAAACAAAATAGGAAATTCGCTCCCAAGTACCGAGCATTTAACATTTTGAGGAATAAAGTAGAAGCGGTGGTAACCCAAAGCAAGTTACTATGGAAAGTTATCTATGGGTTATCCACCAAAGTTGTGGAAGAGAAGGGAGACCAAGAAAAGGAAAATATAGCAGCAACTTATCCACATAGTTGACAAGATAAAGGATTAGGACCTCGAGACCAATGTTAAATTATTGGAATGGTCTAAGTGCAAATTTCACACAAAGGTTCTGGATAAGATATCCAATGCCATTGCATTGAGATAAGTTGACTTGTCAACCAAAATGGACAGTGTGAAAACAGTATTAGAGAACATTTTCTTGAGCTATATACTAAGCTATGCAGTGTTGATATATTTACCAAATAAAGTCAACAATCTATTGACCAGCTGCAAGGAGATTTGCAATTGACAAGTACTACATTGAAACAATCTCCTGGCACTAGTCAAGTACATTTTCAGAGGTTACTAACGACATGGAGTAGGCTTTTCGAGTTGCAAGCCAAGGATGCAAACATAAGATTGACATTGATCAGTATACAGTCCATGCTAACCCCTCACATGGAAGTTTTACAGAAGAAACTAGCCTATGTTGAGACACTGATGAAGAAAGATTCCCATCTTTTTACTCATGAAGGCTTAGTTGATCTGGTAGCACAGCTAGAAATTCATATTCAATCTCTAGATGTAGCCACTGATAATTGGGATTCAGCATTAAAAATCATTATGGAGCTACATAATCCATTTTTGGACAAATACACTTTAAGTGTACCACCCAAATGACATAAGTGTCAAAAAAGGGGGATTATATGAATTTTTAAAAATTTTGAAGATTTTGTTAAGGCATATATCTACTCAGAGGGAGTTATAGGACAAAAGTGAAACATTTACTCAAGGGGAGTAAAATTAACAAGGTAACTTCAACATTTTTTGTAAATTTTGAAATTTTGAAGATTTTGCATACAAGCCGAGCAAAGAAGATACATTGTGCGACTTATGCATGAAGGAATGTATATGCCATGATAAAATGTTTTTACCACTCATGTCAAAGGGGGAGATTGTTAATCTCATTGTGGTTTTGACATTGTAGTGACAAAACACTTAGTCATTATCTAGAAAAGAATAGTTTGAGTCGAATGCATAATGCATGCCGAGTGAACAGAGTGAGTCGAGTGATCAATGTGAGCCAAGCGAACAAAGCATGTCGAGCATAAGTCTCTAGACAATACATGCCGAGTAATATGACAATTAGTGTCGAGCACTAGTATGTGTTGAACAGTCAGTGTGTGTTGAGTCACTTAGGTGCCGAGAAAACAGGAGTCGAGAAAATAGTGTGTCAAGCAAGAGTGAGTGTGGAGCCATTCAAAAGCCAAGTATCAGTAGAAAGAGCACAGTGAAGACAGAGCATTAGAGCCTATTGATGCCGAGTGAACAGTTTATGTTATAGATGTTTGTAATGGCACAAACTTCTATATAAACCATTTTTTGTCAACATGAACATGAATTTTTTATTATAAGAAATAAGGAGAGAGTCATATTATGCATCCCTATGTTATACATGCAACCAATAAGATTGAGGGAAGCATTAGGCAGCAATATGGATCAACCATAACTATTGATTATAACCTAATTTCATCTCCATGATGTTTATAAAAGAAGTAAACCCTAGTTAAGTTCCTATGATGGCTCTCGTGAAGGTTCCCACTCAAGGTGGATTTCAAACTCTGGCTCCTCCCATCCATCATCTGTTGGATGCTTCGGGGGAGGTTCTTTGTTCTCAGAGTGTGGCTCTGGATGATCCTCCTATAACGGCTCAGTTGGTTCCTATTGTTCCTACTCCTGCTACCCCTATTGTTTCTATTTCTTCTGGGTCTTAGGTTGCTATGGGGAGATCTGTTATCTCCTATTCGGATGTAGCTTCTTACGAGGCTAGTATTGGTGGTCTTGCGTTGAAGGGGGGTTGGTCTTGGTGGTCTTGCAGTGAAGGGGGTGCTCGTCTGGAAGTGCTTGTCAGTAACCCACTTGTGCTCCACCTAGATACTGATATTTTTGATGAGATCAAATCATATGAGGTGGATTACTCTGCTATCACTATTTTTTTTTTGTTTTACAGGTTTTTGGCCCTCTCTTTCAGATCTACATGCATGGATCTATAAATATTGGGAACCTGTCATTTCAAATTTAGTTCAGATCTACCATGTGGCAAGGGGTTTTTTTATTGTGAAATTTTCAAATATTGAAGATAGAAAGTCTATCATGTGTCGTGGTTTCTCTTGAGAGGAGAGGTTCCCCTTGATGGCCAAACGTTGATATAAAGGATTTTGACCCAACTACTAAATCTTTTAATAAGATTCATCTGTGGGTTCGGTTACTAAATTGTTCCCTTCACTTGTGGCTGGATACAGTCCTAGAGGTTGTGGAGGAGGCCCTAGGGGGACTTTTTGTTGGTTGATTCGGAGGCTTCTAATGTGTATAGGATGACATATGCTCAAATTTTTGTGGAAATTGATGTCTCCAAGGGGCTCCTTGAGATGATTATGTTGGCCTCTCCTTATGGTTATTGGCTTTAGCTTCTTGATTATGAGGGAATTCCCTTTAGATGGATAAAATGTCATAAGACCGGCCATCTTATTGTGTGATGCTCTTCTGAAAAGGTTAGATTGAAGAAATCACCTTCTTGGTGGATGGGGGTTTTGGTTGATCACTACACAGTTTAGAAAGTATCTTCTGTTGCGGATGGGATGGAAAGCTCTTCTCAAATTGATCTTTCTTTGATGGAAGATTTTGTTGTCTCTGATGATTCAAATATTGCCCTTATGGCGGTGACTCAGAATGTTGTTGTTGTTCCCTCTTCTACTGTTAGAATTGTTGGTTCAAATGTTGTCCCTTTGGTGGATCTGATTCAGCATGGTGTTGTTGTCCCTTCTTTTGAAGCTATCCCTAACACTATTATTGGTGTTGTTTTAGATGTTTTATCTCCTATTGTGAGGGTGTTGGGGTTGTTTGTGGGGCCGATTGCCTAGATTGGAAGAAGGCTGTTGGGAAGGTGGAGGATGGATGGACATTAGTAAAATAAAATAAAAAGTTAAGTCCTCCAAACCTTCATTTGATATGTCACTACGATCTCAAAAGACGGGACCAAAATGAATATCTTGAAGGTCTATAATGAATAAGGTTTTGGGTCCTTTCAAAGCCTATTGCTTGTTTGCTCTTTTAAAGGTTGTTCCTTTAAGTTAGGCTCTCCTGGCCTTTTATGGTCAGTTGTTTCTTTGGTGTTTTTTCAGTTTAGGACTTAATGTTGTATCTTATGTAAACCATTGGGTTTCAGGCACCTGTTAAAACCTGTTTTACTTAATCAAAAACATATATTGCGAAGGAGGATACCAAGGAGAGTATTTGGTGTGAAAGAAATATGGAGAAGTTGGCTAAGACAGAATTATGCAATGAAGAATTAGTCTAGGGAGAACAAAGACATGCAGTGAAAGGTTAGAGAAGATAGATCTGATTAGGAGGATCAAGAGATAACTAGTAAAGAGGAGATCTAACATCAAGCAGTAAGGTGCTGACCGAGGGATCGGGTATTGAATCAATCTAACAGGTGATAGAGAATAAATCTCTTAATAGAGTAATCTTAACAGGCTTTTTTAAATCTCTTAACTGAGTGCTTACTTCATTGAGAGTTTAAATCCTTTAGCAAGGTGAGACCTAACAATCTTTGTAAGTCTTTAACAGGGAAGACCTTTAACAGGGTAGATCATAGTTTATGATCAAAACGTTGTAGTCATAATTGGCCACACTTTGCAACTGCAGTAGTGAAGATTTGTGGTTGTCATCCCCACCTCAATTTTACCTTCTCCTTGGAGGGATTCTGGCTAGCCAAAATCTTATGTGTTATGTGTTGATTATTTCATGCTTTAGATGTAATGAATGCTCACATATTTCAGTTTACATGTTAAGTTATGAGATAGATTAATGTGAAATGTTTTAGTGGTAAAAGTCTTAAGTGTTGATTCACCCCTTCCTCCGCCCCCACCCCCCTCTTAGAACTTACCCATTGTTAATTCCAACACTTTCTTCAGGCTCATGAAGATAACCACATGGAATATTAGGAGAGTAAATACCTCTAACAAAAAATGCTGACTTAAGCATAATTTAACATTATTTGAATCTGATATAGTTTTAATTCAAGAAACTAAACTTAATAATGAAGGAGAAAAACTAAGAAGAAGATTGGGAATATGGAGAATATTTACTTGAATCAATAGGGGCTTCTGGAGGAATTGGTAATCTATGGGATCCAAGATGAATTGACTTGTAACCTCTTATAGCTAAAAATAACTGGATGGGAGGTAAAGTTAAAAGTTTCAATAGTGAAATTCAATTTTTTATTATTAATGTATATGGTCTAATGACTACTACGAATAAGAAATAATTATGGAATGAGATAAGTAATTTCTTAGATTCAAATCCTTTAGAAAATGTCTTTATTGGGGTGGACTTTAATGCATTTCTAGACTCTAAAGAAAAAGTAGGAGGATCTAACGACAATAATCATGTTATAAATTATTTTAATGAATGGTTTGTTAAAAACAATCTTATAGACATTCCATCCTCTAATGAGACCTTTACACAAAACAATAGACACATTGGTTTCTATAATATAGTTGAAAGATTGGATAGATTTATCTTTAAAGGAAATGTTATTTCTTTCAATAATCTATTAAATTATGTCTTCTTCCAAACGAAGGCTTTGATCATTTTCTAATTAGGTTAGAAATTGTAGAACCTCGAAAACCTTTGAGAAATCCATTTAAATGTGAAAAAAAATGTGGTTTCTCGATAAAAATATCATTGACAAACTTAATCAATGGTGGCATGAGGAAATTTTTGAAGGTTCAAAAATATTTTTGTTTTGTATTTAAATTGAAATAATTAAAAGGAAGAATTAAGATTTGGAATAAGGATCACTTTTTAAGAGAAATTGAGAATGAAACATAACTAAAAAATTATATGAAGAAATTGTTAAGAAAGGAATAGATAAAAACAAATATATAATAAAGAGAAAAAAAAATTGGCAAAGTAGGAAATTATACTTGCAAAAGAAGAAATCTTCTCGAAACAAATATATAGAGAAAATTAGTTACTGGAAGAAGATAGGAACACAAAAAAAAAATTACAATAGTATTATTAACAAAAGAAATACAAATGGAATAGCAAAAATTGAAAATAATTCATGAAGGATAACTAATAAACCTAATAAAATAGTAGAAATCTTTATTAAATATTTTACTGATATCCTATATAATTTTGAATCTTCAAACTTATTAGCCCAAGCTAAGATGTTAAGAACAATCCCTAAAATAATTTTGGCAGAAGACAAGAAAATCTTAAATGAGAAATTTACCAAGGAAGAAACTAAAGAGGTTATTTTTCAACTTAACCCTCATAAATCTCTAGACCTAGATGTTAGGATTAAACCACGAACAGAAATAACAATTACATGCAAATATAACCAATAACATAAAATAATATATCACATAGAAAAGAACACAAGACACCAAGATTTAACGTGGTTCACCCAATCCCTGGGCTACGTCCACCAAACAGCAAATCCAATATTATTACGATCTAGTGATTATAACCTGATTACAATCTATAATCCCTTACAGCTCAATACCACTGCAAGAACCAATTTTGCATCACAAATTAATGAAAATACCTAACCCTAAGCCCTTCTATACAAGTAGTTTTATGTTGCTTTAGGGTTACAACATGTCGGTCAAAGTATGTACAGTACTTTCCTGATCAGTCAACACAAACTAACACTAGATGGTTATCACGTTTTAGTTTTTCAAAAATGTTGGGATATAATAAGAGAGGATCTATGGAAGTCTATTGAAGCTACTAGGAACTCTAGCTCCTTTTTGGTTGGAATCAATAACACATTCATATCATTAATTCCAAAGAAATTTGTTTATGAGTAGCCAGGAGACTTTAGGCCTATAGCATTATGTAATACTATTTACAAAATTCTAACTAAAGCCTTAGCTAATAGATTAAAGGAATTTCTTCCTAAGCTTATTTTGGAAGAACAAATTGGTTTTGTTCCAAATAGGTCTATTTTTTATGGTATTATTATTATTAAAAAACTAATTCATTCAGTAGAAACTAATAAGGGTTCTTGTATGTTAATGAGGTTGGACTTTCAAAAAGTATATGACAAAGTAGATTGGAGATTCTTATGTAAATCTCTTGAAACTTTTGGCTTCTCACATCAATGGATTCATCTGATTTTTAATTGTATTTTGTCACCAAAAAATTAGCTTCTTATCGATGGTTCTCCTAAAGGTCTTTTAAGTATATCCAAAGGAATCATACAAGGAGATCCAATATATCCTTTCTTTTTCTTATTATGGTAGAAATTTTCAAAAGAGCTATAAAAAAGGCTCAGACAGAAAGAAAAATTATAGGTATAAACATTACTGAGGAAGTACCTAATATAACACATCAATAATTTGTGGATCATACTATACTTAACTCACAAATTTAAACAAATAATAAATAATTATATGGAAGCATCTAGACAAAAGGTTAATGCTAACAAATCAAAAATCTTCTCCATCAATACTAGAGAAGAATTAGAAAGAGATATGTGCAGATTAATGGGATATTTACATTTCTGAGTAAATATCTTGGCATTCATCTAGATAAATAAATAAGAGAAGGCAAGCATGGGATACAATTTTAGGAAAGGTGGAAAGACTTTGGGTAGCTGGAATGGGAATTGGTTAAGTAAGGGGGGCGACTATGATTAAAGAAGTTCTTTCAAACAATCCCACATATCATATGTCATGTCTTCTCCTTCCTAAAGGTGTCAAAGGAAATTAGATGCAAGACTAAAAAAAACTTCAGCAAGTTATAGCAGATGAGAAAAAACAAGCTTTAATTGAATGGGAAAATATTTGTAAACCTAAAGAATTTGAGGGACTAGGGATAAAAAAACTTAAGTTAGCAAAATAAGGCTTTGGGGACAAAACTTATTTGTAGAATATTCTACAAGAATAATAGTAAATGGGTCAATATATTATATCATAAGTATCTAAAGAATAATAATTTGGTATCTCTATTTAGAACAATAAATCCACCAAAAGGATCTAGAATTTGGAACTTTTTGTTGAATTGTCACCCTTTAATAACTAAGACTTTGACTTGGGATATAAGTCTAGGCCAAGATGGCTTACTCTTGAGATGGTCTTCCATCTCCAGATAATGAAAATTTACCTATAAAAATAAAAAATATTCTAACTAATCAATGGGAAAAGTATGTGAACGATTATAAAATTATGATTAATGATAAAAATTAAATTTTAATTGTTCAAATGGTACTTATGAACCTTGAGTGACTGATTGGGAAACTTTTTCTCCTCCTGCAAAGACTCTTGCTCTAGATTCTGGCTCCTATATCGGCTCTGGCTTCGGCTAAGGCTACTACTCAGGCCCAAGCCGCTTCAGCCCGAGCTAATCAAGCTGCTGCCCTTGGTGACCTTTGCCCTTTTGTTGCGGCTCAGGTTGTTCGTGCACCCAGTGCTCCAGTTGTTCATGTTGTGGAGGTTTCATCTAATCGATCTGTCCTCTCTTATGCGAATGTAGTCGCTTATGAGGTAGTTATTTTTGCTCCTGTGCAAAAGGGGCTCTGTTCTGTTGCATCTTTTGTTAGTTGTTTGGATGGGCCTGTTTCGGTATGTAATCCGCTTCTGATTCATCTTGAGCAAGATATTATTGATGATATCAACTCATATGTGGTGGATTACTCCTCTACGGCTGTTGTTTTTTGTTTTAGGGGGTTTTGGCCCTCTCTTTCAGATTTGCATGCTTGGATTTCTAAATATTGGGAACCAATCATTTCAGATCTAGTGTAGATTTACCCTATGGCAAGAGGTCTTTTTATTGTGAAATTTGCTAATGTTGATGACAGAAATGCCATCTTGTGTCGTGATTTCTCTTGGGAGCAAAGGTTCCCCTTGATGGCCAAACCTTGGTATCCGGCATTTAATCTGACTACTAAAACCTTTAATAAGATTCCTATTTGGGTGCGGTAGTCAAATCTTCCCCTCCACCTTTGGCAAGATTCTATTCTAGAAACTATAGGGGACACCCTTGGGGATTTATTATTGGTTGATTCAGTTTCTTCCAATAACTATAGGACAACGTTTGCTCACATCTTAGTGGAGATGGATACCTCCAAGGGGTTCCCTGCAATGTTGAAGTTGGCTTCTCCAAATGGTTCTTGGATTCAGCTTCTTGATTATGAGGATATTCCTTTTAGATGTAGGAAATGCCATAAGACCAGCCATCTCACTGCACTATACTCCTCTGACAAGGTTAGATTGAAGAAATCACCTTCTTGGTGGTTGGGGTTTTGGATGATCACTATACGGTTCAAAAAGTATCCATAATGGTGGATGGTTCGGATAGCTCTTCTCATATTGATCTCACTCTAGATGAGGATTCTATTGTTGTTTCTTATGATTCTAATGTTGTCCCTACAACGGATTTGAATTAGAATGTTATTTCTGACTCATCACCTATTGATTCGACTGTTGTCGCTTTGACGGCTTTGGGTCATAATGTTGATGTTGTCCATGTTTCTAATGCTGACTTTTGTTAGTGCTTCTCCTGTTGTGGGATTTTTGGGGGTTAGTGGGGATTGGCAGAAGGCTACTAGGAAGGTGGAGGATGGTTGGACATCAGTTAAAGGAAAAAAAAGGCAAATCCTCCAAACCTTCATTTGATATGTCTTTACATTCTCAAAATAATGGACCAAAATGTAAATCTTGATGGTCTGTGATTTCTTGGGTTGTTTGCCCTCTTGTTGGGAACTTTGGTGCGTCCGTCTTTTTTATCGAGTGGTTTTCCACAGTTGTTTTGAGATCCTCATTGATATATCTTTACTGTCCTTTGTATAAGGTTTAGGTCCTTTCAAAACCTATTTTTACTTAATCAAAACTAATATGATGAATGTCAATGGAAATCATTAAATGAAACATCTCTTTTAGAGCAAGGAAATTTTATTTTCAAACAATTCTCAAGTAAGACAAACAAATGATAACGATAGGAAAGATTAACTTATATGGGGAGCCTCAAAGGATGGAAATTACAAAGTCAAATTAGGGTATGAGAAGATAATAAACTCACAACAATGGGATAAGATTGATATCCTGCTTAACTTATGTTCATATTTAGCATGTTCACCAAAAGTGGGTATCTTCTTATGGGCAATCATGCAGGATAGAATTCTAATAGCAGACAGATTTACTAAAATGGGATGTGAAGGTCCTTCTCGATGTCCTCTTTGCAAAATTGAATCAAAAACTTCTGAACACTTACTCTATGCTTGTCCATTTCCAAAATCCTATTGGTATTGGTTATGCAAAAAATTGAACTAGCAATTTGCACTCTCTAATAATCTTTTAGATTTTTTAAGAAGTTGGCTGAAATAGAAACTTGTAGAAAATATCCTCGTGTATCCAATTCTATAGGAAATTTGGAAAGAAAGAAATAGAAGGATTTTTGTAATCAAAAGTTGGATACAATTTCATTTTTTAACAAACTTGAAGCATGTACTATAGAGATTGCAGATGGTGTGTGTGTGTGTGTGTGTGTGTGTGTGTGTGTGTGTGTGTGTGTGTAATACCAGATAGATTTCCCCATAATTATATTAATATAGTATTGACAATGAAACTAGGATTTTAATTTGGTCTCTTAGCTTTGCTAGGGATATCATTAATAAAATATCAAATTCGGAGTCTTAATGAATTGAATTGTATCTTTTCTATGACTAACTAAAAACCAAACTGAGTAAAATCTTTATCAATTCTTTAACATTTGTAACATCCACTTTTTTAGGATCTTAATTAACAACTAACATATTCAAAGAAATACAGTTATTACTTTATTTTCATAGGAAGACAGTTAAATCAATTAC
Organism: Cupressus sempervirens; assembly: GCA_028749045.1. Taxonomy (NCBI): domain Eukaryota; kingdom Viridiplantae; phylum Streptophyta; class Pinopsida; order Cupressales; family Cupressaceae; genus Cupressus; species Cupressus sempervirens. Next base: position 928,253,612 of record CM053785.1, on the reverse strand, counting down.
GTTCATATAAATGAGATTAATGGCTAAAATTAGTTAAACAAATTTTTCATAACTAAGAATTGAAAACATTATCAATGATTTTACTATGGAAATTAAATTTAACATATCATGGAATTCGAGTCTAAAATCAATCTAGGAATTTTTCTGCAAACACCCAAGTTAGTCTACAAATACCACTATATCAATATCAAAAAACGACTACCATCCAATACCACTATATCAAAATCAAATGAAGATTACCATTAAATACCACTATATCAATTACGGCATCACATACCACTAGATCATTTAAGGCATCACATACCATTGTATCAATTAGGGCATCAAATACCATTGGATCATTTAGAGCATTAGATACCACTATATCATTTAGGGTGTCAGATACCACTGTATCAATTAGGGCATCAATTACCATTGGATCATTTAGGGCATCAGATACCACTGTATCATTTGGGGCGTCAATACCACTGTATAATTCCTTTTCTTTTGATTGCTTAACGGTGGCAACAACATAAGATTAGAAGATATGCTCTTAATCATTATTCTTATAAATAAATCCATCAAATTAATCTATCTCTCGCAAATAAATATATTCTGCATTCAATTAGAAGATCAACCAATCTAACTGGTTATCAATTATATTGATGATAAGAGTTGCTTTCATTTAAAGAAATAATTGTAACGATGATACAACTCAATTAATCTTACCTTTTACATGCATATACATCATAAAAGTAAAAATACATGTTTCCAACAAACATTTGAATGCATAGCTTATCTTTATCTGATGCACGTCTAACATCTTGTGGAGAGGAAAGATATTATCAGGGGCTTAACCACCCAACCTCGAACCATAACTTATCTCCACACAATCTCTAACAAGAAAGGCCCTCCCTACCTGGAAGAAGACATGGAACAACTTAACCAATCACTGAGCATCCTAGTACTAGGGTATCATTCCAACCGCTCGACTAAGCATAAGGATTTGAATATTGGACTACCATGAGCCAACTCTTGATGATTAATATCTCTTTTCTTTGAGCTTACAATTTATTAATAGTAATGGTTCATTTATTTTCATGCAGGAAATAATTCTATGGTACAATGATTTTCATCTCAACCAAGATGGCCATCCTGGATGAATTTTTGGGTGTATGCTTAAGTGTTCTTTCTGCATTATAATCATAGTCAAAACTTATGTCCTATCCGAACTTATCACAGTATTATGAAGCAAACTATACTTGCATCTATTTTACTCTTCATCATAGTGAGAGCTCTATGACAGGAAAGTCAAAATAGGTTACCAGCATGATATGGGATAAGGAAAATTGGATTAAGAGAGAAGAATTCTAAGTGAATCACCATTATTGATGTAAGTATGAATGTATAGCCAAAATAAAAGAAAGCCTCTGCATACGAATACAACTAACCCAAACTACAGAGATACATAACTCAAATGTACCAATACCCATCTAATTTCATGCATATTTAATATATGAAAGTAACATGGGAGCATCCCAAGCCGACATACATATACTAGTGTTGACAACAGTTTAAACACATGATCTAGGAAAATATATGAAGTTGCGGCAAAGATTGAAGAACATCAAAACCTTGAACGAATACATAAATTACCATATCAAAGAATCATAAATGATGCCATCAAAAATTGAACCTATATTGTGGGTCAAGCTTAGCTCGTTATTGGGTGTTTAGTTAGTGGTCAAATCCACCATATGATTTGATTCCATAACAAGATCACAAACACTATGACAGGACTGCAATCCCTGTTTCACGCGAAATCAGAGTAAGACATTTAAAATGATTGATCCCTGATCGAGAGCAGGTTGAGGTATATCTCTCCCTACGATAGCAAGAGTCTCAAAAAAATAATCAATCCATGCTCAATTATAAAAAGAACAAGAAGGTGGCAGTGGAAGAGTTACAATAGCAACAAGGAGTCATGAGCATAAATAATTAAAATGGCCATCTCAACTTATAAGGCCTGATAGAAATAAAATTAGAGTATGAAAGGTTGTTATGCATGAAATAATATTAGACCACCGCCAAGGTTTAAGAAATAATATTGTCTTAGTATTTAGCATCATGGTATCTATAGAGACCTATATATGTATGTATGCATATACATGTACATGTGTAAACCCCAAACACATATTTCTTTCATATATGCCAAAATATCAAGTATGTGTATATGTCCTTGCATATATATAAAGTTGGTTTACGTATGTACGCATATACATGTATGTACATGTATAGATATGTAGGTATCATGATGTCGATATGATAAGACATGATTATACATTGAAGGCTCCAATCAACAACACAATTACAAAGGTACAAACTCGTTCAATTTCTAATTCATGCTTAGTAATCTCTTTTATTGTTAAATGATATGTGATTTAACAAGTTAGCGCATGGTCGTCCAATGTACACTCTTGCTTGCCTAGTCATTATCCTTAGCCTATATGGTTTAAGGCTTGTACCTATTTGCTCAGTGACGGCGGTGCCCCTCCATGCCCAATTCCTTTCTAGCAATGTTTCCCCCTTCAACATGCTTCTGCAAGGGAATTCTCCACGACTATATTATATTCCTCAATATAATGAAAATTTACCATAACAAATTATTATTCATAAACCATCATCCTACTTCCCATGATGATAACCAATTTTCTAAGATTTCAAGATAACAATATAATAGCATCATGATGATTAACTAGCATGTCATCTTCATATGAAATTATAACAATTAACCATCTTACCATTTCACATGATTATAACAAATTTCAACTATCAATTGACTTCACATGACATCTCAACGGCTATATGAACATTTAAAATTAGGTCAAAATTTGGGATGTAACAACATTTTAAAAATCATTTTTTTATTTAGATTCATAGGAGATGTAAAGGTATTATTGTGCTTTTAATAATACCAATTAAGAAACAATATTTCAAAGCCAGTGTATTATTGTACTTTTAAGAATATTTTTAAAACTTTACCTCGGTTGTTCTTGCTCCTAGCCTCGCACCTCTAACAGAATGAGTACTATGTGATGTTCTCGTACTACTTGTTGCACCCTGCATTGCATATTGTTTGAACTTGTCAATCTCAAGTGCTCTATAAAATAAAATAAATATATATTTACTTTTACAATATTTAGGTGATTAAATAATATTATGTCAAAACTCATGGGGTTCATTAGATGGGGTTTGGATAATGCTAGGAGCAAGAGATGTGGATGGGAGTTGGATAGATTTGATGAATGGGAGGGTTTCAATGATGGTAGGAGATGGAAGAGGATCTATAAGAAGGGTGTTAGTGTCATACCAATTAAGAAACAATATTTTTAAGTCAATGTATTATTGTACTTTTAAGAATATTTTAAAAACTTTACCTTGGGTGTTCTTTCTCCTAGCCTCGCACTTTTAGCAGAATGAGTACTCTGTGGTGTTCTCGAACTGCTTGTTGCACCCTGCATTGAATATTGTTCGCATATCAATCTAGAGTGATCTATAAAATAATTTTTTGTTTTATTTTTACAATATTTAGGTGATTAAATAATATTCTGTCAAAATCCAAACAAACAAACCTTTATACCCTACCCACTGAAAATCATCAAATCAAATCATCTGTGAGTGTGAAATCCCCACCTCTATATGAATAACAAGTATGCCTACAATGTACGCATGGATAACACTCCATCCTTAAACGCCTCCACATCTATCTCATCATACATGTGCTGACAGCTAAAACAAAAATGTTGATTAGGCCTCGAAGACTATAATGATATATGTGATGACGATGTAGGTGGCACAAGTGAGGATGACACCGGTAGTGCAGGTGACAAAAGTGGAGATGACACTAGTGGTGCAAGTGACACAAGCAAAGATGACATTGGTTTTACAAGTGATGTTGATGGAGCTACCATAGGCTATGATGATCGAGGTGCCATAGGTGATGATGATGGAGTTGTCGCATGCTATGACCACCTTGGTGCCATAGGTGATGATGATGGAGTTATCGCATAATGTGATGATCCTAAAGGTGCATCTGATGATGGTCAGGATGTCATAGGTGAAGGAAAACCACCTAACTATGAACCAAGCTCAATGATAACATCTACTAATGATGCAATTGCATTAGGAGTCTATAAATCAATAGACTCCTTTAAAATTGAGGGGAGCACAGCACGAGGCATGGTTTTTCATGTTGTACATCTCCTCTCATTTTTTGGTACCACCCTACAAACCCCATGGCTATCCTGTGCAAAGCCTCTCCCTCTACCTTGGAACTAACAGATGTCAAAGTAACTTGGTTGCTCGCCAAGGATGAACTAACAATATAGCCTCCTCAAAAAATAGAGGCACCTCATTATTATTAGGATGTATTGTTATTCGAACAAAGGCATATGTATATCTAAAAGGGATAAGCCTTTGAGGATAATGTCTAATAACCTAGCAAAATTAAAAACTTTAATATAATGATTAATATTATGTTGAGATTTAGAATTAACAACCTAGTTATTGAAGAGGATTCACAAATCATTTTAAATGCTTTTAAAAAATAAAATAAAAACTCCAAACTGGATTTTAAATTCAAAACTTGAATATGCCTTAGCCATAGTTGATAACTTTGAAAAGGTATTATAAAGCATACCTTTAGGAAAGGACTAAAAAAGCAAATGCCTTAGCTAATAAAGGAGCAAATGGTGAATGGTTGGGTGTCTGTGTGTGTGTGTGTGTCAAATACCAAATAGATCTCCCCATAAATATTAATATACTATTGACATAATGAAACAAGGGTTTTAGTTTGGTCTCTTAGCTTTACTAGGGATATTATTAGTATAATATCAAATTCAGAGTCTTAATAAATTGAATTGTATCTTCTCTATGGCTAACTAAAAACCAAAGTGAGTAAAATCCTTGTCAATTCTCCAACATTCCAAAAATCAATTTTTTATTAAGATTCATATTCTAAGGCTTCTTAAGAAGATATCATGAAATTACCCTTTTGTTTGCAATTAATTAATTAATTGTTTATGATTGTATTCTTGATTTATTTCTCTAACTAGTGATCTTAGCCATATTTAAGTTGCAAGAGAAGCACAAGGATTTTAACACTAGAAGATGAAAATAAAAGAAATATGAAATTATCTAATTAGGGATCTTTGTTGTATGCACAGATGGATTCTAATTACTCTAGGGCCTTGGCCTTCACCTATCAAAATCAAAAATAAATTGCAAATTTTGTAAAATCGTTGAATTGATAAATTCTACACCCACCATTGGTGGTTGAAATTATAAAATCTTACAATACTATAAATACTTTCTAAAGTCATCATTATAATGTTACCATGAATTTGAATGATAATTTAAAAATGAGCCATTTATTTAAAAGGTGGTATTTATATAGCACATAGTTGTGTAATAGAGCATCTTAAAAATCATGTGTTTGTATCTTCTCAATCACGAACATCTTATATAAATAATGGCTTGCATGAACTCATCTTGCATGGGCACAGTCGTCCATTTATATTTTATTACATCTTGATGTCATAGATTTTATCTGTGTCATAGAAGTGATTCAAAGCTTTCAAGCAAAAACGTAGTAAGATTCTTGACTTTTTGCTTGCATCTCACAATCATATCCTACTTGTTGAGTGAAAAATCCACTATTGTCAATGGGCCCTTGATCTACTGCTGAAGTTGAAAGGTTCTTAAAGAGTTCGTCATAGACAGAGTCTTGGTGAGTGCAAGACCAACGTCAAAAAAATGTCAAAATTGAACTTGTGCCCCTGGGCAAATTTGGCAAAATGGAGACATCTAGTTCTTTGCTCTTAGCCAAAGAGGTTCAATTGTAAGGCTTGTGCTCTCATCTCACATAGCTAAAACAATTTCTCCATCAACATAAATCTCTACAATCAGCTCCTCGCCTCCTTTTTAAGCTCGTCCCATTTCCATACAAATTTTAAGAATAGATTATAATTGATTTTCTTATTTGTAGAAGTTGAACTTGTGCCCCTGGGCAAATTTGGCAGAATGTAGACATGTAGTTCTTTGCCCTTAGCCAAAAAGGTTCAATTGTAAGGCTTGTGCTCTCATCTCACATAGCTAAAACAATTTCTCCATCAACATAAATCTCTAAAATCAGCTCCTTGCCTCCTTTTTAAGCTCGCTCCATTTCCATACAAATTTGCAAGTTTATTTCCTGTAGAAGAAGAAAAGTGCAAGTGCAAGCATTTTCATACAAGTTTGCAAGCCTATTTTCTATAGAAGAGAAAAACTAGTGCAAGTGCAATCATGGGAACACTGGAGCCCAAATTTGACAGTATTAATAATAGGACACGATCACATAGGAAACCCCTAGAATTTCAAATGCCGCTGCATTACCCCTGGTATTCCTCGACTCAGTACGAATTAATGGTGAAATGGATTTTGGAAATGCTAGTCTAGAGTATGAATCGGCCATTGTGCCATTACAGGTGGATTTTTGCAATGGGTATTTACATGTTGAATTTTGCAATGGGTGCCCCTTTGGCATCACAACTCTCCCTGACATTTTCTCATTTTAATTTTACGCTCCCTTGCTATTAACTCTCAAATGTTTTAACCTCTGTAATAGATTCAATCTTTTTCCAAATGGATAGGATTAGATTTGCCCAAGGATTAAGTTATATTTTGAATATGAGGGTCCAGAGGAAGCACAAAACTGGGATCTGAAAGCCAAGAAGCCAAAATATGACACTTCCGTAGCCATATCAGAATCAAGATCCTGCTCTTCTCATGGCTCCCACTCCCGCCGCCACTTCCTCCTCCCCCAAAAACCCACAGCAAACCTCTGACAAACAAGGAATTGACAAACAAGCCACCATGTGCAGCGACCTAAAATCCCACCTCTTTGGTCGCAGGTTTAATCTCCTAATTGGAATCAACACTGAACTTCAAAACAACATTTGACACGACCACCATGAAAACCAACTATAACGGCTCACAAAGCTACCTCTACAAGCAAAACCCAGTGGCCGGAAAATCCAACTCGATCATCCTTTTTTATTTTCAAGTGCAACAGACAAAACCTAGTGGCCAGAAAATCCAACTTTCTCATCCTTTTCGATCATCGTTCCTTACGTTTGCCAAAATCAGACATTTGATCTCAACGTGCACCTATCAGCTAATTACATTTTGCTGCACTTCAAATCTCCCGTCTCTTTCACTCACGCGAGGCTCGACAAAGTTATTTAACTTTTATTTTTTCATTATTTAAAAAACAAGGTTGCATGGGTATTTGTACCTACAGCATGGTATTAGTACCCACACCTTTGGCCGAATATATACACCAGATTTTGACAGTTTTTGTAATTTATTAATTAATTTTAAGTGACAGAACCAGGATTCTGTAATTTCAGAAAAAAAACTGTAAATCTGGTATAAATTTTATTCTGGATAAACCTCGAATTGATATTTGTACCCAGGTTTTTTTTTTTTTTTTTTTTTAACTATAAATCCGTACAAATTTGCTGCTGGGTAGATGTAGCATTGGTATACATACCCAAGTACCCATTTACCAAATATTCATATCCTAAGTACCAGGTACTCAATGGAGAGCATCATAGCTAAGAACCTTGATTAAGATTTCTGATTTTTGTTCAGTTTTTTGTTTGCATAAAGCTTAATTCAATACCTAATCAGTGAACTTTTGATACAATATTGATTAACATTAAACTTTATCACTATTCAAGTCAGAAGTTTTATCATTTGCAACATGTCATTGTTATATGATTTATGATCTTGTTCATGTTTAAAGTCTGCCTTCCTTGATATGCATCTAATCATTTATCATATATTATTATTATAAACATATAGCAAATCCAAAACTAACAATATATTACATTTGCAAACTTTATCGCAGTTCATAAAGTTTGGCATATCCAAGTACACTCCATCCCCGTGCAACCTAGTTAATAAACAGAGTTATTTTTTAAAATGATAAAATTAATTATGACACATCAATTAGATATCAAAGAACCCACTCCTCAAAAAGGAGGCTGATTGACCAATCAATTTGAAAAAATTGAGAACACAACAGATTTCCCTAAAAAAATTATATTTAAAGAACCTATTTTTCAAAAAGGAGGCAAATTGACCAATCAATTTGAAATTATTGAAAATACAACAGATTTTCCTTAAAAAATTGTAATTGTATTTGTTCTTCATGATCTGCAGATTTTGTGATTGACATAAACATCATACAGAATACTGGACATATGCAGAATATTGGACAAACAGAAACAGCCGCGTGCCTTGCAATTTTTTTAAACAAATACATTGATACTAATATAAAACTAGTATCTGTTTCAAATCATTATATGATTTATATTACATCTAATTGTAAGAATTATCTAAAAGGGATGTTTTGATGAGAAGAATCTTGGTAATGATCCTGCTGATGCAATTTCACCACCAATTTAAACAAGTGACGGAACAGCAGCAATTTTACATAAGTAATCCAGTTTTAGTCATGTTCCATTGTAGGATTTCAAAACATCAGCACTTTTACTTAACTACTCCAGTTCAAGTCATTTTGTATCGTATGATTTTATTTTAAGTATTTTTCAGATTTAGTCATTCTCGAATCTCCATTGTAAACTCGAGCAATGTTGACTTATGTTAAAGGGCACCACTTCAAGGCATGTTCTAATTGTATGATTTCAAAACAGCAACAGACTTTGATATTATGTACAATATTCAGAGTTCTGTTCTTTATAGAGAACAAAATATTACATACTGAAAAGTAATTTGTATTCTAATTAAGCTACACCTGTTGATAGCTTCTATTCGGTATATTTATTGCTTTTCTTCAGTGTCTTAAATACATAAACATATATCTCAATTATTTCCCGAAAAAACAGCTGCCCCGAATGTGATTGTTGCAAGCTACGCCAGAATGCTGGTTCTTATTATCTCCATGCAATAAATTTAGTGCACACTGTCTTCTAAAAGGAACAACATATGTTCCACGAACGATGTCGACACTAGCAATAAGCTAGCTGCTATTAACCATTACCAAGTTACAGCACCGCCTTATATCTCCAATACAAATTTTAATACATTTTCCACAGAGCCAACAAACATTGAAAGAATACCGAACGTTATAATAAATCCTACACATTCCTCAATACCTTTCGAGTAAATTGATATGGCCACCAGAGCACCTTGCATTGAGAACAGCTACCATTTCCAACGAAAGAAAACTCTACTACCAACAGTCTACCCAGCATTTTTTTTTTTAAGTGGAAGAGAATATTCCTCAACGGGAATAAAATTATCCTCGCACCATTTCACCCAACAATTGTACATTACCAATATTCTCAATTCGGAATTCTAAAAACTTGTGCGCCTGTAGTTTAACACCCTCCTATCATCTTCTTATGATTTGAGGAATCGACTATTTTAGTTGGTCAAATTTTATTATTGCTTTTTCCTTTATTCGTTATCTTTTCTTTGAGCCGCAATCAGATACTAACTAGAGATGTTTTGCAATGGAAGGAGTTTGGATTTCTATTTTAATTATGCTGATAGGCGTTCTACAATGAAGAATGGTCATGAAAAAATCTGTCTACATTTATTCTGTCATAAATACTTGCTGGTGACAACTGCAGTTTGACGCAGTTTGACTTTTCAATTCATCTTTCTGCAATAAATACAATGATTATTCAGCGATAAATATTTACTGATGACAACTACAGTTTGACAGTTTCTAATGCTCTTTCTTTGACGATAAATAGCAATTACAATTTTACTTTTCCATTGATCTTGTTCTCTGATAAATACCAACTACTGTTTGACAGTTTCCAATGATCTTTCTTCGGAAATAAACACTTGCTGACAACTACAGTTAGACATATATTACTTAGGATTTACAACTGCAGTTCAAAATTAAATACTTGTGGCTGATAACTCCAGTTCTCCATTTTAACCCTTCAACTACTATAGGCACCTCAGAAAGATATCGATCGGCGTATTTAATATAAATATTCTCTAAATAAATATATATAAAGTAGTGAGAGGTCAATCTATGAAGTTGACTGTACCATTATCTCTTAAAATACAAACCATAGAATTATGACTCTCATTAAAATAGGAGATAAAAACCATTGAATTATGACTCTCATTAAAATAGGAGATTTAGATATTTAGTGGAGATAACTATAGAATTATTATTTCCCCATTGAAAATTTCATCCAACAATTGTACATTTACCAATATTCTTAATTCGGAATTCTAAAAACTTGTGCACCCCTATCATCTTTTTATGATTTGAAGAATAGTCGGTCAAATTTTATTATTGATTTTTTTCCTTATTCATTACCTTTTCTTTTTCTTTTTGATGAATAATCGGTTGAATTTTATTATTGTTTTCTTTTCTTTATTTGTTACCTTTTCTTTTTCTTTGAGAGGCAATCTAGTTTCTTTTTCTTTGAGAGACTAACTAGAGATGTTCTTCAATGAATTGTTTTTTTTCTTTATTTGTTACCTTTTCTTTTTCTTTGAGAAGCAATCTAGTTTCTTTTTCCTTGAGAGACTAACTAGAGATGTTCTTCAATGAAAAGAGTTTGGGTTTCTATTTTAATGAGGTCAATCCTATGAAACTGACTGTACCATTATCTCCTGAAATAGGAACCATTGAATTATAACTCTCCATTAAAATAGGAAATATTTGGTGGAGATAACTATAGAACTATTATTTTCCGCTTTCCATGTTGCAAAACAACAGCTTTCCTACTTACTAGGGGAGAGAGCTCACTAATTGAGCACTTTAATTTTGCAATTCTCAACATCTTATGTAGTAATTTTAAATCACTCCCATTTTTTGTGGCAGCTTTACATGACAAGTGCCTGCCTACAACTAAGGTTTTAGAACAGCATCATCGGATATGAATGCCTTCCCCAGCGACGCATCCCCCCAAAAAACCCTGTCTCAGGAACGGGGAGGGGACTTGTATCCATCCCCAATTTTTTTACAACACAAACAATTTTTTAAAAAAATTGTCACTTTTGCCATCCCCCCTCCCCGTCCCCAAAATCGGCAAAAAAATTTGCCGTCCCAAAAACCTATCCTGCTGTACCCTGCCGTCCCCGTCCCCGTCCCCGTCCCCAACCCCTAAACTCAAGGGAACATAATTTTTAGCCAAGATTTCCAAAACAGCCCAAAAAAAGTTATATCATAGTTTTTTCTTGCAGATGATGTGACATCACACCACTGGTTGATTTTTGAGAAAAAAAGACACATTTCATTCAATTATGGGTAGTCATCTTTAACAAAAAAATATTTGAAGTTTGAACTACTGGTAGAGTCTTGTCAAAAATGTTAGATATTAAATCAACAAGTGCGAGTATGAACAAGTGTGAGCATGAAGATAACAACTCCTGTAACAACCATTGGAAGTGTTTTTGTACTCAGTCTTCTCCCCCATAAACTCTTTTTTAGTTCTATTATTTATATAGGGATAGTTGCAATATGTATGAACAAGTGTGAGTATGAAGATAACAACTCCTGTAATAACCATTGGAAGTGTTCAAGTACTCGGTCTTCTCCCCCATTCAAACTCTTTTTAGTTCTATTATCTATATAGGAATAGTTGCAATACGTACTCATTTTACCCTCATCAAGCAAGTTCTTAATAAAAAGCCCTCAAGGAGATTGGATCCTCATTAATTTTACAACATTAAAAAACTTGTCCAACACAAAAAAAAAAAAAAAAAACAGGCGTAGAGGGTTGCTGTGATGCCTTTCTAGCATATGTTTGTATAGTGCTACTCAGTTGCAGAAAAAACACATTGAAACATACCAGAAAAACATAAATTATGCATCAGCATATACACTAAAAAAATTGATGACAGCAAAGGGCGTGCCCATGGAAAAATTAAAGTAACTTATTGGACGATAAGGAACCTAGAATTTAATTCAGTTGAGCATCTCATCTGGAGAGACTATAATTCAAACCCGGTAGAGAACACAACTTGAATACAGATTACACCTCAAAATCAGACCAGCCTTTTGTAATAATTCAACTTTCAGACCAGCCTTCGGTAATAATTCAACTTTTAGACACCTTGCAGACGCCAACAAATACAAGCCAGCAAAATGCATGGTTTAAAGTGATTTTGCTGAGTTCAAACCTTCTACAATACAAAGGAAAAGCTAAGTAGAAATTAGAGTAGCACATATTGGCACCAGAAAACTCAAAAACTTTTAATAGTTAAAATAAAAAAACATCCTTCAGAAAAGACCTCAGTTTTAAAGCACCTTGCAGCATACCAACAAATACAAGCCATAGAAGTACATGGTTTAACATATATGCACCCTGCAGCATACCAACTAATACAAGTAAACCCCTGCAACATACCACCACAACAAATACAAGCCATAAAAGCAGATGGTTTAAAGGACAAAATCACACTTTAATGTGAGGTATCTAGATGGTACTGCGTTCAATTCTTCTACAAAACAAAAGAAAAAAGAAGGCACAAAAGTTACTCCTACTGGAAAGCTCAAAGCTTCAACAGTTCAAATCATAAACCACCAAACAGTGCTCACTAAGCCATTTTTCATATAAAATCAAATACGATCCTTCAAATAAAAATTAGTTTATCATATGGTTCACATATCAAAGCAGAAAATTGTGAACTCAAGGTACCATAGCCTAATAATTGAAAATTTGAAGGCATCACAATGCAGACAAATCAATAAAACATTTGAACAATAGCAAGCTTGTCCAAGCCCAAACATCAAGAGAATACTCAGCATAAAATTCTTATATCGTAATAAAGCTAAATGACAAACAGGCTTTATAATAGTTAATAGCTCACCAAAAGGAACATCCAAGAGTGTAAACCTCAAAGTAAACCAGTTAAATAACAGAAATGTATAAAAGCCCACAAAAATTACCTATCAAAAAATGCTCTAAACATTACTTAGCAAAGAGATTTTAAATTGACGCTTGTTGTAACCCAAGGTTCGACCATATTGGTCAAACCTCAAAGAATGCTAAAATGAAAAAAATACACCATTACCAAAAGAGGGGATTCATATCACCTTTGTAACCATCAAGTCCCATCTTCCAGAACAGCTTGGCAGACCTGAACAATCACAATATTTTTCCCATTGCCGTTACTGAGGTCAGAAGCATCCCCTTGTTCTATATGCTAGAATACATTTAAAAGCTATATTCAGTACTCCAGCTGCTCATTAGGCGAAGGACTCCAAAAGGTCAATCCAACTTCAATCAGCATACAGGATTTCACCCAAACGGAAAAACTACCTTGAAAAAGAATTGAACTTAATTCCTTACTGCAGTACAATTTAGTCAAGCAAAGGCAAAATGTAAAAACATTTCTCAAACATATCCATTCATTTTCCCCCATTCAAATCTATTTGTACAGAATGTTACAGTTAATGAATACAACACCATTTCGTGCTGGTCAAACTTCTATGAAGTATAGTCCCAGCAAACCTCCCAAAGCTTGAGTCTGTAAAGCACCTTAGGAGTTTACACATCACTCGAAAAAGAACCTACCAGCTAAAGTAGATAAAAAGCTAAGAAATATTGTTTGTCATTGTATAAAACCAGTTTATCGCCGCTTAGGATTTCTATCATCATCATCTGAATCACTGTCTACTTCATCTCTACTCCTCTTCTGGCCTGCTGCAATATGATTGTCATCCCCATCCTCGTCAATATCCTCATCTTCTGGAGCATCTCCAGCTGGTTCAAAATCACTACCACCATCTTCATCTTCTGGCTTGCCAATTGATTGTGCCAGGTACTCTGTGCCATAATCTTCTTCCTGGCAGATGCAAATTTCACAGTTGTAAACACCAGAAAACTATAAAGCTTTTGATACAGCTCGAAGAACCCTTTTGCACTAATATATGTGGCAGTTATATTCACAAACAGCAGAATGAACAATTTTCAAGCAAAACAAACCCAACAAAAAGAGGAATTTACAAAAAAAGCTCTATGAACGCACTTACAAACACAACTGAAAGAACACTTAAAACTAGAAAACTGAAAATGGCATCATTATCTTTCAAAAGGATAGTAGAAACCCCTAATTTACTGGAAAGGGGACAACACAAAAATCACCCAGAAGAAGCAATATTTCATGATAACGGTTCAAAACAAAAGCTTGGAACAAGCTGTAAAAAGGTCATATCATTTCAAAACTGAGAACAAGCTGTAAAAAGTAAAATCGTTTTAAGTAAACATTCAACCGTTAGAAACATGAAGTAGGACAACGCTTCTATTTTAATTCATTCTGCAGATTTATCCAGGTATGTATTACAAAAAATAAACAAAGCTTCAGTCCCACCTCATTCTACTCCATAGTTTTAGTTACAACACAAACATGTGCCTAATCATTATTCAATCAAAAGCAAAAGTCATAACAATGGATTACACAGGTACACAGATTTCTGTCAATGAACAACTTAACATTCAAAACAGTGGAACTCACTAACAAGCAGATACAGTGATAGAAAATCTCTACAGTCCCATTGAAACTAATAACAACTCAGATGCAGAGATACAAAACCCATTACCAATCACATCATCACCATTATTTGAGATCTATACTTGTACTCCCGAAAGTCATTTCCATGTTTCAAATCAACTGTAACAACCATCAATCAGACTGCCAGATATCAGGCAATCCCAAAAATGAAAAAAAAAATGAAAAAAACAAACTTAAAGGTGGATAGCAGTTGATAAAAGCCTAAAGGAAAGGCATCTGCATAACAAACCTGATTGACCGTCCTTCCAAATTAGGGGCCGGCTTGTATAATTACCACATACCAGTCTTATATATCCTCAAGAAATGAAAATATAAGAAATTGGGTTAGACCGTCCCGTTCACTACCTATAGCTTGTGTAAGGCCTTTGAAACACTTACGCCTCTCCAGTAAGAAAGCACAAACACAAACTTCCATATACATTAAGCAATGAAAAAACTTGTAAACTAGCAGCCCATCAGACTCGAAGAATTACTTATTTAACCAATTTATATGTATCAGAATAAAAGAACCTACCTCATCTTCGCCATCAGCCTGGGCATCATTATCCACTCCCTCATCTTCGTCGTCTTCGTCTCCCAGCTCACCATCCTCATCTTCAGCATTATCATCAACCTCCTGAACATCAAGCTCTCCAGGAGCACCACTTGCCTGCTCAGTTCCCTCCCCATCTTCGTCATCTTCTGCAACACCATCATCATCAGCAATCTCGTCACTGTCTTCATCATCTTCCCCATCTAAATCCTGAACCTCGGCAACCACCTGAAAATCATCTTCATCTTCAACATCATCTTCATCGGAGCTGTTCAATGTGGTAGCATTGGCAGCAACATGCCCAACGGCAGCCGTAGCTGCCCCATGGCCATTAATTGTAACACCGTCCTGGTACTCGTCCTCTTCCTCAACGTCAAGCTCATCATCCTCTTCATCGTCCTCAAAATCCACTTCCTCCTGATTCAAAACGCCAGACCCATTAGCCCTCTCCTCACTGTTAAAATTATCAACGTCCTCTTCATCTTCCTCCTCAGAGTCTGCTTCTTCCGAATCAAACCTCTCTTTGCCCTCCCGGTCTGCCTTATCCAAAAACTGTAGCGTCTTAACAACATCAAAAACTCTGGCCCTGTAATCAGGCAGCCTCGTCACAGGGCACTCGTAAAGATCCAATGAACCTAACCGAAGTTGCGACAAGGGGACAAGATCTTCAAATGTCCCAATCCTATTATTTGATAGATCAAGATCTTGCAGAGATTTAAGTCCCGCCTGAACCAAATGCTCCAACCCACCAGAGATCCTGTTGTCACTGAGAACTAGGCGCCTCAAATGAGGCAAGCAAGGGAAACCCTCGAGAGAAATTAGGCCTGTGTTGGCTAAAGACAGGTGCTGAAGAAAAGGAAACTGCTCGAACAAACCTGCAGAAGGAAGCCTGCTCGGCGCACATTTCAGGGCGCCGTCTAAAGTCAGAACGAAGGTTTCGTCCGTTTTCTGAGCGCCTCGCGCGGCTTCTATTGCTTTCTCCCAAGCTTTTTCCATCTTTCTTGTGACTTAAGTTTCTACACTAACTTTTTCACCGCTCAAAGCAGCCAATATTCTCCTAATTCATCTCAGCCTGAGCTTGAACTGAACATATATTAGCCTTTACACTGCGCCATTTCCATCAAATTCAAATCCCGACCTTAAATGTGCACAAAAGATTACTTCCCCGCAAAGCCTCAACTTTTTCTCAGCCGTTAACGAATCTGAGCAGAACTCGTATGAATCTGGAAGAGAATATTACAAGCTTGCTCAGTTACTGAATGAAGAAAAATAAACTAAGCAGATATACTTCACGCTGAAACCATTTTAAAAGATTATTCCATCAATTGCGCGAATGAATGTGGGTATTCATGGTTTATTTATATGTAAAATTAAGCCACGTAGATAAAACTTACAAATCCAACAGAGAGTCTACTCTGGGGATTTTTACATGAAACTACAGCAATATGCGTGAAAACCTAGTAGGCTACTATAAAAGCCGAACAGAGAATTTCCAAATTTTGGAAATAAAAACCGTTCTAATATACTCTAAAACGAACCCGAACCACTGGTAACAAAGCAGACAAGAGCGAGACTAGACGGACTACCCGAAATCAACAAACGCTACGTTTCACATATCCTATGCTCAGTTTTGACACTATTACATAGAACATTAAAAAAAGCCCCACAAGAAATGCATTATACTTTCTCCTTAGAAACTCCGTTCTTCGAAACATACTTGAATCTACTATATGCTTGCGAGGTTGTTGCAGGAAAAAAACAAGCTAAACTAAAACGCTTCACATTAAGCAACAGTAAAGGCTAATAACATGAATCTGGGGCAAACTAAATCCCTTTCAGTACGGTAAAATAGGTCAAACAGAAAATTCCTTCAATTTTACGCTTTTACCTGTAGTTTCGCCAAATTCATAAACCTTTACAGGCAAAAGTAACTAAGATGCCCAGAAAAACTAAATAGCACAATGCTTAAATTTCGCTCTAAAAGACGGTCACATGTATCTCTGCTAAATTCATCAAATTTGTTGAATAAAGAGCAATAACTATCAGAAACTATTCAGAACGCCAAACAAAAATCCATTCTACACAATTAATCTTAAACCTGCACCAAATTTTGTCAAAAACTCACCCGCAAAAAAGCATTACACTACTAAATAAACTTCAAAATTACTTCAAAAGTACTGCAAAAGCCCATATCCTCTGAGAGTTTTTCCCCTTACCTATTAAAAAGTGACGCCTTTCCCTCCGTTTCAAGTCCTTATCGACTTCGATTCAGCGGTATTTCAGGTTTCCTGCTGCATCACCGCCATTACACAAACCAGAGCGTCGAAAACGGGAGTTGACATGAAATTTAACGTCAACTGACGGAGAACCTCAAACATAACGGCGAGCGAACTCGCTCCTTCTCTTACGCAACGCGTTTACCACGAAGAGCCCTAGCTGCCTTTTCAACCGTCCGATCAAAAAGAAAGGTAACGGATCGTTGACGTGGCAATAGATCCGACGGCTGTCTGTTGATTGTGCTTCTTTAGAATTGTGTTTCTTCGCTTTTGTTTTTATTATGAAATATCTCATGCAAAGTATCTTCCTTTTCTTTTTCTTTCTTTTTATTTTATTTAACCTAATTATCTTAAAACTTTCAATCTAGTTTATCTATTTATTTGCATTTAATGTACCGTATGTATTTGAGGGGAAAAAGAAGTAAAGGCGTAGCATACGTATATACTTGTTTATTGAAGAATAATGAGGAAAGGACCTCTGCGAATATTCTTGTTTATTGAAGAATAATGAGGAAAGGACCTCTGCGAATATTCTTGTTTTGTACTCAGGAATAGGATTCCACACCATGTTGTGGGGTGTATATTGTTAGGGTTCGGTGGTAGAACAATCTAGAGCAATAAATTATTATTATTTTGCTTACCTTAGATGTGGAAGTTTAGGTGTTGAAAGTGTTATGTTTATATTTTTAATTTGTTAAATATGTTTTACTAATTTCTATTTTTATTTTTTTGAAGATTTTTTTTTTTTGCAATTTTAAGTATGAGTGTGATTGGTTTTTACGGATTTTTTTAGTGATTAAAATTTGATAAGTAGGTTAAGATGTTAGAACAAGTTTATAGAGTTTTCGTAGTTGTCATTTGTTAGATATTTGGGGTTTCTCTTAATTAATTGCGTTGGAATTCAAATAGCAGTAGAATAGGTGACCTTGTGAAAAGTTCTGACTTGATTAACTAAATACAATAAGTATTAGTAGCTAAGCTTCCAAATGTGAAAATCTAGAATTGACTTTCACTCATTCTAACAATTCATGGAACCTTTTCTCTATTGCCTTGTCTACCTTATTCCTTAAACTATGGTCTTGTAAATTAGCTCTCGGAGCTTCTTTATATTTGGACACTTTATTCCACACAATTCTTTCCCTCCGATAGAATTCCAAATGATATGTGTTCACTTGTCTCTCCAAATAGAGAATTTGTGTTTCACATGGTGAAGTTTACGAGCTTCTTCAATAGTTGCACACAAGTATCAAGAGTGATGGAGGTTCTATCATTGTATATGCATCTTTGTTGAAGTTATAGTATTTTTTTTTCTCTTACTAGTCCTTGCCAAGGCAGGAATACTTATGCATTCATGTCAATGCAAAAGTTAATAGTATTTGTTTTTCTCTTACTAGTCCCTGCCAAGGCAGGAATACTTATGCATTCATGTCAATGCAAATATGACATTAACACTAACCAATCAAATCAAAGAATTTAAAAGATTATATGAGATTTTAAATGTTTATATCTTTTTCTAATTTTTCATTATTTTATAGATCACATTTTTCATCCATTCTATTGGTCCATACTATTTTTGGTGGGGGAAAAATTTAATTTTCTTCAACAAAAAATACAAATATTTTCTAACAACTTCATCTTCCATTAATGAATGTATTACTTTATCTTTTCCACATTTATGACAAGTTGATAAGATTTTATTTTTTCAATCATTTTATCTTCCACCTCATCAATATTAATTATCACAATCTATTAAATATTTTTAATTTCTTATTTTAAATATATTTATTATTAGTTTTAAATTGATGTTTATTTTTTACTATTTGATATAACTTGTTTCTAAAACTTCATGCCATGCATAAGTTCAAATTATATATATATATATATATATATATATATGCCTTTTTAATATAATTTCAATATGTTATATCTTTGTATTTGATTTTTTGATTTTTTAAAATTTTTCTTTTTTAATAAAATTAGTTAAATTATTACTATTATTTTATTTTTATAAAAATAAATTAAACAATATTATTTTTTAATTATATTTTATAATAGTGTTTGTAATATGTATAATTGATAAGTGTTACAATTTATAAATTATATCATTTATTATTATTATTATTTTTTATTCAAAAATTTTATCATTGAGTTTAAATACAATTAAAACCTATATATATATATATAAAATTAATAATTATATTTTATATCAAAAAATACTAAAGAAATAACCACAAAAAAAAAATCAATTCTAAAAGATATATAAATTGTTATTAAGTTTTTATAAACTATGTATTTAAATTAAATAGTTATATTTTATTTCTTATTTATTACATCATATTTATTCATTAACATCAAATTTATATGTATTACATCTATTTATTATTTACAAATGTACATATTAAATTATATAGATGTTATTTTATATTTAAAAATTACTTAATTTTATGAAAATTTTAGAAATACAAAACATTAAATAGTAAACCTTTTCTAATTGTGTAAAATTAAACAATTAGTTTTACTTATAAAATATTTTTATATGTCAATACATTTCATTTTTTCTTATAGAAATGTGAGTTTTAATATAAAAATTAAATTCTTAGTTTCATTAATTAAAATATAATATATTTTAATTTTTTATTATAATCATAATTTTATTTTTACTATTTGTTTTATTAAGAAAAATAATTATATTTAATTCTCTCTCTTTCACACACACACAACTAATGTCGGTATCATTCTATCTTACTATTTTATCTCTCTTCCTCTTCCTCCTCTATATTATCTATCCTTTTTTTTTCTCTACATATATGTTTATGTTATTGTTGTATACAGCTATTTATCTCTATCTATATCTCTATCCTAGTTTTTGTCCAGTGCTAATGATTAAAAATAGTGTGAGTTCCATTTGATAATCAAGATGAGAATAATACATAGTTGGGGTAGTTATTCCAACTACTTATGGTTCTCTAGTAGCATGCATAGTATGCTTAAACATATAATGTGATAGTCCAAATGCTTCATCACTTCTTCAAGTTCTATAATTCAAATATTGGTATGAATATCTTTCCTCATTGCACATAATTTAAGTTGTCAATGTAGAAGGTGCAAATTTTTCTAAAGCATATGTATTAATCGTAGTATGATATTAAGTAATTAGTGTCATATTGGGGACGTTGGCCTCTTATTCTTGGACTCAAATGCCCAAAGATATAATAATATAGCACGAGAACTTAACAACAAAATATGAGCCATCCTATCAAATCACAAGTGCATTTCTAAGACGAGAATTTAACAACAAAATATGAGCAATCCTATTAGATCGCAAGTGCATTTCTAAGCAAAAATTAATGCATTCACAATGTTAATTTAGATTCTCACTCATCTACACCTCTACAACCATTATGCATTAGTTAGGAACTATGACACATTGCGTCTCTTGTTTACTATTGTAATCTCTTATTTTTACTACCATTTTGTAATGGTTGTAACTAATGTAATATTTGTATAAGCATTATGATCATTACTTATTAATTACTTTTATTTGAATTGTTGACATTTCGTATAATTTCTTTTAAAACTTCATGAAATAAAATAATAAAAAATAAATCATTAATATTACTAAAAATAAAATTCCTCAAACCCCCAACCATACTTTAAGTATAAACATGATTTATATAAGATTATTTATCTTTTATGTGTGTGTGTGTGTGTGTGTGTGTGTGTGTGTGTGTGTGTGTGTGTGTGTGTGTGTGTGTGTGTGTGTGTGTGTGAATTACATATAATAATTTAACAAAATCATAATCCAGACACCTCTCAACTTTTTAACATGCAATGCTTGTGGCTTTATTCTCTTCGTAGAATAAATTTCTACATACTTAACAATAAGTAATTATTTATATACATACAAACTCTTTTAAAAGCTAGGAGACAAATTCAAATAATATGATAATTTTGTTTTGTTGCCTTAACTATGTAATAAAGTTATTCTAAGATATCATATTAGAGACAATAAAATAAATAAATTATAATGTATAAAATATAATTGATAAAGAGTTTGATTGAGTAATTGAAATAAATGTATGAAAATGAATAAAATATAATATTATTCATATTCATGCATATGTGGAATATTTATTAAAAATATTGGGTGGTTGTGATGTTGTGATCACCTTCTAAGCTAGGGTGCATGTCCTAGTATATTTTTGTTGTTATTATGTGTGTGGTTTATAAGAAGTAAGGAGTGGATAATGATGTAGGGGTGTTTGCAGGGGTGTGTAAGGAGTGCATAGAAATTTGTGTGGTGAATGGTTAGTAGATGCTTGCAAGGATTTGTAAGGGTGTTTTGTGTAGTGAGATGTCCAATTTGGGGTTTTATGTTGAGGATTTGGTGTTACCTCTTCTATTTGGATGGTGGAGCTTGGATTTTATACTTCTTTGTTGGTTTGGTGATGTGTCACCTCATAGATCTTCTTCTTGTTTGTATGCAATAGGGTTTAACTCCTTTTACGTGGGGGCGATATCTAAATTAAGTATTAGAGCCCAAGTTTCTACATTGGGAGCTCTGGGTATATTGGAACACTACTAGTTGAACAAAAATGAAACTTAAAACTGTTATGTATATCTATTTCAAACTGAAACTTGAACTAGTTGAACTGAAACAAAACTTAAACTTTTAGTTGTATATTTTCATACTTGAACACTTAAACTTCAAAAATGAAATATACTTAAACCTAAATTTAGGCAAAACTAAAAATTGAACTTATTCTATTTTCAAAACATGTGTCTTTCGTGTATGCTTTATAGTAGTATGTTTTATGGTTATTATAGCATCATGTTATCTTGGATACTAATGTTGTAGTGTTCTCAATGGAGTCATATCCTCCTACAGGGGGAAAGGGTCCAATGGGACCCGCACAGTGAGCTCTTTAGTTTTACCATTCTTGTAGGCTTCCAAGAGTAAGCCTATGTCTAGGGGGGGTGGATGTAGTGCCTGCCCCTAGTTTGCATTTTGTTATTTTTGCCAAACTCTTTTAGGCCAGTTGTATGCTTGATGATTAGTAGCGTTATTTTGAGATTATTAGACATTGTTTCAAATTTAGTTGATTTTATGATGAGATTACGTGGTACTCTGTACCGCATGTATGTGTGATGATTATTACAGTGTTTTCAATTATTGATGATGATTAGTTAGATGGATTATCATATGTGTTTTCTTATGGATACTTACCCCATATTGCATGTGTATGGTGTGCATGTATGTTTTCTTTATGTATGGCGTTTCTAATGTGGGTAAGGAAGGGAGTCGTAGTCACCCACTAGTCGGGATCTACATGATGCACCACTTCCTGCCATTGCCTATTTAGTTTAACATATGCATTTGGACATGCGTGAATTTTTATGTAGATTGCAGGTACCAGGTATCGACTTCCTTGAGTTGCTAGGATAAGCGTACCCTATCGCATTATCTCAATGGTAAGAGGGGAGATAAATTTTTAAGTCCAAATCCTAAACCTCTAAGCCATTGTCCTAGAAAATTAGGACAAGTATCTGAGTTGTGTACCCTCTGAATGCATCGGATGACGTTAATTCATTATTATAACCCTTTAGTTTGATTTTGTATGTGTTTTGCTATGATGAGTTTTCATATTTTGTTCTATGAGTCTTTGGTGAATTTTTGATTAATTAAGTCTAATTAAAAGGTTAAATTAATGATTTAATTCAATGGAAAATTATTATGATATTTTAATATTTAATCATATTTAATTAATTGAGAAATTAATTAAATAAAAATAATTAAATTTGAAGATAAAAGTTATAAGAATAATTTAGAACGTGATAATATTTATTTAATTTAATAATAATATATTTAGAGTTCATTTTTAAATAAATGTTAAATATTATTATTATTTAGGTTAATAAATATTTTATCAATTAAGTTTCGAAAATAAATTAAAAAGTGAAAAGATATTAATTTATTAAAAGTTTGAAGATTGCATGATGTATGCATGAGATTAAAATATAAGAAAATTAATTAAAAAGATAAAACAAGTGAATTTAATAAAGATATTTTAACTGCATAAAGTGTGCATGAGATTGAAAATTAATAAATTAATTAAAAGAGCAGTCAAGTAAAGAAGTAAATAAAGTTATTTTATAATTTAATAAATGTGCATGAAAAGATAAAGGAAGATAAAGATAAAGTGAATTTGGAGTGGAAGTCTGGTGACCAAGGAGTCCTCTCGAGTGAACGCACAATTAGTGCCCTGATTTTAGGAGAGAACTCCTTATCACCAATGGAGGGATTCATTTTCAAGGGACAAAAGTTTTTGGGAAAGGAACCACGAATTTTGGAAGAAGGAATTTTTGGAAGAGAGAAGGTTTTGAGAGGAGAAATTCCTCTCACAAATATTTTTGGGCATTGCAAGTTAGTATCAGAATCCAAGTAGATTCTTGTGAATAATTTGCATAGTTAATTACGTTATTTCCTTTCCTGTCTTCTTCGTGACTATGATTTGTTTGTTCGAATTCCCTGTGGCAAATCTTTCAATATTATATTTTGGAATTACTAGAATGCTTGTGAGTTTCTTCTATATACATGGAGATTATAATAACGTTAAAACCCTCTTTCAGTAGATGTAAAATTGTAAATTAAATTAAGAAGGGTTTGTTATGAAATCAAAATTTTAGCAAATAAATTTGACGGGTTGGACTTATTTCCCCTATTAGAGTATCACTGGAAACTTTATTTTATATATGTGTGTGTGTGTGCGCGCGCGCGCGTGTGTCTTAATTGGGGGGGGGCGAATTGGTTTAAAACATATTTTATAAATTTCAAATAAAATAATTTTAAAAAAAGATTGGGGTGGGCGGGGCCACCAACCCCCACCCCTCACCTCTTACCTTGCACTACACATCGCAGCCATCCTGTTGCGACAGCAAGTACTGCTGACGCGGTAGTACCCTACTACAACTACAAGAACTACTGTCCCTACTATGGTAGATACGTCGGCCATGCGGGCCTTAAATGCTTTCCATAATGCATTTTTAAAAAAATTGTTTTATTTATTTGTTATTTAGTATTTAATGTTATTTACTTTAAATTATAATTTGAAATATTATTTAATGATAATAAGTTTAAAATTTAATTAATTTAAATTATTATTTATTAATATTTAATAATTTAATAAATAATTAATGAATGCTGATATAGATAATTTTTATAATTTAATGTAGATTTTAATTAAGGTTTAATTAATAATACTTGTTTTAAAGTTGTAAATTTATTTAATTAATATTAATAATATGGGTTTAATAAGGTTGTTACCATTTTTTTTTTTTTTTTTAAAACAATAATTATTATTCTTTAATGATTAAAATAAATAGTTACCCTTATATTATTTTAGGAAATTGACTTATAATCAATTAGGGTATCTGTGCATTATATTTGGATATGGGAACGGATTAGTAAGGGTTAACTGTGAAGAATTATCTACTTGGAAACATTCATTGAAACAAAAACTGAAATGTTACTGTTTGACTCAACTACATGTTTCCAAATCAAACCAAAACTTTGATACCTACACTTTGTTTTATGTGTGTTGTTTGTGTTTTGGGTTTGGATTGATCTAGCTTTGACTAGTCTTAGGATGTTACCAGAGGCTTGGGGGTTCTATGATTGTGATGATATGATGATTTGTTCCTGATCTTTCTAAACCCAACCATGGTAATGTGTTTTGTATGCTATATGATGGGATGTATATACTATTTGTTATTGCTTTCCAATCTTCTTTTGTGAAGCTGAGGTGTATGCTTATGAGATACCTGACTTAACCATTTTGAGTCTTCGATCAGTTATTTTTGGGATGCTTCCTAGTTGCTCGAAGAGAACTAATGTGATTATTGTGAATTATATCTTGATGCTTTCCAATCACTTGTATAGGACTGAGGTGATTGTTATATGATTCTTTGACTTATACTTTTATGAGCCTAGGGTAGGTTATTTGTATGTAATGTCAGGAAGTGGCTTGCAATGGGAGCCGGGGCCCTAAGTGGCTACTAGGGTAACCCATTGTAAGTTGTTTAATAAGTGGAAACACTACACTAAATGGGAATAAAATTAACCTAATAAGAGACTTTGTATGTTCTCTCCCATGTCTCGAGTGCTAGTATAGACTAGGATGGGAGTAGAGAGAACACTTGGTTGTGACCTTGCATCCGTAGTATGCCTTGTCAATCCGAGAGGATACTAGTGGCCGCATAGGGATCACTAGGGGGCCAGGGTCCTGAGAGACTACCAGGGTAACTCTAGCATGATTCATGCAATGACACTTGTCCATTTACATAGTAGGTCTCCTACGTGTCTTTGTGTGCCTCTGAGAATCAGATGTCAACTTACCTTGGAACCTTTGAGTTAGATTGCTTTTAGGGTTTCTCGGACTTAGAGAATATTTTTGATGTTTGAATTGATATCATGTTTGGGACTTGAGACTATCTCCTCAAAGTGGTGGGAGTGGGCCATTTAGGTTCCACACGGTCGAGCAATAGTGCTTTTTTTACTCT
Organism: Cupressus sempervirens; assembly: GCA_028749045.1. Classification (NCBI taxonomy): domain Eukaryota; kingdom Viridiplantae; phylum Streptophyta; class Pinopsida; order Cupressales; family Cupressaceae; genus Cupressus; species Cupressus sempervirens. The sequence continues at coordinate 928,227,650 of CM053785.1, read as the reverse complement.
TACCGTTGAGATCCGTTCGTTGATATCGTGGCTGGAGTTTCCTTATCTGCATTTCCTTTCATACTATCTTTTGTATCATTATGATGGATGATTATATCTTATGATGGATGTTTATATCTTTTATGATGGATGGTTTCATTATGGTATTGTACTTTGTATCATGGATCCGAGGAGGATGATGTAATTCTTTATGTATAAATGTATATTCTTTTAGCTTTTCATACCCTGTGACATGTACAGTGGATGATTGAGCATTCTGAATTTTATTGCCAAGAGGCATTCAGAACAAATGTATATTATTTAAATGGACATTGGAATTTTTAATTATTCTTTTGTATGGATGTGGTATTTGATGGACTTAGTATTAATTAAATTTAAATGTGATTCAACATCATGGGATCCTTAAGAAATGTAACATGTTATAATTTATGCTTGTAGATGATTGTATGTTATTGCTTCCGCTACTATGTGTTTGATGTGTATGATATATCTTTCTTGTTTTTAAAAAAAAAAAATGTTTGGCAAACTTAGTAAAACATTAGGTTATTTCTTTTGGATCCCTTAGCGGGGCGTTACATTAAGTAAGGTGAATGATTGTCATTCTCCCGAATTGGTCATGGAAGATGTAGCTTATTGAATTATAAACATGTATTGATCTATAAATTTCTTGGGATTCACATTGATTTGTTAGCTTCGAAAGCTTGGATTTGTCACCAATGGTGGGTGGAGGGAGACATGGACATTATGTTGTTTGTGAACAACTATTTTATGGTGGTGTTCTTTTGCATGTTAAACTATAACTAGGTTTTGGAGGGAACCTTATTCTTATAATCATGTGGATTGTTTATTAAACCCTAGCATGCAAGTTTTAATTCTATAGAGGAATAACCCTCAAGGGTTCATATTTGTGTTCTCTTATCATGGCTTCCTTGAGAATTTTTGAGGGAAGATATTATGCGCCAAATTATAACTTCGCTTGGGAAGCTAGCAACAATTGCTTAACAAACCATTAATAAAAAGGTAATTTTATTTGCTTAAAATTGTGTTGAAATTGATTTAAGTAATTTGTTGTTGGATTCAATGGAAATTTGTTTAGGTTCTTCTAAGAAGGTGCGACAATTGGATTATGGGTCTCTTCCTTTTCAATGTTGGTTATGTCATGAGTATGGTCATCTTCAATGTCAATTTCCTTGAGTTAATAAGGGGACTGGTGACCTTGGTGGCTCTTCCTCCTCTAATCCAAAGATGGATAAAGAGAGCAAAGGGAAAGCTCCAATGCATGTAGATGGCCCATATAAGAATGTTTTTCTACCTATTATATCTTGAACCAAGGGTTGAGGATAGAAGAGGCCCCATGGGAATAAGAAAATTGTTGACGGTTTTGATTGGTTTGAGGTGTTGAACACTATGGCCCTAGAGTAAAGGATTCCTATTCATGCCCCTTCTGATGCCTTGTATGGACGTGGGGGTTATGTAGTAGAATTCTAATATCTTGATTCAAGGTACTGGGTAGTGGTAAGGCATGTCCCATTTTGATCTTGACTTAGTAATCGTAAGGGAACCCACAAATTTTTAGAATTATATTATTTTGGTTCTCTTGGCTAAGGAGGTTGGAAAAGGTAAAGGGTCTGCTCTAGGTTTGGATTTGTAGCAAGGAACCTTGAAGAAATTTTATTTTTATACTTTCTCGAAAGTTTTCTGCAAAAAGGATAAAGAGAAGATTCAGTTAATAAGTAGGAGATAGTTTCTACATCAAGTCAAATTATGATATTGCTATCAAGATTCAACTGTGTAGTTTGTTTGGTCAATTGACGATTTTGAGAAACTTTTTGATTAATGGTTCACAAGGTACAATACTTGCTAAAGGTTTTTCAAATGGGGTTACAAGAATGTTGGGATTAACTACAGAGGAAAATTTGTAGATAAGTGCACTTGAGATGGAGTAGTACAAGGATGGGTGACCTCCCAAGAATGTCTTGGTGCTTCACCTCTATGAGCATCGCCATGCAATGAGTACTAAGTGTTTTCTTCATTCTCATGAGAGATGGGTTTGTGTGAACCACTACTCATGAAATATGGGTTATTGAGTTGACTCAAGAAACTACACACTTGAATCTTGGTAGTAATATCATAGGATTGAGTTAGTCAAGGAGTCGGGGGTAGATTTTGGATCAATCAAACCCATTGAGGATCACTTCTTCCACTCTTCTTAGTGATTACTCTCATGGAATGTTGGGGATTCGATTGGAATTCCTATAAATGAGTTGGTGGTAATTCACTCTTTGTCAACATTTTGTATTAACAAGACTAAGCTTTTAGATGATTTTGTGTTTCCTTTTGTTTCTAGCTTTGGACATCATAGGGTGTATCAGTGTATTGGTTCTTTTGGGAGCTCTAGAGGCCTAGATATCTTTTGGGATTTGATAAAGATTGTTCCTTTATGGTGTATTTCTAGCCCCCAACTCTCTCCATGTTTGTTTCTAACTCAGAGACTAGAGCATTTACTCTTTTCCTTCCCTAGGTTTTGGTGGGTGATTTCAATTTAGTGTTTATCTGGGAAGATAAAAGAGGTGGGATTTGTTACAAACTAGAGTTGTCATTGCACCAAAAGATTGACCTGTTAATGCCCGATACAACCACTAGACTTATAGAACACATGATGTAGTTAAGCCATGTCACAAATCTCGGAGGGGAAGGCTAGCAATTAGTCCAATAATTCCCCCCTCAGCATTACCCAAGGGGATTTGAACCTGTGACCAAGCTCTGATACCACTTGTTACAAGCTAGAGTTATCATTGCACCAAAATATTGACCTGTTAATGCTTGATACAACTACTAGACTTATAAAACACAGGAGGCGATTAAGCCATGTCACGAATCTCAAAGGGGAAGGTTGGTGGTTAGTCCAACAAGATATATCATTTGGGTCCTTCCTCTGATCATTTCCAAAAAAAAATGGACCTATTACATTTGATTAATATCACACTAGCTAACAAGATTCTTACGTAATATAGGGGCGGGGGAGGTCTTATCTTATAATGTTTCTATAGATTTCTAGTTTCTAATTTCTAGGTTGGAGGTAAAATGGGCACCACTTTCGAAAGTATTGATTGATGGGGTTTAGATCATTAGCCTATTAAATTTTCAAATAATCTAATTATATTTTCTACGAATATTTCCTTTAAGTTCATTTGATTTAGCCTCAACACTCTTCCCATCATAATTTAACGACTCCATGGTGGAGGCTTGAGGGTGCAACCTGCATTAGTGTTATATATTCATGTGGTCAGAAATTGTAATATGTTAAATGCCATCTTAATAAATACAATATGTCTTGCTTTGGAAACCTTTATGTAATGAAGAAGCAAGCTCAAGTGTGCTTGATTATTGTTAGTCTCAAAATTCGTGATCTTGTCTTTTTAGAGGAATTGAGAAGAGAAGAGTATCAAGCTATTATAGAACTAGAGGAATGGGAACTTAGGGAGGATATTTTTTTGGAAATAGAAGGCTAGAGTTGACTAGCTTTAGGAAGGAGATAAGAACACAACCTTTTTCTATAATTTTGTACAAGCTCGTTAGAAGAGGACATATCTATCCAATTTAGTTGATTTAGATGGAAATAAATTGTCTTCTCTATATGATCTATCTCATGAAGCTACCTAGTATCAATTTTCTCTCTCTTTTTTTATTGTTTACCTATTGCTAAGGATGAGGATAACATGATCCTAGCTTATATTCCCCCACTAGTTACTAATGTAATGAATGGTTCTCTTATGCATCCATATTTATGTCTGAATTGGAAGAGAGTATTTTTAAGATGCATAAGGGTAAAGTTCTAGGTCACACTGGATTTTCAACAAAAAAATTTCAATAATTTTGTGATATTAATAATTTGGGTTTATTAAAGGTGGTTTAAGAAACTTATGTTAGTAAACAAATGCTCTGGGCCCTGGATTCTACTTTTCTTAGTCTCATTCCTAAAAATCAAGGTGCTTATTAGTTGGGTTTATTTGGCTTATTACTATGTGTAATATAGTTATCACTAAGTTTATTGTTGAGAGGCTTAAACTCGAGCTTCCTACTGTAATCACAGATGAGCAAGGGGATTTCTTGTTGGAAGACAACTTTGTGATGGAGAGGTAATGGCTTTTGAGTCCATTCATTTTATGGCAATTCTTAAGGAGATATTTATGTCTATCAAACTCAATATGGATAAAACCACTAATAGATTTATGTGGAACTTTTTGTTAAAAAATCACATTCCCTTGGGCTTGAGAGCAGAGTGGGTTAGTTAGACTATGAGTTGTTTCGTGTCTTCTTCTTTCTCTATTATTCCACATTGGTAGCCTTCTAATTTTTTTGGAGCCTCTAGGGGTCTTTGTCAAGGGGGTCTTATTTCTCCCTACTTATTTATTATTATGATTGAGGGCCTTGGAAAGTTTATTAAATCTCAGGTTTCCCAAGACCAAATTTATGGTTAGAGATGGGGCAATGGGTTGTCCAAGGTTTCTCATCTTCTATTTGTGGATGATACAACTCTTATGGGGATTTCTAGAATACATGTGTAAGAATTTTCCTTAGGGAAAAATCACCCAAGAACAAGAAGCTCAACAACTAGAACAAAATAGACCAATAGAGTATGATCAAAATAACAATATGAAATTCAATTGATGTACAAGTACACTAGGAGTGCCTGAATATAAAGGCCTCTAGATTGTTTAGGAGTTAGCAATATGATAAGCCTCATAGCTAAGCACATGTCCACCAAGAGTAGATTATCCTTCATTGAGCACAAGAGTCAGTGTGATGATGAGAGGATAAGTCTACATAGGTGTGTCATGTAAAATTATGTTGTAGACACCATGTGCTTAATTAGAGAATGAACAATTGTGTTGTCTACATGACAACTCAGTTAATTATGCAAACTCTAGTGTTGTAGACACCATGTGCTAAAATAGAGTTGCTAACTCTTGTGTTTTCAACATGACAACTCATATGAGTATGCATACTCCTAGGTGTCTAACCTAATAAATAATAAAATATTGCATTTATCCTATGTGAACTTAAGTAAAGTGTAAATAATAATGATTTACACTAACACCCCCCCTTAAGTGCAACTTAGGGGAATGCACTTAAGCTCACAAAAGCTATGATGAAATGCATAATAGGTCCCGACTACTAGGCCTTGTTAGGTACCCAAGTACAAATGCAATGTTGTACATTTAATGAAATGCAATCTCTTTGAAAATGGAGAAAGAGGGAAAACCTCATGGGAAAAAACCCTCCCCGAAAAAGAGAGATAAGTACAATAGAGAAGAGAAGAGCCATGTGACCCCTTGGGTGAAAAATCCCTCACCTCCAAGAGATCTCACAAATGAAGATACTTGACCTCTGTGAAAGGCTTGGTGAAGATGTCTACTATCTGCTACTCTGTAGGGCAATACTACAATGCAATGACCTACTCATGAATTAGATCTCTGATGTAGTACATATGAACCTCAATGTGTTTGGTGCACCGATGTTGCACTAGATGTTTTGAGACTTCAATAGCACTCTGATTATCACAATGGATGACTGTGGGTCTAGGTAGATCAAAACCAAACTCCTTCAAAATCTACTACAACCAAATAGCTTTTGTTGCCGCATTCACAACTCCTTGATACTCAGCCTTAGTCAATGAAAGAGCAATGGTGTTCTGCTTTGTACTCTACAAAAAATGGGGTTGGAACCAAGATAAAACATGTATTCTGAAGTAGACTTGTGAGAATCAAGACCCCCTGCATAGTCTGAGTCTATACATCCCACAAATTATAGTCTTGTACCAGCTAAGTAGTGTATCCCATGTGTATTTGTACCCTCGATATAGTGCAAGATTTGTTTGGCTACCTTCCAATGAAGTTCATGTGGCTCTTGCATGAAGCGAGAAACCATACCCACTGCAAATGAGATGTCAGGGCATGTATGTGTCAAGTAGATGAGGCTTCCAACCAATTATCTATACAAAGTCACATCAACAAGTGGAGTGGAACACTTTGTTTCTAACTTAACACCTGAAAGAAAGGGAGTAGTTGCAACCTTGCAGTCACTCATGTGAAATCGAGCAAGTAGATCAAGAGCATACTTGGGTTGTGATAATGTGATCCCTGCTGAAGACTGATGTATCTCAATACCAAGGAAATAGTGAAGTAGACCCAAGTTTGTCATCGAAAACCTATCCTACAAAGTAGCCTTGACACTATCAATAATGGATGTTGTGCTCCCTATAATGATCAAGTCATCAACATAGAGCACAAGAAGCAAATGTGAATCATCCCTCTAAAGAATGTAGACATTTGGATCAGAATGACATCTGGTGAACCATATTGAGAGAAGAAAAGAATCCATCTTGGAATACCAAGCTCTTGGAGCTTGTTTAAGTCCATAGATAGATTTATTCAACTTGCAAACCAAGGTAGCATTCTATATGAACCCCCTATGGCTACTCCATATAAATCTCCTTATGAAGATCCCCATTCAAGAATGCGCTTTTCACATTCATCTGATGAACAATCAATCTCTGAGCTACCGCTATAGCTAGTGTCAAACGAATGGAATTCATTTTTGAAACTAGTGCAAAGGTCTCAGTGTAATCAATGCCAGGTACCTAAGAGAAACCTTTCGCAACAAGTCAAGCCTTATGTTTATCAGCACTTCCATCTGCTACAAACTTGGTCCGATAGATCCACTTACACTGAACCAATTTTCTTCCCTTAGGAAGAGAGACTAAGTCCTATGCATCATTTCTCATAAGAGAGTTATATTCTTCCTCCATTGCTCTATCCCATTCTGGAATGCCTGATGCTTCTCTGAATGATTGTAGATTAGAAGTGTTTCCCATTTTGCACCCCGCCAATATTCAAATTTTAAATGCTTACTCGCCAACGGCTAGTTCCCAGAGTTAATGTTATTTTAAATGCCTGAGAAACATTAAAAAAAACTTTAAAAAATCAAACTTATGATATGTTTTGGCCGGCCTGCATCCTATCTCGTCATTGGATCTCTCAAGATCTACGACCCTCGCTACGTCACCAAGAAAAGCTGCTCGATAGATATACATAGCAACTTAGTAAGTGTTTGCCATGTAGATCAGCAGGCCCAGTTTGGCAGTGGTGGTTTTTTGTTTTTTCGATGCCGAGTTTGGATAAAGTCACCGGTACTCACTACCTCGCTATTAGAAAATTCAAACAGCTCATCATTAGCGACATAGCAAGTTACCGTGAAATGAGTGTTTGGTGGGACCTCATGCAACGTGGATGCTCAAGAGGGATTCTGATCATCGGATCAATGCAAAATCAACAGTCCTCGCTAAATCGCTATGGAAAGATGCTCAGAAGATGTATATAGCAAGATAGAGATTCGTTGTCACGTGTCTTGTGGGGCTAGGTTTCTTCCATAAGCCACAGTGTGGACCTCGAACCAATGATGCGCCAAGAATGAGTGTATAGATTAATGACACGTCGTTAGTTGGTCGATTTCTCATTAGCTAGGGCGATGACAGTGCAAAAGTGGGCCAGTCCCTTCAGTGCGTCTTTCACTATCATCAAATCAACATGGATCAAAGGTCCTCATTAACTCGCTATGGGAAGATGCACATTGTTTAGGTATAGCGAGTTAACGACCTGGCAGCATGTGGATTGTGGGTTGTATTTTCCTTGGTGGGCCGCAAAAGCAAGAACTTACTGGACAAGTTGGAGAAAGGCCAGGTTTCTATTGGTCAGCACACTGACAGAGTGGGTGTATCTTTAGGACCATCGGATGGTGGAAGATCGATGTTTCTCGCTAGGTCGTTATGGAAAGATGCTCGATCTTTAGCTATAGTGACATAGCAAGGATTTTCCATGTATCCTCAAAGTTCTATGGGTCCAGTTGAGGCAGTAACAGTTAGATGCAGCTGGCGGTTAGTGTAATGTCACGATCAGGATTCTTTGAGAAAAGTTGGCGCAGTTAGTGAAGGAAGGAATGGTCAACCATGTAAGACCCACGAGGTGGCAGAATGGAATGAACTGATTGACCCACGTGGTTCATTCCAGTGCCAAGATAGATTGACTAAGTTAACTTGCTGATTCACGAACCAAGAACAGAGTAAATCAAGGTTTTTTGTGAATCCAATCTTCATGATCAATCCCAACCACTAGGAAATGCATGCTAAGCATGGGAGAGCACTCCATTGCCTCCGGTAATTCATCTACCTAGTCAAAGCACAGTTATGGCACCGTTTCTGTCTGTTTGACATAGAAGATCAGATATCATTGCCCTAGATCTATATCCATGATTAGATTTTCTCCATGATTGTTCTCTGCAAGACTTCAATGCAGTGGTTGAGGAGTAACTACAATTAGAGGACATCTCAGTTATGCCTACACTATAAAGGCAAATTTTTGTAAATTTTGAAAGGGTCGAAACATTCTCTATTGTTCTCTGCTATTGCTTTGCAATTCCAGTGTAAAATTTCCCTTGCCTCTGAACTGTATGATTCTCTACCTTATCTCCTTCAGCCATTGGTATGAAAGTGCAAGAACTCTTTGCCTTCACCATTATTTTGTGAAAGTCTATAATTTGCCTAATTGTATCTCTTCAGCCTGTGAATGACATATAAGTGAATCTTCTCTTTCCTTGTGTCATTCATTCAACTTTTTTGGTTTGCATGTGGTTATTAGATTAAAAGCAAGTCTGAATGTGTATATCTTTAGTTTCATTCTAGTTCAATAGTGCATATGTGGGCAGAGATTGGTCTGAACACTCTATTTAGGTGCATCACCTCTTTAGATTAGATTAGGTAGATTTGCTTTCATGCTTTCCTTCTCCCTTGTCCTCTTTAAGAGTAGTTAGGTGCATCCTGATAGTAAGAGGAAGCCGGCCTTCTCCGGAGACTCAACCTCATAGTTCAAGTCCCACAGCTTGGACGTTGTTTCCATGTTTCACTAGGTTGTCCTCACGCATAGGCTTTGGACAAGGGTGCAAACTTAAGTGACAATAGTTTTTGGTACGCCCGGCAGGACTACAACAATCTTAACATTTCAAGCCTACTGGTGTCAAAGGGAAGTTTTCAAAACCAATACCGAGGAGATAGTACTGGCTTTGGTGTTCAAGCCTTCAAGAGGTTCATTCTTCAAAGTACTTTGTGACTCTGAGCTTCAATACATATCTGGTTCTAGACCAAAGGAGTTGAAACAAGGGCATCTTCTAGAGGTAAGTTTCATTACCAAGAGCTTTCACTTTCAAATCCTAGAAGGAGGACTAGAATATCTTTATCACTAGTTAGGAGTGCAATAGTAACAAGTACCCCTGCAAGATCTATCTCTACTCCTCCTGCTGTTAGATCTCAGCCTAGATTGCCATCAATACATATCAATAGATCACTTGTCTATATGGCATTGCCTAGAGCTCATACTTTTGCCACCTTTAATGGTGGGAGCCCTCTCCTATTAGCCCAAAGACATGATATACCAATAGCTTCTCTCAAAAGTATACCAGAGTTTACTAGTGAAACTTCTATCTCTCCCTAAGAACACATTCAAGAGGTTGCAAATGTCTGTAATATCCATGGTATTACAGAGGATGATGTTGCAGTTAGGCTCCTAGCCTCATCCTTGAAAGGAAAAGCACTACAATGGTATAGAGGTTTAGCTCATGGTTCTATAACAGATTGGGACGGATTAGGAGCAAGATTGTGCAAACATTTTGAGGATAAAAGTGACTATTTATCGCTTTTAGAGCAGTTGACTACTATAAAAAGAGCCCCCCATGAATGTATGACTCATTTTAATTATAGATTTCAAAAGACATGGGATAGAATACATACTTCAATGAAGCCTACCCCCGGTAATGCCTTCTTGCATTATCTTAGAGCTTTTAACAGTGATATTGCCATGACAATCCAAACTATGGGAGGAGATACCTTACCTAATGCTTATGAAATAGCAATAAAATTAGAGAACATCCTAATATAAGGAGGTAAGTTAGCTCCAAGGCCTCCTATGCCCCTCTTCCCTGATGTTCCAAATCATCAACCAATAGTGGCTCCTCTTCCCACAACTTCTACATCACAATCCCTTGTCCCAGTCCCTCAAGCTTCTACATCTTCAAATGGGATAGATGAAGTTAAATAAATGATGCAATCTCTGATGCAGAACATGGAAAAAAGAGAGAAGAACCTAGAGAAAAGATTACAAGATCAAGGAAAGAGGCTAGAGGATAATTTCTCTATGATGCAGAAAGTGAGCAACAAGGTGGTGACTTTAGAAAGACAGCAAGCTCAAGGTAGTAAACCTCATCAAATGCAATATCAAACCCCATGCGGTGGTAGGCCTCCAAATCCTAATCATTGGAATAATTCTTTTGATTAGAATAGGCAGGGTGGCCATGATTCAACCTCGAATGGAAATCAAAGTAGGGCCATAGTCCCTCAAAACAATATGGCTCAAGAAGAGGATTTTTGTCCATCCTGCAACTACTCCTATGCCTATTGTATGTGTCAAAAGACTGAATCTTTTATGGCTTTGATAGTTCAAGATCCTACAACAAGACAATCATACAAAGAGGACCAACGTAAGGATGCCTCAGATATGCAAAGACAGGGTGATTGCTCTTTTATGAATCATCAAATGGAGGAGCATTGTAATGTAAACCAGGATTCCATTGCTCATAACACTAGAAGCAAAAGAAGAGCTATGGAAGATGTTATCCCTCCTCCCCCTAATCAGGCCTCAACTTCGAGTGCAGTATCTTATGAGCAAGAAGCAAATGATCAATTGAGTACCTTTTAGCAGCAAAGGCAAAATCATGGCAGAAAGGAAACAAGTGATTCTCAGGCTATTCCACCTCAACCTCATACAATTGCAGCTCCCAAAGTTTTTACCAAGACACTTGCTATGCCATTTAGTGTGGTAGAGCAAATGAAGAAGACAAATGTGAACATCTCCATGTGGGATGCTATTGCTACTATACCCATGCAAAAGAGGTTGCTGCAACAAGAATTGGAAAAGATTGAACCAAAAGATCAGACACCTAGTATGGAAGGTGCCACAAGTCTAGTACAACCATCAAGGGAAGTAGAAACAAGAAAAAAGGTTAGACCTCCTCCATTCTATGTTTCTCTAATTATAGGGGGCAAGCTAGTCCATAATTGCATGATTGATTTAGGAGCTAGCAGTTCAGTGATGCATAGGTGTGTTGCTGATGCTTTGGGAATGAAATATGAGTCCATTGTTAAGGTTGTATTACAGTTGGATGGTAGTACTGTCAAGACTGTAGGGACCCTTAAGAATGTGGAGATGGCCTTACATGAATGCCCTGGTTGTACTGTAACCCAAGATATCTCTGTTGCTGAGGTCAAGCCATATTTTGCCATCTATCTGTCAAGAGACTTTACTGCCCAAATAGGTGGTTTCATATCTTCTGATTGGTCATATATGTCTTTCAAGATGAGATATGGAGCAAATGCTTCAATTAGAGCAGAGCCTCAAGCCCTCCATCAACATGAATTGCCCTATCCTAGAGATGGATGAGAGTGACAATGTGAATGATCCCACTATTTCTCTAGCAGAGATACTTGATTTTTTCTTGGATGAGTGAGCTAATGAATATCAATTTGACCCTATGTCGGAAACCCTTGAGACAGGCCTCAGTACATATTGTATAGTGGAAAAAGATGCTCTAGTTCTCAATCTTGTGAGTACTAAAGAAGATATGAGTGGAATATGGAGTATGTACTTTGATGGATCAAGAAATAAAAATGGATCAGGGGCCGGTGTGATGTTGATTTCTCCTGCACAAGCAAGGTATTACTTCTCATTTAGGCTCCAATTCAATTGCACTAGTAATGTGACCGAGTATGAATCCTTGATTCAAGGCCTCCTACTTGCTCAAAAAAGAGAAATCCAAGCCTTAAGGATGTATGGAGACAGTGAGTTGGTGGTTAATCAAGTGAGAAATCAGAATACCGCCAAGAATGGTTTGCTCAAGTCTTATAAACATAGAGTGTGGGATTTGCTTGAAGGTTTCAATGCATTTAACATTCAAAGCATCCCTAGAAAAGAAAATAGACATGCTAATAGACTTGTAGCAATAGGTGCATCTTATGATGTGCCAGGGAATCTTGAGGAGGAGAAGAAGCAACAAATCAGAGTGGTAGTAAGGCCTGCTATCCCTGATAATAACACCCATTGGCAAGTGTTTGAGTTCGATGAGAAAATTGTGAGTTTCTTACAGAATGAGGCAGAATTTTCAGAGAGAAACCAGTCAAGATTGTAGAATCAGTATGGTGATCAGATCATTTATCTCAGTTCTAATAAGCTGCCTAAGGGTCTCATTACCTTAGAAAGTGTTTTTAATCCTGATGACCAAACAAGAGGCAGAGGCATGAACCTAGCTGCTAATGAAAGCGACTACATTCCAGTCATGGTTGCTGATGGAAGGTCTTTAAACATGGGTAAGGTATGTTTTGAAATTGAACAAGAAAATTTTGTCCATCTGTGTTAAGAATTTAATGATGTTTTTTCTTGGACATATGATGATTTAAAGGGTTTTGACCCAAGGTTATTTCAGCATACCATAGATCTAGTTGGTAATGTAAAACCAGTAAGACAAAAATAGAGACCAGTGAATCCCAAGATTGAACCTTTAATGAGAAAGGAGCTATCCAAATTGATTGAGGCCCACATAATTTTCCCTATCAAGCACTCATCATGGGTAGCAAATCTTGTCCCTGTTAGGAAAAAGAATGGAGAAATTACATTATGTGTGGACTTTAGGGACCTTAACCAAGCTTCCCTTAAAGATCACCACCCCCTCCCTTCTATGGAGCAGATTTTGTCCAAGGTTAGCAGTTCAAAGAGATTTTCATTTATTGATGGATCTTCTAGCTACAATCAAGTGTTGGTTAGGGAGTCTGATAGATACAAGACTGCATTTGCCACTAAATGGGGTACCTATGCTTATTGTAAGATGCCATTTGGGCTAACCAATGCAGGTGCTACATTTCAAAAGGCAATGGAGATGGCTTTCAAAAGATTGATTGACAAGTTTGTCTTAGTTTACCTTGATGATATTACTGTGTATTCAAAGGATGTAGAAGATCATTTTGATCATCTAAGACATGTATTCTTAAGATGTAGAGAGTTTGGGGTTTCCCTTAACCCAAGCAAGTGTGTCTTTGCTGCTAGCCAAGGAAAATTATTAGGACATGTTGTATCTGAGGATGGCTTAACCATTGATCTAGAGAGAACAAAAGCAATACTTGCCCTCCCTCTTCCTAAACACAAGAAGGGGCTGCAAAGTTTCCTTGGTAGGATAAATTTTGTGAGAAAGTTTATCCCTAATCTTGCTACCATGGTAAAACCTCTTACAGCTATGCTCAAGAAAGGTATGGTCTTTGCATGGACCAAGGAAGGGAAGGAAAGTTTTGAAGAGATCAAGGCAGCCATAGTCTCAGCCCCTACTCTCATGAACCCAAAGTTTGAGAAGGATTTCATCCTTTATACTTTAGGTGGTGAGTCAAGCATTTCTACTGTCCTGACTCAAAGAAATGACAAAGGTGACGAGCAGCCCATAGCTTTCTTTAGTAAAGGGCTTAAAGAGTATGAAGATAACTACAGTTATGTTGAGAAGCAAGCCCTTGCAGTCATCAGAGCTTTGAAGAAATTCAGACACCTCCTGTCTCATAATAAGATTCATTTGTTAGTACCCCATGCCAGTGTGAAGGATATTCTTTTGAATAAAGATATTGGTGAGAAAAGAGCTGGCTGGATTACTAAGGTAATGGAATATGATGTTGACATTTAGATTACCAAGCTGGTAAGAGGGAGGGGGTTGTGTAAATAGATATTATCATCTTAGGAACCTGATGAGGAGGTTGCCATGGTACTGACAGAGCAACAAGAGGTGAGAAATGGTGACCCAAAGAGTTGGATGGATGGTATGACAAATTTCTTATTAGGGAATGGATACCCTCAAGGATTAGATAGAACTAAAATGAGACAGTATAGACTGCAGTCAATTCCTTATGTCATAGTTGATGGTATCCTTCTTAGAAGAGATCTTAATGGAGCCCTATTAAGATGCCTTGATATAGACCAAGCTAAAAGAATGATCAAAGACTTCATGATGGTCCTGATGGTGGCCATTTCTTAGCAAGGACAACTGTAGTGAAGATCATGAGGGCTGGTTACTTTTGGCCATCCTTGTTCCATGATTGTCATAAGTACGTGAGGAAATGTGAAAAATGTGCCTTCTTCTCTAGCAAACAAAGACTTTCAGCTCTTCCCCTTCATCCTATCCAGGTGGATCAACCTTTTGCTCAGTGGGGATTGGATTTCATAGGCCCTATCAATCCTTCCTCCAGTTTTGGTCACAAATGGATTTTAGCTGCTACAGATTACTTCACCAAATGGACAGGGGCAGTTGCATTGAAGGATGCCACTGAATCTTCAGTTGTTGAGTTCCTTGATGGAACTATGACCAGTTTTGGTGCCCCTTCAACCATTATTTTAGATAATGCAAAGTCTTTTGTTGGAGCTTAGATTTGTGCATGGGCAGTGGATCATAATATCTATTTGAGCACATCCTCAAATTATTGTCCTTAAGGTAATGGCCTGGCTGAGTCATCTAACAAGAACCTGATCAGAATTATTAAAAGGAAAATAGAGGATAACCAAAGGTGTTGGCATAAAAAATTAAGGAAAGCTCTGTGGGCTGACAGGATAACACCTAAAAGATCAATAGGGAATTCACCATTTGTGCTGGTATATGGTAGAGAAGCAAGGCTTCCAATTTCATCAGAGTTCCCAACCCTAGAGTTAACTCATCAGTTGGAATTGATTGAAGATGAGGCCATGACAGTGAGAATGGCAGAACTGATGGAGCTAGAAGAGAAAAGGAATCAAGCTATGTAGACCCTAGAAACACACCAACAGCAGGTCAAAAAGAGTTTTGACAAAAGGGCTAGGGTCAGAATCTTCAGGGAGGGAGATTTGGTTCTAAAATGGGATGCAGATAGGGCAAAACTAGGAAGACACTCAAAGTTTGATGCATTGTGGAGTGGTCCCTATCTGATTGAAGTTTGTAAACAGGCCAATGCTTTCCAGTTAAGCAGGCCTGATGGTGAAATTCTGCCCATCCCAGTCAATGGGATTTATCTCAAGCCATGTTTCTGAGGGTTTGAGATTCCATGTATATAGTTAATTTAGTTTTGTTTTCCTATTTGTTCTTTGCTTTTCCAAGAAGTGCACGGGCATAGTTGTCTCCGTAAGATAGCAAGTTTTGAAATTTTGAAGGTTGCAGATAAAGGTTTTGGTCTCTGGTTCCAGTTGCAAAGACAAGGGTTTTCCAGTGTTTTGCTATCTCAAAGTTAAGGTTAGGGTTTCACAGTGCTCAAAATCTATGTATTTTACGACTCTGGAACCCAATGGATGCTTCAAGCCACTGGTCTTATGCATAACAGGCTCGCATCCCCTATGAGTTGCCAAAAATGTTGCCCATTTTGCGCCCCGCCAATATTCAAATTTTAAATGCTTACCTGCCAACGGCTAGTTCCTAGAGTTAATGTTATTTTAAATGCCTGAGAAACATCAAAAAATAAATAAAAAAATTCAAACTTATGATATGTTTCAGTTGACCTGCATCCTATCCCGTTGTTGGATCTTCTCAGGATCTACGACCCTCGCTACATCGCCAAGAAAAGCTGCTTGATAGATATACATAGTGACTTAGCGAGTGTTTGCCACGTGGATCAGCGGGCCTAGTTTGGAAGTGGTGGTTTTTAGTTTTTTTGGCGCCGAGTTTGGATAAAGTCACCGGTGCTCACTACCTCGCTATTAGAAAATTCAAACAGCTCATCATTAGCGACATAGCAAGTTACCGTGAAATGAGTGTTTGGTAGGACCTCATGCAACGTGGATGCTTAGGAGGGATTCTGATCATCGGATCAATGCAAAATCAATAGTCCTCGCTAACTCGCTATGGAAAGATGCTCAGAAGATGTATATAGCAAGATAGCGATTCGCTGCCACGTATCTTGTGGGGCTAGGTTTCTTCCATAAGCCATAGTGTGGACCTCAAACCAATGATGTGCCAAGAATGAGTGTACAGATTAATGACACGTCGGTAGTTGGTCGATTTCTCATTAGCTAGGGCGATGACAGTGCCAAAGTGGGCTAGTCCCTTCAGTGCATCTTTCACTATCTTCAGATTAGCATAGATCAAAGGTCCTTGTTAACTCGCTATGGGAAGATGAATGTTGTTTAGGTATAGTGAGTTAACAACCTGGTGACATGTGGATTGTGGGTCCTATTTTCCTTGGCGGGTCGCAAAAGCAAGAACTTACTGGACAAGTTGGAGAAAGGCCAGGTTTCTATTGGTCATCACACTGACAGAGTGGGTGTATCTTCAGGACCATCGGATGGTGGAAGATTGATGTTTCTCGCTAGGTCGTTATGGAAAGATGCTCGATCTTTAGCTATAGGGACATAGTGAGGATTTTCCATGTATCCTCAGAGTTCTATGGGTCCAGTTGAGGTAGTAACGGTTAGATATTGCAGCTGGCGGTTAGTGTAATGTCACGGTCAGGATCCTTTGAGAAAAGTTGGCGCAATTAGTGAAGGAAGGAATGGTCAACCATGTAAGACCCGCGAGGTGGTAGAATGGAATGAACTAATTGGCCCACACGGTTCATCTGGGTGCCAAGATAGATTGACTAAGTTAACTTGCTGATTCACGAACCAGGAACAAAGGAAATCAAGGTTTTTTGTGAATCTGATCTTCATGATCAATCCCAACCACCAGGAAATGAATGCTAAACGCAGGAGAGCACTCCACCACCTCTGGTAATCTGTCTACCTAGTCAAAGCATAGTTATGGCACCGTTTCTATCTTCTCGAGACATTATTTGACACAGAAGATCAGATATCATTGCCCTAGATCTGTATCCATGATCAAAGTTTCTCCATGATTGTTCTTTGCAGGACTTCAATGTAGTGGTTGAGGAGTAACTACAATTAGAGGACATCTCAGTTATGCCTTCACTATAAAGGCAAATTTTTGTAAATTTTGAAAGGGTCGAAACATTCTCTATTGTTCTCTGCTATTGCTTTGTAATTCCAGTGTAAAATTCCCCTTGCCTCTGAACTGTATGATTCTCTACCTTATCTCCTTCAGCCATTGGTATGAAATTGCAAGAACTCTTTGCCTTCACCATTGTTTTGTGAAAGTCTATAATCTACCTGACTGTATCTCTTTAGCCTGTGAATGACATATAAGTGAATCTTCTCTTTCCTTGTGTCATTCATTCAACTTTTCTAGTATGCATGTCATTATTAGATTAAAAGCAAGTCTGAATGTGTATATTCTTAGTTTCATTCTGCTTCAATAGTGCATATATGGGTAGAGATTGGTCTGAATACTCTATTTTGGTGCATCACCTCTTTAGATTAGATTGGGTAGATTTTCTTTCATGCTTTCCTTCTCCCTTGTCCTCTCCAAGAGTAGTTAGGTGCATCCTGATAGTAAGAGGAAGCCGACCTTCTCCGGAGACTCAACCTCACAGTTCAAGTCCCACAGCTTGGAGGTTGTTTCCATGTTTCACTAGGTTGTCCTCACACATAGGCTTTGGACAAGGGTGCAAACCTAAGTGACAACAAGAAGTAATTGCAATATAAGCTTGTGGGAGTGAGTTGTATTGTGATTGTGTCCTCCTTGTATCTAAAGGATTCCCTACTAATGGTCCTACCACATCCAATGTCTTCTTAGCCCATTTAGGTCTAGTGGAAGAAGATGTAGAAGGAATATCCTCAACCTCAACTGACTGATGCCTCTGTTTGGGTTGTGGACACACATCTTCCAAGTAACTATTATCACTATCACTCTCTTAAATGAAGGAGTAAGAAGGAGGAGTTGAAGAAGTAAAGCTTGGACAACTTTCTTCAAAATGTACACTCCTCTCATAGAATATGTCATGTGTCTCTAGATCCATCAACTTATAGGATTTATGTGGACACGAATACCTCTACAAAAATGAAAGGTTGTTGTAGACACCATGTGGTAAAATACAATTGCTAACTCTTGTGTTGTCAACATGACAACTCATATGAGTACGTATACTCCTAGGTGTCTAACCTAATAAATAATAAAATAATGCATTTATCCTAAGAAAAGTTAAGTAAAGTGTAAATAATAATTATTTACACTAACAACATGAAGCTAAGACCTTCAAGTAAATGTTAGATATTTATTTGGCTACATTAAGTCAGAAAGTCAATGAGCATAAATCCTCAATCTATTTTTCTAATACTTTGGAGCATATTCGGAGGAGGATTCTTGACATCTTGGGATTTCAATTTGGGTCTCTCCCCTAACTTTATCTAAGAGTTCCTATTGTTGTTGGTAGACAACTTAATATTTTTTGATAGGACTTGTTAGATTGAAAGGTTAATAATTAGACTCATTGATGGCTTTATATTGTTGTTCAAGTGACCCTTCTTTAGTCAGTGATTTAGACCCTTCCTATTTATAGAAGCTTGGTCCACCTTTCTCCTTTGTATGTCCTTAAGGAATTTAATGCTCTCTCATGCTATTTCCTCTAAAGTGATATTTTGTAGAAGCCAAATGGAGCTTAATATAGTAGGAACTTGTTGGGTCACCTGAGAAAGAGGGGGGTCTTGGCCTTTTTTATTCTATTTTGAGTAGTCAAACTCTTGTAAATAAGTTATTGGTTTTGGTGTAAAATTTAAAAGAATCTTTGGGTTGGTATTCCCCCACATAAATATTTGCCATTAATTAGCTATTTTGTTGTCTCTTAATATCCTTTGAAGCACAAGAGATAAATGGTTTGGAACACTCAAAAGATTGGTGCTCAATTAGTTAAGAGGGGCCTTTTTTGGATCTACAGCAAGACCTCTAAGGTTTTGTTTTGGAAAGATAATTGTGAAATTAATCTCCCTCTTCTTTCCATGTATCCACATTTTTAAGACCTCTTTGATAATTTCATAGCAATTGGGTGGGATGAGGTTATACATTATAAAATTGTTTAGAGTTTTGGTATAGTTGTAGGTTATAGATGGAAGAATTCCTCTAATTGGCTATTGGTGGGTTTAGAGAGGAATCAAAATAATTTGACTCAAGTTCCAACTTCTAAGGTGTGTGAATTCTTGGGAGGACTAAATGTCTTGCCCTTGAGTAGTGAATCATATGGTATATATTATGTTTATGTGAGGTATTTGGAGCTTAATATACAATTGTTTGGATGTATTAAGGTTCATTGGTGGAAGTAGGTTTGGAATAAATTTTCGCAGCCCAAATTCATCTTTTCACTAGGGCTTGTGGTTCACAACCATTGTCTTTCTTAGGGAAATCCCTGCAAAAGGGGCTTTCACAACTTTTTAATGTGCGTTATAAGTTATAATAGCGAGGAATTTATTTTTCAAATTTTCTTTCAATGCTCATTTATGAAAATTGGACACTTTTGGTGAGGTCTGTGGAGCTAGACTTCCTAGTATGTATCTTCTTGGTTTGAGCTTTGGGTGTGTTGAGATAAGTCCCATGCTAAAACTTATTTTCTTTAGGTTTATTGGACTCTTGGTCATTTTTCATCATTTGGCATGTTTGGATGGAAATGAATTAGAGGCTTTTTAAGGATGTTAGGGTGGGTTTTATACACTTGTGGTGGAAAACTATATATTCTCTTTCTACGACTGTTGTGGCTAAGTGTGATTTGACTGGAGGTCATGTTGGTGGTCCTCTAATATTTTGTGGTCAAGGAAAAAATAGCAGTGGTAGACATTATTTGTGATGGGTCAATCGAGGAGGTCATAAAAATCCCCCTCCTCTAAGAGTTTAAAAAAGTAATACAAATGACTCATCTCGTGGGAATCTTGGGCATGTTGGCATTAGGGAGTTAGACATTATAGTTTTTGGTGATGTTAAGTTTATTTTTTAAATCTACAAGAGCTTTCATATTAACAATTTAATGGAAACTCTTTCCATTTTGTATGCTATTCAACATTATTTTGCTCTTGGCCAGTGCAAAACTATTTACGAGTTTGATTCTTGGGCGGTGGTGTATATGTTAACTAGGTAAGAGCCTAGGGATGGTAGTTGGTATTTATCTTTAGTTATTAGACAAATTCTTCAATTCTGAAATGTTATTAGACAAATTCTCTAGTTGTGCAACTCCCTAGATTTAATTTCTTTTACTCACATTCCTAAGAAGTGAATGGTGTTGCAAATTTCTCAACCAAAATGGTTTCAAATCAAATGCAGGGCTAAAATATAGTAGATACGGTGAAATTGACTCTTGATATGGCTCATATGTTGGATTAGTTATTAGATAGTGGTAGAATTATCTAGTGATCTTTGTGTTGGAAATTTGGCTAGGAGAATATGTAAGGATGATATAGGATTATCATTTATGGAAACATGTACATGTTATGAAGAAGGAAAAATATCATATTAAGTTTTGAATGATTAAACTTAGAAAATTGTCTAAGTATAATTCAGGAAAATAATGAATAATTATGCATTTTGGTTTAACATGGTTTACTAGAAACATATGAGGTTATTTACAGTCAAGGGAAGCACGGTTATGATGTATCAATCACATGTCTAAGAGTGATAAAGATTATTCTATGTACAAACAAAGTTAAATGGTGAGTTTTACAAGTACAGGTTATATAGGGAGAACAAAGAAGATAATAGAGTAAAGGCATTTTGGTTTACCAAAACAATGACTTAACAAGGTAGGGACAACATCCTATATGTTAATCCCACTTAGCAAAAGGAAAATTTGAAATTTGGGAAATGTGCAAAGGAATGAAGGTTGATTGGTTAGGTAGTTGGATATAAAGGAGATACCTTTTATTTGGACAAATTATGGCATTATAATATAATGTTATAATGGTGTAATGCACACTTTATATGATCAATATTGATGTGAACTCAATGTTAAAATAGTACAGTACGGATGCATGATTAGTTTTGTGAAAAGAGCTATAAAGGACAAATCAAATATTGAAGATATCAACACTATCAAAATGGTTTTTGTATCTATACCTTTTGTATACAGAATATATCATTGTATATGCATGTTTGAGCAGTGGGCTTATCTTACTACTTTGTATTGTAATACCAACTCCTAATAGGGTCAAGGATTCTAACAAAGCATAATCCTTTAACAAGGATAGATACACTATATAGATGTAATAGACTCTTAACAGGGTCAATATCTTTTAGAAGATACTTTTGAATAGTGGATCATTTTGTGTATACAATCCCCACTGTGTTTTTACCTTGGCTAGGGTTTCCCTAGTTAACCTATAATGGTGTTATGAGTTGCATTTTGTTGTTGTTATATTTACTTTTCATTTTGATTACATATGCATGTTTAAAGATTATTAAAAATATCCATAGTTTGGAAAATGTTTGTGAAATATTGATTCACTCCCCCCCCCCCCCCCCCGAGTATTTCCTATTTCTAACAATTAGTATTAGAGCCTAGTTACTCAGAGAAGGCATAATATGATGTAGGAACATCTTGCACTAGAAAATAAAGAGAAAACAAAATTGGAGGAGAGATAAAGTGACAAAAATTAGAGGAATTTTTTTTAAAAAAAACAAAAAAGGGGAAAAAGGAGAAAAAGAGGAATTTCTATTTTCAAGGCGCATAGGTGGCGTAAATAGAAAAATAAATTAAAATGGTTGTCATTCCATTTATCAAGGTGTGTAGGTGGAATTCTATAAGTTTATGGAAATTTGCTTAAATCATGCATTTAATACTTGCTGGGCCACATGGTGGTGCTTAATTGTATTTGGGTGGGAAATAAATATTTGTTTTAAGGTAGTTGCATTTACCTTTTATCCCACATTGGTTTTGTTTGTAACATCTTGGGTGGTAAGTGCCTATTTAAGCAAGGCATATGAGTATTTTTAATCAAGCTTCAAGGTGTGATCTCTTCTTAGTAGAAGCTTGGAGAGAAGGAGGAAGCAAAGGAGTGAAGTTTAACAGAGTGTGTGGACAGAGCGCCAAATGTGAGGCAGTTTACACTTGGATCTTGGATAAAGTTGGAGAAGAGCCAGTGGCTACAATTTAGAAACAATGAGGTTGCTTAGTAGGCTTGCGAGCACGAGTTTAGATTTTCCTTGGGGGTTTCTACCAAAGTGTGGAATTGGACTAGCTAGTGTTTGGGTTGGATCTTGAGGGATCTTGCAAAACTGTTATTGTAATTGCTATTATATTTGGTCATAACCAAAAAGACCTTACAACCCAACACATTGCATGTAAACAATTATTTTATGAATAAAGAGTTGCATTTGGTATTAGATCATGTATCTTGTGTTGCATTTCTGTTGTGTGGTTATTTGTTGGGGGCTAGGACATCTCCTTTGGGTATTCTCCTACCTTGCAATGCGTCATAATAGCTCGAGTAAGATATATATGGATATGGATCAATTACAGAAGAACTTGGAGGAAGCTCTTGAGGAACTTGATGTAATCATAGAAGAAAGAGATATCCTAAAATCAAAGTTAAAGATGCACAATATTTCATTTAGAAGTTGAAAGAGCGTATTGGATCTACAAAATCCAAGAAGAAAGAGTCAAATGATCAAATCAAAGATAGTGATGCAATTTCTAAACTTAAGAATGAGAATTAAATTATAAAGCATGAACTTGAGATCACAAATCTTAAGATGAGTTTGATGGAAGATGAGAAGAAAAGCCAATATGATTTAGGATCTAAGAATGCAGATCTCAAATCTAGACTTATCAATTTGACATATAAACTTGAATCTACAAAGCTATAGTTTGTAGAGCTTGAGAAGTATAACATTGTTGTGAAATGAGAGCTTACACAAGCAAAGAAACATCTTTAAAAGTTGTACTCTAGCACTGAGAAGCTTGATGAGAAAATCATGGCACAAATCCCTATTTATGATAAGACATGAATTAGATACACTAAAGAAGAATAATCTAAGGGATCTATTATTACAAAGGAATCAGATCGAGTGATCCAACAACCTGAACAACAACAAGAAGATCTTAACAGGGAAATGCCTAAACAATCTAAACAACCCAAAAAGTGAGGATATAGTTTAATGGAAGATGCTTTGCATGCAATGAAATTGGCCACATGAAGAAGGATGTTACATGTAAGTATATTAACCCTTTTTCTAGTTATTGGTACAATTTTTGTGCTTATGGACATAGAAGTAAGGAATGTAGGAAACCTAGATTTAATAAAAATAATATGTATCAAGGTACTAACCTTGTAGCTAGTATATCTATTGGTGCAAGTAATGTCATAAGAAATGGGATTATGTGTTATTAAAGCAATAAATTTGGACATATTGCTAGAGATTACATATTACAGACTAGTTAATCAAGACCTAGGTATGGAAACAATGTCATAGCGCGTTATAATTGCAACAACTTTTGGCATACACCAAAATTTTGTAGATTCAATGGTTTTGGAAAAATAATGAGGAAAAATAACACAAGATCACAAAATTGGAACTATAGAAGGAAAACAAACAATAAAGTTAGGAGTAAAAATAATAATGAGAGACAAAAAGAAAATGTGAAATAGAAAATGGAAAGATTCAATGAAACATTTCTTAAGGAAAAGACACATGAAAGCACACAAGTATGGCTTGAAAAGAAGATGCATGATACAACTAAGAAGAAGTTGAAGTCAGTTATAGTAGTTGATAAATCCCTATCAATTTGAGTAATTAAACTCATTAGAAGAAACAAGGGATATCACACTAGAAATTCATTAGACCCTAAAATGATAACATTGTTGGAAATGTAGAGAAGACTAGGTAACTAAGAGGGGGAGGGGGGGTGAATCAAGAACCAATAAAACTTTAACTTCAACTCACCAATTAATCCTTCATAGATTAATTTGATCTAATTGCATGCATGAAAGACTTAAAGCAATAAAACATACATAACACTTGACACAATAATTGGTGACCCAAAAACCTTCCAAATAGAAAGTAAAATTGGAGTGGGGATGATACCCACAAGCTTTAGTACTACAATATAAATTTGGCATGTTAAGGCTTACAAATGATCACTTTTGGTGATCTTCCTTGTTAGGAGCAATAAGGACTGTTAGGTCCACCTTATTAAAAGATTTATACAATACAATGAAGTATGTACTTAGTTAGGAGATATTACATAAGACTGTTAAGTCCACCTTGTTAGAGGATTTGACTAATGTACCTATTAGGATGAACTAGTAGCTAATCTTTGCCATGCAACTCAATTTGTTGAATGAGATTCTTTGATGTAGAATGATCACCTTAATATGATGGATGAGACTCTGCTTTTCCTTATACTACTTTTAGCCTTTAGTCAATCTTCAAAGTCGCATGTTCTTCGTATACCATACATATTCACATACACACTTGGATATGGCAAGATATCTCTCATTTATACCAATCCAAATAATTACCTTCAAGAGTTGGCTATAATACCATATTCAAAAATCTTAACTAAGTCGGTTCAATGCCGACACTTGGGTGATATACTAATACTTGGCAACACAATGAACTCGAAAATTGCTAGCACTTGGTTAACACTGGTGCATGGTTCACATTGATCACTTAGATGTAGGCGTGAACTCAGTTAACACTGATGACTTGGCGAATATTGAAGAGCTTGGTTGACATTGCAATAACTCAGTTAGTATTGCAGCTTGGTCAACACTACTTTCATTGTGCTTAGTTAACACTCCTAGCTCAGTTAAAACTATCTTTCTGCTTCACTTGGTTAACACTACATAACTAGTTTGCTCGATTAACACTGTCTGCAAGCTTTACTCTGTGGTGCTCGGTAACAATGTAACCAACCAAATGATTAAGTGTTTTGGCACTAATTGACAAATAGTCTAGCCATAAGGTCAATGTTGTCACAAAATTTTGCACCCTTTTCCAAAGTTTTTACCTAAGGACAACCTTGTGAAACATGGAAACAACCTCCAAGTTGTGGGACTTGAACTATGAGGTTGAGTCTCCAGAGAAGGTTGTCTTCCTTTACTATCAAGGTGCACCTAACTACTCTTTGAGAGGAAAAGGGACAAGGAATGCATAGAAGAAAACTACCTAATCTATTCCAAGGAGGTGATGCACTGAAATAGAGTGTTCAAATCAATCTCTGCCCATACATGCACTTATGAACCATCATGACACCAAAAGATATACACATCCAAACTTTTCTTAATCTAACAATCACATGAAGATTAGAAAACCCAAATAAATGAGACAATGAAAATGAGATTCACTTATATATCATCCATAGGTCAAAGAGATACAACCATGCAAATTGTGAATAGCGACAAAATATTGAAGAGAGGCAAATAGATCTTACATGGTCATTAATGGTTGAAGGAGATAAGGTAGGATGTCATTAGGTATAGAGGCAAAGGGAATTACAATGAACTTGTAGAGTAATATCAGAGAAACAGAGAAAAGTCGACCTTAAGAAAAAATTACAACCTTGCTTTTATAGTTCAAGCATGACTGAGATATTTATAACTAAAGTTACTCCACAACCACTATCATTAAGTGCTCAGAGAACAATCAAGATGATCCCAATAATAGATTTGATTTGGTACACTTGCAGAGGCATGAAAATCATGGAAACCATGATTGGAGTAATCTTTAAAGTGATGGAAACAGTGCCAATCAATGCATAGTTGGGTAGATGGATAACCAGGTGATGAGTGCATGCTCCTTTTTCATTTACTAGGTACAGGGATGCTAAAAAAATCTATAGACTATCAAAAATTTGATTTTCCATTAAAGAGTCATTTCATCTTTGCTACCAGCACACTAGGTCAGATGTATCGGTAAGTTAATCATATTCAATGTTCATCCTATACCTTTCCTATAATTCTATTGGTCAAAGACCCTTTTTTTTTCTAGCTTGGATAAGTGAATCACCTTTAATCTGGTCAACTGAAGGTTCTACGATCTTATGATCGTCAACCTATCTTAACATTGGGCCTCCCTTAAAGTTTCTTTATGATTTTTTGGATTGTCACGATGCTATGACAAACCCTTGTCTTCATGCCCTCAGAAGACCTCTTCAACTACATCTATGATCTTACAACAACCATATATCATAAGATCATAATCCTTCTCACCACCTCCCATGACTATATGCCTCTATAATGTTACAATAACTACATATTGTAACATCAACAACCTTGGCAATTGACTTCATGATCTTACGTTGGATCGTACGATCATAGCATTGAAACATAGTTGTAGCCCTAATCTTTCACCTCTCACAATCTAAAGAAATGGGGCTCGCCAGGGACACACATCAAGACCTTGCTATGTCACTATGACTAAAGGTTGATCAGTTTACCATAGTGACATAATGAGAGATGTTGATTTGCCTTCATCTGACGACCCAAAAACATGCAACCAAATTACTGACCATGCCAGGATCCAAACCAATTAGAACCCATCTGTATGCCAACCTATCTAACAAAATTTTCTTTTGCGGCTTGCTAAGGGGATGATGTCACCAAATAAATGTGTCACAATGTCGCTATGTTACATAAAATAACTCCCTTTCATCTTTGTATAGTGACATAACAATGACTGTAGATGATCCTTGATTTGACGGTGAGAGTAGAAACTAGGAATATGTAGCCACCAAACTGACATGCACCCACATATACACACGATGTGATGTCACTTTGTCACATGAAATAAGGGACGGGCATTTCTACAAGGTGAAAAAGTGATGACCGTGAATTACAAAAAGATCTGACGATGAGGAAGATATAGACACATAGAAATATTAAATTGTGCATTAACTTAGGAATTATAATGTAACCTAAGGTTAACATAAGGTATTTTTGTGTCCCATTTTATTTTCATTTTAAAATATGTGAATGTTACTACGTTTGAATTGAAATAAGGCAATTTCGGCGGGAAGGCAAAAATGACCAATAATTCTAGCAACTCAAGGGGGATGCAAGCCAGCTATGCATAGACTAGTAGTCTATGCATCCATTGGCTAGCAGAGTCATAGAAATTTTGAAGATCCACCCAATAAAACCCTTAA
The DNA here is from genome assembly GCA_028749045.1 of Cupressus sempervirens. Taxonomy (NCBI): domain Eukaryota; kingdom Viridiplantae; phylum Streptophyta; class Pinopsida; order Cupressales; family Cupressaceae; genus Cupressus; species Cupressus sempervirens. The sequence goes on along the minus strand of CM053785.1, from coordinate 928,200,541 downwards.
ATCATAGAAAACATGCCCACGAATCTCAAAATTGCCTCTCTACAACTGAAACCAAGAACCAAAATCTTCTGTAAAAAACACATGTGCTCGTGCACTTCTTGGAAAACAGGAACAAATGGAAAACAAACTACTCTAACTATGTATAGGAAACATCATTTTTCCTTAGAAATAGGGTTTGAGATATATCCCATTAACTGGAATGGACAGGATCTCACCATTAGGCCTGCTCAATTGGAAAGCGTTGGCCTACTTGCAACTAACAACCACATAGGGACCACTCCATAGTGTATCAAATTTTGAGTGCCTCCGTAGCTTTTCCTTGTCAGCATCCCATTTTAATACAAGATCACCCTCTTTGAAGATTCCGACCCTAGCCTTCCTATCAAAGAACTTCTTGACTTCTTGTTGATGTGCTTCTAGGATCTACATGGTTTGTTTCCTTTTTTCTTCCAAATCCATCAGTTCTGCCATTCTTATAGACATAACATCATTTTCCATTAGCTCCAACTAATGAGCCAACTGAAGAGTAGGAAATTCTAGTGAAATAGGAAGTCTAGCTTGCCTACCATATACCAACATGAAAGGAGAATTTCCTATGGCTCTCTTAGGTGTTATTCTATCAGCCCACAATATTGTTTTCAATTTTTGATGCCAACATCTCCGGTTATCTTCAATAGTCCTTTTCATAATCCTAATTAGGCTCTTGTTAGATGACTCAACCAATCCATTGCCCTAAGAATAATAGTTTGAGAATGTGCTCAAGTAGATATTATGATCAACTGCCCATGGACAAATCTGAGCTCCTACAAAAGATTTTTCATTATCTGAAATAATGGTTGAAGGGGCACCAAACCTTTATAATTCCATCAAGGAATTCAACAACCAAAGATTTTGTGGCATCCTTCAATGTTATTGCCTCTATCCCCCTAGTAAAGTAATCCATAGTAGCTAGAATCCATTTATGACTAGAGATAGAAGGAGGATTGATAGGGCCTATGAAATCCAATCCCCATTGAGAAAAAGGTTGATCTACCTGAATGGTATGAAGTAGAAGAGCTACAAGTCTTCGCTTACCAGAGAAGAAAGTGCATTTTTCACACTTCCTTACATGTCTATGACAATCATGGAATAGGGATGGCCAATAGTAACCAACCCTCATGATCTTTGTTGCAGTCATCTTTGTTGGAAAGCGGCCACCATTAGGACCATCATGAAGCTCTTTGATCATTCTTTCAGGTTGGTCTGTATCAATGCATCTCAATAGGGCTCCATTGAAATCTCTACTAAAAAGGATACCATCAACTATGGCATAAGGAATTGACTGCAACCTATATTGTCTCCTTTTAGTTCTATCCAATCCCTGAGGATATCCATTGCTTGATAAGAAGGTTATCATGTCATCCATCCAATTCCTTGGACTATCATTTCTTGCTTCTTGTTGTTTTGTCAATACCATAGCAAATTCCTCATCTGATTCTTGAGCTGAGATCATCTGTTTGCACAATCTCTTTCCCCTTACCAACTTGGTAATTTGAATGTCAATATCATACTCCATTACCTTAGTGATCCATCCAGCTCTCTTCTCACTAATATCTTTGCTCAAGAGAAAGTCCTTCACACTTGCATGGGGTACTAACAAATGGATCTTGTTGTATGATAAAAGGTGCCTGAACTTCTTCAAAGCTCTTATGACTACAAGGGCTTGCTTCTCTACATAACTACATTTGTCTTCATATTCCTTAAGCCCTTCACTAAAGAAGGCAATAGGTTGTTCTTCATTCTTATAATTTTTTTGAGTGAAGACAACGAAAATGCTTGATTCACCACCTAAGGTATAAAGAATGAAATCCTTATCAAAATTCAGATTGATGAGAGTAGGAGTTGAGACTATAGCTACTTTGATCTCTTCAAAACTCACCTTCCCTTCCTTGGTCCATGAAAAGACCATATTCTTCTTAAGTGTAGCTGTAAGATGTTTTACCACGGTAGCTAAATTAGGGATAAATCTCCTCACAAAATTTATCCTACCAAGAAAACTATGCAGCCCCTTTTTGTGGCTAGGAAGGGAGAGAGCAAGTATTGCCTATGTTCTCTTTGGATCAATGTTTAAACCATCCTTAGATATAATGTGTCCTAACAATTTCCCTTGATTAGTGGCAAAGACACACTTGCTTGGGTTAAGGGATACCTCAAACTCTCTACATCTTATGAACACCTGTTTGAGATGACCCAAATGATCTGCTATATTTTTTGAATACACTATGATATCATCAAGGTAAACCAATACAAATTTTTCAATCATATTCTTAAAGGCCATCTCCATTGCCTTTTGAAATGTGACACCTAAATTGTTAGCCCAAAAGGCATTTTACTATAAGCATAGGTGCCCCACTTCATTGTGAATGTAGTCTTATATCTGTTGGCCTCTTTGACCAGCACTTGATTATAAACAAAGAATCTATCAAGAAATGAGAACCTCTCTAAACCACTGACCTTAGATAGTATTTTTTTCCATGGAAGGGAGGGGATTAAGATCTTTAAGGGAAGCTTGGTTACGATCCCTAAAATCCACACATAATCTAATTTCTCCATTCTTCTTCCTAACATGGACAAGGTTTTCTACCTATGATGAGTGCTTGATAGGGAAAATTATATTAGCCTCAATCAGCTTGGATAACTCTTTTCTCATTAAGGGTTCAATCTTAGGATTCACTAGCATCTGTTTCTACCTTACAGATTTGACATTATCCATTAAGTCTATGGTATGCAGAAACAAACAAGGGTCAAAACCCTTTAAATCATCATATGTCCAAGCATATACATCATTAAATTCTTGACATAGATGAATGGAATTCTCTTAGTCAGTTTCAAAACATACCTTTCCCATGTTTAAGGACTTTCCATTAACAACCATGACTAGTATATGATCATCTTTATCAATAGCTAGGTTCATGCTTCTATTTTTTGTTTGGTCATTAGGATTGAAGACACTCTCTAAAGTAATGAGACCCTTAGGCAACTTTCTCGAACTGAGATTGATGATTTGATCCCCATATTGGCCATGCAACCTTGACTAATTTCTATCTAAGAATTATATCTCATTATGCAAGTAACTTACAATTTGTGCATCAGATTCAAAAACTTGCTAATTTGTGTTGTTGTCAAGAATAGTAGGCTTAACTACCACTTTAATCTACTACTTCTTTTCAGCTTCAAGGTTCTTTGGGATATCATAAGATGCACCTATTGCTGTAAGTCTATGAACATGTCTATTCTCTATCCTAGGGATGACTTCAATATTAAATGCATTGAAACCTTCAATAAAATCCCATACTCTGTATTTATAAGACTTGAGTAAACCATTGTTAGTGATATTCTGATTTCTCACCTAATTGACCTCGCTATCCCTATATACACTTAATGTTTGAATTCCTCTTTTTTGAGCAAGTAGAAGACCTTGATTCAAGGATTTATACTTGGCCACATTATTGGTACAACTAAATTAGAGTCTATAGGAGAAGTAGTACCTCAATTGTGTAGGAGAAATCAACACCACACCCACCCTTGACCCATTCTTATTTCTCGATCCATCAAAATACATGCTCCATATCCCACTCATGTCTTCTTTGGTTTTCATAAGGTTAGGAACAAGAGCATCCTTTTTTGACACACAATATGTGCCGAGGCATGTCTCAAGGGTTTTTAATATGGGATCAAATTGATATACATTAGCCCATTCATCTAACAAAAAACCAGGTATTTCTACTAGAGAAGTGACAGGCTTATTTACTATGTCATTCTCATCCATTTCTAAGATAGTGCAATTCATATTGATGAGGTTAGGGGTGTAGGGATCAATATGATGGAGGGCTAGAGGTTATGCTCTAATTGAAGCCTTAGTTCCATATTTTGTTCTAAAAAACATAAATGACCAATAAGAAGATATGTAACCACCTATTTGGGCAGTGAAGTCTCTTGACAAACAAATGGTAAAGTTTGGCTTGACCTCAGCAACTGATATATCTTGAGTTACAGTACAATCAAGGCATGCATGTAGGGATATTTCAACATTCCTAAGGATCCCTACAGTCTTGACAATGCTACCATCCAACTATAAGACATCCCTAACAATGGGCTCGTATTTCATTTCTAAGGCATCAACAACACACTTAGGCATCAGTGAACTACTAGTCCCTAAATCAATCATGCTACTATGGACTAGTTTATCCCCTATAATTAGAGAAACATAAAATGAGGGTGGGAGTTGGGGGGGTGGGAGGCTAGGTGGGGTCTAACTTTTTTATTTGTTTTCACCTCCCTTGATGGTTGCACTAGGCTTGTGGCACTTTCCATGCTAGGTGGTTGATCCTTTGGTTCAATACTTTCCAATTCCTACTGCAACAGTCTCTTCTACATGGGTATACTAGCAACAAAATCCCACATGGAAATATTCACATTTGTCTTCTTCATCTACTCTACCACACTAAATGGGGTATTAGGTGCTTTGGTTGAAGCCTTGGGAGTTGCATGTGTAAGGGATTGGGTTGGAATAACTTGAGGGCCATTTACATCTCCTCTACAATTATTCAGTCTTTGTTGTTGAGGAGCATCAGATTGATCATTTTTTGCTTGTACATGAGGTACTACAGTTGATGTTGAAGCTTGATTAGGAGGATGGGTAGCTTCTTCAATAGCTCTTCTTTTTGCTCCTAGTATTGTGAGTAATGGGATCTTGGTTTCTATTACAATATTCTTCCACCTATGATTCATGAAGGAGCAATCACCTTGTCTCTACATGTGTGGGGCATCTTTGGGTTGGCTCTCATTATATGACTGCCCTACTGTAGGCCCTTGAATGGTCAGAAATAAATAAGATTCAACCTTTTGACACATACAATCGGTGTAGAAGTAGTTGTAGGAGGAGCAAAAATCTTGGTCTTGAGCCATATTGTTTTCAGGAACTATAGCCCTACTTTGATTTGCATTTGAGGTAGAAGCACGACTATTCTGCCTCTTTTGATCAAAAGAATTATTCCAATAATTGTGATTTGGGGGTCTCCCATTATTTGGAGTTTGATATTGTAGTTGAGGAGCCTTATTACCTTGAGCTTGTTGTCTCTCCAAAGTCACCACCTTGTTGCTCACTTTCTGCATCACAGAGAAGCTATCTTCCAACCTCTTCTCCTGACCTTGCAATCTTTTATCTCTATTCAACATCATAGATTGCATCATCTCCTTGATTTCATCCATTCCATTCGAAGATGTGGAAGCTTGAGGGACTAGAGCAAGGGGTTGTGATGTGGAAGTTATGGGATAAGGGCCATTGTTGGTTGGTGATTTGGGATATCAGGGAAGAAAGGCATAAGAGGCCTTGTAGCTAACTTTCCTCCTTGTATCAACATGTTTTCTATCCTTATTGTTATTTCATAAGCATTAGGTAAGGTGTCTCCTCCCATGGTTTGGACTATAGTGGCAATATCATTGTCAAAAGCTATAAGGTAATGCAAGAAGGCATTACCAAGGGTAGTGTAAGAATTTGCCTAAGGGAAAAATTCACCTAGGAACTAAGAACTCAAACACAAGCACACAGTAGACCAAGAGAGAGAGTATGATCAGAATGACAATGTATTCAATATGCCATGCAGTGTACAATGTAAAAGTACACTAGGAGTGCCTGTATATAAAGGCCTCTAAAATACATCTAGAATGTCTCGTAATTAGCACCATGATGTGTCATACAATGAAGCACATGTCCACCAGTTATGGGTTATCCTCCATTAAGCATGCAAGTAAGTGCGGTGATGAGAGGATAAGCCTACAAGGGTGTGACACGCAAAATAGTGTTGTAGACACCATGTGCTTAAATAGAGTTACGTACTCCTATGTTGTCTACATGACAACTCAAAAAGGTGCACAAACTCCTAAGTATCTCACAAATAAAAATAATAAAATAATGCAAAATAATTAAATAATGCATTAACCTAAGTAAACTTAAGTAAGTGTAATAAGTAAATACTTATTTACACCAACACCCCCCCTTAAGTGCAACTTAGGGGAATGCCTTAAGCTTATGAACTAGGATGAAGATGCATAATGGGTCCCAACGACTAGTCCCAACGACTAGGCCATATTAGGTACCCATGTACATAATGAAAATGCAATCTCCCAAAAAGTAGGGAAAGAGGGAAAACCTCATGGGAAAAACCCTCCCCCAAAAAGAGAGATAAATATGGATGCATTGATGGATTGAGTAATCAAGACCCCCCCATTACGACATACATCCAGTCTATACATAAGAGAATGATGAGAAGGAAGAGAGATAGAATAGGCTCCCCTCCCAAAAGAAGAATGCCAACAAGTGAAAGCCGCTTCGATGAAGAAGCTGGTCCATGAATGCATAATAGTGTTACTCCCCTTAGGAAGAAACAATGCCAAAGGTACAGTCCTGAAGATATGTGCTGGCCCTAAAACTTGCTCAAGTATCCCTGTGCTGATGCTGAAGTTCACCCCTTCCAACTATGCTGAAAAGAACGAATGCAGATCTATAAAGGATGTCTGTTGAACTTGTTCCACTCAACCATCTATCTCCTCAACTAACAAAGAGACCTCCACTAATTGTTGTTCATAAGTATCCACAATCACGCCAACCTGTGTAGATTGATCATGTAGAGAATGGACATGACGGTCAGAGTGAGCCCTCGCAACAACTGTAGAAGAATCATCATCAATGAGAAGATGTAAGTCCTCAAGTCTGTCTCCCAAGTCAACTAAAGCTGGAGCTAGAAGATGAGATGTACCATGCTGTGTTCGACCTTTCACTATGGCAATATAAGCATGTGGAGTAGATTGATGTGACCTCTCACTGCAACTGTTGATAGAACCCCACGTGTCTGAACCTATTGAAGCATTATCGCTGGTGTCACTATCAGTTTCCACTATGTATGTTGTGTGGAGAGGAGTAGAGGACAAGCTAGGAGAACTTTCCTCAAAGTGAACATCCTTCTCCATAAAAATCTCATGAATCTCTGGATCCATGAGTTTGTAAGCCTTCACATTATCTTCATAACCGATAAAGGTACAAGGCCTAAGTGCCGGTGCCTTGCAACTCCTGGAAGAAAGGTTTGCCCATGCTAGACAACTGAAGACTCTAAGGTGACTAACAACAAATTTTCTACCGCACCATGCCTCAAAAGGAGTCTTGCCATCTAAGGCTGGATGAGGAGACCTATTAAGTATGTGAGTAGCACTGCTAATGGCTTCAACTTCAAGTGTAGGATCAAGAGACTTGGCCTTTATCATGCAACTTGCCATGGTCTTGAGAGTCCTAATCCTCATAGCTACAACATATGGTGAGTTTTGAAGATCAATTCCCTCAATTCTACAAAAGTTCTTAAGTCTTCTATCAACATATCTGTTCTCATTGTCCACCCTTAGTACTTTGATGGCTTTCCTTGACTTGTGTTCAACATGAGTCTTAAAATCTTGAAGCTTATGAACCACTTCATTCTTATGATGAAGGAAGAAGACCCAAGTGAATCTCAAAAAGTCATCAACAAATGTGAGTATGTAGCGGCCTTGGCTAACTGAAGTCACTGCAAAGGGTCCTGCTAATACCATGTGAACTAGCTGAAGAACAACTGGAGCTTAAGAAGACTTCCCTTTATCATACTTCTCCTTGAGATTTATATCCACTGAACAAGATGAACACTCTCCCTTAGAAAAGTTGATGTTGGGTAGACCTTTGACCGTGCGTTTTGAGCAAAGTTGCTGAAGAGAGCAAAAGTCAAGGTGACTAAACTGCTCATGCCATAAGTTGATGTTTGAAGTAGAGTGAGTGAAAAAGGCTTGCGAAGGACTCTTAGTCACAAAGTGGGAGAAGGAATAAAGCCTCTTGTCATCATTGACTTTGCCAGCTGCTACCAATGAATCATCTTTAAGACTTCACACCATCACTGAATTTGGAAGAAACTCAACCTTATGACCATCTCCAATGTGAGTGATTTGGTAAACCGATAGGAGATTGGAACTTAGATTTGGAACGTAGAGAACATCTTTGAATTCCCCATTTTCCATTTCTACATGTCCTTTCCCTTCAACTTCCATCTTAGTCTCATCTCTCATAAAGATGTGTGGTACCTTTGACTACTTCAATGAAGAAAAGTCTTCCTTCAAAGAACCCATATGGTAAGAGGCACCAGAGTCAAGTATCCATTCTGAAGAAGAATTTGTGTTTTCCATAAGTGCTTGACCTTTACCCTTTGAAGAGGTAGGAGTTGAATCCTTGAAAGTACCTGGCACTTGAATCTTATTCTTCTTGAGTAGATTTTCTAACTCATCGATTCTTTTTGTCTTGCAATGATGCTCTTCATGATTTGGCTTTTTGCAGTATGCACAAAAGAGTTTGTCCTTCTTTTCATTACTTCCTTTCTTGTTTGAAGAAGAACCAACTTGCTGAGAGGAGGATTGTTGTGTCTTAGATTGTGTTTTCTACTTCCACTGCTTCTTCTTGTTGTTGTTTTTCCCCCCTTGACTAGATTTGTGATCATTACTAGCCACCAAGGCTTTGGTCTTTGATGACTTGAGAAGTCCAAAATCCACCAAGTGAGATTGTTCAACAATCAACATGTCTGCAAATCCATCAAAGGAAGGCTTCTGATAAGCAGATCCCATGGTCAACTTGTGAGTATTAAAACTCGAAACAAAGTTGGCGTACTCAAAAGGTACCCTCTTCAGGATGTGATGAATGAACCTATCATCCTTCATGGGATTTCCACAATATTTAAGAAGTGCCCTATACTCATTGACTTTGATGATATAATCTTGAATTGTGTCATAATTCTTAGGATCCAAGAGAAGTAGATCATCCTCAATCTAAAATCCCTTTTCTTCATCCACTTTACCATACAACTGTTCAAGTTTATCCCAAGCTTCTTTAGATTCTGAACAATTTTTAATGTGAAAGAGAAGATCCCCATGTACACAACTCCTGATAACACCTAAAGCCTGTTGGTCTTGTTTTTGCCAATCAATGAGTTCTTTAGCATCAGTAGGTTGGATAATTGTACCATCAACATATAAGACTATATCATTTTTTCATTAATCTACTCCATGCAATATCTTTCCATGTAGAATAGTTGCGTGAAGTTAGAGGAGGACATTTAAAACCCATGATACAGAAAATGAAAGAGCACAAAATAGAGACACAAGAACACAGTACACACCCCCCCTTTTCACTCAATCAAAAGACCCCCCCAAAAAAGATGTTGTTGGCACTTTATAAGTAGTGCATTTACAATGGGCCACTTGTCAAAATGAACAAAGTGGACTTTCTGATTTTGATTTTACAATTGCCTTATGAGGCTGAAATCTGTCACTTAAGTACTGTAGCTTAGTTTTACAACAATTCTGAAAAAGAATCAAATCTTTACAATACCAAAGAAGGCCTAATTCTGAAAGTGAGAAATTGGTCCACACAACCCTATAATTTGACTTTAGATCTAGAAAGTACATGAAAAAATATGCACTTTCAAAAAAAATGGAACCTGAAAAAGTGACCAGATGTGCCCGTACGGAGCTTCTGAAGTTGCAAAACGCAGGATTATGTAGGTATAGTCACCAAAAAATGCAATTTCTAAAAAATCTATGCACCAAAGCTAGAAAAAAAACCACCACTAGAAAATTCAAGAAATTCTACCTAATTTCAAAAAAATTTGCACCTGAATCGAAGTCTGGATGTCCGAGATATGAGCTCGCAAAGTCAAGCTGCCAAACTGAAAAGCAATATGGAGAGGGGTCTAGAAGGAAAACTGCAAGTCTAAATTTGATGGTCAAACAGCCATCACTGTAGTTGTAAAATGCCCTGGAATGATGTTTAAATGGGCGTCAATTTTAAGCTAATGAAAAGGTGACATCAGCAAAAAAAGACAGACCAACTGGTGACGTGTCAGATGACTATATATCTGTACTATATAGAACGTACGGATGCTAACATGGAAATGTCAGGTTCCACGAGTGATGTGGTAGTCTTGGGCTAATGTGTCACTGCCTGCATGGCAAGAAGTCAGTGTCTAACTGTATGCTGATAGGGCAATCCACCGTGGCATTTTAAATTGGCGTGGGCGGGAAAAAATAGTGGCAGGTCTGTAGTGGGCAGACATCCACATGTTGATCGCTGGGTGTTCAAACACTGACTGTCGGAGAATGTGTAAACAGCGCCGGGAGTCTACACTGTCAAAAAATAGAGCCACTGTCGGAGTCTGCAAATGCGGGGAAACACAAATCGCTATCGGAGGTCGGAAAGGATTTGCAACAGTCAAAATAATCACTCTAGCCAGTGTGTTAGGGATTAATAATCCCACATTTGATATGCGCTAGTGCTCTACGCTGTTTAAAACTATGAACCCACACTCAAACAAACAAAGAGCTCGCCAGGTTTTATGTGAGGTGGCCGCCGGTGAAGTTGAAAGGGGCTGCGCTGGTATGTCTGGGCACAAAATTTGCAGAGGTACATGTGGTGCAGTACAGCCCGCCTGGTATACTCGAAATTTAATGAGCCCACAAATTTGAATGAAACCCTGCGAAAAATAATACCTTCCAAAAATGGCAGATTTGGGGTGTCACTGCCCGGGTCCGTTAAAAAAATTTTCTCTGCCAGGAAATAAATTCCAAAAATTTGCACAGAAATATGATGGTAAAAATAATTCTACAAATTAACAGAGAAATTCAGATCCGAAAATCAACCAATCAGATCTGTAAAAGACCATACCCGTACTGGCCTCTGGGTTTTGATTTGCAAAAAATTTTTGCCTCACAGTCGACTTTGGGCTAAGGTAGCCGAGTTTATAGTTGATTTTCACTGGTTTAGCATTTCAGACGCAATGGCGAGGTCAGATCTGGTTCTAGACACTTCGAATTTCTACAACACTCTAGATTCGAGCCGAGGTGATGAAGCAAGCGTGGTCTCAAACGACTATGTGATGAGAAAATCTCCAAGTTGCTCTGATACCATGTAAGAATTTGCCTAAGGAAAAAATTCACCTAGGAAAGAAGAACTCAAACACAAGCACACAGTAGACCAAGAGAGAGAGTATGATCAGAATAAAAATGTATTCAACATGCCATGCAATGCACAATGTAAAAGTACACTAGGAGTGCCTGTATATAAAGGCCTTTGAGATACATCTAGAATGCCTCGTAATCAACACCATGATGTGTCATACAACCAAGCACATGTCCACCAGATATGGCTTATCCTCCATTAAGCACAAAAGTAAGTGCGGTGATGAGAGGATAAGCCTACAAGGGTGTGACACGCAAAATAGTGTTGTAGACACCATGTGCTTAAATAGAGTTGCGTACTCCTATGTTGTCTACATGACAACTCAAAAAGGTGCACAAACTCGTTAGTGTCTCACAAATAAAAATAATAAAATAATGCAAAATAATTAAATAATGCATTAACCTAAGTAAACTTAAGTAAGTGTAATAAGTAAATACTTATTTACACCAACAGATAGGCTTAACTGAAGTAGGTATTTGGTCCCATGTCTTCTGAAATTTTTAGTTGAAATCAATCATACACTCATGGGGCGTTGTTTTTATAGTAGTCAATGACTCTAAAAGTGATAGATAGTCACTTTTATCCTCAAAATGTTTACATAGTCCTACTCCTAACCCATCCCAATCCGTTATAAAACCATGTGATAGACCCCTGTACCATTGTAGGGCTTTCCCTTTTAAAGATGAAGCTAAGAGTCTAACGACCACATCATCTTCTATAATACCATGGATATTGTAGACATTTGCAACCTCCAATATGTGTTCTAAGGGAGAGATAGAAGTTTCACCAGTAAATTCAGGTATACTTTTGAGTGCAGCTGTTGGCATGTCATGTCTTTAGGCTAACAAAAGAGGACTTCCACCATTAAAGGTGGAAAAAGCATGAGCTTTGGCCAGATAAGCAAGTGGTCTATTAATATGAGCTGATGGCTTTCTAGGTTGAGATCTCACAATAGGAGTAGTGGAGATTGATCTTGCAAGGGTATGTATTTTGTCTGTACTCCTAATTGGTGATAAAGATACTCTAGTCCTTCCAGGATTTGAAAATGAAAGCTCTTGATATTGGAAATTACCTCTAGAAGATGCCCTCATTTCAGCTTTGGGCATGAAACACAACAACTATGGTCAGAAACCAAATATGAAGGGTGTAGAGTCACCAAGTGCTTTGTAGAAATGAGCCCCTTGAAGGCATGGAATACTGAGAGCAACACTATCTTCTTCGCATAAACTTGAGATTCTTCCCTTTTGACACCAGTACACATGAAATCTTCTTGAATATTGTCCCACCGAGCATGCCAAAAATTGTTGTCATAAAAGTTTGCACCCTTGTCCAAAGTTTTTACCTAAGGAAAACCTTGTGAAACATGGAAACAACCTCCAAGTTGTGGGACTTGAACTATGAGGTTGAGTCTCCGGAGAAGGCTGACTTCCTTTACTATCAGGGTGTACCTAACTACTCTTGGAGAGGAAAAGGGAGAAGGAATGCATAGAAGAAAACTACCTAATATATTCTAAGGAGGTGATGCACCAAAATAGAGTGTTCAAACTAATCTCTGCCCATACATGCACTTATGAACCATCATGACACCAAAAGATATACACATCCAAACTTGTCTTAATCTAACAATCACATGCATATTAGAAAACCCAAATAAATGACACAAGGAAAATGAGATTCACTTATATATTATCTATAGGTCAAAGAGATACAGTCATGAAAATTGTAGACAACCACAAAACATTGAAGAGAGGCAAATAGATCTTACATAGTCATCAATGGATGAAGGAGATGAGGTAGGATGTCATTAGGTATAGAGGCAAAGGGAATTTACAATGAATTTGCAAAGCAATATCAGAGAAATAGAGAAAAGTCGACCTTAGGAAAAAATTACAACCTTGCTTTTATAGTTCAAGCATAACTGAGATATTTATAACTGAAGTTACTCCACAACTACTACCATTAATTGCTCAAAGAATAATCAAGATGATCCCAATAATAGATTTGATTTGGTACACTTGCAGAGGCATGAAAATCATGGAAACCCTGAATGGAGTTATCTCTGAAGTGATGGAAACAATGCCAATGAATGCATAGTTGGGTAGATGGATAACCAGGTGATGAGTGCATGCTTCTTTTGCATCTAGTAGGTATGGGGATGCTAAAAGCAATCTGCAGACAATCAAAAATTTGATTCACCATTAAAGAGTTGTTTCGTCTTTGCTACCTGCACACCAAGTCAAATGTATCAGTAGGTCAATCATATTCAACGTTCATTCTATACCTTTCCTGCAATTCTATTGGTTGAAGACCCTTCTCTTTTCTAGCTTGAATGAGTGAATCACCATTATTTTGGTCAACCCAAGGTTCTACAATCTTATGATCATCAACCTATCTTAACATTGGGCCTCCCTTGAAGTTTCTTTATAATATTTTGATCGTCATGATGTTACGACAAACCCTTGTCTTCGTGCCCTTAGAAGACCTCTTCAACTGCATCTACGATCTTACAACAACCATATATCATAAGATCACAATCCTTCTCACCACCTCCTGTGACAATAGGCATCTACGATGTTAACTGTATATCATAACATTGATGACCTTGGCAATTGACTTCAAAATCTTATGTTGGATCATAAGATCATAGCATTGAAACATAGTCATAGCCTTGACCTTTCACCTCTCATGACCTGAAGAAATGGGGCCCATCAGGGACACATGTCAAGACCTCGCTATGTCACTATAACTAAAGGTCGATCAGTTTTCCATAGTGACATAACAAGAGACATTGATCTTCTTTCATTTGACAGCCCAGAAACATGCAACCAAATTACTGACCATGCCAAAATATGAACCAATTAGAACCCATTCGTATGCCAACCTATCTAACAAACTTTACTTTTGTAGCTTGCTAGGGGAATGATGTCACCAGATACATGCGTCACAATGTCGCTATGTCACATCAAATAACTCCCTTGCATCTCTACATAGTGACATAATGATGACTGTAGATGATCCTTGATCTAATGGTGAGAACAGAAACTAAGAACATGCAACCACCAAACTGACTTGAAACCACATATACACATGACACAATGTCTCTTTATCGCATGACATAAGGGATGAACATTTCTACAAGGCGACAAAGTGATGACCATTTTCAAAAAGATTTGATGATGGGGAAGATGCAGGCCCGTGGAAGTATTAAAGTGCATAGTCACTTAGGAATTGGAATGTAACCTAATGTTAACATAAGGTATTTTTGTGCCCCATTTATTTGAATTTTCAAATATGTGAACTTTACTGCATTTGAATTCAAATAAGGCAATTTTGACAGGAAGGCAAAAATGACCAACAGTCAACAATCTCTACCTTTAGCATTAGTGAAAAAAACACTTATCATACCAAAAATTTTGAATACTCAAAATGATGAGTCAAAACTCCCCCTATCAATGTACTTAGGTCTATAGCTTGATTTTGACTGCTGTATTGATACTTGACTAACACTGACTCTAATTTTTATTTTTTGAAATTATTTTTGTAGCTTTGATATATATATATATATATATATTTCTTCTTTCTTGTACATCTCCTTATATGATGTATAAAACTATATTTCCCCCTTGGATTCCTTATATGCTATATTTCCCCTTGTTTTTGACATAAATGCCAAAAAAATGCATAATTATAAGGTAATACCAAAATGTGAGAGGAAATCAGTATGTACCTTCAAAATTAGAGACACGGTTTTGTCCCAATTTTCTTGCGAAACTTTAGAAGTATGCAAAGCTATTTGAACTTCAACTAAGAACTCAATCATATGATCAACAATATAAAATATGTTATCATGGATTAATGTCTTTGCATGAACAATGCGTTTCTGCATTACATCCATGTTTGGAATTATCAAACTTTGAATTTCTGACAGTGTAGCTCTGATTCTTGCTTCTTCTCTCAATAACTCTGCCTGCAAGTTGGTCAAGTACTTGATCTTAAAAAAATGGGTTGAGTTAGTACTTGGGTCAAGTGATAATTGGTTTGCACTTACCTTCAGATTAGTGTTAATCTTTGACAACTTGTTTGTGATTTTCTTGGTAAAATTTGTGGTATCACTTAATTTTACAAACAAGGAAACAACATTATTAACAATGCTTTCAAAAGAAATAAGAATAGTGGATAGTTCCACTTGATCTATGAAAATATTTCATGCCACATTATCCAAAAATTCATTCTCAAAATTTCTCTCTTCCCTCTGTAGTAGTTTCTCTTAACCGTTCAAATCTTCATTGAACTTGTTGACTGTGTCAACAAGTTGGTCCAAAATAGAGTTCTTTTCGTTAACTTCAATACTCAGTGCATCAAGAAATATACCTTTGATGTCTTCCAACACTTGATTTCTTTTCTCCTTCTCTGCTCCATGCTTCTATTGTTTGACTCTTTTCTTCCAAAGTTCTCTAAGGGTGTCCATCTGATCAAGAGTAAGATTGGAGAGATCCCAATCTAGAATTACTATGTCTTCATTCAAATCAACTTCATAAATGGAAACTTTTGTCTCTTTCCCTTTAGCCTTTTGAATAGGTGAAGGAATGGTTTCCTTACCTTTACTTATATCTTTAGTGCTCGGTTGAGGCTTGACTTCAACTGTCATTGCACTTGCTATGGAATCACTTGCAACAGTAACAAAATGACTGATTGGAGAAACAACAACAATTACAATAGAATTTCTAGTGCCCTTATGTAACTCAGTCTAACTTGATCCTAAGATGAGTGGAGGTTGTAGATCAGTAGATGAAACAATGATAATAGTACTCATCTTTGAACTTGGTAAGATAGATCCAACAACAAATTAAGTGCTTGGTTGAACAATGTTTAGCTCAATGGTCTGAGACTCGGATGCGGTGTCCTCTAAACTTGATGTCACTAAGGCTTTGCTTGGAGAATTAGGGAGGGAGATCATTACCTCTACTACAATCTTTTTTGGATCTAAATCTTCAATATTCTAAATTTTAGGTAGATCCTCATTGACTATTTGATCTTCCTTGTCCTCTTCATCATCATTCACATCATCAATCTGAACAACTCCCTCAATATGCTTTACAACATTCAATCCATAAAAGTTTTTCCATTCATTTGTATTAAATTGCACAACAATTTCAATATCCTTTGACATAAATTAAAAATTCATTGAACTTAGGAGTTAACGTGTGTTCATGCTTTTTCAATGCCTCTTTCACTTTATTGTCTGATAGGTTTGGCATTACCTTTCTCAAAGTTTGATCATGGATATCCTTGGCAACCATTATTGCATTATCCCAATGATGTGATACTACCTTAAGTAGAATATCAAGAAATTGACCACTTAGTTCACTCAGAGAGTATTTCCATTTTTCCATCTTTTCCACTAAGGCTTCTTCTATCTGCATCTGCTCCTCTTTATTCTTGTCTCATATTTAAGAAACTTAAAATCTATCATATCTCCTCCTTCTTTGAGTCACTTCAGTCTTTCTTCAAAGGTTGGAGTAGACCTTTTGAATGATATATTCTGCTCTTCTTCTTCATCTTGAAGTCTGAGATTCTTCCTTGATTTAGTGGGTTTGTTGGTGGTAAAGACAGGAGTTGAACTTGTAGCTCTCCTTGATATAGATTTTCCCTTCTTCTTAGGTGGTTCTTCTAATTCTTTTTCCTCTTCATGTTCCTCTACTTCTTCTTCAATATCATCACCTCTACCTTTTGTGAGCAGAAGAGGGGAACCAGATTTCATATTCTCTTTTTCAATCTTATCTACCTTCTTCCTTTGTCTCTTCAAAATCTGAGGAATCTTGATTTCAAGTGAAATCCTAGTTTTAGCCTCTTCATAGGTTCCAAAATAAGATGATTTAGGGTCCACAGGCTCATTAACAAGAGCCTCAATGATATCCTTAGCATCATCAATATTTACCTCATGGGCAAGAGGTATTATCCATGCAACTCTAGGTATGTCTACCTGAATATTTACCTTATCACAGTCTACAAGGAAACATATACGTTGTTCATAGTCATCTACTAGTTGCTTAGGAATTTTGAATCTTCTATGCATCCTTTCCTTGAAAGTTTCAAAATATGCATCCATGATGCCCTTAAAGTTATCTCCCATTTTAGTTATGTGCTCACTAATTTGATACACAATGGGTCTATCCTTCTTCCATACTACACTACCCTTGGAAGGAAAACATTTATGAACATAAAAGAAGAAGCAGACTAAAAATGAACCAAAATTACATGGATTTGTCTTTTATGCCCGAATGCTTTCCATGTTCTTACTCAACTGGTTCAACTACAACTCGGCCAAGTCAAAAGAAAGATTGTTCTTGACTGCCTTGAAAGCCAAGTCCACAACTTCACATGCCACACTATTTGGTGAGCTGAAACTATGTATCTAATATGCAATCACATGAATGCCAAACCTAATTTTCATGTCAGTGACACCTTTTAGTTTCATTCCTCTGCCATCCCACTCGACAAGAGTCTTATTTGCCAACTCAACCCAACCTAGGTTTTTGGTCATCTTGGATTTTTCAAGCATCATAAATCTAGTAACCCTATGAATCATTTTCTTCACAACCTTGATGGGTTGATCAGGCCAAAATTGCATATTGTGAACATGACTCAGGATAAACCTAATCCACTTGATTTGAAAATTCTTTGGCATATGTAGAATATGGGTTAAACTCTTCACTTCCAGGTGTTTATGCTCAGGTTTTAGGTTTTTGTCCACACACAATGCCTCATACACTTGATTCAACTCTAGGGTTCCTAATTCTTGAATTGAATAGTGATAGAAAGATCTTATGTCATGAATTAATAGTATCTTAAGTAGAATTTGTGAGTGCGCACAAACCGGGTCAAATTCCTTTGGAATCGCAAGACAACTTGAACTTCAGGGCTTCACACATAACGTTCCTTACTAACATCTCAGATCCCTTCTTAACTTTGCTTCTTGAAGAAGATGTCATAATGCTCGGTGATGGTAGGATAATCCTTGATGAATTCACTCTGAATTTCTCGGGGGTTCGAGGTTTCTCTGCTCAATTCACTCTTGAATTCATGGTGAAAAATGAAGTTTTTTGATTCTTCCTTTTTATTTAGAATTTTTCTTAAGTCACCATTAATGCATCATACAACAAACAACTCAGTGACAACCTATTTGATTCGACAGATATGACATGCTTGGCTAATACCATCTATTTTCAACTTGAATCTTCAACTTGGTAAATGTCATCCACTTCCATGCTCAATTAGGTCTTTGAACTCGATAAAGCTTGATTAGAACTAACTTGCTTGACTATGTTTGGTAAGGTTATGCAGCCCGACTTTGCTTGGTTCAAACTAACATTCAACTCAGTGATCCCAATGCATCTGAAATGTTGATTTGGATCCTTTTTCTTGGTGACTAGAACTGATATAAGATGTTTCTTTTAATCATAGTTCTAATGATCTCCATGGATAATTAGCTTGAAATGGTTGAGTCACCCAATTCATTGACTTGGGTGTCAACACTCTCATGATTTTGAATTGCATTCTTTGGAGATTTTATTAGCCATTGCTGCCTCATTTGATTTATGATATTGTTAGCCTTTGCTTTCTTTTCATCTTCAACTGTAGCTCGATTCATATAGTTCTTGGCTAGATGACCAAGTTCTTTACATACAAAACATCTCTTTGTAGGATCTCTTTTCCTCATATGAGTTCTTGTAAAATTTTCTCAAATGTGACCATGCTCACCACACAAGTAGCATCTGCACCATGTATTATAATCCCAACCAAAGATAACTTTCACAATTTGTTCTGTTGGGTTGTATTTCTTGGTTTTGCATTCTAAGGATTTGTGCCCTTATTTGTTGCATTTGAAACATTTTCCTTCAAACTTGGTTTTCTCTGTGCATTCACTTACTTTATGACCTTGTTTGTTACAACTATAACATTTTCCACTGAATTTTGATTTACCATTGCTCCAACACTTGTTTGATGTATGCCTTTTCTTTCCACAATGATTACATATAGGCCTTTTTTTCTTCTTAGATCCTTGTTGTGATGATTCACCTTCATCTGTATAGCCTAATCCATCTTTGCCTCTGTGTTTGGATTAAGTTTGCATATCCAATTGATTCATGTTTTATTGAGATTTCATCATCCTTTCATTGGTCTTCCTTTCTATGCTGAAATCATTCTACAATCTTGCATTCTTTGTCCTCAAGTTGATAAGCTCTTGATTTACACAATTGAGTTGATTTATCAAATCTGCTTGCTGAAGAAATATGTGTTGAATTTCATTATCCTTTTCTTATATCTTTTCAGTTAACAATGTTTTCTCTTCTTTTTCCATGTCTTCACACATTCTGACTGGCTAAATTTCTTGTTCTCTTTTCAACTTTTCGACTTCTTCATGTAGAGTGAGATTCTTTTCAAGTAAATCTTTAATTGCTACATCAACTTCATCTGAATTTCTATCTTGACAAATGTCTTCAATTCTTTCTTCCATGTAGAGATTGTCATTCATTTGTGTTGTTAGTTCTTTTTTTCTTTACAAGGATTTAGAGAGTTGCTCCTTCAGTTTCTTAAATTGATCCATGACCATCTATAGATCCAACTTTTCATTTTCAATAGCTTTCTCCAGTATGTACACTTCCATTGCCTTTGATCTTCTCTCAAGTTGCTAAACTTCTTATATGAGAAATAAATGCTGTGATACCAATTGTTGGAAATGTAGAGAAGAGTAGGTGACTGAGAAGAGGGGGGGGGAGGGGGTTTGGTGGTGGGTGAATCAAGAACCAATAAAACTTTAACTTCAATTCACCAATCAATCCTTCATAATTTAATATGATCTAATTGCATACATGAAAGACTGAAAGCAATAAAACATACATAACACTTGACACAATGATTGGTGACCCAAAAACCTTCCAAATAGAAAGTAAAACTAGGGTGGAGATGATACCCACAAGCTTTATTACTGCAATATAAAGTTGGCCTATTGAGGCTTACAAATGATCACTTCTGGTGATCTACCCTATTAGGAGCAATACAGATTGTTAGGTCCACCTTATTAAAGGATTTATACAATACAATGAAGTATGTACTAGGTTAGGAGATTCTACATAAGACTATTAAGTCCACCTTGTTAGAGGAGATTCCTAAAGATTTGTATAATAGATTGATTGAGAAGAAGCCTAGAATAAAGGTAGATTACAAGAAGATAAGAGAACAAACACTTAGGAAACTTTGTGACATTTAGAGTGAAGAAGAAATTTAATTTGTATTGGAAAAGATTAAGCCACTATTGAGGAATAAGAAAAGGTCTATATTAATCATGGAAGGTGAATATGAATCAATGATCAAGGAGACAAAGGATGCAATATTCAAGGTGATGACAGAGTCTATTCCAGTGGTACCAACAATAGTAGAGGAAGAAAATGATGATATAGTCATGGACATAAGAGATGCACCAAGTGAAGAAGATGAAACCATGGTGATAAGGGGAGCTACTATCACTACTGCTACTTGTGAAGATCCCTTTGATAATGTTCAAATTGACCCCTCTACAGAATAGAAGAAAGAAGAAGTTGGCAATTAGAAATAGTTTACATTAAACACTATATCAACTCAGAGGATGAAGAGAAAAACAAAACAAAATAAGATTCTAATATTGTGCACAATCAAATAGAACTCATAAAATTATCTTTGGTACCTATATTAGTGAGCACATAGTTTTACTATTCAGTTAATTGGTCAAACATAGTAGATAAGGTTACCTTAAAGAAGACAAAAAAAGAAGAGGACAATAAAGAGAAAGAAAAGGAAGATCAAGTGTCAAAAAAAAAAAGATCAGATAGATGTTCAACCATCATAGTCACCACACCAACAAGGACTTACAATTTCAGTTGAGGAGAGACAAGTAGCAATTATGCAGACACCTGCTAAGATAGTAGAGACAACACATGCTAGTACTTCAAGATCTCCCTTTGAAACACTAATTACTAGATTTCCATGGGATGTTACCAAGATGTTTAAAGGTAACATGGACATACAAAAATATCTACATCTAACAACATTTTTACTAAATAAGATTGTAGAAGAATTGAGAAAGATGAGTAAAAGTGTCATGGGCACACTTGATAAAATGACAAAGAAGATGCAAGATATTGCTCAAATACAAGTAGATGATTTAGATACAGAGAAAATATAAGAGAAAACAATAATAGAATTTGATGGGAAATTTTCTACATTGGTTGAAGTGGCAGCAGCAAAAACTTAGGCCATACATGATGGTAATCTATTTAGCATTGTTTGCAAAAAAATCACATGTGATTTATCACTTCTTGATACTTGTATCAAGGTATCGAGGAAATGTCTTCAAGAAGGGGAGGATTTATATGGAAAATTTACTTTATATTTTGAGTATACAAAAGACATTAAGGGATAGATGAAAGATAAGGAAGCTGAATTAAAGAGCATTGTGGATGAATTACAAAATCCAAATGCATAGATAAAATATTTGGAAGCAAGAATCAACAATATTCATGATGAGTTGAGACTACTTGAGTTGAGGAAGGAAAGAATCATAAATAATTTTTCATTGTTAAGGGAACACCTTACCTTGAAAATTAACCATGTGTAGAGGCAACACAAGGAATATACTGACACAAATGATTCCTTTACCAAATTTGTTAATTCCAATCTAAATAGGAATTCAATAGCTTTAAGAGGAAATTTGGAGAGTGCATGAAACTCATTATCAAGAAATATTGATAGAGAAGTGAAGGTAACAAAATTTTGGCATGTATATACAGCTTTGTCTCACCTTTGCCATTGATGTCAAAGGGGGAGAGTGATATAAGGAAAATTGTATACTTTACTATAAGGAGTTATAGTAGGAAAAAGTATAGTGAAAGGGGGATTAAAATATGTACATATGGTAAATATATGAAATAATCCATATTTTGTAAATTTTGTTTGGCTGTGTGAAGAACTTCACAAATTTTACAATTTTGAAGATTTTTGGGACTAGCCAATTTTCCCATATGTTGCCATCAACGCCAAAGGGAGAGATTATTGGAAATTTGTCTAGGAGAATATGTAAGGATGATATAAATTTTTCATTTATAGAAACCTATACCTATTTTGAAGAAAGAAAAATGTCAGATTAAGTTTTGAATGATTAAACTTATAAAATTGTCTAAGTATAATTTAGGAACATAGTGAACAATTATGCATTTTGGTTTAATGTGGTTACTGAAAGCAGATGAGGTTATGCAAAATTGATGAAAGCAAGGCTATTATGTATTAAGTAATCTCTAATATTACTAAAGATTATTTGATGTACGAACAAAGTTATGTTGAATTTTACAGGTACAGGTTATATAAGTAGAACAAAGAAGATAACAAATTTAAGGCATTTTTATTAAGAGATTGTTTTGGTTTACCAAAGCAATGACTTAAGAAGGTAGAGATGAAATCATAGATATTAACCCTCACTTAGCAAAAAATAATTTTGAAATTTGGGAAACGTGCAAAGGAATGAAGGCCGACTAGTTAAGCAGTTGGGTATGAAGAAGACACATTTTTTTTGGACAAAGTGTGACATTATAATGTAATGTTATAATGTTCCAATGCACACTTTTCATGATTAGTATTAATGTGAAGTTGATGTTTGAACAATACAATACAAATGCATGATCAATTTTGTGAAGAGAACTACAAAGGACAAATCAAATATTGAAGATATCAACACTGTTAGAAAGGTTTTTGTATCTATACCTTTTGTATATAGAATATATCTTTGTATATATATATATTTGATCAATGAGCTCATCTTGCTACTTTTGTTTTGTAATGCCAACATCTAACAGGGTTGAGGCTTCTAACAAGGCCTAATCCTCTAACAAGGACATATACACTATATAGATATAATAGACTCCTAATAGGGTCAATATATTTCACAAGATACTTTTGATTAGTGGATCATTTTGTCGGTACCATCCCCACCAGGGTTTTCCCTTGGCTAGGGTTTCCCTAGTTGACGAATAATGGTGTTATGAGTTGTATTATGTTGTTGTTATTATTAGAAAGTCCAAGATTGTCATTGCACCAAAATATTGACTTATCAATGCCCAATACAACCAATAGTCATATAGAACCATAGGAGGCGATTAAGCCATGTCACGAACCCTGTGAGGGGTGTTGGCTCAATGCCAACAATTATAGTTAATTTTTAGTTTGATTACATATACATGTTTAGATATTGTTAAAGATATCCATAGTTGGAAAAAAGTTTGTGAAATACTAACTCACTCCTCCTCCCCTTCTGTATCTCCTATTTCTAACACTTTGTTGGTCACTTTGTTTGTATCTCTTTTGTGATTAAATATATTCTTAGCCCTCTTTTAATTAAAAATAAAACACAAAATTAGTTAATCTTAAATTGACAAAGATTCATACAACTCTCGTTTATTCTAATGATAGATCATTAAATATGATTTCAAAAGTTGATGCAAATAAATTCTACACAGTTACTCCAAAAGATAATATTGTACTAAAAATTGTCAATAAAAAATAATTAGGATTGATTAAATCATTGAAATAAACATATGAAATTTGAGAAATAATTTTATTATTTTTCTTTATAAAAAATTATAAAAAAATAATCGTGAAAACTGTTAACAATGTATTGCATTTTAAGACTTATTAGATGATAATTTAAAATTGATAAAAATGTTGTATCTTTGAGGGATTTATAAAAGAGGCTCTAGAAATAGGAACTCTAAATGAAACCTTATATTATTTATAATTTCACTTGGTGAATTGTTGGGTAATTTTGGATGATGGGATAAAGCTTGACAATTAAGGAGTGATGACCCTGTAGTGGAGCATGTTGCCTTCGTGCCTCCCAAAAGATTATGTAGATATTTCAAATCAATCCTAATTTTGAACAACTTCTTACTTGTCAACTATGTTCCACTCATTCAAACTTTATCTATCTATTTGTTTGCTCCATACTATATTATAATCTACAAACATATTTTCTTGGCTCTACACACACACTTGCAATTTATGGAACTCTTTTTTCACTACCTTGCCCTCCTTATCACTCTGAGCATAATCTTGGGAATTATCTCTCCTTGGTGCTTTTGCATCCTTATATATTTTATCCCACTTGTAGACATGTAAATGTAGACACCTAAATTACCCTTAATTGAATAAATACTCAATGTTTATTTAATCATCATTATTTCCTCTGTAGTGCCTACCCCTAGTTCACATTTTTTTTTAATTGCCAAACTCTTTTAGGCCAGTTTTATACTTGATGTTTAGTAGCATTACTTTCAGATTATCAGATGTTGTTTTACACTCAATTTATTATATGATGAGATGACTTGGTACTCTATATTTCATGCATGTATGATGATTATTCAATGTTTTCAATTATCAATGATGATTAGTTATATGGCTTATTATCACATGTGCTTTCTTATGGATACTTACCCCATACTGCATGTGTATGGTGTGCGTGTTTGTTTTCTTTATATATGGTGTTTCTGATGTGGTTAAGGAAGGGAGTCATAGTCACCTGCTAGTCAGGATCTACACGATGCACCACTTCCTGCCATTGTCTGTTTAGCTTAGAATATTGTGTCTATACATGTGTGGATTTTATGCAGGTTGCAGGGATCGGGTATCGACTTCCCTGAATTGCCAAGATGAGTGTACCCTATCGCATTATCTCAATGGTAAGAGAGGGGAGATAAACTCTTAAGTCCAATTCCTAAACCCCTTAGCCAATTGTCCTAATTGATAATTAGGGCAAGTATCTGAGTTAAGTACCCTCTGAATGCATCAAATGATGTTATTTCGTGATTATAACCCTTTTGTTTGATTTAGTATGTGTTTTTCTATGATGGGTTTTCGTATGTTGCTTTATGAGTCCTTGATGTATTTTCTATTAATTAAGTTTAATTAAAAGGATTAATTAATGATTCAATTTAATAGAAAATTATTATGATATTTTAATATTTAATTATATTTAATTAATTGAGAAATTAATTAAATATAAAGAATTAAATTTGGAAATAAAAATTTTAAGTATAATTTTAGAATGTGATAATATTTATTTAATTTAATAATAATATATATTTAGAGTTCATTTTTAAATAAATGCTAAATATTATTATTAATTGAATTAATAAATATTTTATCAATTAAAGTTTCTTAAATAAATTAAAAGTGGAAAAGATATTAAATTATTAAAGGTTTCTAGATCGCATGATCTAAGCATGAGTTTAAATATAAAAGAAATTAATTAAAAAGATTAATTAATGATTTAATTTAATAGAAGATTATTATGATATTTTAATATTTGATTATATTTAATTAATTGAGAAATTAATTAAATAAAAAGGAATTAAATTTGGAGATAAAAGTTTAAGGATAATTTAGAACATTATAATATTTATTTAATTTAATAATAATATATTTAGAGTTCATTTTTAAATAAATGCTAAATATTATTGTTATTTAAGTTAATTAAATATTTTATCAATTAAAGTTTCTAAAATAAAGTAAAAAGTGAAAATATATTAATTATTAAAAGTTGTAAGATTACATGATGCGAGCATGTGTTGAAAATAAAGAAATTAATTAAAAAGATAAAATAAGAGGAAATCATAATGTTATTTTAATTTCATAAAGTGCGCATGGGATTAAAAGTAATTAAGATTAAAAATAGAAGTCAAGTGAAAAAATTAAATAAAGTTATTTAATGATTCATTTAATATGCATTAAAAAGATAAAGCAAAGATAATAAAAGTTAATTTTGGAGTTAACTCAGTTGAGCAAAGAGTCTTCTCGGGTGAACGCACAATTAGTGCCTCGATTTGAGGAGAAAACTCCTTATCACAACTTTGGGGTTCATTTTTGGGGGACACGAATTTGGACCGTGAATTTTGGAGACAGGAATTTTGGAGAGAGTTTTTGGAAGCAAATTTCAGAAGGAGAATTCTAGGAAAGATTTTCAGAAGAAAGTTATTGAAGAGGAGCGAGTTCTCTTACAGATTTTGGGGATTGCGTATTAGCATCAGGTTCAGGTAGGGTCTGGTATTTTGACCCCTAAATGATTTAAGAAATTTAATATGTTCTGTCTACTTTGTGATTGTAAGAATCTTGTCTTCTTGAATGTATCATTTCTTCGTTCTGGATCTTTTGTTATTCGATTTCATTTGTAAATCTAGATTGAAAAATTGTTCAGGAACATCCTTCAACAAAATTAAATCAGGATTTAGGATTATATTAAAATAGAGAAAAGAGAGAATTGATTTGGGGAGAGTTTTGAGATTAAAAAGAAAATTCGTAGGGTTGGAATTATTTTCTCTATTAGTTTGCAATTGTTAATGTTAAAAAAAAAAAAAATTAAAAAAAAAAAAAATCTTAAAAAGAAATTCGATTGGTTCGATTTATTCTCCTATCAGATTAAATTGTAATCTTTTATAAATAAATAAATAAAAGAATAATAAATAAATTTTAAATATATATATATATATATATATATATATATATATATATATATATATATATATATATATATATAATAATAATAAACCATATATTATTAAACCTTAATCAATATTGAAAGGAATTGTGTGTTAAATTTAGTTTATTTAAAAATAAATAATAAATAAAAATAAAAGTTTATAAAATAAATAAATTTATTTTTTTAACTTTTTGCAAGCATAATGATAAAGTAAATTATAATAATAAAAAAA
The DNA here is from genome assembly GCA_028749045.1 of Cupressus sempervirens. Lineage (NCBI taxonomy): Eukaryota > Viridiplantae > Streptophyta > Pinopsida > Cupressales > Cupressaceae > Cupressus > Cupressus sempervirens. The sequence continues at coordinate 928,173,691 of CM053785.1, read as the reverse complement.
AAATTATATTTTTTTTATAGGAGTGGGGAGGGGTGGGAAACCCCACGCACCCCCCCGTACCGCTGTCGGCACCCTTTATAAGGGGCTGCGGCAGCAGGTACACTGCTGCTCGCAACAGCGTACTCTGCCGCTGCAGCGTTGAAAGCCGCGCGGGCTATAAATGCAAGTTGACATTAAAGTTTTTTTTTTTTAAATTATTATTTTTTAAAAAAATTATAAAGATTGGTAATAGTGATTTTAATATATATTAATTTTAAATTAATATTTTTAAATAATTATAATTATTAACAAGTTTAATATTATTAATAAATTTTTAATATTAGATTAAATATTATATTGATAAGTTTTATTTATTAATTTAAATAATAATTCATTTTAATGTAGTTTTTGTAAATGTTAATTTATTAATTTTTGGTTAAATATTAATAAATTAATAATTAATGAAGATGTTAGATCATTAATTATTGATTATTTCAATTAAAAGTAGTTTAATTAAGATACTTAATAATAGATATTATTTGATAAAATTGTAGAATTAAATTATAGATTTAATGGAAGTTATTATAGAGATGGGTTAATTATAAGAGTTAATTACGAAAACTTATCACTTGGAATGTATATGAAATTGAAACTTTACTTTTAACCCTAATGTGTATTTTTTTAAAAATCAAACCCAAAATATGAGTTGTATTGTTTTGTTATACTGTCTATGCTTTTGGGGTTTTTGGAGATTGTCCTAGCGTTGACCAGTTTAGGTTGTTACCAGAGGCTCGGGGATTATGTGAATGTGATGTTATGATGATTTGGTCTCGATCTTTCTTAACCCAACCATGGTAGTGTGATGGAGTGCTCTATGACATGATTGTATTTATTGTTTGTTATTGCTTCCAGTTTCTTGGTGTGAAGCTGAAGTGTATGTATATAAGATACCTGACTTAACCATTTTTGAGTCATCGATCAATTATATTTGATAACCATTTTTGAGTCTCGATCAGTTACACTTGGATTGCTTTCGGTCGCTTGAGAGGACTGAAGTGTTTGTTAAGTTCTTGATGATGTCATGTGTTGACTTGACCATTTTGGAGTCTTTGATCAGTATTTTGATTTATCATTGATGCCTTCAGTTGCTGATAGAGAACTGTTGTGATCATATGATTATTATTTGATGCTTACCTATTGCTCATGAAGAACTGATGTAAATTTTGTGGATTATCTTTTATGATGTTTTTCAGTCGCTTGTATAGGACTGAGGTGATTTTATTATGATTCTTTAATTCATGATTTCATGAGCCTAGGGTAGGTTATCTATGTGTAGTGTCGGGAAGTGGCTTGCAATGGGGATCGGGGCCCTAAGAGGTTGCCTGGAGTAACCCATTGTAAGTTGTTTTAACAAGTGAAAACATCTCACCTAAATACTGACTTAAATGAACCTAATAAGATAATTGTATGTTCTCTCCCATGCCTTGAGTGCTAGTACAGGCTAGGATGGGGTAGAGAGAACACTTGGTTACGACCTTGCATTCTGCAGTATGCTTCGTCAGTACGAGAGGATACTAGTGGCCGCAGGGATCACTAGGGACCCGGGATTCCTAAGGGATTGCTTGGGTAACTTCTACGTGACTTTTGCGATGACACTTTCCCACTTGCATAGCAGGTTTCCTACGTGTCTTTGTGGTGCCTCTGGGTCTAGATGTCTATCTATGTTGGAACCTTTGCGTTAGTGTACTTTTAGGATTTCCCAGACTTAGAGAGTACTTGTGTTTTTGTGTTTTGATACCTTGTTTGGGACTTGAGACTATCTCCTTAGCGCGGTGGGAGTGGACCATTTAGGTTCCACGCGGTCGGGTGGTAGTGCTTTTTACTCTTACCATTGAGATCCGTCCGTGGTCACCGTGGCTGGAGCTTTCTTGGTTGACATTTACCTTCACTATGTTCTTGGATTACTATGATGGATGGTTAGATTTTATGATAGATGTTTTATCATTATGGATGTATGGATGTATCAGGTATGTTATTAGTTTCATTTATTTTACTGTACTTTGTATCATGGATTTGAGGATGATGTATCTCTATCTTTACATATGTATATTCTTTTAAGCCTTTCATACCCTGTAACATGTACAGTGGATGATTGAGCATTCCGAATTAAATTGCCAAGAGGCATTCGGAAAAAATGTATATTATGGACATTGGACTTTCTGATTATTCTTTCATATGTATGTGGTAGTTGTTAGACTTAGAATTAATTAAATTTAAATGTGACTCAACGTCTTGGGATCCTTAAGGTGTAACTTGTGATGTATGTTTGTTGATGATTACATGTTATTGCTTCCGCTACTATGTGTTTGATGTGTATGTTATACTTTCTTACTTTAAAAAAAAAAAAAAAAATGTTTTGCAAACTTAGTGAAACTCTAGGTTAATTCTTTTGGATCCCTTGGCGGGGCGTTACATCCTCCACTAGTTAAATAAATATTTTATTTTAGTTAAACAATTCATTTCTCCATTTTCCTAAAACTAAATAAATATTTAATATCTATTTATTTATCTTAACTCCATCTTTTCCTCAGTTAATTAAATTAAAAATATTACTCATTTAACTATTTCATTATCCTCTTCTTTCCTATATGCACGTGAATTGAATAATTTACCGAATTAATTAGTTTTCCAATTCTTCTCTCATGCACATGATTAAGTAAATTTTAATTATTTAATTCTAATTATTCTTCCATTTCCACCTCTAGCTCCTACTGACTTTGAGTTCAACAAATCAATCAATTCACTCAATAGATTAATCAGACCACTTAACTGATCATAACAAAATATTTATCTAAGTCATCCAATTAGTCAACTCTAAAGTGATTTATCACATATATTCTCATATGTTATATCTCCAATATTGATTCTTTTGGAGTTTATATAAAAGAAGTTTCTTCCTTATAGCTTGGCTAGTCACAATAACGAAAGTAACTAAGCATTCATTAGTGCACTTGCATTATGTAAAAATTCTTATATAGATTTTATTGTCATTGTCATTACATCATAGCTTTGCATCTTCGTCAAACAACCACTCTCTATTCCTATCATGCCCTCTTGCACACATGCTAAATAGTTGAGTACCATAACCATTTTTGCAAGATCTTGGATGGTAGTTGAATAATGAATTCAAGAAAATCATGGATAGGAAGCACTCACTTCATGATTTAGATATTTATTGATTATTTGTTGAGTAGATTTGTAGATCTATACTTGTGGTTGGACTAATTATAGTTTCCAAATAGGTTTCATATTTAACATACATCATTGTTTGCATGTTTGGTGGAACTGTACTAGTTCAATTTTCTAATAGTTTATGTGTTTTTTGTTTTTTGTTTTTAGGAGTTACATGTCAGATCTACACATGCATTTGGCATTTAGTTTTGAGTTTTTTAAATTTTATTTTGAACATATTTTATTATAATTTTTGTGCATGATTTTCTCATTCTTATTGGACCTTTACTTCATATTATTATGGTTTTTCTTCATCAAATTTTAATTTTTTTGTTCTTATGTATTTTCATTCATGTATATTTGCTTCTCTCTCTCTCTCTCTCTATATATATATATATATATATATATATATATATATATATATATATATATATATATATATATATATATATATATATATATATATATATATCTAGAGAGAGAGAGAGAGAGAGAGAGAGAGAGAGAGAGAGAGAGAGAGTCATTCTTCCTAGATTTGATTTTTCTAAGCTAACCCTTTTGCCTAACTAAGTCATGCAACTTGTCTTTTGTGCATCCAAGGTTGGAACTAGTATGTAATTTGTTTGTGGGTGCAAATTTAGGAGCTTTTCATTTTTTTTTGTATTTCTATATTAGATAAGGTTTAGATTTTTCAAGGTTACTAAATGATATTTTGACATGTCTAGTACACTCACACACTATGTTATCCAAGGGTATTACAAATTTTCCTCTCTTGTTGCCTTCATTGATATCTAGTGCATGAGAAATCACAAAATTGTTATTATTATTTTAATAGGAGGCCTTTGTAGAGACCTCATCACCCTAAGCTTTGACATCAAGTACATATATCAAATAATCTATATAAAGGACAAGGGTGAAATATAGAGCTCAATATGATCTTTGTCATATAAGGTATGTTCCTAAGGTCCTTATTGATTTGAGACTTAATTTTAGGGATCCAAGATTGACTTCCAAGCTAAATTACTAGGTTGATTTCTTGAGCCATGTACTTGTGTATGCATTGATATTCCTAAGAACTCTACAACTAGATACCTTTGTACTTAAGAGTCATCCTTTAAACATTATGAGATTGGTGAAAGGGATCATGACATACCTTTGGTATAATCAACATGTACCTCCACCTAGTAAGATGAAAATCCACTAGTTATCAAGTTTTGTTTGAATCATTAGGGCAAGGGGAAAGACGAGCCAACATTCTTTGAGCCTATTCTAGTGGAGCTCTAGCCATTGACTATAGATGGGTATCTTGTTGCTTGAGCTCAACACAATAACTAACATAGTTTACCTTTAGTATATACTTATTTTATTAACATTATATATGTTTTTTGAAAGCATTTTATTCTATTACCCCTACACCCCATTCTAGGGTCCCCTTTGATATTAAAATCTTAGGCTTATAGAATCAAAATAGCCAAGAAAAGTCCTTTCTATTGTTAAATGTGTCTTCTTTCCATTTTTATCACATAAATAACTCAAATTTTGACAATAATTTATAGATTTTAGACATGCATCATCGTAAATAGTAGACACTTCCTAAGGTGTCCAATTCTACAATTACTTAGCACTCATTTTAGTGTGTATGTTCTTTCATGCATCATTAGAATTTACTGTGGATTTAATTAATAAACATTTAAATTTGTGTATTCTCTTAGTCAATTTCTATTTTGGCCCTTGATTATAGATGCACCCTTTAATTATTTAATCCATTTAATCACCACTAGCATGCATAGGACCTACTTTATTATGGGTGGTATTTTGTATTTATGTCAATATTACACCTTGGTTTTTCATACATCTTGGGCATCCTTATATCCTAATTGAGCCCTGCTCAATCTAATCCTTTATTGGATGGTATAGGGCGATTGGGTAGGTATGGGGTGAGTCAAAGTGCTCCAAGATTCAAGAGTTGTTTTACACCTTGTAAATTAGGCCTAATTTTGAATGGTGCAATAGCCTTTTAATTTTAGAGGGATCTCCAAAACCCCATTGATTTCCTTCAAGTTTTAAACCCTAAAATGGCTTGGTGAGGTGTAAAAGAAAAGCTACCTCCCTCATTTCAATAATCACAAGAAAATTTCCTATCTTTTAATCAATTTGTAGAGACCTAAATTTGATCAATTACATTAATTGAATACAATTATCCTAATCACATTTATTTTTTAAATGATTACCTATTATTTAATTTATACATGGATCCTACATAAAATTAATTAATTAATTCATGCATGGCTCCTAACCTTAACCACTCCTTGATCTCATTCTCCAATCTAACCCACTAACTAATTAGTGGTCCCAACCAACCTTATCCCCTTAGCATATAAATATAATTGTAAGATAAAATTGTTGGAACTACAAATGCGGAACAACTGTTATGTTGTTGTTGATGTCAAACCTTACTAGTAAGGCATTTACTAATAGTGTAGAGTGCCATACCATTTGATTGATGAAGAGGATTTGAAAAGAATAGATCATGTGATGACGTAGTGAAAGGTTGAGTTGAGATGTGCAAGTGTGATGGAATTATAATGGGCACTTGATAAGTTAGTACTTGACAAGATAATGCATTGTTTATTCATTACGATAAGCAAGGAATAAAGATAAGTTGAGAAGTAAAAGAGTTGATTGAATCAACTGAGTATCTGGAACATAAGATTAAGGAACTTAAGTATTTCTGAGTAGAACAAGGTTGGTTGAGTATTAGTATTAGCCGAGTGACAAAGAATCCTGAGTGTTGGAAATGACTCAGTTGCACAGTGTGAACTGAGCAAGATAGTTTAGAGATGACCAAGCAACACAACATAATTATGACCGAGCATCAACAAACTAATAGTTTGAGAAAGAATCGAGATTTGTAGTTGACACAATTGAATTCTTGAAATAATCAAAACATATTGACAATAAGAATGGATGAGTTGGATTATTTAATGCATGGAAAATACTAGTTGAGCAATCAAAGGCTAAGATTTTAAGGTATGTTTCTAAAAATTTCAAGAAGAACTGAAGATGGTTAGATTCATTAAATCTATTGAATCTAATCGTAATCCTAAGATCTACAATTATGTTTAAGTGACAAAAGATCTAAGCTACCTATTTAAGGAGGCATATGAGATGTTTTTTTAGGGTTGCTGGACTGGAATTTATAGAGACAAGTGGAGAAAAAACTTGTAAAGGAGATGTGTGAAGTTTTTGATGTGGGGGATTTCTTGAAGAGATGCCAAGCAAATCTGAGTTGTTGAAAGAGATGAAGTCTAGTCAATGAACTAGTATTGAGCTAAATGGAGATATGAATTTGCAAACCTAACTGTTACTTTCTAATCATTGTAGCAATACTAAAATCCTTTTGATTAAGGTTGACATAATAGTCATTTTTAGATCCTTTAACAAGGTGACATTCAAGGGAATGTTCTAAAGTCCTCTAACAAAGCCACTTCTAATAGGGTGATTTAAAGCCTTTAATAAGGTCACACCTAATAGTGTAGTTTGTAACTGTTGTCACAAAAGTTTTCACCCTTGCCTGAAGATTTTACCTAAAGGCAACCTTGTGAAACATGGAAATAACCTCCAAGCTGTAGGACTTGAACTATGAGGTTGAGTCTCTAGAGAAGGCCGACTTCCTTTGCTATCAGGGTGCACCTTAACTACACTTGTAGAAGAAAAGGGAAAAGGAAATGCATAAAAGAAAACCACCTAATCTATCCTAAGGGGGTAATACACAAAAATAGAGTGTTTGATCTTATCTCTGTCCATAAATTCATAGTTAATCAATTATGATCTCAAAGAATATAGATTTAGACCTTTCTTAACTGACAACCACATGTAGATCAAACAACAAAAGAATGCTATAGGAAGAAACTTCACTCAATATCATTTGAATGCCCAAATAGATACAATCACGTAGTTGCAGAACATAGTTAGAACATTAACCAAAGGCAAATAAGTCTTGCATAGTGTGTTAATGGCTAAAAGAGATACAACAAATAATTACAATGGCTCAGAGGCACAGGAAATTGCAGTAGCAAGTATGGATCACAATGCGGGAGAATTAGAAAAAGATCAACCCCTAAGAGAACAACAAAAATTTATTTTATAGTTCAAGCATAACTCAGATAACTTTAGGGAGAAGCTAGATACAACCACTATCATCAATGCTGTAGAGAATAATCATGCAAATATGGAGAAAATCTTATGCTAGTACATATCCAGATGCATGGAAATCCAATATTTTCCAAAAGAACAACCCTAATAAGACAAGAATGATGACCATTAATGCTAGAACTCTTCAAATAGGAAACTAGTTGACAAGCAGCATGTCTTCACATATTTCTAGCATGACATTCATTTAGGAGTGGTTAGGATTGATCATGGAGATCAGATCACATAGAAAAACTACTTTCTCCCATCCTTGGCTTGACAAATTATCAAAATTAGTGATCAAACTAGGTCAAGCAACCAGGATGAGCCACATGGACTAATAGTCTTATTTCTTTTTGCTAGCTCGCATAGTCTTCGAGTGTTGACCATCTTGCTGGTTTTACTAACCATCCACCCCATGAAACCACAAACTTAACCACAACTATTACCACCCAAACCTGCAAGGAGACATATCCTCACATCACTTCCTTGTATTGTCTAAAATCCTCACAACTTCAAAATGCGAGAAAGTGATGATCGTCGATCACCAAATGTATCAACTATCATAAAAGATACTAGTTATTGTGGCACCTACCTTAATTTTTTTTGGGCCCATTGAACACTCAACATCCACCTTTGCAAACACGTAGACCCTTGATGAATCAACATAAAGCAACTGGCACAAAGTCCACCTCAGCATCACCTAGCACCCTTCAAAATAATTGACCCCACATGGGCACATATCGAAATGTCACTACCCCATATTGTTTAAAGTTTGTGCATCTTCAAAATGTGAAAAAGTGACAACCATTGATCCATCAAGATCTGACAGCCCAGGTCAATCATCAAAAACTGCATGCAAGACTCAACATGCGGCCAACAAGACCATGCCATGTATGTTACCTTTGACATGCCCAAAAAGTCATTGCAACCCACAAAGAGAAATCAAACCCACATATGCATATGTCAACCTCTCACTTTGTCATCAAGGATAATGACCTCATAACTTTGCATAGTGGCAAAGCAACGATCGTCAATGGCTTTTGATCGGATGATGGACAAGATGTAGGCTCGCATAAGTATTAAATAACAAACTTAACCTTGGGACTTAGGATATAATGCACATAACCAAGGTTTTAAAATATAATTTTTGCATACCCTAATATTTGAATGTTAACTATGTTTGCGTTCAAATATTTCAATTTTGGCAGGAGGGCAAATAGCTAATAATTTTACCAACTCAAAGGGGATGCAAGCCTGCTATGCATTAACCAATGATCGTAATACATCCATTGGGATATGGAGTCCTTGAAGCTATGAAAATTTTGCTTTATTTCATCACCTTTTGCCACATTTTGAACCATAAAACATGCCCTTTGCTCCTACTAAAAACCCCTGCAACTTCTTCAAAACTGTCGTTCCAAAGGAACACCACAATGTGCACCCTGCACTTATAGGAAAATAGGAAAGAATTGGGAAGAAACTACTCTAACTATGTACATGAAACAACAACTTTTCATCAAAAGCAGGGTTTAAGATATATTCCATTAACTGGAATAGATAGAATTTCACCATTTGGCATGCTCAACTAGAAAACATTTCACTACTTGCAATTGACTATCACATAGGGACCACTCCATGAAGCATCAAATTTTGAATTTCTTCCTACCTTTGCTTTGTTTGCATCCCATTTCAGCACAAGATCACCCTCCTCAAAGCTCCTAGCCCTAGCCTTCCTATAAAAAGACTTTTTCATCTATTGTTGATGTGTTTCCAAGGTCTACATAGCTTGGTTCCTCTTCTCTCCCAACTCCATTAATTTTGCCATCCTCATTGTCATAGCATCATCTTCAGCTAACTCAAGTTGATGAGCCAATTCAAGAGCAGGAAACTCCAATGAAATAGGAAGCCTAGCTTCCCTACCATATACCAACATGAATGCAAAATTTCCTATGGTCCTCTTAGGTGTTATCCTATTAGTCCAAAGAGTTATTTTCAAATTTTTATGCCAACATCTCTGATTATCCTCTGTAGTTATTTTCATAAAAGTGATCAAGTTCTTATTAGAGGACTTAACTAATCCATTACCTTGAGGGTAGTAGTTAGAAGATGTACTCAAATAAATGCCATGATCTACTACTCATGCACATATTTGAGCTCCTATAAATGATTTTGCATTATTTGAAATGGTGGTTGAGGGAGTACCAAACCTTGTGATGATTCCATCTAAGAACTCAACAATTGAATTCTCAGTAGCATCCTTTAATGCAACTGCCTCTGTCCACATGGAAAAAATAATCTGTAGCAACTAGAATCCATTTATGACCAAAGCTGGAGAAAGGATTAATGGGACCTATGAAATCTAATCCCCATTGAGAAAAAGGCTAATCCACTTGAATGGGATGAAGTGGAAGAGCTATAAGCCTTTGTTTACCTGAAAAGAAGGCACATCTTTCACACTTCCTAACATACCTATGGCAATCATGGAACAAAGATGGCTAGTAGTAACCAACTCTCATTAGTTTCATGGCAGTGGTTCTTGCTGAAAAGTGGCCACCATTAGGACTGTCATGTAATTCTTTAATCATCCTTTTAGCTTGATCTGCATCAATACATCTTAGCAATGTTCCATTGAAGTCTCTCCTAAAAATAATACCATCAATTAAGGCATAAGGAATTGACTGCACCCTGAACTATCTTCTTTTAGCTCTATCTAACCCTTGAGGATATCCATTTCCTAACAAGAAGGTCATCATGTCATCTATCCAACTCCTTGAGTTCTCATCTCTTACTTCTTGTTGATCTGTCAATATCAAGGCAACTTCTTCATCTAGTTCTTGAGATGAGACCATTTGCTTGCACAGTCCTTTCCCTCTTACCAACTTAGTGATTTGGATGTCCACATCATATTCCATCACTCTAGTAATCCAACTTGCTCTTTTCTCATTGATTTCTTTGCTCAAAAGGAAATCTTTGACACTTGCATGGGGCACTAGTAAATGGGTCTTATTGTGGGATAGAAGATGCTTGAATTTCTTCAAAGATCTTATGACTACAGGGGCTTGTTTATCCACATAACTATAGTTATCCTCACATCCTTTAAGCCCTTCACTAAATAAGGAAATGGTTTATTCTTCATTCTCATCATTCAATTGAGTTAGAACAACACAAATACTTGACTCACCTCCTAAGGTGTAAATAATGAAATCTCTCTCAAAATTTGGATTGATGAGAGTTAGGACTGAGGCTATGGCTACTTTGATCTCTTAAAAACTTGCTTTCACTTCCTTGGTTCATGAAAAGACCATGTTCTTCTTGAGCATAGCTATAAGAGGTTTCACCATGGTAGCTAAATTAGGAATGAATCTCCTCACAAAATTTATGCTACCAAGAAAACTTTGCAGCCCTTTCTTGTGGCTAGGAAAGGAGAGGCAAGAATGGCCTTAGTTCTTTTAGGATCAATAGTCAAACCATCCTTAGATGCAATGTGTCTTAAAAAAATCCCCCTTGGTTAGTGGAAAAGACACACTTACTTAGATTTAAGGATACACCAAACTCTCTACATCTTAGGAAGACTTGTTTGAGATGGCCAAAGTGATCTATCACACTCTTAGAATATAGTGTAATGTCATCAAGATAGACCAATACAATTTTTTCTATCATATTCTTAAAGATCATCTCCATCACTTTTTGGAAAGTGGAACCTACATTCATTAGTCCAAATGGAATTTTACTATAAGCATATGTGCCCCACTTTGTGGTAAATGCAATCTTATATCTATCAACTTCTTTAACTAACACTTGATTGTAGCCTAAAAAATCCATCTAGGAATGAAAACCTCTCTAAACCACCGACCTTGGATAGGATTTGTTTCATGGAAGGAAGGGGATGATGATCTTTGAGGGAGGCTTGGTTAAGGTCCCTAAAGTCTACACATAATCTGATTTCTCCACTCTTCTTCCTAATAGGGACAAGATTAGCTACCCATGACGAGTGCTTGATAGGAAAGATGATATTAGCTTCTGTCTTACTGGTTTGACATTTTCTTTTAAGTCTATGGTATGCTGAAATAGGCTTGGGTTAAAACCCTTTAGATCATCATATGTCTATGCAAACACATCACTAAATTCTTGACATAGATGAGTGGAAGTTTCTTGCTCAACTTTAGTACATACCTTTCCCACGTTTAAGGACCTCCCATCAACAACCATGACTAGTATATGATCATCCTTTCTTGCAGCAAGGTTCATGCCTCTATCTCTTGCTTGATCATCAGGAGTGAAGGCACTTTCTAAGGTAATCAAACCCTTAAGAAACTTGTTGGAACTGAGATTGATAATATGATCCCCATACTGATCATGTAATCTAGATTGATTTCTATCTAAAAACTCTTCTTCATTCTACAAGAAACTCACAATTTGTGCATCAGATTCAAACACTTGCCAATTGACATTATTATTAGGAATAGCAAGCCTAACCACAACTCTAATTTGTTGCTTCTTCTCATCTTCAAGGCTCTTTGGCACATCATAAAATGCACCCATTGCTGCAAGTCTATCAGTGTGCCTATTCTCTTTTCTAAGGATGCTTTGGATATTAAATGCATTGAAACCATCAAGAAAATCTCACACTCTATGTTTGTAAGACTTGAGTAAATCATTCTTGGTGACATTCTGATTTCTCACTTGGTGAACAATCAACTCATTATCTCCATATATAGTTAAGGCTTGAATTCCTATTTTTTGAGCAAGTAGGAGACCTTGAATTAATGCCTCATACTCTACTATTTTATTAGTACAACTGAATTGAAGCCTAAATTAGGAATAATACCTTTCTAGTGCAGGAGAAACCAACATCACACCAGCCCTTGATCCATTCTTATTCCTTGATCCATCAAAGTACATGCTCCATATCCCACTTGTATTCTCCTTGGTCTTCATAAGGTTAGGGACAAGAGCATCCTTTTTCAAGTATGCAATAAGTACCAAGGCTCGTCTCAAGGGTGTCTGATATAGAACCAAACTAATAAGTAGTGGCCCACTCATCCAAAAGATAATCAACAACTTCTGGTAAGGAAGTAGTAGGTTCTTGTACTATATCATTTTCATCTATCTCTAGGATAGTGCAATTCATATTTATGGGACTAGGGGTATATGGCTCAATATGATTGAGGGCTAAGGGCTCTGATATGATTGAATCTTTGGTTCTATATCTTGTTCTAAAAAAAATGTATGACCAATCTAAGGATATGTAGCCATCTATTTGGGTAGTGAAATCTCTTGAGAGACAGATTGCAAAGTGTGGCTTAACTTTAGCAATTGATATATCTTGAACTATAGTACAACTAGAGCATGTATGTAGGGCCATTTTAGTACTCCTAAGGATCCCTATAGCCTTGACAGTACTACCATCCAACTGCAATACATCCCTGACAATGGGCTCATATTTCATTCCTAGGACATCAACAACACCTTTAGGCATCATTGAACTACTAGCCCCCAAATCAATCATGCAATTGTGGAATAGCTTATCTCCTATAATCAGAGAAACATAAAATGGAGGAGGTTTAATCTTCTTATTCATTGCTCCTTCCTTTGATGGTTGTACAAGACTTGTAGCACTCTCCATGCTAGATGGCTGATCCCTTGGTTCAATGTTCTCCAATTCTTGCTGCAACAACCTCTTTTGCATTGGTATATTAGCAACAACATCCCACATGGAAATGTTCTCATTTGTCTTCTTCATTGAATATACTACATTGAATGGTGCATTAGGTGACTTGGTAGAATCCTTGGGAGTTGCATGTGTAGGAGGTTGAGATGGAACAATTTGAGGATCATTCACATCTCTTCTACTATTATTTTTCCTTTGCTGCTAAGGGACATTTGATTGATCATTTACTACTTGTACATGATGTATTGCACTTGATGTCGAGGCTTGATTAAGAGGAGGAAGGGAAGCATCTTCAATGGATCTCCTCCTACTCCTAGTGTTGTGAGCAATGGGGTCTTGATTAACATGAGAGTATTCTTCCACTTGGTGATTCATAAAGGAGAAATCACCTTATTATTGTGAATGTGAGGCATCATTGGGTTGGCTTACACTATATGATTGCCCTATTGCAGGCTCTTGAGTCGTCAAAGCTAAATAGGATTCAACTTTTTGACACATACAATAGGCATAAGAGTAATTGCAAGAGGGACAAAAATCTTGATCTTGAGCCATATTGTTTTGAGGGACTAAGGCCCTACTTTGATTTGCATTTGAAGTAGAAGCATGGCCGCTAGATCTATTTTGATTGAAAGAAGTATTTCCTTGATTATGGTTTGGAGGCCTACTATTCAAAGGACATGATATTGCAATTAGGGAGCCTTATTACCTTGAGCTTGTTGCCTCTCCAAAGTCACCACCTTGTTGCTTACCTTTCGAATCATATAGAAGCTATTCTCCAACTTCTTATCTTGAATTTGCAACCTTTTCCCAATGTCTTACATTAGGGCCTTCAATTCTCCTAGCTCACTAGATGAAGTGGGAGCTTGGGGGGATAGAACAAGGGGTTGTGATGTGGAAGATGTGGGAATAGGGGCTACTATTGGTTGGTGATTTGGCATATCAGGAAAGAAGGGCATAGGAGGCCTTGGAGCTAGCTTACCTCCTTGTATCAGAATATCTTTTACCCTAATTGCTATCTCATAAGCATCAAGTAATGTATCTCCTTCCATAATTTGCATTGTGGTGGCTATGCCACTATTTAGGGCTCCTAGATAATGTAAGAAAACATTACTAGGGGAAGGCTTTACTGTAGTGGGTATTCTATCTCATGTCTTTTGAAATCTGTAATTAAAATTTGTCATACATTCATGGGGGGCTCTCTTTATGGTTGTCAACTACTCTAGGAGTGAAAGATGGTCACTCTTATCCTCAAAATGTTTGCAAAGGGTTGCTCCTAACCCATCACAATCCATTATAGAGTTATGAGGCAACCCTCTATACCATTAAAGTACTTTTTCTTTCAAGGATGAGGCTAGAAGCCTAACTACAACACCATCCTTGGTGATACCATGAATGTTACAAACATTTGAAACTTTTTGAATATGCTCAACAGGAGAGGTGGAAGTCTCACCATTGAAATCAAGTATACTTTTCAGGGCTGATACTAGTATGTCATGTCTTTGAGCCAAGAGGAGAGGACTTCCACCATTAAAGGTGGCAAATGCATGAGCTCTAGGTTGAGCCATATGGAACAATGACCTATTGATATGAGCAGATGGTATTCTAGGCTAAGATCTACTAGCAGGAGGGGTAGAGATGGATCTTATAGGTGTATGGATTTCTTTTGTACTCCCAACTGGTGATAGAGACAATCTAGTCTTCTTTCTTCAAGAATTTGAAAATGAAAGCTTAAAATACTAAAAATTAACTCTAGAAGACGCCCTTGTGTGACCCTTGGGCATGAATCATGACAACCTTGGTCTGGAAACCAAGATGTAGAGATGGAGTTTCCAAGTACTTGAAAGTGAGCCTCTTGAAGGCCTGAAATACTAACAACAACGTTATCTTCTCAACATGTATTGGAACTTTCCTTCTTTGACACCAGTAGACTTGAGATCTTTTGATATGAATGTCCCACTAGGCATGCCAAAAACTATTGTCACAAAACTTTGCACCTTTTCCTGAAGTGTTTACCTAAAGGAAACCTTGTGAAACATGGAAACAACCTCCAAGCTGTGAGACTTGAACTGTAAGGTTGAGTCTCTAGAGAAGGTTAGTGTCCTTTGCTATCATGGTGCACCTAAACTACACTTGGAGAATAAAAGGGAGAAGGAAATGCATAAAAGCAAACTACCTAATCTATCCTAAGGGGGTGATACACCGAAATAAAGTGTTTGATCTTATCTCTATCTATAAAATGCACAGTTAACCAATTATGATCTCAAAGAATATAGATTCAAACCTTGTTTAATCCGATAACCACATATAGATCAGACAACAAAATAATGCTATAGGAAGAAACTTCACTCAATATCATTCAAATGTCCAAATAGATATAATCATATAGTTGCAGAACGTAGACAAAACATTAACCAGAGCAAAGAAGTCTTGCACAGTATGTTAATGGCTAAAAGAGATACAATAGAGAATTATAATGGCTCAGAGGCACATGAAATTATAGTAGCAAGTATGGAGTACAATGCTAGAGAATCATAAAAGATCAACCCCTAGAACAACAAAACTTACTTTTATAGTTCAAGAAAACTTAGATAACTTTAGGGAGAAGCTAGATACAACCACTATCATCAATGTTGGAGAGAACAATCATGAAAATCTAGAGAAAATTTAATGTTGGTACACATCCAGATGCATAGAAATCTAGTATTTTCCAAAAGAATAATCCTGAGAAGACAGGAACAATGGCCATTAATGCTAAAACTCTTCAAACGGGCAACCAATTGACAAGCAACATGTCTTCACATCTTTCTAGCATGACATTCATTCAGGAGTGGTTAAGATTGATCATGGAGATCAAATCGTACAAGAAAACTACTTTCTCCCATCCCTGGCTCAAAAAATAATCAAAATTAGCAGTCAAACTGGGTCAAGCAACCAGAATGAGCCATGTGGACTAATAGTCTTATTTCTTTTTGCTAGCTTGCAAAGTCTTCGAGTGTTGACCATCCAACTGGTTTTACTAATCGTCCACCCCATGAAATTGCAAACTTAATTGTAATTGTTACTACTTGAACCCAAAAGGACATAGGACATGTGTCCTCATGTTGCTTCCTTGCATTGTCTAAAATCCTCACAACTTCAAAATGTGGGAAAGCGATGATCGTCGATCACCAAACAATCAACGATCATAAAAGACACTAGTTATTGTGGCACTTACCTTTAAAATTTTTGGGCCCATTGAACACTCAACATCCACCTTCGCAAACACGTAGACCCTCGACGAATCAACATAAAGCAATTGGCGTGAAGTCCATCTCAGCATCACCTAGCACCCCTCAGAAAAATTGACCCCACATGGCCACGAGTCAAAATGTCACTTCCCCACATTGTTTAAAATTTGTGCATTTTCAAAATGCAAAAAAGAGACAATCATTGATTCATCAAGATTTGATAGCCTAGGTTTATCACCAAAAATTGCATGCAAGACTCAACATCTGGCCAATGAGACCATGCCACATATGTTACCTCTGACACATCCAAAAAGTCATCGCAGCCCACAAAGAGAAACCAGACCCATAGATACACTTGTCAACCTCTTGCTTTATCACCAAGGATAATGACCTTGTAACTCTACATAGCGACAAAGCGACAATCATCAATGGCTTTTGATTGGACGATGGACAAGATGCGGGCCCATAAAAGTATTAAATCACAAACTTAACCTTGGGACTTAGGATATAATGTGCATAACCAAGGTTTTAAAATATAATTTTGGAAGGCTCTAATATTTGAACACTAACTATGTTTGCATACAAATCTTTCAGTTTTGGAGGGAGGGAAAATAGCTAACAATAACCTTTAATAGGGTTGGCTCCTAAAAGAGCTCACTTCAAAAGAGTGAAAAGTGGTAGCATGTTACTTGGTTTTTCCAAAATTGGTTTTCCATATTAAATAATTGTATCAAACATTTGTGTGGATGTTTATTATGTGTTTATGCTACTTATTGTTTTAAGTTTGAAATTTATTGTTAACTCTAATATTATTCTGCTAGTCAACATATATTGAACATGGAGGAAAAATGGAATGAATAAGTTGAATGTCGATGAACAATTTCATTTGATATGTTGTTAATGAGTTTGATTAAGTTTTCTAAAGTTGTTAATAGTTATTTTTATATATATGGACCTATCAGCTGGTGCCCCCCCCCCCCCCCCCATTTTCAAACTTCAAAATTTGGTCCCCTTGATGATTTTTTCATTCTTTTTCTTCAGTTTCCCCTAATCCATATTGAAAAGTGCTTTGTGTAGTATTGTTTTATGAAGGCAATGTTCAAATTAATTGTCATGATATCGAATCAAAATATTCTAGGCACAAGGCACAAGGCTCAAGGTTTTCCTTTGTAATTTTGGAACCATTTTTAGCCAGTTTCAAAGTGGTTTTGAACCATCTCTTACTCATTGAACAATGTTCAACGGTTCAGAGGTTCATTGTTTCAAAGTTTCACAAGTTTAGATTGATTCCATAAGATTCATGGTTTAGAGACAAAGCTTCAAATGCAAAATATGGGTTCAGAACATATGCAGATTCGCTAGTTTAGAACATACACAGATTTATAGGTTCAATGACTCAAAAGGACAAAAAAAGTTTATACTCAAACATTGGGTTCAAAGGAGTCAATCATAAATAAAATAGCATGATTTGTGTTTTAGCTGATTTCAAGGTTCTAATGTTCTAAACATATAGAACTAGTGGTTCAAGTTTAAAGGAATAATTCATCAGTTCAAAGATGCAAAGGTTTGGAGTTCAAGATGCAAATTTAGGATGTTTCAAAGCTCATCTCTATGGTTTAGATTTGCATGTCTAAAGATATAAACTCAAAGCACATAGTCCCCAACCCTAATAAATATTGTCACAATTGATATCACCATGAGCATAGTTAAAAGGGTCTAAATCCAAAGGAGATTCCATGCCAATCTGGTGGTCTTAGTCTAATTACATTGGTTTGAATGGATATAAGGAGCAGCTCACTAGAATTAAAACAAAGTAATCCATTTATCAAATTAATATAAGTGCCCATATATGGCTACCAATGGGACTAAAAATTCTCATCATCAAGTGGGATTGGGTGATTGTGTATCCTTATGATGAAATAATGTCCCTTCTTGAAAATTCAATATGTTTATGTATGCAAATCTTTTAGTTGAGTTGTTGAGGAAAATGGAATGGGAAGACCATCACGCCCACTTCTCCCTAGTAGATTTGAATGTCAGATGTAGAAAGAGGCATAATCATTAAAAATATCAAGGCTAAGAAAGGGTCAAGTTCATATAATGTCCGATGAGGAGGTGTCTCATAATGAGCAACCGACAGTTATGAAGCACACAAGATCCAATCATAGGTAGCAATTGGAAACTTCATGATACCAAATGAAAGTAATGATGTCAAAGAAAATGCAACATGCAAATCATGGATGCCCGATCAGACCTAATGATCAAGATGAAGATCCATGGGTACAATGATGAAGAAAAAAGTACGCTACCTTAATAATAAAGAAATTGGAATATTGGATAGGATGCCAAGAAATATATACATGGGAGGTCCCAATATGATCATAGAGTCAGACGTAGAATTGATGGTAGGAACTAGTAATTCTATTTCTCCTTGCAGTGTGGAGTCTATAAAAAGAAGTCTGTGCTTGTACAAGATTCATTTGACAAAATGTCAACAAGTTTTCAATTGGGCACTCTATTATTCAATGAAGATTCATAGGGCACAGACTGATGTAAATAATCAATACCATGGAGGCATCAAGAAAGCATGCAAACTATATGACTAAAATTCAATATGGTCATGACTTGTGCAAATAGTTATCAAAATTGGGCTTCTTGTAAACATGAATTTTTCCATCATCAAGTGTGGAGGTAATAGACAAAATGTCTTTATCATCAAAAGAACCATATCACTGCTAATGCATGGACATAATCTATGGTTAGAAATGATCAAAGGAGTAAAAATTAGATTAGGATATCATAGTTCCCCTTATTATTTGATATCACTCTCAAATTCTGCTAAGGCACTCTCATCATGCTGCACAATGTTCACATAGAATGAAGAATGTAGCACATAGACCATGGATATGGAGAAAATATATGCAAACTATTTATCAAAATGTTGCTAACAAGAAAATGAAATTTGAGGGACAACAATGATGATGCCATTATCATAATGACCTGTTGGTCTTCGATACTTGTCAATTCACACATGCATGAAAGATTACTTCCTAATATAATCCAACCCAAGCTTGAAGCAATCAAGATGGAGATTCTCATTGAAATGCTAATGGAATGTTTGGAAGAAGTCATGTGCAGGTCCATGTTTTCGATTCCTCATAAAACTATGAAGTCGGGTCTTACATAATTTGAATAGATGGTAATCATTGAGAGTGAATTCCATGTTATGAACATTCTTACTATTGTTCTTACTATTGTTATAGGATGGAGTTCCCATTGCCAAATCATATGCCACCTATCAATATATTTTAGTTGTCTTGTGTTCACAATATTATAAACAATGTTTATAATGTTTTAAAAGTATGAACAAAAAGAAATAAAGAAAAGAGTTAACTTCTAAAAATTAGTTATTAAAACTGAAAGAGATCATCGAGAGACAAGGGAGTTAAATAGGTAGAGAAAGAGAAGGTAGAGTTTCCAGTTTTGGAGGGCTTCTTTTTCTAAGACTTTGTACTACAAGAGAGGTGGTTTTTCTCACTATAAAATTGGTGCTATAGGAGTGAATGAAGTTCGATTCTTTCTGGAGAGTGTCTGCTTGGGAAAGGGGGATAGTTTTTATTAGTGATTTTTCTATATATGTATTTGTAGTTTATTTTTTAATGTATAATGTTGAACTCAGTTTTTGAGTATTGTTATTCCAAATAGAAGTGTTGTTATGGAAAGATTGAAAGTATGTGTTCATTTAGTTATTACATGATTATGGTGTTGATTGTGTTATATCTTCAGAATTTCATCTCCTTGTTCATTGAATTATTTTAAGAGCTACAATTACATTTCTCAGTTTTTGCTCTTCAAGTTCATAAAAGAGTGAAGTATTGCATGTCTTTACCTTGGGTATGAAGTGTTTATGTGAAGTAGGTAATAGTTATTTGCCCCTATCTAAGAAAATTGAGGATGGCCTTCACTTTTAGGTTAAAAGCATCTGTTAAACACATTCTTTGTATATCTTATCAGGAAGTTGTACCCATAAAATTCAAAGGGCTCTTGCATAATCTCATTGCAACGTGACCCAACTATTGGTTATGGTTAGTCTTTGAATTGGTTTTAAGTTTGAACACCTAAAACCAAGTGGTTCATAGTGTGAAGACAAATCTATTTACCAACAAATTTTTGGTGACTTTTTTGGGGACTTGGAAATGATAGATCAGTGTTTTTATATCCTTGGAATTTATTTTTTCTTAGTAAATAGAGATTGGTGACTCTATGTTTCAAACCTATCAAATCTTTGATTTTGAAGTTCCAATGTGTATTATGGTTGTGGTTGCCACTCAGCCATGGGGGCTTGGATTGGACCGTTTGCCTTGTCCAATATTCAACCCTATCCAAAAGTTCATGGGAATACCTTCCCAAGTTTCCTCGAGATAAGTCTCAAGATCCAATTGACCACATCAAAGTAGTCACTATTGCATGTCGGGTTCTTGGCGTATAGGAAAAAAAAAGTATTCATCAGACTATTTGTTCAAATCCTTATAGGAAATGTCGTAGAATGGTTTTGGAATCTACAAGATGGATGTATCACCACTTGGGATGATCTTAAGGAAAGATTCCTTGAGAGATTTCAATGCACAATTGATGCTTATGAATTGTTGGGGAATATTTTTCAAATTTAGATGAAAGAGAGTGAATTTGTAAGGGAGTTTGTTGATAGATTCAACTGGAGTGTTGGTAAAATTCCTCTAGCTTACCAACCTAATGAAAGCAATCAATTAGGCATCTTTATTGCTGTAATGAAGGTTGATGCCAGGTTTTGGTTAAAACATCTTGGAGTGCAAAATTTGGTAGATGTGTAAAGGGAAGCAATCAAGTTGGATGGCAACTTGATTCTTAGTGGTCTAAAGTCTGCAAAGACTCCATAAATGAAAGACTATCTTTGTGGAAAATAACATTACATTAAAGAGAAACCTACACAAAAGAGGCATGCCCTATAAGTAACCAAATCTGCTCCTAGTATTTCTCATTTTCAAAATCTAATTGTTTTTAATGATGAATATTTCCAAGAACCCTTGTTAGTTGAAGATAATGCTTTAAAGATGATAGGATTCTATTATTCAATTACTAAAAATGACAAGGAGTGTGTTGTTCAATCAAATGAGCTAATTACTAGCTTGAGCATGCCAGTTTTAAGAGGACTTGCTGCATATGAGTCAAATAAAGAGCTATTAATGACTGCTCTTTTTCCGAAACATGAATGCTTTACTTTTGAAGTTGTTAATATCTTCCCAGTTATTGATTTTGATTAGTGTGATGTGTTATATCAGCAAGGACAAAAATTGATGAATTATGAAGAAGTGTGTGACATTCCTCTCTCAGAATATTTTTGATTTGATTATATATTTCAGCAAGGAGGATGCTTGCAATTTGAAGTAGTGACAAAGCAAGGGAACCTTTCCAAAGATGTGACTGATTAGACTATACAATCTTCAATTTTGTCAACATGCATTGAAGGTAAAAAATCTTTATGGGTTAGAACATCCATGAATTACAATGGGGTGGAATTGCAAACTATGGTAAAGCCTTTCATCCCTATCATGTTGCAGCAAGCACAAGTGAAATTGGAGGTTTTCTCATTTGATTATAAAGATGAGCTGATTAATGGTCCCTTGATTCATAGACATTATATTTTAATGATGAATTTGGTGACATACAAGTAGAAGACAAGCTCCCAACAAATCTGATTTTAGATTCTGATATAAACACCCTTACAAAGAAACACCTAAATCTTTCTCTTATGAGTGGCTCAATTGGTATTCCCAAAGAGGAAGAATTCTCACAGTACATAGTTTTTGAATCTATCTTTGCAATTGTCGCAAGATGTCTACTAATGGTGGTGCATCCGACATATTGACCACTTTTCTGTACTGACATATATTTCTCTAAACCAGTCAATGGATTTCCATGAGTGGGTGGATGCATTCTCAGAGGTACAGGCTGCTAGCCTATCTTTTTATAAATAAAGTTTTTGTGGTGCCTAGTTTAGCTTTCCTTGCTTTATGTTGTTTGTTTTTCTTTTCGTTTTGTTTTGGTTGTTGCCTTGCTCTCCCCGCAAGCAACCCTCCATTTTTGTCATGCACTTTGACTCTGCTACCCAATGGACTAGGCATTGGACTTTTGACCAAAGATGTTGGATTCTTTACGTGCCTTTCATGCACATACTCCCCAGTCATGGCCAATGTTAGTTGGTTTTTTTTCCCCGCCTAGAAGTTCAGTCCCCTTGATCAAATTTTTATTCGTTTTCTTCAGTCTCCCTTAATCCATATTGAAGAGTGCTTTATGAAGTCTTGTTTTATGAAGGCAATGTTCAAATTAATTATCATGGAAATTAACCAAAATATTCTAGGCACAAGGTTCAAGGTTTTCCATTGTAATTTTGGAACCATATTGAGCTAGTTTCAAAGTGTTTTTGAACCATCTCGTACTTATTGAACAAGATTCAGTGTTTCAAAGTTTCACAAGTTCAGATTGATTCCACAAGGTTCATGGTTCAAAGATGAAGCTTCAAATGCAAAATATGGGTTAAAAACATATGCAGCTTCTAATTGCATTGGTTTGAATGGATATCAAGAGGAGCTTGTTAGAATTGAAACAAAGTGAGCCATTTATCAAATCAATATAATTTTCCACATATGCCTACCAATGGGACTAAAATTTCTCATCATCAACTGGGATTGGGTGACTGTGTATCCTTATGATGAAATAGTGTCCCTTCTTGCAAAGTCAATAAGTCTATGTATGTGAAGCTTTTAGTTGAGTTGCTAAGGAAAATGGAATTTGAAGGTCGTCATGCCCACTTCCCCCTAGTAGATTGGAATGTTAGATGTAGAAAGAGACATGATCATTTAAAAAGATCAACGCTAAGAAAGGGATGTCTCGAGTTCATATGATGTTCGTTGAGGAGGTGTCTCAAACTGAGTGACTGGCTATTATGAAGCACACAAGACCCGATTAAAGGTGGTAATTGGAAAGTTCATGATACCAAATGAAAGCAATGATGTCAAAGAAAAGGAAAAATGTGCATCATGGATGCTCAATCAAACCTAATGATCATGATGAAGTTCCATGGATACAATGATGAAGAAAAAAGTATGCTACCTTAATAATGAAGCAATTGGAATATTGGATAGGATGCCAAGAAATATATACATGGGAGGTCTTGATATGATCATAGAGTCACACATAGAAACAATGGTAGGAATTGGTCATTCTATTTCTCTTTGAAGTGTGGAGCCTACAAAAAGAAGTTCGTGCTTGTACAAGATTCGTTCGACAAAATTTCAACAAGTTTTGAGTTGGGCACTCTAGTTTTCAATGAAGATTCATAGGGTACAGGCTGATGTAAATAATCAATATCATGGAGGCATCAAGAAAGTATACAAACTATTTGACTAAAAGTCAATATGGTCATGACTTGTGCAAATAGGCATCAAAATTAGGTTTCTTGTAAACATGAATTCTTCCACCATCAAGTGCAGAGGTAATAGATAAAATGTCTTTATCATCAAAAGAACCTAACCACCACCAATACATGGACATAATCTATGGTTAGAAATGATCAAAGGAGTAAAAATGAGATTGGGATTTTATAATTCTCCTTACTCTTTGATATCACTCTCAAATTTTGCTAAGGCACTCTCATCGTGATGCACGATGTTCACACAAAATGAAGAATGTAGCACAAAGACCATGGATATATAGAAAATATATGCAAACTATTTGTCAAAATGTTGCTAATGAGTATATGAAATTCGAGGGAGAACAATGGTGATGCCATTATCATAATGGCTTGTTGGTCTTCGATACTTGTTAGTTCATATGTGAAGATAATTGCTTTTCCACTGACCACCCAACAACTGAAAGAAAAGAAAGAACATAATTAGGCATTGTTGGAGATCGCTTCAGCCCTAAGCTATGTCAAGTTTGATGATATAAAAGAATATGATAGTGAAAAGAAGATGTGGGACAAACTGAAGACCATATATGGAGGAGATGACAATGTCCTAAGAGCAAAATCAGAGAGCCTAAGAGGTAAATTTGATGAAATGAGTGTTGGAGTAATTAAATGTTCACTAATTACACTTACTTAAGCTTACTTAGGATAATGCATTGCATAGTAGTTTGTGATTGAGACACTTGGGAGTTTGAACCTCAATGAAACACATGGTGTAGGAGAATTCCACTCTAGGTGGTCATAGTTGTTATCTGATTCCACCTTTAGTGCACTTATCACATTATCATCCTCATCATTGCACATACTTCATTGCATAATGGAGGATGGTCCACCTTTGGTGGACATGTGATTCCACCTTGTGTGGGTGATAACTTATCTTCTCCTTATCGTTGTCTCTTATTGCCTCTCCTATATAAGAAGGCCTATTATGTACATTTCAAATAAATCCATTGGATGTCAATCAAGTCCATTATCAATAATAACATTCTTGCATCTTCATGCAATTGTCTTGCCATTCTCTTATGGAATTTATCTTGGTCTTTCATCTAATCCTGGGGGTATTGTAGAGTCAAGTAAAAATCTAACATGGTATTAGAGCTCTCATGGTGTGAAGACCTCTTCTCAAGAAGTGCAATCTTGGATTGACTTATTGTTGGTGCAACATTTGGCAATTTGGACATCAAAATTTGGAGGAGATCTCAACTGAATGATAGGGCATTGAACCAACCTCCACTCTATCTCTCAATGAATGATCTATGGATAGGGTAGTGGATAAGTAAAGGGGCCATTGCTTATAGAATTGAATGGCCCAAGGGAGCCCCAAGAGTAGGGATAGCATAGGTGGCCAGGGCATAAGCACGAGTAGGGAGGGATAGGTTGTTCCAGTTGGGCCGACCCTTTCACCCTACTATTCTAAGGGCAAGAAAATGGATGGTGGTTCGGGATTCATGTTTTGTGACCTTCTATTGTAGGTGAAAATTGGAGCTTTCCGGTGCAAATTAGAGGTTGGCATCATATAGAGGAGGTCCAAAAACCCCTAAATTGAATTTTGTTTCATCCAAATTGGACATCTAAAGCCAAATCTAGAGCCATTTGATTTTTGAAGGTGTGACATTGGCGATTCAAAAAAAATAATTTCAGAGGCAATTTTCAAGTAGTGATATCTTCCTCATACGTACTTCTTTTTTTGAGAAATTTTTCTTGTTTTAGGGTAGAATTTCACAATCTACATAGTGGTGTAGGTGATTTTGGATCTCTGTCTCTAAATTTTTCTGAAAATTGCAAATCCTATTTTTTGCAACTTTCAAGGCTTTGTTTGGGCACATCTAGTAACATTTTCAGGTGCAATTTTTTTTTTTGGAAGTGCATGATTTTTCCTCTACTTTCCAAATCTGTAATCAGATTTTAGTGATTTGGAGTGGACATATCACTTTCAAAAATAGGTCTAGAAGAAAGAGAGATAAATGTCCTTATTGCAAAAAGCTAGGACATGATGAGCATAAATGAACTTACTCACATTCTTAAAAAAAACAATATCTAGTTTCCCTCATCAGTGTCTTCTCCTTCTTCTCAATATCAGGCAATTGCTACATCTACATCATCATCTAGAGGTAAAGGACAAGCACTCATTGCTTCCACACATCTTGAGCAAGGTAAATGGATTCTTGATTCAGGTGCATCACATCAAATGGCATCTTTTACAAATATATTTTCTTCTATTGAGCCTTGTAATTCTCCACCTATATTGATGGGTAATAATACATACATGAAGGTTTGTGGGAAAGGTTCTATTCCTATGGGAGAGGGTACATTTAATGATGGTCTTTGTGTACCATCCTTGGCCACTAATATCCTTTCCATTTACAAAATTACTCATGGGACACAAGGTAAAATTGTTGAGTTCACTCCTGATTATGTCTATATTAGGGACATGGAGACTAGAGATGTCATAGCTATGGGAGTTGTTGATCATACATTATACCTATATTCTTTTGCATATTTTGTTGATAATGATGATGATATTCATGATGTACCTAACCATTTATCAAGGGTGAATAATTCATGTGAGGAAAACATTGGACACTTGAATTATTTTGTTCTCGAGACAAGTGTTGAACTTCCTACTCCTCCACTTCCTACTTCTTCAGACATGAGTTCTACTATTCAATAGGATGATCTTTATGCTTCAAATCTTGTAGTGTGGGATGAATTCCTAGATGCTCTTTTAGATGAGTCTCATAATGCATATTTGGTTAATACATCTGAGGAGGTTTTTCTTTGAGATACTTCTTCACCTTCTTTGGAGATTGGATTTCCCAACTCTTCATGTTCTCTTGTTTTTTCACATCTCATAGGTCAGCTTGATGGTGTGACAGAATCTTTGAGCTTGGAGACACCTATTCAATCTTTAGAGATGCATACATGGAGACCTTCTTCCTCCTTCCTCACTTTTTACGTGGAGTGGCTTCTTCATCTTTTGATGTATTTATCTATTCCTAAGGAGAGACATCTTTCTTGTAGGCACTGGATTATATTTTTCTCGCAGGTACTCTTCATCTACATTGGAGCTTCTTCATTATGGGGGGGATATCATGTCTCCTTATTTCCTTCCTATGGGGGGATCATTCTTTGTATATACATGATGTATGCAATTTTTGGGGGGTCTTGAGTTCTCCATCCATACATGCATCTTATTTTTATCTCTCTTTTTGGAGGAGGGCTTTTCCCATGAGGTTTTGTCTCTTTTTCCACTTGATGAGAGATTATATTTGATGTATTGTATTGCATATTGTACATGGGTACCTAAAATGGCCTAGTAGAGGGGACCCATCTTGCATTGTGAGTTTAAGTGCATTCCCCTAAGTTGCACTTAAGGGGGGTGTTGGTGTAATTAAATATTCACTAATTACACTTACCTAAGCTTACTTAGGATAATGCATTACATAGTAGTTTGTGATTGAGATACTTGAGAGTTTGCACCTCAATTAAACACATGGTGTAGGAGAATTCCACTCTAGGTGGTCATAGTTGTTACCTCATTCCACCTTGAGTGCACTTATCATGTTATCATCCTCATCATTGCACACACTTCATTACATAATGGAGGATGGTCCACCTTTGGTGGACATGTGATTCCACCTTGTGTGGGTGATAGCTTATCTTCTCCTTATCATTGTCTCTTATCGCCTCTCCTATATAAGAAGTCCTATTATGTACATTTCAAATCAATCCATTAGATGTCAATCAAATCCATTATCAATAATAGCATTCTTGCATCTTCATGTGATTGTCTTGCCATTCTCTTGTGTAAGTTATCATGGTCTTTCATCTAATCCTAGGGGTGTTTTAGAGTCACCTAAAACTCCAACAATGAGAATGGTGGAAGGTAAGAACATAGTAAAATATTATACAAGAGTCAAGGAAGTTGTCAATGCTATTCAAGGTGCAAATGGAGAAATCAAAGATGAAATAGTGATAAGAAAGGTATTGAAAACTCTACTCCATATATATGCCATTAGAGTTTCTACAATACAAGACTTGAGATGCACTCCAGGTAACACTTTGACTTTAGAAGGTGTAATTGGTAGACTTATTGCTTTTGAGATGTCTAACTTTGATAATTATACAACTGCTACTATTGAATATATTTTTAAGTCACAATTGCTCCTTAGCAAAAGAAAAGGCAAACATGTGAAGAGTGGCAATGACACTTTTGATGATGAGCTTGCTGAACTTAATAACTTATTGCAAAAATATTTGGAAGAGGTAGAGGTAAATTGCCTATAATTTTTTTTTCATGCAACAAGGTTGGTCATATTGTTGCTAGATGTCATGACAGAGAAGATAAGGATGAAAGGAAGGAAATCAAGTACAAAGGAAGAAGAGATGACCGAGATTAAAAGAATAAAAATGATAAAAAGGTTAAGAACTCTTGTTATATCAGTAAAGAAGAAATTGACACTGAATCTAAAAGTACTAATGATGGGATTATCTATGTTGCTATGAAAGAAGATTCTGACGAAGATGAGAACATTGTTTTTATCTCTTATGTGAACAAAAGTGATGGATGGATAATTGATAGTGATTTCTCTAATCGTATGAATGGTGATGGAAATAAATTTTAAGGCATTGGACCATACAAGGGTGGTTGTGTTAAGTTTGGTAACAATATTACATGTGTTGTGAAGGGTAAAGGAACTATTCAATTGACTGATAAAATCAAGTGTGACACTGTTTACTAGGTGGAAGGACTTAACTATAATCTGTTGAGTGTTTCACAACTAAAAAAATTAGGATACAAAGTTGAATTCCATCACAGGAAGGCCAAGATATATGATTTTGATGGTAAGATGATTGGAAGTGGTGATCAAATAAGAGGTAACTTGTTCTATCTAGATTTATCTAATGAGACATGCTTGTTTGCACAACAAGAAGATGTTTGGTTATGGTACAAAAGATTATGTCATGTGAACTTTGATAATTTGGTGAACATTAGTAAAATGAAGAAAGTAAGAGGGTTGCCAAAACTAAAGAAGCCTAACAATGCTATGTGTAAACAATGTCAATTGGGAAAAATGACAAAGTCTAGTCTCAAGAGAAAAATATACACATCTAGTGATATTTTGGAGTTGGTTCATACTGACCTATGCGGACCTATTGATGTTCAAAGCTATTGTGGAGATAAGTATCTTATTTTGTTTGTTTCAATGACTACTCTAGGATGATGATTATGATGCTTCTCAAAGCTAAATTTGATGCCTTTTATTTATTTAAGTGGTATTTGGCCAAAGTTGAAAAAGAAATAGGGAACAATCTAAAGTGTTTGAGATTTGACAAAGGTGGTGAATTCATTTCCAATGAGTTCAACACATTCTACAATGATAAAGGAATTAAAAGACAAATGCCAACACCAAGGACCCCTCCTTAGAATGGGATAGCGAAAAGAAGAAATAGATCAATAATGGACTATGCCAGAATGTTTATGACGGAGAAGAATGTATCATAAAAATATTGGAGAGAAGTTGTCAGTACTATTGTTTATAGCCTGAATAGAGTACAAGTTAAGAGAGGTACAAATGCTAGACCTTTTGAACTATGGTATGGACATGCTCCTAATGTGAAATATTTCAAAATCTTTAGAAGCAAATGCTATATATTCAAAGATAATAGAAATGGAAAACTTGATGCAAAGAGTGATGAGGCTATATTTCTAGATTATTCCACTAAGAGTAAGCTTACAAATATTTGAACCCTAACACTAAAAAAGTTGTGGAAAGTGCAAATGTCAAAGATGAAGAATTTACAGAAAGAAATGATATTGTATGTAAGGAAGAACCTAAAGGTTATAGTACATTCATATATGTAGATGATGATGATCCAAGCACTCCTACTAAACAAGAAAATAAAGTTGTAGTTCCCTAGTAGACAGGAAATATTGAGATGCAACGACAAGTTGTTGAGCAATAGATAGTGGATCCCAAGCAACAGATAGAAGATGTCAAGTCATAGACAGATAATGTTGACCATCAGGCAAATAGTTTCAAGCATGCAGAGTTTGAACCAAAACCTAAACAAGAGAGAATTAATGAGCCTAGGATTATCTGTCAAGATGAACTTATTGAAGAACAATGAAGGAGACCACATGTACCAGCCAAGTATGTAAGAAGACATCACAAACCTAAAAAATAAAATTGGTGATGTTGAATCAAGTGATATGACAAGAAAAAGACTCAAAGATACAGATACATATTTACTTTGTGAAGTTGAACCCAAATCAATGAAGGATGCTCTAGAAAATAAAGGTTGGATTGAGAAAATGAACGAGGAAATTGAACTGATTGAGAAGAACAATACTTGGACCCTAGTACCAAGACCAAAGGATAAAATTTTATTGGAACAAAGTGGGTTTTTTGGAATAAGCTAAATGAGAAAGGTGAAGTAATAAGGAACAACTTGCTAGATTGGTATGCAAAGGATACACTCAAGAAGAAGGAGTTGACTATGGAGAAAATTTTTCTCCTATTGCAAGACTAGAAGGAGTCAAAACTTTGCTTGCATATTCAACCTACAATAATTTCAAGGTATATCAGATGGATGTCAAATCTTCATTTTTAAATGGTATACTTGAGGAAGAAGTGTACATTGAACAAACTAAAGGATTTGTGGATCTAGACAAGAAGAATATGGTATGTAAACTACATAAAGCTCTATATGGATTGAAACAAGCCCCAAAAGCATGGTATGAAATATTTCAAAACTACTTAGTGAAGAATGGTTTTGAAAGGACAAATGATAATAGTAATCTATACTTGAAGATTGGTAAGAACAATGAAGTTCTGCTATCTAGAATTTTTGTTGATGACATTATATTTGGAGGAAAGGAAGCATTATGCAAATCATTTGCTAATGAAATGAAGAAGTAATTTGAAATGTCAATGTTTTGTGAAATCAAATTCTTTGTTGGTTTGCAAGTATATCAAGTGAAGTTTGGTATTTTCATTACTCAGTCCAAAGATATCAAGGAGATACTATTTTTTTTGGAATGGAAGAGTCAAGACTAGTGATCACACCTATGTCTACAAGACATAAGTTATCTAAAAATGATGAATCTATTGATGTGACCACCAAGCATACTGGCCCCATTGTTGTATAACTATATGAATCAAGCCGAATGCACTCTACTTTTTAGATGAAAGAATTGTAGCAAGGTTATCTTGATTCAATTTAGTGTCGAGATTAGATTATCTCCATCCCTACCACCCAACTATAGTTGTGAAGAACAAATCAAAGAATTCATAATAGGTATAATAGGAAGGAATTTAGCCTGTAGAATAGGATCTACTTTGCCCCAACCACATGTTTTCCATATGTCCACCTATTGCCTTAGATTCAAGTATAGGGGCCAGTACCCCTAGCTCCAATAGTGGCCTAAATATGACACTATATTAACTTTTAGAGGCCTTAACAATGTGTTATTTTTAGGCCAATGTTCTATAGCGATTACAACTATGCTTTCTTAAAAGGAGTGATAGATTTGAATTGAAGATTTTCATTGGCTTTGATTGGGAAGGAAATATTGATTATAGAAAAAGAACTAGTGGAGGTGCATTCTTTATGGGAAAAAGATTGGTGTCATGGACAAGCAAGAAACACAATTGTATTTCTCAATCAACACTTGAAGCCGAGTATGTGACTGCTACAATAAACTATCCAAACATTATGTGGATCAAGAAATCACTGAAGAGAATGAAAGAAGAAATTAAAGATCTAGTGGTTATCTATTGTGACAACACAAGTATTGTTAACATATCAAAGAATCCAGTGGTGTACAACAAAACAAAGCACATTGCTATCAAGTATCACTACTTGAGAGAAATTTTGCAAGACAAAGAAGTGAAGTTAGAATATGCACACACCAAAGAACAAATCATAGACATATTCACTAAATCCTTACCTAAAGATGCTCATGAATATCTTAGAGGTAAATTAGGGGTAATTCCCCTAAGCAAAGAAACTTAAGGAGAGTTGGTGCATTGTCTCAAATGTGCTAATCATAATATCATACACGTTGATGTAGACAATTCTACTTTAGGAGATGCCTAAAGTAGTCAAGATCAGTAAACAAAAAGAACAACATAATAGATCAGTCATTTGTAGATGACAATATCCAACTTAGACATGCAATTGTCTACATAATCAAGATGTACGCAGCCAACAAAGCTAGTATCTTTGGCAATACTATCAAAGAGGAAGAGATACACTTAGAAGGAGATATATACTATAGAGGGAGAGAATTACTATAGAAGAAAAGTTACATAATGAAAGAGGGAGAGATGTTTGAATTCAAGAATTTAAGGGGAGTTTATCAAATTGTATAAATGAGAATTATAATGAAACTAAGGATATTAGTCACTCATAAAAATGAAATCTTTTGGCTTGCATGGTAACAAAGAGGGAGATTGTATGTGAGATATTTTAAGGTGCTTCCATTAATGCCAAAGAGGGAGATTGTTGAAATTGCAACTGACACAATTGTTCTATTGTTATTGATGTCAAATCTATCGATGAAACTGTTAGCATGAATGTCGATGATACTACTTTGGGCAGTATTTTGAGCATTGGAGACTATTGAAATGTTACATTCATGACTGTGTTTGTCATTGGTGTCAACATAGCATGGTTTCTATAAAGAGTGTCCGAGTAGTACACAAAGATCTTGATGGTATGAACAATGTTTTGATTTTCTAGTGATGTGCAGTTATGGACATGTTCACTACAGTGTCTTGATGACATGGTCGAGTGCATAGAGTCTAAGTCAAAGAAGTATGGAAGTTGTACCTAATTTACAAAGAGTAGTTCAAAGAAAAAGTATTGGAAAATCAGTTCCTAATGCTTGTTGGCTATCTTACATCTGAGATATAATGAAGAGATGCATAGTAAGGCAATGATAGAAGATAGTTTGTTGATGATGTCAGCAAGTGCGCAAGCCCTAGTATTGCATGTGTGAAGTTTTGTATAGACTGTGAGCTGAAAGTGTTATTGTAATTGTAATTAATTAATTTTCTTTTTATAATTAATTGGGAAAGACTCAAGGTCAACTGAAGGAATTATTTGTCAGGAATAATAGTCCATCAAGATAACTGAGAGGGGAGGGGGGTGGATCAGTTATCCAATTAAAACATTTATCAACCTTAATTAATCTTAACCATGCAACCAAAGTAAACAACAACCATAACAAGGTGTACATACACAATTACACCAGATTTGTTAACTAGGGAAACCCTTAATCAGAGGGAAAACCCCAGTGGAAATGATGCCCACAAAGATATACTGATATATATATTCCTTGTTAGAGGGTGTACCTATTAGGAGTTTATAAACACTTTTAGTACATAAGAGTCCATGTTAAGAGACTTTGAATCCCTTTAGGAGTGTTGGTGTTTAAAACTACTGAACAACAAAATGCTCAATACCAAAGTGATAATACTCACATAACCTAAGGACTAGCCACTTCCTATTAATAATTACATGTGCAAACCACTTGGACCCAAATTCAACAAAACCAAGAATGGTTTTCTACTCTTTAGGCTCTGCAAAACCAAGGTGGGTATACCTAAGGGATGATTCAAGTGCGAACTAATGTATGAAAATTATCTTAGTTTCATTTTGATTCTCCTCTTTTATCTTCAAAAACATACACAGTTCATCCAATTCTTTAATATTTTCAAGTTTATATACATCCCTCATAAGAAAATCTGGTCATAATTCTCCTAGGGTTTACAAATGTTTCTAAAAATAGTAGCTACCTAAGATTCAGAAACTTGATATAAATGAGTGGTGACCAGTATTTATAACTTTGAACAAAGTGGAATGAAAATGATTTTGATTTTATAATTGATTTGATATGTAATGGTAGAATTTACTCCCTCTCACTTCTGACTTATGTGACCAGTGCCTTATCCATTGGGCAAAAGATTGACTATTAGCGGGAGATCTAATTCAAATAACTTGTAAATGAATCTACCAATTGTAATCACCCATTTCCATTCTTATGAACTATCCATTTCATTAACTTATAAACTCTACTATCTACTGACGCATTTACTTAATTCCTTGAATTAAAAGCAACAACAAAACCAATATACAACCCATCCAGACTGCATTCAATCAATTAAACCTTATTCAAATGACTTCAAAGTAAACAAACTCATAAAATGGAGACAAAAATTGGTGACACAGATCTGATGCAAATACCCCTTTGTATTATCCTTTTAGATGACTAATACAATGACTAGTAGGAACTCAATGAAAAGCCCAAAATATCTTGTTGATTCTGTCATTTCTATATATTATCAGAAAGTACACAATTGAAAGTAAACTCAAAACAACTACATACTACTGGATCGACTGTACTTTTCTTGAGAGAAACAAAAATTTTACAAGCCATTCAGACCCCTCACAATGCCTTGAAAACTCATTTATACAAGCATGAGTTGCAATAAGCAAAGGGAAATTGTGATTGACAGGTGTCCTTTTACAACAAGAAATATAACAAACCTTTTCAAAATATCTTTGAATCATAACATAAATAGAAAAAGGTAAAAATAGTTGCACAAGACAGCGGGAGCATCAAATCTTCACTTTTGTCTTTTTCTTCAATTGTTCCCTATTGGTAAAGCCTTTATCTCTACGATTGCCTCCCATACAATAATTTCTCTCTTTGTTGGCCACTCACATGCTTTGGTTGTTTCAACTCACCAACAGACTTTTGCCACCTGGCATCTGTAATTGCTTTCCCTTTTGTTATGAATTTGTTCATTTCATTTTCAACTTTGAACAAAGTATCAATTAGTTCATTAAAAACAAACTCATTAGTGTCACCCTCAAAAATGGATATCACCTGTGGAAAATTTACAATATGGTCAAAAGAACTAGACCACTCATTCCAATCTTTCACTTGGTCATTAGAATTAAGGATTCAAAGAATTAAAGAATAAAACCCATTGAACAACACTTTCATCTTATTCTGAATAATTTTTAATTTGCCTATAAAGAATTGCAACAAATCCTTTACTTTGTCCATACCCTCCTTGACAACAACGACCTTATCAAGAAGGTCTGGTTTCTTGGCTAGTAAAGGTATCAATCTGTCAAAAAATTATATGTAAGGTCCCCATTGGTGGAAAATAGGGTCAAGCCAACCTATAGCTTCCTTACACATTTGTTCAACAACTTGCAAGTTGGTGAATGCATTATGTGCATCTTGAGAGATTCTCTTCAAGATTCTTATTTTGTGATTTAGCATATTTAGCATTACACCCTTCTTTGTTGCACTATCAGATTGGGGAACCTCTGCTTCCACACTCACCATAGGCACTAGCACTGTCACCCCTATGGGTATATCTTCTTTTTGGGCTTTTGATTCCATAGTGTGTCTCACTTCCTCCACATCTCCTTGTGCACACTCTACCTCTATTGTAGTTTTGAGTTGGTCTTTCAGGGATGCCACTTCTGCTTCTAGGCTCTGGATCTTTCCCTCCAACTTTTCTATTTTTTGTTTCTACACATAGTTGGTCTTCATCTCTTCCTCATACAACTTTCTAACATCTAAAAACTCATTATATGCAGCATCAAGCCTATCTTCAATTTGATCCACCTTTGCCTCATTCATGAGTGCAAAGTGTTTAACTAGGCTGGATATCTCTTTGCCAATGGTGTTGTCTAGTGTCCAAACAATCATGTTGCCCTGAGCAGTCTCCTTTATATCCATCATTCTGGGTTTCTTGGTGTCAGGGGCAACACTCCATATTGCTAGGGTATTTGTATCTATGCTAAAACCTGACCCTCTTTTAAGGCCTTCACTGTTGCTGGCTTCATAGTTGATTGCCTTATCTTGCCTTCTCATTTGTTCAAGAAAAAAGGCTCTCTCTATATCCCATCTTGGCACTAAAATCATGCCACTTCTATGAACCAACTCCCTAGCTTCTGTAGGGGTCATAGTTTCACTGTCTGGATCATATGCCAGCAGTTTATCCACTAATTCCTTATTCTTCTCAGGATCCTCTCCTGGCATGAGGCTCAATGTGAGCTCATTTTGCTTAATTTTATATAAAAATATTTTAAATTCAAATGATTTAATAAAATCATCATCCTCCATGAATTTTTTAGATTGGATGAGTCTATCATCCAATCTAGAAGCTGAAATCTACAAATCATTTGAGGCTCTTCCTGCCTCTGTAGCCCTTTCCTGCAAGTAGTTTTGTTTGATATCAAAAAAATATCGATCATTTCCTAGCATCACTTGTAGGGATCTGCTCAATACCTTCTTTGGGATATGCATTGTTTTTTGCCTCTTGTTTCATTTGGCCACCCATGTGGAAGATGATGGTTGCTCCTCCTCTTCAACATCAATCTCTAATTGAACATCAGGCTCAAGGGATTCTCTAGTCACCATTGCCTCCTCTTGCTCTGTCTCATTTGGCATTTGGGCCATGATATGGTCAAAGTTTTCAACCATTTTCCTCAAATTACTAGGATATGGAATGTCAGTATAAGAACCCTTGAAATATGGGTTAGTCCTCTTTAAGGCCTCTTCTACTTTTCTAATTTCTCCATATTTCCCTAATAGCTCATCAGCCTCCCTTGTTGCTACTATATTAGAAATTAAATCTTCTACGGGGATTGGTTTGCTGGGAGGAAAAATGTAACACCTAATGGGCTTCACCTCATTTGTTATATAGTTCTCTAGGTCATACATTCTATAAGGTCCAGTAGCAAACTTATACTGACCTAGGCACTCACTTGATTCTTCATAGGCATTCTTCCCAATTACAAAATCTCCTACCTTAAAACTTCTACAGACAAATGTGGGTTTGTGTAGGGAAGGAGGAATCATCTCTTTGTTCATTAATAAAAATTGCCAAAAGAATTCAACAATAGCTAATCTAGGAGGAAGATATTTATGCAATAAATGGGTGGCTGTGGGCATGCATAGA
The DNA here is from genome assembly GCA_028749045.1 of Cupressus sempervirens. Classification (NCBI taxonomy): domain Eukaryota; kingdom Viridiplantae; phylum Streptophyta; class Pinopsida; order Cupressales; family Cupressaceae; genus Cupressus; species Cupressus sempervirens. The sequence continues at coordinate 928,136,890 of CM053785.1, read as the reverse complement.
CTCTCATCAATGTGCACTCCTTAAACAAAAATATATCACCCCAATTGTGATCTAATTTCATTTTCTCATCTAAAAAGGAAGGTCTAAGTAATGTTTTTAGAACATTGGGGGCCCTAACGAAGGTATGATCTACTATCCTCATGATAATAGAACTAAACAAATTGAAAAATAAATTTGCATTTGAGTAATGAGAATTATTATCCCAAATGTGAGTCCATAATTGCACAAGCAGCTCACCAAATTCATCAAAAGTTTGGTCAATGAAATCCTGACTGATGTAGCCAATGTTATTGTATAGGATTAGGTGCATCAGTAATGAGTAATGAGGAAATTTGAAGTCCTTCATCTCTCCTTTCTTGGCATTGATAATTTGATGATGCATGCTATCCATGATAAATCCCACATAATCATATTCTTTGCTGTGGAAAGGGTCTTTTATGTCACATGCTATCAGAAACAATGAACCATATACACAATCCTCTACCCCATCACTTCCCAGAACTTTATGTAATCCATACACTGTATTCTTAAAGTAGTTTTTAAATCTGCTCAATGGCAAGTGATCCTCTACTTTCTTTGGAATCTGCCCTGCCTTTTTGACATTGTAAGGGATGTGGGGTAACATCACATTGTTCAGATAGTAAGTTTTATTCATCCCAAATTTGCCTTGTAAATCCACAATGTCTATGGGCGCACCCATTTGTCCCTCCAAACCAAAAGCTTCTATGAAAGAAGTCTAGCCAAGTGTGCATAGAATACTCCCATTGTGCCTATGGAATGACCTTGTGATTGGATTATAAGAATTTATCAGTGCCTTTAGCAAGTCCACATCAACAAATACCTCTGGGAATATCAATTTTGCCATGTTCCTATTCCATGGGTTGCATATTGGTATGTTCTCAGTTCTGTTTTGGTAGAAATATAAAAATAGGTTAAGACCATCGATCTTAGGGCATTTTGCATCCCTAAACAGGAAGTAAGGGTCTTTGAAAACATGGTCATTCGCTGAAATTGCATTGGATGACCCTCAAAGTATCTTCAACCAGTCCTTTGCGTGCTTATTTAACTTTTGGACCCTTGACTTCTTCTCTATTTTTACTGCATCCTTCTTCTTTCCCTTGGTTGTAACCTCTACAACATCATCACCTTCATCTTCAAATTCTACTTCTTTCGCAAGAACCTCTTCAACCTCCATGTCATCCATTTTTCTGTAAACTTACAACTCAACTCTTGCAACAGAAGCACATAAAATCACAAAACTATGGACACCTTTGAAATTTTAGAACAACACAATTTTTTCAAAATGGCAGATACTCTGATTGTTCAATCAAATCTTTATAGTTTAATCATGAAATCTATCAGCTTTAATAAATTCTGCATGCATGAGTTTTACTACCACCTTTGTAGGCTATCAATAGAGAATATCAACCGTGTAATTCAATCTTAGAGTACTTTTTTGTGTTTTATTTTACTTGGCCATGGTGAATTTGTCCTTTCTTCTTAACTAGCATGACACAACTGCTCTCTTTTTCAAATTTGATTTTTCATTTATACACTGAGTCAAAACCCTTCAATCTTCATAACCCCAAAGATGCAACTAGCAAACCTTTATGTCTATCCGGTGATGCTTCAGAAAACTCTGAGCATAGAAGCATTAGGGTTCTTTAAGCATGGCTTTGCAATTCCTTGTATGCTCTTACGCAACCCCTCTTACCATAAATTCTCAAGCCCTCTCAACATGCCTCTCTATGCTTATGCTTCAACACATCTCGTACCAATGTAAAGCATTCAATACACTTTCATTTGACCTTTTATGCTCCTACACATGCTTCAATTTTTGAAGCATCGTAATACTTCACAAATCCATCCTCTGATCATATGCTTGAAGCTTCCCCATAGCATTGTAATACCCTTTGGCTTTTCTTTATTTTTCTTTACGCCCACATGGGTTACCTTATTCTCATAGCATCGGGGTCCTTTAAAAATTTATTCCCGACCATACACTATAAGCATCTCCCGTAGCATTGGGAATCCTTTATAATCTACCTTTTGCTCTTACATTGTATCCCCTTCGTAGCAGAGTAAAGCACTCAATTCATTCCCCATTTTACCTTTACGTCCTTACATTGAAACAAATCTCATATCCATAGAAAAAAAGATGAAGCAACTCTTCCTCCACACAGTATCCTTGCAATCATAAGAGTGTAATGATTTTTTTCCTTTTCAACAAATCAACAACCTAGATTAGATCTCAGAAAAATAGAAAAAAAATCACCGTTGATTTGAGCACATGTGAAAAGAATGACTTAAGTTATCCTCCACGTGGGCCGGGCCCATCTGACATATGCAACATGTCACAACTTGATTCGCTCATCTCAGGGCCCATGTGGCAATTTGTTAGGTCCCACACCACACATTCCTCTTTATGTCATCACTTTATGGTTGTTCACAAACCAAAATAGCAGAAGCACGTAAATGAAATTAAACCTTACTTTGCTCTTACGAGCTTCCCTTAATTCTAGAACCATAAAATCATTTTATGTTTCTTTAATATACCTTTATATTGTGATAGGTCTTTATGTTCTCACGCTATTCAGCAAAGCATGAGAGCGTAGATTAAAACATTACACCTTTTCACCTATTTGCTCCACTTAATACTTGTACCCCTGTAAAATAATAGATGGTCACTTTTAAAAACATATTACCCTCACATGCTTGAAAGGAAAATGTATGATTGGAAATACCTGAATGAATTGCTTTCGTTGATATGATTTAAGTCATCACTGTAGAACTGTAAGACAAACTTACAAAGTATAAAAACCCTTTACGCCTCTCTGCCCGAGGATCAATCGTATGATTGGAAAACCCCAAAGTGGACCACTCCACTATTACAAGATATACAACTGTATACCCATAAACCATGAATTCCTTTACACCCTTGCATCAATCAGGAGAACGTATCCACGAAGATAAAAGCAAGAAAGCACTTCACTCTTACGGGAAGCTCGAACACCATAAGACCGTAAAAGAGAGGAACTTAGGCATTTTGCAAACCCTTTCAAAATTTTTAAAGATAACCTAGGGTTTTAACATACTTAGGGCATTTTAATGACTTTTTTGATGACAAACCTTGAGAATTTAATAAAATTCATAACACATAGAGATCATGACATGACTAGGGTAACACAAAATTTTGAGAAATTAGAAAAGGGAAACCCTAATCTGCAAGACACAAGGATTACATGATTTTTTACACATATTTTTTGAAACTTCTTTGCGCTGTGAAAAATTAGACCATCAAGGAGATTCGAACCCTGTTAGGAGTTGTAGAAGGCAAAAGGACCCACTATCCAAACAACTTATGGGGCAAGACCACTGAACCTCATTGTCCAACTAATATCTCAACTATTCCTTGCAGAATAATCGTTCGTATTGTGCCTTATCCTCTTTCCTATGTCTTTTCAACTAGACCAATCACTACCAGACCTTGTAGACTAGGTCATGAACCTTAGATCCAAATATCATACCTTAGATCTCTAAAGAAAATCTCAACAATGAAGCTTTCTCCAACTTTTCTCTACTTTTCTTATCCTTGCATATCAACTTGTTTCTCTTCTATTCTACTCTTCATGCTTCATGCAATTGTCCATACATAATAAAGGAAAATGTTCTTCCTTTATACTGAATCCATAAAATAATTCCTTGAGTTAGCTATTACACCTTCTCAATTAATTATTATAGGACCTCATTAAGAACATGTTATACTTAGCGATAACATCAATTTGTTGCCTTGCAACTTGAATATCTTTTTGCACATGTAATATTATGATGAGTGGGCTCATCCATGTCATATCCAATATGTCTTCTACACACCGTTGACCTCAATTCTTAGAATAAAAAACTTGCTAAGAGATATAACAATTTTACTATAACATGCTTCTGTAAACTCTATCTCATAATAGTCTTCACCAAAACTTGCATAACTTCTTCCAAACTTAAAATCTTTTGCTCCCAAGATTAGCTACATATGCTAGCCACTTAGTAGTATCTCCCATTAACCTAGCTAGTGAAAATACTCAACAATTTGTCTGTATCAACTTGATCTTTACCATTGTTCTTTTGTCAGATACCACAAAAAAATTGCTATGTTGACATTAATGACAAACACAGTCATGAATGTAACATATTATCATGATAATGATGTAATCATGTTTCTACAATACTCCCCCATAGGAATATCACCAACATTCATGTTTCCAATAATCTCCCCATTTGGCATTGATGGCAACATAGATGAAAAATATCTAGTTCCAAGAATACCAACAGTTGAAGACTGTTATCCTTTCTTTTCAATTCCTCTTTACCAATCATTCTCCTGCTATACCTCAATGTTCACTATATCAAAATGTTTTTCATGTTTTAATCTCTCTCCCATTCAAATCAATGTCAAAAGTTTCAGCAACCATCTATCTCTACAATAACTATTTCTGACTTGCCCAAGTGTCCAAAGACACTGTTCAAAACAAAATCTATCAAGAGTCCTAGATGACTCTGTCCATCACAAATACTTCCCCATACAAGAAGCATCAACATTTAATCCAGACAAACAATAATGCTTTGTAACACTGGACTGATGCACTTTTGCATCATCTACTCTGATGTAGGTAGGGGCACAACCCCTAGCATACCTTGCAAATACTCAAAAGTATCTTTGGGAAGAGGCTTAGTGAAAATATCTGCAATATGCCCTTTAGTGCTTACATACTCCAATCTGATTTCCTTTTCTACAACTTTCTCTCTCAACATGTGATATTTGATAGAAATGTTCTTAGTCTTAGAATGCAATACTGGATTCTTTGAAATATTCACTGTGCTTGTGTTATCACAATGTATGACAACAAGTTCACTGGATTATTTCCTTATATCCTTCAACATTTGCTTCATCCAAACAACTTGATTACAATTGTTTATTGCTACAACATATTCTGCTTCTATTGTACTTTGTGAGATACAATCCTTCTTCTCGCTTAAGCAAGAAACCAATCTTCCTCCAAGAAAAAATGCTCCACCACTAGTGCTCTTCCTATCATCCATACTGCCTGCCTAATCAACATTAGTATAAGCATATAAAGTGAAATCATTAGATCTGTCATACCACAATCCAAACTCTGGTGTTCCCTTCAGATATCTAAATATTCTTTTAATTGCTGCATAATGTGCTTCTCTGGGATTAGCTTGAAATCTTGCAAAAATTCCAACAACATTTTTTATATCTGGCCTTGTGTGAGTCAAATATTGCAATCTTTCAATCATAGATCTGTACTTCTTCTGCTTAATAGCAGGTGTCTCATCCTTTGTAGATAACTTATGTCCAATGACCATAGGTGTTCCAACTAGTTTGCATGTTTCCAAACCAAACCTTTTCAATAGATCTTTCAAATACTTAGTTTGAGAAATAAAGATTCCTTCTTTATCCTGCACAATCTATAATCCTAGGAAGTATTTCATTCCCCCTATCATACTCATTTCAAATTCCTTCTTCATTTCTTCTGCAAACTTATCACTTTCATTATCATCTCCTCCAAATATGATATAATCAACAAATATTACCAAAATCATCAATCCATCATCTATTTCTTTCTAGTATAGATTACTATTTGGTGTACCTTTGCTAAATCCAAGTTTTGTCAAATGCTTGTCTAACCTTGCATACTAGGGTTTGGGTGCTTGTTTTAATCCATACAATGCTTTCTTCAATCTACATACCATGTCTTTGTCATATGTTAAAGGAAAACCTTCAGGCTATTCTATGTACACCTCTTCTTCAAGTTCTCCATTCAGAAATGATGACTTGACATCCATTTGATACACTTTGAATTTCTTATGTGTTGCATAGGCTAAGAATAACCCTATTTCTTATGTGTTGCACAGGCTAAGTATAACCTTACTACTTCAATTCTTTCTATAGAAGCATAGGTTTCATCATAGTCTATTCCTTCTTACTGTGAGCAACCTTTACATACGAATCTTGCTTTGCTCCTTACAACTTCACCTTGTTCATTCATCTTGTCCCTAAGCACCCATTTTGTTTCTATCACATTGTTGTTTGCTGGTCTAGGGACCAATTCCCATGTTTCATTCTTCACTATCTGATCCAATTCTTCTTTCATAGCTTGCTTCCAATAGTCATCTTTGCATGCCTCATCTACATTCTTTGGTTCTACTTGAGATATTAGACATATTTCATTGATTCTACTTCTTGTCATTACATCTTTATCTCTCCTTTCGATGATCTACTCTAGCAGATGATTCTTTGTCATATTCTTACTAGAAGTAGGAGTTGTTATCTCAACTCTAGGTTTCATACTTTGTTATTGCCTTAGCTCTCCTTCATTCTGCAAATCATTGTTAGTCTCAAAGAATACTTCATCATTCCTTAGTTTAGTAACAACAACATTCTCATCATCAAAATTGTAGTCAACTATTCTTTCTTGTATCTTGAATTTCTCATCAACTCTTACATTTGTATTTTCAACAATAGTCTTAGTTCTCAGATTATAACATCTATGAGCTCTTCTTTTCAATAAATATCCAAGAAAAATACCTTCATCACTTCTAGCATCAATTTTACCAACATCATCATCTCTTTTGATATAACATTTGCTACTAAAACTTTTGAAATACTTAATTGTAGGTGAGTGACCAAATCGTAGTTCATAAGGAATCTTGTTTATGTCTTTCCTGACTTGCACTTTGTTCATAGTGTAGCTAGTTGTATTCACAACTTCTCTCCAAAATTTCTTAGATACATCATTCTCAGCTAACATAGCTCTTGTCGCTTTTGCTACTGACATGTTTCTTCTCTCTACAATGCCATTTTGTTCAAGGGTTCTTGGAGCAGAAAACAATCTTTTGATTCCATTAGCTTCACAAAAGATGTTAAAATCATTTGAAGTAAATTCTCCTCCTCCATGTGATCTTAAACATTTAATCTTCATTCCTGATTCATTCTCAACTCTATTCTTGAATATATTGAACTTGTTAAATGCCTCAAATTTTTCTTTAAGAAATGCAAGCCACATCGTTCTAGAAAATTTATCAACAATAATTATGAAGTACCTTTCACCATAGAATCCTTTAGTCTTTGTAGTACCACTAAGACTATGTGTATAGTCTCCAAATTTTCTATAGTAGTAAACTTCTTGCTAGGAAAAGAAACTCTATTATGCTTTGCTAATACACACTCCTTGCAAATTGTGTTAGTAGGCTTTACAATCTTAGGCAAATCTCTAACTGCAAACATATCACTAGTTTTCACAATGTTGTCAAAGTTTATATGACAAAATCTCTTATTCCATAACCAATTATCATCTACCTTAGCAAGCAAACATGTCATTTCAGTGGGATTCTACTGAAACACATTACTTCTAGATCTACTTTTTGTTCCAATTACCTTTCTGTCTTTGTCTCGGATCATGCATGTCTTCTCTGTGAACTGTAACTGATACCTTTTATCCACTAGTTGTCCAACACTCAAAATATTGTGTTTCAAACCATCAAAAAAATATACATCCTCAGTGTTAGTCTTACCATCAAGAGTTATAGATCCAATACCTTTAACATGGCAAGCTACATTGTATCCAACTCTGACAATGCCTCCATCATAACTTTTGAAATCAACAAACTTGTTCATATTATCAGTCAGTTGATGTGAACAACCACTATCAATTATTTAATCAGATTTCTTTTCAACTTGTTGGTCATGTTTTTACCTTGTGCTTTCTTGAAAATGTCCCTAGTTCTTATATGCAAATTAGGGTTTGGTATTTTCAAAATTGATTAACCCTAAGAAAAGCCCTAATTAAAGCAAGATTTGTGCCCTAAGAAAGTCCTTTAGATCGTATGTTTCACCTTTTCAATCGAGTAGGAAAATCCTCTTTGAAAAAATATATTTTTTGGGAACCTTTTAAAGATTTTTTTTTTTTGCTTCATAATCTCCTAAAATATCCCTTACCGTCAGATCTCTTTGAAATCTACAGTAGGTGCCAAGTCACTATTAGAATTTGCATGGTCTATACTACATGTGACATGGCGACCAGGTGAAACCCAATTAGTTCTTTAGCATGGTTTTGAAGGTAAATCACCCACATCGTCAAATCTTTTAAGGATTGATAGTGCTCACTATGTCATTATCAAAATTTGGAAGATTTCTACCCTTTGTGACATGGCGACCATCACAAAAAAGAAACACAGTGGGATTAGATTAAAAGATGAGCACTATATGTATGGTTTGTCATAAATGAGCTTTCACCAGCATGATGGGATGTTAGAACTATCAGGCGCAGTAAAGGAGGTACCAAGAAAAGAACATGCTATTTTTCTTTTCATGACATTGGATTTATACAGAGTCACGGTGGTGGCTATGTTGCCACTGAAAATTGTGAAAACTTCACTAGACGTGACATGGCAACCTCTCATGAAATTAGAATATGATGGGACCTAACTAAAAGATAGTGCTGTAAGAACCACATGTTATAAATAAATGTGCCAACATATTAAATTAGTCTGATGTCACATGCCACTAGGATTCACACTTAGAAAAAAGTCTGTGTTGATTGGTGTCATCGGATCTCTCTTTGATTGACGGTGGGCACCATGTTGTTATGGGAAGTTGCATGACCTTTAGTGCATGTGACATGGCGACCAAAGGAAATTTAGAAAGGATCCACCATAGTTGCAAAAGAAACTCATAAAATGTACATCGTCAAATCAAAGATGAATCAACTATGGCCGCTATGTCACATGTAGAAGTTTATCAACGTTTATGCATAGCGACATAGCGAGAGTGTGACACGTGTCCATGATCACCAATAGGTCTAGAATAAGTTACCATCAGTAGATGGAAAATATTACATGGAGAAACTTGATTGGGTTGACTGCCAGATTGGGTTGACTGCCAACTTAATAATTTGAAAGTGAGTCATTCGCGATTTTATTCCTAGATCGTCGAATTTTTTAGAATTGACAGTGGGTTTTCAAAATTAGAAGGTGATGCCACCCTATTTATCCTTCAAATTCATTTATGAAAGTTGACGGCTCCTTGTGCAAATTAAAACTAGAGATATACTGCAAGATTTTGCCATTTTTTCTCTACACAAATAAATTTCAAAATTTCAGAAAGCTAAGAGCCATTGAAGAATTGTTCCTTGTGTGATTAAAGTGTGAAAGAATCTCCAGTATCCATAGAATGTTGTAGAATTGTAGTGAAAGAGTAACAGAAGGCCAAGTAAGTATCCAAAATCATTAGACAGTAAAGAATTTTTGTATTTTGTGTCATTAGTAAACATGCCTCCAAGGAAATTTTTCTCAGGAAAGATAGATTATGCGAGTAGAAATCTACATGATGACTTTCTTGAACTATAGAGTCTATGATTGAGTCAGCTTAGGTTAAAAAGTTAGTTCTTGTGAACCCTAGGCTTAGAATTGTAGATGACTTATATGTCAAAAGGAATTGGGTTAGGGATGCTACCACCTCCAAAACAGGGCTCTATGTTTTTAAGAAGTGGTTTTTAGAGAGAAAATTGTTTGCTCTCCATGGGAATATCTGGAATTTTGATTTGGGAAAACTAGCGGTCCTTGGTGTTTTCATGGATGCTAATCTACTCATAGCCATTGCTAAGAATTATGACCCAACAGTTAGAGTAGTAAGAAGATTAGATGGGGAGTGCTTGATAAACATAAATGCTAAAGAAATTCGAGAGGTTTTTGGTTTGGAGCCACTCTCAGATTACCATGAGACCGTTGACTTGTTAGGACTAGAAAAGGAATACTTATCTAAGATGGATAATGATAGGCAAGGTGCACTAAGGGCACACTTGGGCTCAATTGGAAATTTGCCAGTAGTTACAACATCTACTAAAGAGCCCTTTAAAAAGGAATTTTTTTACTTCTAGGGCCATAGAAATATATATGACTCTGTGTAGGCTTTTTGGCGAGGATGAACATAATTTTATGCCAATAAATTTTATGTATATGATGACTCAGATTTCTTCTTTTGGTGTGGATATTATTTTTGATTTTGCATCCTATATAGCAGAAGAGATCCACATAGGATTAGCTAGAATTGCAAAAGGTAAGGTAGAAAAGACTTTTGGCCATTATTCACTATTAATACACATGTTCTTGTTTAAGGGGGTGACATATTTTGAAAAGGAGATGGTCCTAAACTGAGAGTATGAAGGAGAGGCTCTGCTAGTGCAGTTTTGGAGTGCAAACATGACCTGGGATGCAGAGGAGGCCAATTTTGTTAGGTTTGATAGGTATTTTGCATCTAAGTTAAGATGCCTCATATGAAGGGACAATCCCAAAATCCCTAAGGCAATGATGGACTTTATCAGGCCTATGGATAATCCTTTTGATTTGCAAGTGTCCCACAATTGGGCTGATATCATACCTTACCTTATTTCTATAGTTTTTAGGGTATATGATTTTCAAGGGACTCCTCATGTATTTCCCTAAGAAGTACCTCTAAAGGTAGGGATAGCTGAAATGCTATGACAAATAGGTGGGTTAGAAGAAACTCAGTTGGTTGGTAGATCTAGAGATTCACTTTTCCCCACTTGTACTGGGCTCACCATTTTGTTATCACTAAGGGTGGTTGGTTATTTTAGTATAAATTTTTGGATCAGTACAAGATGGTTATGTCTCATCCCCATTTTTGTGACATTGAGGGATTTTTTGATGTGCTCATAAAAAGGGCTAAAGTTGGTGCAAAAGACCACCAATTCTATTTCCCTAAAGATATTATTAGGAATGAATTCTCTTTACAAGAGCAAGAGATCAAGAAGGAAAAGTGGAGAGTTTACTCTAGAGTTTTGGAATTCATTCATTGTTTTGATAATAAATATTAGCCTCTAAAGGATGCCAAAATAGAGGCAGATAGGTTGAATAAACTAATGACCACTTTTCCTGAAATTATGGAGGTCATGAATGAAAATAAGCTATTCTTATTATTATTTTTCCTAAGAAGGCTAAAGAAGTTATGAGGAGGTTATCATTTACTCCTACAATAGGATCAGGGCAGTTAATTGTTCAAAAGAGACTTGATTACAGTGTGATTCAGATTAAGAAGGCCACTATAGATAAAGGAAAATAGATAATGGGATCAACCAGTGTTGTTCTTGAGGAAAGAACAGATGAGCCCGCTCCCAAGAGGAAAAGAGTTGAAAAGGAACAAGTACCTCAAGTTGAGGAATATTCACCCACACAGTCCCCATTACAAATAGGAGATGAACAACTCACTAGGGAGCAAGTGGAACAATTGGGATCCCAAGGGGGAGTGTTCATTACTCAAGCAGAGTTAGAAGAGGAAAATCCTCAGGAACCTTTGATGCCAAGCTTTGAGTTAATAGTGGTAGACTACAGAGGAAAGGAGTTGGACCCTATAATGGAACAAGCCAACCATGAATTTATCTCTGATGATAATTTTGTTAAATCTAGAGCCTTTTACCAATTTTCTTAGAGGACAAACATTGGAATGTTTTAAGAAAGATGTTATAAATTGAAAACAAAGCATCCAAAGATGGAAGAAGTAGATGTGCAAAATCAAATAACGGAAGAGATGATGCAAGAATTCAAGAGCTTGACCCCTGAAGAAGGGAGACAAATGATAAAAGCATCTGGGGTTTGGCTGCTACCCAATTGGGATATTGCAAATGCCATGGTTTTTAATTCTATTGCAAATAAATTGAGTACAGAGGAAAAGGGGAAGAAATAAATAAAAGGTGCTAAATTTAGTGAGGATCATGTTGCATTGGTCATTTGGTCAATGAGAAAAGGATCCAAGACCGACTCTTCCCAACTTGATGATACTGGCTTGACAGACAACCTAATTGTGAAAAGAGCTGAAGAAACTACCACTGAGGAGGCAACATAGCTAGGTTTTGGATCAACCAACCTCACCATAGCCACAACTCAAAGAGACAAGAGAGAAAAACTTGAGCTGCAAGAAAGTATGAGAAAGTCTTGGCTACATACAATAAAGAAGTTCAAAAGAGGATTGAACTAGAGAATAAATTGATGGGACGATCCACCAGGGCAAGAATTACTTATCCTCACCCACCACTAGAGCCTTTTAAATCCACTCCTCTCATTGAGATTTTAGATACACCACAAAGGCCACAGTATTATACAATAGAAGATTTTGAAGAAGATAAAAGCAAATTATGGGCACTGCATGTGGAATTGAATGTTTAATTTGAGGGTAGGTTGAGGGGAGCTATTATGTATTTAGTAAATAAAATTGATTGGCCATCCTTCTATGACCAACTAACAAAGGTATTAAATACATGGGAAGAGCTAAAAGCAGGTGATGATGCTCTTAAGCCAATTGTCAACAAATGGATTAGTAGAAATAAGGATGTTTTTTATAAGAAAAATAGGTTTTACAGGGATCTTGAAACCCAAGAGTTAAAACATATCATAAGGCTGATAATAAGCAGTTAAAGCCCAGCTAGTACAAGAAGGCCAACCAAAAGTAGAAATAAGGATGTTACTCTTATGTGTTTTTCTATTATTTTTTCATCTCGTGAGCATATAGAGAAAATTTATGATTTAAGCAATGATATGTCAGATTTTGATGATAAAGATTTGCATTGCAAAGGAGAATCATAAGCTATCTTGACAAGTATAAGAGTGTCAATTTTGAGATGTTTCCACATGCTATATACAAAAAGAATAAGCTAAAAAATAAAGATGAATGGCCCTAGAAATTGAATGATTTATTGTGCCTATGAATGAATAAGGTAATAAATGAAAAAGGAAATGCATGTTGGGCAACCACGACTGAAGAAGTTGTGAAGGTCCAGTTATTCTTTGATTCTTTAAGACAAGATTTTGTTGAGGTTGGCAAAATTAGAGAGTATGTGATGAAAAAACCACATGATATTCTACATTTTGATTGGCCAGATGACACACTTTTTGACAAGTGGGTGGTAGATTTAGTTCATGCAAAGTAGTTGGAACATGCTGAGACTAGTGATGAATAGATGGAACAAGATGAAGTACAGATAATTGATACATCAATAAAAGCAGAAGAGGACAAGGAAAAGCAACCAATTGCAGTTACCAGAGTGGAGCACCAAAATGATAACTTGGCAATAGAGCAATAAATGGTGATTGTCAATCTGCCAGTTCAAGAGGGCACATATGGAATATCTCAAGTCTAGCTCGGCCTACAAGTACTAGAGCAAGGCGCCCTACATGCTAAACCAGTGATCACACACCTCGAGGGTGAACAACAAAAAAAAGGCCAATCATGACATCCTTTTGATAAAAAGGTGTAACAGAAAGTGGTCCCATAAAAGAATATTATGATGTAAAGTTTTTCTTGTTGCAATTTTTTTTGTCTTCTATGATAGTAACATTGTAGATATTTTTATTTCTTAAGGACAACTGTCAGTTTCTCTATGCCTAAAGCTTGTTGCATCTCATACTATATAAGTGAGATTCCAAGGCTAGAGAAAAGGTCTAATTCATTTACAATTTTAGTGTTACTAAGTATTGTTCAATCTAGTCTTGATGCAAACTTTGTAATGTATTTTCTCTACAAGTATCTGAGTATACATTGATGTTATAGGATCTTGATGTCTTACCTTGAGTTATTTTGAGTCCTATTACAATTATTATACAATTTTCAAAGGAAATTAATACAGAGATGAATTGTCCCCATATCTTTTCTTCCTGAATCTTGTCTCCAATTTTATTACCTGGTTATCTTGAAATTGCATAAGAAAAGCTTGTTCAATTGAATGCAGTTATGTTAAGTTATATATCATTTTCACTATTGCTTTTAATTCAATGAATTAGGTAAATGCTTCAGTGAATATGATGGGGTTTCCATGGTAGTAGGAAGGATGTGTATAAGAATGAGTTTCAATGAGAATTATTGATAATATTGATTGTAATGCAGTCAATTAGGTTTGGAATTTGGATAGACTCTGAATCCCAATGGATGAGGCATTGATCTATTAGTTCAATCTACAGATGGAGAAACCATGAATAAGCATTAAGCTTAAAATCAAATCAAATCAATTTTAATTTAATGTTTGAAGAATGTCAAAGATGGTCAACACTTGTTTACATTTAAATCTATGAGTCTTAGTTAGCTGCTATTGCCCAGAATTACTTGTAATTCTAAGAAGAATTGTGACCATTCTGCTATAAGGGATGTGTATTCTTGTAAAATATCATGGAATGAGTGAAACATGTACGTAGTATCAGATTCATAATTTTTTATCCCTTAGGTGCACCTGCCTTGGTTTTGCAGAACCAAAAGAGTAGAAAATCTTGTATGATTTTGTTGAAGTTGGGTCTAGTTTTGAAGCACACATAATTGTTTATGGGAAATAGCTAATCCTTAGGTTATTGTGATCTTTATTATCTTGGTATTATGTATTTTGTTTCTTAATAGTGTAAAAACACCAACACAACCTATGCTATCAAAGCCATTTTCTCTGGAATTCTTCTTTAATATCTAGAAATCCTATTTCATCATCACTAGCACTCACTACTTATTCATCAGAATCATCTTCTTCATTGGCATACAAAAACTCTCTATCTCTTCTAGGTTTGAACTTTCCTTTATACTTTCTCTCTCTTTTAGGACACTTAGATTCATAATGACCAACCTCATTAAAAGTCTAACATTTAAAGATTTTCTCACCATCTTTTTCTCTTCTTACAAGAAGGGCTACTGCTTCTATCATTCCATCCTCATCAGATCTGCTACTGCTAGCAAAATATACTCTACCACTTGTGCTCCTTGATAGATTAGGTCAAATATTTAGGGCATTGAAGGTTGTCTCTGTTCCAGATAATTCTCCAAACTATCTAAGCTCATTCTCAACTACTTCAAGTCTCCCAAGTAATGTTTCCTTGGTGAAATCTTTGGTACAAGAGATTAACAATTGTATCATTTGGACTGCCTACTTAAATAGTGGCATTAAACTCTTCAATATCTTCCAGATCACCTCATCATCTTCTTGGTTCCTCCTCTAGATCTGATACCTGTAGTAATTTCTAATATTCTGCCTACATATGTTCTTATAGATTCATCTTCCATCATTTTAGCATCTTGAAATGCACAAATCCAACTTTGTACCCTCAATTTCTTAGAATGTTCATCACCTTCAAAACTATTTTCCAAAGCTTTCCAAATCTTATGAGAAGTATCAAGTGTTTTTACCTGGTTGTACACTATTTTAGGAAGTGCAAGCAATAGTGCTTCTCTACTTTCATGTTGCACATGAATAGTTCTCTCTCATCCTTGGTACAAGTTTCCAGTACACTTTCAATTTTAATTGTCTTTTCTAATTTTGTCAAGATCCAATATCTTGGATCCATACACATTAGATGTGTCTTCGTCTTTTTCTTCCACTTGTCATAATTTGTTCCATCAAACTTCAGACTATCCTTTCTGAATATGTTTGCCATGGATCTCCCAAAGTTGTTAAAATTTATCTTCAAGGACCTAATGCTTTGATACCAATTGTTATCAATAATAGTCCACCAAGATAACTGAGAGGGGGGTGGGGGTGGGTGGGTGTGAATCATTTATCCAATTAAAACATTTAACAACCTTAATTAATCTTAACTATGCAACCAGAGTAAATAGAAACCATAAAAAGATGCACATACATAATTACACCAAATTTGTTAACTAGGGAAACCCTTGATCAGAGGGAAAACCCTAGTGGGAATGATGCCCACAAATATATATGTATGTATGTATTCCTTGTTAGAGGATGGACCCTATTAGGAGTCTATAAATACATTTAGTACATAAGAGTCCCTATTAGGAGACTTTGAATCATTGTTAGGAGATTCCAATCCTGTTAGGAGTTGTAGAAGGCAGAAGGACCCACTATCCAAACAACTTCTATGGCAAGACCATTGAACTTCACTATCCAACTGATCTCTCAACTATTCCTTGTAGAATAATTATTCATACTGTTCTTTATCCTCTTTCCTCTATCTTGTCAACCAAACCAATCACTATTAGACCTTGTAGACTAGGTCATGATCCTTGGATCCAAATATCAAACCTTAGATTTCTAAATAAAACCTTGGTAACAAAGTTTCTCCAACTTCGCTTTGCTCTACTTATCCTTGCATATTAACTTATTTCTCTTCTATTCTACTCTTTATGCTTTGTGCAATCATCCATACATAATAAAGAAAAATGTCCTTCCTTTATATTGAATCCATAAAACAATTCCCTGAGTTGGCTATTGCACCTTCTCAATTAATTATTATAGGACCTCATAAAGAACACATTATGCTTAGCGATAACATCAATCTCTCACCTTGTAACTTGAATAGCTTTCCACATCTGTAATATTACGACAATTGAGCTCATCCACATCATATATAATATGTCTTCTACATACCTTTAACCTCAATTCTCATAATAACAACCCTACTAAGAGATATAACAAGTTTACCAGAACATGCTTCTGTAAACTCTATCTCAGAATAGTCTTCAACAAAACTTGCATAACTTCTTCCAAACTTAATATCTTTTGCTCCTGAGGTTAGCTGCATATGCTAGACACTTAGTAGTATCTCCCATTAACCTCACTAGTGAAAATACTCAATGATTTGTTCATACCAACTTGATCTTTACCAATGTTCTTCTGTTAGATACCATAGAAAATTGCTATGTTGACATCAATGACAAACACAGTCATGAATGTAACATATCATCATGATAATGATCTAATCATGTTTCTACAATACTCCCCCATAGGAATATCATCAGCATTCATGTTTCCAACATTATTATGAAGATATGATATAAAGGAAAGACGTTTTCCTTGGTTGTAAGTATCGTGTTCAAGTATTATGATCATTGTTGAAGTGCAAAAAGGAGCAAATGCTTACTGAATGTGTGTAAACAATCCAAGGGATTATTGGATGTGATATTTGTGATATGGTTACAAGATCAGAAGGAGCAGAGGTCTGATTGATAGGATAGAGAAATATGAAGGAATAATACAATACCATTCTATTATTTTGTAAGGAATAATACAAATATCATTTGGACAGTGGGTTCATTGATCTTGCTCTTGAAGTTGTTTGGGTAGTGGGTCTAGTTGTCTTCCACAACTCCTAACAAGGATTTAAAGTTTCCTAACAGGGACTCATATGTACTAAATGTATTTATAGACTCCTAATAGGGTCCATCCTCTAATAAGGAATATTTCTATTAATACATCATCTTGTGGGTACCATCCCCATTGAGGTTTTCCCTCTGATCAAGGGTTTCCCTACTTAACATATCTGGTGTTATTGTGTATGATTATCTTGTTGTGGTTTCAGTTTATATTGTTCATATGGTTAAGATTGTTTAAGGTTGATAATTGTGATAATAGTTGTATAACTAATTCACACCCCCCCTCCCTCTCAGTTATATTAGTGGAATATATATTCTAACAATTGGTATTAGAGCCTCAGGTCCTTGAAGGATAAGATTAACAACTTCAAGAGATCGATGGAGAATCTTTTTAGAAATAATAGTCTTAGATTTGATGGGGCCAACTATGATAGTTGAAAGGAGAAGATGAAGACACATCTGTTGTGCATGGGTCTGGGATATTGGATCTTGAAAAAGAGTAAGAAGGAAATTGTTGAAGAAGCAAAGCTAGAAGATTGCAGTGAAGAAGAGAGAGATCTATTCATGTGTAACATGAGAGCAAGAGAAGCTCTACTATTAGCCCTTCTAGAGAATGATTACAGTTAGGTAAAGTCACTTGAAACATCTCATGAAATTTGGAAAGCATTAGAATCTACTTTTGAAGGTGATGATCACGCTAAGAGAATGAGATTACAAATTTAGATATATGTGCATTTCAAGATGCTAGAATGATGAAAGATGAATCTATAAAAAGTTATGTTGAAAGAATATCAGAAATTGTTGCATGAATTTGGTCTAATGGTGGAACCAAAGAAGATGATAAAGTTATATGGAAGATCTTGAAAAGTTTGACACCACCATTCAAGCCTATAGCTTAGATGATTCAGCTTGTAATGCCCTACACTAAGGATTTTACGAAGGAAACATTGCTTGGAAGATTAGAATCAACAGAAGCAGATTTGAGACAGTTTGGAGACTTGCAAGAGTCAAAACAACTTTCAGTGCCCTGAACATTTGACCTGATTTGACAAGGAGTGCAAGAACTTGTGGATATTTTGTTGGTAGCAGTAGATCTGAGGAAGACAAGAAGATTGAGGAAGGAATAGCCCTTATGGTGAGAAGAGAAAAAGATGGTAAGAAAATCTTTAAGTGTTGGACTTGCAATGAATTTGGTTATTATGCATCTAAATGTCCTAAAAGAGAGAAAATGTATAAAGGAAAATTTAATCCTAGAAGAGATATAGATAGAAACTATTTGTATGCAAATGAAGATGAAGAATCTGATGAAAAAGGTCAAAGTGAAAGTGATGATGAATTGGGATTTGTGGCTATCAAGGAAGATGATCTTGATGGAGAAATTAGAGAAGAAAGAGCTCTAGTTAATTAGGTGGAAAAGAAGTCTGATTGAATAATTGGCAGTGGTTGTTCACATCACATGAGTGATGATATGAATAAGTTTGTTAAGTTCAAGAATCATGATGGAGGTGTTGCTAGAGTTGGTAACAATGTTGCCTATCATATAATGGGAATTGGATCCATTACTCTTGATGGTAAAACTAACACTAATGATGTCTATTTTGTTGATGGATTAAAGCATAAATTGTTGAGTGTTGGACAGTTGGTGGACAAGGGTTATCAGTTATAGTTCACTGAGAAGACTTGCATTATCAAAGACAGAGATGGTAAACTTATTAGAACTGGCACTAGATCCAGAGATAATGTAATTCAGTGGAATCCTACTAAAATGACAAGTTTGGTAGCTAAAGTGAATAACAGTTGGTTGTGGCATAGAAGATTCTGTCACATAAACTTTGATAATATTGTAAAGGTTACTAGAACTTTTGTAGTCAAAGACTTTCCTAAGATTACAAAGCCTACTAATGTTTTGTATAAGAAATTTTGTTTAGCTAAGGAGAAGAAAATATCATTCCCTAGCAAGAAGTTCACTACTATAGAGAAGCTGGAGATTGTTAACACAGATCTGAGTGGTCCTACTAGAACAAGAGGATTCTACGGTGAAAGGTATTTTATGATTTCTGTCGATGATTTCACTAGAATGATGCGGGTAGCATTTCTTAAAGAGAAATCTAAATCTTTTGAGAAGTTTAAGATATTCAAGAATAGAGTTGAGAATGAATCTAGTGTTAAGATAAAGTGTTTGAGATCTGATAGAGGAGGAGAATTCACCTCTAGAGAGTTTAACATATTCTGTGAAGAGAATGGAATCAAAAGACAACTATCTGCACCTAGAACACCTAAGCAAAATGGGATTGCTGAAAGAAGAAATAAGTCTATAGTAGAAGCATCTAGAGTGATGTTATTTGAGAATGATATTTCCAAGACATTTTGGAGATAAGTAGTTAACACAATAGTGTATACTCTGATTAAAGTACAGATTATAAAAGGTATGGACAAGACACCTTATGAATTATGGTTTGGTCATTCACCATCAGTCAAGTATTTCAAGATATTTGGGATAAAATGTTATATTAAGAGAGATGATGCCATTGGTAAGTTTGATCCAAGAAGCGATGAATATATGTTTCTTGGTTATTCATGAAAAGCAAGGCTTATAGATGCTTTAACTATAGAACTAAGACAATAGTTGAATGCACAAATGTAAGGATTGATGAAAATTTTGGAACCAAAGAAAAGGGTAGATTATAATTCTATTGAAGAAGAGGATAATTTTGGAATTGTTAGACAAAATGCTGAAGTTTTCTTTAAGACTAATAATGATTTGTAGAATGATGTGCTAACTTTTGAGCAAAGAGGAGAACAAAGTTCTGAACCTAGAGAAGAGATAAGAGTTGAGATGTCAACTCCTATCTCTAACAAGAATCTGACAAAGAATCACCCTCTTGAGTAGATAATTTGAAGTAAAGATAAAGGTGTGATGACAAGGAATAGAGTAAATGATTAGATATGTTTGATATCTCAAGTTGAACCTAAGAGCATAGATGCATCAGTTAAAGATGATCATTAGATTCAAGCAATGAAAGAAGAAATGGACCAGATAGTGAAGAATGATACATGAGAGTTAGTTCCTAGACCTAAAGACAAAATTGTAATAGGAACCAAATGGGTATTTAGAAATAAGATGAATGAGCAAGGCAATGTTGTGAGGAACATGGCTAGACTTGTATGCAAGGGATATTCGTAGCAAGAAGGCATTGATTATGAGGAAACATGTGCAACAGTAGCCAGAATGGAAGTAATAAGAATGTTCCTAGCTTATGTACTGAACAAGAAATTCAAGGTTTATTAGATGGATGTTAAATCAACCTTTCTGAATGAAGTACTTGAAGAAGAGGTATATATTGAGCAACTTAAAGGTTTTCCTTTATTAGAAGATAAAGACATGGTATGCAGACTAAAGGAAGATCTTTATGGTTTGAAGCAAACACCGAGAACCTGGTATGCAAGGTTGGATAGTTACTTGGACAAGCTTGGTTTTGCTAAAGGTATGACAGACAGTAACCTATATTTGAAAGAAGTTGAAAATGGTTTGCTGATTATTGTGATATTTGTTGATGAAGGATGAATTTGAAATGAGAATGATAGGAGAAATGAAGTTTTTCCTAGGATTGTAGATTGTGCAGAATAATGATGGTATATTCATTTCACAAGCTAAGTACTTGAAGGATTTGTTGAAAATATTTTTTTTGGAAAGTTGTAAACCTATTGGTACCCCTTTGATAACTAGTCACAAGTTATCCAGTAAAGATGAGACACCTACAGTAGAAAAGAAGAAGTACAAATCAAAGATTGGAGGTTTGTAGTATCTAACTCACACTAGACCAGATATACCAAATGCAATTGGGATTGTAGCTAGATTTTAAGCTAATCCTAAGGAATATTATTTTGCAACAGTAAAGAGAATATTTAGATGTTTTAAAGGAACATCTGATTATGGAATTTGGTATGACAGATCGAGTGATTTCACTCTATGTGCATATACTGATGTAGATTGGGCAGGCAATATGGATGAAAGAAAGAGCACTAGTGGTGGACCATTTTTTCTTGGAGGAAGATTGGTTTCTTGGTTAAGCAAGAAGCAAGATTGTATTTCACAAAGTACTACTAAGGCAAAGTGTGTTGCAACAACAAATAACTGTAATCAAGTTACATGGACGAAGCAGATGCTGAAGGATGTCATAATTGAGTTTGAAGGATTTGTTATCATTTACCATGATAACACAAGTACAATAAGTATGTCTAAGAATATTGTATTGCATTCTAAGACTAAGCATATATCTATTAAGTATTATGTTCTTAGAGAGAAAGTAATAGAAAAGGAGACCAAATTGAAGTATGTAAGTACTAAAGATCAAACTACAAATATCTTTACGAAGCCTTTTCCTAAAGATACATTTGAGTACTTAAGAGGTATGCTCGGGTTTATGCCCCTGCCTACTTTTGAGTAGATGATATAGAGAGTGCATCAGTCCAGTGGTAGAAAGCACTATTATTTGACTAGATTGAATGCTGACGCTTCCTATATGGGGGGAGTATCTGGTATGTACTAATTCATTAAGGACTCTTGGTATTTGGTATTGAACCGTGTCTTTGGATACTTGAGCTGATTGAAGAGATGAAGAAGTAGTTGTAACAATTGGTACTTTTGTATTTGCTTTAGGCCTTTGACATTGACGTCAATGGGGGGAGAGTATGGCATGAAAAACATTTCCTAAGGCATGGGGGAGAATATGCATGAGAATGGGAGAGATATCTCTTTGGAGAGATTTAGAAAGATTCATGAAAGGAAGCATAATTGTGCACCTAATGTATTGTGAATTGTTTAGTGTGAAGTAAATAATTGATGTTTAAGGAGTATGCACGTATGTGCATCTGTTATGTTTGAGATTCTTTTTAGCGTGTGGACAACTGATGTTGGTAAGAAGCATCAACAGAGTATTACTTGGTATTCTTGGAACTTAGATGGTTTTCATCTATGTTGCCATCAATGCCAAAGGGGGAGATTTTTAGCATGAATATTGATGATACTACTTTGGGGAGTATCCTGAGCATTGGGGAGTATTGACATGTTGCATTCATGACTGTGCTTGTCATTGATGTCAAGATAGCATGGTTTCTATAAAGACTGGTTGAGTAGAAGACATAGATCTTGATGGTATGGACAATGGTTTGATTTCTTAGTGATGCGCAGTTATGGACATGTTTGACATAGTGTCCTAATGATGTGGTTGAGTGCATAGAGTCTAACTTGAAGAAGTACACAAGTTGTACCTAATTTACAGAGAATAGTTCAGAGATAGAGTATTGGGAAAGCAGTTCCTGATGTTTGTTAGCTATCTTACATCTGAGATGTATTGAAGAGATGCACAGTTAGGCAGTGATAAAGGACAGTCTGTTGATGATGCCAGTGAGTGCACAAGCCCTAATATCACATGTGTGAAGTTTTGTATAGACCATGAGCTAACAATGCTATTGTAATTGTAATTAATTAATTATCTTTTTATAATTAATTGGGAAAGCCTCAAGGCTGACTCAAGGAATTATTATGAAGATATGGTATAAAGGAAAGATGTTTTCCTTGATTGTTAGTATCGTGTTCAAGTATTATGATCGTTGTTGAAGTGCGAAGTACAAAAAGGAGTAGAATACTTACTGAATACATGTAAGTGATCCAAGGGATTATTGGATTCGATATTTGTGATCTGGTTACAAGATCAGAAGGATTAGATTCTGGTTGACAAGACAAAGAAAGAGGAAGGAACAATACAATACCATTCTAGTATTCTACAAGGAATAATACAGAGATCATTTGGATGGTGGGTTCATTGATCTTGCCTTTGAAGCTGTTTGGGTAGTGGGTCCAATTGTCTTCCATGACTCCTAACAGGGTTGGTACAACTCCTAATAGGGATTCAAAGTCTCCTAACAGGGACTCATATGTACTGAATGTATTCATAGACTCCTAGTAGGGTCCATCCTCTAACAAGGAATATTTTTATTGGTACATCATCTTGTGGGTACCATCCCCACCAGGGTTTTCCCTTTGATCAAGAGTTTCCCTAGTTAACATATCTAGTGTTATTGTGCATGCATATCTTGTTGTGGTTTCAGTTTATATTGCTCATATGGCTAAGATTGTTTAAGGTTGATAATTTTGATAATAGTTGTATAACTGATTCACCCCCCCTCTCACTTATATTAGTGGACTATATATTATAATAGAGACATGTTGCTAACTGATCTAAATGTCATATCTATTTGATTGATGAAGAGGATTTGAGAGATTGCTCATAACAAAAGCACCTAGAGGAAAGACTGAGTTATGAAAATGAAGCTATAATGGACATTTGATTAGTTAGACTTTGACAAGATAAAGCGATTGTTTAAATCATGCTGATGTTCAAGTCTTTACAATATAAGTTAAGATACATAACTTATGTAAAGCTTGACTGAGCAAGAGAGTAAAAGTTCAAGGAATTTTGAAGTCCATGTCGAGTGATGCTAGTGTGAATCGAGCCACAGTACGTGTCAAGCAATTTAGTGTTGACCAAGAATTAGTATCAACTGAGAAAATAAGTTGATGTCGAGCTAGAAGTTCTACATCGACCAAGAAATTTAGTGATGAGCGAGTGTTAGAACTTAGCGACGACTGAGTGACAATATTTGGAATGCATATGAGGAATAGTGATTTCCAGCTGACTTAGTTGATTTCTTGGGATATGAAAACTATGTTGAAGATAAGATTGATAAGTTGGATTATTTAATTCAAGGAGAGGATTAGGTATTACACCTAATGATCAAATTCAATGTGAAGTTTCTAGAAAAGAAGGAAGATGGACATATACAATGAACTTGATGAATCAAATCACAAACCCTAAGATCTACAGTGATCATAGAAAATGGAAAATTAGAATTACATATTTAAGGAGGTGTAGAAGCAAAATATGAGTGCAGAGTAGAGGCACACAAGGGTGAATGCACAATAAAAAAGTGTGTGAAAGAGTGCACGAAGGGGTGATATAAGCATGAAGTGTGAGACACAAAGAGACAAAATAAAGAGTATGTGTGTCTTTTTAGTGAGATGAAACAAAACTATTGAAGATTGATGAGTGAATCTAAGAAGAAGGCTTAAGTTTGATGTGAAGAGAAGGATGATTGCTTGAAGGGTTGCCAACCAAATCAAGAACATAGTTGACAAGGAAGGCTTATCAGAGAATCAACACATGAACCGAATAGATATCTGAAATTGAAAAGTGAGTTGTAATTATAGATCAGACACTAATATTTTCTTTCTAATCATTGTAAACAATTTGTATTGAAATCATTTTAACCAAAGGTTGACCTAACAGTCATTGAAGGACTTAACAATCTATGAAAATCCTTTAGCAAGGTGACATTTGATTAGAATGTTCTAAATTCCTCTAACAAGGCCACTCCTAACAAGGTGATTAAATCCTCTAACCAGGTCACATTTAATAGTGTGTATTGTAACCTTTAGCAGGGTTGGCTCCTAATAGAGCTCACTTACAAAGAGTGAAAAAGTGGTGGCATGTTGGTGGTTTTTCCCAAATTGGGTTTCCACATTAAATCCTAGAGTCAAACTTGTGTTGAATGTTTTATGGTGTTTTACATTTACATGTTTACATTCAACAAAGTCTATTATAATAGGATAATGAACTACTAGTAATTTGTTTGTCAATATACAGTAGAGACTGAGTTGCAACAGGATAAGCATAATATATAATGTTTAATGTTTGATTGTTGAAACATGACCTTGAGTAATTGATTCACCCCCCTCGTTATTCTAAACATTCTAACACAATGAAATAAGCATAATAAAAAAACATGATAACAAGACTCCCAAGCATAACTTATTAATCCATCTTCAAATTATATATACTACAATGTACTTGCCTAAACACACCCATAAATTAGGCATCATTTACTGAATCATACTACTTTACAAACCCTTAGTACTCAAATACAACAAAGAGCTCAAACCAAACAAAAAATAGAAATCAAAGACTGATAATTTAAAAAAAGTATATCAAATCACAAAAATTGAGAACAAGAAAGCTTAAAAGTTGGAAAACAAAATGCAAATAGAAACTATGCTTTCTTATAACACATTTTTCTAAATCACAAAAGGATTTTGGGGTATTATTTTCCAATGTCAAAAGAAAAATAATGGTTTTTAAAGAGTACTAACATTGTTGCCCACTGAGCAAATTCTTACAATTAAACTCAAAATGCTTCTGAGTACTCGATATCATTTGAATGAGACAAGAAATGATGTTTCAAATACAAGATAGAGAAGACGATGCTTGTCAATCCCATACAACTAGAAAATCAGACACACAATTTGCTAAAATTATTTCTAAATCTACAAACTCAAAGGAACATACCTATACAAAGCACAACAATTCTGAAGCCTCCTCTTTGCAAATATTTACACGACAACAAATAACACTTGCAAGAGTTAGCAAAACACCAAGTGCTTTAAAAAATAGAACTACAACATGATAAAATCACCCAAACTCTAAAGACACAATCTTTAAAAACCTACAACAAGGAATATAAGGAGTCCTAAATAAAATATTTCTATTTAGAAAGCTTACCTTGCAACAATGCACACCACTAAGAACAACATGTGAGCTTCAAACCCCACAATGAACTCTATAAATTAACTAATGAGGTAAAATCAAGAATGTAAGGTGTCAACAAGAAACATTCCCCTATGTATTAATTGTTGGATGACCAAATGCAACCACTTTGGATTTCTTTCCCAAAAAACGCTGTCACCTACTACTAATGAAGTAAGAAAACTCAATTGTGATCCACAAAATAAAAGTTTTTTTTGGATTTCATCCACGTTTATCAACAAAATTGTAGTGGATGAAAAGACAAATCAAACTCACAAAGCCCAAGAGTCAAAGTGTTCAACTAAATTTGTGATAATTATTGTACCTCCAACAGTATACATAGTTCCACACAAGAACATTGAATTAGATCTACAATTAAAATAAATAAAATTAAAGTGCTTTCTAGACATGTTTTTAAAGAAGGCAGGCAAATGAATTTAATGAATAAAACTTGTCTTCTCTACCACAAGCATAAATCTTTCTTTAGAAACCTAAGGCTTAGAAGTGTAAGTCCTATTGTTCACAACACAAAAAAATGAAATAATTACATTGAACTGTTTTTAAATATTAAAAATAATAACCAACATACAAAAATAATATAAAATAGATTGGACTCCTTTAAATAAAACAATTTGATTGGTAGGAAGAAAATAAAATTTTGCATCCACTTGGATGCTATAGTATCATGCCATTCGACAAGAACTAATAATACAAACCTATTACATTCCATGATAAGAAAATGTGAAACTTACCAAAAATAACTACACAATGATGTCTTATTGCACATTCCACTTCATGATTTTATAGTACAAAGTAAAATAAATTGATTTAGAGAAACCCTTGACGATATATAGAGAAATGATGAACAAATGTGTCAAACAACAAGGAGGACCACCAAAAAATGCATAAATAACTACTTGAAGTCATATTGCACAATACAGTGTTCCCTCAACTTTGCATTCTAAATGCTTCACAAAATACATAGAAACGAAGACAAAGAAATTGATTGGGTTAAGCCCTCTATGATGTATATAGAAATGGTGGGAAAAAAATCAAACTACAAATAGAAATGAAAGGGAACTACAAATAGGAATTAGTACAAGTAATGAATGAGGAGCTCCAGAAGCAAAACAATACACAACGGGGAAACAAATTCCCAAAACAATGAAGATGTAATCACTTTAGGGCTCTTGACAATGTAGTAATTGGTCCTATAATGATTGGCGACATGACCATGTGACATGACTCTCATTGGGTTGCGTAGGGTGGTGAAGTGGTTTACATGGGGTGCATTTTCATATCGATGGGTTGCAAAATCAATTTTAACACATGTTGAATGATTTTAATGAAGCCCTTTCTTAATGGTAAAGTGGTAACCATGAGCAAATCTACATGCTATTTAGTTATTAATTAGATGGTTTTATATTTGGTAATTAGGGGATTCATGATGTTTTTTGGTTATTTTTTGAGCAATTAATGGTGCAAAATGGATGATATTTTGGGCGCCACTTTTTGACCCTTCAACCCTTAATGATCTATACAAGGATCATTGTTAATATCTAAAAGACCAACAATATTTTTTAAGCTGAATGACATTCAAAAATATGCCCAAAAAATTGTCAAAATTGAAGTGATAATTAAACTCCATGAATGTACAAAGTTGGCTAAAACAAGTATTGGTGCACTTTTATGCACAAAGATCAAAATGTACCTTTACCTAAACAAAACAAATTTATGAATTTTTTTAACACTTTTATTAATAAAAATATTATAATTATTGGGTGTTTTTTTTAATAATAGTAATTGTGTTTATGTGGCGAAAAAGTTGGAACTTGGAAGTAAACAAATACACAAAAAACAAGAGACGCAATGCCGTCATAGTTCCTGCCTAATGCATAATGGTTGTAGAGGTGTAGATGAGCGAGCATCTAAATTAGCATTGTGAATGCATTAATTTTTGCCTAGAAATGCACTTGTGATATGATAGGATTGCTCATATTTTGCTATTAAATTCTCATCCTAGAAATGCGCTTGCAATTTGATAGGATGGCTCATATTTTGTTGTTAAGTTCTCGTCCTAGAAATGTGCTTGTGATTTGATAGGATGGCTCATATTTTTAATCATTAGCACTGGACAAAAACTAGGATAGAGATAAATAGTAGTATACAACAATAACAACATAAACATATATGCAGAGGAAAAAAAAAGATAGATAATATAGAGGAGGATGAGGAAGAGAGATAAAATAGTAAGATAGAGTGATACCAACATAAGTTGTGTGTGTGTGAGAGAGAGAATTAAATATAATTATTTTTCTTAATAAAACAAATAGTCAGAATAAAATCATGGTTATAATAAAAAATTAAAAAATATTATATTTTAATTAATGGAACTAAGAATTTAATTTTTATATTAAAACTCGTATTTCTATAAGAAAAAAAAAATTGTTTAATTTATTTTTATAAAAGTAAAATAATAGTAATAATTTAACTATTTTTATTTAAAAAGCCAAGTTTTAAAAAAATTAGAAATTCAAATACAAAGATATAACATATTGAAATTATATTAAGAAGACATATTTATTAGTGTGTTATATATATATATAGAGGTATAATTTGAACTTATGCATTACATGAAGTTTTAAGAGCAAGTTATATCAAATAGTAAAAAATAAACATCAATATAAACTAATAATAAATATATTTAAAATAAGAAATTAAAAATATTTAATAGATTGTGATAATTAATATTGATTAGACATGTTGTGTGAGGTGGAAGATAAAATGATTGAAAAAATAAAATCTTATCAATTTGTCACAAATGTGTAAAAAATAAAGTTGTAATTAATACATTCATTAATGCAAGATGAAGTTGTTAGAAAATATTTGTATTTTTTGTTGAAGAAAATTAATTTTCTCCCCCACCAAAATATGAATCAATTGAATAGATGAAAAGTGTGATTTATAAAATAATAAAAAATTAGAAAAAAGATATAAACATTTGCAATCTCATATAATCTTTTAAATTCTTTAAATTGATTGGTTAGTGTTAATGTCGTATTTGCATTGACATAAATGCATAAGTATTCCTCCCTTGACAGGGACTAATAAAAACCCCAACACTATTCAATTAATAAAAAGAAAACAACCACAACGCATTCAATTAAAAAATATCACAACCAATTCAATTAATTTTAAATAAAAAAAAGAAAAGGAAAAACCACCAGGCGCCCCCTGTTTAAGCTCCACCCATATTTTGCGACTGCAGGAAAGAGTCGGATCCTTTTTAAACTATAGTCAGATGACGAATGAGCAATCGCCACAGAATCAATTTTGCAACGAACAGAACGTCGACTGAACGGAAGGGGTGTCCAGCACGCCACTAAAAGTTTGAATTTATTCCATAAAATTTCCAACCATAAGATTGCACAACCAATGCCATCACAATAAAATCAATCATTGTTCCGAAAACTCAGTATTCTTAGCACAAGGATTCTTAGCGTAAGTGATCCGAAAACCATTTCATCCCGGGACACATCATTAGTCCGTTGAGTATCACAGTGAATTGGATTTAACGGGAATGCAGTCGCTGCAGCAGAAAGCTTTGGAATGGAGTGGGGTAGCTGCAGAAGATGCATTTGCCATAGATGATACCAATTTATACCAAAAGCTTGGGCATCAGACTTTCGTTGATCTATCAACCAACTTTTATAACAGGTGAGCTCATTTAAACCTTTTTTCTTTCCATTTATATTCGCTGGATTTCTTGTTATTCAGGAACAGCCAGACTTGGGTGTTTAACTGGAAAAAAACTGTATTCCAGCAGTGAGAATATAAAAATTCGAACACCCATTTTAAAATTACTGCACCTTAGAGATTTGCTTGTGCAATTGGAAAAAAAAACTTGTATTCCAGTGCACAGATTTTAAATGTTGAACACCCATTTTAAAATTACTGCAACTTAGATATTTTATTTCAGCTACCTTATACCTGCTCTGGAATATATCGGCTAATGTTACCGTAGATTCTGGGAATTCATTGGACAGAAATACGCATTTATAATTTTTTAAATGTTTGTTAAAATTTAGAGCCTTAAGTTTTTCCTCTGTAACCGGAGAAGATAGGGTTACCTTTTTTTGTGGAGTTTCAAGCTTCTCAGGATATCCACTAAGAAGATGCTGAAAAAAATCGTAGCATCTGTCATCTGAGAAATTTAGTGTCTGGGTTCTTCTAACGTGCAGTTTCTTAAGAATTGATTCATCGATAAACTGACACAAGAAAATACTATTTTCCTGCAAACCATAATATAGTATTGGCTCAGTAGCTTGAATGGGTCAGCTAAATCCAACAGATTGCAGGTAGCATAAAACAAACATAATTACACAACAGAAACTTTTAAAACAATTCAAGGAGAAGGATATGCACAATGTTATCATACCTTTCAGATTTCAATTATAGCCATGTAATTTACACATCCATAATGTTAGGTTTTTTACTTCTGATTAAACTTTGTGTAAGTTTCATGATCTCATCAAACAGACTCGGTCATCCATCATCAGAGTGAGAGAAACAGTTAGAAAGCTGAAATATACAATAGCTGCAGACTTATGAGATTAAATAGAGGCAGGGGGGGGATCATAGGAATTAGAAAAGAGGGTTAGAAAAAACCAAAAAACTACCCGAAGGGCTAAGAAGAACCAATGTAAAGGGTACTAAGAAATAGGTGAAGAAAGGTTAATAACTTAATATCTAACAAAATAGTGGAGATTTCAAAACCTTTCAGATTTCAATTAAGTAACAAATGAGATAATGTTTCAACACAAAGGGTTGTCTCAGTTTTATTTGAGCCTCACGGGCAATGACAGCAGGTCACAATGGACTCATAAACAAATCTGGAAAAATAAAATTCAGCAGCTTAGGCTCCCAACAGATGTAGACACTTTGCACCTGTTTCAACTTACTGATACCACAATTACTCTGCTTCAGTACTTGATTACTCAGACCTAAGTGGATCAATATGCAGTCAGCAAAAATTCTCCTTGCAAGCACACATGGAGGCGGCTCTTCGATTGCCAGACCAAAATGTCTCCAAATGGTTATATGATTATCTTTTTATATAGTTTTTCTTTTCTCAGTTCTCAACCGCTTGGAAACTGCTTGAATTTGAGAGGATAAAATAAGCACACCTGGAGGCAGCACTTCAATTGCCAGAAGAGTATTTCTCCAAATGGTTATATGGTTATCTTTCTTTATAGTTTTGCTTTCCTTTGCTCTTAACTGCTTGGAAACTGCTTGAATTTATTAGGAATCGATAAGATCTGATAGCCCTTGAGAAATTGCAATTAATGTTTTACATCAGTCACCCAATTAGACAGCCCAGCTTGGAATTACATCAGCCATCCAATTAGAAAGCCCATTGTGAAATTACATCAGTCATTTAATAATAAAGCCCAGCTTGTTTTTACTGAGCCCCATTTCTCATCAGCAGACAAAGCGCAGTTTCTTTTTTAATTTTTGGTTTTCTTTGATGCGGGATGCCCGTGAACCTTCAGGTGTTAAGGTCTCATACACTCATTCTGCCAATCCTCAATTCTGAAATGGATTTGAGTCGATCTGCCTCATATTTTGTAACTTAAACGAGGTCCATTTGGGACAGTGAGATGGGTAATTTTGAGCTGAATGGCCCACCTGTCAAATTGGGTGGAGTTATAAAGGTCATCTTTTAGACAGCATAGACATGACCACTTTTGGGCGTAAGATGCTCCCATTGTGAAGGTAACGAGACTTATTCATTATATATACCTGATACATATTGTTCAAAACTTTAAATCTTATTTACCATGAATTGTGTGCTCATGACAAAACTCAGGAATAAACTAAGCCTTTTCAATTCATATACACCAGGAATACTGATGGACTATTTGAACATGGCACTAATCTGCCTTTTCTATAGAAAACTGTCTAAATTTTCCACCAAAATAAGTATTTCCTTTTCCAAATCGCTCCAAGTCAACTGACCTTGGGAATTTGAGATCAGTGAGGTGGTATTGCTCAAAGTACACTAGAAAGAGAACTAACTCTGGAATTGAAGGAATGGCACTATTTCACTCTCAGCCAGACAGACAAGATTCATCTCGCAATGTCCCTCCTAAACACATTTTTTCAATCAGTGATTTTGTTGAGTGAACCAAGAGGAACATTTTTTTGATTGGTATTATGGTATTTTTATTGATATAAGTAAAAACAGCTTTACAAAAGATATACAGCCCTTACTGTTTTGAATTTTTTTAAAAACCCTACCTACCCATCACCTGTAACCCCCACTTCAAAATTCAGATCATATTCTGGTATTGACACCTATTACAATTCCCACACTAATACTTCTAATTCCAAAGCTACCGCCCCTACATACAGTGCCCTTACTATATCAAAACAGGGCTTTAACATATACAGACTCAAAATATAGTTTAACAGTATTCATAAAAACAAGAAAATTTAGAAGATCCCAGGGCTTACAGTTTCCTGGCCTTTCTCGTTGGTCCATTCATCCAGTAGCCTTTAGGAGCGTAGACCACCTCTTTGTCCTCCTTTCTTCCCTGGCCTCCCATTCTTCTTCCTTTCCACATCTAGCACTTGCAGATGGTCTTCAGCAATGCCCCCTTCTGTCCTTCGCTTTGATCTGCCTCTCCTTGCTGGAGGTAGCACTCCAAACAAGAAATGGCTGAAGGTCCTTCAAATTTTCCCCAACCATTCACCACCACCCGTCATCTGCTCTGAAACCTTTTCCTGGTTTGGCCATCGCTACCATTGGGATTAAACCATCCGTCCACTCTGGTCTCACGCAAGCCCTCATCACCCATACTGCCTTTTCTTTTGTGACAACTTCCAAGGCCTATGCCAGCACTGCTGACGCAATGCTGATATTGGATCTGTATTTATGATCCGTGAACAAAAATTCCTCTCCCAGTAGCAACTCGATATTCTGCCAGAATTAGGGATTGTCAACTGTGAATATCCTCTTCATTCTTTTATCGGACACCTCCCCCAGGAAACACTGCTGCTGCTTTGTAGTTTGTAATGTAAAGTTTGCTTCTATCACCATGCACCTATCCTTGAAACTTCCCTATTGAAAAACCAAATGCCATTTTGTGCCCACCAAAATGCCAAATGTATTTCTTAAAGCATCTCAGCACCTTGTCACGCGCTCCCCTCTCACTTGATCTAGATGCTTCTCTGTCACAAGTACCAAAGTACTCCACTTGTCACACATGTCTACCTTGATAATGGAACCATCAAATCCTTCAGCTCCAACAATAAGTAATCTAAGTTGCCTGTTTGGATTCGGGTTTGGATGCAAGTTCAAAATTCATTCAAATCTTTTTTTTGGAGTGGGTTCGAATTCATTTTGGGTTCATCCATACAAAAACATGTTTTTTATTAAAAAAAAAAGTCTATGTGTATGCATATGTATATGTATATACATGCAGTAGCAAATAAGTTCATACACCACTATGCTAATAGTAAAGCTACAAAAATGCACCACCATATATTAATAATATTAATGCTCTTGTCCAAATGACATATGTTTTACCATCTTGAACTTTTTAGTTGTCTATTTTAGGATATGAGGGTTGGATTCACTAAAATAGATCAAAAGAAACTTTACGAAAGTAAACCAAATCCATTTTTTGGCCAAATTTGGGCTGGATCTGCCGCAGATTTGCAAATTCACCATAAAAAAGACAAAATTCGTGTTGGGTTCATCTGATAGAATTTGGGTGGACTTTGAAGGTTTGGGACAAACTTTTGCAAGAATATGACAAGGACCAAACTTTTGCAAGAACTGGACCAGACTTTGCAGTTGCCAGTGAAGATTTTGGCAACACAACAAATAAGGATTGCTTCAATTTCCCTTTCACAAATATCATTACACATTCATTTAATTCATGCCCATGAAACATACCTTTCATTAAAGTCTAGGCAGATATAAATGTTTAAAACTCATACTACTCCCAAATCGACCCTACTAAATTGTTGAAGGCCCCTCTCCTCTTCAAAATCTTGCCTCCCAATGTATGTCACTCTTCCATCCTTAAGCAATTCTTAGATTACTTCAAGGGGTAGAGCTCCAAATCCCTGTTGTCGTCGTCCCAAAATACTTATGTCAAATCCTCTTTTGCTTGCCCTCTCAAGGTTAAGCCAATTTTAGACATATTGTCAGCTACCTCATTCCTTCCACGCTTAGCATGAGTTACTTGAAAATCTACAAAAGTTGCAAAGAAAGAAATAACCCTTTTTATATGTTTATTCAGGTTCCATACTCTAGTCTCCACTTATTAATGACATTTCCCATAGTTTAAAATCTCGTCGATAAGTGGTAGAGATATTGGTTTCTTGCGAGAAGTTGGGTGTGGTGAGAAAATACATGTTTTTTGTGCCAAAATCTCAGTCGAGAAGTTGGCGATATATCGTTGAGAAGTTGCAAATTTCTTCGAGAACTCACCGTTTTCTCTTCTTGGACTTCCTACTCAATAGGTTCTGCATTCTTTTCATGAATTGGAGGAGGAATGAAATCAATCTCCTATGGATGAAGTGCAAATTGAAGAATGAGTCTAGTTTGATTTCTTTTTCTCATTTGCAACCTTATTTCTTCTTGATCTTGCTGAAGTTTTGATTTATCTTTTCTTTTATACTTTAGGTTTCTCGGCACTGTGGGTTGCTTCATCATCATTGGAAGAATGTGCTTCTATCTTGCCCATCAAATAATGAGGCAATATTCTTTTTCATCAGTTTGTGGATTTTCCGATCTACCCACCAATTGGTATACTCATTAATGTTGTCAAATCTGTAAGTTTCAGTATTTCAAAACTAGACCATTTTATTTGTAACATCCCATTTTCCTAGGTCTAAATTAACATTTAACATATTCAAAGAATACAGTTATTACTTCGTTTTATAGGAAGACAATTATATCATTCATGTTCATGTGAATAAGATTTACCGTTAAAAAATAGTTAGACAAAAATTTCAAAACTTCAAAACTTGAAGTACCATCAAATGAAATTATTATAGAAATTGAAAGCTACATACCTCGGATAACTGAGATCAAAATCAACTAGGGATGCTTCTGCAACCACCCGGGTTAGTGCACAAATACCTCTATAACAATATCACATAACGACTTTTATCCAATATTATTAAACTAAAATCAATTGATGATTATCAGTAAATGCCATTATATAAAATTAGGGCATCACATACCACTGTATCAATTAGGGCATTGTTTACCTTAGGTTCATTTAGGGCTTCTAATACTACTTTATCACTTAGGGTTTCTGATACCACTGATTCAATTAGGGCTTCCGATACCACTGATTCAAATAGGGTTTCCAATACTGCTGATTCAATTAGGGCTTCTGCTACCACAGATTCAAATTAGGGCTTCTGCTGCCATGGATTTAATTTAGGGCTTCAGATTCCTTTCCTTCCAATTGCTTAGCTATGACAGAAACTCAAGGTTAGAATATACTTATATTTGATATCCATATAAATGAAAAACAATCCACGAATCTATATCCTGCATCTAGGTGTAAATAACGGTAACAATAAATTAACTCAATTTAATCTTACCTCCTCATAAATAAAAATGATAATACCTATTTCCGATAAACAATTGAATGCATAGCTTATCTCTGTTTGACGCATGTCCGACAACTGGAGAATAGGTGAAGCATTATCAGGGGATTAACCACCCAACCTCGGACCACAACATATCCCCACACAATCTCTAACAAGAAAGGCCCTCCCTACCTAGAATAGATAGGGATCATCTTGCCATCTACTGGGCTTCCTAGTAAATAACTCACTATACGACTTGGTAGCAGGAGATCACAATAACAGGATTATACATGAGCAATTAATTATTTCATATTAAATGATAAATATTGAAATGTCATAATTGATACTAGTTCATATTATTGATGAATCCTTTCTCACACCTCATCACCCATCTTCTTGGCTTCACAGCCGGGTGAGTCCCAGGTATTCAGAATTCTTAGAGCTGAAGACTCTATCAATTATTCAAGAAGATTTTATACAACCATCATTTCACATTCTATGATTATATTCTTTAAAGATCTCCAAATTGTCAACATTCTTGACAACATTCTTCATGAGTAGAGCACACATGAGCTAAAGTAATGTTTTATGTATTATTTTATGAATACTGATGTCAACCTCAAATTTGCAGGTTCTCTACACCTTCTCACCTTGTTCAGGCCTCAAGCCATGTTATCATACTATAATTGCCTTAGAACTCTTCAACTTTTTCACCATATACTGGCATTTTTACCTGGTGAATTCCTTGGTGAACTGGTTTCAATATCTTACTCTCAATTATTTATATTATAATAGGATGAAATTTATTTCCAACTGGGATTATAACTTTCTTGCCATTTAACATAAATGATTCAAAGAATTTCTACATATTCGGAAATAAATAAAGATGAAAGAAAATATCAGACTTATTATAAATCAGTTCAGTATTATCATAAATGGCAATTGGCAGACTTTTCAAGGTAGACAACATACTTTATAAGGTATACAACAGACTTACAAGAAAGACATCATACTTTATACATTAGTCATTGTCATATTATCTCTATGGAAATGACTAACTTGCAAATGATAAAAACGAAAGACTTATGCATTAATCAATGTCTTCTTATCACATGCTGATACTTAGAAGGGCTACGACCAGAACTGATGGCATAAGGAACAATTTCAATATCCAGATAAATGGGTCAGAAGTCATACAAGAAATACGACAGACTTATGCATAAACCTT
The DNA here is from genome assembly GCA_028749045.1 of Cupressus sempervirens. NCBI lineage: Eukaryota > Viridiplantae > Streptophyta > Pinopsida > Cupressales > Cupressaceae > Cupressus > Cupressus sempervirens. The sequence goes on along the minus strand of CM053785.1, from coordinate 928,100,229 downwards.
TATCGTATTTTCTCAAGGAAAACGACAAACTTAAAGAGAAAAACGACAATCTTTTTACTTAAATCATTGCCTTATTACTGGTGGCTTAAGGAACGAATTTGAATCCAAAATATTCATGAAAAAGGCATAAAATAAAAAGTTACGGGTTGCATCTAATATCGCTTTCGTGACCAAAATCTGGTATTGGCTTGCACTTGATAGAATTCTGCCAACCCTCCTATTAGACCCGCGGCAAGATGGAAAACAATTTAAGTTGGAAGAATAAATTTTGAACAGAGGTGACTGGGTGGTGCCTTTGGAGCAGAGCTCAGCCTCACTGGTGATATCAAGTAATGAATCTGATTGCCAAGGAGAAAGAAAGGCCGAATGAGTTGAATGCTGAAGGAGAAAGAATGGATGCCAATAATCGACCAAGGAATCCATAATATAAAATGAGCCAAACTTTTCGGCTTCCTTCAGTTATAAAGAAAGCCCTTTGAATTCCAAGATGACCATTCGAATACATCAAAAAATTCAAATTTAAAGATAAAGAAGAGAAGTTGGAAAGATTAAAACCCAAATTGCCAAATGTTTAAATCAATTAATTATTCCAAGTGTTATCATTTAGAAGCAAATAATATTAAATTGAAAAGAATAAAGTTGGAAGGTTGCAATTCGAATATTATAATAATTCTAATGTTATTATAACTCGAATATTATTAAAATCTTATATGTACTTATATACATCACTTTATTAAATTATTAAATGATAATGGTGCTAAATCATTTTATATTTAAATGTACGTTTATAAATAATTACTAAAAACAATATAACAAAAGATAAATCAAAATCCTTTAAGATAAATTAAAATCCTTTAAGATACGTTTTATATTTTAACTCAATTATTTTAATTAAATTATTTATTTAAATAACTCATGCAATTCCACAGATGTATCCTGTTTCAAATCGCTAGGTCCTCTACCTATCTGCCTAGTGATGGTGATGCCCTGCATAATTTTTTTCTAACAATGCTTCCACCCCTTCGACATGCTTCCTGCAAGGAATTTCTTCGTAATCAAATTATAAATTATTTAATCATAAATAATCATAACAGTTAACCTTCATCTCAATTCTTTGAATTCGTGATTAACGATCAACTAACATGTCATCTTCACTTGAAATCATAATGACTAACTATCTTACCATTTCGCCAGATTATAACAAATTAAACTGCCAATTGATTTCATGCGAACCTCAATGGCTATATTTCAAGCTAGGTCAAAAATTGGGATGTAACATTATTAGCGGAAGATCTTCATCTTTCTCTTGTTCATAGTATGGATGGGCACAATCTCCATCATCTTATAGTTGGTCAGGTGTGTGGAAAAGTTTAGATGTCTTGATTAAGTTTACAAATATTCTTTATCATATTCTCCTCCATCTCATATGCATCTCAGGTGAATGGGCCTAGAAGTCTTCAGTTACTACTTTGTGCTTGTATTCTTTACATTTACCACACCGATTTGGTGATAGGGATCAAAGTTGGCTTTGGACTTGCAAAAATGAAAAGTTGGCCTTACAAAGACAATTTGCTGTTTGTAGTTTGCTTTAGAGTTCAGAGTCTTTGACTAATTGACATTCCACATTGTTGATGTGAGTTCTATTCCACTACAACATACAGAATAAATAGTTAATGTTTCGAGGAGAAACACTAAACACTCAATCCTCGCTTAATATAAGGTCATCTCTCATGCTAAGCTTGCAAAGTAAGATTATGAAATGACTTCAAGGTTCTTTCTATTGTGGATACTTGCTTAGTGAAATAATGTGATTTGCTGGTTATCACAAATGGACTTCACTATTCATTCAATGGATATCAACTTTTGCACTTCTAAAGTTTTGGCTCTATAATGTGCAATGAAAATATAAGTTCCAACTCTCGAATTCTCCACGTCAACTTAAACTTATTCTTCTAACCTCTATTTCTACTTCTACTTCTACATAAATGTAAGGAATCATGGATGACTTGGACTCTACTAGATGTAATCTCACCAATGACTCCACTCACCTAGCGGAAGCTTCTAAGGAACAATCTGATGGTTTTCACATCAATATCTACCCTCTCTAATTCCATCAATGGATGCAAACTAAAGATTGGATATCAATTGAAGTAATGTGCTCAATCATCGGCTTACCACACAAGGCACTGTTACCATCAACAAGAGGCTAGTGGCCCAGATTTGTTGAGTCATTCAAGTGAACATCCATAATGACTTCCATCCAACTAAACTACTTCTAACAACATGAAACAAAATCCTAAACTAAGTGAGGAGATATGGATCACCATGCAATAATGCAAACTTGATCACAACAATTCACCATGCAAGGCACACCAATGAAAAGTAGAGAAAAATTGACATTATATAAAAGCAACAATTCTCCAAAAGTCCTCACTTACAAATGAGAGGAGTAGTCCTTATATAGGGAGCTCAAATACAATGAACAACCGATATTGATTTGAAATCAAGGGCCTAAATTAAATCCCACAAAGCCTAATTAGGGTTTCACAACCACTTGCTACAAGCATTAAATATTCACCCAATTACAATTAAGTACCACCTTGTCGGCCAATGAAAAAATTACATTGCCTTAATGAGAAAATTCAAATCCATAACAACTTGATAAGCATCAATGACACGTGGAGCAATGAGAAGAAAGTCCATTGTAGACAATGCCACCTCATCACTTTGGGAAATGTGTTCATTATCTTGCAAGGCAAGAAACCACTAGTAAATAATTATCAAAATTTAAATAATAATTGCCATAAGACTTGGAAAATCCTCACAAAATTTCCATTTAATTTTCAATATAAAAATAATAAATTAATGGGGTAATGCAAATTTGATTGGAAATTATTTAATTTATTACCATTTATACTTTATTTTTCATTAATTCAATTTTTCATTAATTAAAATCGATGCCATTTGGATAATTTCAATGCTACAATGGATGAATTAATTAATGCATTGAATATCAATCTTGTTAAAGCATGTAGCTTCGGTCTGACAATGAGATATAAACTTTTTGACTCCACCTCCCATTCAAAGGTTCAAAGATCATTGCCCTAAGATGAGATATCATTAACATAGGTAGAAAATAAAGTTCTAGCTCAAGATGAGACAACATTTACTTGGGTAGTAAAACACGTCTAAGCCAAGCTGAGACAACTTTTACTTGGGTAGTGAAACATGTCTCAGCCAATTTGGGACTGTTGATGCTTATAGCTTCAGTTGGATAAACCTATTATATATGTGTTCTTTATTTTTTAGATATAAGCTTACATATATATGATTAAATTTGTTATTATATTATTTATCTGATTAATGAATAGACATGTCTTATGAAGAGACATGTTTATTCATGGCCTATTCTCAATATAAATCTAAGAGGATGTTGCATTTGAAACACACATACCAAAACATGGCAGTGCTTAGTACATTTGCGGCGATCCCTACAAAATAACATAGTATCAGGGCCACATTGCAAATGTACAGAGACTCACAAGGTACAAAACAATGACTCCATCGAGCATTGAATGGAATTCGTATCTACCAATGTCATTTATAAGTATAAAGAATATACAAAGATCATTACCGATAGATAGGTGTTGACTTGAGAGGGAGATTTAATAAGAATATGTACCAATGTTTGACATTTAGAAAACTCCTGAAAGGCATATGGTAGGAAAGGTGATCTTCAATTGGTTTGAACCATCATAGCTATATAAGCACAGTAAATTTTAATTATGTAGACCCCAGGGAAAGATGTTTCATCTTCATCAGGCAAATAAAAAGCATGTAAAGACCTTTGAACAGGGCATAGGCACCCATAGAGATAAAAATGTAAATTGAAAACTATTTTTTTCATAACCTATTATATGAGGCATGAGTCAAAGGACTTAGTCAAGGATTGAAGGAAGCTTGAAATCTTCTAAAACTAGAGGGGTGTGATTTGTTACAAATGCCAATCTTCAAGATCTGTAGCAGGTGACATCTCAAGCAGTTGGTGTATGAAGGGTGACTGACGAAAAGTACAGTCAGAATCGTGTTGGTTGAAATTCACATACCAAGGACTGAAAGTCAGATAGGAGTACGATCTTCTATGCAAATATTGCCAAAAACGTGACCTTAGGAATAGTCTACTTCCATGTCAGCATGAGGAGGGACCCACCACTGTGTATGATATGTAAAGATAGATAGTCGCATATTAAGTATTCCATGGTCCACTTCGAACTGACCACATCATCTGCTAGACAAAGAAAGTATGACAATGGGCATCGGTTTGCGAAGAGAAGGAATCAGTATATGAAGAGGAAGTTTAGCTGAACATCGTGTTGACTCGACAAGAGTAAATAGGAGACAGAATCCTCCACATGGCATCGACAAACATCAGAAGGATAAGGGAACAAAGTCCAAGCAATAGAATTATGGGGAGTACGTGTCACACGAAACTAAGGAGATGAACACAATACTCAATGCATACCTTATATGTGGTAGGCAATAATATAGTGTAAGAGGACAGAGTTGAAAAGTCATCGGGGCCCATAATAACCACTAAGCTTATAGGCCACGTGGGTAAGTTGGACACACTAATAACTATACTAGACCATCAAATATCAAAGGAGTACAAAAAAAAGGTATTACAAACATTTAAATAAAGCTATGTTGGAGGTATATTATATAGTCGAATTTTTTCTTTCTCACCACTACTATAACATGGCCTAAACATATATTAAATGTATATATAGTTTTGAGATATATGTCAAATCAAAGCGATAATGTTTTGATTTTGATAAAATGACTAAATATCTAATAAATATAAAATACATATATATATAAAATATCCTTTAATTCAATAATTCAACATTATTAAATAAAAGAGGATTAGTTGATGTGCAACAAGATAGTAATACAATCTCTTATAAATATAAGTGAATATAGATTAAAGTATATCTTTAAATTAGATATTTATCTATATTGCATTGGAATGATCTTATATTATTATACATAATTTGTTATTATCCTTGATTATTTTATTTAATCAATGAAGTCTCTATCTTATTTGTATTTTTCTATATACTATAAGAGCCATGTGCCTTAATCTTTTCCTTCGAGAATGTCCTTGTAGGAAAAAGAGGGAGATTGAGATTCAGAGGGAGACTGCCATTTCATTAGAGACAACCTTGAAAGAGAGGGACAAAATATAGGCTATGATTAAGTCAACCTTTAGTGATCTTGATCATATTGATTCAGAGGGAGTAAACCATGTTGAGATGGATTCTCCAATGATCAAATAAATTATAGTAGTCAAGAGGACTGTGATTCATGAATATACCTCTTGAGTATGTGATTTTAATGGGTCTACCCCCTGTGTACATCATGAGGAAGTGATGACTTCCAAATGATGTCAATTGTATTTGCAGAAGTTATTGTAAGGTGATGACCTCACAATAACTTGTATTATGAGATCAAACAAATTGAGTATATGGTGAATGTCTTGCATCTCAACATTATGGGAGGCCATTACTCAAAGAGTATTTGGCAAATATCATTGATATTCGCAAAGGCCAATACTCTTGATATCAAACCTTATGTTGAGTATTTGGTGAATATCATTGATATTCTGGGAGGCCAATAATCTTGATATTAGATGTGATATCAAAGCTTATTTTGAATACTTGGTGAATATCATTGATATTCTGGGAGTCCAATACTCTTGATATCGAATGCGATATCAAATAGTGGAAATCTTACGAGATATCCTCAAAATTGTTATTTGTAATATTATGTTGAAGTAATATTTATTCTTATGTGGTTATCCTTCTAAGCTAAGAGGGAGTGTTGATGCTTATAGCTTCAGTCGGATAAACCTATTATATACGTGTTCTTTATATTTGAGATATATATATATATATATGATTAAATTTGTTATTATATTATTTATCTGATTAATGAATAGACATGTCCCATGAAGGGACATGTCTATTCATGGCCTATTCTCAATATAAATCTAAGAGGATGTTCATTTGAAACACACATACCAAAACATGGCAATGCTTAGTACATTTGCAGTGATTTGTAAAAAATAACAGGGACAACTATCACTTGGGTAGCAAAACATGCCTCAACCAAGCTAGGACAACTTTTACTTGGGCAGCAAAACACGTCTCAACCAAGCTAGGACAACTTTTAATTGGGTAGTGAAACATGTCTTGACCAAGTTGAGACAACTTTTACTTGAGTAGTGAAACATTTTCCAGCCAAACTGGGGCAACCTTTACTTGGGTAGCGAAACATGTCCCAGCCAAGTTGGGGCAACAACTTTTACTTGGGTAGCTTGGCCGAGACAACTTTTACTTGGGTAGCAAAACACGTCTTGACCAAGCTGAGATAACTTTTATTTGGGTAGTGAAACACGTGGCCCAAGATGAGTTTTATAGTTAGCCAATTTTAGCCCTTTCTTTAGGATTGCTCCCAATTTGTTCCATCTCCCAGACTCAGCCAAATCCCCGTTTCAACCCAAACAAAAACCCATTTTCTTGAGACTCAAGCCCAATGCCAAAACATTATGACACCACTACTACCACAACAACCTAAGCAAAAAATGAAAGAGGGGACCCCCCCCCAATTGTAAGGGGACGTTGATGTGAAAACCTCACAACACACATGAGGATGCAATTTTGTTACTTATTGCATTTATATATATCTTGTTAACTTGTTTGGCTTGTTTACTCATTTAGTGACTCATTAGATGCATCTACTTATTGAATTTTGCAAAAAAATGTATTTTTAATTAAATTTATGGCATTTTAAAAATCCCTGATATTTTTCCAAGAAGTTACCAATTTATTTCTGATATTTGCTAAGAATTTTTTTTTAGCCTTGCCAATAAGTAGCAGAGAACGAGATTCTAAACTATGACATTTACAATAATCAGTGAATTCCCTTCCAAGTGAAGTCTGTCAACATTTAATGTATTTGCTACCATGTGTTGGTGTTTATGATTAGAAGTAGGATAAACAACAGCCAACAGACAAAAATAATGAACTCAAGACACCAATTTATCTTGGGGAAACCCTCCAATTTGAGGGAAAAAAATCCAGCCATACAAGAATTATTTTATTAATGAAAGAGTAGTAGGCCTATTTACAATATGCCCAAAACTAGGCCAAGATTAAAGCAAGGATCATCATACCTATGAAATGTCCCTTTGATACAATCACTCAACAAAGAGTGTCAAAAAATCTATTAGCGAATTCCGTCTTGAAGAATATAAAACATTGCCTTGACCCTCCATTGTCATGCCATTACGAAGTGAAGACCCTTCGTTGTCTTGACCCTTCAATTGAGGACCCTGCAATGACTTCAATAAAAAATAGATTATTTATATATTTCAAATTGGGTTAAAGATATCATTAAAAGGTATACCTCCAACACTCCCTCTTAGCTATGGAGATATCTTTCCAGATATCCATGTCACAGAATCCTTCAACATGACACCCACAAAGGCTACACCCATTTGTGGAAAATATCTTTATCACAAAGTCTCTCAAGATGATAATGTCATGGAATCGCTCAACATGCCGTCCACCATGGCTACTCCCATGTGAGGAACAAAACATATACACAAGCTCACATCACAAAATCACTCAATATGATGTCCTTGTGGTTTCTCTCAACATGACGTCCACCATGGCTACACCCCTGTGGAAAGAAGTATGCACAAGTGCCCATCACATAATCACTCAACGTCATGTTGTTGTGGAATCTCTTAACATGACATCCATTGTGGCTACTCCCTTGTGTGGAATAGCAACATCTCTCAAGGGCTTTCACCTCATTTTTTTTCATCTCAGAGAAATATGCATTACAAAGGATTTGACCTCATATTTCTCTCTCACAGAGAAATATCACTACAAGAGCTTTCATCTCATAATTCTCTCTCATAGAGAAATATACATTACAAGGACAACATCTGTCCAAGGGCTTTCACCTCATATTTCTTCATCTTAAAGAAATATGCATTTTAGCACATTATAAGAGCAGCTGATGTTGAGACTCCTTTTAAGAAAGGGCATCATTCTCACATTGGGATAGTGAGTTTTGCACAACTTTGATTATCACAATAAATTGTAGCTGGCTCCAATGTTTGACCAAACAAGGAGCTTTTGAAGCCACATTGCTTCACCAGCTTGCTTATCCTCTGGCAAAGAACTTGGCATTCTCCATTTGCTGCTCAAGCTCCCTCTGAATCTCTAACCCGATATGAAGGAAGAGTCACTACAACGTATTTGCACACCCAAAATAGGCAATATAACTGACATTTTCAGAAAATACTAAAAATCTTCAAGACCTCCACATTAAATAATAAGTGTTCTTTTTCGGAACTCCCAGTCTACAACTACATTTTTCACAGCAATACAAAGTTCAAGCTACATGTAATGGCGATTATAGGAGACTCCAGGCAGCCTGACCTGGAAATCATAAAGTTATCCAAATCATAAATGATAAAACAAAACACCAATTTCATTTACAATATCAACAAAATAATAGAATGCTACTCTAATGTCTGAAGCCTAACAATTTATCATAGAAGACTCTAGCCAGCTCGATCTGGAAATCATAGAGTTATTCGAAACATATACAATAAAACAAACCACCAATTTCATTAACAATATCAACAATCTAATTAAAATACAACTACTCTAATGTCTAAAACCTAACAATTAATAAATAGTTGTATAATTCTCATTATATGAGGATTATGGCTTACACACACTTGGACAAAATCATAAAACTACATTAAATGTGCATATAATACTGTATATTTCATTAACTAATAAGCTATGCTCCACGGAGTTTCCGGGACGGGGACGTTTTAGGGGACGGGAACGTGTTTCCGGTACGGGTACGGGTCGAAGCCAAAATTTAGGGGACGGGACCTCAGGGGACGGCTATAAAATATAGGGAATTTTAAATTTTTTATATATGGAGAATTAGACTTCTTTAGAGATATATTTCTGATATGCATACCATAACAATGATAAATCATAACATTGATAAACCATTCACCATAGAATACATGGAAATTGAAAACTATTAAGATTAGAATCAAAATGAGAATATGATATGATGATATATCCGAATATCGCATACAATTAGCAAAAATGCCCAAAGGCTCCAAGTATCAATCTATCATCATCATGCATGAAATGAAAATCAAAATGACACAATGAAAGTAAATACTAGAAGTGTAAATGAGATGTCCAACTCCATAATAATCAAAAGCAATAATGTATCTGAGTATCTGAAAAGCAGAAAGCCAAATATATGGCTGTCCTCTAGGAATCTAAATCTCTATCTAAATCAAGATCATCATCAATCTCATCCTCTGAATCACTGGCAGGGGTAGGCAGAGGGTCCTCATCCAATGGAACTCCAAGCAGCCCTGGGGGTGTGTTATCCTCATCAATCTGCAATGCATCCTCAGGATTAACATCCCAACGTAGTGCTGGAGTCTGTCGATACTCAAGACTTTGTCGCTCCTGTAGTCGCAATACACTATGAACAGCCACAAGCTTCTCTGATCGTCTAGAGGTAAGGTTGTTCCTCTTGACCGATTGAATGAAGCTATATGTAGACCAATTCCTCTCTGCAGCAGAGGAACTCGCAACCTGTGAGAGAAGACGGGTGGCAAGGGCTTTCAGCTCAGGTGCATCTCTACCATGCCATGTCCACCATCCAATCGGGTCCTTTTGAGCTAATGTAGCTCTATCAGTCCTCGCCTCTGGTCTACCAAATGTTGGACCACGAAGATTGGCAAAGTCAAGCCATTGCCCTCGAATTTTTGCAGCATCCTCTGCACTATACATTTTTGAAAGGGCCTTGAAGAAGCCGTCCTTCACCTATATTGAACAAACAAAAATTAAGAAGTGAGAACTTAGAGTTTATAAACTTTACAAATAAAATAAAATATTTAAAAATGTATTATAAAATCAGAATTCTTTAATAAATTAAACTCACCTCCTCATCATTAGATGGAAGCACTCTCCCAGGCCTTGGTGCATACCATTTTGGATTGACTGCATAGGCTGCCATATGAAGTGGGTTGTTCATAGTGTTCCACCTTTTCATTACAATGGGCTTAAGATGCTCCTCGTAGAACTCCAAAGTAGGTTCCTTATCTTTAACAGCTTGCTTGATCTGCCCAAGCATGCTATCAAAAGTCTCATAAATCTCTCCAAGGCTAGGAGAGTCAGTATCAGCATATCTAATGACCTGCACAATAGGGTCAATGAAGGAGCAAATGTATCTGCAAATGAAAGAAAATTGCAAGTGAGAAACATAATATGTTAAAAAAATCAGCAAGTGCTTAAATCAATTTTTTTTTTTTATTAAATCAGCAATAATAACAATTATGATATCCACCAATTCTTAAGTTTCTTACCTCATTGTGGTCCACCAATGTTCATCTAGGATTCTTCGTTTGACAAGTCTTCCATCTGGGGTGCTTGATTCATGCCATCTATTCCACTCTGCATTGACCACCATGGATTGTAAGGCCTCTTGGACCTCAAGCATCCTCTCCAACAAAATGAAGTAGCTAGCATATCGAGTCTCCACAGGCTTGAGGAATTCTTTTTTGGAAAATGTCCTAAATAATGCAAGAGATGTGTGATGATTGCAAATAAACATTTGCACGTCTCTAGCCTCAAACACCATAGTCTTTATCCAATCAATTTTCCCAAAGTCCTTCAAGGTGTTATTCAATGCATGTACACAACATGGGGTCCAAAAAATGTGTCTATAGGTGCTCTCTATTATCAATCCAGCTGATTTACACACACGGGCTGAATCAGTGACTACTTGCACAACATTTGAAGTCCCTACCTCTTCTATAGCATCCTTCAAAATCTGAAATTGGAAGGATGCATCCTTCTTTTTTCCCGAACAATCAATGGCTCTAAGAAAATAGGCCCCTGCTGTACTAGTGACAATAAGATTGATGAGTGGCCGATGTTTGATATCGGTCCAACCATCCATGATAATAGAACATCCATCACTCATCCATGTTTGCCTCATATCCTCCATCAAAATGTTTACTTTTGAGTACTCTTTGTCAAGGATAGTGGTGCGTAATTTAGTCTCTCCTGGTGGTACAAATGAGGGACCAGCAGCATAAATATCTTTGCACATTTGTTTATAGAATGAGGAACGAGAAACATGGTATGGTATGCCATGAGCAACAAGAAATCTGCCAATGGACTCTTCAGCTCTATCTTTTGCTTGTATGTTAAATAAATCAGCCACATTGGTATCTCTCTTAGTCTTGGCCTTTCCCTTCCCTTTACTAACAGTGCTAGTGGGAGTCAATGAGGGTGTGGGTGTGCTACTCATAGGACCCCCGGATTTCAATAACTCCCCCTCCACATACAACCTATTGGCCTCAAGTTTTTCTTCCTCCGTAATTTTTTTGCAACCTTTCACCCCTTGCCCACCTATCCATAAAAGATGGCAATACACTCTTGTGTAGCTCCCAAAATAATGCTTCTTACATAAATGACACTCCCATTCCCTACTACCCCCCGAATTTTTCTTCTTATTCTTGTCTACTTTTGTGGCAAATTGTAGGAGAGGTTTCTTAGGGTTGAATGGGCCTTTGGCATATTGTTTTAAGGCTTTGGAAGGGCACTCAAATGGATTAGGCATAGGGACATCTACATTAGGCTCATCAATGGCTGCCCTAGGTCTTTTTCTTGGTCTTTGTAATTGTGACACTTGAGTTTCTTGCATGGCAACTTCCATGCTATCACTACTTCCCTCACTCTCACTGCTGCTCATGTTTTTGCCTTTGGATTTTACAATGATTTATAGTATACTGCTGCAAGTTATAGAAAAAAAAAATATTTCAATGTTCCATTAACATGCCCTCTTTATGTCATTGAAAAAAATGAAAAATGACAACAAACAACAATGAAGTTTGAATCAAACAAAAAGAAAATAAAAAACATACCTAGAATGAAGTAGAAATGAAGGCAAAACTTTCTCTTCCACCTCCAAAACACACTCCTCTTTTGTTGTTGTTGAATGTTCAATGTTTTCCTCTTCCTCTTCCCAACTTGCAAACAACTCCAAATGAGCAATGAGCTCCAACTTTAACTATTTAAGAAGACACATTAGGGTTAACAACTTAACATCCATGTGGGCCCTAGGCGGAATAGAAAAGATTAAATTTTTTTTTTTAAAAACCATTTTTTTTAACTTTTTAACTCACCCATGGCCGGCTGGAAAATAGGGGACGGCGTGGGCAAAAGGGTACGGGCGAGGGACGGGAACGCCGTCCCCGGTACGGAAATCCGTACCCAAGTTTCCTACGAAATTTTTTTTTGCGTTTCGGGGACCGTCCCCTTTCCCCTCAAAAAGGGACGTCGCAGGGTACGTCCAAAATCCGTACCCGCGTCCCCGTTTCGTACCCGGTACGGGTACTAGGGTACAGAGGCAGGGGACGCGTCCCCGTGGAGCATAGCTAATAAGATAATGCTAATTATCAAGCATTAAAGAGTAAATCTTTTTATATACAATAACTTGAATCCTGAGCTAAGAAAATACTCTTCTCAATTATTGTTTTAGAAGGTTGATGTAGTCCTTTGATGTAAGTTCCCCTTCCAGATTTGAACCTTTTGCATCTCTTCTTCAAGTTAACCAATTAATTCTTCACCCAATCGCACACTGTTTTCTCCTGATTTGGCAGCTCCAGGCCAAGCCAGAGTACCCAAAATAAGAAGCTGTTCATGTCACTGGTAAACCTTGAAGGCTGAAAACATCAGAATCACCCTTGTCTGCCCAGATTAAAAGACTAACTTTGAATTCCAAGAATAATTTCTGTACTATGGTCTTTGATGAATAGGTCTACACCATTTGAGTTACCACATTAAATTCAATCCTTGGAAGTCGATAAGTGAATACATCCCACATTAAAAGAAACGTTTTCTCTAAGAAGGAATCGAGCAGGTACCTAAACACCCATCTTGGTATGCAGTAAACTTATGTGACTGACATTAGAAATATTTTCTCCAGACAGCAGAATAGACCAAAAATGTCAGCATTGACAATATTAATAAGGATTATTAATCCTCAATTTCTACAATTTATATCTCTCAGCTATAGAAACAATGTCAGGCCCACAAGAACAGTTAAGCCAATTTTTCATACAACCATGGCAAGTGAAAGAGCCATCTAATACTCAAAATTATAAAATACTATTTAGATTAAGCTCACACCAAATATATTCTGCCAATCTTAAAATATCGAAAACTTTATGCCTATTTTCCAAATAAAATATACTACTCAAATGCCTCAGTTCTGCAAATGTTTAATATTAGAAATTTGTTTCTGGTTGAGATTCTTCACATTCAGCACAAATGTGGACCCTGTTATGAACCGAACCTCAGAAAAATGAACCAGGTTTCTGTCCAGCTCCTCTTTCAAGCTTCTGAAGATTTGTGTCTCCAGAAACCTGTTTCAATGACAAGCATCAACAATTTTATCAATTAAACATTTGAACATTCGAGAACCTTGAGTTTGATGAGGCTCCATTATTATCTGCCTTTGCTCTCCCCAAATTGTATCTGCTCTGATACTATGTTGGTTTTTATGATCAGAAATAAGATGAACACCAGACGGTTTTTATGATCAGAAATAAGATGAACACCAGACAAAACTAATGAACTCAAGGCATAACAATCTATCTTGGGAAAAACACTACAACTTGAGGGAAAAAAATCCAGCCACACAAGAAACATTTTTTTAATGGAGCAGTTGACAGATAAACAATATGCCCAAAACTAGACCAAAGCGGAAGCAATGATCATCTTTCCTATGATCTGCAGACAATAAATGAAATATTTCTTTGATATCAGCAAATTCCTTCTTGAAGAATATAAAACATTGCCTTGACTCTTCATTATCTTGCAGAGGTGGCCCTCAATGCAGTCATGGTGTTGGAGATATAGCTTTGGGAGATATATCTCAAACACCATGACTGCATTGAGGGTCACCTGCACTTCAGCTTCATTGTTTGTCCCTTCACTATTTGTTTTTCTCCTTACACTTGTGTATTTACTTTCAGGCCCTTGCTACAAAGCCTGCTTTTGAAGAACCCAGGTTGCCCTTCAACACACCATCAAAGTTAATTTTAATCGAACCTTGTTCCAAAGGCTTCAAACTCCCTTTCAAAACCTCCTGATTAATTGGATTAACCCAAAATTGCCCATTAATGGGTAGAACGAAAAGTAGATTTTTGAAGAGCTAGTTCCTTCATCTTGCCATAAGGAAGATTGTAATTGAAATTTAGAAATCAAAATGAAAGCCTCACAAAAGATTTAAATTGAGTCGAAGAGTAGATTTTTGAAAAGCTAGTTATTTCATCTTGCCATAATGAAGATTGTGTTCGTGCCCAAAACTGCAGATTGGAATCCTATGAGCCTTGCCAACTCAATGCTGGGATGTCCAATTGGTTATGGCCAACTTGACAGGACTGATCGATCCAAATCCCCTGTGCTTCTAGCCAAGGTGGGTGCACATCCTGGACAACAACTTCGATCCAAGATCTTAGAGCAGATTGGTTAGAATACGAATGCAATAAAAGTTTTCCAAATGACAAGAATTATAGAAAGCTTTTAACTTGCAAATTACAAATAAAGAATAATGAATGAATATATGTATTTTTAATAAAAATAATTATTATAAATGATTGCAACAAATGGATATATTAATTCTTCAATGGAAAGATATGAAATAATTGCATGCGTATGGATTGTGAATAATGAATAATACAAAGACCAATGCCCAAGGGCGATAGAGTCAATATTATAAATTTAAAACATACAATTTTATAAAATTCTATGCATATAAATTATAAACAATTTAGTAATCAAAATGGGACGGAATTTTAAAATAGGCTAGACTGTTTTTTAACTCTTTCAGAGACAAACCAGATATGAATTCAAAAACAATTAGATATTTCTCAATATCTATTTTCTATTTTAAAATGCTATAATTGATCATGTTCACTTATCTATCATATAAATTATTTATAAAATTAAAAAATAATAATAAATAAAAGACAAAACTATATAACACTTTAACCCTAAAGCTTTAAGCTAATAAAATAAAATAAAAATTTCTTACGATCATGCTTCAAATAAAACTGCACTAGAGACATTCCTTATAGATGATTCATCCAATGCAGTTTGATTCCAGAATGACATAAGAATTTATTTAATAATCCACAAACCATGGACTTAGTGCAAAAATTCATTCCATTACCAATGAAAGAATATAATATATCAAAGTGCCTACAATATGCAAAAATTAAGAAGAGTATATATGAATTGTATTTTGTTTTGATTTTCATCATATATTTATAGATGACAAAGGGGTGCTCACCTTTTCATAAAGCAACGCACCCTTTCAAAACTAAAAACTAATTAGTAACTTCCTTGAATATTTGCTTGTTTATTCGAAACATCAAACCATTAGACGTGAATCGGGTTGTACAGGGAAAACAGGGGCGTTTTATTAATGCTCATCAAGCATCCGTCCAAACACCAAACGCACGTCTTCCGCAAGGCTCAATCGTCACCTAGATATCATACGCCAAGAGCATTCTGATCATCTCAGACTTCTATCATTAACAGCACCACATTACCATTGTGTATCCAATCACGTTTGTGACAGATATCGAGTTTTTTGGTGAAGATTCTTCTAAATCTGTATGCATATGTCTGAATCAGGAATGACGGCAAATAGTGATTTTGAAGGACTGCGATCACAAATGATAACTTTCCTGACAATACTCCACTCTCGATATCTCTGAAGATGTTTTATCATTCATTTCACAGTGAGTACGCCCTGCAATGAAATCAAAAGAATATTAGATACATAAATGAAATTAGAATCAATAGCTTTTGACCGTTGAAGTAGGATAATGGCATGAATACTGTTCACGCGCTCTAGAAGGCTTCAAAATCGATTTTGGAGGAATGATATCGACAGCCCCGGGGATGAGAGAAATCACATCTTCCATAATTCTGACGGCTCCTCATCAATTTGTAGCAATCCCTATTACGGCTTTGCCAAAGTTTTCTTCATACGCTATCAACAGACTGTTATCAGTGATCTTCATTCAATATACTCCTGGCGGCACCCATAGCTGACGTGAATGGTCATTGTCAAAAGTTCGAGCCTTCAATTTATTAACTTGTGCCATATTATATTCCTGCAACATACATGTGATAGGTTTTCGATATTAATCTCTGTCGCCACATCCATGTCGCTACTGACCAATATATTCATTGGGAACTTTATATGCCATCGGCCCTCGATGTGTGCAAGGATTTACGTTTGCGATATATTGTGTTATTTCCAAATGTAGAAAACAATCTGAATCCTTTCCGCTAGACCTGGAAACATTCTTTGCATATCTGAAGCTCCCATCACTATCGGTCTCATGCCTGTTCATAATGCTATGCTTGAAGAATGCAGATGATTACGTCCTGTGGATTGTGCACTTCAATATATTCTGGCCCAGACAAAAGACATGTATTACATCCATAGATATCCATTGCTGAAGACAGTATTGCATTGCTAATACTCGTGTTCTTCGTCAGATACTCCAATCAAATGACATGTTGTGCGGGCACTCTTTTGTTGACTTGTTATGTTATTCATTTCAAAAGTCTTTGCACTGGATCGCTTCAATATGAAACTCTTTTTAAACTGTCAACCTATTTCAACACCAATGGTCACTTTTGGATCATACCAATGTCATTTCTAAAATGGAAGTAAATTTAAGCTCCAATTAATTGAAATTTAAAAATAAAAATGAAAGCCTTACAAGAGATAAAATTCAGTTGACAAACCTCAAGACTGATTGAAAGGATTTGAGATCATTTTTTTTAATATTTCAGAAGATGGCAATGGCTGTCATCCTATTCAAATTAAGACTCTATATGCTTTAGAACCCCATGAGGTAATAGAATTTTGGTCAAATCAGCACTGGAGATATGGTTTCTGTTAATAGCACCAAATCAAAGTCAGTTGATATGATCATAGTACAATAAATCAATGTTCATCTTGATGGTTAGGGTCTCAGATATTTCGGGATAACACTTTCTTTGAGAAGTGTGCTTATGCTCTTTAGGGTCTATTGTATCATAAAATTCACATGACCCATGCTTTAAGGGAGTGCTTCAACCAAAAACACATTTATTCTTCAGTTGTATCTGATAGTGAGACCAAGCCTTGAGCCATTCTTTTCTTTTTAAAATTTTTCTCTTCATTTAGCAACTCCCTACTAAAATTGGATTCCTGCTCACCTGCCTTGATTCACTGTAAGATCTAAGAGAGAAATTGTACCTGGGATTACAAAATTCTGAGGAAGGTACTGGTAGTAAGTACGAATGATTTAGTTCCTATAGTCATAGTCTAAGATCACTTTCCAAATTATATGTGAAGAAAGAAAATGAGAAATGGAACTCACACTCTGTCATTAATGATATCAGGGCAGTTGGCTCTCCAGGGTAGGCCTCAGGTACAAATTTTGCTCATTTTGCACCATTGCTTACCTGCAAAGCAAACCAGCATCATATGATTTGCAAACAGTTTTTGCTTAGTTAAATGACTCCATTCTAGTTGACAATTTATTAAACTTGTAATGTTGAGAAGAATCTGTTTTAGAGAATGGATCTGCACTTTCAGGTGTCTTAGTCCTTGTGCTTGCCTGTACAATCTTCCTATTATTGAATTTTTCATGTATCTTTTAAAAATATACTGATGAATTGTTTTTGAGAACAATGCCCTCTTTTGAATGCACCACTGTTACTTTTCATCTTCACAGGAAAGTGTACATATTGCTTTGGGTTTGTTACCTAGGAAACAATTTCTGGATGGCAGTCTGCAATTTTGTGTTGTGCACATTTCTTTTGATGGATAATCTGAATTATTTCCTAGGACAGGGTCTATGCAGATGATCAGGAATGGTTCCGATCTATTTTTTCAAACTCAAACAAAGAAGATGCAATTCAAAACCAATATGAATTCTTTATACAGAGAATGGGAGGTCCACCACTTTTTTCTCAACGGAGAGGTATCTATATGAAGTTGGATATGCTAATTTTCTTTTATTATCAATTTCTTTTCAATTTTATCTTTTTCTATTATATGAGTGGATTCTTGTTTATTTATCTGTTGACTCTTTCAGAAAAAAATAAACTGGAAAAATTGTAATGAGCGTAAACATGCTATACTTATTCCTTCAACATGAAATTTGAAGGCAATTGTAACCTATAATGTTTTGATTATGTTTTGACTTTGTTCTAAATGCTCTCTAATCCAGGAAAGAAGGTCGTTGAAACTCTATTCTTTTTTATATTTGGTAAACTAAAAGAGACTAGATAGTTATGCAATAAAACAAATTAAACCAATACAAGAAATAAACAAATAAATTATTGGACTTATAATAGAATTCTGACAAAACTCTTAGATTTCTGAACCAAGGCAAGCATAACTATCCCTATTTGCAATCTTAAACCATGGGAGCCTTGTTAATGTTTAGCCCAAAAATAATGATAAACAGCAATAAACAAATAAGAATAAAATAAGTACAAAAGAAAATAAGAATAAAATAAGTACAAAAGACATGATAAATTATCATGGGAAAACCATTCAACTTGAAGGGAAATACCTAGACACACCAGAAAAATATTTCTTTTATTGATAATAAATGTTCAAGTACAACACTTTTCACTTGATGCTGTTCATAATCACACAAGGCAATAATATATATACAGAGAGAGAGAGAATTGAAAGACCCTTCATCACAATCGAAGGTCTTTTCAATTTCCAAATACAAGACTCTTCATATTTCCAAATGCATGATGCTTTGTATGACACATGTTTCTTCATATAATATTATCTAAGTTATTATGATAAATATCTTCGTCAGCTATTGACACGATACGAAGGTATTATCTCTAGTTCAATATATAGAAAAATCAGAGATAAAGATCTTTATCACAGCTACAATTTTCAACACTCCCTTTTATCAGGAGATAGATCCTTAGTATGGTAGGCACACATAGCTTCAACCAAAGATGTCAATGATCATAGCTAAAAACATATTATCTCAGCATAACATAATTCACCATAGTTGCTTCATAAGCACATAAAATTAAAGTCACAAAGTCACACACATGACTTCTACCATGCCTACTCATAGAGAGTGGTCCACGATACCTACTTGCAAAGGATGGAACAAGGGCTTTCACCTCTAACTCTCCCATAGAAGAATGTGTTTCCACCATGCCTACACGTAGATGATGGTTCACCGTACCTACTCTATTAATGTTATGCACAAAAAAATTAGATAAATGCCAATAAAGAAGAACAAAATAGGAAAAAAGGACACAAGACTTTTATCCTCGAAAAGCCCTTGTACTTGAAGAAAAACCCAACCACACTAACAATATTTTTCCTTTTATTAACAATAAAAATGTTCAAGTGTACAATGCTTTTTACTTAATATAATATATATAGAGAGACTCTTCATTACACAATTGAGGGTCTTTTCAATTTCCAAATATACAACTTTTTGTATTTTCATATGCATGCCTCTTTGCATGGCACATGTTGAAAAATATTGTTAATGTTGATATAAGATTGTTTTGAAGTGAAGAACCTGTAATGGAATAATCATTATTTTGTCAATGTTGTCAAACCTGGTACCTGCTAGTGAGACAGTTGCTTTTTTGGTCTGAAAGCTATCATTTAGTTGATTGATGAAGAGAAGTTGAGAAGAGGAGATAACAATAGCGCCTAGAGAAAGGTTGAGCTATTTGGTATGTAAAAGAAGCACTAAGACTAAGTAAGACATTGATACTATAGTTTATTGCTTATCTACATAAAGATTGAAATGAAAGATTACTCAAGTTAAGACTGGAAGAAGATCAAGTATGAAAAGTGTCTGCCTAGCCTTGCCGAGCAATCAGTGCAAGCTAAGTAGAAATCAATGGAAGTCAAGTGAAAAACAAGTGGTGCTGAGCAAAGAAGAAAAATAGTGCAAGCGGAGTGATTGGTAGTATATGCTGAGTAAAGTTTAGTTGATGTCGAGCATCATTAAACTTTAGTGTTTGCTGAGTAAACTACTGTTGGCTGAGTGAAAGAACAATATAGAAACCAAGTGACAACATGTTGATGCTGATTGCCAGTGAATATGTTTAATTGAATATTTGACGAATACGAGCTGAGTATTTTTTTTCTTGAATTATGTGAAGCGTGTAGAAGATAACTATGATGAGTTGGTGGCACAGAATTTAAGGTAAACCATTTTGAGGCAAATTCAAGGAAGACTGTAGAAGAAGTTTTTAGAGGAATCAAATGAAAAGTGGGTAGATTCATTGTATCCTACCTAACCCTAAAATGGACGATTGTGGTTAAGCGGCAAAAGGTCTTAATGCTCTATTTATAGAGATAGCTGGTTAGAAGCAAAGGTTGTCATGTGTGAGAATCTAAGGAAGACAAGGATTCTAGGGTATTGCTTCATTTAATGGCCGAACAGAAATGACTGCAGTTGGAATGCAAAGCAAGAAGGCTTAAGAGTATGAATGCTTGAAGGTTGAACAAACTATCAGAGCTGAAGTGTGGGAAAGCCAAGTAGAATGGAGGACTGGAACAAAGATCTGTAATCTGCAAGTGAGTTGTAATTTGTTATTAGATCAAGCCTTACTGTTACTTTCTAATCATTGTATCACTCTAGGGTAAATCCTTTGGATTAAGGTTGACATAACAATCATTTGTAAATCCTTTAACCGGGTGACATTTTAATGGAATGGTCTAAATTCCTCTAACAAGGCTCACTCCTAATAGGGTGATTGAAGTCCTTTAACTAGGTCACATTTAACAGTGTGTATTGTAATCTTTAACAGGGTTGAATGAGTAGCATGTTACAGGTGGTTTTTCGATTTCCATGTAAAATCCTTGTGTCAAATGTGTTATTGAATTTGTTATGTTTCATGTTTACATTTCTGCAAAGTTGTTTTGACCTAGGACAGTAACCTACAAAGTTTAAGTATTGTATGATCTAATGCATGCATGACAAGGTTTTATGGATATGGGTCTACTAAGCATTGAAAAGTTTTATTTGTACGTCTGGACCTTAGATAACCGATTCACCCCCCCTTCAGTTGTTATAAAGAATTCCAACAGTTGACCCTACCGGTCTCATTGGCATTATGAAGGGTAGTTGGTGTAATAGATGCTTTACACACCAAAGTGTTGTCATTGATTGGCAACTGGTCAAGAGTATACCATCTTGTGTATTGGTACAGTAGACATGTACATTGGTCTGCATAGGAGATGGAGATAAGATGAAGACTGTTATAGTCAGCATGAAGAGTCATCACTATGACATGGCAGATGCAAACATTGCAAACATTCAAATGGGATTAGCATTTAGACAGAGCGACATAAAACATAAAGGATAAAGGAGTTGAAGCTAGAGATAGAGAAAACTGGCAGAGCTACCAATCTAGACCCCTGTGAAGCACTCAGTGGTAGAATTCAAATTTTGAATTCACTAATTTGAGTAGGATAATTTTCTAGGGCTTCAACACCCAGAAATAAAAAGGACTTCACACATCTGAAACTGTGGTTAGAGAAAATGGCGCAAGTGTTGAGAAGTGGAAAAACTTGAGAAGTGCGGAGAGTTTGTGTGTGCGAATAGATGCATGAGTATGTATGAATAAAAATGAGAAGTGTAAAGCAGATAAGGTGAACCATTTTTGAAGGAAGAAGAGAATGAAGAACAAGAGCTATTGAATAGAGGACTGAGGCGAAGGCTACATTAACCTGAAAGCAGAGTTGTGCATTGTAGAGAAAGAGCAAGTAGATAAAGGCAAGAACAATTATACAGAGACTATAAAGGAATTCACCCAAGCGGCAAGAGGAGATCAAGTTATCTTCTAAAGGTTTACTCTGGAGATCTATCAAGCAAGGTGTGCTACATCTATTAGATCACATTTGATTGCTCTCAAACCATTGTAATAATTTTGTAAACTTTTAATCGAGCATGCTTTAGTAGCAAGCATATGATATATCCTCTAACAAGGTGCCTCTAAGGAGTGCTAAAATCCTTTAACAAGGTAGCCTTGACAAACTGATTGTAATCCTAACAGGTTGTAGACATTCTTAACCTGATGTGTTCTCAAAAGAAGCAAGTCATAGCTCCTAATTGGACAACCTTTTATTTGTAGTAAAAGGCTAGCAGGTATATTATCACCACTGTGGATTTCATCCTCTCATTGAGGGTTTCCACGTATAAATCTGTGTCCATTGATGAATGCTTTTGTGTGTGATTTTACATGCTTCTACTTTATTGCATTTATGATTGTGTTGGCATTTAAGTGGTTGTTGTTCAGTGTGTTTTAAATGGTTAAGAGAATAACCAGTTTTGGAGTTGGTACTGATTCACGCCCCCGTTTAGTACTGGTTGGGACTAACAAGTATCATCTCGAATTTTATTACAAATGTCTTCTTTAGCTGAAGATGACCATATCGGTCATGATGGTCATATTTTTATTTCATAAAATTAGAGATAAAGTTCCCTATTGCAGCAACAATATTCAACACTCTCTCTTAGCAAGAGAGATCTTTAGTGTGATAGTCACACATAGCTGCAACCAGAGATGTTAATGATGAATTCTTATTAAATAGATTCTCATATAAAAAAAATTTAATTCATCATGGTAACATAAAATAGAGTCGCATACATGACTCCCACCATACCTCATTGCAGAGGGTGGAACATGGGCTTTCACCTCAAACTTCTACCAGAGAAAAATGCAATTCCACCATGCTTCAATGCAGAGGGTGGATTCAAGGGCTTCCACTAAATTTATTAGTCATGGATTCTCTCAACATAACAATAAAGAACAAGCAACTTATTAATATTCAACAAAAAAATCATGGAATCATTCAACGTGAAATGCCTGCAAGGATCACAACCAACTTACATCATGAGTTCTCTCAACATGATGCTGTCATGGAATCTCTCAACATGACATCCAACTCCCATCATAGAATCTCTCAATGTGATGACATCATGGACTCTCGACTTTGATGTTCACTATGATTTCCCTCATAAGTGAAAGAGTTATCATAGGTGTCCTTATGACTTTATTAATTTGACATGAATAAGAACTCATAATCAACAAGAAGGAAACTGATAGCTGAGGCTCGTTTCCAATAAGAGTTTCAAATTCTACAATACCTAACTTTGATCATCACTAGAAGATAACTAATGAAACTTCCCTCTGAAGCTAAAACATCTCCCTCTGAATATGTATCATCAAAGCAACATCTTCATCTCATTGCGTCTTAATGATTTTGCAATCAAGGGATGTATTAGAAACTTATAAATCATACATAATTTCCAGTGTTATAATATGAATTCAAGATCATTATTAAAAAGTAGAATACTTATCTTTGGGAGTCTTTAGAAGATAAAACTAAACCAATCAAAATTATGTCACCAATTACTGGTTTGAGCTATTTGATCAAGAATGGTATTGAGTCTTCCTTCATGGATGCCACAATCAACAACACCTGATAGTCTCAGGGCTCTCAAAAACAACTAGATTTATCAATAATTTCAAATGTTCTCTTCTCTCAACTTCACTGTATATATGTCCAAACAATCATTTTAATTTTCATCAATTCAATGCCACAAAATATTTGAGTAAATAACTGAGAATTATAAATTTATAAATTATTGATGAAGTCACTACATGAAGTCGCCACACACATAAGATATTTGAACCAGCCGATTAGCACACACCATTGGCTAACTCGTTTTTGCCGAATATGAAGGGAGAAAGGAAAACAATGGAACCAAACCATAACTCCAGCAAGAACTCTTCACGATTCACACTTATCATGGTCTCTTATATGATATTGCATCCACAGGAGCACGACTTATTAAATCTTTTGGTTGTCGATATAGAATGAGCTTGCATCCACACCATCACCAATGGGCAAGACAGATATCCAAGAGACGTGCAATTTAAGAATGATGAAAACCGATGAGAGACTTGAGACTTTATTCGAAGATGACAAGATTGTAGATTATGGAGGACTTCCTCCCCTATAGTCTTGGAAACATACATATGCAGCTCCAAAAGATGCACAGAGATCGCTAGAACTTGAAGAGCAAACAGCTTGCGATAAACGCAAATGCATATCATAGATAAGTCACGGACTATGCAGATTTTGATTACAATGCGAAGAGTCACAAACAACATGAGACGATACCAACATAAAAATAGGACAGATCAATAGCAATTCTTTGAATGTAACATGCTTTGTGTCTACTCTACTCTATTCTGAGTCTCTGTGATTAGCATTTTTGACTTATCTTTCTCAAGAACAGTTTTGACTTCCTCATAATCAATACCCTGAAAATTTGCTTTTGAATTCCCGTAATGCATACCATAAACAGAACCAAAACCCCTTTCAAGGCCTATTCCCACATCACAACCACCGCCTATATCATGTCCCAGTGTCTGCAATGACTTCCCTTTAAACCCCCAGCTAATGCCAAAATCTCAAACCCCACTCCAAATCCATAAACGGAGTTCGAGTAGGTGTGAGCAGAAACAATTTAAGTCACAGTGTCTTGCCTTTTACTGTGCACACTACAGAAAATTTTCCTCCTTCGTGTGCGTATGCATCGCAGTTTTATTCATCAAATGCTCAACACAAAACAAATACAAAAAATATCTTTAGCGATTTTCTCAGTCTGATATTAGTTTCAACAAACCACAACTGCTATATTCGAAAGAATAAAAAGATAAGAACTGACAGCAAACTGAAATGAAAGATGAGAAGGCAAGGGACCTTGACCCGCAATTTTAATAAAACTGATTAAGTCTTCAAAATGCTAGCCGATGATAGATGAATACTCAACAATAATGCCATGTCATCGTAATGCCACGATAAAGAAGGTGAGAAAGATTTATCGACCATCTTAGAAGAAATGCATCTATTTCACTGCTACTCAAGATTTGAACATATGCAGAAAACCTAAAATGTTTATGAGCATTGCAGCATATACATGAAAAGGGACTACCTTAACTATTGTAATCAAAATTGGGCTTTGATACTATTATAATGTTATGGCCAAAAAATATTAGATAAACAACAATAAAGAAGAACAAAATAGGAACAAATAAATTTTATGTTGGGAAAACCCTTCCACTTGAAAGGAAAAACCCAGCCACACCAGCAAAAATACATCTTTTATTGATAATAAAAATGTTCAAGTGTACAATGCTTTTCGCTTGATACAATGCATATAAAGTATAGAGAGATTCTTCATTACACAAATGAAGGTCTCTTCGTTTCCATATATTACAAATGTCTTCTATAGTTGAAGATGACCATAACGGTCACAAGGGTCATATTCTTATTTCATAAAATCAGAGATAAAGACCTCTACTGCAACTACAATCTTCGACATACTTATAGAGAGTGGAACAAGGGCTCTCACCTTAGACCTCTCCCAGAGAAGAATGCATTTTCACCATGTCTACTTGCAGAGGGCGAATCCACCATACCTGCTCGCAGAGGGTGGAACAAGGGATTTCACCTTGAGTTTCTTTCACAGAGAAGAACTCATTAATAATGTGTATAAGAATGACCGAGATTCTCTCTCTACAGAGACTTCCTCTCAATAGGGGCAACTTTGATCACCATAATAGGATAGTTGAGGAAACCTCTCTTTGAAGCTGAAAAATTTCCCTTTGAGTATCATTTCTTGGATATGATCTTTCTCTTTTAAAATATGTATCATCAAAGCAACTTTCTTATGTTCATAATCTCACATCATCTCATTGCTTCTTGTTGCCTTCATTATTAGAGCAACGCTTAACATAATTTCACTTCTCTTGTTTGTGGAAATCTTGGCACCCATTTGTAGAGGCCCAAATTTTTGACAAGAAGTCTCATGAAATTGCTATCACATAAAAGATACCTGGTTGGATCCATAATTGATAGCCTCCAACCTCAAATCAGACACATTGATAACCCATCTTTGAGGTCCTCCGTTAGAACCCTCTATATGATAAGCAAATGTAGCTTCACAACCATTCACATCCTTACCCCTCTTTCTTCTCACACTCCTCTGCAAAGCTATTAGGCTTGAAAATGTATAAAAAATATTTCTCACCAGCATGTCAGTCTGGAGGCAAACTTCATAATCAATTGTGGATTGCATTAAGTAAAGATACTTGGCATATATATTGACAACTTTAAGCGTTTCTTCTCATACAAAATCAAATCATGGCTCCACTCCTCCAACAAAGTACTGCTTTCAGAAGAGCATCTGCCATAGCCAAATAGACAACAGATGGCTCCTCCAGCCCAGCAATCTCCTCAGCCTGACACTTAATCACTTCCTTTCCACGACAAGTCCTCAGATCCTCGTCATCCCTAACTTTAGCCTAGCTCTCCAGCTTCAGCAGAGAATGAAAACACAACCTTCTTGTAGCTTTGTCAACAATAGCATTGTCAAAATTCTGGTTACTAGTACACAAAGCAGCAAAATGCATTTGTAAACCTTCAAACTAATCTGCTGCTGTTTCAAAAATCCTTTAGAACTGCTAATAATAGCTTCTTCCTTCTTCCCAGCCTGCATCTCCATCAATTGAGGAAAGTAAACTAGACCTGCCTTCGCCGACCATTTCATTGTCGGATGAAGAATTTTAGTTGAGCTTCCTAAGTGGAATTCTTGTGGTCAATTCTTGGAGTTGTCATTTTATATGCAAGAGCCACTATATGCATTGAAAGACCAAAGCAACAACATTCATAACTCTTACAATTCCAAACGCTTTCAGATTTTTTTGTAAGACTAAATCTGGAGATGAGCTTGGTATAACACGGACACGATGTCTACCAAAATGTTTTGATCTCAGATCACCAACAGTTCTTGATACGCTAACTAATGAGTCTTATTCAATCTTTGAAACACGTTACTATTTTCTTGAGCATTCATATCTGTTACGAGACTTAAATCTTCCAAATTAACAATAGCATATCAGAGATGAAAAAAGGAACCATGTGGGCAATGAAAAATAGACTGCTGAACACATGGACTGGTAAAAAATATTGACAGCGGAGGCAGACCAACACAAGAGAAAATAACTGACACGAATACACCAACCTTGAAAGATGTACAATATATATTCTGACAATAACAACCAATCTAGAGTAATCAAATACTGTCACTCATATATATCCGAATGCAGAAAAACAACCCCGATCACACAGAAAAAATTACCAAAGCCGTCTCTTTATTATCGATACTTATCTACTTGACTTAAAAAAAAAGATTTATCTATGCTTGATGCCATTCACCACTATCAAAAATAATAAGATACAATATTAGTGAAGGACATAAAAGATTATTGGTTTCCAAAGAGTGCGAACCAATGAATTTAAATGTATGGATGGCACTTTGATAAACAAATATAAGAGCACATGACTAGATGCCATGAAAATATGCACCACGATGAAGGCATCAAAGTCAGGTGACAGCACAAATAGGAATTCATAATGAAATAACAAGAAAGGTATGAAACAGGATGAGAAACAATATAAAAAAATGCAGAAGATCTCATACAATTTGCAGAAAAAAAAAATTGAAGCATTCTGAAACAGATATACAGACTCCTTTATTGCTGTTATCTAACTTGGCTCTGATACCATGTTAATGTTTAGCACAGAAAAATGATAAACAACAATAAACAAATAAGAATAAAATAAGTACAAAAAGACACAATAACCTATCCTAGAAAAACCCTTCAATTTGAAGGGAAAAACCCAGCCACACTAGAAATTTTTTTCTTTTATTGATAATAAATATTCAAGTACAATGCTTTCCACTTGATGTTGTTCATAAGCACACAAGGCAATCATGTATATATATAGAATTGAAAGATGCTTTGTATCACAACCGAAGGTCTCTTCAATTTTTAAATACAAGACTTCATATTTCCAAATGCATGATGCTTCGTATGACACGTCTCTTTACATAATATTATCTCAGATATTATCATAAGTATCTTCTCCAACTGTTGACACAATACAAAGGTATTATCTCTATTTCAAATAGAAAAATCAGAGATAAAGATCTCTATCAGAGCTACAATCTTCAACAAATCTAAGATGCATCATCGTGGGTTCACCATAGTGTTGTTTTCGCAGAGATCACTGCAAATATAGTTACATTATCATTTTTGGTATATGCTTTCCAAATGGCAGCCATCTTTCTAATATAGGATGAAGTATGGATGGACATGTCTATTCATTAATATTTAATTAATATAAAGACAACTAAATATCTCATATATTTAATATATTATAATATAGATTATATCTCAAATATATATATAATATATATTTGCACTATAGTTTATCCAACTAAAGCCACCAAACATTAACACATAGCAGGATACAGATTTGGCTGATATAATTATTAGTGTCCAAAAACAAAATACTTGTGGTGGCATCATAAAATTAGAGTAGTTTAAGTAGGAAATCCTATTAGTAGCCTGAGGTCAGATAACTTGTCAAGATCTCATTTCCTCCAGTAAATTTGTTAGATGGTCTCTAGGCTCTAGCCTTGTGAGCCCTGAACTTGTGAATGAGGTGCTGCATTCTAATAACCAGAGGTCTCTGGAGATTCAGTTTTTCCCCTTAACAAGTTCAATGTTCTTTAGAATTCCTGTTATGTGAGGAAATTCCTGTATCACCGGTTTCATGATTTCTGTTATTGGCTTTGTTGGGAAGCTAAGATCAGTTCTAAACATGTTATGCTACACAGTTGATTTGCCAAATTTTGCTGGTCAGTCTCTGCATCAAGCTTGACTCACGCTATGTAACTATCATCCTAACCATTATTCAAATGGTCACCAGCATGGCTGTACCATTAATATTTACATTTGAAACACATCTTAGACACAAGAAATATGTTAAAACTTGCTGGAGCTGGCTATTAGTCTAAATTTAATGGTAAAGACACGGATATGCTTTTAAATGAAATGCAGATATTCTTCAGGATTCTCCTACATCTATGGGGAACTAACTTCTTTAAGAATGTACACATTACTTGTTCATGGCGACAGAAGTTACAAATGTCTATCTTAAATTTTGAAAAAAGAAACTCTCATCAAATTGAGAAGAGCTAGATAATATAGATAGGGTACCAAGTACTTGGATAGGTACACTTAACAACAAAGGTAACACTGCCACCCCCCGTCTAAAATAACTTTTGCAAATGTAAAGTACAACTTCTACTTCTGATTAGAGCGAGAATGAAAGATTATCAAAACAATGTAAGTTAAAAGATGATTATAACTTCCATGCCTCAAGATTGCTCCAAGTGATTTGTTAGATTGCTGTTGGGGAGTGCTCGATACAACAATATGTACTTTCAAATACTTTTTCACATGGAAATGCTCGAGGATGGCCTAAGATTATAAATTTGAGATGAGTGAGATGCAAAGCTCTGATTTGATCTTGAATTGGATGGTATAGTTTTGATTGGCTTGCTTGGGGAATGAGAAGCTTACAAGTGGTAATTTGATGGAGGTGCAAATGGATATGATGTAGATTGAGAGAAATAGAGAATTGAGATACCTTCTTTTGATTCTTGAATGGATGGCGGAGATTGAAAATTTTCACAAGCGAAAAGAATCATGGAGATGCATGATCATGACACATGATTGTTCTTACACGTGTGAAAATCGCATGTGGATGTGTGATTATGGCATGTGATAAATCTCACATGTGGATGTGTGATTACGGCAAGTAATTGATCTTACATGTGTGAGAATTGCAGGTGGGTGTGCATTTATGACAAATAAATTAATAGTAGAACTCAAAGATTTGTGAAATGGACAATGTAATCTTGGGGTAACAGATGATGGAGATCCAAACTTGCTTTTGTTTTGGATTGAGAAATGGATGGCTAGTATTAGGTTCAAGCAAAGTAATGGCTAGGGTTTGAAATTGATTTGATCTTGGCATTGATAAAATGAATTAAAAAATAATCGTTAAAATAGGTGTTAGGGGATAGTTATTAGAGTAAAATCTCTCTAATTTTGTTTCTCTCTCTTCCGTAGATTTACTTCTATTTCTAATGGTCACTATTCTTCTATGTTTCCATATTCTCTCTGTGTTCAATATGGAAACTTTCTTTCTCTTCAAAATGTTTCAATTTTCTCTCTTTGTTTGTTATAGAAACTTTCTTCTGTATACTTGTATACATAGATCATTTATGATCTCTGTTTAATAACACTTCATTATTTTACCATAATATGATATCAGAGCAAGTCGATTGGATATCATAAAATTTGGCAGATTTTTTAAGAAAAAATTGAGCCTCTTTTGACTTGAAAATTTTTCTAGAAATTTTTTGTTCGATTTTTTAGAAATAAAATTCGTTAGATATATTTTATGGAACTTTTGTGGTTCGTCTTTGAAGTTTTTTGCTAGAAATTGTAAGCTTGGTTAAGGGTTTTGATCTTGTGATTTCTTGGTTGCTGCAAAAGTCTCTGATTTTTTAGGGTTGCATGTACCTGCATGTTTGTTGCATGTATTTGCATGCGCTGATTTACCATGTGAAGCCCTGTGTTTTGTCCCCTGTTGTCACAAAGGACCAAAGTTTTTACCTAAGGACAACCTTGTGAAACATGGAAACAACCTCCAAGCTATGGGACTTGAACTGTGAGGTTGAGTCTTCGGAGAATGCCAGCTTCGTTTACTATCAGGGTGCACCTAACCACTCTTGGAGAGGAAAAGGGAGAAGGAATGCGTGAAAGAAAATCTACTTACTCTAACCTAAGGGGGTTGATGCACCAAAATAGATTGTTCAAACCAATCTCTGCCCATACATGCACTATTGAACCATCATGACACCAAGAGATATACGCATTAAGACTTGCTTTAATCTAACAATCACATGCAAATCAAAAAACCCAAAAGAATGACACAAGGAAAGAGAGGATTCACTTATATACCATTCATAGGCCAAAAGAGATACAGTCATGCAAGATTGCAGATCTCTACAATACACCAATGAGAGGCAAATAGTTCTTGCACTTTACAACAATGGCTGAAGGAGATAAGAATGTCATACAGTTCAGAGGCAAAGGAAATTTACAGTGAAATTGCAGAGCAATATCAGAGAAGTCAGAGAAGAGTCGACCAGTACAAAATCTACAAAAATTGTCTTTATAGCTCAGGCATAAGTGAGATATTCTCTAACTGAAGTTACTCCACAACCACTGCCATTAAGGCTTGATAAAGATTTGGAGAAAATCTGATCTGGGTACAGATTCAGATACAATGAAACCTGATATTTTGTTGAAACAGGGCCCTGACAGAAACGGCGCCATTAACCATTCTGACCAAGTAGGTGGATGAACTGAGGTGGCGAAGTGTTTTCCTGCTGTTTACTGAATTCAACATTCACTCGGGAGTGGTTGGAATTGATCATGAGGATCAAATCACGCAACAAAACTCGATCCCCTCCGTTTCTAGCTCGTGAATCAGCGAAGTCAGCAAGTCAACCGAACTGTGCCACTAGGATGAGCTACGTGGGCCAATAGCCTTTTATTTTTTTGCCACCTCGCAAGGTCTTCCCGAGTTTGACCACATCTTTATAACTGACTGTGCCACCTCCTCAGAACCCTGATCGTGGCAGTCTCCCAACTGCCAGCCTCTAACTGTTAATGCCTTAACCGGGCCCGCTGGGACACGTGTCCTTTAGGCGCTTCCTCGCATTGCTTAATTACCTTGCATCTCCATATTGCGGGAAAGCGTCGATCGTTGATCTCTGTAAGATTGATGATCATGAAGATCTTCATTACACTGCGCCTGTCCCACTAAAATTTCTGGGCCCACGAACACTCAGCACAACCTGACATCCAACTCAACAACCTGGTACCACCTTGGTATCACCTTGCGGCATATGGAACAAACTCGACCCCACAAGGACACGCAGTAGCGAAGTGCTTGCCCGCATTCCTTAACATCCTTGCATCTTTATATTGCGGGCAAGCGCCAATCCTCGATCTCATTCCATCGGACGGTGTTCATAACATGTGCCCTCTGAACCTGCGTGAATATCCTCTATGACGTCACTAGAACATGTGTCACCAGGGCGCTTGCACGCATTGTCAGAAAGTCTAACAAAAGACAAAATGCAGGAAAGCAGGCGCTAATCAAACTGCCAGCTCACCAGTAGCTCTTTCCCTCTGCGACCCACAAGAAGAAAATGGACCCACCTGCCAAGCGTTGCGAAGGGGCTTCCCCGCATTATGTAAAGGTCGTGCATCTTGAGGATGCGGGAAAGCACCCACCGTAGATCATGAAAGATCTGACGGCGCGGAAAGTTGTGGGCCAGCGAAAATAACTTAGGGAAATAGGAAATACCATAGAGTTTTAAATGTTTTATTTTTTGATATTTCCATGCATTTAAATAATACTAAAGATGTTAAGTGGCCATTGGGTGGGGTTTGCATTCAAAATTCAAA
Organism: Cupressus sempervirens; assembly: GCA_028749045.1. Classification (NCBI taxonomy): domain Eukaryota; kingdom Viridiplantae; phylum Streptophyta; class Pinopsida; order Cupressales; family Cupressaceae; genus Cupressus; species Cupressus sempervirens. Next base: position 928,067,539 of record CM053785.1, on the reverse strand, counting down.
TTTTGGCGAGGGTAAAATTAGGTAACATTTCTGGCGACTCAAAGGGGATGCAAGCCAGCTATGCGTATGACCAGTGGCCTTATGCATCCATTGGGCTATAGAGTCGTAAAAACTGTGGATCAGTGCATTGTGAAACCCTAACCCTACCTCTGTGGGAACAAAACCCTAGAAAACCCTGTTTTTGCAACTTTCCAAACTCAGCAAAACACGTGCTCGTGCACTTCTTGGAAAGCAGGAAATCAACAGAAAGAAAACTAGGCTACCTATGTACATGAAACCTCAACCCCTGTCAGAAACATGGTTTGAGATAGATCCCATTGACTGGGATAGGCGAAATTTCACCACCAGGCTTGTTTAATTGAAAAGCATTAGCCTACTTGCAACTGACAATCACATAGGGGCCACTCCATAGTGCATCAAATTTTGAGTGTCTTCCTGGTTTTGACTTGTCTGTATCCCATTTCAAAACCAAATCACCCTCTTTGAAGATTTTGACGCTAGCCTTCTTGTCAAAGCTCCCTTTCACCTGCTGCTGATGTGTTTCAAGGGTCTGTATGGCCTGACTTCTTTTCTCTTCCAGCTCCATCAGCTTTGCCATTCTTACTGTCATGGCATCATCTTCAATTAGCTCCAGCTGATGAGCGAGTTCTAGGGATGGGAATTCTAATGAAATTGAAAGCCTTGCTTCTCTGCCATATAACAACATAAATGGTGAATTTCCTACTGACCTCTTAGGTGTTATTCTGTCAGCCCACAGTGCAGTCCTCAACTTTTGATGCCAATACCTTTGGTTATCCTCTATAGTTCTTTTCATAACCCTGATCAAGTTTTTGTTGGATGACTCAGCCAAACCATTGCCTTGAGGATAGTAGTTTGAGGATGTGCTCAAGTAGATATTATGGTCAACTACCCATGCACAAATCTAAGCTCCTACAAAAGATTTTGCATTATTTGAAATAATGGTTGAAGGGGCACCAAACCTGGTCACAATTCCGTCCAGGAACTCAACAACTGAAGATTCTGTGGCGTCCTTCAATGCAACTGCCTCTGTCCATCTGGTGAAGTAATTTGTAGTAGCTAAAATCCATTTGTGACCAGAACTAGAAGAAGGATTGATAGGGCCTATGAAATCCAATCCCCATTGAGTAAAAGGTTGGTCCACCTGAATGGGATGAAGAGGAAGAGCTGCAAGCTTTTGCTTACCAGAAAAGAAGGCACATTTTTCACACTTCCTCACATACATATGACAATCATAGAACAGGGATGGCTAGTAGTAACCAACCCTCATGATCTTCATTGCAGTTGTCCTTGTTGAGAAGTGACCACCATCAGGACCATCATGAGGCTCTTTGATCATTCTTTCAGCTTGGTCTATGTCAATGCATCTTAATAGGGCTCCATTAAAATCTTTTCTGAAAAGGATACCATCAACTATGACATAAGGAATTGACTATAATCTATATTGTCTCCTTTTAGTTCTATCTAATCCTTGAGGATATCCATTGCCTAATAAGAAATTCTTCATATCATCCATCCAATTCCTTGGGTCATCATTTCTTGTCTATTGTTGTTCCGTTAGTATCATAGCGAATTCCTCATCCGGTTCCTGATATGATATCATCTGTTTACACAACCCTTTCCCTCTTACCAGCTTGGTGATCTGGATGTCAACATCATATTCCGTTACTTTAGTAATCCAACCAGCTCTCTTCTCACTAATATCTTTGCTCAAAAGGAAATCCTCCACACTCGCATGGGGTACTAACAGATAAATTTTATTATGAGACAGGAGGTGTCTAAATTTCTTTAAAGCTCTGATGACTGCAAGGGCTTACTTTTCTACATAGCTGTATTTGTCTTCATACTCTTTAAGCCCTTCACTAAAGAAGGCTATGGGCTGCTCTTCGTCTTTATCATTTGCTTGAGTCAAGACAGCGGAAATGCTTGACTCACCACCTAGGGTATAAAGGATGAAATCCTTTTCAAAACTTGGATTAATGAGAGTAGGGGCTGAGCCTATGGCTACCTTAAATCTCTTCAAAACTTTCCTTCCCTTCCTTGGTCCATGCAAAGACCATACTTTTCTTGAGCATAGCTGTAAGGGGTTTCACCATGGTAGCAAGATTAGGGATAAATCTCCTCACAAAATTTATCCTACCAAGGAAACTTTGCAACCCTTTCTTATGTTTAGGAAGAGGAAGAGCAAGTATTGCTTTTGTTCTTTTTGGATCAATGGTTAAACCATCCTCAGATACAATGTGTCCTAATAATTTTCCTTGATTGGTAGCAAAGACATACTTGCTCGGGTTAAGGGATACCCCAAACTCTCTACACCTTGAGAACACCTGTCTTAAATGATCAAAATGATCTTCTACATTCTTTGAATACACTGTGATATCATCAAGGTAAACTAATACAAACTTTCCAATCACATTTTTGAAGGCCATCTCCATTGCCTTCTGAAACGTAGCACCTGCATTGGTTAGCCCAAATGGCATCTTACAATAAGCATAGGTACTCCATTTGGTGGTAAATGCAGTCTTGTATCTATCAGACTATTTGACTAGCACTTGATTGTAGCCATAAAATCCATCAAGAAATGAAAACCTCTTTGAACCACTGACATTGGACAAAATCTGCTCTATGGAAGGGAGAGGATGGTGATCTTTAAGGGAAGCTTGGTTAAGGTCCCTAAAGTCCACACACAATCTAATTTCTCCATTCTTCTTCCTAACAGGAACAAGGTTTGCTACCCATGACGAGTGCTTGATGGGGAAAATTATATTGGCCTCAATCAATTTGGATAGCTCATTTCTCATTAAGGGTTCACTTTTGGGATTCACTGGCCTTTCTTTTTCTCTTACTCGTTTGACATTATCAATTAAATCTATGGTATGCTGAAACAACCTTGGGTCAAAACCCTTTAAGTCATCATACGTCCAGGCAAATACATCATTAAATTCTTGACATAGATGAATAAAACTTTCTTGCTCAATCTCAGAACATACCTTCCCCATGTTTAAGGATTTCCCATTAGCAACCATGACTGGGGTGTGATCATCTTCGTCAGCAGCTAGGTTCATGACTCTGCCTCTTGCTTGGTCATCAAGATTGAAAAGACTCTCTAAGGTAATGAGACCCTTAGGCAATTTGTTGGAACTCAGATTAATGATTTGATCACCATATTGATCCTGCAGTCTTGACTGGTTTCTATCTGAAATTTTGCTTCATTCTGCAAGAAGCTTACAATTTGTTCATCAGATTCAAACACTTGCCAATGGATGTTGTTGTTAGGGACGACAGGCCTTACTACTATTTTGATTTGTTGCTTCTTCTTCTCCTCAAGATTCCCTAGCACATCATGAGATGCACCTATTGCTGCAAGTCTATCAGCATATCTATTTTCTTTTCTAGGGATGCTTTGAATATTAAATGCATTGAAACCCTCAAGCAAATCCCATACCTGTTGTGAAGTTTTCACACCATCGCCCCAAAATCTTTGGGGACCCCCCTTTTTTCTAATCACCTTGGCAAATTTTTGGATTGTCCAACAATTTTGAGTTTTGAATATTTTGAGCCTTGGACACCTTTAGGACTAGTGGGGAGAAGGTTAGATTTATTTTCACCCGGTTTCAACTTGATTTTCCAGAGCCACCAATTCTATCCTTAGGCCGAACAAATTTCAAAGTTAATTCCAATTTGGCAGGATAAAATTGTAAATTTTGTACTTAGACATTTTTCTTTTGAAAATTTGGATATAATTGTGTAAATTTGGATAATTTTCAAAAATGAAAATTTATCTTAATTATTTTTTGGTGAAGAAAATTAATTTTTGTGATGGTGAAATAAAATTGCAAAAATCGATTTTTGGCTTTAGAAGAAATTTTATTTAATTTTTGTCCAAAAAAAAAAAAAAAAAAAAAAAATTATTGGCATAGCAAAATCGATTTGGGTAAGAAATTGCAAAAAAATGGCTTTAATAGATTAAAATTGCCTTGAAAACTTTTGCCTTTAATGAAATTGGTAATTTAATATTGAAAAATGGCTTTTGGTTAGCCAAAATCCAATTTTAATGACGTATTAATTACTAAATCCTCATTAAATGGAAATATTTAACATCTCCAAGGCACCATTTAATTTCTTTTTGCAATTTAGAACTAACTGGCAATTTTAAAAGTTAATTTTCATCGTGGCAAAATTAATTTTGGTTAAGTATTTAATTGTGGGCCATAATTTTGCATTAATTATTTGCTTTTCTTTCTCCCAAGGTCCAAGAAGAAAGCTGGGTATAAGAGGAGGCCTTTCTCCCATTTCTTCCTCACTTCTCACTTCTCCTTCTCAAGGCGTTGGTAATTTTGCAAGAGCAGATCTGCACTCTTCTTGCTTGGCGAAATTTGTGGAGGGCGAAATTTGTGGGAGCTGAAATTTGCGGAAAATAAAATTCTGATTTTTTCAAGAGGCTGCGATGTTTGCCCTAGGTTGGGTAATTTTATTTGGAGGTGAATTGCATTGTAAATTTCTGATTTGCAAGGGATTTGAACTTCTTGAAAGTCATATCCTAGGTTCTGAAAAGTCACTGTAAGTTTACTGGTTAAGGTGAATTTTCATCATCTAGAGTTGCAAGGAGTGCTTAAGCTGACATCCATCTTTCGTTCTAGTCTAAGGATTGCTCCGCTTGGTTCTTCTTGCCTTTTGGTCCACCACTCTACCATCCCGTAATAGTGTGACGAGCATGGAGGATGATAGTGCAAGTAAGAATCCCAAGTGGGCGAACACTAAGAAAGACAAAGAGGATATGATGCCCAAAACTTCCTTTTTCTCGAAAATGAAGAGAATAATCGACACCAATATCTGTACAGTGGACATGATACGGATGAGGGACAGACTGAAGGAAGGACAATCCCCCTTGGCTATAGGTAGAGGTAATTTCAAATCATTTAGAGTTGCAAGGGGTTCTTAAGCTGACATCCATCTTTCGTTCTAGTCTAAGGATTGCTCCGCTTGGTTCTTCTTGCCTTTTGGTCCACCGCTCTACCATCTCGTAATAGGGCGACGAGCATGGAGGATGATAGTGCAAGTAAGAATCTCAAGCGGGCAAACACTAAAAAAGACAAAGAGGATATGACGCCCAAAACTTCCTTCTTCTTGAAAATGAAGTGAATAACCGACACCAATATCTGTACAGTGGACATGATACGGATGAGGGACAGACTGAAGGAAGGACAATCCCCCTTGGCAAAGAAGATGTCAACAAGACAGATTTTGGATCGAAGTTGGATGAGTTGGGAAAGGTTGCTATCAAGAAAAAGCATTTGGGCACCCTTTCCTCTCTTAATGCTTTTATTGGATTTGAGAAAGAATATGAGAAGGATCACGAAAGGATACTACAAGCAGCAAGTGGCGTGGCGAAGTCAGCGGAACTCAGGGCAAAGCACACACCCTGTCCTTCTATGGGAGAAGTTAATGAAAGGCTAGCTAAGTTCATTGCCTTAGCTAAGAAAATGAAAGAAAAGGGAAGATTTATATTAGAAGATTATTTGATGTAAGCCCAAGTGGCAATTTCCCTTTTTTCTAGAATAGGACAAGTGTCTATTTCTGATTGGCCACCATTTTGGTGCCTTCTCATTGGTTGCCACTTTTTGCACTTTTTTCATTGGTCCATTGATGAGGTGGTAGCTTCTCATTGGCCGATGGGGTGGCAACCCTAATTAGGGTTTTGAGAATCCAATCTGGATCGTTGATCTTGTTTTGATCTCCACCGTCCGTTGTATTTTTGGCCCCTATAAAAGGCCATTTTCTCTCATTTGTAAAGTGTCGGAGAAATTGTTGCGAAGATAATACCAAAATGCTCTCTTTTTCATTGTTACGATTGGCATGTTGATCAAGAACATTGGGTGTTATTGCATGTTTTCTACTTCCACTTAGTTAGATTTCATTTCAAGTTGTTTAAGTTGTTCAAGTGAAAGTAAAGTAGGTGGATAGTTGTATAGTAGCATTGGTAAATGTTTGATAGGGACCAATACTAGACCACTAGCATCCTAGCAGCTAGTTGGGAAGCGTTGTGTGGTAAGCTAGTTTATTTTTCTTTTGAATTATTGCACCTGTGGAAGTGAGGCCGCTGGTTAGCTCTCATTAGGTTTGATCCCCGTCCATTTGCTAACCTTCCATTCATAGGAGTAGGAGTAGAATAATGAATAGTTGGGTAGTTGAAGTTTAGAGAGAAGAAAGTTAGAGTAGATCAAGTGATAGAGCTCATCCATTCACCATCCATCATCGCAACCATCAACATTATCTTCTTCCGCACATTTCACAAACCGAGCCACCATCACCTTCATCCCATCAAAGTCCAAGTCATCCTCAACAATTTACGTAAGGCCGCCTACGTGATTACCAGCAAATCACATCGATAAAATTGAGCGAGTATCCAACGGTGTAAGGAACATTGAAGCTATTGCTTATGTTTTCATGAGTAATAACTTTTCAAGAGAGGAGTTGCATGTTTGATATCCCATATTGAATATTCAAATCCTAATATGTTATGTAAGTGATACAAAACTCGCATCAACATTATCTGGCGCTAGAAGGAGGGCATAAATTCAAATTCATTCTTGAGGAAATTGGAGCATTGGTGAGGTATTCACCCTCCATCGTTGCGCATCAACATTATCTGGCGATAGAAGGAGGGCCTGATCGAAGTTCATTGGAAGGTTGAATTGAAGTAGAGATTGAGGATTGAGCTTTCAAAGTTAGATTTGAGATGAGAGATCTCTTTTAAATCGGAAAAAAAAAAAAAAAAAAAAAAAAAAATCAAAAAATTCAAAAAAGAAAAAAAAAAAGAAAAAAAGAAAGGCTTCTCAATGGATAGGCAAGTGGACATTCTCCCCATTTGGTTTGATTTGAACAAAAGGTTACATCCATGGAATTTGTCTCGACTTGCAGCATCAGGGAGGTGTAGGATACATGGTACTACAGATCATGAGGAGTTGGATTGTTTGGTGTTTCTCTTGAGAGTGGACTTGACATTAAGAGGAAAATTTTCCTTTTCACAAATACATGAGCCTGCAGTCTTTGTCAATTCAGAGGAAGATTTTCTTGTTTTCAAAGAAAATATCAATAGGGAACCAAAAAACACATATGGAAGAAGATCTTGGTGCGTGATACACGGTTACTCTTATTTAGAGTCTACTTGCCCATCTTGCCAAGACACCATTGACTTGGTCAAGTTTCAATTGGGTTGGTATGAGGAAATATCAGTAGGAGGTGGTAAGAATTTCTTTTAGCTTCCAAGTTGGACACCAAAGAATGAAGAGGGTGAGATATATCAAGATGATGTGGTTGATTCTAATGTTCAAGATAAACTTGTGGATGAACCTTCACACATTATATCACGAGGTGGAGAGGTTGACAAGAAAATTGAGGAAACAATTGAATTTATCCAAGAGAGAGAGGAGACGATAAGCAAAGGAAAGGATTCCACCGAGATCCTGATTGAGTCAGATCCAGATGCTTCATCCGATGAGGGTGAAGGCATGTTCGAGAGCTTCAAGAACTTTGTAACTAGAACTGTACAACAAGGAATGGAGTCGGGTGATCGAATATCAGTAGAGAACTTATTATTACCCAATTGGTGTAGAATTCACAATGCATTCCACTCGGAGTTATCTTGCTCCTTGTGTACAGTGGCCTTAGAACAAGTAGAAAAGAGAATCTCAAGGGCTCTAAAACGAGAAGATCAACATGGCAGACAGAAGGTTGAGATTCAACAGGTTGATGAAGCAAAAAATCAACAAGTAAAGACACACGAAGAACTACAAATGGAACATCAAAAGGTGGATGAAAAGGAAATCTTTGGTGAGCCTTCATACATAATTCAAGGGGTGACTCTCGAGGATGGATTGCAAGAAGTTTCAAATATCCTTAAAGAGGAAGATAATCAGGTGGGTGAGTCGAATAAGGAATTACAAGATATCACAAGAGAGTTCAAATATGAGGAAAATATTGATAAACCAATACAAGACACCATCTCCACTACATTCTTTGGGGGGATGTTTGAAGATCCTACGAAAGAAATACAAAAGGAGTCATTGCCCAAAGGCTTTCAAGGTGATCAAGTTGTTGCAAATGGCATATTTCACCATCAACTTCGACCTCCAGAAATTTTGCCACTTGAAATGGAAGTTGATGGGCATTTCACAAAGACGTATGATGGTTCTCCTATCAGTCTTGAAGGTGCTATGTTTGGTGAGAGTCTATATAAAGAATGACAAGATGTTCCTGAAGAGAGTTCAAAGGGAAATTACATGCTAGATGATGAATCTCCTATTGACGAGGATATGCAAGGATTGTTGAGTGGTGATCAAGTTGCTCCCATGGCAGAGGAAAATAAAGAACAATGTGGGTTGATGCTACAGTTGGATATTGTGTTAGAGCAACTTGGAGAGGAGTTTGATGAGGAAAATATCAAGGAATCCTTGATTTTTGAGGATACACTTGAAGAGATTCACAAGGATTCATGGTTCACGGTCCACAGGGACAAGCCTCCAAAGACGATATTTCATGAGCTTGATTTCAAGATTGATCTTGCCTGGACTACCAATGAGTTTGATGCAGATGTTAGAGGGAAGATTCATCACCAATTGCGACCTCCTGAAGCCGTGGATGATCAATTGAGGTTTAAACAAGAGCTACCACCTAAAGCACACCAGGTTGTTTCTTTCCTTGCTCTTAAAGATGAAAAGTTTGAAAGTTTTTATTTTGATTATGGAAATTCTGGAGAAACAACTTGTATTTGGATTGATCATGGGCCCTATGAGTTGCCTGAATTGTTAGTCTTGCATGTTAATTTTCTAGAGTTTGAGTTTGAGGTGACCAAATTTTTTTCAAAGTACAAGGATGAGTTTGCGAGATTGAGAACTATGACTCAAACCTTGTTACTTTTGAACATCTTGAGTAACCATGTTAGATCCAATGTATATATTAGATTGGTTAGTGTTGTCCCTTTAGAGTCTTGTACATAGTTAGGGTAGGTTTGTCTTGGACCATTTGGTTCAAGAGAGTGGTTTAGGTTTACTTTCAGTTAGTAGTTTAGTTTGCTTTCAGTTCTTTAGAGTAGAGTTTCTTTTAGACCATTTGGCCCAAGGGTTTAGAGTAGTTTTCTTTTAGTTGTTTAGTTTTGGTTAGGCTAGTTTTCTTTCAATTGCTTAGTTTAAGTGTTGCGAGGGAGCTCAAATTTGGTTTGTATCAGGTCATTTGACTTGAGATCTTTTAGCTTCCTTAGAGAGAATTTTGGTTTTGGGTCTTTGCAAGTGCAAAGAGGGGTCCATGTCATCACTCGTGGGCGAGGTGTGTAGATTTTACATTTTTGGTGAGAAAACGGAGTCTGTCTTGTTCATTTCTCGAATACATTTGACAAGGTTCAGAGGTTAAAGGATGTGCTTAGTCGTTGGTCTATGGTAGGACTTGTACTAAACTTGGGTTTAACTTGATAGAGGTTCTTAAGTTATCTCTGGCATGGTTACAACATTCTACTCACACTTAATTGCTCTGAGTTCTTGATGTTTCAAAGTGAAATTGGACTTAGTAAAAATCTTACACCTGCTTCAGCGCCACTGTGGTCTTCCAAACCCTCCGCAAGCTTCATTGCCTGCAAACCAAGCAAAAGATTGAAAAGAAAAAGAAAAAGAGAAAATATCATGAGAAAGGAGAAAAAGCAGTATCAAAGTGAAAATAAAATTGAAATTTGGTTCAAGGGTGTGCAATCATCTCTATTGGTGCTATAAAAATAATCACTTAAGATAAAACCATGATTGTGGTGCTGCAGCGATAACTCCGTCGGGGCTATAGATGCCTGACTGGCAGCGGGGCTCTATCCAGATTGCTTTTGAAGTAAGGATATTATAACAGTTAAGTTCAAAAAATCTAAGAGATTATCAAATTCTTGTTGAGCGGGGAATAAATCATTTGCACACACGAGTAACTTATGGTCAGAGTGCTTAGGTTCAACTTGAGAGTTCTTTCCCTTGTTGAGTGCTCGTCCTTAAGTAGATTTGCGGATAGGCCATCTTGAGATTTTTGTTCTAAGTTACTTATTTCTTGAAATGTTTAGGAACATTTCTTTGGGTTGATGCTAGATGTTGTGAAGTTTTTACACCATTGCCCCAAAATTTTTGGGGACCCCCTTTTTTCTAATCACCTTGGCAAATTTTTGGATTGTCCAACAATTTTGAGCCTTGGACACCTTCAGGGCCAGTGGGGAGAAGGTTAGATTTATTTTCACCCGGTTTCAACTTGATTTTCTAGAGCCACCAATTCTATCCTTAGGCCGAACAAATTTCAAAGTTAATTCCAACTTGGCAAGATAAAATTGTAAATTTTGTACTTAGACATTTTTCTTTTGAAAATTTGGATAATTTTCAAAAATGAAAATTTTGTTAAATTTGGTCTTTTGGAAAATCTTAATTATTTTTTGGTGAAGAAAATTAATTTTTGTGATGGTGAAATAAAATTGCAAAAATTGATTTTTGGCTTTAGAAGAAATTTTATTTTATTTTTGTCAAAAAAAATAAAAATAAAAAATAAAAAAATAAATTTATTGGCATAGCAAAATCGATTTGGGTAAGAAATTGCAAAAAATTGGCTTTAATAGATTAAAATTGCCTTGAAAACTTTTGCCTTTAACGAAATTAGTAATTTAATATTGAAAAATGGCTTTTGGTTAGCCAAAATCCAATTTTAATGACGTATTAATTACTAAATCCTCATTAAATGGAAATATTTAACATCTCCAAGGCACCATTTAATTTCTTTTTGCAATTTAGAACTAATTGGCAATTTTAAAAGTTAATTTTCATCATGGCAAAATTAATTTTGGTTAAGTATTTAATTGTGGGCCATAATTTTGCATTAATTATTTGGTTTTTTTTCTCCCAGGGTCGAAGAAGAAAGCTGGGTATAAGAGGAGGCCTCTCTCCCATTTCTTCCTCACTTATCACTTCTCCTTCTCAAGGTGTTGGTGATTTTGCAAGAGCAGATCTGCACTCTTCTTGCTTGGTGAATTTTGTGGAAGGCGAAATTTGTGGAGGGCAAAATTTGTGGGAGCTGAATTTTGTGGGAGCCGAAATTTGTGGAGGGCGAAATTTGTGGGAGCCAAAATTTGTGGAAAATAAAATTCTGATTTTTTCAAGAGGCTGCGATTTTTGCCCTAGGTTGGGTAATTTTATTTGGAGGTGAATTGCATGGTAAATTTCTGATTTGCAAGGGATTTGAACTTCTTGAAAGTCATATCCTAGGTTCCGAAAAGTCGCTGTAAGTTTACTGGTTAAGGTGAATTTTCATCATCTAGAGTTGCAAGGAGTGCTTAAGCTGACATCCATCTTTCGTTCTAGTCTAAGGATTGCTCCGCTTGGTTCTTCTTGCCTTTTGGTCCACCACTCTACCATCCCGTAATAGGGCGACGAGCATGGAGGATGATAGTGCAAGTAAGAATCCCAAGCGGGCGAACACTAAGAAAGACAAAGAGGATATGACGCCCAAAACTTCCTTCTTCTCGAAAATGAAGAGAATAATCGACACCAATATCTGTATAGTGGACATGATATGGATGAGGGACAGACTGAAGGAAGGACAATCCCCCTTGGCTATAGGTAGAGGTAATTTCAAATCATTTAGGGTTGCAAGGGGTTCTTAAGCTGACATCCATCTTTTGTTCTAGTCTAAGGATTGCTCCGCTTGGTTCTTCTTGCCTTTTGGTCCACCACTCTCCCATCCCGTAATAGGGCGACGAGCATGGAGGATGATAGTGCAAGTAAGAATCCCAATCGGGCGAACACTAAGAAAGACAAAGATGATATGACGCCCAAAACTTCCTTCTTCTTGAAAATGAAGTGAATAACCGACACCAATATCTGTACAGTGGACATGATACGGATGAGGGATAGATTGAAGGAAGGACAATCCCCCTTGGCAAAGAAGATGTCAACGAGACAGATTTTGGATCGAAGTTGGATGAGTTGGGAAAGGTTGCTATCAAGAAAAAGCATTTGGGCACCCTTTCCTCTCGCAGCAAGTGGCGTGGCGAAGTTAGCGAAACTCAGGGCAAAGCACACACCCTGTCCTCCTATGGGAGAAGTTAATGAAAGGATAGCTAAGTTCATTGCCTTGGCTAAGAAAATGAAAGAAAAGGGAAGATTTATATTAGAAGATCATTTGATGTAAGCCCAAGTGGCAATTTACCTTTCTTCTAGAATAGGACAAGTGTCTATTTTTTATTGGCCACCATTTTGGTGCCTTCGCATTGGTTGCCACTTTTGTTTTGATTTCCACCGTCCGTTGTATTTTTGGCTCCTATAAAAGGCCATTTGCTCTCATTTGTAAAGTGTCAGAGAAATTGTTGCGAAGATAATACCAAAATGCTCTCTTTTTCATTGTTGCGATTGGCATGTTGATCAAGAACATTGGGTGTTATTGCATGTTTTCTACTTCCACTTAGATTTCATTTCAAGTTGTTTAAGTTGTTCAAGTGAAAGTAAAGTAGGTGGATAGTTGTATGGTAGCATTGGTAAATGTTTGATAGGGATCAATACTAGACCAGTAGCATCCTAGCGGCTGTTTGGGAAGCTTTGTGTGGTAAGCTAGTTTATTTTTCCTTTGAATCATTGCACCTGTGGAAGTGAGGCCGTTGGTCAGCTCTCATTAGGTTCGATCCCCGTCCATTTGCTAACCTTCCATTCATAGGAGTAAGAGTAGAAGAGTGAATAGTTGGGTAGTTGAAGTTTAGAGAGAAGAAAGTTAGAGTAGATCAAGTTATAGAGCTCATCCATTCACCTTCTATCATCGCAACCATCAACATTATCTGCTTCCGCACATTTCACAGATCGAGCCACCATCACCTTCATCCCATCAAAGTCCAAGTCATCCTCAACAATTTACGTAAGGCCACCTACGTGATTACCAGCAAATCACATCGATAAAATTGAGCGAGTATCCAATGGTGTAAGGAACATTGGAGCTATTGCTTATGTCTTCATGAGTAATAACTTTTCAAGAGAGGAGTTGCATGTTTGATATCTCATATTGAATATTCAAATCCTAATATGTTATGTAAGTGATACAAAACTCGCATCAACAATGCCCTATGTTTATAAGACTTGAGCAAACTGTTCTTGGTGATATTCTGATTTCTCACTTGGTTAACCACCAACTCTCCATATACAGTTAAGGCTTGAATTCCTCTTTTTTGAGCAAGTAGGAGACCCTGAATCAAGGATTCATACTCGGCCACATTATTAGTGCAACTGAACTGGAGCCTAAAGGAGAAGTAGTACCTTACTTGTGCAGGAGAAATCAACATCACACCAACCCCTGATCCATTTTTATTCCTTGAGCCATCAAAGTACATACTCCATATCCCACTCACATCTTCTTTAGTCTCCACAAGATTGGGAACTAGAGCATCTTTCTGTAATATACAATATGTACTGAGGCCTGTCTCAAGGGTTTTTGGCATAGGATCAAATTGATATGCATTAGCCCATTCATCTAAGAGAAAATCAGGTATCTCTGCTAGGGAAGTAGTAGGCTCCTTCATTATGTCATTCTCATCCATTTCTAGGATAGTGCAATTCATGTTGATGAGATTAGGGGTGTAGGGTTCAGTATGATGGAGGGCTTGGGGCTCTGCTCTGATTGAAGCTTTGGTCCCATATCTTGTCCTAAAAGACATATATGACCAATCAGAAGATATGTAACCACCTATTTGGGCAGTGAAGTCTCTTGACAGACAGATGGCAAAATGTGGCTTGACTTCAGCAACGGATATATCTTGAGTTACAGTACAACCAGGGCATGCATGTAGGGCCATTTCCACATTCCTAAGGATCCCTACAGTCTTGATAGTACTACCATCCAACTGTAATACATCCCTAATAATGGGCTCATATTTCATTTCTAAGGCATCAACAACGCACTTAGGCATCACTGAACTACTAGCCCCTGAATCAATCATGCAATTGTGGACTAGTTTACCCCCTATAATTAGAGAAACATAAAATGGAGGGGTTCTAACCTTTTTACTTGTTTCTTCCTCCCTTGATGGTTGTACTAGGCTTGTGGCACTTTCCATGTTGGGTGGCTGATCCTTTGGTTCAATACTTTCCAATTCTTGCTACAACAACCTCTTTTGCATGGGTATAGTAGCAACAACATCCCACATGGAAATATTCACATTTGTCTTCTTCATTTGTTCTACCACACTGAATGGCGTAATAAGTACCTTAGTAGAAGCCTTGGGAGCTGCATTTGTAGGAGGTTGAGATGGAACAACCTGAGGGTCGCTTACATCCTTTCTGCCATTATTTCGCCTTTGTTGTTGAAAGGTATTTGATTGATCATTTACTGCTTGTTCATGAGGTATTACATTTGAAGTTGAGGCTTGATTGGGAGGAGGAGGGGGAGCATCTTCAATAGCTCTTCTTTTGCTCCTAGTGTTGTGAGCAATGGAATCCTGGTTTACATTACAATGTTCCTCCACTTGATGATTCATAAAGGAGCAATCACCTTGTCCTTGCATATACGAAGCATCTTTGAATTGGTCCTCTTTGTATGATTGTCCTGCTATAGGCTCTTGGATGATCAAAGCGAAATAAGATTCAACCTTCTGACACATGCAACAGGCATAGGAGTAGTTACAGGAGGGACAATAATCCTGATCTTGGGCCATGTTGTTTTGAGGAACTATGGCCCTACTTTGGGTTACATTTGAGGTTGAAGCATGGCTATTTTGCCTATTCTGATAAAAAGAATTGTTCCCATGATTATGATTTGAAGGCCTACCACTGTTCAGAGTTTGATATTGCAATTGATGAGCCTTACTACCTTAAACTTGCTGTCTCTCTAAAGTCACCACTTTATTGCTCACTTTTTGCATCACAAAGAAGCTATCCTCCAGCTTCTTCTCTTGGCCCTGCAATCTTTTATCTATGTTCAGCATCATAGATTGCATCATTTCCTTGATTTCATCCAATCCATTTGAAGATGTGGAAGCTTGAGGGACTAGAGCAAGGGATTGTGATGTGGAAGTTGTGGGAAGAGGAGCCATTGCTGGTTTGGAACATCAGGGAAGAAAGGCATAGGGGGCCTTGGAGCTAGCTTACCTCCTTGTATTAGGATCTTTTCCGACTTTATTGCTATGTCATAAGCATTAGGCAAGGTATCTCCTCCCATAGTTTGGATTGTAGTAGCAATGTCACTGTTAAAAGCCCTGAGGTAATGCAAGAAGGCATTACCAGGGGTAGGTTTTACTGAAGTAGGTATTCTATCCCATGTCTTTTGAAATCTATAGTTGAAATCAGTCATACATTCATGGGGGGCTCTTTTTATAGTAGTCAATTGTTCTAAAAGTGACAAATGGTCACTTTTATCCTCAAAGTGTTTGCACAGTCCTGCTCCTAATCCATCCCAATCTGCTATAGAACCATGAGCCAAACCTCTATACCATTGTAGTGCTTTTCCTTTCAAGGATGAGGCTAGAAGCTTGACTGCAACATCGTCCTCTGTAATACCATGGATATTGCAGACATTTGCAACTTCTTGAATGTGTTCTAAGGGAGAGATAGAAGTTTCACCAGTAAATTTTGGTATACTTTTGAGTGCAGCTATTGGTATGTCATGTCTTTGGGCCAATAAAAGAGGACTTCCACCATTAAAGGTGGAAAAAGCATGAGCCCTAGGTTGTGCCATATAGACAAGTGATCTATTGATATGTGCTGATAGCAATCTAGGCTGAGATCTAACAGCAGGAGGAGTAGAGATGGATCTTGCAGGTGTATTTGTTAGTATTGCACTCCTAACTGGTGATAAAGATACTCTAGCCTGCCTTCTTCTGGGATTTGAAAATGAAAGCTCTTGGTAATGAAATTTACCTCTAGAAGATGCCCTTGTTTCAGCTTTGGGCTTGAATTACTGCAACTTTGGTCTGGAACCAGATGTATTTGAAACTCAGAGTTGCCAAGTACTTGAAGAATGAGCCCTTGAAGGCTTGAACACCGAAGCCAGTACTATCTCCTTAGTATTAATCTTGAAATCTTCCTTTTGACATCAGTAGACTTGAAATTTTCTGAATATTGTCCCACCGGGCGTGCCAAAAATTGTTGTCTCAAAGGTTTGCACCCTTGTCCAAAGTTTTTACCTAAGGACAATCTTGTGAAACATAGAAACAACCTTCAAGCTGTGGGACTTGAACTGTGAGGTTGAGTCTTCGGAGAAGGTTGGCTTCCTTTACTATCAGGGTGCACCTAACTACTCTTGGAGAAGAAAAGGGAGAAGGAATGCGTTAAAGCAAATCTACCTACTCTAACCTAAGGGGGTGATGCACCAAAATAGAGTGTTCAAACCACTCTCTGCCCATACATGCACTATTGAACCATCATGACACCAAGAGATATACACATTTAGACTTGCTTTAATCTAACAATCACATGCAAATCAGAAAACCCAAATGAATGACACAAGGAAAGAGAGGATTCACTTATCAGAAAACCCAAATGAATGGCACAAGGAAAGAGAGGATTCACTTATATACCATTCATAGGCCAAAAGAGATACAGTCATGCAAGATTGCAGATCTCTACAATACACCAATGAGAGGCAAATAGTTCTTGCACTTCACAACAATGGCTGAAGGAGATAAGAATGTCATACAGTTCAGAGGCAAAGGGAATTTACAGTGAAATTGCAAAGCAATATCAGAGAAGTCAGAGAAGAGTCGACCAGTACAAAATCTACAAAAATTGCCTTTATAGCTCAGGCATAATTGAGATATTCTCTAACTGAAGTTACTCCACAACCACTGCCATTAAGTCTTGATAAAGATTTGGAGAAAATCTGATCTGGGTATAGATTCAAATACGATGAAACCTGATATTTTGTTGAAATAGGGCCCTGACAGAAACAACGCCATTAACCATTCTGACCAAGTAGGTGAATGAACTGAGGTGGCATAGTGTTTCCCTGCTGTTTACTGAATTCAACATTCTTTCGGGAGTGGTTGGAATTGATCATGAGGATCAAATCGCACAACAAAACTCGATCCCCTCCGTTTCTAGCTTGTGAATCAGCAAAGTCAGCAAGTCAACCAAACTTTGCCACCAGGATGAGCCACGTGGGCCAATAGCCTTTTATTTTTTCGCCACCTCGCAAGGTCTTCCCGAATTTGATCACATCTTTATAATTGACTATGCCGCCTCCTCAGAACCCTGACCGTGGCAGTCTCCCAACTGCCAGCCTCTAACTGTTAATGCCTTAACCGGGCCCGCTGGGACACGTGTCCTTCAGGTGCTTCCCCGCATTGCTTAATTACCTCGCATCTCCATATTGCGGGAAAGCGTCGATCGTTGATCTCTGTAAGATCGACGATCGTGAAGATCCTCATTACACTGCGCCTGCCACACTAAAATTTCTAGGCCCACGAACACTCAACATAACCTGGCATCCAACTCAGCAACCTGGCACCACCTTGGTATCACCCTGCGGCATATGGAACAAACCCGACCCCACAAGGACATGCGGCAGTGAGGCGCTTGCCCGCATTCCTTAACATCCCTGCATCTTCATATTGCAGGCAAGCGCCAGCTGTCGATCTCATTGCATCGGACGGTGTTCATAACATGTGCCCTTTGAACCTGCGTGAATATCCTCTGTGACGTCACTAGGACATGTGTCACCAGGGCGCTTGCCCGCATTGTCAGAAAGTTTGACAAAAGACAAAATGCGGGAAAGCGGGCGCCAATCAAATTGCCAGCTCACCAGTAGCTCTTTCCCTCTGCAGCCCACAAGAAGAAAATGGACCCACTTGCCACGCGTCACGAAGGGGCTTCCCCGCATTATGTAAAGGTCGTGCATCTTGAGGATGCGGGAAAGGGCCCACCGTAGATCATGAAAGATCTGACGGCGCGGAAAGTTGTGGTCCAACGAAAATAACTTAGGGAAATAGGAAATACCATAGAGTTTTAAATGTTTTATTTTTTGATATTTCCATGCATTTAAATAATACTAAAGATGGTAAGTGGCCATTGGGTGGGGTTTGCATTCAAAATTCAAATTTTGGCGGGGGTAAAATTAGGTAACATCGCCTTTAAAAATTAGTGATGGGATTTCATAAATTTTTCCCTTAAAAATATTCTGATGGGTTTTCATGATTTCTCCCTTGAAATTTTTTTGATTCTATAATTCACAAAGTTGTGTGGGATTCTTTTATGGATTTATAATTTTTTCCTCAAAAATTATGTGGGGGGATTTTACCGTTTTTCCTAAAAAGAAAGCTTTGTATTGTTTGGTTTTGATTGATTTTTCACCTAAAAAATCATATTAGGTTTTGACCGATTTGTCACCTCAAAAATTGTGTTTGGTTTTTCTGATTTTTCTCCTAAAAAATGTCTTTTTGTAGTCTATTTTGGGGCATCATGCTCGTCTGCAAGGTTTGGAGAGTTTTGTCGATTTTCATTTTTCCTCGAAATCGTGCTAGCTATTCTGCAGGGAAGAGTGGTTCCATTATCCAACATCACGTTGAATATTTTATGATGATTTCTATCAGATGTTTTGTTGATTCTAAGAGGGTTAGTGGCAAACTCATCCCAATGATAGCCTCTTGTCTCTTTTTGCAAAGCATAAAAAGGGTGTACCCTTCTCTATTCTTTAATGGGCAAATTTTGGCTTTTTGGTCATTAACATTTTGTAGATCCAAAGAGGGTATCAGCAGTGACAATATGTTTTGAAATTTGCTTTGACCAAAAGATTGTAGTTAGAATATTATAATGTTTATTCATTGATCATCTTAGTTAGTCTTTAGTTAATTAGGTAGTTTCTATTTCTGTCTTTAGTTCACGGTTGTTTCTTTTAGAAATATCATCTCTGTAAATCTATATAAAGAGCTTTCATCTCCTTTGTTTAATACAACTATGACAACATCAATTTACCATAACAATAGGGACCCCTAGTTCGACAGGGTTCTATTGTTGGTATAGTACTTATGATTATAGTATATATTGTTAATAATTAATCCATATGTAAACCAACAAATGACCAGTGAAGATGGACTCTTACATGAACATATGATAACCTAAAAATTCATAAATACATTCATTAACAAGATTTTATTTTATTTAATGCTTCACTCAAAATATGCTAGCTGTACAATATAAATGCCACTTTAAAACTAGGATCCTTGTCTAATCAAGTGTTGTTATTATGTAGAAAAATACTATTCTTATGTGTACAATTATCATGGTAGCAGTGTATATCTATTGAAGCATTTATTAAATATTTGTCCTTTCACAAATTAAGAAGGTGAGTACAACAAATATTTTGCATCTTATCATCAAGTATGACGGATTGTTAAAAAATTATGATCACTCTAAAGTTGAATATAAGTTGTATTTTTAAATAATTATGTATTTTTTAATAATAATAAATAGTATTTATGTTCAACTATTGGTTTATTTGAGTTGGATACAAATGTTAGAGATAACAAGATTTGTCACTTTGTGGTTATGAGATCATTTAGGCACTATATAAGATATATTTGAAATAATAATCTGATATTATTATCACATGTGATCTTTTTGTTCAACTACTAGGGGTTTCGTGACTCAGTTTTCGTTGAATCTCTAAAAATTCATTTTAAGGACACTTATGACTAGACATGCTGATGTGGTGAGTTGTGTGATGAGTCACACTTCCAAGCTTGAGTTGTAGATAGATAAGAAATCATTTTACATCTCTAAGAAGATGAAGGTCCTCCAAAATTTCATGCAGCCTCTACATGCTCACAAAATTAACCCACAACTCCTGGACTTTTTCCTCTGGTTAGAAAATGAATTCATAATTAGACGAAAAGGTTATGCTGATTTTGGATAAGATACATCAATTTAGTTAATTAATTATTAGTGATTTATAGAATTAACTTATATCAGAGATTAGTTCAATTAAGTAAAAAATTATTCAATTAGATTCCTGCATTTCTGGATTAAACTGTGTTCAAATTGATGATGAAAATTTGAACGCAGTTTAATCCAGAAATGCAAGAATCTAACATTATGGACAGTGGAAATTATGGGACTTATTGATTCAATTAATTATCCAATGTTGCAATATACTAATTAAATAATTAGTCAGTGATACTAAAAAAGAGCCTATTTAATGAAATAATTAATTTAATTTATCAGAGCAGAGAGATCAATATTAGTTAACATGTAAAGGTGAATATTAGGTGTCTACAGTAGCAAAACAAAATTGTTAACTTCTAAGATATTTCCTTAATTGTGATCCATAACAATTAGCCCTGATGGATAGCTCACTGTCACAATAATCTTCTGACGATAGGTACAATAAATTGCTCTCTAATCAAATGGTAATATTCTGATTTCACAATTTCAAATAATTAATTTTATTTTCGTTGTATGGACATGGACATAGTGGGTGAAACAAAATTAACAAATATTAGATAAGGATTACAGTTGATGCAGGAGCATCCTGGGTGAATTGGCGATTGGCATCATCCAATTTTTTTCTTCTAATCAGTTTGTTTCAGTTTTGGTGTGTTTGGCATCTCCTGTTCATTGAGCTGTGAGAAACAAGTTAATTCTGAGTCTTAGTTCTCTAGAGATCAATCTTTATGCAAATTGATTACATAACGTCTCAAAGAGATATCGTCCAATAAATTGATTGCAGCCTATGCACAGATGAATTTGATCAACTTTCAATCAAGTGCTATGGGTTGACACAATACCAAAACTTCACAACCTTAGCCAGGGTGGAGAGGAAGAGAATTACAAGAACAATGCAAGTTAGTTTGTAATGGCATCAAGCTAGGAATTAAAATGTTACCAAAATGGTAAGCTAGAGGGGAGGCTGCAAAGAATATGGAGAAAGGAAGTAAGAGGGGAAAAAGGCAACGGCGCCTCTGGTCCTTTTCTTCTGAAACTGTTTTTGCACAGCACTGGAGGGAAGGAAGTAGGTATGCAGAAGGAATAGGAGGGATAAGGCAGGCAGTGTCAAGAAGATCTGGAGGTTGGGAAGGAATCCAAAACCAAGCAGGTAAAGGTGTCCCTGATTGGGCTGTGAAGACAAGGGCTTGGATCAGGAAACAAATCACCAAAAAGAGGAAATAGGGACGGTGGTTGGTTCTGCCTCCGTGGCTGAAAGAACTGAGAACCAAGGGGGAATTGATGGTTGCCAGAAATTAAAACCATTTTGGGCAGTAAGGTACGGATGAAATAGTCCCATTTTGAGAGTAGGGAAAAGCAAAATAAGAGAAGGAAGATCGAAGTAAGCTTGTTCATTGGCTGCAGAGATCTGCTGAGAAGAAGAACTTTGTAGCTTTGCAATTTCTTTCTTATTTTGTAGGATTAAGACGATGGTGTTCCTGTTCTGATTATTTTGTGTTCCTTTTATCTGTTTTACCAGAGACACTTTGATGTAGATGTTTGTGTCACTTTAAAGAGTTTGTATTGAATTCTGAGTTCCTGTCGCCTTGGGGACAGAAATGTACTACGTGTGGTTGTGAATATGGAATTCATTTCCATCAATAGCCATAAGATTTCAAATAAATAGCGTTGAAAGTTATAATGATGATTTCATGGAGTGGGATCTGCTTTCTGAAACTAGACTTGTGATGTTATTGTCTCAAAGGCCATGAAATCAATTTATGGCTTGCTTGTAAACATGGACACAATGGTTGAAATAATAACAATTTTTGGATGAGGATGGGTCAGAAGATTTTATATGACCTCCTTTAAATTCATAAATGGTAATATTTCATGGATGTTTGACTTCTGAAACTGGGCTTGTGATGTAATTTTTGGAGTGCGCATGAAATCAATTTATGCTTGCTTTAGTCATCAAATACTTTATGCATGCTATACATCTAGCATGCTAATGCAGCTTACGTTCAGGTTGTCTTGGTATTATTAGGTTCAGACTTCAATTCTCTTTTTGTGAATTTATTGATTGTCTTTCAAATGACCTGTACACATAATGTACTCTGCTGCAATCTAAGTTAAGCTTGTTTTGGAATACTAAGAACTGAAAATAAATTCTTTTGTTGACAATCAATTTTTCAATTTCCAATGCAACTTGACAATGGATTTATATGTTTTTAAAGGAAACCGTTACTGTTGGTGCATTATGCATCTGTACCTTGATTAGCTGTTTTGACTTGACCATATAAATACTTCTTGTGAATTTAGTAATCGAGTCTTTCATATGACCTGTACACCTAATGTACTACTGCAATATAAGTTAAGCTTGTTTTGGAAATAATAACTGAACATAAATACTTTTGTTGTCAATTAATCTCTCAATTTCTAATGCAACTTGACAATGGATTTATATGTTTTAAAAATAAACTGTTACAGTGGGTGGATTATGCATCTGTACCTTGATTGGTTGTTTTGACTTGACCATATCAGTACCTTTTCATCTTCAGGTCATCCTGCTCTTATAGGACGCCATAAACCATTCCCTGTAACAAGAGAAGCAGCAGAGAGATGGCTTCAGCACATGCAAAATGCATTAGATAGCGTTCCCAAAATTGATGCTGATTCAAAGACTCGTATGCAGAATTTCTTCAGGTACAGAATTCTTGTCATTTACAAGTTAGGCTTTCACAAGAAAATCTGTTAGGCTTAAAGTTGTGTTTCACTTTGGGAGAATAATTTTTGTTGCTTGTGACAGGCACACAGCCTTTTTTCTTGTAGCGGGAAATGAAATGATGAATGAACAGCAAAGATGTGCCCACAATCCACAGCATAAACAATGAATTGAATTCCACTTGGACTACCCTCAACGTAAAGTGAACTTTTAAGATAATATAGTTGATGCTGAAGATCAATTAAGTAATGCAGAAGTGTCCATACATTGGAAATATATCTAAGCATGATAACCAAAGTGATTATGTAATTGAAAGGCCTGAATACGTGTTTCTAATATCATGGTAATCATATATTTTGAGATGTCATTGGAAGTATATCTAAGCATGATAACCAAACTAATTATGTAATTGCAAGGCCTGAATACATGTTTCTAATATAATGACAATCATATATTTTGAGATGTTTGAAAACGATAAGGAAATTTGAAAACAAAAGTCAGGATGTTTCGTAGTAAATATTTTGAGCTTTGCAATCTTCTCATTCACACTAATCAATTTAGAATTTCTGTGATGTTTGATTATTCTGGTTAGCCTAAAAACCTCTATATTGAAAAAACTGTCCAAGTTATTGTTCTTTTTACTGTAGGAAAACAAGTGCCACTTTTATCAAGAGATAGTAAATGTTGACATAATTTTGAATCACACTAAAGATTAATGCAGTAGCATACATGGTTAATGGTAATCAGCATCAATCAAAATGAGAGTGTTTTAGTTTGGCTCGAAATGAAATTGTGGCATAGCTTTAGAAGCTTCCAAGCAAATTCAAATGGTAGGTGTAATGCCAAATTCCACCTCTGTCAGCATCCAAGAAAAGAAATGGAAGGAATTTGATAAGGTCAAGTGGAAGTGCAAGAGTTAGAAGTTAAAAATTCTAGGGTGGAAAAAATAAAGTAGAAACTGGCCAAGAAAGAGAAGCCTCCGACCCAAGAAAGCCATGAATCTTTGTGCTTGGCAGAAAGGAAAAGACATGATTTGTCTTATATGTTTGCAGAGAAATGATTTAAAGAGAGAGCTCTATGTAGCAGAAAAGAGCTTCAGGTCCATTTAACACAGTTAATTTTAAAATTGCAGATTCTAATGAGAGATTGAATAAAGGAAAATATAGGTGTGCAGAGAAGATTTGAAAAGGAACAAAAAAAGAAAATACTAGAAGTTGGAAGCTGTAGAATAGAGGTGAAAAGCTGTGTGGGAGGGGAGTCATTTGTAGCGTTGTGAAGGTATGAGCAGAGGAAGAGTAAGTAGTAAGTAAAGAGTTAAGTTCTATGAAATTGCAGATTAGAGTAGTATGCTCAGAGTGAAAGATAGAAAACATAGTTGAAGCCGAAAGACTTGATATAGAGCTAAATCTGTGATGACAGCTTGCAATTTTCATACACTGTATGGAGATTTGGATACATTGGTTGTACTTGTAATGGTTTTCAGTATGAAAGATTTAGTATTATGCATAGTAACACAGGGACGTGTCCCCCCCCTTTTTGCCTGACGTTTCAGAGACTTCAACGCATTGGAGACTTGGGGACTCCGTCTCCCCGTCCCTAGCAGTGCCACCAGATTCCGCCACCTCCACCGAGGATGGGGACATCTTGATATTCACTATTTGCAGCTTCGACTATTTATGTTTAATGTTCGATGTTCCAATTCAATGCAATGTTCAAGTATTCACTCTTTTACATCTTTATATCCTATATTGCAATACATATTTTTATAACTAGCATTTTTAAGTACCAATATTCACCCCTCTTGTCCCTCGCCGCCGTCCCCCCACTGTCCCCCCGTCGTCCCTAAATTAAGGCCCCTTTGTCCCCCCGTCCTGGAAACTTGTCCCCCCGTTTCGCCGTCCCCCCGTCCCCCAGGGCGGTGTAACTATGGTATTATGATTTCAGTTCGTTTGGACATTTGAAGTTGATTGATTGTGAGTTTGGGTATATTTTCAATTGCTTTTTCTGCATAAATGGTACCAGAGCTAGATGATCCTGAGCGTGCAAGTAGAGTTGGTGGAGAAAGGAAATTTTCACCAGGATGGAGCTTGTGGGTATCGAGAAAAATGTATCCAAGAGAAGCCCTGTGTAGTTGGGTAGCGGTGGAGTTAGAAGTGGATGAAGGAATCCTCCAAATTTTGTCCTTGATGGAGCACTGTGTCCTTGGAGCATTATAAGAAGAAACTAGAAGATATTTTGCTCAAGGAGAGAACCTCAGAGTGAAGAATACAAGATACAAAGAATGACAATGATAGAAGTGATGAAGAAGATGCAACAACAACAACAATTGTGAGTGATCGTTTAGCAAGGGTATTGTCAAAAATAGAAATGAGACCAAAAATTGATGCCCCTGATGCCCCTACATTAAATGGAAATTTGAATCTTGAAGAGTTAATTGATTGAATAAATAACATGGAAGAGTATTTTGAATTTGAAGAAGTTGAGGACATTGAGAGTGTGATTTTCAAAGACTTGGTTGAAGGGGCATGCCTCTATTTGATGGAGAGAGGTGCAGCTTGAAAGAGGAAGAAGAGGTAAAGACAAGATTACTAAATGAGATAGGATGGTGGAAAAACTGGAAAGGTAGTTTATTCTAGTTGATTATAGATTAAACTTGTTAAAGAAGATACAAAGTCTTAGACAAGGATGAAGAATGATGAAAGAATATAGAGAAGATTTTCATAGGATTTTGATTTGGATTGGTCATTTAAAGGCCAATAGCTTGTTATATTAATGGGTTGAAGCCAAGTATGCACAGAGAGATGACTTTGTTGAGAGTTTACACAATGGAAGATCCATACCATTTTGCCTTGAATATCCAAGAAAGGCTGAACAAGAAATTTGAGAACAAGCAAAGAGGTGGTAGAGATGAAACTAAAGAGGGAAAATTAAATGGTGATTGGGATGAGAATTCAAATCAGAAAATAAAAACAGTGAAGGCAGCAACAAAAATACAAGAACTCACAGTCCTTTATTTTTTTTGGTTCAAAATCATTATAAAAATGTCTTATCATTTCTTGTTCCAAATAAATAATAAACAATAAAAATGTATTTCAAATATTGACAGTATGGATTTTAAATCTCTTTTCAACACTATTTTCTTATATTATTTTTACATCCTTTGAATTGTCTTACTATTTTGTTTCTTTATAAACATTAATTTAGATTAAAATTTTCCGTGTGAACTTCTTAAAATAAAGTTCTCTTATAAAATATTAAGAGTTGTAATTTCATCATAACAAAAATTTTCTCTATTTCTAAATTTTTGTTTGCTAAAAAATAAGAAGATGTTTTTCATTTGGTTTATACTATTTGTTCTTGTCAATAACTCATGCTCTTGTCTTGTTATATTAAACACATTTGCTTGTATGACGTGTTTGTGGGCAATTGTTCTCTTATTCCTAGGTTGTTTTGGTGTAATGGTATTCTCTTCACATTATTAGTTATATAGATATATTGTTTTCTTTGATTCTTTTTCCTTGCTAGCCACTATGCTTTGACCATCGAACAAATCTATCTTGCATTTTCAACAAAAACTCTACGAGAGGTCTTGTTTATAATATTTAAACATTAAAAACATAAATCAGTTTAAAAAAAATAAATATTTCTTGAATTTTTTCATTAAATACAAATTAACTTGATTATAAATAAAACCTATAGTATATGTACAGACATAATAATTTAATATATAAATATGATTTATTATACTCTATTACTAATTTTAATTGACTATAATGTTATAGTGTGTTACAGGGAAGGCAAGAGCCTACAACACAACAATAAATTGTGAGTCTCTT
This sequence comes from Cupressus sempervirens, assembly GCA_028749045.1. Lineage (NCBI taxonomy): Eukaryota > Viridiplantae > Streptophyta > Pinopsida > Cupressales > Cupressaceae > Cupressus > Cupressus sempervirens. Next base: position 928,041,062 of record CM053785.1, on the reverse strand, counting down.
ATCTAGAAGGTGTTGGGTTCAAATCTATTCGAACTAAATAAATAATAATAATTAATCATAACATATAATAATAATTAATCTTGGTTTCAGCCTCCTATCGAAAAAATGTGTTATAGGTAAAAATATTATCACACAATCAATTTTACATTGAAAAATAATAAATTGTAATTTTGATCCGTCAATGGGTCTTCGAGGGTTCAACCTCAATCTCAAGTGTCAGTTAGCTCATGAAGTCCACCAGAGGAAGGGTGGATCAAAATAAACTTTGATGGGGCATCTAGAGGAAATCCAGGCTAATCAGGGGTGGGGTATGTGGCTTGTAATGCATAGGGTTCCATCATTGCAGGGGGTGAAGAGATTTCCATATAGGACGAATAATGAAGTCAAATGTCTCATTGTAGTAGGAGCTATTCTACTTGCAAAATGACTTGGGTACAAAAATTGCACCTAGAAGAAGATTCTCAATTGATTGTGAATGACATCACAAAGCATAGATGGGCATTGGTATCTTAATAAGCATATTAGGTGTATTAGATGTCTGCTAGCAAGTATTGAAGAATTCAAGGTCTCTCATGTATTGAGAGAAGCAAACAAGGTGGCTGATAAGCTTTTTAACATTGGAGCCAATGGGACCTGAGAGGACAAATTTGAACTTTTCGAAGATCTTCCCTTTTTTGGATCTAGAAGATTTTGATGATTAACTTACACAAGTAGTACATGTGGCTATCTCTCTTACCTCATTGAGTGATGATGAATTTTATGCAAATGGAGGTAGGTTTGTACTTTCCAAGGCGGGTGATGTGATGGAAAAATCAAATATGGAGGGGGGAAGGTTGAGACACTTATGGTGGTCATCATTATTAAGAATGTAGCTTCGGTTGGATTGAAGTGACTTGAAGATAATTCTTTTATGGTTATTGGGAAATCATCATTTAGACAAATATATATATATAGTGACAATCTTGTAGGGTGAAGTGGTTTTGGCCTTGGAGTTGGAGAATTCACTTGTAAGAGTGGTGCTCGGTTGTTATTGGGTGTACTATTGGTAGAGATGCTCAGTCACTAAAGGGGCACGACCCCTGAAGGCTTTCTCGATATCTACAATATGTTGCTCGACAATGCTTGTGTGAGCTTGACGATGCTTGTGGTTTTGCTGACGCTCGACAGTGTGGCTTGCGGGATGAAGTTCTTACGGATTTGTTTGGATGATTTGGTGCATTATTGCATGAGGATTAAGATCATGATGTGGATTGATCATTGGAGTTTGTGTGGACCTATTTTGGTCCTAGTTAATTGTTCTTGATGTATTGAATAAGTGTGGTAAGCCTTTTAAGGCATTTGGTATTTTATATCTATTGGAAGTCTACTTGTGGCTCAACATGTGTTTAATGTAAGAGTTTATTTAATTTGTAGCTTACTAGGATGATTTGTGGCTTAGTTGGGTATAAGTAGGGGTTTTTTTGGAGTGTTTTGTGAGAATCATCCAGCTTGGAGAAGAAATGTGGTAGAGGAGCGAACTTTGAAGAGCTAGTAGCTAAGGTTTGGGAAAACAAGGAGATTGCTTGGTGGGCTTGCGAGCACAAGTTTAGATTTTCCTTGGAGGTTTCTACCAAAGTGTGAATCTAAAATAGGTAGTATTTGAATTGGATCTTGAGGGATCTTACAAAACTATTACTTGCTTTGTATTTGGCCGTAATCCGGAAGGCCTTATAGCTTGACACATTGCATGTGATCAATTATTTTATTAATAAAGAGTTGTGTTTGGTATCAGATCTTGTATCTTGTATTGTGTTTCCATTGTGTCTTGTATCTTGTATCTTGTATTTTGTAAAACAGTTTGCATGCAACCTCTTATTTCTCCGTTTAATGTTTTAAACCCCTTAGAACTCCGGAAATCAAATGTTTATTTGTTTGTTGTGTTTTGTGCATGGAATTGGTATCATACAACATAAAAAAGAAAAAAACTACAATAATATGCAAAGTGGAAATGAACTGCTGCTAATAAAATGTTATTTTCAGAATTCATAAAACCAAATACATGGCAGATTTAACAACTCACTAATTACTTCAGCAGTATTGACATAATACTCTAGCCCATGCTTTCGAACTTGCTGCTACAATACTTTGTCCTTCAATCAATCCACTACCTTCGTAATACCATTTCCTCAAAGCGGCATAAGCGTCGGACAAGTAGTGAAGAAGATATGAGCAAAATACCAAATCTACTTGTAGCCGGAAATGCAACTAAACTGCCTGATAATGAAGCCAATAACAAAGAATTCCAAAGGCCAAACCCCAAGGGAATGACGTCTAGAATGTTACAAGAGAGGATAGACGTCTTCAAATGCCAAGAATGGAGCTGCAACTCACACACCAATTTCTTCTCATATTCAACCTGCCTAATGAAGCTACAAATGCTTCCTTTTATTCTATTTCCAAGGGTCCGCTCAACTCATATGGGTAATGTGGGATAAAAGATGTGTAATATATAAAACATATATTAAAATATCCCTTATGTCTCCCTTGGGTACACATCACCATAAAATAAATATTAAAGTAACACGTTAATATTTTACAATTAAATTAGACGTTACTTTAATAAAACTTCAGGCATTAAAATGTATTAGCAATCGGACTCCGAATAATGCGAGTGATAGCTCATCGAAAAGCTCTCACCAAGGAGTATCGAATCCAATCACCAAAATTGACCTGCATTGTGTCCTGTCGACTTACTAAAAATAGTAAGTATCCCTGAAACTAAGTAAATCAACTTCGTTTTGGCCCAAACTGGAAATGACTAGGCCAAAACACTCCAGGATCCCATTAAACCCTTCGTTAGCCCTCAAGACCATGTAGAACAAGGCTAACACACACACACACACTTGGTCAACTGCTAAAATGGGGACATTACAATTGTGTGGTTATTTGTTGGGGGCTAGGACATCTCCTTTGGGGGATTCTCCTACCTTGCTTGCATAAGATGGTATTAGAGTAGAGGTTGTTCTTGAGCGTGTAGACAAATCATTGAAGTTGAGGCAATTTGCACTAAGACCTTGAGCGAAGATCATCAGAGCGAGGATTTGGTTGCTTTGATTGATTTTTTGTAGAGGGTTTGCGAAATCTTGGAAGATTCCTTTGAGACAATTGGACCCTAGGGCAATTGAAGATCACTGTGATGTCGTGGAAGCGAGGATCACAGAGAAGATTAAAGAAAAATTTAGATATGAGATGGTGCTAATGAAGAGTGATATGATCGCCAAGATCATAAGTGCTATGAGTAGTGTACCTTGGCATGCGGGTACTGAAGATAGTAATGAGGAAGTTGTTGAAGACTTTGAGGTTGCTAGATTGAGTGGCGAGGAAAGAACTGATCATGTAGAGAGACCTATGGAAAATAGGGATGGTCACTTTGCTAGACCTAAATCTCAATTGAAGCTAAAGCATAAGATGGAGGTTTCTAATTTCTCACATACTTTGAATTCTGAAGACTTGATTGATTAGATTTGTGAATTGGAAGACTACTGGAGATCCAGTCAGAGTGAAGTTGTTATAGACTAAGCTGAAGGGACATGCTGCTCTTTGATGGAAGAAATCATAGAGAGATAGAGAAGAGGAAGGTGAAATGGAGATCACTAGATGGAGATTGATGGTGACTAAACTGAAGGCTAAGTTCATTCCTGTGGATTATGAACTTGAGTTGTTTAAGAAATTGTAGAATCTGAAATGGAAGAATATGATTGTGAAAGATTACACAGAGAAATTTTACAAGTTGACTATTTGGTTTGGGCATAGAGAACTTTCTAAAGAAAATGTGGTTAGATATATTAATGGTTTGAGATTCAATATTCAGGATGAGGTTGGCATGTTGAATATTGCTTCGGTTGAGGATGCTTATTACTATGCTTTGAGAGCAGACAAGAAGTTGAAGAGGAAAAATAAAGGTAGTTCTCGAGGGAAGGAGTAGGGCTACTCATCAAATGCTAAACCGAGTGCAGAAGATGAACCTGTTGATCAAAAGAGAAGGATAGGTAGAGGTGAGTTTAAGGGTACTTGTTTCAGATGTTATGAAGGACATAAAGCTTATGAATGTTGTAAGGTTGGTGATAGAAGAGCTGTTGTTGTGAATGAGGTTGAAGACCGTATTGGTGAACTTGAACAATGGGAGAATTTGCTTGCTTAGCGAATACCATTTAGGTAAGAGGACACTGGAATCTTGTTAGAGGACTAACTTGTTTAGGACTCGTTGTAAGTTTGGAGGTAGAGTCTGCAATGTGATTGTGGATGGTGGTAGTACATATAACCTTGTTGCTAAGGAGAATGAGACATCCTTGTCCTTATAGGATTAGATGACCTTGCAAGATGAACATGCTTTAGAAGTGAGGGAGAAATGTCTTGTAATTTTTAGATTGGCAGTATAAGGATCAAGTGTTGTGTGATATTGTGGACATGAGTAGTTGTCACATATTACTTGGTAGACCTTGGCATTATGATTGCAAGGCTATGCATGATTGTGTCAAGAATGTAATTACTATTGAGAAAGGTGGCAAGAAGCATTCCTTGATTCCTTTGTCATTAAAGAACTTAGTAGGAGGAACTTGAGTATTGGTAGCAGAGTTGAGCTAAAAGATTTTGAGAGGGGTAGAGATCAGCGTGGAAAGAAGATCTATAACACACCAAGGATGAATGTGAAGAAGAAAAAGTGGAACAAGGGAAAGAGTGTGCAAGTTGAAGACTTGGAGGATATGTATGTGAAAAACAAGTTTCGAATTTCTATGTTGAATCCCATAAGATGTTTTTCTAGCTAATGGGAACATCTTTTCACACTTGGGGTGTCTGGTGCAGGAGCATCCTAAGGTAGTTGACAATCTTGTAGGGTGAAATGGTTTTGACCTTGGAGTTGGAGAATTTACTTGTGGAAGGACTGGTGCTTAGTTGTTATTGGGTGTACTTTTGGCCGAGGTGCTCGGTCACTGAAGGCTTGCTTGGTATCTACACTATGTTTCTTAACATCTATTATGTTCCTCGACAATGCTTGTGGGAGCTTGATGATGCTTGTGGTTTTGCTGACACTTGACAACGTGGCGTGCAAGATGAAGTTCTCGTGGATTTGTTTGGATGATTAGGTGCATTTATTGCATGAGGATTGAGATCATGACGTGGATCGATCATTGGAGTTTGTGTGTACCTATTTTGGTCTTGGTTTATTGTTCTTTATGTATTGAAGTGTGGTAAGCCTTTTAAAGCATTTGGTATTTAATATCCATTGGAGGCCAACTTGTGTCTCAACATGTATTTGATGTAAAAATTTATTTAATTTGTAGCTTGCTAGGCCAACTTGTGGCTTAGTTGAGTATAGGAAGGGGGTCTTGTGGAGTCTTTAGTGAGAATCATCTAGCTTGAAGAAGAGGATGTGGTAGAGGAGAAAACTTTGAAGAGCTAGTAGCTAAGGTTTGGAAAAAAGGAGATTGCTTGGTGGGTTTGCAAGCACAAATTTAGATTTTTCTTGGAGGTTTCTAAGAGAGTGGATTTGAACTAGGTAGGGTTTGGATTGGATCTTGAGGGCTCTTGCAGAACTATTAGTTGCTTTGTATTTGACCATAACTGGGAAGGCCTTACAGCCCGACACGTTGCATGTGATCAGTTATTTTATGAATAAAGAGTTGTGTTTGGTATTAGATCTTTTATCTTGTACCATGTTTTTGTTGTGTTGTCATTTGCTGGGGGTTAGGACATCTCCTTTGAGAATTTCCCTGCCTTGCACTGCATCATATGGTTATATTGTTTATTATATTATTGAATGATGATTAACCAAAGAGACATGTTTCCTCTAATATTTACAAGTCATTTGAATTTGCATTTGGAAGACACCATAATACAATGACAGTGTTATTACATTTGTAAAAATGATCCTTGTTATTTAACATGGTATCAGAGCCATGGTTGGATTGAGATCTGTCATTGCTTTGTCATTGATTAATTATATAACTCTTGGCAGTCTCAGACATTTGGCAACACCACTTCTCCCCCTTCAGATTTGGTTGAAGACGATAGTTAAAAGGAGGAAAAGAGTCACACGTATGGGTAATAAGGGTTAGGCGTAAACAATTTTTTTAAAATTGAACCAGTTAGCCATCGAAGGAATTGCATATATTACAATATCTTCAGATACTGAAAAAAAACTAAGACTCAGTGCGAAGAAGATATTCAAATAGAATTCATCTGTGCATTGGCATATGTTTGGCATTCGGTGTATTATTTCATCTCTAATTTGATAAGACATATAATATCATGGTTTGGAGTAGAATATTGTATATCTACAAATATAATATTGTTTTAAGCAAGTGGACTGTATTAATGATTTCATTGGAAGCTAATCGACATTTTAATTATTAATTTTGCATCAAACACATGTCGGGAGAATAAATTAATATCACTACTTGGAAAAACTCATCTTTTAAATGGGAATTGAATTTGTCAGCTTGTGAGATACAAAATTCAGACCGACCGAAGGAAGAAGGGAAACACCGTTAGTTTTATACCATGTCTGTATCTCAGAAAATATCTTTACCTTAAAAAAAAGATTCAGCATATATTATTCATGCACTGGGATATAAGCAGAAGGGATTGACAATAAGATGAGAAAAAAATTCTGAAGAGTATCGCCTGAATACTTGACATAGAATCACAAGACCGACATGGAGACGACATGGAGACTTATGAAGATAGCATGAAATGGCTCGAGAAATACCTATTACTAATTACATTGGTCAATGCAATCACTGACACATAGGTCATATCTGTCAACATAAATTAATTGCGTACACATTTTCCTATGGTCGTGGTCGGTGGTAGGCACAGATTGGACAGGCTAATCTCCAAACAAAATATACTAAAGAGAAAACGAAGTCAATTTTTTTTTTCAGATTTATGAAAATGTATTTTTTTTCAATTTTTTATTTTTGTTTTCGATTACAAAATTATACAGATCATGAAGATCAAATGCTGAAATTTTCGAAAAAATTCATGATGTTTTCAATTTTTTAAAAATTGATCAACTGTTCAGTTTGTAGAGAAGATAGCTGAGTACAATATAATTTTGCATGTGCAACTGACTATAGTTACCTCCAGCTACCCATTCCAACCACACTCATAATCCGGAATTTTCTATACATTTATTATACATGTGGCTATAAATAAAATAGTTGGGCCTCATGTTTTCAACGCTCATTTCCAGAGTATCGTGTTGTGTTATTTTTTGTGCTATGTGTTTTAATATGTTTTCATGGCATCAGATCCATGAATGTGAGATTTTGTGAGAGAATTTGTGGACAGTGAATGAAAACTGTAATTGTAGCTTTGAAGAAGATTATTATTGTGAAGGTTGTCCCCTTTACAAAGCAATATTGGAGGTTAATGCTAGTTTGAAGAGAGCAAGGAAGTGTTGATATAAAGTTGTCCCAAGGAGTTTCTCGTAGAAATTTGCAAGCTGCTACAATACTAAGGTAAGTTTGTCTCAGTTTGAATGTGGTAAAGGAATATAATAGAATTGTTGTGTGCAGCTGAAGTGTTCCTTATTTTTCATTTGTGAAAGGCTTGTATATAAAGGAAAAAGTATCTTATTTTTCATTTGTGAAAGGCTTGTATATAAAGGAAAAAGTATCTTTTAAAAAAATATTTGAGATATGAAATATGTTCAAGGCAATTTGATGAGAAGGCATGTTGTCTTATATGGTGATTTGAAAAGCTTTTTTTGGTATCGCTTTTATAATTGAAATTTCTGATTGATCTTTATATTTGATTAAGAAGTTACAGTCTCTTTGGAATATATAAATTGTGTGTGCTTCATTGTATATGGAGATATTGAAGATTTGTTTTGAAGAATTGAAAGTGGTAACTTTGTGTGAAAAAGAAAATTTTGATAAAGTTATTTTTAAGTCCTTGTTTGATTGGTTCATAAGAAGGCCAATATCAAGGTGCGGGCTTTGCTAGAGGCTTGATGCTTATATGATTGTGTGCATGTGTTGGTATTTGATTGGTAATTAATTATGGTTATGAGTGAGATATCTAATCTTGTGGTTAGTGAAAAATTGGATGGCTCAAATTATGCCAATTGGAAATGTGAAATGAAGTTAATTTTACAAATGAAAGACTTATGGGAAGTAGTTACAAATGTTCAAACCTACAGATCAAAGTGAACATGATAAATGGAATAAAAAGGATATGAATGCACGTGCCACAAATTTATGGCAAATTAGTCTAGAAATAAGACCTCATGTTCAAAGTTGAAAAACAACAAAGAAAATATGGGAAACTTAAAAAATAATGTATGAAAGAACTAACAAGCTAAAAGCAATGAATATTAAAAGGCAATTAACTCATTTGAAAATGAAAGTAGGAGCATGAATGATCAGATTGCGAAATTGAAAAATTTAAGAAATTAACTTGAAATGATGAATGTTGAGTATGAAGATGATGAAATCATAGAGTTTTTAATTGAAAATCTTCCAGAGGAGTATAATAATTTTATTCGCACTTTGGAATTAACTGACAAATTTGAGGATATAACATTGGAAGAAGTATATGGTGCTTTGTTGAATGAAGAAGAAAGACTTAAAAAGTTTACAAATGAGTCTAATAAGTGTCAAGCCTTTGTAGATAGAGGAAATTATCAGAATTATAATAAAGGAAGATCGTATCAAACTCAAAGAACTAATCAAAGGAATCAATATAGAAATAATCAAAGGAAATGGACTCAAAGGATAAATCAAGACAGGAAAAAATATCAAAGGCCACAAAATGAATGGAGAAATTACAATAATAATCTTAAGGGAGAAAGTATTCTCAAATGTTTTAAGTGTGGAAAAGAAGGGCATAAAAGTGATCAATGTTTTATGAGATGGCAAAGGAGATTTAATAAAAGAAGGCAATTAAATTTTGTTCAAGAAGATGGTGATCATCACATAATGATAGCTTCTTTAGCTACTTAATGTGATTCAAGTAATGCATGATATATTGATTCAAGGGCTAGCTAACATATGACTCACAACAAAAACATTTTTAACTCTTTAGAAAAAATGAAAGGTGCAAAAATATTTCTTGGTGATGATAGTTCACATGACATAGAATGAATAGGTACAATTTCAATGAAAGGAAATGATGGTGAAAATTTAGAAATAACTAATATGAACTTTGTACCTAGGTTGGAAAAAAATCTTCTTTCAGTGAGTCAAATAACTCAACATGGTTATAAAGTTAATTTTTATTCAAATAAGTGTTTAATCAATGATGGATACAAAATAGTGGCTAGAGGAGTTGAGAATGATGGAATATATAAATTTCTAGCAAGTGTTGATCAGAAGGCTTATATTACTACAAGATCATCTTTAAGTGAGTTATAGCATCAAAGATATGGTCATTTAAATTATCAAAGTTTGGTTATGATTTCAAAGATGAATATGGTTGATGGATTACATTGGATAAAATTAAATACAAATGTGTGTAAGGATGCATGGTTGGTAAACAACATAGAGACGCTTTTGAGAGGTCTACATGGAGAGAAAAGAAAAGTCTAGAACTTATCCATAGTGATTTGTGTGATCCTATGAATCCAACATCAAAGGGAGGAGGTAGGTATATCTTGACATTCATTGATGATTTTTTAAGGAAAGTTTGGGTTTACTTCTTGAAATAAAAGGATGAAGTGTTTAACAAATTTGAAATGTTTAAATCTCTTATGGAAAATGAAAGTGAGAATAAGATCAAGGTAATAACTGATAATGGTGGAGAATATGTAAATAATAGGTTCTAATCATTTTGTTTGTATCATAGGATCAAGAGAGAGATGAATATTAGATGTTCTCCTCAACAAAATGACATTGCTGAAAGGAATAATATGACTTTAGTGGAAATGAGACGTTGTATGATACAATATAAGAATCTTCCTTTGTTCCTACAAGTTGAAGTAGTTAATACTGCATCTCATGTTTTGAATAGATCTCCCATAAGTTTTTTGCAAAACATTGCTCCTGAAGAAGCTTGGAGTGGGAGGAAACCCAATGTCAAGTATTTTAGAGTGTTTGAATGTGAAGCATATGCTCATGTGCCAAATGAAATTAGAGAAAAGAAATTTGATAAGAAAAGTATCAAGTGCATCTTTGTGGGGTGTAATGACCAAAGAAAAGGATATAGGTTGTATGACCTTAGTGTGGAAGATGTGTTTACAAGTAGGGATGTCAAGTTTGATGATGTGCCAAAATTCTCTCCTATTGCACAAGTGGCTATAGATAATCATGGATCTCCCAATGATTTTGAAATAGGTGAAAGTTCTAAGGAAATCTCTGATATAGTTGATGAATCTAATCCTCCTCCAAAGACCAAAAGTATTCAAGATATTTATCAAAGGAGTCATCAAATTAACTATACTTTAATGACCACCATAATGAAGACCAATGACCCTCAAACATATGAAGATGCTAAAGGAAAACATGAATGGGAATAAATAAGCTATGCAAAATGAGTATGATTCCTTGATAAAGAATAATACTTGGGAATTAGTAGAGTTGCCAAAGAGTAAGAATTTGGTTAACAATAAGTGGGTTTATAAGACTAAGTTCAAGTAAGATGGGAGCATTAAAAAATATAAGGAAAGACTAGTGGCCAAAGGGTACTCACAAAAAGAGGGAATCGATTACATAGAAACTTTTTCCCTAGTAGCCAAGATTAGTACTGTCATAACCATTATTGCATCAACAACACATTTTAAGTGGCCTCTTGATGAAAGGTGCTCCCCTTAATACCATAAACACATAACAAATATAAAGAAACAACAATTATTGTGAGAACAAAACATGAGCTTCTTATTATCACTGCAAATGTATAATTATAAAATTCACAATTACAATATGCTAACCCACTTGGGCATCTTCATTATAGTAATCTATAAGACAAAGTTGTGAACTATCTGTTGGAATTATTTAGAATAATAGGGGGGAGGGGGGGGGGGGGTGTGAATTAGTTATCCAAAGTCCAGATGTTCAATTAAAATTTTTCACAACTTAGTGAACCCATATCCATAAAACATTTTCATCATGCATGCATCCATTAGATTATGCAATCACTTAAACTTGTAGGTTACTATCAAAACAATTTGCAGAAATGTAAACATGAAATGTAATAGATTCAATAACACATTTGACACAATGATTTAATATGAAAATAAAAATTTGAGAAAAACCACCAATAACATGCTACCCATGCTCACTCTTCTAAAGTGATGCCTTATGAAAGGCCAACCCTGTTAAGGTTACAATACACACTGTTAAATGTTACCCGGTTAAAGGATTTCAATCACCCTATTAGGAGTGAGCCTTGTTAGAGGACTTTAGATCATTCACTTGGAATGTCATTCGGTTAAAGGATTTGCAAATGACTGTTAGGTCAACCTTAATCTGAAGGATTTACCTTAGATTGATACAATGATTAGAGAGTAACAGTAAGGCTTGATTTGATAACAACTTACAAATTCATTTGCATATTACAAATCTCTGTTTCAATCTTCCATTCTGCTTGGCTGTCACACTCTTAAGTTTTGATAGCTTGTTCACCCTTCAAGCATCCATTCTCTTAAGCGTTCTTTCTTTCTTTGCCAATGTAGTCTCTTCTCTTAGGTCACTGAATGAAGCAATACTGTAGACTCCTGGTCTTCCTTAGGTTCTCGCACATCATCTCTTACTTTTGACTAGCCATCTCTATAAATAGAGAATTAATATATTTTTCCATTAATCCTCCATTGTCCATTTTAGGGTTAGGTTCTAGATTAGATCAGATTCAATGAATCTACCCATCATTTTATTTCATTCCCTTCTAGAAACTTCTCCTTCAATCCTCTTTGAATTCACCTCAAAATCGTTCATCTTGAATTCTGTGCCACCAGCTCATCAATCTTATCTTCCACATGGTTCACACAATCCAAGAAATTAAACTTGTCAGCTTAAATTCATCGAATTCTCGATCTTTCTCATAATGCTGACACTCAACATTAATTGGCTTCTGATGCTCAGCGCATACTGCGTTGCTCGACATCCATTGTCAAAAAACTTGACATGAACTAAAGTTTACTAGTGCTCAACATCAACTAAACTTTACTTGATTTACACTATTTCACTTGGCTTACACTGAAATTGACTTTTCTTGGCTCCAACTGATTTTTTGCTCGGCTTGCACTAACTTCGCTCAACGCCTACTGTCTACTTGGTCAAGCTTGGTAGAAAAATTTCATTTAACTTTTTCTTCTGAACTTACCCGATGTAACCAACTTTTGCAACCTTAAGTAGATTATCAATGCACTATAATATCACTATCTTAATTGATCCTTGTACTATTTTTCATATCATAACTCAACCTTTCCTCTAGGTGTTATTATTACCTCATTTGATCAAATTGTCTTCATAAATCAAACAAATGATAGTACTTAAATCATATAAGCAATTGTCTTACCAACAAGTAGTAGGTTTGACATCAGTGACAAAAGAATGATTGAAACACATTTATCATACTTGTATCAATCTATTTTCAACAATCTCTCTCTTTGGCATTGATGGCAAGCCAAACTAATCAATCTTAATCAGTATGACCAAGCCGAATAACAAAATAATAATAAAAAAATTCCTTGTATTGCAATCTCTCCCTCTATCAGCAACTTTCATCTTTTGAATAGGTTACAAAATTATGTTCTGATCAACAGACAATCAATTCATCCTTATGACTTCCTCTTGATCACTTCTTATATCTCCCTCAATATTATCTCCCTCTTACTAGGTAGATGTAATCAATAGGTACACTTTCTCCCTTAGCAGTAAGGATTTCTCCTTCAGCAGATAGGCAGATCGAGATTTCTCCTTCATCTCCCTCAGATTTCATGAAACTTAGTACACTTTCTCCCTTTTATTCTCTTATTTAAGTTCCTTTATCTCCCTCTTTGAAAAATATGCCAAAGACTTGTCATCTTCATATGCCGATATGAACAATTTCCATTTCTCCCTCTATCACCTTGCTTGTGACTAAATTGTAGTTCCAACTCTTTGATTACTTAAGGAAGCTCCTAAAGTAAGATCCACTGCATCAATGTGTAACATATGCCAATCATCTTGTTTTATGAAGGGCACCTCTTATGCTTCTTAGATAGCCTTTGATGGGGGTATCAACCCATGTTTACCTCTTAGATACTCATGTACATCCTTAGGTAATACTTTTGTGAAGATATTAGATATTTTCTCTTTTGTGTTAATATATTCCATCTTCACCTCTTTATCTTGAACTAATTCTCTCAAGTAATGATACTTGATTGCAATGTGCTCAGTATTTGTATGCATCACAAGATTCTTTGATATATTTATAGCACTTTTATTATCACAATAAAGTATCACAGGTTGATTGATTTCCTCCTTTATACCTTTGAGTAGCTATTTGATCCATACAATGTTTGTACAATTTACTATAGCAACAACATATTTAGCTTCAACAATAGATTGAGAAATGTAGTTTTGTTTCTTGCTAGTCCATGTAACTAGCCTTTTGCCTAAGAAAAATGCTCCTCCACTTGTGCTCTTTCTGTCATCAATATTTCTAGCGCAATTAACATCAATGTAGGCTCTCAATTCAAATTTCTCATTTTTCTTGTAGTATAGACCATAGTCCTCTGTTCCTTTCAAATATCTCATTATTCTCTTAACAACCATTAAATGATTCTCCCTTGGATTAGCATAGAATCTTGCAACTATCCCTACAGATAATGCAATATCAGGTCTACTATTTACCACATATTGTAATATGCCAAACATAGACCTGTATAATGTTTGATTTACCTCAGCTAAATCATCATTCTTTGACAATTTATGTCCTGTCATCATAGGTATACTTACTGACTTGGAATCCTCCAATCCAATTTTTTTTAGTATTCCTTAACATACTTTGAATGAGTGATGTAAATACCATATTTCATCTGATGTACTTGCAAACCCACAAAGAACTTGATCTCTCCAATCATAGACATCTCAAATTCTTGTTCTATTTGTTTTGCAAAAGTTTTAAATAAAGTATCTTGACCTCCAAATATGATATCATCAAATTTTTTTTCAGATAACAAAATACCTTTGCCGTTCTTTGCCTTCAAGTAAAAATTGTTGTTATCATCAGTCCTTTCAAATTCAATCTTCACAAGATAGTTGTGAAGCCTTTCATACCATGCTCTTAGTGCTTGCTTCAAACCATATAGAGCTTTATGTAGTCTACATATCATGTTTTTTTTGTCAGTATAAAAAAATCCTTCTAGATGTTCTATATAAACCTCTTCCTCTAATATAGCATATAAAAATGCAGACTTAACATCCATTTGATAAACTTTGAAACCTTTGTATCTAGAATAAACAACCAAAGTTCTTGCTCCTTCCAGTCTTACAATAGGAGAAAATGTTTCTCCATAGTCAATCCCTTCTTCTTGTGCATATCCTTTACAAACTAATCTTGCCTTGTTTCTATATACCCACTTGGTACCAATCACATTTTTGTCTTCCCGTCGAGGAACTAGAGTCCTTGTCTTATTTTTCTCAATTTGTTCAATCTTTTCTTCCATGGCTTTACTCCAGTCCACATCTTCTAAGGCATCTTTCACTAGCTTGGGTTCTTGCATGCTCAACAAACATGTATCATTTCTCAACTTGTTCCTTGTCATTGGACTAGCATCTTTATCACTAATAATTTCTGCAACAGGGTGATGTCTCTTGATATACTTAGACACACTTGGTTCAACTCTGGCTTCTACATTTGATCTCTCAACTTATGAATCATTATGTGTATCTCTGTCAGGTAGTTCAACATCTCTTTCATGTACAATAATCTTGAATCAGAATGTGCCTCAACTTCATTCTATAACTGAACACCTAAATGCAACTTAGTTCTTGAATGCAACTTGGCATTCATAGTATGTGACTCGACAGTCACTGAAACTTGTTGTTGATTTGGTACATGATTTACAACATCTTCTTTAGTAGTCATACCTTTACAAAAGTATACAAATGATTTGTATTCTTTTGGTTCCTTCATAGGTTTAGCCTCATATACTTCTATATATTCATCAAATTTCACATTTTTACTTTCCACAACTTTGTTTGTATTAGTATTTAAACACTTATAAACTTTACTTCTTGTGAAATAACCAAGAAATATACATTCTTCACTTTCTGCATCTAGTTTACCATTCCTAAAATCTTTGAGAATATAACACTTGCTTCCAAATACCTTAAATTATTTTACATTAGTTGAGTATCCATACCATAGTTCAAAAGGTGTTGAATGAGTACCTTTCTTGACTTGTACATGGTTCAAAGTATAGATAGCTATACTTGTAGCTTCTATCTAGTATTTTAATGCAACATCTTTCTCCATCAAGAGTGTCTTAACACAATCTATTACACATCTATTCCTCCTTTCAATAATTCCATTTTATAAAGGAGTTCTAGGAGTAGACGTTTGTCTTTTGATTCCTCTGTCATTACAAAACATCTCAAACTTATTTAATATAAATTCTCCTCCTTGATCAGATCTCAAACATTTCAGACATTTATTTGTTTCCTTCTCAACTCCTTCTAAGTACCACTTAAACATTTGGAAAGCATCAAATTTTTATTTCAGAAACATAACTGTCATCATTCTAGAATAATCATCAACAAACAACATAATGTACTTATCTCCTTTGTAGCTTTGCACTTCAAGTGGTCTACACAAGTCAATATGAACAATCTCTAATATTCCTTTAGAGGTATGAGTCTTACTCTTAAAACTTGACTTTGTCATTTTGCCTGACTAACATTGTTAGGCTTTTTCAACTTAGTAAAAACCTTTGAATCTTCTCATATTAATGATACTAACCAAGTTATCAAAATTAACATGGCATAACCTCTTGTGCCATAGCCACACATCATCAAATTCTACAACTGAATAAGTAGCATCCTCTATATCAAGGTAGAATAGATTACCTCTAGTTTGATCACCTTTTTCAATAAGTTTTCCATCAGTATCATATATCTTAGAAATTTTGTTCTCAAACTCAACCTTACAACTCAAATTATTTAGTTGTGAAACACTCAACAAGTTATAGTTAAGTCTTTCAACATAATAAGCATTGTCACATAAAATCTTTTCTGTGAGCTTGATAGAACCTTTTACTTTTATCAGACATGGTGCATCATTACCAAATCTCACACTATTTCCATCATAATAATTCAAGGTAATAAACTTACTTTTATCTCCAATCATGTGATGTGAACACCCACTATCAATAATCCATCTATTATTCTTGTTCACACAAGACACTAGTGTAGTTACTTCATCTTCATCAGATTCATTCTTCTTTGCAACATACACCACTTCATCATCGTGATCTTTAGATCCATCTTTTGTTTCCTTTTCAAAATGTAGCAAGACTTCTTACCTTTGTCTTTGTATTCTTTGCTATCTTCATCAGTTGTTACCACCTCTGTAATTCTTTTTCTTTGGACATCTAGCAACAATATGAACAACCTCATTGCAATTGAAACACATGATAGGTAACTTAACTTTAAACTTGCCTTTACCTGTGTGAAATCTCCTTGCCAGTAGTGCTTCAAGTTGATCTACATTTAGTGCTTCAAACTGATCTACATCTTCCTCATCTCGATCACTGTCATTGGACACATATTTTAACTTTTTCTTCTTCTTCTCATTGGGTTCCTTTAATGAAAACTTAGCTTTAAAAGCAGATTCAATATTTTCAGGTTTGTAATTATCAAAATTAAATAGCTTAAAAGCAATGAACCTATCTACTAGATCTTCAAGAGTCAGATCATTCCCTGGTATACATCTTAATTTTTGTATTACAAAAATTCTAATATCATAGATGGGCAATAGTGTTCTCGAAACTTTTCTTAGTACAATATCATCATCTATTTTACCAGTAGCTCCTCTTATTGCATTAACAACATCTTTTATCCTAGAGCAATATTGAGCAACATTCTCACTTTCTTGCATTCTCATATCATCGAACTTACCTCTAAGACTTTCATCTTTAGCTCTTTGAACAATTTTTGTTACCTCCATAGATAGTGTGTAGAGCATCCCACATTTTATTTGCACTATCAAAACCCTTGATATTATCATACTCAACATAGCTTAGGGTAGAGGCAATCTCCAATATTGCCTGGTTGTGATATTTCTTCTTCTTTTAGATCTTTAGCAGCTAGGGCTCTAATAGGATCAGTATACTTAACAAAAATGGTAGCTTGTGTATGATCTCCAAGACCTCCTAGGTGGAGCTTCATCAGACTTTTCCATGCAGGAAAGTTCTCTCTATTCAACTTGGGTAGTTCTTTTTTTGATATCTTGATCTTTGTGCTTCTTGTACCTTCAAACTAGTCCTCTTAAGAAGATGAATTTGATACCAATTATTGGGATTCTTTAGAATAACTGAGCAGGGGGGATGAATTAGTTATCCAAGGTCTAGATGTACAATTAAAACTTTTCACAACTTAGTAAACCCATATCAAAAAAATATTTTCATCATGTATGCATCCGTTAGATTATGCAATGACTTAAACTTGTAGGTTACTGTCAAGTTTTTTAGAAAAATGTAAACATGAAACATAATAGATTCAATAATACATTTAATACAATGATTAAACGTGGAAACCCAATTTGGAAAAAACTACCAGTAACATGCTACCCATTCTCACTCTTATGAAGTAATGCCATGTGAAAGGCCAAACCTATTAAAGGTTATAATATACACTGTTAAATGTCACTTGGTTAAAAAATTTCAATCACCCTATTAGGAGTGAGCCTTGTTAGAGGACTTTAGATCATTCACTTGGAATGTCACCCAATTATAGGATTTACAAATGACTATTAGGTTAACCTTAATTTAAAAGATTTACCCTAGACTGATACAATGATTAGAGAGTAATAGTAAGACTTGATTTGATAAGAAATTACAACTTCATTTGTAGATTACAGATCTTTGTTTTAGTCCTTCATTCTACTTGGCTTTCACATTCTTCATCTCTGATGGCTTGTTCACCCTTAAAACATCCATGCCCTTAAGCCTTCTTACTTTGTTTACCAGTGCAATGTCTTCTCTTAGGTCACTGAATAAAGAAATACCCTAGACTCCTTGTCTTCCTTAGGTTCTTGCACATCATCTCTTACTTTTGAGCAACAATCTCTATAAATAGAGAATTAAGATATTTTTCCACTCATTCTCCATTTTTCATTTTAGGGTAAGGTTAGATTAGATAGGATTCAATGAATCTACCCCATTTTATTTCATTCCCTTCTAGAAAATTCTCCTTCAATCCTCTTTGAATTCACCTCAAAATGATTCATCTTGAATTTTGTGCCACCAACTCATCAATCTTATCTTCCACATAGTTCACACAATCCAAAAAATCAAACTTGTCAGCTTAAATTTATCGAATTATCAATCTTTCTCATAATGCTGACACTTGACATTAACTAGCTTCTGATGCTCAACACATATTGCGTTGCTAGGCATCCACTATCAAAACACTAGAGACAAACTAAAGTTTACTAGTGCTTGGCATCAACTAAACTTTACTCAGTTTACACTATTTCACTCAACTTACACTAAAATTGACTTTGCTCAACTCCAACTAATTTTTTGCTCGGCTTGCACTAACTTTTTTTGACACCTATTGTCCACTCGGTCAAGCTTGGTAGACAAACTTTGTATGACTTGTTCTTCTAAACTTACTCAGTATAACCAACATTTGCAACCTTAAGTAGATTATCAATGCACTATAATATTACCGTCTTAACTGATCCTTGTACTCTATTTCATATCATAACTCAACCTTTCTTCTAGGTGCTATTGTTACCTCATTTGATCAAATCCTCTTCATCAATAAAGCAAATGATAGTACTTAAATCATATAAGAAATTGTCTTACCAACAAGTAGCAGGTTTGACATTAGTGACAAAACAATGATTGAAACACATTTATCATACTTGTATCAATCTATTTTCAACATTATCACCTAGAGTTGTCCTAGACAATGTTTGTGCATTTCTTAAATAGGCAATTTTATGCCACCTGGGAAGGTTCTAGACATTCAAACTTAATACATAGGGCCAGTAGACCCTAACAATGCATATAAAGTTTGCCAAATACATTTTTGACATTTTGGTCAGCCCAACTTCGAAAGACCATAACTCTCAAAATTTTTCTTTGATTGGCTATTGTAACCACTTTTCAGAAACCCCAACTCATGATTCGTAGGTTTAGATTCATGCAAGCGCCCATCCGTTAAGTTTTTGGCCCTTATCCGAGAACTTTAAGGCCTTCAACAGTGAACCTAAAGTTTATATACCAAAATTGCAAATAAAAAATCTGCAATAAATCCATTAATACACATGATATGACATTGAGCTTCAACTGGTAGGCTGATATATCCAAGATGAGTATCCACCTCTAAAATTAGGACATTCTGAGCTCGTATGACAAACTTACTAAAAATAGTAAGTTCCTAGAAATAGTAACCCCACTATTTACTAGTCTTGATTAAAATAGAAAAAAAGATGAAAATAAAATTATTTTTGGGTGATGCAAGATTGCTCTTATGACTAGGATGCTCCTGCATCAGACACCTAGGGTAATTTGAGAAGTGACTTCATTACGTCTCAGGTGTTGAGAGGAAAACCAAGATGGTTAACTTCCTTACTAGCCATGATGAATTCTCTACTGGCCTCCCTTTCCATTTGACCAAGTATGATTAATAAGTTTTATTCCTTGTACTTTTTCCAACACGACTATCCAGTATCTCCTCAATCTCCTTTGTAATTGAACTAACTTTTGGAATACTCCACTGTGCTTCTACAACTTCATCTCCATCACCTCCTTCATAATACTTTGTTAAATATGAAATGTTGAATACTGGTGAAATATTCAATTCAATAGACAACTCTACTTAATAGGCATTTCCAAAGTCATGCCTTTTCACTATCTTGTATGGTCCAAATGTCTTCATTTTCAACTTAAAAAATGCTCTTTTCTCAAATGAACCATGGCTTCATCTCTGATATGAAATTTCTTATACCTACTTTTTGCATCTTCCTTAGCCTTGTACTATGTATTCATCTTTATGATGTGCTTCCTCACCTCCTCATGGGTGTTCTTCAAATGTTCAACAAATTCTTCTACTTCAACACTACGTATCTCTCCTTTATCTAACTGTTGTAATTCAAAAGCATTTATAGGACTACTCCCATATACAATTTAGAATGATGATTTATGAGTACTCCTATCAATAGAATTATTATATGCAAATTATTCATGTGGTAAAATCAAATCCCATAATTTTGGCTTATCTCCAACCAAACATCTCAAAAAATTTCCCAAACTCCAGTTCACAACTTTTGTCTGTCCATTCGTGGATGACGTGATGAACTAAACTTCAAATCCATCTTGAACTTCTTCCACAATGTATGCCAGAAATGCTAAACAAATTTGGTATCTTGATCTAAAATTACTCTTTGAAAGACCATGTAGTCTCACCACTTCTCTAAAAAACAACTTTACTACACACACAACATCACAATCTTCTTGCAAGGGATGAAATGTGCCATATTTGAAAACTTTTCAACTACCACAAAAATAGAATCATGCCCTTGTTGAGTCCTTGGTAATCCAAGAACAAAATCCTGTGAAGAACCTCCTTATAGCAATATCGTGAGAATGCTCGAAATAACAGAATACAAAGTGATAACAGAACTCAGAATGAATCTAACTGATCGCAGGCCACTTCGAGAGGGTAACCTCCTTTGAGCAAGCTCAATACAATAAATTCGTCCGTGCCCATCAAGGGCCTCAACCTATTCTTATATACTGGGTACGATCTAGAAAAGTAATACTACCTATGCATGTGGGATAATAAAATATACTCACGGGACGACTTACAAAGCATATGCGTCCAACAACACTACTCTAACAAAATAAACAGAAGGAACACACAGGTTCCTAACATCCCCTCTCCCTTAGGAAAAAAGCTTTGTCCTCAAAGCTTAAGGTGTGGAAATTTTTGTTGAATCTGAAGAAGGGGTTTCCAGGTAGCATCCTCTGGTTGCATTGACAAACTTGCGGTAGTAGCCAGTCAACCCCAAAAAACCCTGAAGGCTCTTGAGAGTTTTAGGATGCGGCCAAGTTTTCATGGCATCTATTTTTGTAGGATCCACCCGCACTCCATGGTGTGCAACAATATGCCCGAGATACTCCACTTCCTCCTGGCCAAACACACATTTAGATAGTTTTGCACAGAGTTGATGATCAGAGAGAAGTTGCAAGACAAGCTCCAGATGATGGAGATGCTCAGCCCAAGTTTTGCTATATATGAGGATATCATCAAAGAAGACCAGAATGAATTTCCGGAGGTATGGTCGAAATATGTTATTCATCACTGCCTGAAATGTTGAAGGAGCATTCGTGAGGCCAAAGGGCATGACTAAAAATTCATAGTGACCATCATGTGTGCGGAAGGCAGTTTTAGGTATATCCTCCTCATTAACCCGAATTTGATGATACCCAGAACGAAGATCTAACTTGGAGAAAAAATGAGCCCCATGAAGTTCATCAAGAAGTTCATCAACAACTGGAATGGGAAACTTGTCCTTTATAGTGAGATGATTAAGTGCTCGGAAATCAATGCAGAGTCGCCATGACCCACCTTTTTTGCGAACAAGCAGAACTGGAGAAGAAAAGGAACTGGTACTAGGGCGAATAATACCTTGCTTCAGTAAGTCACGGACAAGTATCTCGATTTCGGTCTTCTGATGAAATGGGTAGCGGTAGGGCCTGATGTTGGGCGGAACACTGCCAGGAAGGAGCTGAATACGGTGGTCTTCTGGACGAGAAGGAGGTAATCCCACAGGTTCAGCAAATATACCAGAATACTTGTCCAAAATGTGTTGGAGATCGGCAGGAGTGCTAGAGACTGCTGATGGCTGCATCTGAATGGAATGGAGCTGAGCGATGACACCATGTGAATTCTTCTTAAGAAGTTTTTCCATACGGTGTGAACTGATGATGTTGAGAGACCCTGGTTGTAAGCCTTTCAAAGTGTGTTGGTGCCCCTCGGCTGAAAACTGCATCCAAAGTTCAGCAAAATCCCAGAGAATGGGGCCAAGAGTGCGTAACCATTGGGCACCCAAAACCACATCACAGCCACCTAAGGGTAAGGCAAACATGTCAGAGCGCATGTTATAATCTCCAATAGAGAGACGCACATTGCGACATTTCCCTTTACAAGGTAAAGTGCCCCCATTGGCAATCATGACTTCAAAGCTAGAGCAGGGATGGATAAAGCAATCAGCCTGTTTGGCTATTCGTGGATCAATGAAGTTATGAGTGCTACCAGAATCAATGAGTATAGTAAGAGGGATCTTCTTGAAGAAACCCTGGACCCGCATGGTTTGTGGAGTAGTGACTCCTGCCAAAGCATGGACAAATATCTCTGGTGGAGCTTCTGGTGAAGGAGGTTCAGGCTGGTGAGGCTCAACCTCATCACCCACTGTTTCCTGAGCATCTACATATTCTTCCA
Source organism: Cupressus sempervirens (assembly GCA_028749045.1). Taxonomy (NCBI): domain Eukaryota; kingdom Viridiplantae; phylum Streptophyta; class Pinopsida; order Cupressales; family Cupressaceae; genus Cupressus; species Cupressus sempervirens. The sequence continues at coordinate 928,018,425 of CM053785.1, read as the reverse complement.
GTTCCGGTGGAGAATCCACATCCAAGAGATAGAGCTTTTGCTAAACACATCTATGGCCCCGAGACCATTTCTCATCACAATTATAACAAAGCCCTTTGTCTCGCCTGACTCGCATCTCTGTTTCAGACAATTGCTTGATCGGAGTAGTTCTGGGAGCTGGTATGACTGGAGGGTTGTGAGAACCTGTATTTCTGAATGGAACAAAATTAGATCTGGAGCGTTGTAGAGCACTAATCTTGTCTTCCGCTAACTTAGCCAACCCAAGGGCTTCCATCATTGTAGTAGGTCGAAACATTTTGACTTCTGAGCGAAGTGCATCCTTCAGACCACTGACAAAACAACTACGGAAGAATTCATCAGACAAGCCCTCTGTGTGATTAGCTAATTTTTCAAACTCTGTCTGGTATTCTCTTACAGTGCCTGTTTGACGTAGTTTAGTGAGTGCTCCTGTGAAATAATCAAAGGAACTAGGGCCAAAGCGCTCCAAAATGAGGGTGCACAATTCTCTCCACGTTGGGCCTACATTAGCCTTGATGTACCAACGGAACCATTGAAGAGCTTCATGTTCCAAATGAAAAGATGCAAGGGGGACTTTGTGGTTATCCAAAGTATTATGCAAGCTGAAATACTGCTCTGCCCTATAGATCCATCCAGTCGGATCAGAACCATCGAAGCGTGGAAAATCAAGCTTTGGTCCACGGAAATTGCCAGAAGAGGACCCAGTATCTCCTGAATGGTTTCGGCTCATGGCTGACTGCTGAAAGTTAAGACCCAGAATTTTGTCATCCAGATCTTGAAGTTTGGTTTTGAGGGATGCAATTTCCTCTTCCATGATTTTTGCTCCTGTACGCGTAACAACCATAAAACAAGGTTTTTTTTTTTTTTTTTTTTTTTTGGAATGGGTAGAAGATGAGAAACAAAAACTTTTTTAGTTACGGCAAACTTGGATTTGGGTAAAACTCATATAGGAAATGGGTGTTCGACGGGTGGTGGGAGACTATTTGGGGACAAGGGAAAAAGAAAAATGAGGGTTTCAAGGGTAGGGAGGCGAAATGAGGCGAACAGTCCAAGAGGGATAAGGGAGCAAAATGAGGAATTGAATCTTGTGGCTCAGTTTTGTGGCGATTGGATGAGAGGTGAAAAAGATAGGGCAAACCCTAAAATTAGATAAATGAGGGATTTAGGGCTTTGATATGTAAAATTTGGGGTTGGGTCGCCAAGGAAGGAAGTATGCGAAATGATATTGCAGACGTTCTGCGGAAGTATGAGCAGAAACAGAAAGCAAACAAGGAAGCTACGACTAAAAAAAAGAAAAATTTTTACTCGTTTTTTTTTTTTTTTTTTTTTTGAACAGTCGACTTAGAAAAATTCACTCATAGACAGAACAACTGAAAAGAGTTATTGCAATAACAAGAGATATTAGAAGTGAGAGGAACCTGAAGGCCACGACAAAAAAAAAAATTTGATGTAATTTCCACCCAGCGAGCCCAAGAGAGTGCTCTGATACCAGATGTGAAGAACCTCCTTATAGCAATATCGTGAGAATGCTCGAAATAACAGAATACAAAGTGATAACAGAACTCAGAATGAATCTAACTGATCGCAGGCCACTTCGAGGGGGTAACCTCCTTTGAGCAAGCTCAATACAATAAATTCGTCTGTGCCCATCAAGGGCCTCAACCTATTCTTATATACTGGGTACGACCTAGAAAAGTAATACTACCTATGCATGTGGGATAATAAAATATACTCACGGGATGACTTACAAAGCATATGCGTCCAACAACACTACTCTAACAAAATAAACAAAAGGAACACACAGGTTCCTAACAAATCCATGCTCACATCCTCCCATAACTTCTTTGGTATAGGTAATGGCTGATACAACCTTGTATTCTGCTTCACTCCTTTCATTGTCTGACATACTCTAAAACTCTGCACAATTTCTTATCTTGCTGCAACTATGGTTAGTAATAATTCTCATAAACCAAAGCAATGGTTTTATCTCTACCAAAGTGTCCAACCAATCCTCCACTGTGCTTCTCCTTGATGAGATTCTCTCTCATTGAACTTCTTGGAATGTACAACTGACTTCCTTTGAACGACATACCATCTTGGATTATGAAATCCAACCACTTTATCTTGTCAAAAGTAATAGGTTCTATACAAGCCTTCCAAGCTTCACCAAAATCAGGATCCTCTGGATAGAAATTATTGAGTTCTTTGAACCCAACCACCTCAATCTGCATCTCTATTAGGAAAAATGTCTTCTACTAAGAGCATCTGCAACTTTGTTAGAATTCACACTCTTTTGTTTCAAAAAAAATACATAACTCAACAAAACTCAACCCACTTCAAACTCCTCTGATTTAATTTTCCACTATTCAAATATTGCAAAGCTTGATTATCAGTATACAAAACAAACTCCTTAGGAAGAAGATAGTATCTACACTTCTTTAATGCCTAAACTATAGCATAAAATTCCTGATCATAAACAAAATATTTTATTTTTGTATCATTCAATTTCTTAATGAAATAAGCAACAGATCTACTTTCTTGGCTCAAAAAAACTCCTATTGTTGTACCACTAGCATCATAGTCTACTTGAAACACCTTGTTAAAATCTGGAAGTGCTAAAACATGATTTTCTATAACTTTCTATTCAACTGAATAAAACTCTTATCTACTCCTGTAGTCCACTTAAATTCTTTCTTATCCCCTCTCATTGTTTCAGCCAAGGGTCCACAAATACTACTAAAACCTCTTATGAACTTTCTATAAAAACAAGTCAGTCCATGAAAAGACCTTACCTCTGTAGCACTCTTTGGAGTAGGCCATTCAAGGATAGCCTTCACTTTCTATGGGTTCATTTTTAGACCTTTTGATGAGGCTACAAATCCCAGATACACCAACTCTTTCTTCAAAAAACTACACTTCTTCAAGTTTATTAACAATTTTTCTTCCCTCAACTTATCAAACACCTTTTAGATATGCATCAAATGCTCCTCCAATGTCTTACTAAAAATCAAAATATCATCTAGGTAAACAATGAAAAACTTAACCAAAAACTCCTTTAGTACCTCATTCATGAGCCATATGAAAGTGCTTGGTGCATTGGTTAGCCCAAAAGGCATGACTAACCGCACGTATAGTCCTTCCCTTGGCTTGAAAGTAGTCTTCCACTCATCACTTTCTTTGGTACAAATATAATAGTATCAATTCTTCAGATCTATCTTTGTTAAATACTTAGGCCTAGTTAAATAGTCCATAATATCATCCATCCTTGGCAATGGAAATCTATACTTGATTGTGATCTTGTTAATAGCATGAGAATCTGTGCACATCCTCCATTCTCCATTCTTCTTTGGTACTAAAATTTCTCATACAACACATGGACTCAGACTCTCTCAAATTAACCCCTTCTACAACAACTCATGAACTTGTCTGTTCAACTCTTCACTTTTTGTCAGTGCCATTCTGTGTGTTTCCTTGTTTGGAAAACTAACTTTAGGAATCAAATCCATCTAGTGGCTGATCTTCCTAATTGGAGGTGATCCATTAGGTACACTATCCAACACAATATCAAAAAACTCTCCCAACATATCTACAACTTTTGCAGGTATCTCCTCTACTTCTTCTTTACCATCTTTTGGAATTATAGCAAAACACATATGCTCACACTTCATACCTTGGAGGAACTTCTTTCCATCAATGAAAAATATTTTGGAAGCACTACATACCTTTTCTTCTTTCTCCTTTAATGGCTTCAACCTATGTTTCACTCCATTCTTGGTGAGAGTGTAGGTATTTTCTCGCCCATCATGTACAATATGCCTGCCAAACTGCCATGGCTTACCCAACAACATATGACATATGTCCATAGGTATGACAACACAAATACCTCATCCTAGTAGCTTCCAATCTTGAACTTCATTGAGTATTGCTCATTGACCACAACCTTGTGGTCAACTTGCACCCCGACAATATGGTATGGACACAAGTGTTTCTACATCTTTAGCTTCAACTTTGTGACCATCATTTCTAACACTAGATTGTTAGTACTTACACCATCAATGATCACATCACAACACTTATCTTCACATTTGTACCTAGTGGGAAATAAATTCCTCCTTTGATCAGGTTCATTCTCACCACTCAGCATGACTCTTTTGTTAACTAGGACTTCTCCTTTTTCAACATCTTCAGAATATGATGATCTAACATCTTCATCAACATGTGCAACCTTGGCTTGGCCTACTATTCTTCAATCTTTCCTTCCTTGGTGCTGGGAACATTCAAATTCTCTATGCTCTTCTTCTCTGTTGTGAAAATATTTCCCACAGAAGCCTCCTCTTCTAGAGCCTTGTCCCCTGCCTCTTCCTCTTTGATCTCTATAGTTCTGATCATTGAAATAATTGTAATTGTTTCCCCTTTGGTTCTGACAACTACTTCCAGCCTCATCCTTGTTATTCTGATCATCATTTTAGCCTCCATAAGATCATCTGCCAAATATTCTACCATGCCCCTTCCACTATTCTTGTTGTCAAATATTTTACTCAGTTTCTCTTCAACTCTTAGGGAAAACTTGTATGCATCCTCAATATTGGTCACTTGAAAAAGACTCATCTCATCTTGAATGCTTGGCCTTAACCCATTAATATAATGGTCCACTTTCTCCTTATTAGCTTTTACATGGATGATTCTAATGAGAACTCGGTAGAACTCTTCAATATACTCTTGAATAGATTTTCCTACTTGCTTCAACCCTTGCATTTTCTTCAATAGATCAAGCTCATATTCCATAGGAATGAATTGTTAGGTCATTTTAGCTAGCATTTGATCCCATCTAGTGATTTTTTCCTTTCATCTTTTATTTTGATCCAGTTGGATCTCCTACCACCAGATCTTTGCATGACCCTTAAGTTTAGCCTTTGCAAACTTGACCCTATTTGGATCTTCAATATATTCATATTCAAAGTAGCCTTCTAATTCATTGATCCCATTGATCAATTCCTTTGGGTTGAGATTTCCCAAAAATGTGGGAACATCAAGCTTAGGTCTTTTTCTAATACTAGAAATGACCTTAAAAAGCTTCACCTGCTCTAGGTTAAGAACTTCCTCTACTGCGTCTCGGTCCACATTTTCTTCTTCTTCTCTTTCATCCTCACTTTTATCATCTCCTATGACAAGATTTGCTCCTTTGCACATTTGTGCTTGTATTGCTTTCATTTGCCTTTGGAGGGTTCTAAAATCCTTAGGTGTAACACCTTTGACTCTTCCACCACACTCTCTTCATGGAGGCATTTTTGTGCTTCTACTAAAACCCTAGTGCAAACTACCTCACAATCGACAATCTGTCTACATGCTCAACCCAAACCATAGTCCTGGTGCAAACTGTCTCACAGTTGGAAATCTATCCACACACTTAGGAACTCTATCTCTAATACCACTTGATGAAGGGTGTTCCCTTTAATACCATAAACACATAATAGATATTAAAAAAATAGCAATTGTGAGAAAAAAATGGCCTTCTTATTATCACTGCAAATGAGAAATTATAGAATTCACAATTACAATATGCTAACCCACATGGGTGCCTTCGTTACAGTAATCTACAAGACAAAGTTGCAAATTGTTGCCCAAAGCTGTCCTAGACAACGTTTTGGCATTTTTAAAATAGGATTTTATGCCACTTGAGAAGGTTATAGACATTCAAAATTAATACCTAGGGCTAACAACCCCCAACAATACATATAAAGTTGGCTAAATGTATCTTTGACATTTATTTTGGATATTTTGGTTGGCCTAATTTCAGAAGACCATAACTCTCAAACTATTGCTTCGATTAGCTAGTATAACCACTTTTCAAAAATTATAGCTTCTGATCCAAAGGTTCGGATCCATGCTGGCACCCATCCATTGAGTTTTTGGGCCTCATCTAGTCACTTTAAGGCCTCTAACCGTGAGCCTGAAGTTTATATACCAAAATTGCAAACCAAAAAACTACAATAAATCCATGAATACACATGATATGGCACTAAGCCTCAATTGGCATGCTGATATATCCAAGATGAATATCCACCTTTGAAATTAGGTCATTTTGAGTTCGTATGACAAACTTACTAAAAATAGTAAGTACTTAGAAATAGTAACCCCCTATCTACTAATCTTGTTTAAAATAGAAAGGCTAAAAAATATATATTTTTGGGTGATGCAAGACTGCTCTTACACCCAGGATGCTCTTGTGTCACCTCTACACTAGATGGATGTTAAGAATGCATTTTAAATAGTGAAATTGATGAAGAGATTTATATGACTCAGCCATAAGGATTTAAAATTCAAGGGAAAGGGCATTTGGTTTGCAAATTAAGGAAGTCTTTATATGGTCTCAAACAAGCTCCAAGGGCTTGGTATGTTAAAATTGATGAATATTTTAAAATTCAAGGCTTCCAGAATAGACCTCATGATCCAAATTCGTATGCGAAGGAGTTTAATGATGGTGATATCATAATTATTGTGCTTTATGTTGATGATCTTATCATTACAAGACATAACTTGGAACAAATTAGTAACATAAAGTTAAGCTTGCAAGATACATTTGAGATGATAGGTATATTGGGTTTTCTTCACTATTTTCTTGACATACAAGTATGACAAAAGGATGATGGTTTTTATCTCTTTCAAATAAAGTATGATCTAGATTTGTTGAAGAAGTTTAGAATGGAATATTCTAAGAGTGTTTTTACTCTAGTTGCTCAGGTGAAGATATCCTACTTTATATAGACAATTGTTGGGTAGTCTTGTGTATTTGACACACACTCGTCTTGATAATTCTTTTGTAGTTAGTGTGGTTTCCATATTTTTGAGTTCACATAAAGTCCCACATTGGATAGCAGCTAAAAGAATATAAGATATGTGAAAGGGACTTAAACAATGTGCATCTATGGAGATATTCCCCTTATTGGCTATTTTGATTTTGATTGGGCAGGATGTGCAAATGATCGTAAGTCCACTATAGGTTATGTTGTTTGTCTTGGTGTAGTAAAAAGTAGTCTACCATTACTCTATCCACTATAGAAGTTGAATATAGTACAACAAATGAAGCAACAAAAGAAATCACTTGGCTATGAGCTATCCTATCAGTCCCCAAGAAACATCTTGCAGGGCCTACTCTACTTCATTGTGATAATCAAAGTGCCATCTCATTGTCTAAGAATCCAATGTTTGATGCTCACACCAAAAAAATTGAGGTTTATCATCATTAAATCTGACATTTGATCCAACAACTGGTGATTCATCTACAATATTGCAAAATAGAGGACCAAATTGCTAATTTATTCACCAAGGCCTTAAGTGACGCCAAGTTTGTATCTCTTCAACATCTTTTAAGCTTAAGAGCAGTAACATGATTCTCTCATGATTCTCTACTAAGAATACACTTCTAACAGAGACAAATGCATTTTCCATAATAGTGATATTGAATATCAACTACTCAATATCACAAGGAAGGACAAAGTGTTATGTACTAATATGTATTCAATGGATAACAACATGAACTTGTGTATCCATAAAACTGTCAAAAGCATTGAAGCATTAATATGTCAAGCGATAACCAAATAGCAATTTTTTGGTTGAGGGTATATCATTTTGGCTAATATATTTGTGTTGATTTAATGAAGAGGACGATGAAATATATGATGTATGATGCTCAATTCTATGAGTGAACATGCAATGCAAAGTATGCAAAGTATTGTCTTAGCATATAGAGTAACATCTTTGGAAAAATTAAATATTAATATTTTGGTGGAAAGGAGAAATATTGAATATTAATGTTTTCATCCATAATAGAAGCTTATTGTACATGGATAATTGAACTTTATGCTCTAACACGTGAAGACGATATTACAAGAGGCCTTTGAGTTGCATGTTGAAATGTTGCAAAGGGGTTTGGTTTGAAACAATAATATTACTTATTGTTGCACTCTCAAAACAAAATTAGATAAGTGGCTATTTTAGAATTTTGTTGCATGCGAGTTGTCTAAAGCATGGTTCGAAGAGAAAATAGATTCAATCATCATATAATCAAACATTTTCATTTATAGGAGCATTATGCGTGATGTTTTATCACTGATATTAATATCATAGTGAACGGAAATATATTATTCAGGGAGCAGATGATGAAATAAAGTGGAGGCAAAAGTAAGTTTAGCCATCATCACTTTAAACATAGATGAGAGTATATATTGGTTTCAAAAGGATTTTTTATCATTGATATGTTGCACTTTATTTGATAGAATTGAAATCGAGCACATTATGAAGGCTCTAGTGAATCTAGTATTCACAAGGAACATTGATATCAATAGTGTAAACATAAAGTTTCAAGTTTTTCCATGTAGCCAACATTCATAACAATCAACAATTTTCTTATATGGTAGGCCCCACATTTGGAAAATTGATAAGATCCATTTAAAGTAGACTTACATAACAAAAATTTGGAAGATGACAGTTTGAACAACTAAATGATAGCATCAATAAAACATTCTTGGAGTGAATTAGGAAAACCTTGTTAGCTATATATCGAGACTTTGAGCTAGTTATTGAGTATTCTTTGAAGCTTGGATGTTCATTTAGAGAAATAATAGGTATAGAACCGATAATATTTCTTTAGAAGATTACAACTGATGGGTACAATTTTGTTAAAAACAATGATTTTGTTCAACACAAAAAAATAAAAAGGGTTGGTGAAATTGAGGTTGGAAAGTATATTTTATTTGCACCTTGGTCATATTTTGGTATCGACAAGTTGGTGTAGCTGTTGCAAAATGTGTGCAAAGTGGCAGATTTAATTATTTATACATTGTGATTACAAAGATTCTACATTTTGAGAGATAGAAGTTCTATGAAGGATTGTTGTCTGTGTTGATATCCTTAGCACAAACAAATTTTGTCATTTTCTCTTGTTATAGAAATAAATTTGAGTGGTTCCATAAGGAGGACATTAAGTATATAGTTTGGGACATTTTCTAAGAGGGAAATTATTAGAAATCACTATCATATTTGAAATGGAAGGAAGTAGATGTCACAACGTACAACAAGATATTGAAATTAAATTTGATGTGTTATGTATAGTTGATAGAAAAAAATTAATATCTAGATATATTTAGGACTGATTGGGTATTTGAGGCTTGTGATGGTCATAGACATTGTTGACTAATAGAGTTAGAGGTTGATATCATTCATGGAAAAATGTCTCTCACTGGACTTGATAGTGATTGAAAACTCTATAACTCTATAAAATGGAGAATGTGGAAATTTTACATTAAGAGGGGAATAATAACAATTATTCCATTCCCACTTGAACCTTCTTTGGAAAGGAGATGTTTCATTTTCAAATGTATATGGACCTTCATTGGAGCAACGTGTATCAAGAAAGTTAATGTGCATATAAGTATTTATTATCTTTGAGTATTATATTTACTTGCTTATCATAATCTCTCTCTTATTTGTAATTTTACACATACTATAAGAGTTATTTGCCTTGATATTTTCCTTGTGTCTGGGGATGTTCTTGTAGGAAAAGAAGGTTGGTTCTTTACACATGCTACCAAATATTGTGCATACTTAGCCATATGACAGTAGATTCAAAGAACTTTTTGATCTAGAATTCTTAGTCATTTGATGATCAGGCTAGATTAAGTGAGGCTCTTGAAGCAAATATCTAAGATTATTGATCTTATGAGTATCCTTCTATATTAAGAGGGAGTCTAAAAATATGTAACACCTCGCCAAGGGATCCAAAAGAACTAACCTAAAGTTTTACTACATTTACCAAACATTTTTTTAAAGATAACATATAACAAAAATGATACAATATCAAAAGCAATAACATAAAATCATACATAAGCAACACATAATAGATTACATTCTTTAAGGATCCCAAGATGTTGAATCACATTTAAATTAAACTAATACTAAGTTCAATAAATAACACATCCACATTAAAGAATAACTACAAGTTCAAATCCATTTAAATAATATACATTTGTTTTGAATGCCACTTGGCAATAATTGGAATGCACAATCATCCACTGTACATGTCACAGGGTATGAAAGGTTGAAATAATATACATTTATAAAATAGATTACATCATCCCTTTTGGATCCATGAAACAAAATACAATACAATAAGTAAAATCATCCATCATATAGATATATCCATCCATCATCACACGAAGATAGAATGAAAGGAAATGCAAAACAAGGAACTCTAACCATGACATCAACGAATAGATCTCAATGGTAAAAGTAAAAAGCACTACCACTCGACCTTGTGGTAACCCAAAAAGGTCCACACCACCCATGCTGAGGAGATAGTCTCAAGTCCCATACAAGATAATAATCCCAAAAATCAAAAGCAATATCTAGGTCAAGGGAAAACCTGAAAGTAATCTAACTCAAAGGTTCCAAGATAAAATGACGTCTAAACCTAGAGGCAAACAAAGACACATAGGGAATCTACTATGTAAGTGGAAAAGTGTCATCACATGAGTCAACTCTAAGGTTACCTTGGCAGTCTCACTTGACCCTAGTCCCCTAGTTACTCTATTTGGCACTAGTATCCTTTTATACTGACAAGGCATATTAACGATGCATGGTCGCAACCAAGCATCCTCTTTACTTCCATCCTAGTCTGTACTAGCACTCGAGGTATGGGCAAGGAAAGACAAAGACTCTTATTAGGTTCATTGTACTCTCATTTAGTGTAGTGTTTTCACTTATTAAAATAACCTACAATGGGTTACTCAGGTAGCCACTTTGGGCCCTAGCCTCCATTGCAAGCCACTTCCTGACATTACATATGAATAACCTACCCTAAGCTCAACAACACAAAAACATCTCAAAAGATCAAACCCCATACAACAATTCTCTAAACAAGCAACTAACAAGTATAGAAATCACTTAGTCCAAAGTATAACATTACTAATACAATCATCCTAATAGAACTGATCCAAGAAGGTACACATAAACTAAATCATAACATCATATGTAATCACCAAAACAATACTTCCCGACCTTTGTAAAACATCCTAGGACTGGTCAACACTCTAGTCAACCCCCAATTCTGACATACACGAAAATACTCAAAAAATAGTGTAACTCATAGTTTTGTTTGATTTTGAAGACACACAGTCTGAGTTTACAGTAAGGTTTAAGTCTCCATTTTGTTGTACGTTTTTGGTTTGATAAAGTTTACTATATTCCCCGTATAACTTAACCCATTTCACACTTAAATATGAATACATCATTGCCATAAACTCACGAAACAAACATTATCTCTATAAAGATTTTAAATTTTAAATAATAATTATTAAATAATTAATTGGAAATTAATTAATATTATTAAATTTTAAGTAGAGAATTCCCATAATCAATTACTTTGATAACATTCTGTCAACAATTAATTAATCAATAACTAAATTAATTAAGTTAATTGTTTATAATAATTATTTCAATAAAAGCCTAAATGAATTATCATATTTTAATAATTTAAGAAAATTATTAATAAACATATTAGTAAAACTTATTAAAAATTAACTTTAAATTAAATTACAATTTAACTAAATTAAATTTTAAATAACTAAAACTTTAAATTTTAATTAAATTAAAATTTAAATAAATTAAATATAACATAGATTAAAATTTAAATAAAATAAATTAAAAAAATAATTAATAAAACTCATCATATTTAAAGGCCTGTTGACCTGCAAATCTTGCGGCCCCAAGCATTACTATTGTTGCGTGCAGTAGTAAGGCCTGCCACACACAACCTTAATGGCCATAGACAAGGGTTGGGGGGTGGGGTTTTGTGGCCCTGCCCCCACTCTTATTATATTATATATATCTCTAATAAATTTAAAATTCTCCCCCTATTAATATGTATTTTTTTTAATAAATAAAACAAAACAAACTTTTCCATGAATTCATTTTTAAATATATATATTTAAAAGAAATTAATGAAAATACTCTAATAGGGAAAATATGATAAATTGGTCGAATTTATATTCCAAAATTTTAATTTCTTTTCAAAACCCTTCCCTATTAAATTATCAACTTTTTAATCTACAAAATGAGGGTTTCTAATTTCTTTCAATCCTCATATATAGATAGAATTCAATACTAATATCAATGAAATTAATAATGAAAGATTCATCATCAGCAAAAATTGGAAAACAAATTTAACAAACACAATGTAGACAAGAATTTCGAAGAACATAATTCATTGTGTGAATAAAACACAAGATTCTACCTGAATCTAATGCTAATACACAATTGTATGAAGAATGTGAAAAAATCCTCTTTCCTTTGAAACCCTTCTTTCTGAAAATCCTTCCTCTAAAATCTCAGTCCCTACAAAATGAACTTTCAATCTCTAATAAGGAGTTCTCCCCTAAATTTGGGGCACTGATTGTGCAATCATGTGAGGAAACTCATTGATCAAAATCTTTTTAATATTTTATTACTTTTTGGATATTCCTGAACACTTTTTGCAATTTAAAATATCTTTATTAAGTTAATTTCTCTTTCTCTCTTTAATTAATTTTTGGACCATTTTTTGATAAAATATTTATTAACTTAAGTAATAATAATATTTAGCATTCATTTAAAAATGATCTCCTAAATATATTATTATTAAATTAAATAAATATTATTACACTCAAATTAAAACTATAATTTTATCTTTAAATTTAATTCTTTAATTTAATTAATTTCTTAATTAATTAAATATAATTGAATATTGAAATTATCTTAATAATTTTTCATTAAATTAAATCATTAAATATTCTTTTAATTTAACTTAATTAATAGAAAAATCACCAAAGACCTACAAGATGAAATATGAAAACCCATCATAAAATACAACATACAAGATCAAACTCAAGGGTTAAAATCACAAATTCAGAAAGGTAATCATCTCAGATACTATCCTAATTTCTAGGATAATTGATTTTAAGGTTAGGATCTGGACTCAAGAATTTATCTCCCCTCTCTTACCATTGAGATATTGCGATAGGGTACACTCATCTTAGCAATTTAGGGAAGTCGATACCTGGTACCTGCAATCTGAATAAAATCCACACATGTACAAATAAATATATTCTAAACTAAACAAGCAATGGCAAGAAGTGGTGCATCATGTAGATCCCGACTAGTAGGTGACTACGACTCCCTTCCTTAACCACATCAAAAATGTCACACATAAAGAAAACACACACACACACACACACACACACACACACACACACACACACACACACACACATGCAGTTTGGGGTAAATATCCATAGAAAACATATAAATAATCCATCTAACATCATTAAATAACTGGGATCACTATAAATAATCATAATCATAGTATAATCATGCGTACATGAAGTAACTAGTTCCAAAGTAGTCTCATCATATAATCAACTGAGTATGAAAATAATATCCAATAATTTAGAAAATAATGTTACTAATCATCAAGCATAAACATAAACTGGCCTAAAAGAGTTCAACAATAATAACTAAAAGTAAACTCGGGGTAAGCACTACAAAATACATATGTGTGACTGCATGATTTTGTTAGAATTACAATAGGAAAAGTAAACTTCGAGGGGGGGGGGTGGTGGTGGGGGGGCTTGAATCAGTATTTCAAACTTTTAGCCCATAAAATATTCACCACATGTCCATCTCACATATTCAATAAGTAAATTGAAATATCATGTAAATCATGTACATCTAAAGCATGTAAACAAGTAAGCATTCACACATATATGGCACTAGATATGATTACCCATAAACCCTCCAATGAGAAGGTAAAATTGGGGTGGAGATGACACCCACAAATCATCACTATTGCAGTAATAAAGTGTATCTAACGAAGGTTACAATGTTTGACCATGAAACATGATCTACCCTATGAAAGTTTTTTCCTGTTAAAGGATTATAAAAACTATTAGGTCTTACCCAGTTAAAGGCTTACAAAGACTATTAGGTCTTACCCTATTAAAGGATTTCAACACCTTGTTAAAAGTGTGCCTTATTAATGGACTTCAAATCACAATTAAGAAAACACCTTGTTAGAGGATTTCAATACAACCTGTTAGGACTACTCTATTAAGAGTTTTAATTGATTCACCTGTTAGAATATCTCAGCATTGATCCTGTGGTTAGCACTTTGTTTCTTGATGACATATCACCTCTAAATTGATGTATATTTGATCCTTCTTGATAAGATGTTTCTCTGCTATTCACTATTTCCTTCCTCTATTCCCCTTTAATTGATTCTACAATGAAATTTTAAATCATAATACATTGTTCACCATGAATGTCCTGGTTTTCATATGCAAAACTCTCCTTGATCTTTCATTCATTCCCTTTTTTGCACATAGAAAGTTTAGGGTTTTTCCTCATTAAGAAGACCTAGTTGACTTAGGGTTAGGTGTGAATCAACAACTGTGATTCACCCATATTGCTACTTAAACCTTCCCTTTACCTTATTGGATGAATGTAATGCGTAGGGATTTCCAACTTAAGATTCATCCCTATCACCAAAATATCATAATTCAATCTGTAAGTCGGCTAAAAAATGGTTTTATAGTAGTTTGTACCAATGCAAACAACTATGAAAAAACTATGTTACTTGACATCTAAAGTCCCTGATGCTTGTCATATATTGATTTCAATACTGTGAATCGACATCTGAATGATTTGGCATGCACTACTTGCTCGACTCCTGAGTCACTTAGCATATACTGTCTATTCGACACTTGAGTGACTCGACACTCTAGTGATAGTGACTTGGCACTCAGTGTTGACTTGACATGCTCTAACTTATATATGTTGTGCTCGACATATGTTACTTATTCAACATGAACTAATTAAATGACTTAAGTGTATAGAAACTCACTTGTTAAAACCAATTTGAGATCAACAATCTCCCCCTTTGACATGACTGTCAAAAACACTTGGTCATGCATTAATAATTTTATTCTTACAAGCATAACATACCATAACTAGTCACTTCTATACAAAATTTCAAAATATCAAAATTTTGCAACAACTTATACCTCAAAAATCTTATAACTTCCCTTGAGTTGTTCTATTTGTTCTATTCTATATTCTGTAACAAAAGTTCTCTTGATGAGTAGATTTGTTCTAGCTCTTTTTCTGCTCTCACTCCCGCTTTTCTCTTGCTCTCCTTATGCTCTTACTCCCACTTTTTGAAACTAATGTCAATGGGTTATACACTGATAGTGTGTTTGTCCAAAAAGGATTTATGGACCTTAAGAATAATCTTAAGAGTGGCATCCCAATTGTCACAAGCTACCTCCAAAGACTTAATTTGGATGGCTAGCTTGGTAGCAAGGTGTACTAGGCCATCTAATGTAGAAATATTAGGGTCTTTCTTCATAAATTTTTTTGCATAGCCTAACTCCTTGTGAAAAATAGCTATGTGAGGAGTTAATGTAGTCTGGATGCTTATCAGTTTAGCCCTTATGTTGGCTTTATCTGTAGATAGTGTTGCTAGCTAAATTTGGGTTTGTAATAGAGTCCTCAAGTGTTTCTCACTTTGAGTTGGAGTTGTGGGTAATTTAGCTTCGGATGATTGCATTTGACTATCCAAGCTCAAAATGTGATTCCTTATTTCTTGTGTGAAGAGTGCAGGATTATATAGTTTGGTGTATAGAGAGAAAATATTCTCAAGTACCTTCTTTACATTTTCTATTTTAGTTGCCAATGTAGCTTGTGTAAGTGCTATATCATTGGATATCTTCTCATTCATTTTATGTTGAAACTTCTTCTCAGACCATTCTAATAACTTTTCATTAGTATCAAGGTGTGCATCACTTATCTTTTCCACTATGTTAGTCAATTTTTCAATAAGCAGATTCGTTTCATTTGGAGTAGGCAAATGAATGCATCCAATAAGATTTCTTTAATATCAAGCAAAGCTTGCTTCTACCTATGCTCCCTTCTAAGCAGTTCTTGATGTTTCTTTTTAGCTAGGGCTTCTTGAAGTATACCCATTTGCTCAATTGTTATTGCAGCAAGATCAAACTTAGGCAATATAATTTCTTCATCAAGGCTAACATCTCCATAGGTTATTACCTCTTCTTCCTTAGATGAACTTGGAATTGACACTAAGAATTGCAAAGGTGTTGCATTTGTGCTTGGCCTTTGAAGAGTGTGATTGGAAGAAGTGCCATATGCTAGTAAAGTTACTAGTGCTTGAATTGCTACTTGCTCCTTCGGCTTGGTTGTCAACTTAGTCTCTTTAGGTTTGTCCTTGTTTGCCTTATTTCTTTGAATTACACCTTGAACTTTTGTTGGAGGTGCAAATGAGTCAATCTGACCTGTTTGACTCCGTGGTTCATTAGAGAATTATGTTTTCGTTGGATCCTTTTAAATTATTTAAACCTTTTTTGGTGCAATTTTTGGTACATTTTCTGAAGGTTGTACACTAGTGATTTTAGGGGTGATGGTAGGTGGTTCTTGTGTTTTCACCTCCTCCCTTGTAGATTTAGTCATTGATTTCTAAAGTTCATCTACACTCACCAATACAAGGTTGTTACACAATTTAGCCTGTAGTGTAGATTGGTCAAGTATCTTTTTCAAGTCTTCCTCTATTAGGGGATTGATGTTCTGAATTGTGAGGTCAGAAACATCCTTTACTATGATAGTTTCAGTACTTACACTAATTATCTATGCAGGGTTGACATTCATCATTTGTGTATCTTGTACACTTTATTCTTGTTGCTGCTCTTTCTCAGCTGTTGCCTGATTATCTACATTCATTTCAATACCTCCCTCAATTGTGCCTTCATTATTGTCATCATCTTCATCATCTTTAACCTCAATAGGCTCTTGTTCTCCTACTTTGATTGTGACTAGTCCATATGTAATTTTCCACATCTGTGTAGTCTTCCTTACAACATCTTCTAAGTTGTTCTGTAATATGCTAAATGGTCTATATTTAGGAACAAATATAATAACATACTTCTTTATATTTTTATCTATTTGTGCCTTGCTATGTTTAGGCATAACTTGAGCGAGGGTTGTTTCTCTACTTTTCCTTTCAATATCTAAACAATAATGCCATTTTTGCTCAACTTTTTCATATAGGCTTTTAGGTATGGAGTTGGCAATCTCTAGAGGATCTTTCTTAAAATTTTCCATCATGGCATATATTGCCTCTCCCACATGATTCTTTTCAAATTTTCCAAGATTCTCAAAATCAATGTTAGAAAATCCTAATAAATTTGTATTTTTTCTAGCATTCTCACATAAGTTGTCTAGATCTGAAGATGGATTATGGCTCACCACTTGGAATTAGTTGTTGTCATTAGTTTTAGTTCTTTCCTTATTAGTTTAAGCCTGAGCAATATATTTTCTACTTGGTCTTTTCTATGCTCCAACTTCTTGCTCTATAGACTTGGCTTTCTCTTCAGCCTTTTGTGCAATGACATGTGTACTAGCCCTTGTGGTAGGTGCTATTGGTTTGGGCTAGTTTGGTTTAGTAATCTTCTTACATCTTGTCATTGCTTGTGCCTTAGCCTCTCTCTTCTTTTGATCAATAGGAATATGTGATTCCTTGGCTTCTTCTTCCTTGACACCTTTTTTATTTTTTGTTTCTTCCTCTTGTTGATCTTCACCCTGTCCTTGTGTCAATACAAGTGGTACTTGAATATTATTGTCTTCTTCCTCTTCATCCTCTTTGTCTTCATCTTCCTGCTCAAAACCTTCTCCAAATTTTGTTTTTAGTTTCTTTACCAATTTTTTTATATCTTTCATGATAGAGGCAGTCTTCAACTCCATAGTAATCTTTGACTTGGCCATCTCATAGTTACCAAATTCTTTGGCATCTTTGTCTACTTCTTCTACAAGTAATGTTATTATTGCTGTAGAGGCCTCATCAACATTAATTTCATAATCTAATGGCCTTAGCCTTCTTACTCTTAGAATTGCTGCTTGAACAAATGTATAATTAGCATCAACTAGGAAACAAACATCATCATAATGTTTTTCCACTAATGACACTAGAATCCTTAATTTCTTCTTCATGGATTGCTTGAAATCCTCAAAATAACTAGTCATGATTGACTGAAAATTTTCACCTAATTTTTCAATGAACTCTCCTATTTGAACTGCAATAGACCTATTTGTCTTCCATGCAATAATACCAAATGTAAGAAATGTGTTCTGAACATAAAAGAAGATACATACCAAAATAGATCCAAATTTACACTGAGCACTCTTTGTTTTCCTTATTGCTCCAAGATTTTCAATCAATTATTGTAGCTACAGCTCTGCAAGATCATATGTATGATCCTTCTTCACAATCTTGTAACCCATATCTATTGTAATGCAGGGCACACTGTTCAATCTACTTGATTGATAAAACTTATGTGCAATTACCCTTACTGAAAAATCTATTAGAGGATCTGTGATGGTGTCTATAGTCATTCCTCTCTTGTTCCACATAACTCTGGTGTTCTTTTAAATGACTTATTTGGACTCACTTCTCATAGTCTTTGGCCGATCTAGGGTTGGATACCTTGTTACCCTATGGATATTCTCTTTGTGATTTTGATTGGCCCATTATCTAACCATATTGAGCTATCATGAATTCTACTCAAAACAATCCTGATCCATTCAATTTTGAAAATGTTAGGGAAATCTAGGGCACAAGTTAACCCTTTCTTTTCTACAATTTTGAATTCTTACCTTAACACACCATTTTCACATAGTTTTCCATATGCTTCTCTGATTTCCATGTCACCAATACTACCAATATTAAGGTTAGAACATTTTATGACATCCTGAATCATTAAAACTTGTCGTGGTATCATAGATAACATACCAGAGGTATCTTGTTTGTATGCTATGTCTAGAATGGTCTTGAAAATAGGTTGTTTTACCTGATTGCTAAACAACTGAACATTTAAAACCTCTTTTCCCTCTACACTTTTTGCTTTCAAAGAACTAGACACCATTTTACAAAACTAGGGTTTACGAAATTAGAAACAACATAGCTTGGCACATGATAAATACCTTGCAAAATATGATGAAATGATGTCAAATAGCTATTCAAATCTCTTGCAAATGCTTTAGATGAAATTTCCAGATTTCCTTTTGCTCTTCTTTCTTTTTCTCAAGTTCAATTGATGTTAAATGAGAAAAAAATGATCAAATATCAGTTTGAAATACTACAATTAATGCTTTCCATTCATTCAACAACCATTATGAGCTTGGTAACAACTAGCCAACCTATTAGCTTGACATCCTCTAGCATTTCACTTAGCAACCATAGTAAAATTTTCATGCTTGGTTGTAACATGAAAAATTGACAAAACTTAAAGATTTTTCTTTGATTCTTTATAACACCTTGCATCTTTATTCATGCTTATGTAATCTTTTCAGAACTAAATCTTTTGGAACTAATGTCTGATATAAATTTTGAATATCAATTCCACATACCTCTTGATTGCTTAGTTTGATAAGGTGTGATCACCTGACCCATTGGGTGAAGTGATCACTTCTCCACTTGATGTGCTACAATCCTCCTTTCTCTTGCATGTCTTGTTCATTTAATTTCTAACATTTTCACTATCTAACTTTCCTTTTCCTTTATTGAACTCACAACTTGGTGCCTTTGACCTTATTGGACAATATCGACTGACATGACCAATCTTCAAACAACTAAAACATGTGTTTTAACTCAACCACCTTTTGTAGTCACTCCTGAAGTGTGTTCTAATATAGTTTTCAGGACTATTTCCACACTCTTGATAGTAATGATAATTATACCTCGTATTATAGTCCCAATTATAAAAGTTGCCATTGTTCTTTACCTTTTCTTGTTTGTTTGATGACCATATTGGGTTGGATATACACTCAAATGATCTATGTCCATACTTCTGACATTTGTAAGAATATCCTTCAAATATTTGAGTGTGCATGGTCATGATTCTGCATTCATGTACCTAATGACCTTGTTTGTTGCACTTATGGTAGTGACCCATGCTCTTTTGCTTAACATTTTGATTTACAGTTTTTCTCCTGCACATATTGGCAGCATGTCCTTTCTTACCACAATTATGAAAAGTAGGTTTGGAATTCTTACCTTTGTTACTTCTTTCTTCAGCACTTTTGGATGATTCTCCTTCTTCAATACTTGTGTATCCCAGTCCAGATGTATCATTATTGGATCTAGGGGATCTCATCAATTGTTCAAAGTATTTGATGGCTTCACTAGTTTTATTAAAACTTTCAAAAAATTCCTTTTCTCCTTTTAGGTCATTTCTCAATTGCTCATTCTACAACTTTAGTGTTGTTATCTCAATGTCTTTTGCATTCAGTTCATGGTTGACATTCATCAGTTGACCCAAAGTTCCTAATTGCATGTTAGCAATCCTATTTATCTCTGATGATTTCTCTTCCAACCTGTTGGTAAAAAATCTTTTTTCATCTTCAATCATGGCTTTGTCTTCCATATCTTTCTTTTTTCTATTCAGTCACCTCACATAGTAGTATGGCTTGTGATTCTTTCTCTAACTTAAGATTTCTGATTTCTTTAGCTTGGGCTATGTTTTTTTCCATTAGATCTACATTTTCTACATCAAATTCATTAGAGTCTCCATTTGAAAATACCTTAGTAGTGTCTATCTCTTTGTATTGTGTATCATTCTCCTCAATAGAAATTTTCTTCTCTCTATTTAAAGATTTCTTTAAATCTTCTTTTGCTTCATTCAATTGATGTAGAATGAGATGTATTTCAATCTCCCGATTCTAAATGATCTTTCCCAACTTGCAGACTTCCATTTCCAAGAACTTTCCTCAAAGTTAAAAAGCTTCTCTTTCAAAGAACTAGGCTCTGATAATATTTTTTGGAATTACGATAGGAAAGGTAAACTTCTGGGGGGGGGGGGGGGGGGTGTGAATTAGTAGTTCAAACTTTTAACCCATAAAATATTAACCACAAATCCATCTCACATATTCAATAAGTAAATTGAAATATCATGTCAAGCATGTAAACAAGTAAGCATTCACACATATATGACACCGGATATGATTACCTAGAAACCCTCCAATGAGAAGGTAAAATTGAGGCAGGGATGACACCCACAAATCTTCACTGCTACAGTAATTAAGTGTATCCAATGAAGGTTACAATGTTTGATCATGAAACATGATCTACCCTATGAAAAGTCTACCTTGTTAAAGGTTTACAAATATTCAATAAGTAAATTGAAATATCATGTAAAGCATGTACATCTAAGGCATGAAAACAAGGAAGCATTCACACATATATGACACCAAATATGATTACTAGAAACCATCCAATGAGAAGGTAAAACTGGGGTGGGGATGACACCCACAAATCTTCACTACTATAATAATAAAGTGTATCCAATGAAGGTTACAATGTTTGATCATGAAACATGATCTACCTTGTGAAAGGTCTACCCTATTAAAGGCTGACATAGACTATTAGGTCTTACCCTGTTAAAAGTGTGCCTTGTTAATGAACTTCAACTCATAATTAATTAAGCAACTAGTTAGAGGATTTCAATACAACATGTTAGGACTACTCTATTAAGAGATTTAACCGATTCACCTGTTAGAATGTCTTAGCATTGATTCTACGGTTAACACTTTGTTTCTTGATGAAAGATCACCTCTAAATTGATGTATATTTGATCCTTCTTGATCAAATGTCTCTCTACTATTCACTATTTCCTTCCTCTGTTCTCCTTTAACTAATTCTGCAATACAATTTCATATCATAATACCTTGGTCACCATGAATGTCCTAGTTTTTGCATGCAAAACTCTCCCTGATCATTCAATAATTTCCTTTTTTGCACATATTAAGTTTAGGGTTTTTCCACCTTAAGAAGACCAAGTGAATTAGGGTTAGGTATGAATCAAAAACCGTTATTCACCTGCATTGCCACTTAAACCTTCCGTTTACTTGATTGGATGCATGCAATGCATAGGAATTCCAACTTAAGATTTATCCTTATCACAAAAATATTGTAATTCAATCTGTAAGTCAACTCAAAAATGGTTTACATAGAACTTTATGCCCATACAAACAACTATGACAAAACTATGTTACTTAGCATCTGAAGTCATTGATGCTCAGCATATATTAATTTCAATATTGTGACTCGACATCTGAATGACTCGTCATGCACTGCTTGCTCGACTCCTGAGTCACTGGGCACATATTGTCTGCTCGACACTTGAGTGACTCAGCACTCACTCTTGACTTGACATGCTCTAACTTATATATGTTGTACTTGACATATGCTACTTGTTCAACATGAACTAATTAAATGACTTAAGTGTATAGACACTCACTTGTCAAAATCAATATGAGATCAACAAATTCTAATGAGCCTACTCCTATATACATCACAAGAATGTAACAATTGTAACCAGAAAGTTGAAAGATTGATATCAAATTTAGAGGGAGTCTAATAGGCATACTTGGGTGAAGAGAACCTCTAAGGGAGTACCTAGAGGACCTGACTTCCCAAGCCTGTTGTTCAGAGGGAAACATTTGAGGTGTGATCCCTTGTTAATGATCTCCTTTATAAGGGAGAAATTCAAAATGAAATTCTTTGTAATGTACTATCCTCTGTGAGAAAGAAGTCTGAGGTGAAAACCCTTGCTCCACTCTCTAGGAGTAGCTATGGTGGGTTCACCCTCTAGCTTGATTCATGGTGGAGATCATGTGAGTTACTACTATTAGAAGCATGAATGCTAATGATATTCCTATGGGGGAGTACTACTATGATGATATCTTACATTCATGAATGAGTTTGTCATTGATGTCAATGTAGTAGTTTTTTGTAGTATTTGATAGAAGAAATGTGGAAAGATCAAGTTGGTATAGATGGCTAGTTGAGCATCATAACCACTTGAGGTTATGAGAGGTACTTATGAGTATCTAGTATATGCAGTTACTATTGGAAGAAGAGAGGATAAGTCTAGAAGAAGTTGTGTAAGTTTTGGTGATGTCTATTCTAAGATAGAGTTTACAAAGGCATGTTCTGGTAAACTTCTTATATCTCTTAGCAGAGTTGATATCTTAAGGATTGAGGTTGAGGAAATAGAGAAGACATGTTGAGGATGATGTGGCTAAGCTTTCTCATCATAATATTGTGTGTACAAAAATTTATTCAAGTTTCAAGGTGGAAGATTAATGTTATCGCTAAGTATAACATGTTCTTAATGTGGTCCTATAATAATTAATTGAGAAGGACTAAAAGCTGACCCAAAGAATTTTTTTATGGACTTGGTATAAAGAAAGGACATTTTCATTTATTATTGTATCGAATATTTAGAGTATGAATTGATAAAAAGCAACAAAGAGTGCAAAATGCGAAGTTGAGGAGAGTAGTGTGGAAGTGAAGGAAACTTCATTGCTGATGTTTTGTTGAGTGATCCAAGATTTGGTATTTGGATATGAGGTTTGTGACCTAGTTTAAAAGGTCTAACAATGATTCATTTAGTTGAGAGGACAAAGGAAAGAACAAAGGAAAGGAGAAGATAATAGTAAATTACTTATTTTAATAGTGAGCTCTTCTTGTAGTTGAAATTGCATGTTTGGGCAACAGGCTCTTCTTACATAAATTGTACCACAACTCTTAATAGGGTTGGAATCTCCTAATAGAGATTCAAAGTCTCCTAATAGGGGCTTATTGTACTAAATGTTGTAATAGACTCCTAACAGGGTCCATCCTCTAACAATAAATATTTATATTAGTACATCATCTCATGGGCATCATTCCCACCAGGGTTTTCCCTCTGATCAAGGGTTTACCTAGTCAACATATTTGGTGTAATTCTCTATGAGAATTTTATTATGGTTGCTATTTACTTTGGTTGAATTTTTAAGTTTTTTTAAAGAAGATAAATGCTTTAACTCTTGGATAACTGATTCCCCCTGCCTCTTAGTTATCTTGGTGGACTATTGCTTCTAACAATTGGTATTAGAGCATCAAGTTCTTAAAGATAAAGTTTAACAAATTTGGGAGATCCATGGTGAACATGTTTAGGAAAGATAGTCCAAAGTTTAATGGAACAAATTATGATAGCTGGAAAGAAAAGATGAAGACACATTTGTTGTGTATGGGTCTGGGATATCGGATCTTGGCAAAATCAATAAAGATAATCATTGCTAGAGAGAGATCTTTTCATGTGTGACATGAGAGCTAGGGAAGCACTATTGACTGCACTTCCTGAAATTGAGTACTATCAAGTAAAATTACTCACTACTTCACATTTGATTTGAAAAGATTTGGAAAAATAGTTTTGAAGGTGATGCACACTCTAAGAAGTTAAGGCTACAAAGTTGGATTTGTGCATTTCAAGATGCTAAAATGATGGAAGATGAATTTGTAAGAACATATATAGGTAGGATATTAGAAATTACTTCAGGTATTAAAGCTCAAGGAGGAACCAAAGAGGATGATGAGATTATATTGAAGATATTGAAGACTCTAAAACCACCATTTAAGTCAGCAGTTCAAATAATACAATTATTGATATCATGTACCAAAGATTTCATAAGGGAGACATTGCTTGGAAGACTTGAAGCAATTGAGAATGAACTTAGACAGTCCAAAGAATTGACTAGAATAGAGATAACTTTTAGTGCCTTGAATATTCAACCTAACTTTTCAAGGAGCACAAGTGCTAGAGGAGATTTTGCTAGTAGCAGTAGATTTGAAGAAGATAGGAAAATTGAAGGAGTAGCCCTTTTGGTAAGAAGAGAAAAAGGAGTTAAGAAAATCTTTAAATGTTGTACTTGTGATGAATATGGTCATTATGCATGTAAGTGTCCTAAAAGGGAGAAAAATTATAAGGGAAATCATAAACCTAGAAAAGATAGAGAATGTTTGTATGCAAATGAATATAATGATTTTGATGAACAAGCATTAAGTTCTAGTGATGATGCAATTGGATTTGTGGTAATTAAATAAGAAAGTATAGAGAAGGTAGCTTTGGTATCATAGGTTGAGAAGAAATCTAATTGGATACTTGACAGTGGTTGTTCACATCATATGACTGGTGATATAAACAAGTTTGTTGACTTCACATCTATACTACTGACAAGAAAGGAAATGTAAAGGTCACAGAACCCAAACATAAGAAAAATTGAACATATATTTTTTGGTTATGGATGTGATAAAATATGATAAATTGAGTGATGAAGATAACATGAAGATTAAAGAAGCCATTATTAACACAATGTATACGAATCATTATGGACCCATTAAAATTGCCATAAAAATTTCCTAATGAATTGTAGAATAAAATAATAAGAAGATGGAGATATGCTATATATACTAGGAGACAATTGAGAGAAAATTTAGTGTAGTAACTATTCCAAATTTGGGATAGAGGCACACTTAACTATCCAAACACCTTACTAAGTAAACATGATGTAAGAAAAAAACATAGAGAATAATACCAAGGAGAGAAGAAACAACACTTTATTGACTCATCCAATTATTAACATACATGCCCAACTATAAGGCTTTCAGGGTTACTGCTAAATACAAATTCAACTTCAAACCAACGATCCAACTTCAAAATTTCTCTTCCAAAAACTTTTGTTCTCAACTCTCTAAGTGATGCCCTAAACCAAATAACTCTATTCATACTTACCAAAATAGATTATAGAAGATTCTAAATTATTACATAATAGAAATTTTGAACTTAAAATAGTTTGCACATATCCCAAGACAAGATCCTAACATTAAATTCATAATCCAAATTAAATACATAAGTCATCTCAAACTAAGAACCAATCACAGACGAACTCGATCAAAGAATGAACCGAGAATCTAGAAATATCAAATTCACTTAGTACATGAAGGAACACTCAACCAACAGTAGACAACTTGATAGTAACTGAAACTCGATAGTGATTGGCACTTGATAGTAACTAGAACTTGAAAATAATTGGCACTCTTCAATAAGTGGCAAAATAGAAAAAATGGGCAACATTACAAGGCAACCCAGGATGCTCCTACATCACAACTCTTATAATACCTAAAATTGATGAAGCATTAAAGAAATATAGGGAAAGATTCATGAAAAAACTTTGATTATTGAGTGTTATGGTGGGAAGGACACACAAAGTTGAGGAAGAAAGCAAAAAAGTATGATGGGTGAACCCACAATAATGGGTTACACTTTTTTTCCTAAACTGACACTGAACTGTGAATTTTCAAGAAAACTTTCACTTTTGGATGCAAATTGCCATTTAACAGTTAGGAACTTGAAGATGAAGTAAATTAGATTCTTTTAGAAATTTTCTGTATAGAATTGAAATATATTTTTAATTGATTTGATTGAATTATTTTTTTCTCCCACAAAAATTGGTATGTTATCAAAAATTTTATTTTTAAAAAGTGACATTGTTTTTGACACACATGGCTTTTTTTCTACAATAGATATCAATGCGATTCTTTCAAATTTAGTTTTTTAACATCCATACCAAAACCATGGAGGTGATCAGATGTCTTTATCCTTAGTATTTAGTATTTTATCAAAGTTTAAAGTTGACCTAACATGAATTTGGACATACATGGTTTTTGACAAATGTAACTTATTATATATTTAATTGATTTCAAAATTTCTTTTTTTGATTGAAAGAAGACTCAACTAAAAGACCGTAGTTATTTTCCAATTTTTTTTTCTCTTATTTACTATTTTTCCATGAGAGTCCAATATATCGGTTTATTTTTTATAATAAACCTTTGTTCAATTCATGTGCACAAATGTGTATCTAAGAAATTCAAAATGTAGAAAATTCATATTAATTAGAAAGTTCATTCAAAGTACTTCTATCATGCAAAAGGACATGACTTCAGTGCTCCATCTAAACTTGGTAACTGAGCCTAGAGGCCATGAGAACATAGTAAATATTCTCCCACTTGGAAAAAACCAATGATTTCCTAGTTTCGATAGAAACTAAGTTTCTATCAAAACTAAAGACATTAGTTTCAATAGAAACTAATGTGTCTAGTTTCTATCGAAAATAGGAAACCTAACCCACATGGTTAAATTGGCTGGCTTTAGTTTCAAATGAAAGTAAAGTTGACCTTTAGGGTTTTTTGAAAAAAACTAAAATTTTCATATACTAATAATTTTTTTTTTTCAATTCTAACATTCAAATCTAATCAAATATTTTGCACATCAATTAGGAGGGAGGAAATGTTTTACAACTTGTCTACTTTCAAATTTTGGAAAAATAATTTGTGACATGGGAAATAAAGGTAAAAGAGCAAGTAAATATTCACGAAGAAGACCTGACGAACAAGAAGATGAAAATCGTTGAAAAACTTTAGCAGGATATTATAGGAGGCAAGGTTTGTACATGTGCAATATATTTTTTCCAGTGCATATTTAGTTCATATAGTGCGCAATTGTATTGTATTGTAAATTAGGGTTTATCCAATTAGGAATATGGTAAATATAAACTTAGGGTTACTATTAACTTAATATTAAGGGTTTATTGAATTATGAATATTTAGCATTAGGTTTTATTAAATTATGGATATTTAGTCCTATTAGGGTCTATTACATTATGGTTTTTAAATTATGAATATTTAGAATTAGGGTTTATTATATTATGGTTTTTAAATTATGGATATTTATAAATAGGGTTTATTAGATTATTGTTTTTAAATTATTAATATTTAAAACTATGGTTTATTACGTTATGGTTTTTAAATTATGATATTTAGAATTAGGGTACATCTTAATTATGGTGTTTTAAATTATGAATTTATTTAGGACGTAGTGAAACATGACAACCTATTGAGGTTGGAGAAAGTTCATCCCAAGTTCAAACATGTATGTATGCACACATCTCTCTCAAGTATAATCTCTTTCTAGATTTCTACTTGTGTAGAGGCAAACTTTATATCTATGATTTTTAATTTTAGAGACAAATCCCCAATTACAAACTTGCTTTATTTTTTTGTTATGTCATGCATGTGCAACAGTAGACGATGAAAATGTTGGACATAAGGAAATTGAAGATGAAGCAATGGATATCCAAGAAGGACCATTTGAAGGTTAGATAAAGTTGTATTTAATAGTTCATTTTTTATGTATATGCACATATGTGGACACTAAAGAAAAGTTGTATCTTAAGTCTTTGTTTTAATTTTTCTTGTAGCCCAAGATCAAACAACAAATGAGAATGTTAATCTAGCTCAAGGTTTGAAGAGAAAAATTAATCATAGAAACATAGATCATTTAATTGAAATGAATTTATAAAAATTGAGAGAGTATGCTAGTCAACCTACACATACTACGAAGAGGAAATTGAATAAAAAGTCTAAAGAAATAGTTGCACAATTTGAGAATCTTGATACAATGGAGAAAACTCAACTATTATCAATTTCACTTCTTAAAGATGAATTAAAAGAGCCATTGAAACTATTGGGTATAGATACAAGTGTAAAAAAGTGGAAGACTTCCAAACTACAAAAAGATATTGTTGAAAGTGTTAAGGAAGGGTTACACTCCATTGGGAAAAATCTAGATCTGCAGATAAATCTATTGCACGAAGAGTGATACTAACATCTGTTTTAAATAAGAAATTACTAAAAAAAAGATAGATCTCTTCACTATCATCTCATATTGGGCATAGTTGAAAGATGATATTATATTATCTGAAAAGGAATAACCAATTTGGATGATAGTACATTAGAAGGAAACCGGGCACTAATGTGTAGAGTTCCTCAATCTGATAGGATTGTAGAAACAATTAAAAACTTAGTCATTCAATTTTGGATTGATAATAATCATCCTTCAGCAAATAGAATAGATATCATCAAGTAGAGTATTGGACCTAAGGTGTATCTTCAACACACAAAACATTGGTTGGATGTCACACAACATGAATTGTATCTCTCATTTTGTAATTTAAATCCTGACACAAAGATTGGAAAAAAAATGTTTAAAAGATTGAAACCCTATTTTTTGAAGATAAATAGATCTTTTGAAACATGTTGTCGATATCATGTTGAATTTGATTTGTACTATTAAGGGTTCAGAAAGATGATAGAAGAAAGTGGTGGTTCTCAATTTTTTTTCATAAACGACCAAGCCAATTCATGACATCAATCTTATGTGACAAATCAAATGATCATGCAATAGGTGAAATAGATTGCATAGGAGGAACTTGTCAAAATTTCCTTTGAGAGATGAAGATATTGATATGATGAGGATAGTAAAATATAAGAGATATAAGTACATAAAGTCAGAAGCAAAAGTTGGAAAAGAATCAACAAGGTTGGAATATGTAGAGGATGACATACCTACTAGAGAATTTATGTCAGATTTTTGTAAATTGATTCAACCATATATACGTCATGCTTTTTTTGCTAAGTGGAAAGAAGAATAGTTTCAAAAACTAAGAGAAACTTTCCCACTCGGGACAATTTTATCTGTTGTCGACTTTGCAAAGAATTACTCATTCATTTCTCAAAAATAACTTCAAGCAGAATACTCCTATATAGAGTGGGTCACTATTATGGTTCAAATGTCTTATCAACATGCACAAATTGATTTGGATGGTGTGGAAAGTATAGATCAAGCATGATTCATTTAAAAAAAGTATCACTTTTACATTAGTGATGACAAAGAAAATAATACATATTTTGTGGAGCATTGTTTTAAGATATTTTTTGATTATTTGAAAAAAAAGTGTAAAAATGGAAAAACATTTTGTATAGAGAGATGGATGTGTAGCATAATTTAAATCATCTAGACCATTTTATGCATTATGTAGATCATTGTAAGAAAGTATCAAATGGACTATAAATGATATCGCATTAATAACGCTCATGATGTGGTTAAGTGGTGCAAAACACATTTTACGGTGCCAACAAATACAGATAACATGTCATCACAAGTTAGCAAAAATCCCTCGCTGGATGCAAAAGCTGATAGTGGTAGCTCTAGCTACTCTTTTTATTTTGATGATATTCAGAGCATAAGCTTAGAGGGGAAGGGGAATGTTTCTTCTAGTAAAAATATTAAGGGTCAAGTTAAGAAGCCACCCTCTGATATAATCCTAAGAAGAAAGAGTCCAAGGGACTACAGCCAAACCTTTGGTAAAGATGATATGGATTATAATGAGGATGAGGAGGACATGGCTTCTGATGATGAGGGCAAGGAGATAGAAGAGGAGATTAAGGAGGAAAATGCAGGGAAGAAATAGAAGAGGGATGATGTAGATGAAGAGAGGATTTCAAATCAGGGGCCAGATGTTATGATTCTCCCTCTCTCCCCCATTCATCCTCAATCTCATCCCGAGGAGAAGGAAAAGGCTAACACTGGTGGTAAAGAGGGGGAAGTGCTTGTCAAAAATAGGAGAAAATTTTGGAGGAATTTCAATGTTAGGACTGTAACGATGGGAATTTTTAGAGAAACAATGAATCCTCAGATTCTGGTGGAAAACCAAGAACAACCCCACCTTGAAGAGCTCATCAACCTTGCTATTTTGGATATCACTAATAATGCTAGGGAGACAAGAATGAATCTTTTGAACAATGCTAGTAACAACATGATTGATAATTTTAGATCAATCAAGTGGCTATACTATGAGCTAGAAGAGGTTAGAGAGAAGGTTTGTCAATTGGAGGGAAATAAGAAGAATATAGATAATGAGAATCAAGAAGATCAAAAGGAAAGAGTCAGTCTGGCTGAGAGGAGAATCAAGAATCTCGAAAACTACAATTATAATTTGGCTAGTTGGATGATCTCTCTTCTCAATTTGATCAATGATAATATTCTCTCCTTAACCAGTGTGCTCAAAGACAGAGGCCTGCTGGTAGGTGAGGAAGTAAAGGACAGAGGTAGAGCTAGGTGTGATGAAGATATGGCCACTAATATCACCTTTACCAGTTTGGACTAGGATACATAGAAAGTTGAGGAGCAGATGGCCGAGGAGCACCAAAAGATCTATGAGGCTACCTAGACAATGCAGGATCTCGAGAAGAAGAATGAAGAGTAGCCCTCTTGTTTTATCTTTTTTTTTTTTTTTGCTATATCTTTTTTGGCTTTTGCTAAGTTCTGTAAAAGACGGTTTGTTTTTTTGGCTTTTTCGTTGGACTCTGTTGTTGGCTGGGCCTCGTGTTTATTATTAGCCATTAGACTTGTTCTTTTTTGGCTGAGCTTCTATTGCTTATTTTCAGCCATGTTTATGTAACTACTTTTGGGTTTTAGGGTCCCTGTAAAACCTATTTATCTTATCAAAAACATGTCATCACAAGTGGAGCAAGTCATGCCAAAAAAGAGGTATCAAGTATAAATTAATTTTAAAATATTATAATTGAATCAATTTTATATTTAATAGGTTATCTCATAACTAAATTATGGTACACACATGTTTAAAACTTATTTTTTATATGTATGTATAGACCTTACATTCAGGTGTCGATAGAAGATCAATGCATGCATGCAAGAGGGTAGAGAAGACACGATCGTTGCATTTAGTTATGAGTATAGATAGTAATGTGTGGTCATTGTACACAAGAGAATACTCATGTTTTTGTCCTAATTGCATTGATGAAAACTATGATGGTTGCATTAATCAAGAACGTGGATATGTGGGTGAATGTACTTTCGTGCCACTAGATGTTATCAATATGAATGAGTTTGAGGATGAAAAAGATGATGATATTCCATTTATTTCTAGTGATCATGACCATATTTCAAGGTTGACTAGAGTTTGTATGTATTTCATAATTTTTGTTAATTTATTTTATATATATACTCATGTACATGACACATGGAATTCATATACATATATTTTGTGTAGGCAATGTTTTTGTAGTCATGGCAGAATCTAAAAACATAGGTGTTAGCTATTATCTATAAAATTGCACCATAAAAAGAGAGAAGCTAACAAAGATTGAAATAAGTGATGGAGTTATGTTTCCCATAGGTTAATATATAGTTAAATCATGTACATGTATGTACATTTATGTTTTTTTATGAATTAAAATTTATTGACTTATTTGATTAACCTATATGTAGGTTCTATTATTGTATAAGGAACATATTTAAAGAAAAATAAAGTACTTAAAAATGGGATTCATTTCACTGATTGTCAACCTAACAATATGGTATATCAGTATAGCAACCATGTTGTTGCCACTGGTCTAACTCTTCATCTAGTAAAAGGACTTGGAATATGTAAGTGGAGACTCGATATTGATGATCATGGGAAAATATTAAATGTTATCCAGTAATGAGTTGACCCACTTGATATGAAATAGAAACAACTTGTTGAACTATTTGAAATCTGAAATTTGGTTGAACTATTTGAAATCTGAAATTTGGCTGAACTATTTGAAATCTGAACTTTGGTTCAACAATTTGAAATTTGGTTGATTTAACTTGTGAAGTTTAAATTATAATTTTTAAATAATTATAGTTCAATTAGGAACTTGTATGCAACCAATTAGGACATGTGCCTCAAAGGGAAGAAATTCAAATAGTTGTCTTAATGGGATCAAATTAGGACTTGTGTCTTAAGGGGATGAAATTAGGACTTGTAACTAATATATTACTTTTACTCTTTGATTTAACTTGTGAATTTTAAATTGTAATTTTTAACTAATTATAGTTCAATTAGGAACTTTTATGCAACTAATAGGACATGTGCCTTGAGGGGAAGACATTTGAACACTTTTCTTAAGGGGATCAAATTAGGACTCATGTCTTAAGGGGATGAAATTAGGACTTGTAACTAATTATATATTACTTTTACTCTTTCATTTAACTTGTGAAGTTTCAATTGTGATTCATAACTAATTATAGTTCAATTAGGAACTTGTATGCAACTAATTAGGACAAGTTCCTTGAGGGGAAGAAATTCAAACACTTGTCTTAAGGGGATCAAATTAGGACTTGTGTCTTAAGGGGATGAAATTAGGACTCGTAACTAATTATATATTACTTTTACTCTTTCATTTAACTTGTGAAATTTAAATTATGATTTGTAATTAATTATAGTTCAATTAGGAACTTGTATACAACTAATTATGTCATGTGCCTCGAGGGGAAGAAATTTGAACACTTATCTTAAGGGGATCAAATTAGGACTTGTGTCTTAAGGGGATGAAATTAGGACTTGTAACTAATTATATATTAGTTTTACTCTTTCCTTTAACTTGTGTAGTTTAAATTGTGATTCATAACTAATTATAGTTCAATTAGGAAGTTTTATGCAATTAATTAGGACATGTGCCTTGAGAGGAAGAAATTTGAACACTTGTCTTAAGGGGATCAAATTAGGACTTGTGTCTTAAAGGGTTGAAATTAAAACTTGTAACTAATTATATATTACTTTTACTCTTTCATTTAACTTATGAAGTTTAAATTGTGATTTGTTAATTAGGAATTATGTAAAGTTAATTACCTAATCATAACCCTAACATAATCATAATCTAACATAATCCAACATAATGTATCATTATCTAACATAATTTCCAAGATAATACAACATTATCATTGACATAATCTAACATGCCAAAGAACATAAACCAACACAATCCTTCGAATCTAACATAACTTCCAATATAACTAGAACATTATCCAACATAATCTAACATGTAAAAGAGCATAGTAGATAACATAATCCAACATAATTCAACATTTAATCTAACATAATATCCAACATGTTAGAACATTATCCAACATAATCTAACATGCCAAAGAACATATTCTAATATAATCCATCATAATGTAATATATAAGAACATAACTATATATGTATGTCAATTATCAAATATGTAAAATCTGGATGAAAGTCTACATCAAATAACAAATAACAAAAACATGTATAATCTGGATGAAAGTCTAGATCAAATAGTCTCTCTAGATGAAAGTCTAGAACAAATAATCTATATTATAAAAAAAGCTATAGATCCTCAGGTGCAGGACTATCATCATGATGTCTCCTCATAGTGCAGTTTGAAGACTGACTATCAGGATGCTCACTAGGATGTGTTGACCCCTATATATAATAAAGAGAAAGTAAAATCAATGTACATAATTTCATATTTAATTAAATCTATTTTAAATTTACAAATTACATGCAACTTAAATATTACTCTTAAAACTCACATGTGTCTAATTCAAAAAAAATAAAACTCACTTATCCAATATTGACATCCTCAAATGAGTCTTGGTGACATACATGATCGGGCATCAAAGATGGACTAAAAAGAGGAATGTCCCCCTATAATACATACATACATGTGTGCAAAAAATCATATTAAAATATGTATGTGCATAAATTATTAGTTGAACAAATGTTTGAAATTGAAATTTTAACAGAATGTAAAAAACTATAGATTTACCTGTGTAGTTGTTGGCATCTGATAATACTTAGACTGCCTAGCATCGATCGTTTCCACCAATATATCTAGATTTTATTGGGCTTCATCTAGCTCCATTACTGAATCTACACTAGCATGACTGGTGGCTAACACATGTCCTAATAATGTTGATCCAAGTGGATTGACTAGATGAGATGGCATAGAAGTAGAATCATCGTGTGTTAACACGTTCATCCATCTTGTGGTCAACAACCTAAAGTCAACACCATCAAGGCCCGGCTCATCTATTCTTGGATGATGCCTTGCACTAGCTACAGAGTTTGTACTACTATGTATATGTCCCTTTGCAACAAATGAGTGGTCAGAAGGTGGATCCTGATGTGTACTACCACCATGCGAACTACTTGATTGATGAGAGGAATGTGGTTGAGGATGTGTCCCAATACCATCTAGACACAATGTTGAAAATTTGATATAGGTATGCCAAGATGCTTTGATATGAATCTATATGAATATAATAGATCTTCAACAAGACTACTCATGCCAACACTTCAATGAGACCCTCTAAGTTAGTGAAGGGATGTCTGCTGCACTGTACTAGTCTCCTAAAGATGAAGCACCAGGCAATAATCTAGAATGATGATGTGACATCAAATACTACCCAACCTCATCACTGGAAATTGATCTAACAACCATGGCAATGTTTCCAACTCCTTGAATCACCCCCTACAACTACGTGCTATACATGGCCTCATCAGCTGATAGACCTAATATAGGGGAAATAGTAAGTGCCATGTTTTTGACAATCAACCTATGTGTTAGTGGTGGATGAACTGACTGCCTATCAACCATGCCCCTATCCTAAATGTGATGGTAAATTAGTGTAGTTCACCACACTATGTAAGAGAACCTCAACATAAAGCCATCATGAAAAATATAGTTGAACTTGGTCATTATCTGGATAATGACCATGAGTAGCAAGGAAGTGTGGGTATATAAGTGAAGCCATCTATGGCTCTATACAATTAAGAGGAGAACATGCCTTCACATAATTTAGTGGAAGATAATGAGGGAAACATTCCCTCTTTAGTGTCTCTTTGGACACTAAGCCCTATACCTACTATAGTGAGAGCCCTGAAGAGACCTCACATCTCTTACTATCAAGGATAATCTATATAGTATGTGCAACACCATGAATCTTATCTCTAATATATGCAAGACTTCTTAAGATGCTCTGACATGTATTACTATACACACTAGAGCATGTGCCACTATCCAAGGGTTCATGGAGTCTATGAATCTCTTGGTTAGTGAAATTATAGAGCATGTTGAGTGGGATAGGCTATTGATATGTAGGAATAGTGCATTGTTTAGGGTTAGCATGTACAGATCTAGATTAAAGTTTTTAGTTAGGATTCATAAATTAGCCCATTTTTTAGGGTTAAGAAAATTGTGAGGATCGTGCTTTAAAATTTTATGTAGGGAAATAAGTAGGAAGTATGGTTATAACTTTATCTAGTTAGTGTTAAGAACTTATAGTTAATTTTAGGGTTACGCTTAAAGTTAAAATGTTACCTAGTTAGGTTAAAATAATTTGATTAGGGTTGACATTCTTGAGGATAATTTTAATTATTATGGAACTTATATATTATGGAACCTAGGGTTAATTTTAGGGTTACCTGGTTTAGTATTAAGATTGAGTTTAGGGGACCAATATTCTAGAGTTTAATCATGGTAAATTTTCATTAAGTTAGCTAGTTAGAAAAATATTTACCTAGCTAGGGTTAAAGGAGTGTGTGTTTAGAATAGTGTTCTATGTTGATGTAGAGTAGGCATATGGTGGTTAGAGTTACCTAGGGTTAGTGTTATAAAATTGTACATAACTTTCGTAGTAATATCATTAGTGTTTAATATTAGTGTGAGACTTACGTTAGCATTATGGGTAGAATTATGATTCTAGGTAAATACCTGATTTAGTAACACTAAATGTTGAGTAAGTTAATATAATTAGCTCATTACCTGGTTTAGTATTACCTAGGATTAAAAGGTAAATATGTTATGGTTCACTATAGTTGTACATGATTACATAGTTATATCTTTAGAATCATTATTGAAATGTTACTTGGAAAGTTAATATAATGTATAGGGATCTTTAGGATTAAATGTTCAGGGTTAGTGTACATATCTAGATTAAAGTTTTTAGTTAGGAAATTCATAAATTACCCCATTTTTTAGGGTTAAGAAGTGAGGATCATGCTATAAAAATTTAAAGTTAGAAAATTAATATTCATGGTTAGCTTTAGTGATAACTTTTGGGTTAAAATGATATAAATTTAGGTTTAAAGGTTTATGTTTCTAGGGTAACTTAGATTTTATAGTTACATGGTTAGAATCAACTTGTCTTGATTCTAGGGTAAATAAATAACCTATTTAGAGTTAAGATTATGATTAAGTTTACATGAGGGTTAGCATTGTGTTACATGACATTTCTAGTGTTAGGATTGCACAATTATATTTATTTAAATTAGATTGGGTTAAATCTAGTCAAAGTTTAATTAGAATTTCCAGATTAGGGTGATGAGGTCAAGGTGAAGTTTATATTAGGGTTCATATGTGTGTGTGTGTGTGACATGTAACCCGTTGGAACTAATGTTAAAGGGTTAACTCATTGAAATTAAATTATTAGAGGTAAGATGAAGATTTAAAAACACAAACACACACACACACACATGTACATATATGAACTTAAATTTTAATATATTACATTGTTTGAACCTATGTACATTAAAAATTTAAATGTATTTGTACATATCCACGATATGTTCATGTATACAAATTGTTACATGTGTGTGTGTGTGTGTGTGGGTGTGTGTGTGCGTGTGCATGTGCGTGTGTGTATGCACATATATATGTAATGTTTAACATGTACATATATACATCCGTGCATGCATGTATATATACATGTACATGATGTATATTTATCATGTACATATATGCATATACACATGATATATTTATTCATATATATACATATTTATATATATGCATATATACATGATATATGCATGTATACATGACATATATGCATATATGTTTGTGTGTGTGTGTGTGTGTGTGCATATATACATGGCATATATGTGTGTATATATGTGTGCATATATACATGATATATATGCATATATACATGCATGATATATATGGATATACATGATATATATGTACATATATACAAAAAAAATAAAATAAATTGAAGCAAAAAAAATATAAAGTGTAATTGAAAATGTACAAAAATAAACTAAAAACATATAAAATAGGTTAAAAAAGGAGAAAATCATACCTTTTTCGAAGGTTGGTAAATTCAGATGCCCTTTCTCTTCCTTGCACTTCCAATCAAAAGTACTTGCCATAGTAAAAATGACATGTGGGGTCGAGTCGTGCCTATTTCAATCTATTCCCCTTTTTTAGTTTCAATGAAAACTATATAAACTAGTTTCAATCAAAAGTACTTTATATAGTTATATAGTTTCGATTGAAACTTGGGAGCCCAACCGTGGGTTTAATAAATCCTGGTCAGGCTTCTTATTTTCGATCAAAACTACATTAAAATTTTTGATCAAAATTTTTAATGTAGTTTTGATCGAAACTAAGTGGTGCTAAAATTTTTTGTCAAAACTTTTCTTTTTGTTTGTTTCAATAGAAACTAATTAGTTTCTATCAAAACTTTTTTAAAAGTTTCTATTGAAACTGAGATGTGAAATTTTTGTGGTCGCGTGATTTTGGACGATTTTCTTCCTTTGAAAAAGTGTAACCTACTATTGTGGGTTCACCTATATAGAAAATAATTTATAACTTGGATAAGGAATAAAGAAATGGTGATGTATTAAATATCAAACAATATGAACACATACAATTAGATAGTGAGGAAATTGAGTAAATGGTTTAAAGAAAGTGATTGATAACACCATAGGTGGTAAATGGAACAAAAGAGGAGGTTGAAATTGTAGATATTATTAATAATGATCTAGATGAAGCTATAAATAAGGATCAATATGTCATGAATAGTATTGAGAAACAAGCCAAGGAAACACCACTTACCAAGTCAACCATTGTACAAGCTATGGAAGATGCAATAGTTTTACAAATAGTTCATGCATATATGGCCCCTACAACTACAATTAACATTGAAAATATTTCTATCAATTTTTTTTCTACAACTAATATAGATAATATTGATTAGAAAATAAAGAAATGCAAGGACATGGATATGAATGATGAGACAAAATCCATCGAGAAAAATAAAGATGAAAATACAATAGAAACATCTACTAAAAGCACAAACTTAGCTACCTAGGATACAAAGAAAGATAAAGAGAAAGAAAAAGAAATTCCATAGCAACATACCGAGGAACAACCTTAGAAGGAGGCAAATACCAAACAAGATGCTAGGACCTTGGTCCTTGAGAAAAAAAAGGATAGTGACATATAGGAGGAAAAAACTTCAAGTGATGATCAACAAAATAAATATGAGGAGAGAAAAAGGCTCTAGTACAAGCAAAAAGTTCCCCAAGTACTAGCTCCATCAAATCCCAAGAGAAGAAGAAAAAGACAAGAAAAAGATAGGATAAATGTGTATTAGATGAAGAAATCATAGTCCCAATATGTGATCCTACAAAGTTAGATCCCGATGCTATGATGAAATATGAAGAATTGGTAAAAATGAAAGCTGTACATGAAAAATTGAGACAAGAACTGAAAAATAAGCAAGTGTTATCAGATGTAAAAGATATCTTATTGTAAGTTTATTCTAAATGCACTAGTAAATGACCAAGGACCGATCACTTGTAGTGCAAGTGGATGCACTTTATATTGATGCTTACAAGAGAATGATGTAGTTAACTAAGTAGAAAATGGGGAATAAAATCATGGAAAAACTAAACTAGCCAATTGCAGTTCAACAAGTTGAGTTTGATAATATTGCTACTGAGTTGGAAAATGCATTGAACGAGATAATCAAGCTATTTCAACAGTTATGTATTGTTCCACATTTTACACAAGATATTTTGGAAAAGTTAAAAAATATTGAAGAAGATTTTAAAAAAATGTGTTGATAAGTTAATTGAGGAACCTTGGTCATTCTAGGTTCATTATCAAAAGATAAAGAACTTTATGAGTTTCCAATTAGATTTGAGGAAAGAAGAGGACAAGCTAAGAACATAAATACTTAAAATTCACAAACTCCTCATACCTCATTTCAAGATTGTACAAATTAATGTCAAGAAAGCCAAAGAACTCATAGTAACCTCAGAAATGCCTATGGCTAAACACACAATTGATCTTTCATCACACAAACATTCTCAACATCTAGAAGTATAAGCACTAAAGGAAGCTTTGGAAAACCATCCTAGAAAGTGCAAATAATTCACATAAATTTTTATTTGAGAAATTTTAAGTATACCATGTATAATAGTTTCATTTTTGGCATTACTGTTAAAAAATGAGGATACGTATTATATTGTGTGAAAAACATGTATTATGTCAAGATGGTGAATATATATGGTTAAATGAGGTAGATATAAGGGGATGATTGAAAAAGAGTTTGAAGAACTAAGTAGTACATGTTTTGGGGGGAGCTATCAAATTTTCACTAAGTAATTTTTTTACTAAATACATAAGTTTTTCTCACTAATGCCAAGAGGGAGAATTTTTCTCCTAGATGTATTGAGTGTTGTCATTGGTGAAAAAGATAAGTGATGATGAAGTGAAGAATTAGGTTCGTGAACCTCATCACTAATCAAATATAGACACTGAACAAGAACACATATACTAAACCAAGCTTATAATGTTTTAGAATGATCACAAAGTATATCATACTACCCAATGATTATATTACCCAATGGACAACATATTAACCAAGTAGATAAACAAGTATTACCAAGTGACACATGATGCACAACAAATTTTATAAATTCACAAAATACTATGTAATTGAATCCTACCAAGCAAGGAAATAGTTTATGAAGATCAAGAAGAAGGTTAGGTGAGATGTATTGGGATTGATACATGATTTTATGGATTTAAAGAAGAATTGTAAACCAATGAAAATCAAGCAATGTTTATTAGTAAATGAGAATTAATATATATCATAGATTAGATTATCTAAAAATTCAAAAAGGATCTAAACCCTAATTAGGTCAAATAAAATATTTCTGTAAAAGGATGGATCAAGGAAGAGATTGATGATGTGCTTGTGAAGGGAGGAATGAGTTAAGAAAAATAATAAAATAGACACTGCTACTGAGCAAGAGAAGTGAATAAATGTGGTAAATGTAGTGATTAAAAGATTATGATACTTTATAAAGAAAAAAGGATTTGACCTAGCATTTTTGTAGATACATGATTTTAGATTAGTCATTAAAGGAATACTTTGTTGTTATTATATTCTTAGATTCCATATACTAGGTAGGTCTTAACAAGATTAATATTATAAATCTCTTAACCTAGTAGACACTTGAAGAGTGTTGTGAAATCATTTTATAAGGTATATTTTAGTAGGTATTATTATATTACTCCTAATTGTTAATCTCGCATTGGTTTTGACAAAGAAGTGATAGAACACTTCATCATAATCTAGTATAAATATAATGTATGTCGAGTGAATAGTGTGAGCCAAGTGATCAAAGCATGTCAAGCATCAATTTCTAAACAATACAAGCTGAGAAGATAATGTGTGCCAAGTTACTCAAGTACCAAGCAGTTTACACATGTTGAATAATTTAAGTACTAAGTAAACAGTGTATACCAAGTCATTCAAAAGCCAAGTCACAACATTGAGAACGTAGAGATGGCCAAGCATCAGAGTCTTTAGATGCCAAATGAATAATTTTTGTCATAGTTGTATGTAATGGTAGAAACTTCTATGTAAACAATTTTTGGGCTGACATAATCATATTTTATGATTGTGGGAGATAAATATAGAGGTATATTATGAATCTTTATGGACTACATGCAATGAATAAGAAAAAAGGGAAGCCTAAGGTAGCAATATGGATCAACCACATTCATTGATTCTAACCCAACCCTAACCCACCAATTCTTATTTACCAAGACACACCCTAGAAAGTTTGTGTGATGAGTGTGGATGCAAGGAGATGAATTCTATGTGTTAAGAGAGAATTCATGGTGACTGAGACAACTATGAAAAAGGTATATAATGTAGAATCAATTTGAGAATAATAGAGCAAAGAGTTGAAAGGGTAGAGGAGACACATCTGATTAGAAGGACCAAGAGTTAAGCAACAAAGAGAACATCTAACATTAAGCAATAAGGTGCTAATCGAAGGATCAGACTGTTGAAACATTCTAACAAGTGAGTTAGTGAAAATCCCTTAAAGAGGTAGTCTTAATAGACTTTTGTAAATATCTTAACTGAGTGCTTGCTTTATTGTAAGTTAAAGTCCTCTAACAAGGTACACTTTTAGCAGGGTGTTGAAATCCACTAATAGGGCGAGACTTAACAATATTTTTAAGCCTTTAATAGGGCAGACCCTATTAGAGTGAGGTCTCCATTGCACCAAAAGATAGATTTGTCAATGCTCAATATAACCACCTCAACTTATAGTACATAGGAGGTAGTTAAGCCTTTGTCATGAATCCCAAGGGGAGTGCTGAATAAATTTCCAACAATCTCCCCCTCAACGTTACCCAAGGGTTTGAGGATTCAAACCTGTGACCAAGCTTTGATACCACATGTTAGAGTGGGGTTTTTGTTGCACCAAAAGACCAATCTATAAATGCTTGATACAACCACTCAAGTTATAGTACACAAGAGGTAGTTAAGCCCTTTTCATGAATCCGAAGGGGAGTGCTAAATAAATTTCCAACAATCTCCCTCTCAATATTACCCGAGGGTCTGAGGATTTGAACTGTGACGAAGCTCTAATACCACTTATTAGAGTGGGGTTGCCATTGCACCAAAATACCAATTTGTCAATGCTCAATACAACCACTCAACCTATAGTACATAGGAGGTGGTTAAGCCCTTGTCACGAATCTCAAGGGGAGCATTGAATAAATTTCCAATGCACCCATCACATGGTTGATCATAGTTTATGTTCAAATTTATTGTAGCCATAATAGGCCACACTTTACAACTACAGTAGTGAAGATTTTTGGGTTTCATCCCCACCCTAGTTTTACCTTCTCTTTGGAGGGTTTTTGGGTAACCAATTTATTGTGTCATGCATTATTTAATTTATGTTATGGATGTAATTGTGTAGTTAGCTATTTCAATTTACATGTTAAATTATTAGATGAATGTGTGGTGAATGTTTTATGGTTACAGTTTTGAAGTGATGATTCACCCCCTCTTAGATTTTAATTTCCCATTTTTATTTCCAACAATTGGTACTAGAGCATAGGTTCTCTTGGAGGAAAGTTTGACAACTTTGGAGGTAAGATCTTGAACATGGAAGTCTACTGGTGCAGGAGCACCTAGGGGTAAGGTCAAACCCTAAAGGCATTTCGGTTTGTACATGGTCTAACCAAACATGGAAAAAATAAGGACTACATATAGAGTCCCAAGGTGAGTATAGTCAAGTTAATTTGGTTGATTTGAGTCTGGAATTAAAAGTTGTCTAGTAGGTCCTAGGAAGCAAAAAGTTGTTG
Organism: Cupressus sempervirens; assembly: GCA_028749045.1. NCBI lineage: Eukaryota > Viridiplantae > Streptophyta > Pinopsida > Cupressales > Cupressaceae > Cupressus > Cupressus sempervirens. The sequence goes on along the minus strand of CM053785.1, from coordinate 927,975,329 downwards.
AAAGTGCTTAAGATGGCATAATAATGTGAAAAGACCCAATGGGTGGGTGAAGTAGGTAAAAAGTGGTAATTTGATGATTTGAATCCTTTTGGGAATTTTTGGGATCAAACTAGTTAAGGTTGGAGTCTTGGTTTGCAAAAATTGCAAAAGTTGTCAAAAGTTGCCCATTGACAACTTTTCAATTTTGCAAATTTTCTTAGCAACTTTTTAGGTAGTTTTTGAAAATGAACTACTTAGAGTAGTTATGGATTGGTTTAATGGCCAAGAAGGAAGGGGAAGTCTATTTAAAAATTCCTCAATCTAGTTCCAAAGGCTAGATACTTGGATGTACGAACAACACCTATAAGTGCAATACTGTATGAGCATTGAAGCAATTTTTTGTGAATTAATGAATTAGAATAGTTGATTGTGTTGCTATTTTCATTGAGTTGGCTTCCTTGGATCATGTTTTGAAACTATACATAGGTTTTTGGATTCAAGTGTTCCATTTCCTTAAGTTTAGAAAATCATTTTGTTTGTGCAATACTCTTGTTTAGTTTTGAGTTATTAGCATAGGGATGGCTATGGCTTAAACTTCCATGGTAAAACTCTCATGGCTTTTGGAAATTAGGAAATAGCCTTTGTACAGTTTGTAAATATGGAAATTGGGGTTTGTGCAAGATAGTTGGCTATATTTACAAGTGATCCCTAGGCAAGCAAGCAGAGCTTGGCAAGGCACAATGTATGCTTGTAGAGAAGTGCAATGATGAATAGGGGATTGGTATGAGTCAATCTCTATAAGGTATGGAAAGAGTAGGTTACTAAGAGTGTTGGATTTAGAAGAGGAGGTAGGAAGTGAAGTTGAACACCTTAGGGAGAGATAAACATTTCTTTTACCTTAGAAACATTTCTTTTACCAAGACCACCTAAATCCTTTAGCCTAGGTTCGTAGGAAACAAAGTCCTTTAGATACCAACTAGTCTTATTAAGATTTTTTGGATGGAATTTCTAAACCCTTATTTTTAGGAGGGCTAATAGAGGCTCTTAGGGCTACAAGGCCAATTTGAGAAATTTGGTGTTATGGGTGTGGTGGACCTAAAAGAATAATGTAGAATGGTGAGGAATGTGTCAAAGAACTCATTAGGAGAGCCTAATATTGGTTTGTATTGAGGAATAAGAGTGTGATGGGATCTATCCATGTAGGCTTAAATGTGCCTAGTGGATGGAATGCAAAGGAGAAAAGTGTACTTGAATTTTTGGGGAGTTTTTGTGGAAAAATGGGACCTAGAGTGTGATCCCCTATAGTAGGGTTGGAGAAAGAACCCTAGGAGGCCATATATAGCCTCATTTTTATCTAGTAAGCTCTTGTGGGAGGAAGATTCTCATCATCTACAAATTGGGAAAGACTATTTAGAACCAAAATATTGAAATACAACTTTCCCTACACAAACTCAAGGAGGTAAGAGATGAACTGCAATGTTCATTGAAGAGAAGAAAGGAAATAACTATTCAACAAGATGACACACCATATCGAGAAATTGACATTAATGGACTATTTGACAATGGAAACTCAGGAGAGTTTGATGCAATAATTGTATATCTAATGGAAAAAAACAATGCCCTAATTGAAGAGGTTAGAAATCTCAAGAGAGAACAATAGGTCCAATCTAGATTTCTATGTGAGGTGACTCAAAAAAGATAGAAAGACGAGGAAGAAAAAGTCATGATTGAAGATGACAAAAAGATACTAAATAACACACTTGAAGAGAAGACATCAGATGTATAAAAGCTTGCTAACATGCAATTAGATACAATGAATTTGTTGATGCTTGCAAACCACAAATTGGATGGAAAAGACATTAAGATCACAACTCTAGAGTTATAGAATGATCAACTGGGAAATGAGCTGAGAGAAGAGAAGGAGCTCATTAAAAGATTCAAGAAACCAAGTGAAGCCATCAAACACTTTGAGAAATTGATAGAATCTCCAAGACCTAATGATACTACTGGATTAGGATACATTGGTACTGAGAAAGGAGAATCATCTAAAAGTGGTGAGAAAATAAATAATAAAGGTAAGAAATATAACACACTTGTCATAATTGTGGAAAGTTAGGCCATACAAAATATTTCTATAGGAGCAACAATGAAAATCAAAACCCTAAGTAGAAATTTGAGGTATACTATTATAACTGGAACAAACAAGGACATCAGGAAAATGAATGCAAGACTAAGACCATGAGCACTCAGAGATTTGAAGGATACCGCTACAATTGTTAGAAGTATGGACACAAAGCATATGAATGCTGATCTAATGCCAAGTGGACATCAAAAAAACATAAAAAGATAAAGCACAATGCAAATTCCTATGATTGGGATTACAACACAAGGTACAATTGTCACTATTGTCAAGAATATGGACATGTTCCTGAGAATTGAATTAGAACACATTTCAGAGGCAACTAAAATAGATGGTTGAGTGAGACTACATGCTTTAGTTGTCTCAAGACTAGTTATGTCAACAAAAACTGTCCAACAAGGTCACCAACACCGAGTAGTGAATTCAATAAAGGTAACAGAAAGGTCAATGTTAAAAGGTAAAGGTGTAGATGAACAAGAAATGGAAGAAGAAGGAAGATTGCAACACATCAAGTTCATATGAGGTCACTTCATCCAATAGATTAGATGATCACATAACCCACAACTAGACAATCAAAGGTATGTGTGGGATTGATACTTGTAAAGTTACATTATACACAAGTTCCAAGAATATAAGATTTGAAAAGATCAAATATGCATGAATTACGATGCAATGGAGTGATTAAGACCTGGATAAAATCTATAGTTTTGTTATTTTGTATGTTGGTGCTAAGCATAGAAAGTTTCATAGTTGTTTCCAAGCAAGGAAAGGAAATATTGTTATAGCCGAGTTAAGGAGACATGGTGGTAAGTTCCAAGCTTGCTATGATAGTCGAGCGTGTTGAAAGTCCTACGGTAGCTGAGCTTACAACTATGTAAGCATTAAGCATTTATTGCTAAATATTAAAGTTTATATAATCAATTTTGATTCATTCTCACTTACCAGAGTTTTTAGAGTGCACAAAGAGCACAAAGGTGAATTGATAAAGGAGATTCTAGTGTTTGCAAACTGGATCTAGTTGCAACATTACTCAGAAGGTATTTAACTATTTTTGAGTTTTGTTGTTTGAATTTTTGCAAACCCTATATTTTTAAAATGGCATCTAGCTCATCTACAAATGTTAGGAAATAGGAGAAGGAATTTTACAATGTGCAATTGATAAGAAATGACAATAAGCAGCCTCCTTTCTAAGCTATTATTGAGATTACATATAAAGGAGACCCTTTTGGTACATTATTGATGATACCACCTAAGGTGTTGATGATCTAGGATGTGTCAAGGTTGTGCTATACTTGCAAAATCAGAGAGGTAGGAGACATGGAGATTAGGGATATTTACAATTAGTTGTGTGACAATGGAGTCTTGAGAGAGGAAAACAAAATTATCGAAAGGAATGGGCTAACCCATGCCCTAGATTTTCCTCAAGTGTTTAAGGGTAGATTTAGGTAGTCTTGAGATGCATACATGATAATTAGTTATGGTAGGAAGGTGGATTGATTAAAATCACTAAAAGGATCATAAGCTGACTATCAATTTACCCCACCCTTGATCGACCTAAGAGCATGCAAAGTGATGCTAAGGAAATGATAGAGAGGAATATAGGTGTTGTATTGAACAAAAGAGGAATGCCCATTGATACAATATCAGACCCTCTATTTGCTTTTTTTATGAGAGTGATAGCTCACAAGTTCTTTTAGTCTAGCTGATTGAACAGTGTTTCTTGTATGGAAATGGATTTTGGTTTCAAGATAGTAAAGAGAGACCATTCCTATGACCTTGCTAAGTTACAACTATAGTAATTATCAAAAAGCTTGGAGGTCATTAGGAAAGAAAAAAGTGCATCTTGAAAATTTGGTTCTTTACTTATTTGTATGTTCTTCTATGTATATAACACATTCCCCACTTTTGGTCAAGTTCCTTGGAAGACCAATAGGTCAACTGCAATGCGGGTTTTACTATTCATTGAACAACTTGGAGATAACTTTGAGTCAGTAATGACTACCTATTTTGAGGATGTTGACCACACATATGTGAAAGAAGCTATACCTAGGGTCAAATGGCTAAAGCCTTTTCCCTATGAGACCAATGTAGATGAGGCCTCTACAACTATTACAACTTTACTCACAAAAGACATTAACAAATCTACCACCTCATTTGGTAATTATGAGGAAGCCAAATCTAGAATAACCATTGATTTGAAGAAATCTAGAATAATAAGGAAGAAAAAATAACTTATTAAGAAGCTGAAAGAAAGATTTGGTGAAGGGGAGGATGAAGAGGAAGAAGAAGACCAACTCTAATTGACATTAACTAAAGGCCTAAAAGAAGATAAATGTGATAATGTTGAAGGTGCCAAGGGAAAAGAAGCTGAGAAAGAATCTAAGGAAACAAAATCCAAGAAGATGAAAGAAAAGGAACAAAAAATGGAGAAATCAAAGAAGCCTATGAAGAAACCACAATAGAAGCCTGCAATACCTACTACTAGGTCAAGCACAAGGGCAACCACTATACAAACTAGTGAAGTGGAAAAGCCTAAGGGAAAAAGACCAATTGCTATAGCAAAGCCAACTGAACCTGAAAAGAAGACCTATACGAGGTTAAGGAAGAAGAAAAATAATGAAGAGTTAAACGAAGAGAGGATAGAGTCACATGACCTAAGACAAATCAAGGTAGTAAGCCACAATCCCTCTTCTACCATAGATAACTTGTGTGAGAACATTATTACAAATGTAGATTTATCTGGATTCACACATGTAAATTTTGATAAGCTAGGGAGTATAGATAAAAATAAGGTTGAAGAATCCATATATGACATGATGGCCACATTTAAGTCTACTCCACTAGAGATTTCTGACTCCTTGTCTAAGAGTCTCTATGATCAAGTTAAGAAAAAGTGAAAATTTAGTTTACAAATTGAGAGGAAAATAAGAGAGGGTCAATTAGCCCAAGTTGTGCCTACTTTGGACAAGAAGATGATGGCTAAATCCACGATTAAATACAAGGGGATATTTTCCCCCAAATATAGAGCTTTCAAAATTTTGAGGAACAAGATAAACGAAGTGGTGACACAAAGCACATTGCTTTAGAAGACCATCTATGGGTTAATCACCAATGTTGGAATTCTTTAGGATAACTGGGTGGGGGAGGGGCATGCGTAAGTTATCCAAGGCCTAGGTATACAAATAAAACTTTTCAATGCTTAGTAGATCCATATCCATAAATATTTATCATGCATGCATCCATTAGATCATACAATACTTAAACTTTGTAGGTTATTGTCCTAGGTCAAAATAACTCTATAGAAATGTAAACATGAAACACCATAAGAATATTCACACAATTTTGATAAAAAGATTTTATGTGGAAACCCAATTTGGGAAAAACCACCAGTAACATTCTACTAATTCTTACTCTTTTGAAGTGATGCCTTGTGAAAGGCCAACCCTATTAAATGTGACTTGGTCAAAGGATTTCAATCACCCTATTAGGAGTGAGCCTTATTAGATGACTTTAGACCATTCCATTAGAATGTCACTAGGTTAGAGGATTTACAAATTATTGTTATCTCAACCTTGATCCAAAGGATTTACCCTAGACTAATACAATGATTAGAAAATAACGGTAAGCCTTGATCTGATAAGAAATTACAACTCACTTGTAGGTTACAAATCTCTATTTTAGTCCTCCATTTTTCTTGGCTTTCATACACTTCAGCTCTGATAGCTTGTTCACCCTTCAAGCATACATACTCATCAACCTTCTTGCTTTTTATTCCAACAAAAGTCTCCTTGGTTCGGCCACTGAATGAAGAAATACTCTAGACTCCTTTTCTTCCTTAGGTTCTTGCACATGACAACCTTTTCTTCTGACCCACTATTTCTATAAATAGAGAATTTGGATTTTTTTTTGCTAACCACAATCATCCATGTTAGGGTTAGGTAGGATTCAATGAATCTACCCACTTTTTTGTTAGGTTCCTCTAGAAAATTCTTCTATAATCTTCTTTGAATTCACCTCCAAAAAATTTACCTTAAATTCTGTGCCACCAACTCATCATAGTTATTTTCCATACACTTCACATAATTCAAGAAATTGAAATGGTTGGCCTAGATTTGTCAAATCTTTGATTTAACACATTTACTATCACTCAACATAAATATGTCGTCACTCTACATCTATACTATTCTATCACTTGACCAACACTAGTTCACTTAGCAACCACTCAAAGTTTACTAATGCTTGGCACCAACTAAACTTTATGCGACCTATACTAACAATCACTTGGCTAGCACTATTTTTCATCTTTGCTCGACACCTCTTGATTTTCACTCAACTTCTACTGATTTTTGCTCGGCTTGCAATGACTATTTTACAAGACCTAAAAAACACTTTTCTTACTTGATCTTCTTCTAGTCTCAACTTGAGTAATTTTTCATTTCAAAATTTATGTAGATAACGAATATGCTATAGTATCAATGTATTACTTGGTCTCAATGCTTCTTTTACATACCAAATAACTCAACCTTTCTCTAGGTGCTCTTGTTATCTCCTCTTTTAAAATCCACTTCATCAATCAACTATATGATATCTTTCAAACCAAAAAGTATTTTTCTCACCACCAGGTAGTAGGTTTGACATCATTGGAAAAATAATGATTGTCCATTATAGATTTTTCACTTGAAAAAAATCTCATATCAACAACAAGGACCATTGAGAAAGAAGCATATGACATGATGCAGGAACCTAAAAAGAGTAATGAGGAAAAAGGTGAGCAAGATACAAAAGTTCAAGTCAAGGATGGTAATGTGAAAGGAACTAAGGAGACAGCAATAGATGAGGCCACAATTGAAGAAGATCATAAAAATGTACAAGTGTTGAGTACTAATCCTTCACACACAGATCAAGTGAGTCAATAGGACTCAATACTCATCAAGGATGTTTCTAATAATTCAACTTAGAACATCAAACCATTGATAGAGGAATACTTGAAGAAGATATTGATAGAATCAACCACAGTAGAAAATCCATGCACAAACCCCATATTAGAGAGTAGATGGGATTGAAAGGAAGAACTTGCATCTACAGGGGATAAAACATAAGAAACATCTAATATGCTGCCTCAATCTACATAAGTGAAAGGGAATGATGAAACTAAAGTTTGCATAGGTTAGGAAGAAAGTCTTGTACATACTCCATAAGTGAAAGATGAAGCTCAATAGGAAGAGAAGGAGGATAACAAGACTGAAGAGTCATAGGTTCCTACTAAGTCAGAGTAATGGATTGCAATATAGACACTAGTCACATTGATAGTTTCTATATCTCCTCTTACTAGTCAAACTCTTGAGAGGCCAAGTACTGTGCAACTCCATTACAAATATCATGGATGAGTCCTACATCAAAGAGCATAAATGATACATCATACAATAATGTTAGCTTGGATAAGATGCTTGAATTACTAAAGTTTGATCTTAATACAATTACAATAGAAGAAATGAGTATCTTGCAGGAAGCTCTGTAGAAAAAAAAGAGGCAAGAAATATTAAGGAGGGAGTTCAAGCAAAAATAAGTTTTTCATGAAATCAAAGACATATTTCATGATGCTTTCAATCTTCCTAAAATGAATGAGAATAGGCCTATAATAGAGAAACTTGTTAGTATTTTTGACAAGATAAAGGATGACGACCTTGACTTTAATGTTAAATTACTAGAATGGTTAGAAAGGAAGTTTCAAAACAAGGTCCTAGAAAAGATATCTAGTGCTATTGGACTAAGACATGTTGAATTAGCAACCAAAGTTGAGAGTGTGAAACAGGTGTTAGAGAATATTTTCACTCTATACACCAAATTATGCAATGTCAATCTATTCACATAGGAAGGTCATAGGGACATTAATCTTCTACAAGGAGATTTGCAATTGATAGGTACAATTCTTAAGCAATATCCTACTCAGAGTCACAATCATTTTCAGAGGTTATTGTCTACACAAGGTAGGCTTGCAACATTGAGAGCATAAGATGCAAATAGTAGATCTACCTTGATTAACATCCAATTCATGTTGATCCCACACATAGAAGTCTTACACAAGGAACTAGCCTATGCTAAGACATTGATGAAGAAAGATACACAACTTTCTATCCATGAAGGCTTAGTTGACCTTCCTACCTAACTAGACATCCAATATCAATCACTAGAGGTAGCATGCAACAAATGGGATGCAACATTAAAGATAATAATGGAGGTCCATCAATCATTCTTGGATAAACAAACTATTAGTGTACCACCTAGGACATAAGTATTAAAAAGGGGGAAATAAGTATAAGAGGGGAAATAATTTTTTTTTGAGTAAGGGGGAGTAATAATTCAACAACAGGGGACAAAAAATCTACTTAGCAAGAGTATCAGGTTTAGTTACATAAAGGAAACATTTACTTAGGGGGGAATAATGGAGAAATAAATTATGGTAGTTAGTCATTAGTTTTGCAATTTTGTATAATGTATACATATTGTCTAAGTTATGCTCATAATAAGGATTGTATATGTTTGACGAAGTATTTTTGCCACTCATGTTAAAGGGGGAGATTGTTAATGTTAGATTGGTTTTGACAAAGTAGTGACAAAAAATTTAGTCATAATCTAGAAAAAATATAGTGTATGTCGAGTGATCAATGTGAGCTGAGTAATCAATGCAAGCCAAGTGATTAGTGTGAGCCGAGTGATCAAAGCATACCAAGCATTAGTTGCTAGAAAATACATGTTGAATAAATGGTATGTGTCGAGTCACTCAAGTGCCAAATAGTTTATACATGCTGAGTGATTTAGGTCCCAAGTAAATAATATATGCAGAGTCATTCAAAAGCTGAGTCACAACATTGAGAATGTACATATGGATGAGCATTAGAGTCTTTAGATGCCGAGGGAACAATTTTTGTCATAGTTGTTTGTATTGAAACAAACTTCTATGTAAACTATTTTTCAACTGATATAATCATATTTTACAATTATAAGAGTAAATATAGAGGTATATTGTGAATCCCTATAGATTACATGCAACCAATAAGAAAAAGGGAAGCCTAAGGCAACAATATAGATCAACCACAATTGTTGATTTTAACCTAACCCTAATCTACTAGTTCTTATTTAGCAAGACACACACTAGAAATTTTGTGTGATGAGTGTGGATGAGAGGAGACAAATACTAAGAATTAAGAAAACATTCATGGTGGCTGAGACAACTATGACATAGGTATACAATGCATAATCTATTTGAAAAGAATACAAAAAATAGGTGGAAGGATAGAGGAGACACATCCAATCAGAAGGATCAAGAGTTAAGTATCAAAGAGAAGATCTAAAATCAAGTAGTAAGGTGCTAATCGAAGGATCAAAGTGTTGAAACATTCTAATAGGTGAATCAGTGAAAATATCCTAACAGAGTAGTCTTAATAGACCTTTGTAACTCTCTTAACTGAGTGCTTTCTTTATTGTATGTTAAAGTCCTCTAACAAGGTGCACTATTAGCAGGGTGTTGAAAGCCTTTAATAGTGTGAGACTTAATAGTCTTTGTAAGCCTTTAATAGGGCAGAACCCTCATAGGGTGGATCATAGTTTATGGTCAAACTTATTGTAGCCATAATAGGCCACACTTTACAATTGTAAAAGTGAAGATTTGTGGGTGTTATCCCCACCCCATTTTTACCTTCTCTTTGGAGGGTTTCTGGGTAACCAACTTATTGTGTCATGTTTTATTTACTTTATGCTATGGATGCAAATATGTAGTTATCTATTTTAGTTTACATGTTAAATTGTGAGATGGATGTGTGTTGAATGTTTTATAGTTAAATTTTTGAAGTTTTGATTCACCCCACCCTCCTAGTTTACTTTCCCATTGTTATTTCCAACACTAATAGAGTATCACCAAAAGTGATACTTTTGTATGCTCCAATCCAAAAATGTTTATGCTATAGTAGTGAAGGATTGTAGGTGTCATCCCCATCTCATTTCTCCCTCTAACTAAAAGTTTTTGTGTGACCAAAATAATGTGTCAAATGTGTTCATGCATGTGATGTGATGCAAGGAGAGAATGGAACAACTAGGACCAAACGCACACTTAGATATGCAACCGCCTTGTTGAGTAACACAAAAAAGAACACAACACATAGAACAACACCAAGGAGAGAAGGAAAAAATTGACTTTATTGATTCATCCAATTATTTACATACATGCCCTGCTGTAAGGCCTTCTAGGTTACAACCAAAAAAATTGATGTAGGAGCATCTTGTGTGTGAGAGAAATCTTGCATCACCCAAAAATATTTTTTATTTTCAGCCTTTTCTATTTTAATAAGGACTAGTAGGTAGGGTGGTTGCTATTTATGGGAACTTGCTATTTTTAGTAAGTTTATCATACAAGCTTAGAATGTTGTTATTTTCTACATGAAGGTTCATTTTAGATTTATAAGCCTACCATAAAAATCTCATTGCTCTAGCTTAAGTATTGGAGAAGTTATTGTAGATTTTTGATGGAAAAATTTGTATAAATATCTTCAGGCTCTTTTTTGGAGCCCTTAGACTTCTCATATGAGGTCCAAAAATTCAATCGAAGGGTGTTTGCACTATTCCAAGCATGTAGATCAAGATCTGGCATTTCTGAAAAGTGGTTATAATAGCCAATTGGAGCAATAGTTTGAGAGTTATGGCCTTCCGAAGTTGGGCTACCCAAAATATCTAAAATAATTGTCAAAGATGTATTTGGTTGACTCTTATGTATCGTTAGGGTTTGTCGGCCCTAGGTATTAAGTTTCATTGTCTAGAACCTTCCCAAGCAACATAAAATTGCCTATTTAAGAAAGGCCTGAACATTGTCTAGGAAAACTCTGGGTCTAGTTCACAGCATTATCTTGTAGAAGACTATAATGAAGGCACCCATGTGGGTTAGCATACTGCACTCATAAATTCTATAATTCTGCATTTGTGGCTATAATAAGAAGTCCATATTTTGTTCTCGCACTTGGTGTTGTTTCTTTTTTTTCTTATTGGTTTATGGTATTAAGGGGAGCATCCTTCATCAAGTGGTATCGAAGCTAGAGTTCTTGAGTGTGTGGATAGATCGCCAACTATGAGGCAGTTTGCACCAAGACTGTGGTTTGGGCTAAGCATATAGATAGATTTCCAATTGTAAGGCACTTTGCACTAAGGTTTTAGTGAAAGCACAAAAAATGCCTCCACAAAAAGAGCGTGGTGGAAGAGTTGTAGGTGTTACACCTGAGGGTTTTTAGAGCCCTCCAAAGATAAATGAAAGTATTGGAAGAACAAATGTGTAGATTAATAAATCTTGGTGTAAGAGAAGAAAAAGAGGATGTGAATGAAGAAGAAGAAAAATTTGAACTAGAGGCAGTTCAAAACCTAGAGGAAGAAGGATTTCTAAGGCCATCTCAAAGATTGGAAAAAGACCTAAGTTTTTGGTTCCCACATTTTTGGGAAATCTTAACCTAGAGGAGCTAATTGATTAGATCAATGAACTAGATGACTACTTTGAGTATGAAGATATTAAGGATCTTGATAGGGTCAAGTTTGCAAAGGTGAAACGAAATGAAATAGAAAGGGAAAGGACACAATTACCAGATGGGATTAGATGATAGCTAAACTAAAGTGAAAATTCATTCCTATGGATTATGAGCTTGATCTGTTATAGAAAATGCAAGATTTGAAGCAAGCAAGAAAATCTGTTTAAGAGTATATCGAAGAGTTCTACTGAGTTCTCATTAGAACCAACCATGTAGAAGTTGATAAGGAGAAAGTGGCCCATTATCTCAATGGCTTAAGGTTGAGTATTTAGGATGAGCTAAGTCTGGTTCTAGTGAACAGTATTGAGGAGGCATACTAGTTTTCCCTAAGTGTTGAGGAGAATTTGAGCAAGAAGTTTGACAAAAAAAATAGTGGAAGAGGTCGCAGTGGAAGATCTGACAAACGATCTTATGGTAACCGTAATGATGATTAGAAGAACAAGGATGAGGTTGGAAGTAGTAGGTAGAACCAGAGAGAAAACAATTCCAATTGTTTCCATGATAAGAACATTAGAGACTAGAGAGGAAGAGGCAAAGGACAAGGATCTAGAAGAGGAGGCTTTTGTGGGAAATGTTTTCACTATGGTGAAGAAGGGCATAAAGAATTTGAATGTTCCCAATACCAAGGAAGGACAGATCCAAGACCAGTAGGCCAAGCCAAATTTGAACATATTTATGAAGATGCCATATCATCACATTCTAAAGATGTTGAAAGAGAAGTCCTAGTTAATAGAAGAGTCCTATTGAGTGGTGAGAATGAACCTGATCAAAGAAGGAGCTTGTTTTGCACAAGGTGTTGATATGAATATAAATTTTATGATGTGATCGTTGATGGTAGAAGTACTAACAATCTGGTGTCAGAAATGATGGTCACCAAGTTGAAATTGAAGAGATAGAAACACTTGCATCCATATCATATTTCTTGGGTGCAAGTTGACCACAAGGTCAGGGCCAATGAGAAGTGCTTAGTGAAGTTCAAGATTGGAAGCTAATAGGATGAGGTATTATGTGATATCATACCTATGGACATATGTCATATGTTGCTGGGTAGGCCATGGTAGTTTGGCAGGCATGATGTACATGATGGGTGATCAAATACCTTTGACCAAAAATTGAGTGAAGCATAAGTTGAAGTGACTAAAGGAGAAAGAAGAAAAGGTATGTAGTGTTGTTAGAATATGTTTTATTGATGGAAAAGTGTTTCTAAAAGGTATGAAGTGTGAGCATATGTGTTTTTCTATAATTCCAAAAGATAGTAAAGAAGAAGTAGAGGAGGTGCCTGCAGAAGTTGCAGATATGTTGGGAGAGTTTTATGATATTGTATCACATAATGTACCTAATGGATTTCCCCTAATGAGGAAGATCAGTCACCAGATGGATTTGGTTCTAGGAGCCAATTTTCTAAACAAGGCATCACACAAAATGACACCAACAGAAAGTGAAGAGTTGAACAGGAAAGTTCATGAGTTGTTGTAGAAAGGGTTGATTTGAGAGAGTCTAATTCCATGTGTTGTACTTGCCATATTAACACCAAAGAAGAATGGAGAATGGAGGATGTGCATAGATTCTCATGCGATCAACAAAATCATAGTCAAGTACATATTTCTATTGCTAGGGATGGATGATATTATGGTTTGTTTGAGTGGAGCTGAGTATTTCACAAAGATAGATCTGAAGAGTGGGTACCATCAGATTCATGCCAAAGAAGGTGATGAGTGGAAAGCTACTTTCAAGACAAGGGAAGGGCTATATAAGTGGTTAGTCATGCCTTTTGGGCTATCCAATGCACTGAGGAATTTATGTGGCTCATAAATGAGGTACTAAAGGAGTTTCTGGGTAAGCTTGGCATTATTTACCTAGGTGATATCTTGATCTTTAGTAAGACATTGGAGGAGAATTTGATTCACATCCACAAGGTGTTTGATAAGTTGAGGGAAGAAAATTTGTTCATAAACTTGAAGAAGTGTAGTTTTTTAAAGGAGTTGGTGTACCTGGGATTTGCAGTCTTAGCAAAAGGTCTAAAAATGGACCCATAGAAAGTAAATGATAACCTTGAATGGTGTACTCCAAGGAGTGCGATAGAGGTAAGATATTTTCATGGACTGGCTAGTTTTTATAGAAAGTTCATAAGAGGATTTAGTAGTATTTGTGGATCCTTAACTGAAACAATGAGAGGGGATATGAAAGAATTTAAGTGGACTGTAGGAGCAGATAAGAGTTTTAATCTATTGAAATAGAATGTTACTACGCAACCTATTTTAGCACTTCCTAATTTTAACAAGGTGCTTCAAGTAGATTTTGATGCTAGTGGTACTGCAATAGAAGCTATTATGAGCCAAGAAGGTAGACCTATTGCTTATTTTAGTGAGAAGTTGAATGATGGAAAAATAAAATATTCTATTTATGATCAGGAATTTTGTGCTATAGTTCAATCATTAAAGAAGTGGAGGCACTATCTTATTCCAAAGGAGTTTGTTTTGTATACTGATCATCAAGATTTTTAATATTTGAATAGTCAAGGAAAATTAAACCAAAGGCATTTCAAGTGGGTTGATTTTTTGTAGAGTTATACATTTGTTTTGAAACACAAGAGTGCGAAGTCTAACAAAGTTGTAGATGCTCTTAGCAGGAGACAATTTTGTTGACAGAAATGTAGATAGAGGTGACTGGGTTTAAGGAACTCAGTACTTTGTATTCAGATGATCCTAATTTTGTTGAAGCATGAAAGGATTGTCTAGAAATTGTTACACTTGATAGGAAAAAGTGGTTGGATTTTATGATCCAAGATAGTATGTTGTTCAGAGGAAGCCAATTGTGCATTCCAAGAAGTTCAATGAGGGAGAATCTCATCAAGGAGATGCGTGGTGGAGGATTGGCTAGATATTTTGGTAGAGATAAGAAAATTGATTTGGTTGCTAAGAATTATTACTAGCCATAGTTGTAGCAAGATGTGAAGAAGTTTGTACAGAGTTGTAGAGTATGTCAGATGGAGAAAGGCATGAAGCAGAATATAGGGTTGTATTAACCATTACCTGTACCAAAGAAGTCTTGGGAGGATGTTAGCATGGATTCAATTCCTCAAGAAGGGTTCAATTCCCTCCTTTATTGTTCACTGTGCGTATAATGCCACACACCCATTTGATCCTAAATGATGATATGTACTGAATGCTAAGTGCTCCAAAACCACCCATGTCATGCCTTCATCTGTACACAATGTCTTTCTAGTTTCTTTCTACTCACACACCCATTTCATTTCATATGATCATATGAAAATTGTGTCACTCTAAGCTCTCAACTATTTCCTCTTGATTGATCATCTCATAACTATTGGTTTCTCTAACATAATCAAACTTTTCCTGACATGTCACCGACTAATATAGTGATTAACAGTAAATACTATGATTTATCTTGATCCTAGTTTCAGTATTGGCTATGGTATTGTTATTATTCTGAGCCATTTTGTTAAAGACTATATCTCTCAAAATAGTGGCATGTACTAGACAACCTATTCATCAAGTATTTGAGAGACAACAACCTTCACATAAATATAAGTTTCTTCTTATCATATCTAGAGAAAAATATAAGACAAGTCAGGACTTAAAAAAATTGAATGTAAGCTAGAGCCATACCCAGTGTTCTCATCATGAACAAAATAGATCGAGTAACCATCGTCCTCCTCTAGATCTAACCCATAATCCCTGGGTATAAATATTGCCTCAGATCCAAATCTTCCAGGTCTAAAGTTAAAAATCCCTAGCACATTGCCTCCAACTTCAATCTGAAACTTTCCCACCTTAGGTTCTTCTTGAAGATCAAAATTTATGAGTCCCTTGACCTTAGCTACTGAGTCTAGTGTAGTACCATAGACATAATGCTATTCTTTGCAGGCATTTTCAATCATAAAGTAGAATTAGATATTTCCCAATCAACCTTGTATCCAAGGCAATAAGATCAACTAGAAATGGAGACAAAATCAAAGATATATAAGACTCCTAAGAGACATCTCAGCTTGTTTTCAAAGTGATTGACTAGCCTATGAAGGATAATCATAAAATTGACAATAGTAATATGAACTTATCCACTACTAGTTGTAACAGAGAAAAATGTATGTTTATTAAATATAACATTAAAAAAAACAAGGAAAAATGAGTCTTGAAGGAAACTTAAGGAAAAACGGTCTATAAGTTATCAAGATGATACTAAAATATTATGCGTGTATCTTAACATTACCATTATGAAAGATATAAGCAATTTGGTAGCTCAAACCATCTCATCTGAAGATCATTTTTGGCATATCAAGGCAGTATACCAAAACATGCTTTCACTATAGTATCATAAGAAATAATGAATTTTCCATCCTTCACCATATCCTGAGATAGTAGCAACTAAAATTGAGCAATTTGATTTATTTTGGAGAGATGTATAGACAACCTCCATCCTATATTTTCTTTATGAAGAACAAAAAGGATCTAAAGTTCTAAGGCTTTAAATACATTATTCCAACTCTTAGTTTGTTTTTGGGTGCTTAAAATGGATAGTACATATATAAGAATGACAAAGATTAAGCCATTGAAACCATGAAACATATTGGGTGAGCCAAGGATGGCACCTTGGAGGACACACAATAAAATAGTTTAATTGCCTAATGTTATCACCTTGTTATCAAATTTGATCAATATTAAAAAGTCTATCAAGACTCAAGAAACTTTATCTTAATTACTTGACACCAATGATTGAGAATTTGAAATCAGTCATAAATGAAACAAAATTATTTCTTTGATGTTCAGATCAACAAGCAATAATAGCATCATACTCAAGAGTCCTCTTATGTTCTTATGTTCTCCTATTGTCGACCAAAATGACATTGTAGTAGCTATGTTTTTCTGACTGTAGTGACCAATTTATCATGGTGAGCTTCCTAACAATTTGCAAGCAACTAGTTTCCTGTCATATTATGATAGATATTGGTATTCATTAAATTTCAATATGATACAGTATAATCCCTACCAATGTACAATACACATCATAATTCAGAAAGAGTAGAGGGCCTAAGAAAATTGGCATCACATCCAACATAGGCTTGCATTTTCCTTCTTTCTTTATAACAAGGGCACTACACAAATACACAATCAGTGAACATCCTGATAAACCATATTTGCAAGGACTTAAATGACACTAATTTGCATTCATTTCACCAATTAGAAAATTGGAAAAATAAAAATAAATTACGCCAAATGAATATACCATCTTACCTTAGTTGGATCAATAATTCCTGTAGCCATCAAATCTTCATAACCACCTGTAGCAACATTGTATCCATAATTGTGATTATCATTGGAAAGGACCTGTAAACAGACAAGGATAGGGTTGTCATTTTACTACCATAAAGTCTAGAAAGAGCTATTCGCATCCAGTGTGACATCCAGTGAAATTGAAAAATATTGTACACAATATCAATTTGTTTAAATTCAATAGGCTTCATAAGGACAAGAAAGAGCTATCTGCATTTAGGCTGATGTCCAGTGAAATTGAATAGGACATACCTAGGCAAAAGAACTTAAATCAATGAGATTCTATTGAATAGCTATGAAAGAATTGAGTTTAAATATACTTAAGCTTATTTTCTCTAGGAGTAAAATATCATTATTGTTAAAATTCAAATTCTTAGTATTTGTTACCCTGGGGAATTCAAATTTAGTGAACCTTGTTATCTTTTTCCATTTCTTATAGGCTAACTTAAGAGTGTACTAATTTTTGTTCACATAGATACAGAGTCCCATGACAAGATTGTCTCTATGGCATCCATGATTTTCTGCAATGAGAAAGGTTTGTATTTATATCATCTCTCTGGATAATGATATCTCTTTTTGCAATAGTCTAGTGTGTAGTTTGCCTAGTTGTGAAAGTTAATAGCGAAGCATATCTTATGTTTTTATCAGCAGTTGAGAATAGGCACTTTTAGTTCTTATCCAAGGCAATAAAACAAGCATACAATGCTGTGGAATCTAAAGATGGTGAGCCTTTTGGTGTTGTTGTGGTCTTTGGAGAGGAAGTTGTTGTGAGTTGTCATAACATGAGTATGAAGCAAACGGATCCAACTGCACATGAAAAGGTTGTGGTTATAAGAGAGGTCAGTAGAAATAATATTGGGGAACTATGCCATTTCTATATTTGGGTATGAGTTTTCTTATTTGATTTTATTTTTGCTCGATCATTCCTTGCCAAACTTAATTGAATTTTATTTTTACAATTGGATTAAACTGTTATTTGACTAATTTCTTACTATTCTAATAATATTATCATTTGGGGAATATGTGTTGTCTCTCTTGGGAAGATAATAGTGAAGCCTGTTTTCTTTTCAAAAATATTATTCTATTAAAAAGTAGCATCCTTGAGGTTGTAGT
This sequence comes from Cupressus sempervirens, assembly GCA_028749045.1. Lineage (NCBI taxonomy): Eukaryota > Viridiplantae > Streptophyta > Pinopsida > Cupressales > Cupressaceae > Cupressus > Cupressus sempervirens. The sequence goes on along the minus strand of CM053785.1, from coordinate 927,957,243 downwards.
TGGAAAATTCCAACTCGGCAAAATTTTGGCACAATCAAAAAACTTGATATGGCAACATAAAAAATGCTGAAGTTTCTTAAAAAACACACTATTTTTGGGGGGTTGGTGGGAACACCCTAATGGAGTTGAGGGACAATGCCCCTCATGGGGTCGGGAGGAAGTACCCTTAATACATTCCTTGTTGTGATACAAGGTGAGGTTGAGGGTAATACATTCCTTATTGTGATACAAGGTGAGGTTGTGATACTCTTGTCTACCTTCAAGATCTCTTTCTAGAGTGACCTGTATTATTACATTCTCTCCAACCCTCACATCATCATTGCCAACTATGTCATATGCTAGGTCAATGTTTGGGAAGTGATTACAAAAATGAGCAATGTCTAACAGTTGTGAATTTGTCATCTATAACAATTCATGGCTTTCATCATCCTCCATCTCAACTAAATCAAAAATAGTTTCAATGCTTTTCCCTAGATTTTCATGATACTTCTTAGCAAGTTCCTTGGTGAAATGTGGAAATTGTAACAAAATAGAATCATGGCCCTAAAGACCTACCTTGTGTAGCCGTTTGGCTCAATTCCATTGTTGCAAGAGCTAGATTCTACCAACCATTACTAGAAATAACATCCACCATAGCCTAACGAAGCTAGGTTTCCAGCTATGACATGCCTTGAAAAGTGAGTTTGCAACAATACATTTTCCTTTACATGTGGATCAATATATTTTGGTTTGTCAATAGCAAACTTTTGATGATTTATCAATTTTCTTATTGTTTCTTCTTCACCTGACCATATGGGAAGCTATGAATACTCTGAGGCAGAAGCAAGAATTTCAAGAAGCCCTTTTAGCTTTGTCTTTGTAGACAAGCATTAGCTGAAGAGTTCAATGGTAGTATAGCTAATATAGTAGTAAAATGCTATCATCCCTAGGTTCAAAGGAGAAAGATACATATCATCTTCTATGTAAACACATTTTCTTGATTTTGAATCACTCAATGTACACTTTATAAGCTTAGAAAGGTGGTTTGACAAATGCATGTGGCTGACACCTTGAAGATTATAGTAATTTGGATTCTATGCGAGTCTTTGGTAGAAGAATGTCTAAGTAAGATAGTCTAAAACATCCTACTTACTTTCAATAGTACCCACAACAACTTCAACATTGATATGATCATGGATAAAGTGATCTAGATGACTCTCCACAAGAAATGGCTCATATAAGAATTTTTTATAATATTCTTTATGAGGTGCATGGTATAAAATTACAAACTTTCTAGAATTATCAAGCAGAGGTCTATTGGCACGCCCCATCATTTGGAGAAGATCAGTTATAGGATATTCAATGTGAGTGTTTTCTTGTCCATCATAGTACTATGTACCCATGACAACAACCAAGTGAGCTAAAAAAGACAATCCCCAACTCATTGAACTACTTGTAGTGCACACCTAAATTGCCCTTGCACTAAACAATTGGGATACAAGTTCATATTCTACCAAAGTGGGACCTTCATGTAAATACCTAATTCCATTAGATAATGCATGGCTCAATGTAGGTTCTTTCACTTTGGCAATGAAAGGTTTCAAATCTTCTTCGGTAAATTGAAGAAACTAGGATCTTTCCCCACCATTTGCATTTGAATAAGTTAATAAATCAATGGTAGTAAGCTGGGCATGTTTTCTTGTTGGCACAAACACTAGAGCTGGTTTGTCTCCTTTTGCATGCTAAATTATTGATGTGTAAGTTGGCTTGGTCATTGCCTACATTCGAGCTTCAAAGTTGGCTATATCAACACCCTGGATATGAATCTCTAATGGTACATGACAAACACCGAGGGGGAAATTAAAAAGGCCATGTGTAGTAGCTCCAATCCACTCACCAAGATCTTTAGCATTTGCAAGTAAGTGGAAAGAGAAACAATGTGATTATAATTTTCAATTTGACTTGAAATATACCTAATTCTAGAAACAATTACTTCCAATATGGGACCACCCTCTCCACCAATCAAATGAAGTTCATCAACAATAAATAAGCTGACTTGCTGCACTTGCTTACGTTGTTTCCATCTATGAGACAAAGAATCCCATTTCTTAGGTGTACTTATAACAATCTGACCTTTCTCAAGTAACTTTAAATTAGTCACAATCTCACCTATCAATTCAACTACTTTAGGTTTGGAATCCTCTTTTATCTTCTGGTAATTCTAGTTTGTAAATAAATTGCCACATGTTACAAAATGTACTAAAGGAAGTTATTCAAGTTTGGCATAAATAAGGGGTATGCTAAAGGAGACTAGTTAGGCTAAATTATGTGATGAGGAGCCTTTTACTTCTTTGGATCTCCACATTGCTAATCACTTGGATTAATGCTTTTCTCTTTCTTCACAAAATAGGTTTGGTCCTAGAGTTCAACAAGTCAAGAAAGTGAACCATTTAGGTTTGTGGTCTCCCCTCCCAAATAATTTCCTCAAAATCAATATAGATAGGTTTTCAACTGGTAATCCACATCCAATAGAAATGGGTGGTATTGGTAGTGGAAATTTAAGCTCTGTTTAGTTTATCTTTTCTACTTCCTTGAGTACTCATTCTAACAATTAGATGGAAGCTTGGGCTATTCTCTATACTCTTGAGAAAGCCTATGTATGGGTCTAGAAAACAATTTTTTCAAGATGGACTATGATTCTTGTCACCCTTCTGAATAGTGGAAATTTTCTAGATTGCTCTTGGAGGCTAGCCCTGGTGGCTATGTTGATGTACAATTTAATATGTTTGAGAATGAATATGAACCTTTTTGTTAATATGATTCTAGATGTTAAGTAATGTAGAGACTTAAAATTTTCCAAATCTCATTTCCTAGCCAATTAAATAGATATTTGTTATTTATTTAATTACCTTACCTTTAATTAAATAAATTTACATTTATTTAATTATATTTTCCTTACCTTGATTTAAATAAACTAAGGTTTATTTAAATCCTAGCATTTCCACTTGCATCCTAACCCATTCACTTTAATTAAGTAAAGTACTTCATTTACTTAATTAATCCTTTGCTAATCCCACTTGAAATTAAATATTAAATTTAATCCTATTTGAGCACATGGCTCCTAACTTAAACCCTCACCTAACCTCACTACTCTAACCTAACCGACCATTCTAAACCTACCCACTTCCTTAATCCCACTTAATTTTCCTAACCACCTTGCTAATCACCTTTTAATCCTAAGTGTGTGCTCACACATGTGTGAGGGATGTTCACACTTTCCTCACCCCTCATGCCTTCCACACCTCTTGCACACTGTCCTCTTTCATGAGAATCAAGGTGTCTCATCTCTTGCACACTTGTCCTCTTGCATGAGAGTCAAGGTGTCTCACACATGTGTGAGAAGCCATGCTTCTCACATGTCTTCCACTTGTCATTGATCATGTAACCATCAAAGGTTTCTCACACATGTGTGAGCATATTTTCCCCTTTGAATGGTCAAAAACCCTAATCCACATGGAGTCCACTTGGCTTCCACCTCATGGACACCTCATCGATCCTGAGAAATCCTAGCCCTCCATCTTGCATTTAATCTCAACCGTCCATTGCATCTCTTTTCCTATAAAAGGAGAGCCCTCTCCTCATTTCACACATCTACCATCTACGTCATTGTTATGCTGCAGGATTTGTGAGCAACCACATCCCATAAGCAAGGAAATCATCAACCACATGGTGATTTCATGAGGTTTGCATTGGTGTTATTTTCAATAGTTTAAGATCTTTGTTATTTCATGTCATTCTTAGTTACATGCTCTCTTGCATATTTTGAGGTTTGCATGATCATGTAGGAATATGCATTAGTTGCTTAGTGTTTATTCCATTTATTACATTTTTATGCAATGCAAGTAGTTAGCTATAGATGCACCCTTATGTGTGATTTTTTTTCTTAAATCATAAAAAGGTGTGGCCCCTTAGGCCACAATTTACGTGGAAATGAAAAATAAAAAATAAACATAGATATGAGATAAGAAAAATAATAAACAATGCAATAAAAAAAAAACAATAGCCATTGCTAAAGTCTACCCTTCTCATACTTTGTCACTTGAATAAGATCAAAAGAAGAGATGCTATAAGCCCTGGAAAAGACATAGTTGTTGAACTTAGGAATTATCATAAAACTTTTCAATGTGGAAATCCTTTCTCATCATGCATTTGAAAAATAAGTCTTGCCATATATTTGTTTGGAAATTATAGTCAATGAATTTAAGGCTATAAGAGCAAACGTGCCTACCCAATATGACACTTTGGGTTTCAACGTTGAAAAAAAAAAAACATCAACCTATGTTGGAAAAAACAATTTAAACAAATTGAAATAGAGCACCCAAATCAGGGATTGCTAAATGTCCTAATCAACCAGTTTTTACGTTCTACAATAATGACCTGGTATTTATACCAATTATGCTAATATTTATGGGATATGTACCATAAATATTACCTTAAATCTGACATATTTTAGAGCTTCTAGACACTGACTTGTGGTATAGATGTTAGACAACCTATCCCCAAGTTCAATCTCTGCTTGTCATTTAATAATTATGACACAACAAAAATTAGATATACTAGTTTCTTATGGAAGTACTATGCTTGAACTCTATATGATTTTTTCATAATTTAATATACAAATAGACTTCATTTGGGTGTGTCCAAACCTTAATCTTTTGGTGTTCTTCATTCTTTGGATCAAAAGAGTCAGTCATACACCACTCATATGTTGCAAATAGTTGACCAGGCTTAAGTACTCTTCTTATCTCTTTATAGTAGTCAACCTCACTCACTGGTTACATAAAGTTTGTGAGTATTGAGAATAAGGCATACAAGTGTAGAATACTATAACAAGTAAACAAGAAACTAATGTTAGCTTCTCAGTCAGTTACAAAAAAACATTTCATGATGAAGCATAAATTGCAGAAATGCAAATTTGCATATCTTAATCAATGGATAAATCTTGCATACTTACCAAATCTGGGGCATGAGAAGTAGTCTCAATTGCACATATTGCATCAAAAGAATCATATGCAAAAGGCATCTTCATGAAATCTCCTTGCAAATCATATATCACAAATCCATTCTCAAAGAAATATACTTTCATGAAAAATGTTTAGAGAAAGTAGTTAACTGGTAATGAGTAATCTTCAAGCACTTCAATGTTGATGTGTGTATATATCATTTTTTCACCAACAAGAATTAAGTGGACTTGAACCTCTAATCTATGATGAAAGTAGTACATTAATAATCTCTACATTTAATCATAGGAGAAATTGTTTACCTTTACAAAGTCACAGGTTCTATCAACTCCACAAAGCTTGTTCAGTTCCTAAAAATGAAAAACTTGAGCAAATGGGTAGGGTGCACCAAATATTGAATGGGTAGATATTAGAACCGCTTTATTTTCCATCACATTCTAGTCAATATAAGGTTGTACATGCATAGATATCACATTATTAACATTACATGGTAGATATAAATTGAAGGACAAAAGGAAGACATTTTCAATTGATAATTAAATCAGAAGCATGCATTTCACGATATTATGTGTCCAAATAAGACTATTTAAAAGGGGAACTTACTATTCCTCTTCCTATTTGGTAAGCATTATTGTTCAAGCCTGTTATTGAAGTGCAACTGCAGACAAAGTCACATGGCAAAGGTTATATAATTCTCTAATCAGAGTATAAATAGTTTGCATGCTATTAAGAAAATTAACCATTATGTATGTAAGTTTTATCCAATGAATATCTAATAGTAACTACTAAAAGTAAAGGCACATAATAACTTGTTAAAGAAACAAAGGGGCAAGACTGGGATTTTAGTACTATATTGTTGATAGTCTAATGATTATGTAGTGTACTTTTTATGATTTTTCTTCCTTATTTTTTTTTGTCCTATAAAGAAAAACTTTGTATGTTAAATTTGTGTGATTTGCACAAGATGTCCAAAAGTCCAATGCTGCACTATCCATATTTTTCTATTCTGCAATGTTGGAAAAAAAGCCCCACTCAGATTGTTAACGAACTCACCACAAAGGGGTCAGTAGTTCAATTGGTAGAGCACTCTAGCAGCAAATGGAAGTGTTTAGGTTTGAGTCATAATTGGTCTATATGAGTTGTAGCTCAACAAATGGTATTAGAACCAAGATAGGAGCCCCAAGCACTTGATGTGTCACTTTAGAGGCGTGTTGAACATAAAATACATCCCATTCTGATAATGGATTAGTCATGAAGGGGCCAATAGCTTAGCTGATATAGCACTTGAACAATAAATTATAACCCTTAGGTATGAGGCTGGTTGGTTTGTATGAGCTATAGCTCAACATAAAGAAACAGGGAGAAAAGAATTAGCAAAGAGTCCAAAACCCAATAGCAAGTTCATGAGACATTAAAGCTAGATCCTTACACACATTTGTAGTTCCAAAAAGTGCAATAAGACTCTTAAATCCCAAGTGATACATGTAAGCAAAGAATCTGTTAAGTGTGCGAGGTAGTCACTGGACCATTAATCATCTCTTCATAATTGAGAAGTAAAAACCATTTCTATAAGAGATGAGAAAAGGCTATGTTTCTATTGTAACAATTAATAAAGATATTTATTTTGTAGCAATACATTGGTGAACCATGTAATTCAATTTTTTAATGCAAACTTTTGTGTGTTCTATGGTCTCTTAGTTCTCCTCCTATTTTCCTATTTTTAAAATCACTCAACAATTGGTTTTAAAGTTGAATGAAATTGAGTAGAAATGAAGGAAATAGGTGAGTGGTGGACTAAAAAATTCTTGGACCATCGTTTCAGAAGGTTGAAATTGCAAATGGAAATGTTGTTTAAGAGTTCCAACCCATGCTAGGTTCAAACCCTAGCTATTTAAGAGCTCCAAACTACTTAGAAAAGGAAGAGTTTGACCTCTGACATAGTTGGTTGAAAGTCTCCCAAGGTCTTTAGTTTCCCGAGTGAAATAAATAAGGATGGTTTCCCATGCGCAAAAAAGAAAAGATAAAGAATCAAGGAAACAAATTCTGAATGATAATATGAAGATTACATCAATTGCACCAAAAACAACCAAAAAAATAAATAAGAGACCAACTTTCAAAAACAATAAGATAGCCTCCAAGGGGTTCAACTTTATTTTTTGAATGAGTTTTCATTGTAGATATCTAAGTTCAAAACCCAAAGGGACATCTAACATGGAACTCTAAGTTGTGATTCATGATAATTTCCAGTGAGATTTGTGACTCTTGGTCTTCCATATTTAGTTTCTAGTGTAGTTGCTTGAAAGAAGCTAGTAGTAGTCTCTTGTTATGCTTGAAATTCTATTGGTCTTATATTGATGTTCATATGAATGGAACATTTGTAGACAATTATAACTATAAAAGAAGATGAAGGTGACTAGTCCAGTTGGTCAAAGGAAAAATAAAAAAAAGAGTGATTTTGGGAGAGAATAATGAAACTAATATAGTTGCAATATGTTGGTATTTAAAACAAAAAGAGCTTTACAAACATCAAAAAAGAAAAAATCACATGCATATATCGAGTACCAAAAATCAAGAGAGCCTAGAGATCTCTAGATGGTTGATGAATAAGACTACTATATAAGAACATCTCTACTATCACCCCTTGAATTCTAAGACAAAAAACCTAACAATCAGGCATCTATGATTATTGAGAAAAATAATAGAAAATAGATTTAGAGAGAAAAAAAGGTTCCTGATTTAAGCTAGTTTTGGCAATAAGTACCACTCAAAAGGTTTGCAACATTACTAGATGCCTAAGTCACAAGGTTTGAAATTCATATAATTCAGATGAAGTTTGGAAAGGATAAAAATTTGCTAAGATTTGAACTTCATCGATGAAATTTGACATATCCTATGACTTAGTTACATACTTGGATAATAGCAACATGCAACAATACTCCCCTTAGACCAACAACAATAGAAGTTGTAGCATTACAATTGGCCCAATAAGAAACTTGACTACCATTGCAAATGCTGCAATTGAATTCCCACATGCTATGATTCTAGGTTGCAATGCCATGAACAGTCCTATAACTTGAACACGAAATTTGAAGCACAATATTAGTGAATTCATTACAATAACTTAAAAGTTATTTCTATGTGACAAACTAACTGAAATCTTAATCTAGTCTTAGATGTTTACAGGACTTAGTTAAGCCATTCTCTAGGATGTGCATAATAACTCATCAAAAAGAGAGATAGAGAAGGATTCAAAACATACCCAAAATAAACATGGCCATACCAAGACCAACATTAGAAAATAATCTTATTGACTGCTCTAGGATGGCAGGCATTTCAACTTTCCATATACAAAAATGATTATAAAAACATGAAAATGTATCAAAGATGTTTGATATTGATACAAAACAACATAGATTCATTTATTCATACATCTATATGTCATAAAAATCCTTGCACACTTCAAAAAATTGTATTCCCTTTCACTTACTCAAAAGCAATTCATGTAAAGATGACATTCAATTAACAAGGATCCTAATATTAAGAAGTATAAGACCATGTGCTCCATCGTAGCAGCCTATCGATTTAATTCTGTCAATTGAAAGAATTCATTGTTTTGTGTACAATCCTCAAAAGTAATATTTTCCCTCATCCACTTAATCCTATACAAAAGGTCATATGGCAGTAGCGGAAGAGACCCAGTAATCGTTAGGGGTCTAATTATTGTGAGGGTTCTCTAATAGATACTCTACAATTATCGCTTTTAAAAAGTTTTAAAAAAATGATAATATGAGTGGTAATAGTCGATCACATATGTACTAATAGTTGATCATCTTTTAACTTTCTTGGTTGCTGATTCGTCCATTTGTGACACAAGTACTATTTTTAAGTGAACAACTATTGAGGGGTGAACATAATGGGTTTCATGTGAGTGATGGCACTTTTTGACCACTTTGCATTCCATAGCCTCTACAGAGAGATCCGTAAATGCCCAAATGTTGAAACCTTTAACTTTAAGCTCTTCAGTCACCTAAGGAGTTCTACTAAAAAAGTTGGCATAATTCAACTTACAGTTTAGGAGATCTAGATGTACAAAGTTAGCTTGGGTGGCTATTGGGTCTCTTCCCCTATAGATAGAACTATATAACATAAACCATAAACAATGGTAACCTTAGTAGCAACAATAAATTATTACAAAAATTATACAGAGCAATAGGTTATGGCTAGAATAATTGTTAATCAATAGTGGGAAACAAAGAACTCTGATATATTCATGACTCACTTCAGAACAATTTGATACAACAAAATAGTAGTAGAAGCAGAAACAAACTTGAAGGTGATGAGAGACCAAGTGAGGCCTATAAGATTGGAATAAGTATTAGGATTGCAAATGATCTTTCTCCACACCATGATAAGAATAAACCTAGTCATAACACTGGCAAGACACATATTTGTGAATTTGGAGTCATCATGGACTTTAGGATTAAGCTTAGTTGTTGAACTGGAACCAAACTTGGAGATGCTCGTAAGGGCAGGAGGAGCTTCCTTGTGATTGATTTCCTCTTGAGCCATTCCTTTGTGCCCAAAACTAAAACATTCAGGTATATATTCTTCATATGTTTGGCAGGCCTCGTGCAAACCTGCATAACCAAATCACCTATCAAGCTAAAGATGTTTCACTCAAATCTATCAACCTTACAATGAAAAAAATTGCAGAATGGTTAAGTTTCTATTTACAAGCTTACAAGTTTACTAAACTTCATAGGTTAGTTTTAGAATTGCAGATCAAATTTTAGTCTGTAACATATCTTGATAATGAAAATATAACTTCTATAAATGTCTCCCCAATTCATATAAGAAGTTGTGACTACATCATTTAGTGGTACTCAAGAGCTAGCAATAACTATATTACAAAATATGCAAGGGCAGCCTCAAAGTGAGGCTACCCTTAAAACTCTCAAACCAAACCTTTTTAGATAGCTCTTAGACTTATCAATTTAGCTCCTCATTTTCACTTCCCCATCAATTTTTTCCCCCCTACAATGTGGCTATGAATAAATGCCACCTCTTCACCAAAACTTTAACCAACAAATTTTAGGGAATCCATTTGCAAATTAAAACTTAAACCCTTAACCGTCCTCTAACTCCTTGGCGCACTAGGTCAAATGATTTTTTATTTTAAAGTTGAAGTCCATGTTGGTCAAAATTTTGACCAACACAAATTAGATTTTAAAAAAGAGAAAAATTTCCTTCTACAATCCGACCAACCTAAACCTTTTTAATTGATGGTCAAAAATTTTGGTAGAAAAATGAGGTCAAATGAAGTAGTCTGCATCAAACAACTAGGGTTCAAAGAAATGATTCTCCTAAATCATTGAGATGTCACAACCTGAGATGAATTCAACTTAGATTAAGAAATTTGTGATGCATCTTCAATAGGTCTATTCTTTTCTTTTTACCAAAAATTCAAAGTAATATTTACCTCTTATCTTTTTGCCAACTCTCTTATCCAATATTTGTTCAACTTCTTCAATTTGCTTCTTAGGATAATCATTAGGTACAAAAAATTCATCATGGGACTCATGAAACTTATATAAATCAGAAACATTGAATATAGGAGATATATCCATGTCATTAGATAACTCAACTTCATAAGCATTACAATGTCAAACTTCCTCAAGATCTTACAATGTCCAAACTTTTTCATTTTCAGCCTACTATATGTTCCAACAGGAAATGTTTCTTTCTTCAAATGAACCATCACCTCAACACAAACTTCAAAAACATGATATATCCTAGGCTTATCAACATTATCCTTATACTTTTGATTACTATGTTCTGACCTCAACTTCACTTCCTCATGCAAGGACTTTATAGAACCAGGGATTTCTCCCCTTTAGCACTTCTCTTCTCTTCACCAATGACATCCTTTGAATTTGACACTCCTCTTGGCTATAGTCTAGTATCAATCTCAAAAGTTGTTTTTCTTATACTACTAGTCACATAATTACTATATGAAAACTCAACTTGTGCCAACACCATATCCCAATGACTTGACTTAGCTCCAACTAAACATCTTTAAAAATTACACAAGCTTCTATTCACGACCTTTGTCTATCCATCTATTTGTGGATAGAATGTAGAACTAAACTTCAACTCAATATTCATCTTCTTCCACAAAGTCCTCCAAAAATAAATAGCAAACTTATTGTCTTTGTCAGAAATAATATTTTTTTTGGCAATCCATGCAATCTAACAATCTCTTGGAAGAAAATCTCAGCAACAAGTACAACATTTGATGTCTTCTTACATGGTATGAAATGTGTCATCCTAGAAAATATATCCACAACAAAAAATATAAAATCGTATTGTCTTAGCTAATCCAAGAAAAAAATCTATATTGATGTTAGTCAAAGATTTCTTAAGATTATAAGTAGGTGTATACAATCCATTATTCTGACTTACTCCTTCTGAAACTTGACAAATTCTGCAACTTCTTATAAACTTCTGAACATCCTTATAAATCTATGGCCAATAATACTTATCCTTTAGAAAACTCAATGTCTTATCAATTCCAAAATATCCAGCCAAATCACCACAATTCTTTTCCTTAATCAAATTAACTCTGATAGAAATTCTTGGTATACACAATGAAATTCCTTTCAACAACATACCTTCTTGGATAAAATACTCATCAAAATTACTCATTTGATTTGATAGATTTGGTCCTTTGCACTCTCTTCATGCCTCAAAAAATCAGGGTTAGTATCATACAATTCCTTCATTTCATCAAATCCAAGAACTTCAACCTTCATCTCACTTAAAAAAGAATTTCATCTGCTCAATGCATCAATAACTATCTATTGTTTTCCCTTAGAAATATGAGAACCTAGGGATGAAAAGGAGTCAAGGATATTGCTTCATTCAATGACCTAATTGAGAGTTTGCATTGGCATATTAAGCAAGAAGGCTTAAGGGTATGGATGATTGAAAGGTGAACAAGCTATCAGAGTTGAAATGTGTTAAAGCCAAGTAGAATGTAGAACTAAAACAAAGATCTATAATCAAAAAATGGAGTTGTAAGTTGTTATTAGATCAAGCCTTAATATTACTCTCTAATAATTGTATTAGTCTAGGGTAAATACTTTGGATTAAGGAATAACCTAATAGTCATTTGTAAATCCTTTAACAGGGTGACATTCCAAGTGAATGGTCTAAAGTCCTCTAACAAGGCTCAATCTTAATAGGGTGAATGAAATTCTTTACCAAGGTCACATTTAACAGTGTGTATTGTAATCATTAACATGGTTGACCTTTATAGGGCATCGCTTCAGAAGAGTGTAAAAGAGTAGCATGGTACTGGTGGTTTTTCCCAAATTAGGTTTACATGTAAACTATTGTGTCAAGTGTGTTCTTGAATCTATTATGTTTCATGTTTACATTTTTACAAATTGATGTGACAGTTACCTACAAGTTTTAAGTGATTGCATAATCTTATGGATGCATGCATGATGATAAATGTTTTATGGGTTCACTAAACTGTGAAAAGTTTTATTTATACATCTGGAACTTAGATAATTGACTCACCACCCTCTTAATTATTCTAAAGAATTCCAAAAAAAAGTTCTATGTAGAAAAAAATAAGAATACACAAAGAACATAGATAACATATATATTTAATGTGGTTCACCCAAAACCTAGGCTATGTCTACCTACACAACCTTCAACCTTTCTATTATCTAGAAAAAATGTACAACAACATTATAATGCATTATGCATCTTAGCAACTTATAACAATATTTTAGGGAAACCTCTAAAACCAACCACAACATCAACACCTACTACATTATCAGTTATCAAAATATCAACACAAGACACTAGCCTCTTTCTAAGAAAGAATGTTCCTGCATTGGTACTTTTTCTGTCATCAATGCTTCCTGCACAATATACATTAGTAAAGGCTCTCAGCTCAAGATTTCCTCCTTTCTTATTCTATAATCCATATTCTTTAGTCCCTTTTAAGTATCTCAACATTATTTTGATTGACATCATTTCATTTTCTTTAGGATTAGCAGAAAATCTTGCAACTTTGTAAACTACTAATACAATATCAAGTTTGGTGTGTACCACATATTGAAGTTTTCCAATCATTAATATGTAATTAGTCTAATTTACCTTGTTTTAATCATCATTATTTGATAGTTTATGTCCAGTAGACATAGGTATTCCAAGTGGTTTGGAATCTTTCATTCCAAATACTTTCAGTGATTCCTTGTTGTACTTTGATTGAGTAATGGATATCCCATCCTTCATCTAATGAATTTGTAGTCCCAAAAATAACTTAATCTCTCCAAACATAAAAATTTCAAATTATTTCCTCATTTCTTTAGAAAATTTCTTACATAACATCTCACGTCCTCCAAATATGATGTCATCCACAAATATTTTTGCAAGCAATATCTTGTCCTATGGTCCTTCTTTGATATACAAATTGCTAATATCATTTGTCTTCTCAAAACCATTTTTTACTAGATATCCATGGAGTCTTTCATACCATACTCTAGGAGCTTAATTTAATCCATATAAAGCTTTATGAAGTTTACATACCATGTTTCTTTGGCTTGGATCAATGAAACCTTTAGGTTGTTCAATATATAATTCTTCTTCTAGGACTCCATTCAAGAAAGCTAATTTAACATTCATTTGATATACTTTGAACCCCTTTGTGATGCATATGATAGAATTATTATGACTCCTTCAAGTTTTTCAATAGGGGAAATTTCCCCCCAATAATCAATACCTTCTTCTTGAGCATATCATTTGTATACAATTCTTGCCTTGTTTTTTGTCACTTCTCTTTTCTCATTCAACTTATTTCTAAATATCCATTTTCTACCAATCACATTTTTATCCTTAGGTCTAGGAACAAGAGAACAGGTTTTATTCTTTTCTATTTTCTCAACCTCTTCATTCATTTCTTATATCCAACTTTCATTTTCTAAAGCATCTTTTATAGATCTAGGCTCATATTCACTAAGAAAACATGTACCTTTCAATTTGTTCCTTGTGAGTATGCTTTCTATCTCTCCTCCAATTATTTGTTTAGGTGCATGATGTCTTTTGAAAAACTTTTCAAGTCTTGGATCTTTCTTACTTGATTCTAAACTTGGTTCACCTAGTTCTTCAAGATGTTCATCCTTTTTCTTGGGCTCTTCCAGTTGTTCTGGCCATAACCCAGGTTGCACTACCTATGACCTAGGTTGAATTGCCAAATAATTTCTAGCTACACTTGGTTTCAAATTGGCTTCAACTTTCTGATGTAAAGTCTTAGGTTCTTCCTCATAATAAAAAAACTTTCTGTAGTCTTTAGGATCCTTCTCTATTCTTCACTTCTTTCTACAAACTCATCAATCTTCACATGTACACTTTCAATGACTTTGTGAGATGTAAGATTCACACATTTTTATGCCTTTCTTTTCTTGGAGTTCCCTAGGAATATACCTTCATCACATTTTTTTTATCAATATTTCCTTTCCTTACATCTTTAAGATTATAAAATTTTCTTCCAAATACTCTGAGATAATAAACATTAGGCTTGTAACCATACCATAATTCATAAGGTGTTTTGTTTATACCTTTCTTTAGTTGAACTTAGTTCAATGTATGAATTATTGTGTTGGTTACTTCTCTCTAGTATTTTGGAATAATATTTTTCTTAGTCATTAGTGGTCTTCCACATTCCATGATGGATATATTTCTTCTTTATACTATTTCATTTTTCTCTAGAGTTCTAGGTATTTATACCTTTCTTTTGATTTCTATTTCATTGCGTAACTCATAAAATTCATTTGAGATGAATTCTCCTCCTTTATTTGATCTCAGGCATTTTAGATTCTTCCTTGTTTCTTTCTCAACTCTAGCCAAATACCATTTGAACTTTTGAAAAATGTTAGATTTATCTTTAAAAAAATATTTCAATCATTATCCTAGAATAATTATCAATAGATAGAATTGAATATATGTCTCCACAGTAGATTTCCCCACCTATTGGCCTACAAAGATCTGTATGAACTAGTTTCAAAACTTCTGTAGAATTGTAGGACTTACTTTTGAAACCTCTTTTACTCATTTTTCCAATTTGATATTGTTTTCATATTCCCATATTAGGTTTCTTTAGATATGGTATGTCTCTTACTCTTTTGGTCTTTCTTATGGTAACCAAGTTATTAAAGTTAACATGATACATCCTTTTATGCTATAACCAACTTTCCTCTATCTAATCTAGAAAACATGTATTTTTAGTGAGATCTAGGTAAAACAAATTACCTTTTGTCTGATTACTAGTTCCTTTTAGATTTCCTTTTCTATCCAATAATTTTTCTTTCCCAGTCATTAATTCTACCTTGTATCCTATATTGTTCAGTTGTGCTACATTGAGTAGATTGTGCCATCTTTTCATTTCCCTCATTATGAGATTCATCTTTAATAACAATATAGACAACTTCCTCTTCATCATTATCACTAGCAGAATCTTTTTCAATGTAACATAATTTCTTATATTTTTCTTTGTAGTCCTTTTGTACTTTGAAAGTCTTTCTTTCAATTAAACTTGATGTGTCTTTTCTCATGTTTATCTTCTTTTTTTTTAGATCTTTCAACAATGTGACCAACCACTTCATATGAGAAACAAATCAATGGAATTTTACCTCTAAATTTTCCTTTCCATTTTTCTACTCTTTTTGTTAAAAGGGATTCAATGACTTAAAGTTCTTCATATAAATTATCTTATTCATTACTATGAACCTATTTTCTTATTGATTTTCCTTTTTTTCTACCAGGAGGTAGTTTGGCTTTGATTTTAGATTCAATATTGCTAGAAGTAGGAACATAGTTATCAAAGTTATCCAACTCAAAAGTAGTTAATATTCTCACAAGAGCATTTAAGGTTAAATCATTTACTAGATTGTGTCTCATCTCTTGAAAAACTAAAACTCTAATTGCATAAATAGGAAGAAGAGTTCTTAGTACCTTGTTGATTATTGTTTCATCATCAATTTTTTCTCCTATAGCTTTGATTGTACTTACACTTTCTTTGATTCTTTCAATGTATTGGGAAATGTTCTCACTTTTCATTTTCAATCGATAAAACTTACCTCTTAGACTTTCTTCCTTTTCTCTTTGCACATTTTTATAACCTCTATAAACTTTTTTTTGGCTTTTTCCACATATCAAATGTAGTAGGACAATATTTGACCTCGTCAAATTTAGAATAGTTAAGAGAGGATACAATATCAATCATCATTGTATTGTGATCCTTTGCTTCTTTTATTTGTTCCACAGTCATAGGATTGGGTGGAGGAACATATTTATTCTCTAAGTAGAACAAACCAACATCACTAATTCTTGGTAGATGTTGCTTGATCAACTCCTACCATACTAAAAAGTTATCTTTGTTAAGCTTAGAATATCCCTTCTATGAGACCTCTTGATCTTTAGCTTAGGTTCTTAAAAACTTTCCTGAAAACACCAACTACTCTGATACTAATTGTTGGAAATATAAGAGTATAACTAAGAAGGGAGGGGTGAATTATTTACCACAAAAAAATCCCTTAGTCCCTTAAATGTCTATTCAAACTTTCATTGATCAAGAAATACTGTTCATTTCGGTTAACACTACAATATTATTGATACTCAGTTAACAAAGAAATCTTAAGATTATTAATCTATTTTATCCTTTAGTACATTAGTTTTAGAAACATAAAGGATAAGAAAATAACATGAACACATATAAGACCAAGATTTAACATGGAAACCCAATTTGGGAAAAATCACCTTGCAACTAGTCAAAATAATTTTAACTCTTTTCAAGTGAGCCCTATTAGGATCCAACCCAATTAAAGGTTGCAAAACATATTGTGAAGTATGGCCTTGTTAGAGGTCTTTAGACACTTCAATCCTGAAATGTCACCTTGTTAGAGGATTTATACAATGATTTTTAAGTCAACTCTGTTAAGAGATTTATTTATTGCTACAATGGTTATAAAGCAACAATAATTTTAACCTAATTTATGAAGAAACTTCCTTTGTAGATTAAGATCTCTATTCTAGACCGACCTCTAGATCCTTCCTGATCAGATGTTCTTTGCAACTTATCTTTCATACTTTCTTGATCTTCCTTCTCCTTTTCTCACATATCCATCTTGTTTTATATTCCACTTCAACATATTATCCTCACAACTAGACCTTTCTTATATATTATAAACTAGGAAAAGTGAGCTTGAATACCCTTGCAAATAATCAATAAACATCCAATTAGTTGGACTTAATTAATTAAATATTAAAGAAATTCATTATGTTGTCACTTAGTTAATACTAGGATAGAAAATTTAATATTGCAAGTCTTTTGATGCCTGACCACTTGATCAATACTACAAGTAGGACTTCTTCATTAACCAACTACTTAGTTAAAACTAAACTATCTTCTTTACCAAACTTCTCAGTTAATACTAAGATATGCAAGGTTAATAGTGAAAACTCTACATTTCTTAGTTACTATTGAACATATCTGTGAACATCAATGACAATATACAATTAAAGAATTTTTTCTACTTATTCTCACTAAAGAAAGCAATAGGTTTACCTTCTTGACTCAACATAGCTCTTATTGCACTGCCACTTGCATCCCATTCAACTTGAAATACCTTATTAAAATCAGGCAAATCCAATATAGGTAACTCAACAACCGTTTATTTCAAAGTCTCAAAACTCTTATCAACTCCATGTGTCCACTTAAAATCCTTTTTATCTCCTCTCATTGTCCAGTCATAGCATTACAAACTAAACCACAATTCTTTATTATTTTTTTTTGTAGAAACAAGCCAAAACATGAAATGATCTTAGCTCACCCACATTCTTAGGTGTAGGCCATTCCAAAATTCCTTTAACCTTCTTGGGATCCATTCTTCGACCATCAGCAAAAATTACAAAACCCAAACACATAATCTCCTCTTGCATAAATAAACATTTCTCTAAATTAATCAACTTCTCCTCTTTAAATGTCTACAATACTTGTCTAACATGCTCAAGATGTTATTCCTTAGTCTTATTGAATATATGAATATCATCTAAATAAACAATCAAAAACTTACAAAAAAATATCTTGAGAGCTTCATTCATCAACCTCATAAAACTACTAGGTGCATTAGTCAAACCAAAAGGCATAACCAACCATTCATACAAACCATCTTTTTTCTTAAAAGAAATCTTCCATTCATCACATTCTATAGTTCTGATATGATGATAACCACTCTTGAAATCAATCTTGGTAAAATGCTTTTCTCCACTTAAACAATCCACTATGTCATCCATCCTTGGAATAGGAAACCTATATTTCACTATGATCTTATTAATAGCTCTAGATCCATTACACATCCTCCATTCTCCATTTTTCTTAGGTTTGAATACAATGGGTACAACACATGGACTCAAACCTTTTTGCAATAACTCTTGCACTTGTTTGTTAAGTTCTTCACTTTTAGTAGGTGTCAATCTATATGGTACTTTGTTCAATAAACTAGCTCTAGGAATCAAATCCATACAATGACTTATACTTTGTACTGGCGGTAAACCATTAGGTATATCTTCGGCAACAATCTCTTTATACTCATTCAACAAGTTTATAATTTCTACTCGCACTTAGCATACTCTATTAGCTTCTATCACTTGATCATCACTATTTTTGTCGCTTGTTTGCTACTACCATAACTTGGTCCTGTTAGAAAGGTTAATCTTTCTTTGGATATATTAATTGGGATATTCCAAGGGTCCCTAAATATAGTTTGTCCTCTTGTACACATGTGGAGGACATGCCATTGTTTGTCCTTTATTCCAAATGTAAGGACAACTCTTGTTTATTTCTTTATTTAGTTTATCCTCCTTAAGAGGATTGTGACACTTTGCACACACCTATTATGAATGTGGCATTCATAGAAATGGGAGTTACAAATGCAACTCCTCTCTCATCTCTATATAAGAGATGCTCCTCCTTCTTTCTTCAACACAATCTTAGCACTTGATGTTATTGTATTGAGCTACTTTTGCTCCAACACTCTCTCTCTCTCTCTCTCTCTTCTCTAGGCATTTGCCTTCATTCATAATACTCACAAGGGGTTTTCTTTGCTTTCCCCTTATAAATCCTTGTCTCCATTGTTGAACCATCTTGGTGTATGCTCTTGGAGTTTGCTTATCTTATGGTAACATTGTTTCACACTTAACTTACTTGGATTGTTTCTCGTTCCTTGCTCAACATTATCATTTCTTATAGGTCCCTTAGTAATTATAGAAAAATATTCTTAGTTATTTTTCATCTCCTTTTCAAACTCTTTCCCATTGACAACACAAAATAAAATAGTAGTACAATTAACCTCATCTGGAATTTCAATCAAAAGCAACAATACTTTCTTTCTTCCATTCACCCAAAGAGTATATTGATTCAATATTCCATCATGCATAGTATATCTATCATATTGCCAAGGTCTACCCAACATAATATGACAACAATCCATAGGCATAACATCACATAAAACTTCATCAAAGTAATTTCCAATCTTAAACTTTACAACAAGTTATTTTCTTACCAAAAACTTATGTTCATCCTTGATCCATGAAACATGATAGGGTTTAGGCTGTCTCAACCACTATAATTGCAACTTTGTAACTAGCTCCTCTAATGCTAAATTTGATGAACTTCCACTGTCAATAATTATTGTGATGTAGAGCCTAATCAGACTTGGAGCTTTATTTGGCGTGGTTTTCTCTTAGATTATTTCTATGGAGATTTGGGGGTAGAGCTCTTGTAGGGTCTTAGGGCAATGCCCTAGGTGCACTCTTTGTCACAATATAGGGTGGGGTCGAGAGGCAATGCCCCTACAAGGGTTTTTAGGAAAACCAAGATGGTCAACCATATCAATTATCCATTCACACAATTATCCATTCAATTATCCATTCACACAATTATCCATTCACCATATCTAACTATATATTGCACTATATATGAAACTACATCTATTATAAAAATTTAAAAAAATAGTAGTTGGATTTAATAATTTTGTCATTGTTGAATAAACATGTAACATGTTATAGGCCTTTCAATTGTGAAGTTGTTCCTTGTAAAGTTAAAATTAGCCAACTAGTCCCCTTCACCCTTCTTCCTTGAGAAACCAAAATACACAGAATTTCATGTCATGCACTTGTATCTAAAGACATTTGATGGGACATTATAGCAAAAATACATTTTCAAGAAAACCATTCATTCTAGAAATCAATAATTGCATTACATTCTAATTTTTTATAATAATAATAAAAAAATTGCTTCTTAAGTGTCTACTTAGTATTTCCAAAACATTGTTTGACTGTAAGGGATTGATTAGTGCATTCTTCCCTCATAGTGCAATTTTATGACAACATAAAAAGGCATTTACCAATGCAACTAGTTTTAGAGGTTTTAGAAATGGTAGAATATAAGGCTATGATTAAGGTGAGTTAATAAGGTAGAACTTTATAGATTGCAAGATGCATTCATGGCATAGGGTACAAATTCATGGCTATACTCAAAACTTGTCCTCTAATAATATAGAAATCCTATTCAAGCAACAACCTATGACACAATGGTAAGTTGTGAGCCTCTTGTCTAGGAGGTTTTGGGTTCAAGTCTACTCAAACATAAAAATCCTACTCAAAATTCAGAAAATACATTATTATATAGATTATTTCTAAGGGAAAACAATAGATAATTTCACATACATACTCATTTAACATCATGATAGAAAAATAAGCTTCCAAGGAAATTGTAACGTAAAATAACTTTATTTCCTTTTTATAAAAACTAAACTAATTTTGTTTTGATCTCCAACTCATTTTGCAAGGCCATTATTAGCTCATCATTAGCTTACAATAATACATTCAAGTTACATATAGAAGAAAGTATTTGAAAAACATTGCCCAATTTAGTCATAGCCAAGTGTTAAATAGGGAGGTATGCAATTGATTTAACTTGTTGCCAAAGTATGTTGCTTAATTGTCACTTTTAAAAGCAATTGTTTAAAAAAAAACTATGGGACACTTTGTTCAAACATCACTCGTATTCTTTGGTCACATCAGGTAATTAATGGAGAATCCAACTCAAAAGAGGAAGTTAAATGAGTAAGGAAGTTAAAGTGAAATGGGTGCCTATCTTTTCAATTGAATTGGTTTGATCATATAAAATAAAATGAATGTATTCTTTGGAGAAGTGGGTCTCACAACCACCCAAAATGCATCTTTCTCACGCACGCCATTGTATGGTCATGATTTAAAATAAACTTTTGAGTATAATGTGTGATCTAAAATGATCTTTTCATGTCAAATACGATTTAAAATTATCTTTTTGGTGTAACATGTATGATTTAAAGTAATCTTTATAGTATGAGACATGATTTAACGGCATGAAGCAAATAAGGGATCTTCACAAAAGTCTTTGGATTGAGACGTGAAATTATGTTTTGTAACATCTTTACAAATTTGATCACCAATAATTACTAATTAGTTCAAATTCTCTCTCTACACTTTGTTATTTTTAAATATTAAATTATTCAACTACATATTATTGAAGTGTAATATTTAAACAGTTATCACATTATTGACAATCTTAGTGCCTCATTGGAAAACTAGAGAGTGAATCTAGGAATTTTGTCTTAGTGGGTATCATTATTGATTGATTGAAAGTCTATTGTAAAAGTGGTTCTAGATAAGATAAGTTTCGTTGGCTTTTAAATTTTTTATGAGTTTTTGGTCATGAAAGTTCTTGTTAAAAGATATTGGAGCTAAGAGAACAAAATTCCTCTCTAAATTATATGGGTATAAGATGAGGTGTATAATTTTTTAGATGTATTAAATTTTCTATTTGTTAGGATATTTTAAGTCTTTTTAGTTCTAATTTGGTTCCTATTTTATATTTTTAGAATAACAATATTAAACATTTTGTCAAGTTTGTGTAATTTAGGTTTTTTTTTTCTAAATAATCTATTTATTATTTGAAAAAAAAAGATATGTTATTATACTTTTAATATTAATGTAGTAAAAAAATAGGGGGTTGAACCTTATGTACGATACATATGTAGTAAAGAATCATTGTTAGCACACTGACAATAACTTTTAGATATACATGTAGCTATCTAAAACCAAAAATAGTAAAACCAAAAGTTGTGTTTTAGCTTCAAATAAGTATTTATAGTTAATACCACCATATCAGTAATTTGCATAAATATATAGCTCAGGCCTATTCTATGAGCATTCGCCATAATAGATTTAAACTTGATAAAATGGACAAAATATTTTTGTTTATCTGTGAGTCAAGACTAAACCGGTAAATTACTATAAGTCTAAAATGCCTCATAGGGTTGAACTAATAGGTATCTAAAAGCCTATAAACCATCATAAAACTATTAATAACATAAAACAAGCCCAAAAAAGAACATGACTTGCAAGGCCAAGGGTGCCATCAAAATTGGAACTACTGATAAAGGAAGATTACATTTTCCTTTTTATGTTCATTGGACCTGGAGAGCATCATCTGAGAACAACCATCAGAAAGAAATTTGACAAGCTCCTTGAAGACTTCGTTGTCAGTTTCCTTCGCACCCAAATTCTCTTGTTGCAAACTACAAAGAGTAGTAGTTGAAGAATGCATAACCTTAAGGGAAACTTTGGAGAGTGCCACAAAATTGTCTTCAATATTTTTTATTTTATTTTTTATTTTTTAAATTTATCCCCAAGTCGCAACATAGGAACCACATTCACCACCTGCGGTAGTCATGTCATTAACAACAACGATTTGAATAGGGGTTGGCATCGAAAGGGGGATTAGCTTTGTTTCATGCCTCAAATTGTCCAGTAATATCCAAGGATTTAGTTTTAACACTCATAGAGACATGAGTAGATCTATTAATGATTTTTGAGATCTCCTTCCTAGATCTTTTCTTTTCAAGGATTTTAGAATCACTAGAGACCTTCTTCTCAACTAATTCATGGTTCACAATTTTATCCTTTCCTCAGGGTTTAGCAAAAATCTATTTGGAACAATAAGGAGTTTGGATTCCTCTATAACTTCTATATCCAAGTCAATTTAGTAAGATTTAGCCTTTTTATCATGTTAAGGCTTGGAAATGGCAAGTGCCTCAAGGTCCTCGATTATTGAGAGGGGGTCTATATCAATAATCCACCAACATTAAACTTAATGAAAACTTAACAAAATTGATTAACCAATACTAGATCAAACATTTATTCATTCATCCATTCATTCCAAAATATAAGCATAAAATAATTCATAAAAGCATCTACACATAATAGAATAACAAAGATATTCTTATCATGGAAACCCTTGGTTAAAGGGAAACACAATGATGGAAATCAATATCCACAAGTATTTTGCACTCTTCTAAAATGTGTCTTGTTAAAGGCTTGGCCCTATCAACATATTACAATAAAACTTGGTTACATGTTAGGAATCACCCAATCAAGGGATTTTCCTCTAGCCCTATTAGGAACATTACCATGTTAGAAATATATAACCTTGTGAAAGGATTTTCTAGAAAAAATAGTGATCTACCTGATTAAAGGAATTAACTTCAAATCCCACCAAAGATATTTTTCACCCTATTAAAAGTGACCTCATTAGAGGATTTTAACTTATCAACCTATTAGGGTTAACCAAGTAGAATGATATGATAAATAACACTTCAACATTGCTTGAACATACCTTTTCAATTTACTATATGGTTCTCCTCATAGATATTTAGCTACCAAATTGATCATGTAACCCTTATCGATCACAACTCTCATCACTTACTTATCATTTGTACAATAATATTTTCTTGCATACATATACTTGTCATAATTAGGTAATTGTAAACCTAAATGTGTTAAATAATGAGATATGTTTATGTTTAACCAAAAGGGTATTACTAAACCCTAATTCATCATCATCTAGTACTACATGTTTAACCACTTCAATTGCACATTGATTCAATACATTGTTAATCTCATGTCAAGATATATTGTCAATTAGTGTCAAAACTCTTAGTCATAATGAAAGATAGTAGTAACTGAGCTACCAATCTACAGTGTTAACTGAGCTCATAAAGGAACCAAGCTATCAATGTTAACCTTGCAAAAAGTAAGCAATTTCAACCAAGTTGATAGTTCCCACCAAGCTGCAGTGTCAATCGAGTTCACAGTATATGCAGACCTCTAGTGAGAACTGAGTTGAGAAGAGTATTCTTGTTCCAATATAATGGTCAAGCTAGTAGAGTAGTGTGAATCACGTCATTAGTGTCTACTGAGTGATCAATATGAACTAAGCATCTAGGATTATTTGAGTGCCAAAGTTAGCCAAGGTGAAAATATTTCTTGGGTATCTTTAGCATCACCAAAGTAAACCATTGGACCCAAGGTATAGCACTAGGCTGACTTGGTAATTATTTTTGGAATTTTTTATGTTGTAGCTGGCCTATGAAGTAGTTATTGTTGGAAATATATGAGAAGTAACTAAGAGGGGAGGGGTGAATCAGTTACTACTAAAATAAATCCTGAATCCCTTAGATGTCAAATAAAATTCAGACTGATAAAACTGATTACTGCCGATACTTGGTAAGCATATAGAAATTGTTGTAACTTGGTAAATGCAAAATGTGTATTACTTAGTAGATCTTAAGATATTATCAGTAATTTACTTCAAAGCATGAAAGAAATAACATGAACACATATGACACTAGGATTTAACGTCAAAATCCAATTTGGGAAAAACCACCAATTGCAACTAGTTACTATTTTTCACTCTTCTGAATTGAGCCTTGTTAGGAGCTAACCCTATTAAAGGTTACAAAACACATTGTTAGGTGTGACCCTATTAAAGGATTTAATCACCCTATTAGGAGTGGCCTTGTAAGAGGTCTTGAAACAATTCAAAGGAATTGCCACCTTGTTAAAGGATTTACAAATGGCTATTAAACCAACTCTATTAAGAGATTTTAGATCACTGCTACAATGGTTAGAGATCAAAAATGAAATGAGTTGATTGTGATGCAACTGAATTGCTAATTATAGATCTCAGTTATGGCTTATACTTGATCCTTCTTTGATGCAGGAGCATCCAGAGGTATAAAGGCAATCCTATGTCAACCAAAAAATGTACTTAGACTTAGTTTCTATTTCATGTGTTTTCATTTCTGGATACCCATTTGGGTCAAATAAAGGTTCCAACTCTCACAGATCCACTATCAGTGTTCTAGGATAGAGTATTGAACACATTGGAATACGTGTAAATGCCAAAAAAATAGGAGTATGTAATTGAGCCATCATTTTGGTGAACTAGAAGGTGTAAATTGGCTAGATGAATGTAATTGTAGTTTAGAGCATTCCAGAAAAAGAATCAGGTCAAAAGGCCCCACGGTTTGAAAGTTATTGCAGTTTTTTAATTTTTGGAGACGTCCTAAGAGTGCTTCAAAGTCAGGTTAGGGGCATTAAATGACCTCAAAAAGGGTAAAAAATGGGGGATAATCAAAGCTTCTCCATAGGGCTATAGAGCACTTCAAGAGCTTTCTAAAAATGTAAACGGTTCGTCAATCGAAGCTAGGGTTCAAAAGTTATGCCTCCTGAAAGTTTGATTACCGTTTCTAAATTCTTCTAGATTTGCATCGACTTCTAACGCAGCTTCTAGAGCCTTCTATTTGGTCAGTGGATGCCAACTAGCTCTTTCTAGAATGTACTCCTAATCCTTAAACCTCCGGGGTCTATTTAAGAACATTTCTGGCATTGTAAAAGGCAATTCGGAGTGGAGTTTGAGAGGAGGTACTGAAAGGAGAAATTATCTCCAGATTTATACTATTGTAAGCCCATAAGGCATGTTTTGAAGTCTATGTTCCCTGTATTGAATGTATTAGCTATTTACAAAGTTAATAAATTTTTCCCTTTCCTGTTGTGTCCATTCTGTGCTTGGGTCATGTCCCCATCATTCTTGATCAAATAATACCTTTCTACTCCACAAGGATACTAACTTATCCTTCAAGTTCGCTTCCTCTCTTCTTATCTCTTTCAACTCATTCAACGTGCATATTTTGAAATCACCAATTGACCTTTTACTTATACCTTCTAGATTTTCAAGTCTGCTCAAATACAAATTAGAATAACCAATATTCATTACCATAGTTGGCTAGAATCAATAGGTAAAATAATTAAGCTTTTCAGGCAAAAATAAGAAAATCCTTTGGTAGCCGACCCAGCTTGTTAGAAACTAATTATGGAGCAATTTCTTGTGTTAACCAATGGGAGCTCAATTAACACTACGAAATTACAAAATTCCTTTGGTAACTAAGAGAACTCGGTTAAGACTAACTCTGTTCAACTTTCCTTTATTAACTGAGTGAGCTCAATTAACACTCTTTTTTGCATAACTTC
This sequence comes from Cupressus sempervirens, assembly GCA_028749045.1. Classification (NCBI taxonomy): domain Eukaryota; kingdom Viridiplantae; phylum Streptophyta; class Pinopsida; order Cupressales; family Cupressaceae; genus Cupressus; species Cupressus sempervirens. The sequence goes on along the minus strand of CM053785.1, from coordinate 927,930,757 downwards.
ATTTGATGCCTGAGTGAGCTCGGTAGATACTACCTTCTGTAAATAGCAGACTCATGAACGTTCAGTAGACAAGGATAATTGTCTTCACTGACCAAGTGAGCTTGGCATGCATAGAATGTCAACTATTATGACATTTGTGTAACATCAAAGACAACACACAATTAATTAATTGTATCCAACAATCTCCCTCTTTGGCATTGATGGCAACACAACATGTCATAGCATAATAAAATTTTGAGAACAAGACTCCCTTTGTCAGAAATTTTTTCCCTCTTTGATTTTACACAGAAAACTTCTCCTATAGTATTCTCCCTCTGTAGAGGAACTACTTAACTTCTCCTTCTTGGGATTACAAAATTTCAGAAAGATATAATAGTGAACTTCTCCCTCTTTGACAACACATGCCAAAGACAATTCTGATGAGTGTCAATGTACCTTGAGTATAGATTCATCTACAATATGTCCTTGTTATTATTGCATCAACTGATTGATCTTCAATAGGTTCTGGTTGATGCATTCACTAAACTTCATTTAGTGAATTTTAGATAGGGGACCCCTAGCTTATCTCTTAGATACAAAAATTTATCCTTAGGTAATGGCTTGGTGAATATATCTACAATTTATTATTTTGTATGCACATATTGCAATCTAATTTCTTTGTCCTGTACTAATTCTCTTACAAAGTGATATTTTATAGCAATTTGCTTTATTTTGGAATGCATCACTAGATTCTTTGATATGTTGATTGCACTAGTGTTATCATAATACATGACTATTTCTTCTTTGATTTAAACCTTATTCCTTCCAATAATTGTTTGAACCAAACACTATTACAACAATTTACTATTGCAACCACATATTTTGCTTCAACTGTGGATTGAGATGTGTAGTTTTGCTTCTTGTTTGTCCAAGAGACCAGCCTTTTAAAGAATGCTCCACCACTAGTGCTTTTTCTGTCATCAAGATTTCCTACCCAATCAACATCAATAAATACTTTTAGGTCAAGATTGCCTCTAATTTTGTACCATAAGCATAGTCTTTAGTACCTTTTAGATATCTTAAGATTCTTTTTATTGCCATCATGTGGTTTTCTCTAAGTTTTGTTGAGAATCTTGCTACTATCCCAACTACTAAGGCAATATCAGGCCTTGTATGTACTACATACTATAATTTCCCAATCATTGATCAGTATAAGGTTTGATCTACTTCTTTGGAGTCATCATCTTTGGTAAGCTTAAGTCCAGTACACATGGGGGTTCCAACTGGTTTTGAATCCTCCATTCCAAACTTCTTGAGTATCTCTTTGATATACTTAGATTGTGTGATATAGATACCATTCTTGTACTATTGTATCTACAATCCCACAAAGAATTTTATTTTACCAAACATGGACATTTCAAATTCTTTATTCATTTGTTCTAAAAATGCTTTGCACATGTCATCATTTCCTGTGAATAGAGTATCATCCACAAATATTTCTGCTAACGCAACCTTCTTATCCAGTCCTTCCTTGATGTACAGACTATTGTTATCATTTGTTTTTTGAAAACCAATCTGTATCAAATAGTTATGTAATCCTTCATACCAAGCTCTACAAGCTTGTTTTAGACCATATAGGGCTTTGTGTAATTTGCAGAACATGTCTCTTTTGTCGGGATCAACAAAACCTTCTGGTTGTTCAATGTAGACTTCCTCATCAAGAATGTAGATATAACATCCATCTGATATACTTTGAATCCTCTATGAACTGCATATGCCAATAAAGTCCTATCACCTTCTAATCTTGCAACAGTGGAAAATTCTCACTGTAATTAATACCTTCTTCTTGAGAATAGCCTTTACATACTAACCTTGCTTTTTTATTGACACTTTTCCATCCTCATTCAGCTTATTTCTAAATACCCATTTTGTACCAAACATATTTTTATCTTTGGGCGTAGGAACAATAGTACAAGTTTTATTCTTTTCTATCAGTTTTATTTCTTCATTCATAGCCTCAATCCAACTTTCATTTTCCAGTGCATCCTTAACACTTCTAGGTTCAAATTCAGCAAGTAAACATATACCTTTTAGTTTTCTTTTTGTCATTGTTCCATTTGATTGGTCTCCAATGATCTGATCAGGAGCATGATGCGTTCTAACATATTTAGCCAATATAGGTTCTTTGACTTTTGAATGAATTGTATTGTCTTCATTTTGAATCTCAGCTTCAGGCTCGAGTCCTTTTATTTGTGGCTCGGGTTCTTCAAACTCGGTATGCACTAACTCAGTAACCTTTGAATTTCACTCAAGTCCCTATGACTTGGTTTGCACTTCTTGCAACTCGGTAACTGTTGGAGATTTGGAGAGCTCATGAGTTGAAGTCTCCTTTTTGCCAAATATGTTTGGCAATGTATCAAGTTCATAGCAAAAAAATATTCTATAATCTTATGGCTCCTTTTTTCTTTTTTCTTCACTCTTTTTTACAAACTTATCAATTCTTGCATGTGTACTTTCTATGATTTTGTGAGTGGATAAATTCAAACATTTGTATGCTTTACTTCTACAAGAATATCCTAGAAATATACCTTCATCACCTTTTACATCAAATTTTCCTTTTCTAGATTCTTTCAAAATATAACATTTGTTGCCAAATACTTTCAAGTAACTTACATTGGGTATGTAGCCATACCATAGTTCATAGGGAGTTTTGTTTGAGTCCTTATTTAACTGAACTTGGTTCAAAGTATGAATTGCAGTACTGATAGCTTCCTTCCAATATTTGATAGCAAAATTCTTCTCAATCATTAGTGTTCTTGCACAATCCATGATGGATCTATTTCTTCTTTTAGCTATTCCATTCTGCTCAAGAGTACCAAGGGATGATACTTCTCTTTTGATTCCTCTTTCAATGCAAAAATTGTTGAATTCATTTGAAATGAATTCACCACCTCTATCTAATCTTTAATTATTTCAATCTTTTTTCTATTTCTTTTTCTACTCTAGCTAGATACCATTTGAATTTTTCAAAAGCTTCTAATTTTTTTTCAAATACATAACGATCATCATTCTAGAATAATCATCAACAAAAAGAATGGAAAAAATTTCTCCACTAAAATTTTCTATTCCAATGGGTCTAGATAGACCAATATGCATAATTTCCAAGACATCTTCTAACTGATAGTTTTTGCTCTTAAAACTAGTCTTTCCCATTTTACCAATTTGACAATTTTTGCATAATCCAACATCAGGTTTTTTAAACTAGGGATACCTCTTACTCTTCTAAGTTTCCTTATCTTGACCATATTATCAAAGTTTACATGACATAGTCTTTTGTGCCATAATCGACTTTCTTCTACTTGAGCAATAAAGCATGAGCAATCACCAAGATCAAGATAAAATAGGTTACCTTTTGTTTGCCTTCCCGATCCAATCAAATTTCCTTGTTTATCCAATAATCTTTCCTTTCCATTCATGAATTCTACCTTGAATCCAATATTGTTCAGTTGTGCCACACTTAGTAAATTATGTTTTAATCCTTCAACCCAATAGGCATTGTCACATACAAATTCATTGGCTAATGAGATATGGCCTTTTCCTTTTATGCAATAAGGTTCATTGTTTCCAAACCTTACACTACCTCCATCATAGTGTTCAAAATGTTAAAAACTTAGTTTTATCTTCAGTCATATGGTGAGGAAATCTACTATCTATGATCCATGTGTCACTTTTACTAACATAAGAGACAAGTACCATCTTATCTCCATCATTAGATTCATCTTTTACAACAATATACACTATTTCATCTTCACTATTATCAAAATTTTTAGCCATAAAACAAGTTTTCTTACCTTTGTCTTTGTAGGATTTGTGAGACTTGAATTCCTTCTTGCCTTTGTGGCTTTTCTTCTCTTCCTTTTTTTCTTTTATTGGACACCTAGTAGCAATATGACCAATTTCTTCACAAGAAAAACATATTAGAGGAATTTTACCTCTGTACTTTCCTCTGCTCCTGGAATATTTCTTTGCATGTAGGAATTCAACAATTTCAAGATCACTATCTTAACTTTCTTTAGTTTCTTCCTCACTTCCTGATTGATTGTCTTTTATTTTCTTGCCTTATTTCTTTGAGTGAGATTTTAGCTTCAAATGTAGACTCAATCTTCTTGGAAGCAGGAACATAGTTGTCAAAGTTGTCTAGTTCAAAAGTTGCCAATCTTCCTACTAGGGCATCCATGCCTATCTTATTATTTGGATCACATCTCTTTCCTTAAATAGCAGACACTCTGATTGCATAGATGAGAAGCAAAGTTCTGAGTATTTTTCTTACAATAGTTTCCTCTTTGATTTCTCCTCCAAATGCTCTGATTGCACTAACATGGCCTTAATTCTTTCTGCATATTTTGCAACATTTTCATCTTCTCTAATTCTCATTTGATCAAATTGTCCTCTAAGGATTTCTACTTTGGCTCTTCTTATATTTTGATCTCCTCCATAGATTTCTTTCAGTTTGTTCCACATATCAAAAGCAGTTTTACAATCTTTGACGTCATCAAATTTAGCATAACTGAGAACAGATGCAATGTCAATCATCATGATGTTATGGTTCTTTTTCTCAGCAATATCTTCAATTGATAATGTTCTAGTGGGAGTTTTGCATTCTTCATCAAGGTATTTGCAGACTGAATCACTAATGGCAGCTAGACGAAGCCTTATAAGTCCTTGTCATGCTACAAAGTTGTCTTTGTTCAGCTTTGGAATCTCTCTCTTTCAAGACATCCTAATCTTTAGCTCAGGTCCTTGAAACCTTCTCTGCAAGCACCAAAAGCTCTAATACCAATTTTTGAAAATATAAGAGGAGTAATTGAGAGGGGAGGGGTGAATCAGTTACTACTAAAACAAATCCTAGATCCCTTAGATGTCAAATAAAATTTAGGCTAATAAAACTGATTACTACTGATAATTGCTAAGCATACAGAAATTGATGTAGCTCAATAAGTGCAAAATGTGTATTACTTAGTAGATCTTAAGATATTATCAGTGATTTACTTGCAAGCATGAAAGAAATAACATGAACACATATGACATGAGGACTTAACATGGAAACCCAATTTGGGAAAAACCACCACATGCAACTAGTTATTTTTTTTCACTCTTTTGAAGTGAGCCCTGTTAGGAGCCAACTCTTTTAAAAGTTAGAAAACATACTATTAGGTGTGACCCTGTTAAAGGATTTAATCACCCCATTAGGAGTGACCTTGTAAGAGGTTTTGAAACAATTCAAAAGAATTGCCACCTTGTTAGAGGATTTATAAATGGTTGTTAAACAAACTCTATTAAGAGATTTTAGATCACTCCTATACTGGTTACAAAGTAACAATGAAATGACCTAATTGTGATGCAACTGAATTGCTGATTACAAATCTTAGTTTTGGTTTATAGTTGATCCTTCTTGATCAAATAATATCTTTCTATTCCACAAGGATACCAACTTATCCTTCGAGTTTTCTTCCTCTCTTCTTATCTCTTTCAACTCATTCAACGTGCATATTTTGAAATCACCAATTAACCTTTTACTTATGTCTTCCAAATTGTCAAGTTGGCTCAAATACAAATTAGAATAACCAATATTCATTACTATAGTTGGCTAGAATCAATAGGTAAAATAATTATTCTTTTCATGCCAAAATAAGAAAATCCTTTGATGGCCGACCTAGCTCAGTAGAAACTAGTTCAAAAGCAATTTCTTGTGTTAACCAATAGGAGCTCGGTTAACTCTGCGAACTTACAAAATTCCTTTGGTAACCAAGTGAACTCAATTAATACCAACTCTGTTCAACTTTCCTTTGTTAAACTAGTAAGCTTGGATAACACTCTTTTCTGCATAACTTCCTTCGATGCCTGAGTGAGCTCAGTAGATACTACCTTCTATACATAGAAAACTCAAGAATGCTTAGTAGACAAGGAAAACTATCTTCACTAACCAAGTTAGCTCGACATGCACAGACTGTCAATTGATATGACATTTTTGTAACATCAAAGACAACACACAATTAATCAATTGTACCCAACCTTTATTTGGATAGATATAAGTATGAAGTATTTTGTTTATCTAAATATGATATGTAAGAATTGTAATTGAAGAACATTAGTGAATATGGAAGAGAAGATTCTTTGAAGGCTACAAAAATTCTAAGGAAAGGAAGAGAATTATCTATCATAATCAGGTGATCAATTTACTTTATAGGATCTTCATCAACAATCAAAGTTTCACATCAAAGATCAATCCACTGATTCATCCTAAAAGGTGCATCTATTCCAAATCCTTGAATTGGGTGGACCTAACAATCCTTTATAGAAACTCCTAACAGAGTACATACTTGATTGTATTGTATAAATCCTTTCACAAGGTGGACTTAATAGTCCTTATTACTCTTAACTGAGTAAGATCACTAGAAGTGATCATTTTTAAGCCTTTACAGGACAAATTTATTACTGTGGTAGTGAAGCATTATGGGTGTCATCCCCACCCTAGTTTTACCTTCTAATTGGAGTGTTTCTAGGTTACCAAATATTGTGTTATGGTGTTGCTATTTTACTGCTTTATGTTTCTTGTATAAAAGTAGATTAGACATCTTAACAAAGTGGATTAAGTAGAAGTTTAAGTGGTTCCTGATTCACCACTCCCCCTCTCAACCACCTAGCTTGCATTACATTTCGAGCAATTGGTATCAGAGAAAGGTTCTCTTATTTGAATTTTAGCAACTTGAGAGAAAAGATCAGAGACAATGAAAGTAGAAAAGCTAGAGAAAGTCATTGTAAATGGAAATTTAGATTTACATGTGGACATGAAACAAATCAAGAAACTGAAGGATCAACTCTCTCAATCCCTAAAAAGAAGAAAAGAATTGGTAGAAAAAGATGAATGAAAGTCTATACATAGAAGAAATAATTGAAGATATTTGCAAAGAGAGAAGTTCAGATGAAGCAAATGCAACTATAGAAGATATACTTGGAAGAAACCTTATTCTACAAGAAGAAGTGAGAAAAATGAAAAGAGGATAGGAGATTCATTTAGTCAAGATATGTGAAGTCATAGAATAGAAGAACCAAGCTAAAGGTGAAAAAATATGGTAGAAGAAGAAAAAATACTACTCTACTCTAAGATAGAAGAAAAAGACAATGAAATCCACCAGCTCTTACTTCATCAGGAAAATATGGAAAATCAACTGAACAATGCAAATCAAGAAGTCATCAATCTAAGGACATAAAATTAAAGACTCATGAATAATCTTAGAGTAGAAAGAGAAACCAATGAAATAATGATGAGATCACAAACAAGAATGGATCAGTTAGTTGAACTATCTCAGCATAGACACAAAGGGAAAACAAGACTAGGCTACACCAAACAAGAAGAATCATCATAGTAGGGAACTCAAAATAATAAAATACCTATATGAAATCATTTTGGAAAGGTAGGACATAAATTAAACAAATGTTGGAGAAATAGAAAGCCAAAATTTAATGAAAAATGTTACAGTTGTAACAAACCTATACATAGAGAAAGTGAATGCAAAAAGAAAAAAAAGTTTGAAGGAAAAAAAATTACATGCAACAAACAAAGTCATAAATATTTAGAGTGCAGAACCAAGAATTAGAATCCTATTAAAAAACTTGCTAAATAAATCTTTGGTTGGGACTACAACACTTGGTACAGATGTTATCTATGTGGAGAGTTTGGACACATGGGAGAAAATTGCATGAGGACTCACCTCAAAAAGATAAATCCTACCAAAAGATGTCATGTATGCAAAGAACTGGATGAATAAAGTAAAGTTAAAGATGAAAATAAATCAAATTTGACAAGATTAGGACTCAAATGAAGCAACAATGGGTGAGGAAATATCTAGAGAATTCAAGTGAAAATAGTGAGTTTATTGACACCGAAGACAATAGATTAGGTAATTCAATTATCTCTTCCAGAATAGGAAAGGAGACCATTGGAGCTATGATCAAATTTATATTCTCCATCAATTCAAATCATCCAAGCATGAAAGTTTAGATCGGCATATCAGATGTACTTGAATAGAAGAAAGTCATAAAACATGACTGAATTGTTAGTTCTAATCATGTCACTCCTTAGGCCTAACTGAGTTGTTAGACCTAACTGAGAATAGATAGACCCGACTGAGTAACTAACTCAATCGAGCATCATTTACCTACCTACGTATGAAGCATTAATGGAGCCCTAAACTTGAAAATTGATAAAAGGAAGAAATCAAAATTTTGGTTTACACCACGAACTCAGAGTTTCAAATGGTACACTATTCCTCAAGCCCGTAAAGAAATTTAGAGAAAATTTGTCGAAGAAAAATCTCAAGTGAAGTTTCCATCTTCAAATCCTTCATCAACCAAGTAGTATGGCAATATCTTCTAGTACAAAAGTCAAAAAGGGTTTGGAAATTTTGAAAGAGTTTAGACTATATTCCTCCAAAACTTAAGCTACATCCAACAATTGTTGAGGAAAAGGATCCACAAGGAGCACATTCATCAATTCCTCCTAAGGTACTTCTTATTCATGATGTTAGATCATTTTATCACTTTTCTATCTAAGAATTAGGTAATTTTGAGCTATATCAGGCCTATGCAGTGTTATGTGAAAATAATGTGTTGAAACCAGAACACAAGCATCTAGAGGTCAAGGGTTCGACCAACATCATCAACATGCCAAGAAGTTTTCAAATCAAATGGATCGGGCTCATACTAAGTCAAGTTCATGACATATCATTTTGGCTAGAGAAAACCTATCTTATCATGAAGAAGATAATTCATAGGATAATAGGATATCCTATGTTTAAGAAGTCAAAGGCTACCCAAACCCTAGGACAAGCAGAATTGGAAAAGCAAACCCTAGCTAAATGGGATGATAGATATATGAAATTAAACAATATGTCTAATGTGGACATCAATTTTGGCATCCATTTCATTGCAGATAAAATCTATAATTCAATCCATCCAACCTCCGTGCCATGTGAAGTTGTAGACTTGGCATATAAGACAGTGAAGAAGAACCTATCCTTTGACCTTGTCAAGCTTCAATACACCCAACTGAGAAAGAACATGGCGAGTATTCAAGCTTCCAAGACTAATTCATGTAAGTTTGGTCCACTCTTAGTATGTTTATTCATTTATGTAAATAAATTATTTCCTTCAAAAGGAAATGTTGTTTGGAAAAAGGACTCCCCAGTATTGTATTTGATTAACGAATTCATAAATGAGATGGGTGAGAAATTTGAAAGCATCATGAATGCATACTTTGATAACTTCAAGGAAAGGATGCAGAATAGGCTTAGGATCCGTAAGTAGTTGGTACATGCTTATGAGTAGGATATATGCTTCTTGGTTGACTATGATAGAGTTCATATGTAATGCCCTACCTAGAGATCCTTGGAACAACAATTCAATACAAGCCAAGATATCAAAAAAAAAATCAAGTATGAGTGCACACAACATCATCATACAGGGATCACAAAGATCACAATGGAAGACTTGACCACAATCTTGACAAAAAAAAAAATCTCTCAATGCCACTACCCAAACTGACACGAGCAACTGAAGGACAAAAAACCACTACGAAAATAGATCCTAAAAACTCTAAACTAAAAAAGCAAGGAAATACTACCAAACCCCAAGGGTACTTTAAATACTAAAATGCATTTACCAAAAACAAGTGGAGATACCCCCTATTTTTCATGCAAGGAAAATAGACTAATAGAATTTTGTGTGAGGAAGTGCAATACTAGACATGAGGATCTACCTTTCGCATAAGGAAATGCATCAAAGGGCACGAGGAAGTACTTGACCCAGCAACCAAAGTACCCTAGCACTAGTGTGGGTTTTTGTGTGAGAAAGTGCCAGAATCCATGTGAAAAAACCCAACACACCACACGAGCTTTTGTATTCTCACATGAGAAAGTATAATTTTGTACAAGGATACAAAATAGCAAGCCAAAAGACTAAAGGTTAAAAGCTAAGAAATAAATCTCCTCTACACCAAAGAGTACTAGATCTACATATTGAGGCAAGGTCACTCGATCAGATAACTAAAAGATGGAAGCTAAATCTAACCATCTAACAAAGCAATGAAGGGAAATAATTGAAAGCAACATTGCAATAAAATGAAACAATGAACTAAGTGTGTGGTTCCTACCAACCATAATAGCATCATGAGACCTCGAAGGTCCTAGCCATCTCCCGTGCATAACATCCCAAACCTCCAACTAGATAGTCAAAGCTATCTTATAAGGATGTCACTACTAAAGCGTAATAACATCATAAGAAATAAAAATCTAACATGTTAAACCAAAAGCAATAGATACTCCAACTAAGAAAATAGCATCATCTATCATATGCTAAACATCATAATCAGGGACTACATCAAAACTAATATCATCTAAACATGATATACAAGCATTCTAATGAAAGCATAAATCACAAGAAAGCATACTCTAGAACCTTAAGTACCAAGTGAAAATACCCAACAACGGTCACACTAGAACAATAAACCATCTCTATACACTGGTCCCTAGTAGTGGTATGGGTAGCTACACCTCCCAATGACATGAAACCCATAGGTCCACTCCTATTGTACTGATGGAGATAATGATCCAACCACAAACATGCATAAAGAAAACATCCATGGCTAGCACTCACTCCAGATAGTAATGATGACTGAAACCAAGATCAAGAGACAATGCATAAACTACAAGTCCTAGTCAGACACTCAGTGGGCTACTATGTAGAGGCTAACATCATGGAGAGTCACTTGGAATTGAAAATCCCAAGCTTGGACCATGCAGATTCAAATCCTCAACAAAAGGCTCTAGCACAAAAAATTTCATTATCTTAAGATTTATTACCATCCAATGTTTTATTTAATTATCACTTTATTAAAGCTTCCTCTGCCAACCCTCAGGCATAATGATCACCAAGTTGTGAGATAGAAGCCCCTTCCATATGCTACCCTACCCTATCCATGCTCATCCAATAATGAGTGCCTATAGGCATGCATATTCCCAACCCTACCCATAACTTCTGACAAGTCCACGAAAGCTCGAGCCTCACAAGTTACCCAATAAATGCATGTGTACGTGCTCGTGTGTGGTGCACCACCATCATGAAGATCATGACATAAGGAATGGATGAGAATGACAAGCAAAATATCACTCCACCAAAAAAATCTTGGGAGGACAGATGTGGTACATATCCCAATGCAATATAAAAGTACAACAATGGCTTAACTGATATCTAAATAGATAATCCAATTCTACAACCAACATCATGTTGAGAAAACCCAAGAAAACGAGATGGCAAGCAAAATGAGGTAAAAACCACCAAAATTGGAAAAATTCAAAATTAAAACCCATTTGGTCTTTGGGAACTAAAGCTTTGAAAATCCACTAAAATTTAGGTTTAGATGTTGTATGCAAAAATGACCAGCATAATGATGCAAAACCCCAAACCCCCATCCCAAAAATGAAAAAATGTTAATACCCAACCAACCAGATAGAACCAACAAACTAAAATAAAGGGAAACACTATTTCTTAGCCTTGAAACAAACAACTACCAGAAAAAAATACAAAAACTAAGTTGAAACAAGAAAAATGGAGAGCCCTACTTGACAGCAAAAGGGGTTGAAATAGGAAATGCCACAAAGAAATAAATCACCTGTAGAAACTATCAAAAACTATGGCACAACAAGGTCTCCCTGAGTTGGATCCAATGAGACTAACCTCATGAAGATCCCACACCTACAACTCTCACAACAAACAAAAACATGATCCTCCAGAAGAGGATTCTAAAAAAAAGCTCTCAATTTTGTGTTTTGAAAAAGTGAGAAGTGAAGAATTAAATTCCTCTTTCAATACTTATTCACTTTTCAGGTGAATAATCAATTAGGACAAATAGCCAGTTAGACTAACTAGACTCCAAATCAACCTAAACAAAAACAAGCTATTCGTAGAAATAGGAATTCATCTATGGAAAGGCTCCCAAAAATTAAATTCAATAAAATTTAAAGCTCAAAAATCTAAAAGAACAAAAATTTGTTTTGTTGGAAATAATTGAAAAATATCATGAGGGAGATTGTTGGAAATGATCATATATAAAAAGTAATGGAAGTAATGGAACTGGTAAAGAATGTTCTCAATCATTGTTTTGTCATTGATGTCAAACTTGCTACATGCAGAAATGACAATTACTTTAGTGATCCAAACACTATCAAATGGTTGATTGACAAGGAGGAGGCAATCAATAATATGTAACCAGAACACCTAGAGAAAGGTTGAAGTTATGATGTTGTAATGAAGTACAAGGATTAGCTAAGCCATTGATGAAAAAGTGTATTGATGACATACTCTAAGACACAAAAAATGGGCACACTGAAACATATGAAAGATGCAAGGTCTTAGCTAAGTCATTTGTAAAGCCGAACTAAGTTCATTAGAGAGATAGAGAGAGAGCTGAGCAAGCTAGTAAGTGCCGAACAGATTCCTAGTTGAAGCCAAGCAAGTTCAACTTTAGTAAGTGTCGAGTGAACTTCAGATGCCAAGTAGAAATAAGTGTCGAGTGAACTTCAAGTGCTGAGAAAATACAAGTGCCAAGTAGAAACAAGTGCCAAGCAGAAACAAGTGCCAAGCAGATACAAGTGCTGAGCAGAAATAAGTGCCGAGAAAATACAAGTGCCGAGTAACACAAAGATGTTGAGCATCAGTAAACCAATAGTGCCGAGTTGCTACATTATTTCAAAAATTGAAGATTTTTCAGAACTGAGCTGACAAGGTTGTTATCTTGAATTCTGTGAATTAAATAGAAGATAAGAGTGATGAGCTGGTGGCACAGAACACCATGTAGAACTTTTTTTGGAGAATACAACTGGACTCTAGACGAAGTTTCTAGAAAAGAGCAAGATATGGGATAGATACATTGTATCCTACCTAATCCATATGAAACCCTAAAGTTGGAGAGGGAGAATCAAGCGGCAAAGGCAATCCAGACTTCTATTTAAGGAATAAAAAGGTCATGAAGCTAAGAGAGAAGAGAGATCAAGCATGAAAGCATAAAGTGCTGAAGGAGGTGCTAAGGAGTAAAAAAAAAAAAGAACAATTACTCTACTTCAACAGATGACCAAAGATATGATTGCATTGGTATGATGAGTAAGAAGACTCAAGGAGATGAAGCTTGAGATGACAAGCTATCAGAGCTGAAGTGATTAAAGCCAAGCAAAGGATTGAGCTGAAATGTGATATGAAATCTACAAGATATGTTGTAAGTTGTATCAAATCAAAAAGCTATTATTGTTACTTTCTATCAATTGTAATAGTTAGTTTAAATCCTATGGACTTAGGTTGGTTTAATAGCCATGTTGTAAATCCTTTAACAGGGTGACATTCCAAGTGAATTTTCTAAAGTCCTTTGATCAGGCCCATTCCTAATAGTATGGTGAAATCCTCTAACAAGGTCACATTTAACAGCGTGTTGTAGGCCTTTAACAGGGCATCACTTTAGAAGAGTGAAAATCAAGTAGCATGTTACTAGTGGTTTTTCCCAAATTAGGTTTCGACGTAAATCATTGTGTCATGTGTTGATCTTGCATGTTTTATCCCTGCATATTGATTTACTATAATTTGCTATGATGATTGATTTAAGCTTGGATGGATGAAAAGTTTATGGATTCACTATAATTTGTGAAAAAGTATTATTAGGGGATTTGGACCTTGAATAACTGATTCAACCCCCCCCCCCCCCCCCCCCCCCCCCCAGCTATTCTAAAGAATTCTAACATGCTTAACAACTTTTGCAACATTGTGAACCTTTAAATGCACAGGCATGCTCATAGGTCTAGTCACATAATATAAATGAATTCGGATTTAATAATCACATAAAGGTTTAGTTAAAAAATTAAAAGAAGGATGCATCGACCATACAAGGATGACATTGGTTGAATCACTAACTCCATGTGCCACTGCCATGGAGATAATTCTTGCACACTAAAACTCATGATCAAGTGCAATTGCATATAATATCATAGCTGAAGTAATAAATGTATTAGACACCTAATTTAACCATTTACATCACTCACGTTCGCATAAAGCATACTGAAACAAGAATAAATTAAATATCCATAGCATAAAATCCATCACATAATAGAATCAATGATATGTCCAAAATACTAGATAACCAGATATCATCATAAAACATATTGTCATCTCAAAATGGCATCAACTTACAAATATGATAAACTAAACAACATAGTAGTAAAGCATCTATGATACTAAAATCAAAGTATAACATCTGACCCTCAAGTCATCTCCAATGAAACATAACAAGAGTAACAAATATCTCTCAAATCAAAATATAACAAGCTACAAACTGCAAACACAAAAGGCACTATGTGATATACAAGCATTCATACCTAGGATTGCATGGGTAAAACCTCTGTCATATAAGGTAAATATTAAGATGAAATAGGAGATATTATCGAGGCTCTCATTAATGAACTAGTGGAACCCAAGGCTACATATTTTGGAATATACGAGGAAGCCAAGATAATAATCTTACCTTAGATTTAAATTCCTTAAAGTATGAAGAGAGGAAAGAAGAGGCTGGAAAACATAGGAAAGAAACTTGCCAAATCAGATCCACCTCTCAAACTCAATAAAGGAAAGGGTGATCATATAAAAGAGGAAGATCAAGAAGAAGATTTAAGTGAAGATGAAGCAGAAGAAGAGTTAGAGGAACCTCCTAAGAACAAGGTGAAAAACCCATCAAAACCTCCACCAAATAGAACAACAAGGTCTACTCTTGTGTTTACTACCAAGCCAAGGAGGCAAAGGAAGAAACTGGAGCTTGATGATGATGATGATGATAAAGATAGTACTCCTATCATCTCACTCAAAATATCACCACTTGTCTTTGAAAAAAGACTAAAGACATTAAAAGAAGGCAGTGGAATAGAAGGTTTTAGATATCTAAAATATAAAACAAGAAGAAAGGATGAGCAAAAGCATATTGAAGATGAAATGGTTGAGATGATGGAAAAGTGGAAATATGAACCTTCTGAACTTAAAGGGAAAGATCCTAAAGCCCTACTAAAGTTTATCTCTCACCATTGGGTTAATGCAATAAAAATAGTGAAAGACATCAGAGAAAAAACTTTTAGAAAAATAATGTCAAATCTTTCTAACAAAGAAATCAAGGAGGAAATGTCTAATCATTAAAGTAGACATACTCCTATATTTAAATATTTTCAAATTTTGTCCATTAAGATAGAAGATGTTGTGTAGTCCACAAAAAATTTGTGGAACATATTTTTGATATCAAGGAAGAAGGATATCTTCCAAAGATTTAGATAATTGAAGATTTTGATGCTGAGAAGATTGTTGCAGAGGTTATGGCATCTCTTCCTACCACTCCATCGAGGGTATCCTTTGAGAATGGATCTATTGAGTTGAACATAGTTAAAACAAGAAGTGAATTAAAGAATGTTGCACCTTCACTGACCTCTCTCCTAGAGGTAGTTGAGCAATAGGCTCCTACAATCTCAATCGAGCTATAGCAGCAAAAGGACTTGATTGACAAATGTAAAGAAATCATTCTTTCTTCAGCACTCAAGAACAAAGGAAAAGAGAAGACTATTGATGGTATAGATCTAGATGAGGATACTGTGATCCCAAACTAGAACCAATCCAATCTATCTATTGAACAAATGGATATTTTGGAGAATTCTAGAAGAAAAGAGCCAAGCAACAGATGCTAAGGGCTAAAAAAGATAGAAGAAAATATTTGGAAGAAATCAAAGAAATATTAGTGGATGGACTATCTGTAGAGGTAAATGAAAATTTTTCTATAATTGATCAATTAATTAATATTTTTCATAAGTTCAATGAGGACACTGATGGGTGGGACAAACTTCTAATGAAAGCTGAAAGGAAGCTTGAGAACAAAGTGCTAAAAAATGTAGCACATAAGATAGCAATTGATCAAGTAGAACTATCCACTTTAATTTTTTCATGAGAAATTGTTGTAAATAATGTTGTATCCTTATTCATAAATTTAATTGATTCCACTAACTTTACCAAGGAAATAAAAGAGAAACTGGCCAAAATTGACATGGACTAGAAGGATAGTGCAAATCAGTTGGCACTCAATCTAAGCTCTAGTTCCATTCATTTTGCAAAAACCATATTTTTGATAGATCTTCATGTAGAACTACTAAGATAAGAGGCTAGAATAAGGACAACATTGATTGATATTGAAAATATGATACTTCCCCACATGGACACCATGCATAAGAGAATGGATCATGCAATGACATTGGTCAAAGACACAAATCTATCAGTTGCATATCACATGCTTGAGTTAATAGAAGAGATTTAGATTGATCTAAACATCTTGAAGGTACTAAAACATAATTGGGACAAGGCTTCATCTATAGTTTTGAAGGTACACCATGATTTTCTTTATCATTTTGGTATATCCTTGTAAATTTTTAGCATTTGTAACAAAAACAAGGGGGAAAGTATACAAAGGGACAAGAATAGTATACAAGGGGGAAAGTATGTAAATAAAGTATATGTACATACTTATACATATGAAGGTGACAATATGTATAGTATGAAAAATATGTAAAAATTAGAAAAATAAAAACAATTTAAAAAAATCAAAAACAAAGTTTTCAGTTCAAATTGAGTTGTAGAGTCATCAATGCAAACTGAGCTACAAAGCAGAGTTTGACTAAAGAAATTTTATTTTTAGATCTTATGTATGATAAGTTTTTTTTTCACTAATGCCAAAGGTGGAGATTGTTGATCATATGTCAAGATATATTGTCAATTAGTGTCAATTACTTAGTCATAATGAAAGACAATAGTAATTGAGTTACTAGTCTACAGTGTTAACCAAGCTCATAAATGAACTAAGCTATCAATGTTAATCTTGCAAAAATTAAGTAGTGTCAACTAAGTTGATAGTTCCCACCAACCTACAGTTTCAACTTCGTTGAAAGTATCCATAGTGCTCTAGTGAGAACCAAGTTGAGTTGAATATTCTTGTTCTAATAAAATGATCAAGTTGGCATAGTAGTGTGAACCAAGTTAGTAGTGTCTAGTGAGTGATTAGTATAAACTAATAATCTAGTATCAGTCAAGTGTTCGAGTTAGCCAAGGTGCTAGTGTTTCCCGACTATGTTCAACATCACCTGAGTAAGCCATTGGACCCGAGTTACAACACTGAGATGACTTGGTAATTATTTTTGGAATTTTTTATGTTGTAGCTAACCTATGAAGGAATAATTTGGATAGATATAAGTATGAAGTATTGTGTTTATCCAAATATGATATGTAAGAATTATAATTGAATAACATTAGTGAATATGGAAGAGCTGATTGTTTGAAATTTATAAACATTCCAAGGAAAGGAACAAACCTATCTATCATAGTCAAGTGATCAATTTACTTCAAAGGATCTTCATCAACAATCAGAGTTTCACATTAGAGATAAACCCACTGATTCATCCTAATAGGTGCATCAGTTCCAAATTCTTTAACTAGGTGGACCTAATAGTCCTTTACAAAAACTCCTAACAAAGTACATACTTGATTGTATTGTATAAATCCTTTTACAAGGTGGACCTAACAGTCCTTATTACTCTTAACTGAGTAAGATCACTAGAAGTGATCATTTTTAAGCCTTAACAATGCCAAGTTTATTACTAAAGTAGTGAAGCATTTTGGGTGTCATCCCACCCCAATTTTATCTTCTACTTGGAGGGTTTTTGGGTTACCAAATCTTGTGTCATGTTGTTGTTACATTACTACTTTATGTTTCTTACACGCAATTAGATTATACATCTTAACAAAGTGGATTGAGTAGATGAAGTTTAAGGGGTTCTTGACTCACCCAAAAACCACCCCCCCCCCCCCCCCAGTCACCTAGGTTGCATTACATTTCCAACATATATAACATTTGTGTTTTTTTTTTTCAACCAACATACTTGCTTCCAAGAGAGTTTGTCACAAATACTAATGTATAACTTATCCATAAAATATCAATTTCTCCACATAATTGCAACATCATCAACCAACTCAACATTATGAAATATCTACTAGAAATAGCCTAGATGTTACTGGGTTAAAATCAAACTTAGACATTCAACCTATTTCATTTTCCCTCTTGAACTCTCTTTGATCAATCCAAAACATGTCTTCCTATAAACCAAATCAAATATAACTTTGAAATTGATCCAACAACTTAGTAAATACCATAAACGATGGATTTCATCACTTGAAAGAACATACATTTGATAAAGCAATCAAATCATTCACTAGATGTTAGAAACTAGTCAACCTGGTTAAGCTAATTCACTTCAATCAACCATATCTCACTCAATATTATTGTTAAGTGCATGAAAATTCTAATGTAGTAGCTAGAAATATATTTGAGTCTCCCGTAATAATTGCACATTCCAACTCATTACACAAATCAATCAAAAAATTGATTTGTTACATGCATAGTAAGAGCTTAACTTCCTGATAAACAATTCATCACCAATAATCAAGTTGAAATCAATGAAAACATAATAACTAGTATAATCATCATCAAAAATGTGCTTCAATATATCTACAAAATCTCCTATTAACTTTTTAAGACATATGCATTAGTTATATCAATAATCTCAAATTTTGGCATTGATGGAAACATAAAACAATACCAACAATAGTAACTAATACAAAACTAACTAATTTCTTCCCTTAGGATACTTCATCCTCTAACCTATAATTTTCATACTTTTTCCTCTAGGAATATAATCTTCTTGTTCTTCTCTTTGATCAACTATCTTCTTGTTCATAGTTTCTTCTAACTTTTCTTTTCTTGTAGTTCTTAGTTCTTATCACCAATGTAGTACCTATCGTTCTTCTTGGGTTTTCTTCCCCTTTGATTAAAAATATATTGTGCTTCAATAATTTTTCTTTGTTCCTAACTAGTAATCTAAGGGGGAGGGCGGGGGGGGGGGGGTGTCTGAATCATTACAAATTCTCCAAATGGCTTGTTGAACTAATATTCCAATAAACTAAATAATAACCACTTCACTAATAAGAATGATAAATAGAATATGGTAAAATCATATAATATCACACACAAAAGAAAATATCAAGTGACATAGAGATTTATACGTGTGAACCTTTGATGAGAGAATGAAAACTACGATGTGGATAATATACCCATTAGCCTTTTACTACAAATAAAAGGTTTCCTAGTTAAAGGCTACATTTGTTCCTTCTAAGAACACATCCACTTATGAATGTTAGCAATTTTTTAGGATTACATGAGCTTCTCAAAGCCACCTCGTTAAAGGATTTAGACTCTCCTTCTGGGAAGTAACTTATTAGAGGATTTACAATATGCTTTCTACTAAACCATGCTCAGTTAAGAGCTTGAAAATTATTACAATGGTAAGAAAGTAATCAAAAGTTGATCTAAACTATATAGCACACCTTACCTTGTAGATCTCTAATGTATACCATGAATATATCTTGATCTTCATTTAGTGTCTTGGTTTCCTCTATGGTATCTATTATGTCATATTTTCCCTTCTCTATTATGCCATGTATGTAGTGCACTAGTTTGCATTAGCTTGTATGTTCCATTTCATTCTATTTATCTGCAAGACTTCCTTCAATCCAATCTCTCTCTCTCTCTCTCTCTCTCTCTCTCTCTCTCTCTCTCTCTCTCTCTCTCTCTCTCTCTCTCTCTCTCTCTCTCTCTCTCTCTCTCTCTCTCTCTCTCTCTCTCTCTCTCTCTCTCCCTCTCTCTCTCTCACACACACACACACACACACACATCCTTCTCAATATAACTGTGTCTTAATTTTTGGAAATTTAGGGTGCATGCACAAACCTGCACATTTGTCTTCATTCTTCCATTTGCTATCGAGTTTCACTAATTGTTGAAGTTGTGTTAACCTGATGGTTGTCATGTTATCCCATTTTTTTTTTAAGTATTGACCAAGTTACACCAATTTTCAATTGGTAGTATTGATTGAGTGTTCCTTCAAGTGTCGAGTGAACCTATTATGTACTAATGCTCAGTTTATTCTTTGATTGATTTTGTCTTTGATTGCTTCTTAGATTGAGATGACTTATGTAATTAATTTGGATTGTGAATTTAATGTTCAAATCTTTTCTTGGGATGTATGTAGACCATTTTAAGGCCTTTCTATTATGTAATGATCTATAATCTTTTGTAAGCCATTTTGGCAAGTATAAATAGGGGTGTTTAGGTTTTGGTTAGGAAATCACTTAGAGAATCTAGATGAGAATGTAAAGTAAAAGGACTTAGAGTGTCAGAGCAGTTATTTTAGGAATAAAAAATTTGAAGTTTGATCATGGATATTGAAGTTATATTTTGTTGGTCATAACTCATAAGACCTTACAACTAGGCATGTATGCAAATAATTGGATGAATTAATAAAGTATATTTGTTCCTTCTCCCCCCTTTGATGTTTTCTTTCATTTTGTTACTCGACAAGGTGGTTGGATAGTTAGGTGCTCCTTTAGCCCTAGTTATTACATTCCTTCCTTGCATTAGGTGGTATCAGAGCTTGAGATTTGTCCATTTTAATATTGGATCATGTAGAACCCTAAGTTAGATTTAGTTTTAGGGTGGAAAATCTACAGATTTGACCTATAACTTGCAGAGGGTTATGATCTTATACGAACCTGTTTGTAAAGATGACTCGTGATAAAGGAAATGTTGACACTGCTATTATGGACATGCTAAGACAAATTGTAGCTAGACTAGATGTTGTGGAGATAGCCAACAGGATAGGAGCACATCTTGATGATGTGATTGATGATGAAGCAATAGCACCAAATCCTAACCCAAAACCTGGGGGAGATCAGGATGAGGAAATATTTTTGAGAGTTTTGTCTATGACACATTCAAATTCTACAATGGAAGTTGTTCCTTATGATGGAAAATTAGACACCAACAGTGTGTTCAATTGGATCTCTAATAGGAAGGTGAAGAATTTAGTCACTAGGTTGAAAGGTCATATCTTACTATGGTGGGATCATTTACAAACTAATAGATAGAGAAGAGGAAAGGAGAAGATCAAGACCTAGCTGAAAATGGTGAACAAAGTCAAGAAGAAGTCCCTTTCTGCTGATTACCAAGTGTTCTTATTGAGAAAGATGCAAAATTTGAGACAAAAGGACATGATTATGAAAGAGTATATTGAGGAATTCTATAGTTTGGACATCAGATCTACACATGTAGATGATGAGGTTGAGAAATTGGCAAGGTATATAAATGGATTGAGATCTAGAATTCAAGATGACATTATTTTGTGAAATTGGAAAGTGTGGAAGAAGCATATCAATATGTCTTGAAAGTTGAGGAGATATTGACAAAGAATCATGATCAAAGATAAAGAGGTAGAGGTAGATATTATGAAGAAGGTGGAAGATCTAATAATTATGTTCAAGATAAGGGAAAATCTAAGTGGAAAATTGATGAAAAAGGAAAGATCGAATGGAAAGGTGTTTAGAGGAAAACCAAGATGGTCAACCTCCTCCCTTATCAAACATGATGAATCTTCTATTGTTCTCCCTTTGCATTTCACCGAATACTCTTCATAGGTTCTATTCATTGTTCTTTTTCCAACATGATTGTCTAGTATCTCTTCAATTTCCTTTGTACCTAAATTAGTTTATGAAATACCCCACTATGCTTCTATGACATCATCTCCATCACCTCCATCGCTAGTATTCTCTTAGGGATTGAAATTTTCCATCTTTGAAAACTTTTCAACCACAACATAAATTGAATCATGCCCTGACTGAGTCCTTGGTAAACCAAGAATGAAATCCATGCTGACATCCTCCCATGACTTCTTTGGTATATGAAATGGATGATATAACCCCATATTCTTCTTCACTCCTTTTTCTATTTGACATACTATGAAAAAGTTGTACAAAATTCTTGAAATATTATTGAAACTATGACCAATACTAATTCTCATTGACTAAAGTAATGGTTTTATCTCTACCAAAATGTCTAGCCAATCCTTTGCTATGATTCTCCTTGATGAGATTATCCCTCATAGAACTTCTTAGAATACATAACTTGTTAGAAATGTTTAGAATAACTAAGAAGGGGGAGGGGGAATGAATCAGTTACTCAAGGTCAATATGTACCACTTGAACAATAAAACAATAAACACTTCACTCTTCTTCTTATCCTATTGTTGCTCTGTCTATATTGTAAAATTGTTATAAACATAACATGCATTTCATAATGAAAATATTATCAAATGTAAATACAAAAAGAACTCATCATAGTTTTGACACTAGGATTTTACGTGTAAACTCAATTTGGGAAAAACCATTAGCAACATGTCAGTCTTTTTCGCTCTTTTGAAGTGAGCTCTTTTAAGAGCCAACCCTATTAAAGGTTACAAAACACAATGTTAAATGTGACCTATTTAGAGGATTTAATCAACCTGTTAGGAGTGGCCTTGTAAAAGGACTTTGATCATTCCATTTAGAATGTCACCTAGTTAAATGATTTACACAAACTATTAAGTCTTCAAATGACCATTAGGTCAACCTTTGTTGAAAGGATTTCAATACAAATGGTTTAGAATTACTAGAAAGAAAAATTTTAGGTTATGATCTATGTGATTATAACTCACTTTTGTAGCTTCAGATCTCTATTTAGTCCTTATGTTGGTTTACTGATAAGCTTTCCATTGACATCTCTAATCTTGACTTTCTTAGACACCCTTCAAGAAATTAGTCCACTCTTCTCATCACCACTTAAGCCTTCTTATTTAATGTACTTATCAATAATAGCATCATATATGCAAGATTTCTTTGTTAGCTTCATACTCACTCACACTTGTGCATTTTTGATCAACCTTTTTTATATGCCTCTCTTCACATACAAGCTTTGCATTCACACATGGACACACTCACACACACACTCTCCTTTTCTTTGGCTTTGTATCTCTTTAAATAGATAACTTGTGCTTTACTATTTTCTACATCCACTATAGATCATAGGGTTTACGATCAGATTTAAATCCATTCACTGTATCTATCCATCTTCCTGATCTTCTTCTAGAAACTTCTCTAGAATTTGGTTGTTAGGTCTTTACCTAATCCTTTCCTTGAATTCAATTATACAACTCATCAATCTTATCTTTAGTGCAGTTTACATCTCCCAAGAAATTGATTAAGTCAGCTTGATCTCATGATTTCCTTGAGTTCATTCTTATACTAGCACTTGGTCATCTCCAAATTCTAGTACTCAGTCCTCACTAAAATACTCGATCATTGTAAAGATTGCTAGCTTAGCATCAACTATCTAGCTCAGTCGATGCTAATGCTTGGTCAATGCTAGATTTTCTTGGTACTAACTATAGCTTGGTTGACACTAGCATTACTTAGCACTAATTGTATTTTATGCTTCTGCTTGGCTTTTCTTAGCTTTGTTGACATAAAAAATTGCTTTTCTTTATCAAAGTCTGTCAAATCAAATATTCATTGTAACTTCATTTTCATAACTCAACCTTTCCTCTAGATCCTATTGTTATGAGCAACTTTTCAAATCCTCTTCATCAATCAAATAGATACCACATTTAGATTAGGTAGCAATATGTCTCATCAACATATTTGACATCAATGACAAAACAAAAAATATTCCAATTGTAAATTTCCAACAATCTCCCTCTTTGTCATTGATGGTAACATCTCAAACATCTTCATACTAATAATAGCTTCATTACCATACAATCCAAAAGATTTTGTCTTTTCTGAATTTCTCTCTTTGAAATTTCTCTTAGGAATAATTACTCCCTCTTTTTGTAATTTCTCCTTTTGTAAGTTTCTTACTAAATTTCTCTTTATAGTAAGTTCTCCCTCTTAAGTAATCTCTCCCTCTTCGACAATGATTCCAAAGATGTGTAGCTATCTTAGCTTTAAAGTCTTTATACATTTGAATTATGTAGATCTAAGATGTCTAGCTAATATTTGTTATCTAGCTATGAATGGTTGTACTAAATTATCTACCTTAGGCACTTCCCAAAGTAGAGTTGTATTGTATCACTATGTAGGATATTCTAATTAGTATATGTGATGCAATGCACCTTTCCTGCTTAAGTAGTTTTGATTAGGGGAATCACCCCTAGTTTACCTCTAAGATATTCATGAGCATATTTAGGTAAGGGTTTTTTGAATATGTCAGTAATCTATTCCTTGGTATTCACATATTCTAGCTTTACTTCTTTGTCTTGAACTAATTACCTTAAGTAGTGATACTTGAGAGCAATGTGCTTTGTCTTAGTGTGCATCACTAGATTCTTTGAAATGTTGATAGCACTTATGTTATCACAATAGAAAACCACTGGATTTGTGATTTATTCTTTCATACCTTTCAATAACTATTTGATCCACATAATATTTGAATAGTTCACTACATTAGCCACATACTCGGCTTCAAGTGTGGATTGGGAAATATAATTATGCTTTTTTCTTGTCCATAACACCAATCTCTTTCCTAGAAAGAATGCACCTCTACTAGTGCTTTTTCTGTCATCAATATTTCCTCCCCAATCAGAGTTAGTAAACACCCTTAGTTTTAACTTATGATTTATTTTGTAATACAATTCATAGCCTTTTGTAGCTTTAAGATATCTCATTATCCTTTTCACTGCCATCATGTGATTCTATTTAGGATTTTCTAAAAATCTACCAACTATCCCAATTGCCAAAGCAATATCTGGCATGTTGTGAACAATATATTACAATTTGTCAATCATGGATCTATATAGGGTCTGGTTCACATTAGTAGAATCACCAGTCTTAGATAGCTTATGTCTAGTAGATATGGGTGTACTCACTAGCTTGGAATCTTCCATACCAAAAGTCTTAGAATCTCCTTGATATATTTGGATTGTGTAATAAAAACACCAAACTTCATTTGACACACTTGTAGTCCAACAAAGAATTTGATTTCATGAAACATAGACATTTCAAATTCCTTCTTCATTTCATCAGCAAATGATTTGCATAAAGCTTCTCTTCCTTCAAATATAAAATCATCAAAAAATTTCAAATAACAATATTTCATTGTTCTTAACATTCTTCAAATATAGGCTACTGCTATCATTTGTCCTTTCAAAACCAATCTTCACCAAATAGTTGTGTAATCTTTCATACCATGCTCTTGGGGCTCGCTTCAATCTATAGAGGGCTTTGTCCAATTTACAGACCATTTTTTTCTTGTTTGGATCTAAAAATCCTTTAGGCTATTCAATGTATACTTCTTCCTCCTATATACCATTTAAAAATGCATATTTGACATCCATTTGATATACCTTGAAGTTTTTGTAGGATGAGTACACAAGCAAAGTTATGACACCTTCAAGTCTTGCCACTAGAGGAAATGTTTCTCCATAATCAACTCCTTCTTCTTGAGCATAACCCTTGCATACTAGGCTTTCCTTGTTTCTTGTTACTTCTTTATTCTCATTGAACTTGTTCTTGAAAACTCTCTTTGTACCAATGACATTTTTGTCTTTAGGTCTTGGAAATTATGTCCAAGTATTATTCTTCTCAATTTGGTCAATTTCTTCATACATTTTCTAAATCATCATTTATTGACTTGGGCTCAAACTCACAAAGTAAGCATGCATTATCTTTGAGTCTTCTTCTCATAACACTCGATTCAACATCACCAATGATTTTCTCAAGTTTATGATGTCTTCTCACATATTTTTATAGCATATGTAGTTTCTTTCAATGATCTTCTAGAACTCCATCTTGAAAGTTATTCTCAATTTAATTTTCTCTTCCTTTCTCTAGTTCTAGTTTTGGTTCTTCATACTTGACATTATCTATCTGATGGTCGACATTTCCTTTTTGAGACTCAACATATGTAGTTTGTTGCTCGACACCCACTCTTTTCTTCTAGACAATTTGCATTTGTATTCCATCATTTCCTATCTAGTGAGAACTTGCAACTTTACTTGTTTGTTCACTTTTAGTGTTGGGAGAATCACCATCCACATGGATGAATGTACTATAGTCTTTAGGTTCTTCATTGCATGAAGTGTCACCTTTTTCTGCAAACTCATCAACTCTCACATTTGCACTTTCCACAACTTTGTTAGTGTTAGAATTTAAACACTTATAAGCTTTTATTTTAGTGGAATAACCTAGGAATATCTAAATTTGTGAAGATGAAATATGAACTTGAGTCTTTGAAGTTATAGTATGCAGAACTTAAGAAATATAATGTAATTGTGGAAGGAGAGATAACACAGTTTAAGCAACATCCTAAGACGTTATATTCCAATAGTGAAAAACTTGATAAGTAGATTTATATGCAAAGGCCTTCTTATGACAAGACTACCATTGGATACTTTGAAGGAGAATCATCTAAGAAACATGAGGTGACAAAGGAATCAGATACTGTGATCCAATAGCCTAAGCAAGAAAAAGAAGATCTGAACAAGGTAAATCTAAAGATGTACCTAAGAAACCTAAAAGGTTAAATAACCTAAAGAAGTAAGGAACCCATTTAGAGGAGGATTCTATGCATGCAATGAATTTGGTCAAATAAAGAAGGACTATACAATAAGTCTTTTAACCCATTTTTGGTTATTGTTATCATTATCATGGTTTTGGTCATAGAGCTATTGAATGTAAGAAACCTAAATTCAATAATGATAATAATAGAATTTTTAGAGGTAGTAACCCTATGGCTAGTAGACCTATTAGAGGAACCAACATTATAAGGAATATCATCATGTATTATAAGTGCAACAACTTTGGGCATATTTCTAGAGATTGTAGAACACATATCTCCTACTTATCTATATATCAATCAGTTAGGACCTAGATACAAAAGCAATATTATAGTTTGTCAAATTTGTAACAGCATGGGTCATACAATAAGGTTTTGTAGGCTAAACAATGTGATAATTCCTAATAAAATGAGAAAAAACATGGGAAATTCTAATACTAGGAGGAATATAGACAACAATAGAAGAAATGAGAATGATATAAACAGTTAGAGAAAAAATGTGAAAGATCTTATAGGAAACCTATTGAAATTCTTTAGAATAACTAAGAGGGGGGTGAATTAGTTATCCAAGGTCTAGATGTACAAATAAAAATTTTCAATGCTTAGTAGATCCATATCCATAAAACCTTATCTTGCATGCATCCATTAGATCATACAATACATAAACTTTATAAGTTACTATCCTGGGTTAAAACAACTTTACAAAAATGTAAACATGAAACATAATAGATTCAATAACACATTTGAGATAAGGATTTTATATGGAAACCCAATTTAGGAAAAATCACTAGTAACATTCTACTAATTGTCACTCTTCTGAAGTGATGCCCTATGAAAGACCAATCTTGTTAAAGGTTATAATACACAATATTAAATGTGACCTAGTTAAAGGATTTCAATCACCCTATTAGGAGTTAGCCTTGTTAGAGGACTTTAGACCATTCCATTAGAGTGTCACCTAATTAAAGGATTTACAAATGACTATTAGGTCAACCTTAATCCAAAAGATTTACCCTACAATGATACAATGATTAGAATGTAATAGTAAGGCTTTATCTAATAATAAATTATAACTCAATTGTCGATTACAAATCTCTATCTCATTCCCCCATTCTTCTTGGCATTCACACACTTTAGCGATCATAGCTTGTTCACCCTTCAAGCATTCATACTCTTGACCCTTCTTGCTTTACATGTCAATTATAGTCACTTCTATTTGGCCACTGAATGAAGATTTACCCTAGACTCTTTTTCTTCCTTAGGTTCTCGCACATGACAACCTTTGCTTCTGACCAAATATCTCTATAAATAGAGAATCAAGATCTTTTGCCACTTAACCATAATTTCCCATTTTAGGGTTAGGTAGGATTAGGTAGGATACAATGAATCTACCCACTTTTCCATTAGGTTCCTCTAGAAACTTCTTCTATAATCTTCCTTGAATTCTCCTCAAAATGGTTTACCTTGAATTTTGTGCCACTATCTCATCATAGTTATCTTCTACATGCTTCACACAATTCAAGAAAACAAAATAGTCAGCTCAAATTTGTCAATATTTGATTTACACATTTATTGGCACTCAACATCAATATGTTGTCACTCGGCATCTATACTATTCTATCACTTGGACAACAATAGTTCACTTGGGAAACACTAAAGTTTACTGATTCTTGGCACCAACTAAAACTTACTTGGCATACACTAACAATCACTTGGCTTGAACTATTTTTCATCTTTTCTCAGTACCTATTTATTTTCACTTAGTTTCTACTAATTTCTGCTTAGCTTGCATTGATTGCTCGACAAGGCTTGGCAAACACTTTTCTTACTTGGTCTTCTTCCATTCTTAACTTGAGTAATCTTTCATTTTAGAATTTAAGTAGATAAATAATACACTATGGCATCAATGTCTTACTTGGTCTTAGTGCTTCTTTTTCATACCAAATAATTCAACCTTTCTTTGGGTGCTATTATTATCTCCTCTTTTGAAATCCTCTTCATCAATCAAATAAATGATAGCTTTTAGACTAAAAAACAATTGTCTCACCAGTAGGTAGCAGGTTTGACATCATTGAAAAAATAATGATTGTTCCATTATAGGTTCTTCACTTCAAAACAATATTATATCAACAATCTCCCTCTTTGGCATTGATGGAAAACCAATACCAACAACAATATCAAAAAGAAAAAAAATTCTTTGAAATTTCTCCCACTTCTATGTAGGGTAATGTGAGCTTTCTCAAGTTCCTTTACTACTCCCTCTTTCTTATATCTCCCTCTTTAGAGTTTTTGATACTCAAGTATCTATATCTCTTTACTCTATTATGATATCTCTCTCTTACTAGGTATATGCATATGTATTTCTCCCTAAGTCCTATATCTCCCTCTTTAACAACAATGACAAAGGCTTGTCATCTATGTATGCAAATATAATCAATTCTAGCTTCTCCCCTTGTCACCTATCATGTGACTATACAAATATTCTAATTCAGCCCCTATCTTGCTTTAGGCAGCTCCTAAATTAATATCCACTGCATCAAGTTGTAAGATACAACATTAAGCTTAGTTGATGCAGGGCACTACTCATGTTTCTTAAGTAGCTTTGGATAGGGGTATCACCCCTAGTTTACCTCTTAGATACTCATGAGCATCCTTAGGAAAAGATTTTGTAAATATATCATCTATCTGTTCTTTTGTATTCATATATTCCATTCTCACTTCTTTGTCTTGAACTAGTTCTCTCAAATAATGATACTTTATTGCAATGTACTTATTCTTTGTGTACATCATAGGGTTATTTGATGCATTTATAACACTTTCATTATCACAATAAAGTACCATAGGTTCAATGATTTCCTCCTTCATGCCTTTAAGTAGCTGTTTGATCCATACCACATTTGTACAATTTACTGCAGCAGCCACATATTTAGCTTTAGCAATAGATTGAGATACACAATTTTGTGTCTTGGTAGTCTAGGTGACCAACCTCTTTTCGAAGAAAAATGCTCATCACTTGTGCTCTTTTTGTCATCAATATTTCTAGCCCAATCAACATCTGTGTAGGCTCTCAACTCAAATTTTTGATTTTTCTTATTGTATAGACCATAGTCTTTTGTTCCTTTAAGATATCTCATAATTCTCTAAACAACCATAAAATGATCCCCCTTAGGATTTTCAAAGAATCTTGCAATAATCCCAACATATAATGCAATGTTAGGTCTTTTATGTGCTATATATTAAATTTTTCTAGTCAATAGACTTGTACAATGTTTGACTAACATCAACTGAATCATCATTCTTTGACAATTTGTGTTCAGTCACCATAGGTGTGCTAACTAGTTTTGAATCTTCCAATCCAAAATTTTTCAATATTTTCTTCACATACTTAGATTGAGTGATGTATATACCACAATTCATATTATATACTTGCAAACCAACAAAGAACCTAATCTCTTCAAACATAAAAATCTCAAATTCTTTCTTCATTTCATTTGCAAATGCCTTACATAATGTATCTTGACCTCCAAATATGATATCATCCACAAAAATTTCAGCTAGTAAAATATCTTTACCTTCTTCTATCTTCAAGTACAGATATCTATTATCATCAGTCTTCTCTAAACCAATCTTCACAAATCATTTCATACCATGCTCTTGGGGCTTTCTTTAAACCATACAAAGATTTGTGTAGTCTACATAACATGTTCTTATTGTTAGCATCAAAAAATTCTTCTAGATGTTCTATATAAACCTCTCCTTCTAAGATGCCATTTAGAAATGCTAACTTTACATCCATTTGATAAAATTTTAAACCTTTGTATGTAGAGTAAGCAAGCAGAGTTCTTACTCCTTCCAATCTTGCAACAGGGGCAAATGTTTCTCCATAATCTATTCCTTCTTATTGTGCACACCCTTTGCAAACTAATCTTGCTTTATTCATTGTGACTTCACCATTTTCATCTAACTTGTTTTTATACACCCACTTAGTTCCAATCACATTCTTCTCCTCTGGTCTAAGATCCATGACTTATTCGTCTCAATATGCTCAATCTCTTCTTTCATGGTTTTACTCTAGTACTCATTTTCTAAGGAATATTTCATTATCTTAGGCTCATATATGCTCAAGAAACATGTATCACTTCTTAGCCTATTTCTTGTCATTAGTCTAGCATTTTTATTTCCAATGATTTGTGCAAGAGGGTGATGTCTTTTGACATACTTTGACAATCTTGGTTCTTCTCTTCTTTCC
The DNA here is from genome assembly GCA_028749045.1 of Cupressus sempervirens. Lineage (NCBI taxonomy): Eukaryota > Viridiplantae > Streptophyta > Pinopsida > Cupressales > Cupressaceae > Cupressus > Cupressus sempervirens. The sequence continues at coordinate 927,899,879 of CM053785.1, read as the reverse complement.
TCAATTGTCTATCAACTTCTGAATCACTATGTACCTCTTTATCAAGTAACTCAACATCTCTTTCATGTACACTAACCTCAAAAGTAGAATGAGTCTCATCTTCTATCTACAACTTGACTCTTGACTATAACTTGGTTCCTGAATGGAACTTGACATTCATTTTATGTGACTCGATAGTCACTGAAGCTTGTTGTTGATTTGTAACTTGGTCTACAACAACTTCATCAGCATGCATACCTTCATAAATGTATAAAAATGATTTTTTCTAATCAAATTCCTTCATAGGTTCAACTTCATGTACCTTTGTATATTCATCAAACTTCACATTTGCACTTTTCACAACTTTGTTTGTGTTAGTATTTAAAAACTTATAATCTTTACTTCTTATTGAATAGCCAAGGAATATACCTTCTTCACTTTTAGCATCTAATTTTTGATTCTTGAAATCCTTAAGAATGCAACACTTGCTCCAAATACCTTAAAATATTTTGGATTTGGTGAGTATCCATATCATAATTTAAAAGGTGTTGAATGCATACCTTTATTGACTTGCATATAGTTCAAGGAATAGACAACTATACTTACAACCCCTCTCTAGTATTTCAAAGAAAAATTCTTCTCCATCATGAGTGTCCTAGCATGGTCCATTATAGATCTATTCCTCCTTTGAACAATACCATTTTATGGAGGGGTCCTATGTGTAGAAGTCTGTCTTTTGATTCCTTTATCATTACAAAACATCTAAAACTCATTTGATGTAAATTCTCCAACTTTGTTAGATCTCAAACATTTCAAGATTTTGCATTTCTCCTTCTCAAATCTAGCTAAGTACCACTTAAACATTTGGAAAGCATCATGTTTCTATTTTAGAAATATAACTGTCATCTACCTAGAATAATCATCAACAAATAGGATAATGTACTTGTCACCTTTGTAGCTTTTCACATCAATTGGTCCACACAAGTGAGTATGAACAATCTCCATAATTTCTATAGAGGCGTGTCTTACTTTTAAAACTAGATTTTTGTCATTTTTCTTAATTGACAATGTTTGCATACCATATTGTTAGGTTTCTTTGGTTTAGACAAACCTTTGACTCTTTTCATGCTACTAATATTTACCAAGTTATCAAAATTAACATGACATAACCTCTTGTGCCATAACCACACACCATCAAATTCTACAACAATACAAGTAGTGTCATTCATATTAAGATAAATAGATTACCTCTAGTTTGATCACTTTTCCTAATTAGTTTCCCATTAGGGTCATAGATCTTTACTATCTTGTTCTCAAACTCAACTTTGCAACCTAAACTATTTAGTTCTGACACACTCAATTAATTATAATAATAAACATTGTCACACATGATATTTTTTGTGAGTTTGATATATCCTTTTCATTTTAGCACACAAGGTGCATCATTACCAAACCTTACAATATTTCCATCATAATAATCAAGGGTAATGAACTTACTTTTATCTCTAGTCATGTGATGTGAACACCCACTATCAATGATCCATCTATCACTCTTGTTGACATAAGATACTAGTGCAATTGCATCATTCTCATCATAATCCTCCTTTATTGCAACATACACAACTTCATCATCATGGTCATTAGATCTATCTTTGATTTCCTTTTCAGCAATGTAGCAAGACTTCTTGCCTTTATCTTTGTAATCTTTGTTGTCCTCATGTCTTTTACTTCTGTATTTGTCTCCACTTCTATTTTTCTTCTTCTCTAGACATCTAGCAGCAATATGAACAACCTCATTACAATTAAAACACATGATAGGTAGATTGCCTTTGAATTTTCCTTTGCCTCTGTGAAATCTCCTAGATAGAAGTGCTTCAAGCTATTCTATATCTTCCTCATCTTTATCACTATCACTAGAAATATATTTGACCTTTTTCTTCTTCTCTTTAGGTTCTTTTAACAATATTTTAGCTTTGAAAATTGATTCAACATTCTCAGATTTGAACTTATCAAAATTAGAGAGTTCAAAAGTAGTGAGTCTACCTATCAATCCTTCAAGAGTCAGATCATTACCAGGTGTGCACCTTAGTTCTTGTATGGTAGAGAATCTAATAACATATATATGCAAAAGGGTTTTCAATGCTTTGTTGATCACAATCTCATCTTTAATTTTACCAGTTGCTCCTCTAATAGCATTGACTAATTCTTTTACTCTACCATAGTATTGAATGATATTCTCACCTTCTTGCATTCTCATATCATCAAACTTACCTCTTAGACTTTCAGGATTTGGCTCTTAGTATATTTTTGTCTCCTCCATAGATATTTTATATAGAATCACACATATTCTTAGTAGTATCACATTCCTTGATGTCATCAAACTTAGTTTAGCTTAGGGCAGATGCATTCTCTAACATAGCATGATTGTGTTCTTTCTTCATTTTCAGATCCTTAGTAGTTAGGGCTCCAATAGGGTCAACATGCTCAGTGGTGATGGTAGATTGTGCATGGTCTCCAAGACCTCCTAGGTGTAGCTTCATTAGACTTTTCCATGTAGGAAAGTTCTCCTTGTTAAGCTTGGGTACCTCTCTTTTTAACATCTTGATCTTTTACTTCTAGTACCTTCAAACTAGTCCTCTTAAGCACTATGAATTTGATACCAATTGATAGAATTATTTAGAGTAACTAAGAGGGGGTGAATTAGTTATCCAGGGTCTAGATGTAAAAATAAAACTTTTTAATGCTTAGTAGACCCATATCCCTAAAACCTTATCTTGCTTGAATCCATTAGATCAAATAATACATAAACTTTGTAGAAATGTAACCATGAAACATAATAGATTTAATAACACATTTGACACAAGGATTTTATGTGGAAACCCAATTTGGGAAAAGCTACTAGTAACATGCTATTGATTCTCACTCTTTTGAAATGATGCCCTATGAAAGGCCAATGCTATTAAAGGTTACAATAAACACTGTTAAATGTGACCTGGTTAAAGAATTTCGATCACCCTGTTAGGATTGAGCCTTGTTAGAAGACTTTAGATCATTGCATTAGAATGTCACCTAATTAAAGGATTTACAAATGACTGTTAGGTCAAATTTAATCCAAAGTATTTACCCTAGACTAATACAAGGATTAGAATATAATTGTAAGGATTGATGTAATAAAAAATTACAACTCACTTGTAGATTATAGATCTTTGATTCAATCCTCCATTCTGGTTGACATTCACACACTTCAACTCTGATATCTTGTTCACCCTTCAAGCATTCATGCTCTTAAGCCTTCTTTCTTTGCATGCAAATTTTAGTCACTTCTGTTCGACCATTGAATGAAGCAATACCTTAGACTCTTTGTCTTTCTTAGGTTCTTGCAAATGACAACCTTTTCTTCTGACCAAATATCTCTATAAATATAGAATTAAGATTTTTTATGCTTAACCATAATCATCCATTTTAGGGTTAGGTAGGATTAGGTAGGATACAAAGAATCTACCCACTTTTCCATTAGGTTCCTCTAGAAACTTCTTCTACAATCTTCCTTGAATTTTCCTGAAAATGGTTTACCCTAAATTTTGTGCCCCCAACTCATCATAGTTATCTTCCACACACTTCACATAATTCAAGAAAAAAATAGTCAGCTTAGATTTTTCAAATCTTTGATTTATACATTTATTGACACTCAACATCAATATGTTGTCACTTGACATTTATACTATTCTATCACTCGGCCAACACTAGTTCTGATGAAGGGTGCTCCCCTTAATACTATAAACTCACAACAAAAAAATTAATAGCAAATGCGAGAACAAAATATAGACTTCATATTATTGTCACAAATGTGGAATTATAGAATTCACCATTACAATATGCTAACCCACATGGGTGCCTTCATTACAATAATCTACAAGATAATACTGCAAACTACACCCAGAGCTGTCCTAGACAATGTTTAGGCCTTTATTAAATAGGCAATTTTATGCTGCTTGGGAAGGGTCTAGACAATGAAACTTAATACCTAGGGTCAACAGACCCTAATACATATAGAGTTAGCCAAATACATCTTTGACAATTATTTTAGATATTTTGGGTAGCCCAATTTTGGAAGGCCATTGCTCTCAAACTGTTGCTCTAATTGGCTATTATAACCACTTCTCACTTATGCCAACTCTCAATCTACGGGCTCAAAATGATGCAAGGACCCTCCCCTTGAGTTTTCATACCTCATCCAGGCACTCTAAGGCCTCCAACAACAAGCCTAAAGATTTTTCTACAAATATTTCCACCAAAAATCTGTAATAACTTCTCTGATACTTAAGTAAGTTTTTTATGGTAGGCTTATAATTCTAAAATGAACCTTCATGTAGAGAATGAGAACATTTTGAGATTGTATGAAAAACCTATCAAAAATAGTAAGCTCCCAAAAATAGTAACCACCCTGTCTAGTAGTCCTTATTAAAATAGAAAAGACTAAAAAGAAAATATTTTTGGGTGATGCAAGATTGCCTTTACACCTAGGATGCTCCTGCATTAGACACCCAGGGTAATTTGAGAAGTGACTTTGGCAAGTCTTAGGTGTTTAGAGGAAAACCAAGATGGTTAAGCTCCTCCCTTGCTAGCCATGATGAATCCTCTACTAGGCCCCCTTTTCATTTGATAAGGTATTGTTTAGAAGTTCTATTCCTTGTACTTTTTCCAATATGATTGTCCAATATCTCCTAAATCTCCTTTATAACCAAACTAGCTATTGGAATACTCCACTATGCTTCTGCAACATCATCTCCATCACCTCCTTCATAATATATTGTCAAATCTAAAATATTAAATACTGGTGAAATAATCAATTCAGTAGGCAACTCCACTTCATAGGCATTTCCAGAATCATGTATTCTCACTATCTTGCATGGTCCAAACTTCTTCCTCTTATTAAATGCACCCACTAAAAAATGCTCCTTTCTCAAATGTACCATGATTTCATCTTCAACTTGAAATTTTTTATACCTTCTTTTCACATCTGCCTTAGCCTTGTGCTATGTATTCATCTTTATGATATGCTTCCTCACCTCCTCATGGATATCCTTCAAATGTTCAACAAATTCTTCTGCCTCAACACTACTTATCTCTCCTTTATCCAATTGTTGCAATTTAGAAGCATTTCTAGGATGACTCCCATATACAATTTGGAATGATGATTTTCCAATATTCTAGTTGACAGAATTATTATATGCAAATTCTTCCTATGGTAAAATTAGATCCCATCTTTTTGGTTTATCTCCAACCAAACATCTTATTAAATATCCCAAACTCCTATTCACCACTCTTGTTTGTCCATTAGTCTATGGATGATGCGATGAGCTGAAATTCAAATCTATCTTCAACTTTTTCCACAATGTATGCCAGAAATACCTAATAAATTTGGTATCTTGATCTAAAACTATACTCTTTGTTAGACCATGTAGTCTTACCACTTCTCTAAAAATCAACTCTACCACATGAACACAATCACTAGTATTTTTGCAAGGAATAACATGTGCCATTTTTGAAAACCTATCAATCACCACAAAATTAGAATCATGCTCACACTGTGTCCTCAGTAATCCAAGAACAAAATCCATGCTGACATCCTCCCATGGATTTTTTGGTATAGATAATTTCTTGTACATTACTCCTTTTTCCATCTAACATACTCTGAAACTCTGTACAAAATTTTTCACATCTTGCTACAATTGTGGTCAGTTATAATTCTCAGCAACCAAGGCTATGGTTTTATCTCTGCTAAAATGTCTAGCCAATTGTCCACTATGCTTCTCCTTGATGAGTTTCTCTCTCATTGAACTTATGGGAATGCACAACTAGATTTCTTTGAATAATATACTATCTTGGATCATGCAATCTAACCACTTTTTCCTTTCAAGTGTAACAGGTTCTGTACAAGCCTTCCACACTTCACCAAAATCAAGATCATTTGGATACAAAGTACTGAGTTCCTTGAACCCAACCACCTCTATCTACATTTCTGTTAGCAAAAGTTGTCTTCTACTAAGAGCATTTGCAACTCTATTAGACTTCCCACTCCTGTGTTTCAAAAAAAAAATGTATAACTCTGCAAAAACTCAATCTACTTCAAATTCCTTTGGGTTAGTTTTTCTCGACTATTAAAATATTGCAAAGATTGATGATCAATATAGAAAACAAACTCCTTAGAAAGAAGATAATGTCTCTAATTCTTCAATGCTTGAACTATAGCATAAAATTATTAATCATAAACAAAATATTTTCTTTTTGCATCATTCAATTTGTCACTAAAATAAGCAACAGGTCTACCTTCTTGGCTCAAAATAGCTCCTATTGTAGTACCACTAGCATTACACTCTACTTGAAATGCCTTGTTAAAATAAGGCAGTGCTAAAACAGGCTACTAAGTAACTTTCTATTTCAATAGATTAAAACTCTTATTTGCTCCTACAGTCCACTTAAATTCTTTCCTATCCCCTCTCATTGTTTCAGTCAGAGCTCCACAAATACTACTAAAACCTCTTATGAACTTTCTATAAAAACTAGCTAGTCCATGAAAGGATCTTACCTCTCTTGCACTCCTTGGAGTAGACCAATCAAGGATAGCCTTTACTTTCTTTGGGTCCATTTTCAAACCTTCTACTGAGACTACAAATCCTAGGTACACCAACTCCTTTACAAAACTACACTTCTTTAGGTTTATCAACAACTTTTCTTCCTTTAACTTATCAAATACTTTTTAATATGAATCAAATTCTCCTCCAGTATCTTACTAAAGACCAAAATATCATCTAGGTAAACAATGACAAACTTACCCAAAAACTCTTTTAGCACCTCATTCATGACCCTCATGAAAGTGCTCGGTACATTGGTTAGCCCAAAATGCATGACTAACTACTCATACAATCCTCCTTTTGTCTTGAAAGTAGTCTTCAACTCATCACCTTCTTTGATACGAATCTAATGGTCCCCACTCTTCAGATCTATCTTTGTGAAAGACTTAGCTCCACTCAAATAGTCCATAATATTATCCATCCTTGGCAATATAAATTTGTACTTGATTGTGATGTTGTTGATAGCATGAGAATCTATGCACATCCTCCATTAGTCATTTTCCTTTGGTGCTAATATGACTGGTACAAAACATGGACTTAGACTCTTATGAATCAACCCCTTCTACAACAACTCATGAACTTGCTTGTTCAACTCTTCACTTTTTGCTGGTGTCATTCTATGCACTTGTTTGAAAAATTGGCTCTGGGAACCAAATCCATCTGGTGACTAATCTTCCTCATTGGGGGCAATCCATTAGGTACATAATCTGATACAATATTAGAAAACTCTCCCAACATATCTACAACTTCTGTAGCTACCTCTACTTCTTCTTTACTATCTTTTGGAATTATAGAAAAATACATATGCTCATGCTTCATACCTTTGAGAAACTCTTTTCCATCAACAAAAACTATTTTGGCAGCACTACATACTTTTTATTCTTTCTCCTTCAATGGCTTCAACTTATGTTTTACTCCATCATTGGTCAAAGTGTAGGTATTTGTTCACCCATCATGTACAATATGCTTGTCAAACTACCATGGCCTACCCAACAAGATATGATATATGTCCATAAGTATGATATCACATAGTACCTCATCTTGGTAACTTCCAATCTTGAACTTCACTAAGCACTGCTCATTGACCATGACCTTGTGGTCATCTTCCACCCAAGCAACATGATATGGATGTAGGTATTTCTATCTCTTCAACTTTAACTTTGTGACCATCATTCATGACACTAGATTGTTAGTATTTCCACCATCAATGATCACATCACAACACTTATCTTCACATCTATACTTTGTGTGAAACAAGCTCCTTCTTTGATCAGGTTTATTCTAACCACTCAATAGGGCTCTTCTATTAACTAGGGCTTCTCCTCTTTTAGCATTTTCAGAATGTGATAATTTTACATCTTCATCAACATGTGCAACTCTATCTTAGCCTTCTATTCTTTGATATGTCCTTCCCTAGCTTTCGAAATATTCAAATTCTCTATGCCCTTCTTCTCCACAATGAAAACATTTCTTACAGAAGCCTCCTCTTCAAGATCCTTGTCCTTTGCCTCTTCCTCTCTGATCTCTATTATTCTAATCATGGAAATTATTAGAATTGTTTCCCTTCTAGTTATGACTATTACTTCTAGTCTCATCCTTGTTCTTCTGATCATCATTACGGCCCCTATAAGATTGTCCTCCAAATGTTCCACCATGACCTCTTCCACTATTCTTGTTGTCAAACTTCTTGCTTAGTTTCTCCTCAACTCTTAGGAAAAACTGGCATGCCTCCTCAATACTGTTCATTCTAACTAGACTTAGCTCATCCTGAATACTTGGCCTTAACCCATTAAGATAACGAGTCACTTTCCTATTATCAGCTTCTGCACAACCAATTCTAATAAGAACTTGGTAGAACTCTTTGGTATACTCTTGAATAGATTTCATCACTTTCTTCAACCCTTGCATTTTCATCAAGAGTTCAAGCTCATAATCTATAGGAATGAATTGTCACTTTAGTTTAGCTATCATCTAATCCCATCTTGTGATTTTGTCCTTTCCTTTTCTTTTTCACTCCAACTGAGCCTCCTGCCACCAGATCTTTGCATGTCCCTTCATCTTCACCTTTGTAAACTTGACCCTATCAGGATCCTAAATATCTTCATACACAAGGTACTCCTCTAATTCATTGATCCAATTGATCAGCTCCTCTAGGTTAAGATTTCTAAAAAATGTGGGAACCTCAAACTTAGGTCTTTTTCCTATCTTAGAGATGGCCTTAAAAATTCTCTCGTCCTTTGGGTTTAGATCTGCCTCTACTTTGGCATTTTCTTCTACTTTGTCCTCATTCTCACTTTTATCTCTTATAGGAATATTTATTCCTCTACACATTTGTTCCTCCAATTCTTTTATTTTTCTTTGGAGGGCTCTAAACCTCTCAGGTGTAACACTCACAACTCTTCTACCATGCTCTCTTCGTGGAGGCATTTTCGTGCTTCCGTTAAAATCCTAGTGCAAACTTCCTCACAATCACTGATCTATCTACATGCTCAGTCCAGACCATGGCCTTGGTGTGAAATACCTCACAGTTAGTGATATGTTCACACACTCAAGAAATTTAGCTCTGATTCCACTTGATGAAGTGTGGTCCCCTTAATACCATAAACTCATAACAGAAACAAAGAAACAATAGCAATGTGAGAACAAAATATGGACTTCTTATTATTGCCACAAATGTGGAATTATAGAATTCACCATTACAATATGCTAATCCACATTGGAACCTTCATTAAAGTAATTTGCAAGAAAATACTGTAAACTACACCCAGAGCTATCTTAGACAATGTTCGAGCCTTTCTTAAATAGGAAATTTTATGCTACCCAAGAAGGTTCTAGGCATTGAAACTTAATACCTAGGGCTGATAGACCCTAACAATACATATAGAGTCAACCAAATATATGTTTGATAATTATTTTAGATATTTTAGGTTGCCCAACTTTGGAAGACCATAACTCTTAAACCATTGCTTTGATTGGCTATTGTAACCACTTTACAAAAACACCAACTCTCGATCTATAGATTTGAAATGGTAGAAGCACTCTTTCAACAAGTTTTTAGACCTCATATGGATAATATAAGGCCTCTAAGGATGAAGATAATATTGCCTCCGCTTTGCAATGTGTTGACACATTATACTAGAACTCCTAATAGGGTTGGCACAACTCCTAACAGGGTTGGAATCTTTTAACAGGGACTCAAAGTCTCCTAATATGGACTCCTTATACTAAATTTTCTCATTGACTCCTAACAAGGAACATATATATCAACATATTATCTAGTGGGTATCATTCCCACTGGGGTTTTCTCTTGGCTAGGGTTTCCCTACTTAACAAAATATGGTGTTATGAGTTATCTTTGTGTATTGTTATTGTTACTGTTTAGCATTACTTTATTGCTTTTTTATGCATGGTTTAAAATAAGTAATAATATCTAGTTGGTGACTAAAGTTTGTAGGTTACTGATTCACCCACACCCCCCCCCCCCCCCCCCCCCCATTTCTAACATAAGGATTTTCAATTTGTAGATGAAGTCATGGTTCATTTTAGGAAGGATATATTTCTAGTGGGTACATATAATAAGATAAAAATGAAGAAGTTTGGACCATGAAAAATATTGAAAAAGCATGATTCTGAAAATGTTGATGAAGCAGAGTTGCCAGATGAACTAAATATTTCACCAGTATTGAACATTTTAAATTTGACAGAATATTTTGAAGCAAGTGGTGGAGATTAAGTTGTAGAAGCATAGTGGAGTATTCCAGCATCTACTTCAATTATAAAGGAGATTGATGAGATATTAGACAGTCATGTTAGAAGAAGCACAAGGAATAGAACCTATGAAGGGTATCTAGTCAAATCAAAAGGAAGGCCACTGGAGGATTCATCATGGCTAGCATGGGAGGAGGTTGACCATCTTGATTTTCCTTTGAGTACTTGAAATTTGATAGGATCACTTCTCAAATTACCCTAGGTGTTTAATGCAACAACATCTTAGGTGTATGGGAAACCTTGTATCATTCAAAAATATTCTACTTCCAGTTTTCCAATTTTGTGTTTCCAATAAGGGTTATTCCTATGTAGAGGTTTTATTTTTACAATCTTACTAATTTTAGTAAGGTTGTATTATATGCTCAAATTTTTCTAATCTAAAATCTTGGGGTTTATCTTGTACATATCAGCTTACTAGAAGAGTTTTACTATCATATCATATGTATTAGTGCAATTATTATAGATTATGGGTATGGAATTTGTCTATCCAAAATTTAGGTCCAATGATGAAGGTTTCAATGGCTTCAAAACAAGGAAAAATTGTAGTTGATGATAGCTTGATTGATTACTTAGCCAAGAATTTTGAAATGGGGTTATAATGGCCCACTAGATCAATAGTTTACTAGTTATTGTCTCCAGCAGTGGACCCATCCAAAAATATAGTTTGTAATTTTTCTTGAGAAATCCAAAAGTAATAAAGTGTAATAAAATAATATAATATGAGCTTGGTTAGCCTCAATGGTTAGGGGTTAGTGTCTAGAACTTTCCAAGGCAATGGAAAATGCATATATAATAAAGGCATGTAGGTTATCTAGGGCATTTCTAGGTGATAGTTGTATCTCTATCTTGTAGATTATTGTAAGTGAGGTGTCCATGTGATGTAGGAGCATCAAGATTTTATTTTGGTGGGGTTATTATTTTCATGGTTAGGGATGTGTTGGAGACACATTGGAGAACCCTTCCTCATGATTGCATAGAGATTGGATGCATTGAGTTAAAGTTTGAGCCATTTTTTCTTATTGCAGTCCATGCAACTATTTTTTCACAATGAGTTAGAGCCTGAAAATTTCAATTATTGAAGAGGACCTGGATTACTTCCTTCTCTCAAAGGTGTAGGTCCTAATTCATTATAAGTTGGGAGATATGGCAATTATCCTATAGTATCAATTTCTGGTAGTTTTGCATGATAGGTTTCTGTGCTTAACTTTTGGGATGGATGTGGACTTATCCTTGGTGAACCAACCTTTTCAAATTTAAGGGGTTGTAGTGAACCTAATGTGCTACCTAGAGTTCAAAGCATAAGTTCTAATTTAATTGGGGCCAAGAGATATCATGATTTTTCTTGAGCATCAATTTTTGGACATTTAATTTTTGTTGGAGGCTGACTTGTAGCTCTTCAAGTATTTAATGTTTGGTTTTAGCATTTTGGGCCAAATTGTGGCTTAGATTGGTATAAGCAGGGGATCTTGGGTAGAGTCTTAATGATAATTTTTGGTAGAGGAGTCTTAGGTGGAGCAACTTGGAGGTAGAAGTTCATATTTGAGTCTAGAGATCTATTCTTCTTTGAAAGATGTATTCTTCTTTGTAATGACTATAATCCAGAAGGATGATGCAGGAGCATCTTGGGTGTATGAGCAATTTTTTATCACCCAAAAATATTTTTATTTTCAATCTTTTCTATTTTAATAAGGACTAGAAGATAGGGAGGTTGCTATTTCTAGGAGCTTGCTATTTTTAGTAAGTTTGTCATACAAGCTTGAAATGTTCTCATTTTCTATAAGAAGGTTCATTTTAGAGTTGTAAGACTACCATAAAAATCTCATTGCTCAAGCATTAGTATCAGAGAAGTTATTGTAGATTTTTGGTGAAAAATTTTGCAAAAAATCTTTAGGCTTACTGTTGGAGGCCTTAGAGTGCCTGGATGAGGTTTGAAAATTTGATAGAAGGGCACTAGCATAGTTCCAAGCCTGTAGATTAGGAGTTGGAATTTCCAAAAAATGGTTATAATAGCTAATTAGAGAAACAGTTTGTGAGTTATGGCCTTTCAAAGTTGGGCTACCCAAAATTTCTAAAATAATTTTCAAAAATGTATTTGTCTGACTCTATATGTTTTGTTAAGGTCTGTCAGCCCTAGGTATTAAGTTTGACCATCTAGAACCTTCATGGGTGGCATACAATTGCCTATTTTAGAAAGGCCCAAACATTGTCTAGAATAACTCTGGGTGATAGTTCACAGCGCTGTCTTGTATATATCTGTAATGAAGACACCCATTTGGGTTAGCATATTGCAATTGAGAATTCTATAATTTTGCATTTGTAGTGATAATAAGAATTCCATGTTTTATTTCTTACATTTGTTTTTGTTTCTTTGTTTTTGGTTATGAGTTTATGGTATTAATGGGAACATCTTGCATTAAGTGGTACTAGAGCTAGAGTTCTTGAGCATGTGGACAGATTGCTGACTATGAGGTAGTTTGCACCAGGACCATGGTTTGGGCTGAGTGTGTAGACAAATCACTGATTGTGAGATAGTTTGCACTAGGGTTTTAGTAGAATCATGAAAATGCCTCAAAGTACAGAGTGTGGTGGAAGAGCTACAGGTGTTACACCTGAGGGTTTTTGAGCCCTCCAAAGATGAATGAAAGCATTGGAAGAACAAATACATAGAGGAACAAATCTTCCCATAAGAGATGAAAGTGAGGATGAGGATGAAGTAGAAGAAAATGATGAAGTGGAGGTAGTTCTAAACCCAAAGGAAGAGAGGCTTTTTAGAGCCATCTCCAAGAATGGAAAAAGATGTAAGTTTGAGGTTCCCACATTTTCAAGAAATCTTAACCTAGAAGAGCTAATCAATTGGATCAATGAACTAGAGGAGTCCTTTGAGTATGAAGATATTGAGGATCTAGATAGGGTCAAGTTTGCAAAGAAAAAACTAAAAGGACATGCAAGGATCTAGTGGCAAGAGGTTCAGTTGGAACAAAATAGAAAGGAAGAGAAAAAATCACTAGATGGGATAAGATGATAGCTAAAATGAAGCAATAATTTATTCCTATGGATTGTGAGCTTGATCTATTGAAGAAGATGCAAATAATGAAGCAAGTGGAAAAATTTATTCAAGAGTATACCAAAGATTTTTACCCAGTTCTCATTAGAACCAACCATGCAAAAGTTGATAAGGAGAAAGTTACTCATTATCTTAATGGGTTGAGGCTCAACATTCAGGATGAGCTGAGTTTGGTTTGGATGAATAGTATTGAGGAGGTATACTAGTTTTCCCTAAGAGTTGAGGAGAAACTCAGCAAGAAATTTGACAATAAGAATAGTGGAAGAGGTCATGGTGGAAGATCTGGTAGATGATCTTATGGAGGTCGTAATGATGATCAAAAGAACAAGGATGAGGCTAGAAGTAGCAATCAAAACTAGAAGGGAAGAAATTTCAATCATTTCCATGATTAGAATAATAGAGATCAGAAAGGAAGAGGCAAGGGACAAGGATCTGGAAGAGGAGGCTTTCGTGGGAAATGTTTTCACTATGAAGAGGAAGGGCATAGAGCATTTGAATGTACCTAGTGCTAAGTAAGGACAGATCAAAGAAAAAAAGGCCAGGCCAGAGTTGCACATGTTGATGAAGATGCCAGATCCTCACATTCTAAAGATGCTTAAAGAGGATAAGTCCTAGTTAACCGAAGAATCTTGCTAAGTGGTGAGAATGAACCTAAACAAAGAAGGAGCTTGTTTCACACAAGGTGCAGATATGAAGATAAGTGTTGTGATGTGATCATTGATGGTAGAAGTACTAACAATATAGTGTTAGAAATGATGGTCACTAAGTTGAAGCTAACGAGGCAAAAACATTATTTCCATACCATATTGCTTGGGTGAAAGATGACCACAAGGTCATGGTGAATGAGTAGTGCTCAGTGAAGTTCAAGATTGGAAGCTACCAGGATGAGGTACTGTGTGATATCATACCCATGGACATATGTCATATGTTGTTGGGTAGGCCATAGCAGTTTGACAAGTGTGTTGTACATGATGGGTGAACAAATACCTACACTCTAACTAAGGATGGAGTGAAACATAAGCTGAAGCCGTTGAAGGATAAAGAAGAAAAGGTATGTAGTGTTGCTAGAATATGTTTTGTTGATTGAAAAGAGTTTCTTAAAGGTACGAAACATGAGCATATGCATTTTGCTATAATTCCTAAAGATAGTAGGGAAGAAGTAGAGGAGGTACTTGTAGAAGTTGCAGATATGTTGGAAGAGTTTTTTAGTATTGTATTAGATAATGTACCTGATGGATTGCCCCCAATGAGGAAGATCAATGACCAGATGGATTTGGTTTTAGGAGCTAGTTTGTCAAATAAAGTTGCACACAAAATGACACCAACAGAAAGTGAAGAGTTGAACAAGCAAGTTCATGAGTTATTACATAAGGGTTTGATTCGAGAGAGTCTGAGTCCATGTGCTATACCGACAACCAAAGAAGAATGGAGAATGAAGGATGTGCACAAATTTTTGTGCTATCAACAAGATCACGATAAAGTATAGGTTTCCATTACCAAGGATGGATGATATTATGAACCATTTGAGTGGAGCTAAGTGCTTCACAAAGATAGATCTGAAGAGTGGATACCATCAGATTCCTATTAGAGAAGGTGATGAGTGGAAGACTACTTTCAAAATAAGGGAAGGACTGTATGAGTGGTTAGTCATGCCTTTTGGGCTAACCAATGCACCGAGCACTTTCATGAGGCTCATGAATGAGGTATTGAAGAAGTTTCTAGGTAAGTTTTTCATTGTTTACCTAGATGATATTTTGATCTTTAGTAAGACATTAGAGGAGCATTTGATTCATATTCACAAGGGGTTTGATAAGTTGAGGGAAGAAAAGTTGTTGATAAACTTGAAGAAGTGCAATTTTGTAAAGAATGAGTTAGTGTACTTGGGATTTGTAGTCTCAGGAGAAGGTCTAAAAATGCACCCAGAGAAAGTGAAGGCTATCCTTGAATGGCCTACTCCAAGGAGTGTGACAAAGGTAAGATCTTTTCATGGACTGGCTACATTTTATAGAAAGTTCATAAGAAGTTTTAGCAGTATTTGTGGACCCTTGACTGAAACAATGAGAGGGAATAGGAAAGAGTTTAAGTGGACTATAGGAGAAGATAAGATTTTTAATTTTTTGAAATAAAAAGTTAATGAGCAACCTATTTTAGGACTTTTTGATTTTAACAAGGTGTTTCAAGTAGACTATGATGCTAGTGGTACTACAATAGGAGCTATTTTGAGCCAAGAAGGTAGACCTATTGCTTATTTTAGTGAGAAGTTAAATGATACAAAAAGAAAATATTCTATTTATGATTAGGAATTTTATGCTATAGTTCAAGCATTGAAGAAGTGGAGACACTATCTTCTTCCTAAGGAGTTTGTTTTGTATATTGATATCAAGTTTTGCAATATTTAAATAGTCATGGAAAATTGAACCAAAGGCACTTAAAATGGGTTGAGTTTTTGTAGAGTTATACATTTTTTTTGAAACACAAGAGTGGGAAGTCTAACAAAGTTGCAGATGCTCTTAGTAGAAGACAACTTTTGTTGACAAAAATGCAGATAAAGGTAGTTGGGTTCAAGGAACTCAGTACTTTGTGTATGCCTAAAATGTGGGCACACTTCTATGAGTCATTATATTCAAGATTGCGCGACTCATAGCTCTCTATTCATGGAGTGCAGGGGTTTGTAATGGAGGCCCTCAATTTGACCTAGTTTATGCCCATGCAACTACATCATGAAACAAGAGATTCAAGAATCCAATATGCATGCAAATGGAGATGAAAACTAATCTAAATGATAACAATGCAAAACAATGCAAGAAGGGAAATGTAATAACAATGCAATACGAAAACAAATATGGATCTAAGTTAATATGCAAATGCAAGGATAAAAACTCATGATGGAAGCCATGCATGCAAGAGAGAATAAGATAAGAAGATATAAGTTTGCCACAAAAATATTTAGTATTCAAACTTCTTCTTCAAAAATTGCTCTCCAAACCTACAACATGACAATAGCATAATAATGGATGTCTAAAATGAGGAGAGGGCTCTCCCTTATAAAGAAGATTGGATGATCAAGATTAAGAGGGAAAATGATTTAATCAAGCATGGAGAAAGAAAGATCTCTGTGAAATAAAGATCCACCAATGAGAAAATAGGAAAATAATTAAATGGAGAAGAAAGTGGAAAGAGGAAAAAGATAACTCCCAGATTAAGTGTAAAGAAAATAAAAATGAGATTTATTTAATTTTTTATTTGTTTTATTTCCTTTTTCATGTGGGAGAAAAGAGGAGGAAAATTAAATGGAATCCCACTTAGAAAAGAAAAGAAAAGGTTTATTTAATTTTTTATTTGTTTTATTTCCTTTTTCATCAAAAAGAGATATTTAAGTGGGATTTTATTTAAATTAAAAGGGAGCAAGTTCTTTTAATTAAATAGGAAATATTTAATTAAATTAAAGAAGGGGTTTTTCTCTCAATTTAATTAAATGTGGATGAATTATTTAATTAAAAGAGAGGTTTTCTTTTAATTAAATGGGGACTTATTTTATTTAATTAAAAGGGAGATTTTCTTTTAATTAAATAAGACTGGATAAAATGATCAACCTTAAAAATTTAAAAAAATAAAATTTGATCAAGAAAATTGATTTAATAAACTATTATAAACCATTAATTCAGGAAATTGATAAATTGATAAATTGAATAATGGGGGCCCATAGTCTAGGCGACCATTTTAGGGTGCGAACATTTGCCTTTCTTTGACTAATGTGTGATTGATTTGAGAACACATGTAGTCAAAGAAAGAAATTGAAGTGTGAGGTCGATTTGGGATCATAAAACAACCCAGATGTGTGGTCAATTCAAGAACACATCAGGACAAATAATTCAAATAAATTTTGACTTAAAAAAGTTGAGGATAAAATTGATAAAACTGAATCAAGGATTGAAGTTGATAAGTATTGCCCCCTCTTGATCGAAATCGAAATGAGATAGAGGAGAAACAACAAATTGATAAATTTGATCTAATCAAACAAAAGATAAAGTTCTTAATGTTAGATGAAATATATAAGAATCAAAAAACCAAGGTAGATCATCAAGCATGAAATATTATGCCCCAAAGGTGATTTAGAGGAAAAGAAGTGGGGTAAAAGCAAATGGAAGATGAAAGTTTGAAAGATATGGAAAGAAATAGAAAGAAGAAAAGAAAATGCCCCAAAGTCAATCAATTGCTTAAGATAAAAAGTTTGATTGAGATCACAAAAGAAGATAAGGAAATGAAGATCAAAACATGACCACAATTGATTAAAAGTCCACAATAAAGATGAAGGGAAAACCCTCTCAAACTCATAATGCAGCCTAAAAATGCAAACTAACATGAAGTATAATAATGCAAGCTACATGAAAATGCAAAGGTGTACTTGCAAAAGAGCAATTGTAACATAGGATATTGTGTTCATCATTCATTAGAGAATGTGAAAGAACAACACAAGACACTCTAGAGTTCAAGACCACACCCACAAACAAAAAAAAAAAACATGCCCCATGCCCCAAGTCTTCTAGCTATGCATCCCGGAGAGACTTATTAGACAAAGACACTCAACAAAATAAATAACAGTCAACACAAAAAGAAAAGATCATGACATAAGTCAAACATTAAGTTTTGCATTTAAAATTTAAGTGTGTTAACTGATACTAAGTTTTGTAAGGATCAAATGCTTGCAAGAAGGGAAGATCACATGACAAAACTAGGTAAGACTAAACTGATAAGTGTTGAAAAACACTTGATGTCAACAGTTGTATTGAAAAAAAAAATATAGTTGGGGTGGTGTTGAAAAACACTATTTGAAAGGTGTCCTAAAGACTAACACATCCAAGAGACCAAAGCTAACATAGTTATGCCACCTAGAAAAAGACCAATTCCAAACAAAGGCAACAAGGACAAGGCGTGATGGAGAAAGGCTAAGTGTCAAGGACATTTGCTAAGAAATAGGGGTGCAAAAGGCCTTAAGTAGTGCATGATTCTAGGTTTTCACCACTTGATTTTTTTTTTTTTTAGGACTTTTTATAATTTTTTTGTTTTTTTGCTACCAAGGCACCTATTTCTAGGTTTTCACCAAGGCACTTTTTTTTTTTTTTTTTTTTTTTGAATTTTTTGATTTTTTTTTGTATTTTTGAAATATATAATTTTTTTGGATTTTTTCAGGATCAAAAAATATGTACAAAGAATGAGCATCAAACTCTCAAGAAAGGTCACATCATGTAGTCCCAATATCTAACAAGGTAGAGGATATGATGGAGCAACAAGCTAGTGGATATGATGGATAAGCAAGGAGTGTATGAAGCAAGTGAAAGTGATCTTCAAGGACTTACTCCTCAAGAGTACCCAAGCTAGGGAAAATTTGTCATGTAAAGTACATTTGAATAAGAAATGGAAGGCCAACATAGGATAATTAATGAAAGCATAATGTAAAAGTGGGAAAGATGCAATCCAAAGGAGTAGACAAGTCAAGAGGCTTCATAGCATCATATTTTACTCTTTTTTTATTAGATCAAGACCAAAGGTGAAAATGGAAAAAGGATAGAAAAAGAATAGAGGAAAATAGATATGAAGGCTAAATATGAAATGAATGAAAAAAATATCATCATAAGATAGATCACAAGATAGCCAAATGTTTGTGTATAGGTCAACATTGTCAAGATCAAAGAGAGAAGACATAATGGATGAAAGATGTAGAATAACTACACATGATGCCTGATTGTCAAGTTTTCATCATGGTACTTATCCAAGGTGCCACAAGGGAGTGGTTTTCACCATAGGAAAAATTTATTTCTCTTTACTTTTGTTACCAAGGTGCCTGATTACCAAGTTTTCACCAAGGCAAATTTTCAAAATTTTCATTTTTTTTTGGAAGAAGTCAAGCTTTTAAGATAATACTCCTTGAAAGTCTAAACCATGACATGCAAAGGAGTTGAAATGATATGCTCAAAGATGTTGATAGGGAAAGGAAGATGGAAGACAAAAATGGAGGATATGGCTTCATGCAAAGTGAGTAAGATTGGAAAATGGAAATGAAGGCAAGATCAACATTAAAACACACCTTGAAGGGTGGCAAGAGGATGAAAAAAATTTGAATGAAGGAATATGATGAGTATAAAGAAGAAGTTTCAGTTTAGGCACATGGAATGGAAGAATTCTTTTAGAAGAAGATGAAGTGAAATTCTTTGAAAGCTTGAATGTCAACTTCAATTGTTTTTCAACATTAGAATATCTCAAGAGAGACTTTGGAATCCATATATCCATAGGCCTCTTTTCATTTCTTTTTGATGATTTAGAGATAATATCTTCAATGATGGATTTTGGAACCCATACTTGTCTTATAATTTTTTTCTTAGATATCTTTTTTGACTTTATGCCACCATGTCAATTAGAGGAGACATGGTGGTCTTCTTTTTTATATGGATTCTTGAATTTCTTCTTTTTCTTGTATTGAACATTCAGGTTACTTCCAAAAATCTTGGGACTTGCTGAAGATAAAGGATGATATGACTGGTTTAGGTGAGTGGGTGGATGAAAAGGGTTCAAGGATATGCATCTATGTTGATCTTGAGGAAAGATAGGAGAGGGAGGGATGTAAGGACCAAAGATGGATGAAGAATTAGGAGAGTTGGGAAGGGAAAGTGAAGGAACATAAGGACCCAAGATGGGAGGAAGACATGAATCATTTAGTATTGATGGGGAAGGTTCAAGGATGGATGTGGAAGATGCAAAAGTGTAATCGATAAGTTCATCAACATCTATATGAAAATCAAGGACATTAGCATCTTTAGAGTGATAATTAGGACTTTTGATAAGAACATGAACATTTTTAATAGGAGTAACTTCTTTGATAGGAGTACTTGAAGCTTGAGAAGACTTAGAAATAGTAGAAAGTGGAAGGGAACATGGAGTGGTAGAACAAGAAGATGGAACACTTTGATCTTGACAAGGATCTTTGGATAACATAAGTGTAAAGTTTTTCTCTTGATTTTCAATAGGTTCAACACTATTTTTAATAACCTTAATGGAAGTGTCATCTTTGGAAGGTGCAACTGTATTAAGGTCATTTTAATTGTCAATAAGCTTAGCGGTGTAAGTAGTAGCTTGATCTTTTTAAGGAGAAGAATTAAGACATGGTGGAATGAATGAGGAAGGGCATAGAGGATCAAAAGAACCATGAAATGGACTAGAGACATCATGAAAATAATTGGATGACATGGAGGGTTCTTGATCTTGATCTTTCTTTATATTCTTTTTTTAATCATTTTTAGAGTCCCCTTGACATGAAGCCACTCGTAAGGAGAAAGAAGCATGTTGGAATTGTATGGAAGACTTTGGAATAGATGATGAAGGACTAGTAGAAGTAGGTATTATAGCACATGAAGGATTAGGCTCTTTAGGTTTAGCATTATCAAAATTATTTGTAGCCAAGTTAGCTTGAGTTTCTTTAAGAGGTAGCCTTTGAGGATAACTATAGGGAACCACATGAAAAGCATTAGGATCTTTGTTGGATGAAGGATTGGTAGAAGATTTGAGAGAATTAGAATTCTTTAGGGGATGTATGGATAGTGGAGGAAGTAGAAGATGGAAGGGGAGCATCAAAAGACAAAGGTTCAACATTAACATGATCTTGCTTAAGAGTGTAATCTTTATTTTCAGCATGAGGGTTTTGAGAAGAGAAACTCTTATGGCATTGATGTTTTATTTCAGTAGAAAAAAAGCTTTCTCTTCCTAAAAAAATGTAGATGTATCATCTAGATATTGTTCACAAAATTTATCAATATTTTTTTCAAGATTTGAGTCATATGGATTACCATCAATATCTATCCGTGAGTCATCCCCATTAAGCACAAGCATAAGACTAGGAGGACTTTTAGGAATTGTAGAAATATAATAGTCATCATCATCATAATTTTTGTCACTATAGAAATTATAGATAGGCATATCACAAGACTTTTTATGTTGTTCATTATGGTATGTCTCAATAAGAGGAATAAGACTCTTGGTAGAAGTAGAAGAAGAATGATATTGTGAAGAAGAGGTAGGTGAAGACCTATATGAATGATACTTAGAAGAATCATGGTAAGACTTGGAATATGGAGAACATGAATGATATTTAGAAGAATCATGATAAGACTTGGAAGATGAGGAATGCAAATCAAATCTAGAAGAATCGAAGTAAGACTTCAAAGATGAAGAATGCTTGGAAGAAGGATATCGTAAGGTGATCTTGTGTATGATCCTACTAAAGGTGTTTGATTTATCCATTTTTTTATATCATTTTTGTTGCAATGTTAGAATCCATGTATCTATTGGACCGACAAAAAATTTCAAATTCAGCAAGAAGGTCAAGATCGTCTTCTCTCAAGTGAGGGTCCATAGCAAGACAGTTAAGATTCATGGTTCTAGAAGAGGAAGAATCAAGCATGGAAGAAGAGAAATTATGAATAGAATAAGGTAGACTATATGATAATAGGAGGGAAAAGAATCAAGAAGACATGAAGAAGAGGAAGAATGGAAATGAGAGATTAGAAAGACATTGAAGATAAAGAAGAAAGAAGACCAAGAGTCATTTTGGAAATTTTGATACCATTTGAGTTCATTTGAATGTTGAGCAACATATAATTGTTAGTCTAAAAATGGTTTTTACACTTGAGTGCCAACACACTTAACCACTTTCCACATTGAAGTTGAGTACACTATATATGCTGAGCCATAGCGTGTCCTGAGTCAAGAAATTCATCAAGTGCCGAGTGATCTTTAGGTGCCGAGCAGTCTTCAAGTGCCGAGTGAAGATCAGGTGCTGAGTGAGTACAGGTGCCGAGCATGATCTAAGTACCAAGCATTATTTAGGTTTTGAGTCTTAAATGATGTCGAGCAAGATAGGAGCATATACAGAAGCTGAGTTACAGAAGGTGCCGAGCATCAGGAAGTAGTAAGTGCTGAGTAACTCAAAATCAACATATGAGTTTGAAACTTCACAAACTCATATGTAAACCATTTTCATAGTTGACATAAGAAAAATCTCAGAAGATTTAAATGATAAGATCAAATCATTTATATTTCCTATGCAATCTACATGCAGCCAATAAGAAAAATGGAGAAGGCATGCAACCAATAAGAGATGTGCAAGGAATAAGCAAAAATCAGAGATTAAATATGGATCGTAGATCCATACCTAACCCTAAGTCTTTGAGTGTCTTTATAAGGAAGAAAAAATCACATTGAATAAGCAGAGCAAAAAAAAGGGTGTATAAGGAAGACTAATATCAGAGAAAAGAGAATCAGATCATAGAGGATCAAGATCAGAAAGAGTAGATCAAGTGCCTATATTCAGCAATCAAAGGATTGTAAGCCATCAGGTTTATTATACCTAATACTCTTTAGTCATTGTATTAGAAAGGAAATCTTATGATGATAGGTTAGCTTAGCAGCTATTTTATAGATCCTTTAACTAGGTGATTAAATCCTTTGACAAGGTGACACTTCATGTAAAGTGTTTGTAAATCCTTTAATTAGGTCACTATTGATACAATGTAGAGCCTTTAATAGGGCAGACCATCAGAAGTGGTCAAACATTATTACTGCAGTGATTTTGTGGGTATCATCCCCACCCCAGTTTTACCTTCTTATTTCTAGAGGTTTTCTGGGTTACCAAATCTTAAGTGTTATGTGGTGATGCATATTGGTTTCTTATGATTGCTTAATATTTATATGCATGCATGTTCATTTCAAAAATATGTTATTAAGGATTTGAAACAATTAAAAGGCTAGTACTTCTGATTCACCCCCCCTTTCAAAAGCATTCTTTCCAATAATTTATTCCAACAATAATAGCATTTGTAACCAACATGAAAGAAAAGGTACTAGTTGATAGGATAACCCTAAGAAACATTGGTACCAAACTAAGATAGTAAAAGCACTCACTTATCCAAAATAGATGTGATAAGATAGAATTTTTCAATAGGCATAAACCAACACTGCCATAGAGGTGCCCACAACTTTGGGTGAATACCCTAGCACATATGGACTGGGAGGATGATTTACTTAATTTATAAATAATTAAATTTTTTTTTTGATGAAAGTGGATGGAAAAGAGATTACTAAGACTCTCCAAGAGTAATATCAAAGAATCCAAGGGTATATCTTTCTCAACAAGGATGGTCTCTAACTCCAAACAAGGTCTCTTGTGAAATCAATGATTATTAATTCAAGAGGTCAAAGCACAATAACCCAAGGTGCAAACAAACTTCTAACAATGGGGTAAGTAGCCTAATTTGACTTGGATCAACCTAGGGAGATTGGAAATAATAAGACAACAAAGTAGTTTGATTGTAAAGACTTGACTCAGGGACTTAGATTTTATTTGTTTTAGAAGTCTAACTAGGTGTATCAATTGAATTTTAATCATGAACTAGGCACACAAGATAGCAATTAGGGATTTCGAGAAAATGTCTTCAAACAATGAGCAAGGGACAAAGCAATCTTGCACATGAACAAGAATAGTGTCATAGTATCAATGTAATCCCTAGAACCACTACTGTGTATATTCTCAAAATGTTTTCCAATCATGCACATAGTCCTAGAAAAAAAATTGGTAGCACTATGGTTTTTAGTAATGTTCAACTCTACAGCTTTTGCAATCTAAAGTGGGCGAAATCCAATCCTGGCACACTAGGGTTTTGACATATTTTGATAATTTAATCAATTGGAGTACTAAGGAGATTTGACAACCCAAAAAAAGACTACACTTGTGAGGAGTTCCCCCATAAGTACATTTATATAGCAGTTGCTAATACCACGTCAAAAATGGCTATTACTGCTTGAGGTACTGTCCATGTGGTTGACCCAATAAAGGGAATGCCCACTATGGTTTAACCCTCTCTAATCAAGGAAGACTCACATGGGGACTTGGTTTGGATTCAAGGGTTCTAAGTTTTTGATGTGCCCAAAAGGGAAAATAGCATACTCCTCTAGCCTCTTCATCTTACCCAAACATAGCAAACAAAATTTTTTGACACACTAATTTGAAATCACCTCACCAACTATTTGAAAAATCCAATAACAAACACCACCAATCTCAAAAGAGAAAATACTAATGGATATTGATGACAAATCCAAGCAGAATAATGAGATAGTAACAAATATCCTTCCCTACCTACAAGGGGATCCTTTATCAAGAAGAGCTTCGCATGTAAAGAAAGTGAATGAAGCCCATGCTCTCAAGATCCCCCAAATAGTGTTCATAGGGCCTAATTACTATGTGAAACATAGATGCCTGAAAGCAAATCTAGATCTAATTTTAGAGTACCAAATGAAATGTGAATCTATGAAAGCATGTAAAAGCACTCAAGCCAAATACATGAGATGTTCATTTTAGTTCCAAATCCACATGTTATAGAGATCAAATAAAATACATGGTAATCCTTGCAATGTGTCTTTTCTCTATTTTACCTTTCATTTACTCTTGAATGCTCACTCGCAATGAACAAAGCAACAAGTAAAACAAGTAAACACAAGATATGAAATACATATATCCAATTTATGCAAAACTAGGGTTAGATCTAAAAATTTGATTTTTAAAAGTGATAATAATAAGAAAATAACCCAAATGAAATCTCAAATCATGCATTGATCCATTGTAATAATTTAATGCAAGCTATTCATTAATGCCATTTTTTAAAATTGATTTTTGACCTAGTCATAAATATTAGACCTATATGATATGAATTCAGATCCAAAACACTAAATGCAAAAAATAGACACCTACAAAAAATTAGAGAGCTTTCCAAAAATGTCAATATATTAAAAAGATCTTTTAATTTGTGCCCTAGGGAGCCATTTTGTCAAAATAGACCAGATTTTGCAAATTGAATTATTGATTCCTAATATGATCTCTAAAATCAAACCACAAAGAACAAACTCTATTTAAAATTTAGAGACCTTTCCAAAAATGCAAAATTTTCTGAAAAATATGCTAATTTTCTCTCAAAAATGATTTTTCATGAAAAATCATAAAAAATCGAAAATATCTCATAAAAATTTGAAAATTGGACTGAAGATTCCTTGATATGTCACCACTCTGCAAAAAAAAAAAAAACCTAATAGTTTGAAAGATATGATCAAATCTTTCAACTTTAGAGTTTTTTTTGTCTCCAACAAATTCGTACAAGGGGGTTAGATCTAAAAATGTCCAAAACCAGCAAGTAAAGGTGGGTTGCCCCATGGTGGGTGCCAAAAATGTATGCCTAAAATGTGGGTACACATTTATGAGTCATTATATTCAAGATTGCTAAAAAATGAGGTCTCGAATGGTGGCTCATAGCTCTCTATTCATGGAGTGTAAGGGTTTGTAATGGAGGCCCTCAGTTTGACCTAGTTTATGCCCATGCAAGTACACCATGAAACAAGAGATTCAAGGATCCAATATGCATGCAAATGGAGATGAAAACTAATCTAAATGATAACAATGCAAAACAATGCAAGAAGGGAAATGTAATAACAATGCAATACAAAAAAAAAAAAGGATCTAAGTTAATATGCAAATGCAAGGATGAAAACTTATGATGGAAGCCATGCATGCAAGAGAGAATAAGAAAAGAAGATATAAGTTCTCCACAAAAAGCTTTAGTATTCAAAAATTGCTCTCCAAACTTGCAGCATAACAATAGCATAATAATGGATGTCTAAAATGAAGAGAGGGCCCTCCTTTATAAAGAAGATTGGATGATCAAGATTATGATTAATTTTTTTTTAATCAAGTGTGGAGAAAGAATGATTTCTGTGAAATAAAGATCCACCAATGAGAAAATAGGAAAAGAATTAAATGGAGAAGAAAGTGGAAAGAGGAAAAAGATAACTCCCACATTAAGTGTAAAGAAAACAAAAAATAGATTTATTTAATTTTTTATTTGTTTTATTTCCTTTTTCATGTGGGAGAAAAGAGGAGGAAAATTAAATGGAATCCCACTTAGAAAATTTAAAAGAAGGTTTATTTAATTTTTTATTTGTTTTATTTCTTTTTTCATCAAAAATAGATATTTAAGTGGGATTTTTATTTAATTAAAAGGGAGCAAGTTCTTTTAATTAAATAGGAAATATTTAATTAAATTAAAGGAAAGATTTTTCTCTCAATTTAATTAAATGTGGATGAATTATTTAATTAAAAGAGAGGTTATCTTTTAATTAAATGGGGATTTATTTTATTTAATTAAAAGAGAGATTTTCTTTTAATTAAATAAGACTTAGGATAAAATGATCAACCTTAAAAATTTAAAAAAATCAAATTTGATCAAAGAAATTGATTTAAATTGATTTAATAAAATATTACAAACCATTGATTTAGAAAATTGATAAATTGATAAATTGAATAATGGGGGCCCATAGTCTAGGCGACTATTTTAGGGTGCATACACTTTGTTTTCAAATGACCTTAATTTTAGTGAAGCGTGGAAGGCTTGTAAAGAACCTATTACACTTGATAGGACAAATAGTTGGATTTCATGATCTAGGATAATATATTGTTCAAAGGAAGCCAATTGTACATTCCTAGAAGTTCAATAAGAGAGAATCTCATCAAGGAGAAGCATAGTGGAGGATTGGCTGGACATTTTGGTAGAGATAAAACCATAGCTTTGGTTACTGAGAATTATTAATAGCTCCTATTGTAGCAAGATGTGAAAATTTTTGTATAGAGTTGTAGAGTATGTCAAATGGTGAAAGAAGTGAAGCAAAATACGGGGTTGTATCAACCATTACATATACCAAAGAAGCCATGGGAGGATGCCACCATGGATTTTGTTTTGGGATTACTGAAGACACAACATGGGTATGATTCTATTTTTGTGGTGGTTGACACATTTTAAAAGATGGCACATTTTATTCCTTGTAAGAATACTAGTGATGCTGTTCATGTGAAAAAGTTGTTTTTTAGAGAAGTGGTGAGACTACATGCTCTACCAAAGAGTATAGTTTTAGATTGAGATACCAAATTTTTTGGGTATTTCTAGCATACATTGTGGAAGAAGTTGAAGATAGATTTGAAGTTTAGCTCATCACATCATCCATAGATTGATGGACAGATAGAAGTTGTGAATCACACTTTAGGAAACTTGCTAAGATGCTTAGTTGGAGATAAACCAAAAGGATGGGATATGATTTTACCATAGGTGGAATTTGCATTTAATAATTCTATCTATAGAAGTACTAGTAAATCACCATTCTAGATTGTATATGGGTGTAGTCCCATAAATGCTTCTACATTTAGGTAGTTGGATAAAGGAGAGATAAGTGGTGCTGAAGTAGAAGATTTTGTTGAACATTTGAAGAACATCCATGAGGAGGTGAGAAAGCACATCATAAAGATGAATACATAGTATAAGACAAATGAAGATGTGAAAAGGAGATTTAAGGAATTTTAGGTTGGAGATGAAGTCATGGTTCATTTGAGAAAGGAGCATTTTCTAGTGGGTACATATAATAAGCTAAAGATGAAGAAGTTTGGACCATGCAAGATAGTGAAGAGGCATATTTTTGGCAATGTGTATGAAGTGGAGTTGCTTGCTGAATTGAATATTTCACCAGTATTTGATATTTTAGATTTGATAGAGTATTATGAAGGAGGTGATGGAGATGAAGTTGCAAAAGCGCAGTGGAGCATCCCAATAGCTAGTTCAGCTATAAAGGAGATTGGGGAGATACTAGATAGTCATGTTGGAAAAAGTACCAGAAACAGAAATTATGAGGACTATTTGGTCAAATGGAAAGGAAGACCAATTGAGGATTCATCATGAATAGCAAAGAAGGAGATTAATCATCTTGGTTTTCCTCTGAACACCTAAGACGTGATAGAGTCACTTCTCAAATTACCCTAGGTGTTTGATGCAGGAGTATCCTGGGTGTATGAGCAATCTTGCATCACCCAAAAATATTTTTATTTTCAGTCTTTTCCCTTTTAATAAGGACTAGTAGACAGGGAGGTTGCTATTTCTAGGAGCTTGCTATTTTTAATAAGTTTGTCATATGAGCTCAGAATGTTCTCATTTTCTATAGGAAGGTTCATTTTAGAGTTGTAAGCCTACCATAAAAATCTCATTGCTTAGTATCAGAGAAGTTATTGTGAATTTTTGGTAGAAAAATTTATAGGAGTATCTTTAAGCTCACTGTTGGAAGCCTTAGATTGCCTGGATGAGGTTCAAAAACTTGACGAAAGGGTTCTAGAGTTGTTTCAAGCCTATATATCAAAAGTTGGCATTTTTGAAAAGTGGTTATAATAGCCAATCAGAGCAACAGTTTGTGAGTTATGTCCTTTCAAAGTTGGGCTACCTGAAATTTCTAAAATAATTGTCAAAAATGTATTTTGCCAACTCTATATGTTTTGTTAAGGTCTGTTGGCCCTAGGTATTAATTTTGAGCATCTAGAACCTTCCCAGGCAACATATAACTACCTATTTAAGAAAGGACTGAACATTGTCTAGAATAGCTCTGGGTGATAGTTCACAGCATTGTCTTGCAGATTTTTGTAATGAAGGCACCCATTTGGGTTAGCATATTGTAATTGAGAATTTTTTAGTTTTGCATTTGTGGCAATAATAAGAAGTGCATATTTTGTTTCTCACATTTGCTATTATTTCTTTGTTTTTGGTTATGAGTTTATGGTATTAAGGGGAGCATCCTGCATTAAAGGCCATACAGTCGGGCATGTTGGATGTAAACTTCTTGCTTCAAATATATGAAATATTATCTCTCTGGATTTGAATCTCATTCCTCTTGTTCATTTTCTGCTGTGTGTTTGTTTGTTTATTTTTTGGATCACCTCATTTTGGGGTACAACTAGATTAGCGCTGCATCATTTGGTATCAGATCCTAGTTGTTCCTAAGTGTGTAATCATATCATTGAAGTATGAGGTAATTTTTACTAGGACCTTGATTGGGCAAAGTTTATTAGAGAAGGGTTTGGATTTTGGGAATCCCAGCTAATTTAGTGTAGGGTTATAGATCTGTGGATTTGGTCTGCACTTGTAGAGGACTCACTGTTCGATTGTTGTTTGTATGTGTAAAGATGGTTCATGGAAAGAGAAATGCAGATCCAAAATTATTTGACATGCTGAGGAAACCTACAGCCAGATTAGAAGCAATTGAGTTAGTTCAAGATCGTGGAAGACATCTTGATGATGTTGAGAACAATGAGTATGATTCTTTTTGGGATGATTTACATGAGAGGATTGATGATCTAGAAGAGTCTGATTTGAGTTGGCATTAGAGGATTGGAAAGAAGGTTTATTGGCTAGTTAAAGAGATTATGAAGAGAAGAAGATAGATCATGGAAATACATGATGATTTTGTTGAAATTGAGGAAGTATCTTTTGGTTTTCATTAGCAGATGGATAGATCTGACATGGAAATTGCAGAGCATCTTGTTGTGTGCAATGAGATTGTTGAAGAGAAGAGTTTCATTTATGTTGGTAAGGAATTGGATGTTGTTATAAGTGATATACCTATTTTGACATATAATTTAATAAATAAATATTATATATTAGGGTTATAATATTAAAAGATTAATAATGTATATAAATTGAAAATATAAATTATTATATATCATAAATATTATCATATATATAATATATATACATATATATTAGATATTTAATAAAATATACTACTGATAATATATATACATACATTCATTCATATATATATATATTAGGTATTTAATATACTATACAATTGAATATAAATTTTATATATATATATATATATATATATATATATATATATATATATATATATATATAATGATATATTAATCAATAAAATAAATAAATCATATTTATATCACTAATGATATAATATATGTATAATAAACTTATAAAATATAATTTTTATATTAATATAATATATGTTAATATTAGTATAATTATA
Source organism: Cupressus sempervirens (assembly GCA_028749045.1). Taxonomy (NCBI): domain Eukaryota; kingdom Viridiplantae; phylum Streptophyta; class Pinopsida; order Cupressales; family Cupressaceae; genus Cupressus; species Cupressus sempervirens. The sequence continues at coordinate 927,869,489 of CM053785.1, read as the reverse complement.
TAATTAATATAATTATTATATTATGAAAAGACATGACTCTTACGATATATATATAATGAATAGAAATGTGTGTAAGGATCAGGAAGGAAAATAAATGGAAAATATATGGGTAATTGGATTCTAAAATTGAATGTCCTAATCAGGGACATTACAAGTAGTATTAGAGCCTTGATCTTGCCAGCCTATGAAGATTACTAAGATATTTTGGATTAAATGTCATTAAGTGGATGATATATCAAGATAAAATATAGACAATAAAAGAATTCAATGTTATATCATTTGAATACAAAGATAACATCATTATTTAGATAATAGATTGTGATAGAAGATGTTTGGTACTGACCAAATCAAATCTAAGCATCAAAAATTATATTTTTGCTCAGTAGTATATATATAATTTTGTGTCTCACAATCAGACATTTTATTCTAAATGTTATGAAGTATGGCACTTTCATTCTCCATTTATTACAGTATACAGAGAATCTTACTATCATTAGACAACAAAGACAAAAAAATTTATAATAGTAAGAAAGAAACTATTAGTAGAAAATGATTTTCATAGGCAATAATAAACCGAGGTATTGTTTTAGAAGGATGTTACAAATAACATCATTAAAAGATTTAGCATTCGGTCCCATAGACATTCTACCAAAAATAAGCCATCATAAAGAAAACTTAATGAATCAAATAAAAGAAATTTGTATAACCAATTCATGAGTGAGATAGCTATTTGAGGAATATGAAATGAAGTTTGTGATCACTGAACAAGAATGGTGTGGCACAATACTACCATTGATACTGAGAAACATGAATGAAATTTCTTCACACTACAATCATGATCATGTGGAGTTGAAAATAAGGAGGAAAGGAATTACCGTGTGTGAAAATGGGGACCATGGCTTGTCCTCACCAAATTGCACAAAAGATTTTAGAACTTCTTCAATATTTCTTTTAACAAGCATCCCACGATGTTAACTTTCATGATCATTGGATGCCAAAACATCATGACACTTTGGCAAACACTTCAATGTCTCTCATATTTTGTAGGAAAGCTTGAGTGTTCTTAAATGATAATATCTCCTAACTTGATAGGGATCCACATCTTCAAATCTAAAACCATTGTAGACTTCAATACATGTGTGAAATTTATTGAAGACTCTCTCCTTCATGACTATCACCAATTTCATAATTTCCCAGTGTAGTAAGGAGACATTCAACAAGTAGTTTTATGGCTTACTGTCAGACCATCCATATGTAGAAATATTCTAATCAATTACAAGACAATATTTTCCATATTCCTCATGTATCTATTATTCATTATGAGGTGCCTCAGGATATAGTAAGTTTGACATTTTTGTTTGGAACAAAGTCATGTTTGACCCACATGTTCAACAATTGTGTATTCTTCCATGAGATTTATCCAAATAGATTACATTGATTGTGCTCCTCTATAATTCAATGTGACATCCTCTATATGCTAAGGACATCACTCATATAAATTTAAATTACATATAACCTTATACCCTATGATAATGACTTATAGTTATGTGAATATTAGTATTAGAAATGATCACTAAGCTTAACCAATGAAAGTGTGATCATACAAAGTTAGAATAAAAAAGAAAGGACTTATGATCATCATGTGTATGAGAGTTGGATATTAATGAAGGAAAATGACCATATCTAATCAAAGGGATGTCTTATTAGATAGAAGTATAAATGACACTTGTAAATTATTGAAGAAAGGAGAGACTCACAATATAATCTAAATAATTTGATCAATATAAATTGTTAGTCATATATATTGAATTCATATGGTGGTCATGCGAAAAAATTCACTAAAGATTCTTAGGGAAGAATCATTGAAGATTTAGCAATGTTGCAAGTACTCCTATTCCTATGGATCGAGGAAGGTGATATAGACTCAAAGGATAAATTTGAAGAGGCTACCAAATATTGAATATTTCAATCACGATAAAATCATCTTTGATTTATTTTGAATTTTGACTTTTAAGGTGAAATTACTAAAATTCTTTTATTTTGGGATTCTCATCTAAGAATCAAATTGTTTTTAGGATTAAACTAGAGGAAGACCTTACGTGGATAAGAAGATTACTTCATATTCCTAAATCACCACTTCAACACATAAAGGTAATGTGGTAAGTTATATATTTTCTTCATATATTTTATTAAGAAATAATTGTTAAGTGTCCTTATTATTGACACATTTTGTTATTATGATGAATATTGAATAGTTTAATACTTACTATCAATGATTCTTATCAAGTAGTTACAATGAAATGACATGATTTTTAAGTTGATAATAATCAAATAATGTTGTTAAATAAAATTAATTAAATTATCTAAGATCATCATCTTCCAAGATAAGATAAGGCTGATGGTGGAATGGACTAGGTGAGACCACTCAGAGGTACTAGGTAAGGCCTACGGTGAGATGGGCATTGGGCTACATCATCCAAGGATACTAGGTAAGGCCTATGGTGGAATGAATACCTCAGGGTACATCATATAAAGGCACTATCTTGGAGATGATGATCAAAGAGAGATAAAAATAATGAGGGAGAATGGTGAGGCCCATGATTGGGTAATAGGTCACCCTATTATAGTTTCTTCTCTCGTACTCAAGAAATTATGAGGTAATAATTGAACTATACTTTTGATTGACAAGTCACTAAATTGAGACCATAAATACATTGTCCGGGGATTGATATAAGGAAATTCTAAAAAGGAAAATTTATATATAAATTTGTAATAATGATTTTTTCTGGTTATAGTTTCACAATCAAGAAATTGCATAATGTGTGTCTTCATCTGTCTACATCATGTTTGCTTCGTGTCTTCATCTTTCTGCATCGTGTTTGCTTCATATTTTCATTTGTCTACATCACATATGATTCTTGCTTTCATGCATTCATGTGACTACTTTTGTTTGCCTGATGTTGTATCTATTAAGGAGCTTGTGTATGAATAATTTTGCTTGAGGGCAAGCAAATTCAAGAGGGGAGGATTGTGATATCCCTTTTTTGACATATAATTTAATAAATAAATATTATATATTAAATTTATAATATTAAAAGATTAATAATGTATATAAATTAAAAATATAAATTATTATATATCATATATATAATATATATACATATATATTAGATATTTAATATAATATAAGGTATTTAATATACTATACTATTGAATATATATATATATTAATTGATAAAATAAATAAATCATATTTATATCACTAACATTTGATATAATATATGTATAATTAAACTTATATAATGATGGTTTGTGTCTAAGCCCTTTCTGCATTACTGCCTATCATTCTGCATTTAGTGAGGGATTTTAATTTAGCTTATAATGGCCTTAGCCCTCTCCAGCCCAGTAGTTACAGCTAGTGTTGGAGTTGCTACTACATGTAATAATGACTGCACCAAGAAAACACCTGTGTAAATTTGTGCCCAAGGTATTTCAAGAGGTAATTCCTCTCCTGACTTGGTTCTAAATATTTCCACTTTTGAATCTACTTGCCAATGGCTAGAAATCCAAACCCTTATTGGGTATTTTTTGGGTCCCACTCCATCTAAAAACATGCTACATGAATGGGTATCCAAAACTTGGTCTCTCCAGGGGATTCATCTTGAAGGGATTCAATGTTGGAAATCTTCTTGAAAAGCTCATTGTTGTTGAAGATCAAAGAGGGAGATTATTGTAAAAGAATGTTTTCAATTATTGTTTTGCCATTGATGTCAAACCTGCTATTTGTAGGGATGATATTTTCTTATAAGATCTAAGCACTATCACTTAGTTGATTGATGAAGAGGATTTGATCAACAAGATGTAACAAGAGCACCTAAAGGAAAGGTTGGGTTATGATGTTGTGATGAAGTGCAAGGATCAATTAAGACAATGGTTAAGTAATGTATTGATGAAATACTCAAAGATATAGAGGTGGGTCACACTTAGATACATTGGAAGAAGAAGTTGTAACAAGGTTGACTACAAAACTTTAACTAAGATCATCAGTAGGTGCTGAGAAAGTTAGTTGAAGCCAAGAAAATTATTAGTAGAAGCCAAGTAATAGACATTTCTAGTGTGTGCCAAGTGATCTTCAAGATCCGAGTAAAGATCAGGTGTCGAGTATCAAAAAAATTTTAGTTGATGCCGAGTGATCTTTAGGTGCCGAGCATCGGGAAAAACATAGTTGATGCTGAGTAACACAGTATGTGCTGAGCACCAGTATTTCAATAGTGTTGAGCTGCTGCATTATTTCAAATGATGAAGATTTTCCAAATCTAAGCTGATATAGTGGTTGCATTGAATTTTGTGAACAAGTTGGAAGATAAGGATGATGAGTTGTTGGCACAGAATCTTATGTAAACCATTTTTGGGTGAATTCTAAAGAATTATTCAAGAAGTTTATAGAGGAAACATAATATGCGTTAGATACAATGAATCCCATGTAATCCATGCAAATTGAAATTGAAAAATCATAGAATTGAGTGGGAAAAGGAACTCCAAGACTTCTATTTAAGAAGTCATAAACCAAGAAGCAAAGAGCTGCTGATACTGTTGCTGCTAAAGTGCCAAATCTATGAAGTGGTTAAAAGGGTGTCAAGAAGGAGACATCTAGAAGAAGGAAGGGCACAGAGGCTCTAATTCTATGAGTGGTCATGAAGAGATGATTACACTAGTACATTGAGTATGGAGACTCAAGGAGACAAAGCTTGAAAGAAAAGACAAGCTATTAGGAGTTGCAAAGATTGAAGGCCAAGCAAGGGTATGAGATGAGAAGTGATCTGATATTTTTTTGATAAGTTTTATGTTGTAGTCAAATCAAGATTTTCTAATACTCTCTAGCAATTGTATTAGATCTGAAAATCCTATGGACTTAGGTTGACCTAACAACCATTTGTAAATCCTTTAACAGGGTGGCATTCTAAGTGAATGTTCTAAAGTCCTCTAACTAGGCCCACTTCTGACAAGGTGGTTAAATCCTTTAATAAGGTCACATTTAACAGTGTTTTTTAAGCCTTTAACAGGGTAGGCCTTCCATAGGGTATCACTTTAGAAGGGTGAAAATTGAGTAGCATGTTACTGGTGGTTTTTCCCAAATTGGGTTTCCACATAAGTCACTGTGTCATGTGTTGATTTCTTGTGTGTTATACTTGCATGTTGATTTATAGTAACTTGTTGATTAGATAAGTTAAAGCTTGGATGGATGAATGGTTGAATGATTTCACTATACTTAGTAAAAATTTTGAATAGGACATTTGGACCTTGAATAAATGATTCACCCCACCCACTACCCCCCCACACCCCCCCACCCCCTCTCAATTATTCTGAAGCAATTCTAACATTCAAAACCTCACCAAGGGTTTTTTCTTTTTTAGACATGGACCATGGACAGTTCACTTGTCTTTTCTCATTTTCTAGAGATGGTCTCAAGACTTTTTTGTCTCAGACAACCACAAACTTAGGTTCTAGTTTAGGTAGAGTTCCTTGGGTTACCCATCCCTTGCTGATCTTTTCTCATTGAAATTGCCCAAGCTATGGGCAAAGTCATTGGTGTGGAACCGAATAATTTTTTTAATGCTCGTCCTCAGTAGATGGTCTATGTTGAGGTCACTAGTAAATTTAGCCCTAAATTTTGACAAGAAAAGGTCACAATTTTGACCAAATTTGGTCAAATAGATGACTAAACTTGTCATCGATCTTTTTTCGCCAATTTTTCATCACAGTCATTATGTGTTGAAATTTTGACTTTAAAAAGGTCACCTTACCAACAAGAGGTTCATCGATTTCCTTAGTCTAGCTTGAACTCTTATATCCTTATTTGCATCCATCGCTGGTTGAAATTTTGATGAACACCCCTTGACTTTTGTGATGATGAAGCCAAACCTTCGATGGCAAAAATGACCAATCAACATCAAAGTTGCGACCAAGATCCCTTCAATCTTCTATGGTAGTGCCATACCATGGATGACAAAATCAACCAACTATCATCGAAATTGTGACCAAGACCCCTTAATTTTCTATAGTGGTACCATACATTTGACAAAAAAGGGAAGACATGTTCATTGAAATTGAGACCAACACTTGGTAGAAATTTAGACAGGCTATGCCAATTATTGGAAAAGCTTTGCTCTCATAGGAGCCTTCTAAACTGCACAAAATTTGATTCTAAAGCATAATTGCTCGGTGCATGAGACTCAGGGTATTGTGCACATTTCTACCTCCACACCATTGTTGCATTCATCACATGATTTATTTCATACTTAAAAATGGGAAGGAGGAAGAAATGTGCATGATATCTTGAGTCTCCACCAAGAAACTATGCTTTAGAATCAAATTTTGTGCAGTTTAGAAGGCTCCTATGAGAGCAAAGCCTTTGCAATAATTGGTGTAGCTTGTGTAAATTTTGTTTCTTGAGACACCATTGCTTGTGAAGACTATAGGGAAAAATAAAACTAGGAAAGAATTATTTATTAGGAATGAAAGCCAACAACACTAACTAATCTTTATTTTTCAAATAGATCAATGTGACAAAAAAACTTATAGTCCAAATCACATCATCATAAGAGCACATCTATAACTATAGCCCCTTATTTGGCTACTTGTTGATCAATTCCTTGGTAAGAGCATCCAAGATATAATATTAAAACACAATCAATCACTGAGCCTATTAGCTCTTTCCTACCACCAAGTTTGGAACATAGTAACTTAGGATCTAATTATGTCTAAAACCAACATAATTTACACATATCCACAATCCAAATATTATCCCTTGATGTTTTCTTTAATGCAAAGTTTTAACTCAACTATGTTATCACCCTAGATGTAATACCAAATTGTCATTAGGCTAAAGACTACAACAAGATTTACAAATGCAAGGAGAACTACCCAACCAAAGTAGAAAATGACATGAAAAGTTAGCAATCTATCAATTGACACCTCTAGATGAAATATTTCTAGCAATTGAATTGCACTATAGAAATAAAAATTGCCTTAAAATTGACATCTCACCAGTTGTAGTTCATTTGCATCTGTAATGGCTTCACAAAAGTTGAAAGCTTACCATTTGTCAAGAACACAAAAGGCACTCGTAGTTCAACTGTATCAATAAAAGTAAAGTTATTTGAACATTCAAAAAATGTGAAACTTCCACTTAATAGCTAGAAAAGCCATATCCTCAGTATACATCATCTTTGATGGAATGTTCATAAGTGAATGATTTTCTATAAAAGCTCAAACTTATGCACAAAGAAGCACTATGCTCTTGAAGATATATATACAGGTTAGAAGATTGATATATTGAAAGGAACATGGTGAGGGCAAGAGATTGTTAATATCAATTATGGAGTTGCATATAGGTAAGTGATAAACATAAAAAGGTAGTACAAGGCACCATTTTCCATGTTCTAATATGATGAACTACCTTGGAGATGGTTCTAAACCTTGATTTCTTAATGTTGGATTTGATCCAATAGTACCATTATCTGGAGGAGGTGCCACACCCCACTTTCCTTCTAATTTTGAAGGCTTAATGACATAAGCTCCTTCGTTAGTCATTCCAAGAGCAAATCAATTTGAGTTAGATGGATGTGATGCAATTACTAGAGGATAGACACTACATGAATAATCAAAGGATACATTTTGAGTTAAATCATAAAATACTTGGGGATCCGTTTATCCATACATAACATAACTTTTGCCTGCCTGGGCCAACTTACCTATTCATGCCTAAAGCTAAATATGCAAAAGGTGCAATACAAAAGTGTGGCCTTAAGCTCTCTACATCAAATACTCCAATGACACCATCACAATAGCTTGCAATTACGAGAAGGCTATCACATGAATATACCGCACTTGAGCAGATAGAGAATCATGAGGTGTCCATTGCAGTACAAACAAATGTGATATCAGTTTACACTCATATAGAGAAGGTAGCTTATATCATTATCAATTACTAAATATGAATTCTAAATTGTTGACAAAGACTTACATAATGCAAATGGTCAAACTTAGAAGCATCATAAATAGCAAGCTGGCTCTCGTGAACAACCAACAAGTGAACTTGATCATTATGGAACTCTACTCTTGTATCTCCACTTGGTGGTGATGATCTTCCTATTTGCACTTGTAAAATTTTTGACTTTTTATTCTCCCATCTATTAATGATGCACTAAATAATGAGTGAGCAAGAAAGAGACTCATTGATCACACCTCATCTACTCAGACATTGTATATCTGGATTGTTGAATCTTCCATCCCAATTACAATGATGTTATTATCTTGAGGGTGAAAATCCAGAAAAGTAGCTGCAGGAGGAGGTGCCATGAAGGTAGTCATAACCTGCTATAAACACTCATGAGAAAGCATGCCAAATAATATTTTCTCAAAACTTTGGTTGAAAAAAGGAAACAAAAAACTTGTTAAGGAACCCAAGTAAGAATATAACTTCTAAATTGACTAGCTTAGCAATCAAGTTGAAGAGGAACATATTTTCAAAGATGCACCTTGAATGTCATTATATTGAACAAGAAGACCTTTCCAATAGAGGTAGAAATTACATAGGAATCATTCTTAGACAAAGCTATGCAAGCATCAACTTCTGGATTCGTAGCACCAATATCATTTGTCATCACAATCCCACTAGCTAGCTGCCACATTTGTGGTTGAAGATTGGTAGTAGACTGTAGAGAAGATCAATGTCTTAGTCACTTAAAAGACAATTTTCTGAGAAGCACACATAATTTCATTCCAAATTAAGACCATCACCTTTCTAGATGGATTTCGCTCATTCCATTTCCATTTCCATAGTTTTCCAATGCTAAAAGAGAAACACCAAAATTGGTATATATAAGTCTTGTAACCTGTACAAAACAATAGGTGCTATCCTTGTAAATTTTGTTAAAATAATAAATCCAATTCTAAAGTAGACCTTGAATGATGCAAACTAGCTACTGAAACTCAGGAGGTAAGAAAAGGAATTGTTGAGGAAAAAAAGTCTGATTGATGACATGGTGAAGATTATTCATGATGCCTTACATTCATATTGATGCATCTTTTGCCTTGGAACAACAAATGAAACTACTAATAGACTCATTCAAAGATCACTCTGCACACCTTGAACAAAAAGCATAAGAGGTCATAATGGAGATTAATGATAAAAGGAAAGTTAAGAGATGTAACAAGTGCACTAATGCTCATACCATGCTGCAAGAAAATCTAAAGAAAGTTAGAGTGTGTGTCAAGAATACTACAAATCTATTCAAGTATAGTTTGAAATGGCAAGACTCTACCAAGCACATCAAAGCACAAATGGAATCAATTGAAACCCATATTTTGCTAAAGGACACATGATTTAGAGGAAGACAATGACATCTCTCCTGTTGCAAACTAGTCAACTTCATTCTCTGATAAATATATTACAAGACAAAAAAAATCAAATTAAGAAAGAATTTCTTCTATTAAGGGAAGAAATTGATCAAACCATGGTGACTATCTTAGGTTTCGAAAGGTGCATAATAGATTGAGAAGAAAATGCAAAAAATATATAGTGTTGATATTGCAAAAGATATTTTCTTACAATTTAATGTTAGAACAAGATTCTATCTTTAACCATTTCCTCATGGGAATCTACTTTTGGATTTTTGAAGATATAGTATAATGGTATATTACCTGACATATAAGACCCAACTTTGGTGGTAAGAGATTTTTGGATCTATATATACATTGGAAAATGAGCAATACAATTTTGATTTCTATTGCATTCATTTTTGGTGCATTCCCTAAGGGGGAATCGATGGGGATAGGGGAAGCTAATGTAAATATTGAAGTCATGAATTACAAAGAAGGATATGTGGGCCTAGTTATAGATATGACTTTTTGTATAACAGGGAGTAATGTATGGTAACACAAAGTCCATACAGTGTTTTAGAGGACACCCTTTTTCCCCTATGTCAGAGGTGGGGGGGGAATATATGACATTGTGAAGAGTCCACAAGTGTTGTCATAAATGATGAAGGGGGGTATTGATGCAAATATGTATGTTGGGTTTCCATTAATTTCAAACTTGTCATTAATGTCAACTATGTCAAACTCCTACTTTCTTAAACTTTTTGAATGACAAGATTTCGTCTTTGGACCACAAAATGGACATACAAATTTTCCCTTTGTCTAAAGACCTACAAGATCGTGTATAATTGGATTAAATGTGTTAACTTTGTGTTGTCACTATAACATACCAAAAAAGAGGTGTTAAGAAGAGGACATACCAAAAAAATGGTTAGCCTAGGGGCATCATGTATTGTCCATACAAGCATTGCATGAAATTGAAATTGCCTTTGTCGTATTGGTCTACAAATGTCATACATAGTAACCCCATTCTATAACACCATCAACTTGTCGATAAGGGGTTCAATATATGCATTGATATCTTTAACTTGGTACTTACCTAGTTGAATGAACAAAAACATTACATAATTATTATGACTATTTTGATGGATTAGTACTAATAAATTAATTTAGATGACCATTAAATCAAAAAATACTTGAAACAATCAGTGCCAACATTATGTGCTCTCTCTTTATGGATAACCAAGGAGGTATGTTATTGTTGATAACAAAAACATGCCACACTGAGTAAGTAGATCTCATCTCTCCAAAAGGATTGACACCATCTGCTACCAGTGAAAGCTTAGATTACAAGGTTCTTCTTTAAAGTGTGACCATTTTACCTCTATTTCCTTAAATGCCAAACCATCTACAGGCATTTGCATAATGTCATCTTGACTTCTATTGCATGCATGGTAATCCATAAATTGTGCCAAGCTATTGCACTTGAATAATCATTGCAGATGTGGAATAATGAGAATATGGCTAAAAACCTTGTGAGGCACCTTTTTTGTTAATCAATCTGATTGATATCTACTAGTATGACAAATAGGGCATTTTGTTGCAAATTCATGCTGTTTATGATATCTAATATGATCTTTCGAACATGCATGTATTGTTTGATACTCCATTCCAATGTCTTTCATGATGGTAGATAATTCTTGGTACGAGCAAGGTAGAATGTTTGATGGTGGTAAAAAACTCTCACCTATCAACCCACAACCAAAAATACAATTTGTTAATTTCAAGAATATTGATTTCTACATGAACCCAATGTTAGTTATAAGGGAACTATGAGTAAAATAATGAAAGAAGATGACATACCTTAACATATGTGTCATTTCTATGTTGGATAAACCATTCATAACCTTCAAGTTCACCAACAACAATACAACAAGAAGAAGAGTTGTTTTAGAGCCTTCATATAGGGACTCGTGTGCCTTCTCAAGTATAGGTACATCAAGCTCTGCATCAAAATCATCATCATCATCTTGATCATTGTGATCTTCATCATCGTGGTCTTCTTCCATGGTATCATTACCTTCTACTTCAATATTTACACCTCTATGTTCCCTCATTTGGAAATCTACACTCTCTGAATTGTCATGGTCCGTAACATGAAACTTAGGGACATTGACATATATGAAAATGATGACCTTATATTAGCCATGACCATGATGTCATCATCAAATCATGTCTTATGTAATTTATAAATTATTAAAATACATACCATTGGACGATATTCATTTCCCCCTTCAATGTGGCCATGTTGCCTACAATGTTGCTCAGTTGTTTTGATTAGGTATCTTTGAGTCTTTAAGCCCTTCCAAATTTTGCAAGGACAATAAAATTTTCCATCACCTTTTCTTTTTAAGTTAGATCATATTATAGCAATTGTCTCCCTATTTTTTTGTGCATTGATATCGTTAGACATGGTCTTTCTTGAATGGAATGACTCGTTGGTGGAAGAAGGATGATTTGTTTGCAACCTACAGATGGAGTAGTAAGAGGAAGAAACATATAGAAATGCATACTAAAGTGAGACATATAGAAAGAGGTATAGATAGAGAGATAGATTGATAAAGAGATAAAGAAATATAAAAAATGAAAAGAAATAAATACTTAGTTGACCTTCCATAACTCTACCTCTACATATTGCACTTGCTACATACAAGCACTTCCTGAGAAAATAGGTAGCAACAACCAAGAAGGGAATAGGAGAGTCCATTTGGCTCAAGAGAAGGATGCAAAAAGTGACCAAGGGGCAAGAGGAAATCCTGATCTAGAGAGAGGAGAGTCTCTAATGTTCAATAGAGCCCTACTAAAGATTGTCACAGAGTAAGAACCTCCCAAAGAAAGACATTATTCAGAACTCTCTGCAAGGTAAGAGGTAAGGTCTGCAAAGTTATTGTAGATTCTAGTTCAACTAATAATATAGCCTTGGTAGAAATGGTAGAGAAGCTTGATTGAAGAAGTTGCCTCATCCTAACCCTTATAAGGTTTCATGGCTAAATAAGGAGTAGCAGGTCATAGTAAATGAACAAGATCAAGTTCAATTTCAAATAGGGGAGTACAAAGAAAAGATCTAGTGTGATGATGGTTGGAGAGAAGGAGTTTTTGAAGACCCTCAAGGTGAAAAACACCCTGTGCTTTGCCATAGTAGTAAAGCCAAAACTTGGAGAAAAAGAAAAGGAAGGCAAATCCAATGAAAGGATTGTGGGACCCAAGGAAGTAAGGTAGCTAATGGACAAGTACAAAGAAGTAATTTTAGATTATACCAAGGGAAAATACACCAAACTCATGATGAGGAAGATGGGACCCTTCAACAAAAATATGGCACAAATGCATATGAACGTGAACTCCTGCTGACATTGGTTTATCTAACATTTTTAATGTTTGTGATTTGTATCCCTATAAGGGAATTGTTGACTGTGACATAGGTCAAATGGATGGAGTGGAGGTGATAGTGATAAGGCATTTCAATTAACCATTTGTTCACTATTGAACATCAAAATTCCATAAGCTTGTGATTCCACTGAAACATGATTCTTTTCTATAGATAATTATCCACAAAAAAATGACTAACCTCCTCCTCAGAAGAATCCTAACTGCTAGAATCTTTTGCTGGTAGCTTCTTTGCGATGGCAAGATTTTTTCTTACAAGATGCTTCACCTTTATCTATAGAGCATTAACACAAAAATGAGTACCATAAAGTCAAAACATATGTTATATTATCAATATGATCCAGAAAAGCAACAAAATAACTGGCATTCTTTAGATCTGGTATTTTTTTCAACATAAATGTTCTAGTTCGCTCAAAGAAAAAGACAAAGACCCTAGGAGAGTGGGTTCCACTTGGGAAGGTAGAGAGCCACATGTGGTAGGGCTTGGTAATACCTATGTACTAATGCACAATCTATGTTGTGCTATCAACCATCTCAATAAAGAAAAATAGAGAAAATTTATACTTGAAATTAGATGGAGAAAGATGTAGCCCATGACTTCCCAAACCAAGGCTCGGGATCTATAGTATAAAAAGTTGAATTTTCAAGTGTAAAGAACTAAGTTTAAATGCATGCATTTTTTTAGTCTATAATGTTTATCAAATGCCATGCTATGCAATCAAAGGTTAAAATTGAAAACATATTGGTCTATGGTAACCTTATACAATTCTATTGGTCTATGGCAACCACATACAATCCTTTTCTATGTTATAAAACTCTTTAAAAAGGGTATTAGGAAGTGTCTATAGATTGTCAAAAATTTTTAGGAAAACCAAAGTTGTCCCCATTCCAAACATGCAATAGGACTGACAGGTAGGGTATTGTGCATTTGAGCCAAATTTATAGAAGTATGGTATTGTCTTAGAGTCTTAAAGATCCCTGCGCCAATTAATTAGGTGTTTAAGAAACCAAGTCAACATCTAAGAATATTGTGATAGACTTAAACAAGTTAATTCCTTGAAGAATTTGAAGTTGTCAATAGGCACAAGTATCTAAGTCTCTTAAGTTTGCAACTTTTATTGTGTATTTAATACCAACCACCCTTCCTCTACATCAATAGTTATCATAGAAATTGCTCTAATTTGATTTCTAATTGTTGGAACACAACAACCTTTAGGAATTTATTAGGGAACTATAAATAACTTGGGGTCAATATGAAGTGGTCTTCTATTTTTGGAATCAATCCCTAGGTGGATTTAGGCATACTTGACAAGGTGACTTGATGGTTATAGGGTTTGGATAGAGTAGTAGTTTGATTGGTTTGTGCCAATCAAGGATTGGAGTATGTATAGAAATATCTAAATGTATAGTTTCCAAGAACTAAGAATCATTTGAATCTTGTTGTGTTCCTTTTGAATCTTTGTAAGGCTCGTCAACAAGTAAAGTCTTAAAACCCTTGTAAGTAGGCTATTTTATAAGAACGAGTTGTATGGAGGGGTTGAAGAACTAAAAACTTGAAAATATTCAAGCTCTCTAAAACCATAACTTAATTAGTATCTTCTTGATTTTTTTTTGAAATATTTTCAAAATGGAAAATTTGGAGGTCTAATTAGTGGTGCAGGGGCACCAAGATCATCCTGTGAAGAAACCAAAACATACCATGAAGACCAGAGAAGTGAGTAGGACAAGGAGATATCCAAGCAATACAAATGGACTAGAATTAAAAGCTATAATAGTTTTCATAACCAAACAATGTAATCAGATGAGTTTATTTTGTAATGTCCTAAAAGGATTGAAAGTCATACTTGTAATGTCCTTAAAGGACCAAGAATTTGTTTGTATTGGACTAATGTTGTCCAAACCTAAGTTATGTTTACAAGAATTTTAGAATGGGTAGGGCATAGGTCTAGGTATTAGAATAAGGGTTGAATATAAATTTAAAACCATTTTTGTTATTTAAAATTCAAATATTTAAAAACAAATGGCTATAAAGTTATTTGAAGGGAATTAATGTTTGGGGTGTCTTTAGGCTTAAACTAAGCCTCCAATTGGTAAGAGTTGGTTGTGACAGTTTGGGGAAGGCTATTATAGCATAAATGCATCTATTGTACAATAGAGATCTGGCTGTACGGACTGATAAAATTAGTGAGCAGTAAAATCCTCATTTTGCTATTTCATTGATTTGTTGAAATCTTCATTGTTTGGATTGACATATATATGAATTAGCAAGGCTTACGAATTTGATTTTAATCATTGTTGAATGAACTTCACTC
This sequence comes from Cupressus sempervirens, assembly GCA_028749045.1. Classification (NCBI taxonomy): domain Eukaryota; kingdom Viridiplantae; phylum Streptophyta; class Pinopsida; order Cupressales; family Cupressaceae; genus Cupressus; species Cupressus sempervirens. Next base: position 927,854,352 of record CM053785.1, on the reverse strand, counting down.
CATTTTGAGAAGTCTATATGCTTGGTGCAAGTAAACAAGTGTTGATTCTGTTAGCTATCTTGTAACAGTCCTAAGACCTATTAATTTATGGCCATCCCATGAATTCTAAGGGCCCAAAATTCATGGGATGTGCATTTATAACATGTATAATTGTCTTCTAACCTTTTAATTGTAGAGGAGAATGCAACATTGGTTGACTGTTATGAAACAATGCAGGTTTCCTAGAAGGAATTTGTGGGTACAGAGCAGTAGTAGAGTTTTGGTATGAAGGAGGAACCTATTTTATGGTTTGAAAAATCTTAGTATGATCATATAAAGGAGAAAAAATTATCAATTGTTCTTGGAATTGATCAGATATAGTGGATTTGAGAAACCCTTAGATTGAGGGTTTGGAAGTCATAAATTGGGGTTTTGGGGGTTTCTGGCAGATTAAGTCTTAACCCTTTGGGATTTAGTCATATTTAGCCATTATATGACTTTGGTGAGAGTTTGGAGTGATAAGGATGAGAGAAGAGTGAGGATGCTCTGTTAATTGATGAGATTTTATGCTACTTAAGGGTCAAATTGTGCAGACAGTTAGACTTGGTCCAAAGAAGTCTATAGTAAGGTTTGGGTATGTTAAGGTACTTGGAAAAGGGTATTTTAAAATGCTTTTAATTTACCAATTTTTTTGGGAAAAGGTAAAATTATTTGGGATTTTGAGAGAGGGAAGAGCTATGGTGTATGTTCTAAAATTGTCCCACAGTGCTATTTGGTTTGTGTATGGGTGGATGAATTATTAGATATGATTGATGTTGCAAATTGAGGGAATTTGGAAGTTTGAGGTGGTGTTTGTGCAAATTGGTGAAGTATAGGGGGTTGGAGCATAGGTTGAAGAGAGAAGTGAGTTGAAGGATCATATGTATTGAAGCCATGAGAGCTCAATGCTCATGTCAAGGATCATTTTTTGAGTCTATGGTGGGTTGCCTATTTGGATTTCAATCATTTCTCACATGATCATACATTTGATTCTAAGGAAGGCTATTTCACTTGTAGATTTATTACCACAAATATTCTTGGACTCCCAACTTGTGCCAAGATGAGGCTCTACCCAAGCTCAACTCATCAAGCCACATGAATACTTGCAATATAAAATTTCAATTAAATTCCATCCCATCATTTGGGTTCCTTGCCTTTTCATTTACTCCACTTTTGCAATTAGAAAATGAGAGTGTAGTTTATTTTAATGTAATGAGGTGGAAGTATGTCAAATTGTGAATTTTGAGTAATGTGATATGTGGAACAAAAAGAAATTGGCATTTGTGTGGCTATGATAGAGCCTTATATGTTAACTCCTCCCTCCATATTTCCCTTCGTAAATAGTGACATCAAGAAAAAGGAATTGAAATTGTACACCGTGGAATTGATTGTGAGTTGGCAAATAAAATGGTCAAGTAAGAAAACCAATGTAAAAATGGGAGACATCATAGACCGTAATAGGTAAAAGTGATGGAAGATTGATAGAGATGAAGATATATAAATATGGAGGACGTGAAGCAAAGAAAAGGGGTAGATAAAGAGAGAGGAGAAAGGGAAAGATAGATATGGAAGAGATAAATATTTATAGAGGTGACATAAGAAAAGAACAAGAGAGGGAGAGATATAAAGTTGAAGATAGATATAGGAAGTCATGCACCTGCATGCATGTGCGCACACACACACACACAAGGGGGTGTGTGAGAGAGATAGAAAGATAAATTTAATTAATTTGGTTTACTTAGTGACCATGGAATATGCAAATTTTTTATATTAAAATTCCTAGAAACTTTCAAACATATGATATCAACATGTAGAAAGTCAGTCTCAAAAACCTTTACATTCCTTCTCCTTAATTGTGTCAATAAGGGAGCTCTCCAAAAAAATGACATCCACTATAACCTCATGGAAGGAAATTTTGCTAAAATTTTATTTATTGTAAGATAATCAATATAATTTTATATTTAGATATAATAAAAATATTTTATCTACCTATATCTCTCCCTCTCCATCTTCAACTATAACTTCCTCTTGATCTCTCTTCCCAATCTCTATATTTTTCACCACATCTCTCTCTCCCCCCTCTATTTCTTCTAGTATAATTGTCTAAATATCTCTCCCATGATCCATCTATATCTCTCATCTCTCATTTATTTATCTCTCTTTCCTTCCCTCATTTTTATCTGTCTCTTTGTTGCAAGTAGGACTGATGAAGGCAAGGGAAGTCCACAATTGTTCAAGGTAAGCTAATACACGCCAAGTTTCCAATTTTTCAAGGGGCCAAGAAAATAGGTAGAAGGGTAATGGTACTCACAAATCTACCAAGCAATACAATCTCACCTACTTCTACTCCCACAGACAAAGATTCACCAAACTCCAAGATGACTCTTCACCTTTCTATCACTCACTAGCACCCCCTTAGGATCTTTCAATACCAATAGCTTCAAGGAACCCCCCAAGCATACCAAAGGTTTTAAGAAACTAAACCAACATAGAATTTCCCAAGTTCAAGATTACAAGATTCATTTCAAAACCCCACAAGAAGAACTATTAATCCTACCTAAAAACATAACCAATTCAATTAGGCCTACATATCAAGTTTTTGGAAAATAACTTAAAATTCTTCCAAAAAAATTTCAAATCAAATTTGAAACTCTGATATGTGTTTGGGATTTCTCTAGGATTATAAAATTTTAGGTCTCCAAGGTAATGCTATGTCACCAAACATAGGTGAGAACAATTTTTTGATGTGAAAATAGATGTATGTCTGGGCAACTCTAACCATGTATCATTTTTTATTACAAGGTTTCAGATTTATTATATGTGAGAGTGTGATTTAATGAGATAGAATCATCATTTATGTGAAGCTAGAGTATTGTGATTAACACTGCAATTATAATTGATTCGAACTAAATATGGTTTGATGGTGTCAGGAAGATCGGTACACAAAACCCTAAGATTAGGGGTTTTATTTTTCTCCAAGGATGCCAGTCGTAAGTTGATAAGAAAACTGAAAATACAAATAAAGAGTATCAAGATTGGAGTACTTCTTAGAATGTATCTTCATTCAAAATAAAATCTTTTCTTTTCTATTTTGAATGGTTACTTGATTTGCTTGATTTTCTTGGCAGGATACCACCTGAAGGAATTCTAGGGTTACTTTGCTCACAAGGTTTCCAAATGCTCCAATGTTAAATGCTCGAAGGATGCAGAATGTTGGAAATCCTCAAATTATCTGTGAATGATGCTCGAAATTTTCATCTCAAGTGAAATGCTTAACTGATATGGTGCTCAAGTGAAATTTTCAATTGATTTGCCAATTTTTTTAAAAATCTTTATGTTGCTATGTTGGTTGCAATTGAGACCAACACAAAATATAAAGCATTGGTCACAATTGTGACCAACATGAGCATGTATTAAAAAAAAAACAAAAGCTTCCTTAATAATGTGACCAACCAAGCAATTTATATTTGATTGGTCAAAATTTAAGGTAGAAATTTGGGGTTAAATGTACTAGTGGGCTGTCTAGGGGCTTTAAAGAGACTATGGAAATTCAAATTGGTGCTACCACCTTTTCTCAAAAGGTTCTTTACTTGAATATCCCAAATAGTTGATTTCGCTGTCAATTTGTGAGTCACAAGATTAAGGATTATCCTTTTCTTGAGCACAATCACTCTCCAGTACAAGAACCCAAGCCAACTCCAGCTATTAAAAAAGATGAGTGGACAACAGTTATGTCAAGAAAGGAAAGGGCCCTACTAAGCCAAACCCTATTTCTCAAGAACCTAGATGACCTAGTTCTAGTGCAGCTCCTCTTGTGCCCTCGGCACCAGAGGCTCCTTTGGGTGTGCTGCCACCACCTGTTTCAAACCCTGCATCATAAGGGACACCTAAGCTGAAGGTACAAGTTGCCTGGGTTCAGGCACCTGAAGTAGCTTCTATGATTTCTTCTTCATCTCCCCATCACTTGTACAACCCTGAAGGCAATAAGTGAAGAGCCATCACTTTGGGTGACTCTTCATTTGAACCCTCTGCTTTCTTGCATAATAGTTTTTCCTTGCTTGAGGACAAGGAGAATATGCAAGCTAGTTTATGATGAATTTTCTCTCATGGAATGTGTAGGGGCTAATAGACCTCCCTAGAAAGTATTCTGTTCATGATACCAAGCATAGGCTTTGCAATATTGATGTTATATGTTTGCAAGAAGTTAAAGTCTCTGGGTTCCTTCTCAACTCATCTTACTCTGTGATATGGTCAGATGGTGTTAGTTTTGCTTCTTAGCATGAAGCTAGTCAAGGTGGTGTAGTCACTCTCCTCTCCCCTTAGCTTTCTCCTTTTGTTATTTCTCATGGTTATGATCCTATGCAAAGAGTAGTTTGGATTTTATTGTCTTTTCAAAATCATTCTTTTGGCATTGTCAATATCTATGATTCTAATGATGCGATTGAGTGTTCACACTTGTGGAGGTGGCTAGATGATTCTTTGCACCTACCACCTAGTTATTCTGTGGGGATTTTAATATGGTTGAGATGTCTATTGATAAAGTGGGCCTTTTTCCTTTTTGATGGTCAACTGGTGAATGAGAAGCCTAGTTCTACACGCAAAACAAGTTGGGTCTTTTTGATCCCAATGTTTATCACTGTCGAACTGATCACATATGGTACACATGGTCCAACTTTCAAGAGGGAGCTAAAAAGGTCCTTAAAAGGTTGGATCGTGCTATGATTTCTACTCAGTCCTTCTTTTCTTTTTCAAGCATGAGTCTGCTACCTATCACTTTGCTCCCTGATGTGATTCTTTCAAACCATTTTCCCATCCACTTCTCCATTACTTGGCATTTTGCCCCTCCTCATAATTGTAGAACTCAATTTTACCTTAATACTTTTGTGTTATCCCATCCACCCTCCATTGCCCATATTTTACAAACTTAGAACCTTGAACCTAGGCCCCACTCATCCTCTAGGCAGATCTAATGGTGGAATGATGCCATTACCTATACTGCAAGGTTTGTTCACATTTATGGGAGTTAATTGGCTACATGCCTCAAGAGATAGTATGAGGCCACTATAAAAGATCTCCTTATAGCCAATAAAGCTCTCGCCATGAATCCATTCGATATAAATCTCCATGTTTGGCTTGCCAACCTTCACCATCAAAAAGAAGTTGCAGATAATTATGTTGCTGGGGAGCTCAACTCAAAGCATGTCTTCATTGGCTAGAGGTTGGTGATCAAGCTTCCAAGGAATTTTTTAATGTGTTGAGGGCATGCCACTTTGGTGTGGGGATCAAGTGCATTTAGGAGGGTCAACATAACCTCTATGAGATTCCTAATATTCTTCAAGCCTTTGTTTACCACTATGAAAAAGTTTTCACAGCTCAGGGTCCCTTGACAGCTAGGGACCATCCTTGCAGGCTTGTTTGGCTGTTACACCTAAAAAACTTGTTCCAGAACAATATGTGTTTTGTGAGTAGAAGCTCACTCTAGAGGACCTCAAGGATGCTATCTTCTCCATGGTAGATGATAAGGCCCCTAGTTGTGATGGCTTCACTTATAAATTTTACAAAGCATTTTGGGATGAGATTGGTCTAGACCTTTATAAGGTTTATATCGATACATACAATTCCTGTTCTCTAGGTAATCTTATTAACAAATGGAATATTAAGTTCATACCTAAGATGGGTGACCCTAAATAGACCTGTAATTGGAGGTCCATCACATTGTTGAATGTTTCCTATAAGATCATTGTCAAGGCTCTTTCACTCAAAATCTGTCATCTTCTTCCTTAGATCATTCCCCCTGAACAAACGAGTTTTATCAAGTCCCATTATATCTTGGATAATATAATTAGTGTTGGAAGGGATGGAATGGGCTCATCATTTCAAGCAACATGCCATCTTTCTCAAGATTGAGTGGCCTTTCATTCTAGCCATGCTTTAGGCACTTAGGTTGGGCCCTACTTTTTTGCAGTCAGTCCAAATGCTCTTTGGAGATGCCTTTGCTTGCATCTCCATTAATGGTATTAGTCTTAAGTATTTGGGTTTTATTGTTCAATTTTCCTGGGCTGCCTACTGGCTCCCTCATTATATGTCTTGGCAACAAAAGGTTTTGGTTATTTTCTCCCAAATGCAATCTCCCAGAGAAGGGTATGAGGTATTTCCCTTCTAGATTCCCCTAACCAGCTTGTGAATGGTCATTTTGTAGATGACTCTTTCCTCACTCTCATTGAGGATGAAGAGAATGTTGCCTCCGCTTTGCATTGTCTTAACACATTTTGTCTTGCTTCAGGGTCTACCATTTAGTGGCACAAAACCCTTTGTTACAAATAGTCTTACCGTCCTCGTCTTGCTTTGCTTGAGCAATACCAATGGAAATGGGTTCAACATGGGGAAGTTTTTCATTTTTTGGGTATCCCCTTTGCATTCCAAGCCTCAAACGTTGAGCTTTGGAATGTGGTTCTTGCCAGAATTGAGAAGAAGCTAGAGTATTGGATCACCAAACCTCTCTCACTTGTAGGAAAATTCTAGATGTGTTCCAAAGTGCTAGCCACCACCCATGTTTATTATTCTTCCTATTGGGCTCTGTCAAAGGCCTCATACTTCAAACTTGAATGCCTTTTACGTGACTTCCTTTGGGCATTAGACGCTTCTCACCAAGGCTTTCATAGAGTTGCCTAGGATATTTGCTATCTTCCCAAGGAGTTTGGTGGCCTTGGCTTGTTGTCCACCTAGAAGAAAGGTAGTACTTTATGTGCCAAATTGGTGATTCGAGCTCTTTCTGATAATGAAGCTTGGAAGATTTTGTTAAGGCATTATATTTCTTTAGGCTTTTTGATTCATTGGCCAGCTTGAAAGGGGGTTGGGTTTCAAACCCTTCTGATTACCCATGAACCTATTCAAATTTAGGGTACTTTTGTTGCCAAGAGTATTTGGAAAGCCTAGGAAGTAGTTAAGCCTTGGCTTCACTAGGTTGGCAATGGATTCAGAGATGGGCTTTCCTTGAACCAACATAATCTCTAGTGGTCACCTTTATTTTCTATACAAGGTGTTCCCCTGGCTAAGGTGCATGGGGCTAGTGCTCTACATTTTTTTAAATGCAACATAAGGACCCCTAAAGATATTTTCACTAGAGTTACTATGAGCTTGTAGTCATGGGAAGACATGCGAGTGCAATTCTAGCTCACTCGTCTAGATTGATAGACTTTTGATCTTCTAGTTTCTGCGATGCCTTCACATTTGTTACACAAAGTGGGCATTTAGTCTTCTTGCCCTTGGTGGAAAGATTGGAAGTGGTATCCAAACACTTTGGTAAATAGCTATAAACCTAGGTTGGGTTACAAATGGTTGGTTCATCACCTCCCCATGGTTGATGTTTTCAACCAACATTAGCATTTGTAATCTTTGCATCGCACTTGGAGTCATAGGTTCTCCACTATGTGGCATGCCATTATTGAACCCAAAATTGCACAGTTTTCCTAGTGTATCCTTTTCTAGGGCTTTCCTTTGGGCTCTCGATTGTGGCATCTGGGAGTTCCTGACCCCTATTGCCCTTTTTGTGGTCAACCAGAGTCCTTTTTGCACATTTTTTGGTTTTCTAAACAGGCTCAGTGTTATTGGTGATGGATCCATGATCTCTTTTGTCCCTTCTACCCAGAGCCTTTTTCTTGGCATATGGTTCTTCTGGGTGATAATACCTTGATTTCCTTTAAATATGCCCAAATATGGCATGCTTTTAGATTGGAGATCTTATTTACCATTTGGAAAGATCACAATGCAGTCATTTATGCTCACAACACACTTGACATTAATGTTGCTATGTACTCTAAAGCATGTATTTATAAAAATGTCATGTTGTAGATTCAAGTACAAAAAGATAAAGTAGCTCTGGAAATGGCATACTTACAATAGCTTTTCACTCATTGGGGACATGCTCCCTATATGGTTTCTTGTCTTCCATCAAATTTTGCCTCTAGTGACTATACCCCTCCTCATTGTGCTATCAAGGATGTAGCAATTCCACTCACCACTCACATATGCCTCACTCTTAATAGCACCACTCTTCGAGTGGTGGTGCTACATTTTTGAAGGTTCTAGTGATTGGCAGTACTTGGCCTTGCCTCCCCGGTGGTCTCATTTGGGATGGTCCCCTATGGCTCCACCTACTACTAGTATTGGTTGGCCCTCTACTCACTCAGACCCCAAGTGGGTGTTTCCCCAATTGGATTTAACCATTTCTCCTCCCAAGCCTGAGGGAGAGAAAGATGAAGATAATGCTGCTGTTGCAGATGATGGTTGGGCTCCCCCTGAGCCATCTACTATCCCCACTTTTGGGTGGGGATCTGATGATAAGGATCCTCCTTCCTCAATTGGCTCTACGCTAGTAGCTTGAGAATTTCTTTGTTTTCTATTATTTTCTATAATTTTTTTGATGAATAGCCAATTTTTGATCAGTGGCCATCTAAACTCGTAGGGTGATCCTATATCTCCTGGGCCCTTTTTTTGTGAATATGTAACTCTATTATATTTTTTTAATATAAGGAAGAGACTATTCATAAAAAAAAAACTTATATAATATAATCTATATATCAATATAATATATGTTAATATTAGAATGATTATATAATTAATATAATTATTATATTTTGAAACGACATGACTCTTACTATTAGAAATATATATAAACGGAATAAAAATGTTGTTAAGGATTAGGAAGGAAAATAAATAGAAAATATATGCACAGTTGGGTTCTAAAATTGAATGTCCTAATCAAGGATATTACATTATATATAATGATGTTAATATGGATGTGAGTGAGGAGTTATCTATTGCTTTCATTGCTGATTTGGAGTTATATATTCATTCTATTATGAATAATGTTGATCTAGATGTTGCTTGTGATAAGAAGATGGATTTACTTGCTGGTAATATGGTTGAGGGGTTCAAACATGTTATTGATGTTGATTTATATGATGCTATTGTTGCTAATATGGATCTAAACTTATATGTTGCTCCTGAGATGTTGAAGGATACAAATGTTGTTACTAATGTGGATTTTCATGATGTTGTTGCTCTATATGTTGTTGGAAGAATGAATATATACCATAATGAGTATGGATTTATTTCCTATTGATTTGGTGGAGGATTCCTATGTTATGGATATATATGCTTTTGCTATGATGGATCTACATTTATATATTGTTGATGATCGGCCTTTTGATTTGGATATTGTTGTTGATCTAGTTTTGATATATGAGGATGATGTTATGAATGATGCTAATGATAAGTTGCAGATGGAGCATTGTGAGTTTTAGTTGATATCATACGTTGATTGGTTGGATGAGATTCTAATTTTTGAATGGATGAAGAATAGATGGTTGATTTTTAGATTTGATCTCTTTTCTTTGATGGAGTGGAAACCTTTGGTAAAGATGAAGTTGGTTGAAGATCTTTCTTTGGGCATCAAAGTATGGGACATACTTTTCTATTTACCTAGGGAGTTTGATGCAGGAGCATCAACCTTGAATTTTGGTGGAGTTATACTTCCTATAGTTAGGGATGTGTTCAAGATACATTGGAGAACCTTTCCTCATGATTGCATAGAGATTTGATGGATTAAGTTGAAGTTTGAGCCATTTTACCTTACTGTTGGAGATGCATTTTCGAGTTTCTAGGTGCCTATTGCAAGCTATGTAACTAATTTTTTGCAATGAGGTAGAGGATAAAAATTTTAGGTATTGAAGAGGACATAAATAAATTCGTTCTCTCAAAGGTGTAAGTCCTAATTCATTATAAGTTGGTAAATATGGCAATTCTCCTGGAGTATCAATTTATGGTAGTTTTGTACAATAGGTTTCTATGTGAATTTAAAGGGTTGTAGTGGACCTAAATTAATACCTATATTTTGAAGTGCAAGTTCTAATTCAATTACAGCTAGGAGATATCACAATTTTTCTCAAGCATCAATTTTTGAATATTTAATTTTTGTTAGAGTAGTCTAAGGTGGAGCAACTTGGAGGTAGAATTTCGTATTTGAGTTTGGAGATTTGTTCTTCTTTGAAAGATGTATTCTTCTTTGTAATGGCTATGACTCAGAAGCTTGTACAGCTAGACACTAGTAAATTTAGGCTTGAATTTTGATGCAAAAAGGTCAAAATTTTTACAAGAGTACATTGATAAGGCGACCAAGCTTGCCGTCAGTTTTTTGGTTCAATTTTTAGCCACATAAATTTCACATCAAAATTTTGACTACATAAAGGTCGACTTATCGACATGAATTTCATCACTTTCCCTGGTCCAAGCTGAAGTGATATTACCTCATTTTCCAGTGGTGCTCGTCGAAATTTTGACGTAAACCTTCATATTGGTGCATCAAAATTGTGATGAATCCAATTCACATTTCTCCTCTGGTGGCATACATGTGACGCCAAAGTGGACCAATTTTGCGTCAAAATTTTGACCAAAATATTCCATTTTAGTCAAAATTGTGATGAAAGCGCTTTACATTTTTCTGCCGGTGCCATACTCATGACGCCAAAGCGAACCGATTTTGCATCAATATTTTGACCGAAATATTGCATTTGTCTCAAAATTGAGATGAAGACATGTAGAAATTTTGATGAGATATCCCATTTATTGTAAAAGCTTTACTCTCATAGGAGCCTTCTAAATTGCACAAAACTTGATTCTAAAGCATAATTGCTCTGTGCATGAGAGTCAAGGTATCGTGCACATTTCTACCTCCACACCATTGTTTCATTTGTCACATGATTTATTTCATACAAAAAAATGGGAAGGAGGAAGAAATGTGCACGATATCCTGAGTCTCCACCGAGCAATTATGCTTTACAACTCAAATTTTGTGCAGTTTAAAAGGCTCCTATGAGAGCAAAGCCTTTGCAATAATTGGCACAACACCTCTAAATTTTGATTCCTGTAGGGAAGAATAACATTAGGAAAGAATTATTTATCAAGAATGAAAGCCAATAATTTCATCTATTTTTCAAACAGATAAACATGACAAAAAAAACTTACAGTCCCAATCACATCATCATAAGAGCGCATATATAACTATAACTATGTCTAAAACCAACATAATTTACGAATATCCACAATTCAAATATTATCCTTTGATGTTTTCTTTAATGCAAAGTTTTAAGTCAACTATGTTATCGCCTTGGATGTAATACCAAATTGTCATTAGGCTAAAGATTGTAGCAAGATTTACGATTTACAAATGCAAGGAGAACTACCCAACCAAAGTAGAAAATGACATGAAAAGTTAACAATCTATCAACTAACAATCTAGATGAAATATTTCTAGCAATTTGGTACCAAATGTATTAGTGTGTTCATTTGCATCCGTAATGGCTTCACAAAAGTTGAAAGCTTACGATTTGTCAACAACACAAAAGGCACTCATAGTTCAGCTACAGTAATAAAACTAAAGTAATTCAATTGCACAGTGAGGGCAAGAGACTGCCAATATCGATTGTGGAGTTGCAGATAGGTAAGCGCTAAACATAAAAAGGTAGTACAAGATTGTAATAGCAATTGTGTTTATTTTATTGTTTTACTGGATGAGAAATTTAGTGCTAATTTGTGTCATTTGTCTTGTTAGGTGTGTTGATATTTGATTCAGTTTAGTTTGGATCACTTTTCAGTTCATTATTCTTGCATATAGTTATTGCATTTTTTTGCAACTAGAAAGAAATATTTAGTAAACTAACTAAACCTTTCATAAAATGATGAATTACATGGATCCTTTAGAAAATCAATAATTGCAATTAAATAGATGAAACTTGGACATCATGTATCATTTAGGGATTGCAAATGGATTTAGAAATTATTCTAAAATATTGTGTTTGTAGAAAAACACAAGAAAAGATGTGCAGTCAATAACTTAATAAAACTGATTTAAGTGAAAGTACTATGCAACCATTGAGAAATCCAAGTATGCTTAAGGGTTGAGGGTAGTAGGGAGGAATTATGTACGTAGTTAATAGTAGTGCAACATAGACTGGTTATGAGCAGCACTATGTTATACAAAGTTCTACATTACGGGCACTTTGTGGAATAAGCAATGACAAAGAATTAGGGCATCATTTAAGTATTCTAGGTGGTACTACAAAATTGCTAAAATTGTTGCCACATGGTTTGGAGAGAGAAAGAAATTCCACATCCTTCAATCTAACCTTAGTTCTCTTTTGAAACTCTGAGTGGATTTGTGTGTTAAAGCTTTGCTAGCATTGATTGTAATAGCAAGAATGGATATTCAAAGACTATTGCAATGAAGGAAGTATGCTAGTAGAGATACAAATGGTTTTGGGGAATATCAATGAAGATGGAATAAAAGCCTTATGATCCTCTCAAGGTGATGGGATTGAGCCTTAAACTCATCCTGTACAATGCTTGAGCATATCCCAGTGTAGCTCCAACAGACCAACCAATTGATCCATACTGCATCTGAAACTCATACCTACAAAATCAACATTAGAATGAATCATTCAACATTGACACAAGCCTTAAGAAAAATAATGTCAAAAATTACTGATTCTTCAAACTAAACCTGATAACCAATTCCAAATAGGGGCATAAATAATTTCAATAAATTGTAGGAACTATTTCAGCGCAAATTTGTGACTTACAGGTAACAAGCTAGATAGTTAGACAAATCATGTATTATAATTTTATGAACTTTGTTGTTCAAAATTTTGTTGTTCAATAGTTTCTTGGTTGGATCAACATTTTAAATCATACACTATGATCCATCATCATAATAAATGAGTCAAAAATTTAATTATATAAACTTTTGCAAGAGATTTTGCATTACCTGCATTTCTCTAGGAGTTTAAGTGTCTGGAAGTTGAACCAAGAGTCACCAGTTTCTGCAATGACAACTATCTCATTTGATAGCATGGCCTACAAACAAGAAGTGTTTACTCATTAATCTATAAGAACAAAAACAAACCCAAGGATTGAAGTACCGACTGAACCATAAGTCATTTTATGATATGTAGTGATTCTCAATAATTTTACCTGGATGTGTTTGAATAACAATTTGACTCTAAGAGCCTTGTTTGGAGCAACTTTCAAGGGAACATCGTGAGGCACAAATATATGCTAATAATTATCGAAGGCCATTGTATTGTGCTTCAACTTCTTTGTGATGGCTTCTAAGAAGTCTTTCATTAATATACACCCAAAAGTAGGTCCATTTGTGATAGTTACTATATTAGGCTACACAATTATAGCTTTCTCCTTCTTCAAGAGTAATGAATATGCCATTGACCTATATTCATTAAAAATGAGCCCTGAAAATAAGTAAGCATCTACAGACTCAATTATTTCAGCACAGAATGTAGTATCGACTACACCCCAGTAAGTTCTTATGAAATGTGGAAGAGTCTCTAAAACTTTACCCTTAGTCTATGGCATTGCGGCCACAAAATAACCTGAAGCATTTTTCAATTCCGTAAATGCATCTTTTGCCTTAACAACCCTCAACTTTGGACCCCTAACCAACACTTGCTTAACTATTGCATTTAGGAACTCTATAGTTGTTTCCACAGCTACTTCCAAACTTCTTGGATTGCTTAGCCTATAGTTCATGCTAGCCAAAACAACTATTAAAAAAATAAGTTACAAGTGGCTTCAAATGCAATGAGCAATGCAAGAGTTTCATGACATACAAACCTTGCTTTTAATTTAATTAATGGATTTTGTGACCCACCAAGACCTTTCAAACATTGGAAAACTATAAGAACATGTCATGGTGAAACAAAACAAAAAGCACACTTCTAAATTCATTTTGCAAAGGCTACACACACATTAAGAAACAATGAAAAGGGAATAAAGTTTACACATCGACCCAATGTTTTGAATGATAATTTAAACCTTACTACTGTCAAACAAAGTATTGGAAATAGTGTGTGTGGTGAACCTTGCATGCTAAAAGATATACACTAGATCAACTAAGGAAGAGTTGAATATAGTATAATGAGAAAACTAATCTGACAACATTTAAAATAATATGAATGAAAAAACCCTCAAATGTGTTTCATTGATTCTACAAATGAAAATGCTGATCAACCAAACCAAAGTAAACCTACAAACATTAAGATCTTGAAAATACAAAAAAGACAGGAGGCCAAAGGCTAAAAAATCTTGATCACCCCTCAAAAGAAAATTTTCAGTCGGAAACAAGAGGCCGAGATCCACAACATGAACAACTCACACATTTAATACTTAGACATGTAGGACATTGTACAAGTACAAAAATTAAAACTAATTCCAAACTAATCAAATTTCCATAGTCTATTTGAATATTATGTATGGTTTTCCGATTTTGATTGTGTATGTATTTTGTATTTTTTAATATCAATGGTTTAGATCATACTATGATCCATTGTCTGAGCATACAAAATATGTAATATGAGAAAAAACTTGCAATCTGCAACTACAAAAATACATTTTACATATTTTTATGTTCTTACATTCTAATGATGGATCAAAGAGTGAGATTCTAAATAATGATGCTAATAAAAGTAGAATCAAAACAAAAAGTCCATGTAGAAGAAACTAATTTACCTAAAAGGAAGAAAAAAGCCCACTTGGGAGTGAGCCATAATGGAATAGGCTCATCACAAAACATATGGTGTGGAATGCCAAGGAGATTATAGCTAATGCTAATATAAACTGGCTTACTCTCAATAAGCACTACAAAAATGGCATGATCAGTACCTTCACAATTTTTCTCAGTAGTTTTGGGTCATTAAATTGGATAGAAAATTGATAGTAAAATGTGAAAGAGAACACACATAATGTCACATCAAAATAAGTTTGCATCCTACATATGAGTATGCATCAAAACTGAATTTTTACCTCCTCAATCTATCTGTATCAATAAAGAAATAAGACGTTTTTGTAATACAAAATTCTTGAACCCTATTCGACTGTAATCTTTCAAACCTGGAAAATAAAACAAAAGCCATAAGAACTAAAATAAAAGGATTTATTTCTAACAAACAATCACATATGCTTTGTATATACCTTAGGACATGATACAAGCTGTTTCTCAAGCAACACTAAACATTCCAATTTTTTTCTCATTTACTAGAGTGATGATAAACTATATGCAAAGTAGAAATAGTGCAACATAATAGATGATTAGTATCTAGAATTTTTAATACTGAAAATTATAAATAATGTAATACTCACAAGTGTCGCTACCTAAGAGAATGCAACCCAAGTTTATCATGATCTCTGTAGCATTCATTACATTGGGAATATCCTACTTATTTGCAAACACCAGTAACACTGCATCTCATAGTTCATCTTGCAAGAACAAGAAACTTAAATGATAAAAAATAATTCTATGGATAACATGAAAATAATTGTATTTCTATTCATTTTTCAAACGAAAGAGTGCAGTAGGTATGCAACCACGACTAAGGAAAGTGCAATTTCACACCATTTGCCATGTTGATGTTGAGATATAGACCTATGCAATCCAATCTCCCAAGGAATAGACAGCACCACATATCGCCATCTTTGCCAAAACAAGATTTGTCATAAAGTGATGTTAGAATAGCTACTAAAATGGTCATAAATTATGTTGTTATAGTAAAAGAATACTTTAACTTAAGAAAAAAACTATACAATATTAAAACATGATATTGTGCTTTAAAAACTAAAAAGGTACCTGTAACAAAGAACTTCATTTTGACTTGTTAATTGGTTGTCACTATTAACTATAAGCTTATCTTTAAAGTTTGAGCTTCACTTGGTTTCGAGAATAGTTAAATATTCTCTACTTAACAGGGCCAACCACATGAAGGTGGAAGCTCATTTGGCCCCTCTCCCCCCCTCCCCCCCCCCCCCAACATCACTCTAAATTCCCTATTAACATTTAATAACATTCAATTCATCCATTTTTGAAATATAACATTCAATCATTATAATCACATGATAACATTCATTAACACGTAAAATTCATAAACACACAACATTCATGAATAATTCAAAAGTAAGTCATTCATGAATAATTCATTAACACAATATTCATTAACACCCAATATTAATGAATAATATTCATTAAGAATATTCAAGAGTAAGTCATTCATGAATAATCATATCTTTTTTTCTTTCTTGCCGTATCTTTTTTTCATAAAATTTCTAAGAGGAATATCAATGTCCTCGTCATCCCCATTAACATTTAATAACATTCAATTCATCCATTTATAAAATATAGCATTCAATCATTATAATCACATGATAACATTCATTAACACATAAAATTCATAAACACACAACATTCGTGAATAATTAATTAACACACAACATTCAAGAGTAAGTCATTCCTAAATAATCCATTAATACTCAACATTAATGAATAATATTCATTAACAATATTCAAGAGTAAGTCATTCATGAATAATCATTTCTTTTTTTCTCTCTTTCTGTTTCTTTTTTTCATAAAATTTCTAAGAGGAATATCAATGTCCTCGTCATCCCCCTCCTATACTGGTTCTAACACATGTCTCCTCCTCATCCGTTCAGGAACATCATGAGTCCATTGCACCAAAGGGGGGTCTGCTGCAATAACAAGTACTCCATGAGTTAAATTCACACCATTTTATATTAGTGAATTATGAGTTTTTATTTAGGAAAAAGAACTATAAATCAATAAATTAATTTAAAAGAACAAAACATAGATTTTCTTTACTTGAATGTGTGACATGATCTACCTACTGGTCAGTCTGAACATCCTCCGACACTCATTTAGCACGACATGATTCTATATCCTCAACACAAAAATGTTACACCAAGTTCAATTAAAGATGTTAAATTGTATTAATAATTATATAATTAGTTTTAAATAACAAATGAGCACCTCCATCGATAGTACAATGCACATCAGGGGCTTCATGATGTTGTGTATGATCTGTGTCACGATTAACAGGCTGCACTGCAATATCATGCACATTATTATCAAATAAATTGTTGCTCAAGTATTCAATTTCTAATATGTATGTTGGCATATTTACCTGTGCACATGATGCAGGAGACTGTTTGGTTGGGGGAATGGAAGTTTGCCATAGGCATTCAACCACTGTTGCATAGCCTTGCTTAAAGGCAATTTTTTTGTGTTCTTCTGTGGCCTCCAGATTAAAATCAGCGCCCTGCATTTTTTTATTAATTAACAAAATTATTTTCATTTTATAAATCATTTTTCTTTGCAATTCATTTATTGCTACTTACAATGCATGCTTTGATTTTCAAATATCCCCCAGAGCCAAGTCTGTGCTGCCCAACCTTTTCCAGCCTCACCTTTGTTGCCTTTGATGTGTCCTGCAACCTATGAAAAGTTTGAAATATGTTAGATGATATAGATATAAAGATCAGTACTAAATAGTGGATTATTATATGGTATGAAGGTTTTAGCATAAAGTAGCATGTTCCACCAAAAATATGAAAAAAGGGAAGAAATTATAGCATCATACCTTTAATTGACATGTGTAATCATGCTATCTATCCATGGAGTTCATGCTAAGTATTTATCCATATTCTGACACGCCTCTCCATAAAATTACACATCAATTTTGACAGTCTATATTATCCATTGTCACACAAAGTAAATGATAAGCTAAAAGTTGAAACAACTAGTAGATTTTATAGATTAAATTTTTATCCCTACATTCCACACTCAAAGTGTTTTTACCCCAAGGCTGCAACATGTATAAACTTGAGGGTGAATGTCAGATTTTAGATTGTTTTAGTAGCATTCCTTTTTACCCGTAGTTGAAAAGTAAGTATTTTTTTGTTTTCAATTTAAAAGACATCACCTTTGTGCATCAAGTGCTTCTTTAGCCTCCACACTACATGGAACTGATTTTATAAATGGTGGTTGTAATTGAAACAAAATCCCCACTGATTTGCTAAGATAACTAGCAACTAACAGGAACTACCTAGCATTGTTCTAGTAGAAGACTCGTGACTTAAGACTTGTCTTTATCTACGTTAATTTTGATTGCTTCTAATAGTGGAGCACCATTTAGAATGTTTGAGAAGATAAAAAATGTTACATCATAGTTTGGAGGATGTTTCGTATAGTCTACATCCACAACAAATGATTTAAAAGCTGACACTTGGATAGAAAACTGTTTAGATAAGCTTCAACTATTCTTAAAAGTCACACAGTAAAAGAAGAATTAAGGATAGAAAAAAATAAAAAGTCAACTTTAACACTTTTACTATAGAAATTAAGAAAATTAGTATGTGGTCATTAAAAAATTCACTTTAATAATGCCACATAATTTTGATCCTATAAATAAGGTATAAGAGTTTAAGAAACAGTAAATTTCATAGAGTGGAAAAAAATAGCAAAAATTATCAGCATTATTTATAAGAATGAAATTTGGGTTAGAGTTTTCCAAAAAAAAATTCCTAACTTTAAATGCTTGCAAACAAATGCTTTCATGTAGATTAAAATAACATAAATGCTTACACTTGTAGGGGACACAGCCAATAATGGAGAATGCATGTACAACTCCTCCAAATAAGGAAAGCATTGTAGAACTTTGACATTAGCAAAATCTTCATCATCAGAACAAGTGATTTTCCTGATCGATTTCACTTTTGCAAAATGTTCTAGAAGTTGAGTGTCAATTTCCAAATAGAGACATTTAGGTAAAAAGAAGGTCACCATTATCTTACTGGGCAAACTGCAATCAATAATTCTAATGCTTTCTAAGAGTGGACAATTCACATCCAGTGTCATATATATATCATTGACATGTCAGAGGGGTGATACAATCAAAAGATCAAAACTAAGTGCTAATCAGAGCACTATCAATATCTCAAGTCTCAAAATGATACATCAAATATACAATGAATCTCATGATCAATATAAAGATAGAAAAAGGAACAAAAGATAGCATGGACCTAACTACAGCCTTCCCCCTCATCACTAGGAGGAGGAGGAGGAGTAACATCTGCACGTGCAGGAGGCACTACACCATCAAAAGCTCAAGCATAATCAAAGAACCTTGAGACATGTTGAGCTAGAGGTACTGCATTTTCATATACTACATAATAATGAGTAGCCCAAGAGGTATGATAACAGGTCTCATCTCGCTCTAACTATACGTCTTAGGTATGATTACTATATTATAATACAATTATTATATATCATTATATATTATGATTACTGAATATCATTTATCACCTATACTGCTAACACATACAACTATGGTACATGTAGTTGAGCATTACTATATTTTCAAGACATAATATAGCTATATATGAAGTTATATATCATTGATAATTCACATCTAGTGTCATATATGGCTCTATGCCTAGCCATGGTCTATAGGTAACATACATAATGTCATCCAAATGAAGTCTCAAATAGTTTGTCTTACCTAGTGTAGGTTGGATCATCTCTCCACAATACCAATAAATATAAATCTACAAGTGTTGTTGTTAGTCCTCAAAGATAGGAACATGATTGTTGTCATTAACTTGTGTTTCTGGCATTGAACGTGATGCTTATTACTTTTATGAGACTGACCATTAGTAAAATTCTTGCAAAGTTTTTCAAAAATATTGTACTTGTCATTACAATTACTGAATATCATTTATCACCTATACTGCTAACACATACAACTATGGTACATGTAGTTGAGCATTACTATATTTTCAAGACATAATATAGCTATATGTGAAGTTATAAGCGCACTATTTATATTTTATGTAGGATTTATGCCCAGATTGAGATATATACAGTTGTGTCAGCATTGAGATTGAGATTTATAAGCGATTGTGTCAGCATATGAATTTAGGATTTATAAGCAGTTGTGTCAGTTATATCTTATGTAAGATTTATGCCTAGATTAAGATTGAGATTTATAAGCAATTGTGTCAGCATATGAATTACATACCTTTTATCAATAGATAGATTAAATTGAGCTAGTTGAAATTGTTGATACTGAAGTTGAACCCTATATTTGCTCATTAATGTACTAGTAGTTAATACTATTGCATACCTTTTCAGATTTGCTGGTGTACTTTCTTCTAGATTTTTTGGTGTACTTTCTTTTGGACATTCCCTTTTCTCCTTTGCATCCAAAATGAACTCATTCTAGTCGCTCACTAAAACAAAGGGAGGATGCTTGTACTTCGGGTTTAGGATGAGGCTCTTTCTATATGTGTCCCTCAAAACCTTAAGATGTTTGGAAGATTTTTGTAACAATTTATTATGATAAAAAATATTACTACCAAACTCATGATCTATATCTTTGATGAGCTCTTCTTTAAATTTTTAATCTTGGCAGTTCCACCTTTTAAGAAAAAACAAAAAAATGTTAGATATAGCTAGTATAAGAAAAGACCCAAATGAAAGGAAAAATGTTACACCAATTAATGATATGAAAAAAAATAGTGGGATAAAATTAGTTCAGTTATGATCTTCCACCTTTTACGTATGGTGGGCTCGAATCTTCGCAGCATGAGGTCATAAAGCCTCCTATAAAATGTATCATTTCTTGCAAAAAATATCATGGGATAATTAATAGTAAGAACCATTAAAATGAATCATGCGAAGAATAATTTTTATAGTGAATAAAAAATACATAAAATGAGATACATTTCATCTTTTTAGTGATCTATTTCAGGGTTGCAGGATCAACTTGACCAAAATTGACCAAAAAAGAAGTTTGGAAATTTTTTTAAAATGTCTAAAACTAGTCAAACTCTACCAGGGTTCTATTGCTGATGTTTTGAAAGTAAAAAATGTACTGTGACTATATTAATCGGTATACCTTGAAAAAAAAATATAGTGCATAATACATATAACTTTCCATGACCTTCATTTTTTGTCATTCTTAATTGATGTTATCACTAATCATACCTGGGATCTTAGGACATTTCAAAGGCATTGATTCATCATCGTCAATCAACAACGATGTCTGCATAGCTCTTGTGCTAGAAATATGGGTAGCTCCAGGAAATGACGATGAATTATCACCAATACATGCACTATAATCCGCATTTGGTAGAGTACCAGACAGTGCATCTACTACCACAAAAAAAACAATACACTATGTGATGCACCCAAGATTAAAGTACATATTATCAACTCATAATTAACACAAAACCAAATATAGCAAAACAAGGATTTACCAGCTAGACGTCCCCTTGTTGCCGACATTGCAATTGGCAATCTCGTACGAGCATCCGTCAACCTCTTAGGAGTCTCCTGCACTGGATGACTTGAACAATACATTGTTAGCAAAGACATTCTAAAATAATAAAAGTAAGAGTTAAGAAGTTTTGAATGTTTGAAATAAAAAATTCCTTCTAACTTGTCAACTAAAATATTATTTTACTAGTGGCAGTCGGAGCTCTGCTACTACCGGCCTGATCACATTGTCCTTGACGAAGTTGTGGATCAGTTGCCAAAAATTCCTGTATAACAAGAATTTAGTAGTTAAAGTTTCTTACAACTCTTTAAAAAAATTGTATCAATAAAGTATTTTTGCCAATATTACATATTTTAGTTCACAACATAAAAGATTATAAAATACAAATCTTTATTAAACTTTTCTTATAACTAAATATTCATTGGAGCTTACTTCATAATGATGAGCTTGTGCTCTCAAATCTGATAGCCTCTTCATCATCTCCTCGGATTCCATATTTGCCTCATCCAAAATTTTCATTGCTTCTAAATTAACTTTTTAAATTTTTTTCAACATTTTTATGAAATTGGGAGTTTCAGCAATATCCTCATTAGAAGGCATAGCTAGTGGCTCGACACTTATTGATACTGCTTTACCCTTATCCTGAACATCAAATTGTGAGAGAAATATCAGTAAAACTATCATAAAAACTAAAAAATTGTAAATAAAATAACATAATAATATAACATTTTTCAACTATCTAATTTGTACAATTTCAAAAAGGTTTACCCTCGCTGAAGAAGGGGTGGGAGTAGCATCCTGGTGACCTCTATCATCTGTCGGATCCATATCGTCCTATCACAGAGATTAAACATAAAAAACTCAGCTAACTGAAAGCAATAGACAACAAAAAAAAACTTATTAACAAAATGGTAAATAGTACTTACACCGTAAATAAAATAACATAATAATATAACATTTTTCAACTATCTAATTTGTACAATTTCAAAAAGGTTTACCCTCGCTGAAGAAGGGGTGGGAGTAGCATCCTGGTGACCTCTATCATCTGTCAGATACATATCGTCCTATCACAAAGATTAAACATAAAAAATTTGGCTAACTGAAAGCAATAGATAGCAAAAAAAAAACTTATTAACAAAATGGTAAAGAGTACTTACAGCCCTCATGATAGTAACTTTGTTTGTATCTATGCAATTTAAATGGTAATTGATTAGTAGTTCTTCCCCTGCACTTATTGATTTTATTGCACAACCAAAAACTTCATTCCCCTCATGCGCCTCAAATATGCAATTGGGTTGCTTACTAGTTGAAGAAGGTCGCGTAACATTTATAAAACCTACAATATTACCTATTGCTTTTGGTCTCCCATCAATGTACATAGCAAATCTTTTACTTTGATCATTTTTTTTTCCTTGTATATAATTAGCTGATACCTCATACCTACACATACTTTTTTTATACTGAACAATCTGCATCCAATCATTGTAATTGTAATATGGACTGACATACTTGAACAATTAGACAACTTTTTTGTAACCTACCTTTATCCCATCCATGGAAAATAGGCCCAAACCATGAATGCGGATGGAGCAATGCGATATATCCTCTCATTAACACAAAAATCTGTGTTAATTGGAGGTAGCTCATTGGGTACCCATTCTTTCTCAATGTGTGAGTATCGAAAGGGCACCTTGATGTCGCCTTTGGTCTCATCATCATAAGAACATGACCCCCCATTAGCAAGGAAAAATTGCATGCATTTATCAAATATTTTTGTATTCTTTTAACCTCTAGTTGATCTCCCTATTTTAGCCGTACTACATGTAGAGCTTTCATCTACCAATTCCTCATTTCCCTCATTCAATGTAGATAGATCTGACAAGTACCTATTTGGTGGGTCCTACAATCCATCAAATGGAAAGTGAAAGTGACAAATATAAAATGTGGTAAGTTGAAAGTGATTATACAATTATATTTCTATACGGACCTTCTTTGTCTATATATACATTATATGATTATATAATATGTCTATTTATAACATACGTGCTCAATGATAAACAAGAAGAATATAAGAAAATTATGTCTATTTATTGACTTATACTTGCTGATCCATGTCACTATGCATAATCCACACCAAACGGGTCAAATTTCCTGTAGTCAATTGACTGTTTGCAAAAAGGGTGACAATTAGACACAATATAAACATTGGTAATTATAAATAACATATGTTGTAATCATTAGAAATGAACAAAATAAATATGTAATCGAATTTCCTGAATATGTTAATCATTTACTTTAAGTTAGCTAAAAATTACATGATACATGTTTTCTACAAATAACTTAGAAGACAACATGAACAATAGGCAACATCGCAAACATGAACAAATTTCCCTTATATATGGAATGCAAGATCGTCAACAGAAGGGGTGATGATGTACCTGTAGTCAATTGATTATTTGCAAAAAGGGTCATAATCAGACACAACATAAACATTGGTAACTATAAACAACATATGTTGTAATCATTAGCAATGAACACAATAAATATGTATCAAATTTCTTGCATATGTTAATCATTTATCTTAAGTTAGCTAAAAATTACATGATATGTGTATGCTACAAATAACTTAGAAGACAACATGAACAATATGCAACATCATAAACATGAAATTTTTTACCTTAATATATGGAATGCAAGATCATCAATAGAAGGGGTGATGACATTTGTAGTCATTGATTATCTTCTTCTTCTTCTTCATCATGATCATCATGATCGCCATCATCACCATCATCATCGCCATCATCATCACCATCATCGCCATCATCATCGCCATCATCACCATCATCATCGCCAACATCACCATTGCCATCATCATCATCATCACCACCACCATCATCATCATCATCATCATCACCATCACCATCATTGTCATCACCATCATCTTGATCTTCATCATCTGCTTCTTCATCATCTTCAATATCTTCTTCTTCCATAACATTATACTTTATCGGCCTTCCTCTTGGATCATGTCTAACAAAAAATGACCAACCCTATTTATTTGGAACCTCTGAGTAAAAAAGTTGCTCACATTGGCTTGGAAGAACATAGGGCTCATCTCCAACTGGCTCAAACGACCTTGTATTGATCATTGTAAATCCATTATCATGTTGAATAATTGTTCTATCTGGATCATTTTGCATTAGTCGTAACCTGTACCATTTGACAATGAATATAACTACTTTGAAGGAGTTAAATTCACAATCAATTATATCATCCAAGATGCCATAGTATTGATTTTGAGATTGTTGAGGATGTATGTCATTTCTAGATGATATATTGGTGACCTCAAAAATTGTAGTTATCCCAGAATCACAAGTTTTCTTTGTGTCATCCAACCTTTTAATGCAAAATTTGAGGCCATGATAGTACATAGCTTTGTGGTGCTTGACCTGCAATTCTTGAAGTGTGTGTAAATTATTTGCATCATGAGTTGATATGAAACATATGTCAAGTTATGATCATTAATAAATTTCTACATACCTCTCCACCTCTTAAACCCTTTACTAGATCAACTACCATCAGCATAACATTGGAATCTCCATTACGATGAGCTTCTATAACCAATGAAGAAACACCTTCCCATATTAATGAGCAACCATTTTGTTGACATCGTTCAATCCATTCCATCATCCAATCAAGATTATTCGCAATATACAAATGTATTGAATCCCACTCTCGACCACCTGTTTCAAAAAAATACACCAATTAAAAATAACTTATATTGAATATTTATATGAATTAATTAACTACAATAACATCTTAGATTTACCTCTCACTTTCCTTGATCTACCTTTGCCCATCAAGTACTCCCCTTCGAATTTATTAATTGAGTTGGGATCCCAAATACGATCTACATGGATGTTTGCTGCAAACTTAGGAAGATATTCAGTAATGTACACCATGGTCTGGTATACCATATATCCCTCCACCATAGAACCCTCAGGATGTGCTCTCTGTCGAACCAAGCCTTTCAAAAATTTCAAGTGCCTCTCAACCATCCACATTGACCTGGTTGGTATAGGTCCACACAATTCAATCTCCTCAACTTGATGTATGAGGTAGTGTTCTTGTGCATTGAAAAAACTTGGAGGTAGACACTTTTGCATTTCACACATCAGAAGAGGAATTTTTCTCTTCCAATATTTTATATCTTCTTTATTTATTTCTTTAGATGACAACCACCTCATGTATTTTCCAAGATCATATATAACCTGTTTGACAGTGTTGGGAAAGTGGTGTGGGAGAGATAGAGGTAGAACGTACTGCAATATTTTTAAAATGATCTTGTCAATATTTTATAAAAGAATGCAATTGAAACTACATGTAGTATATAAATATATAATGAATACAAAATAACATGAATTACCTTAATAAATTTATGCCAATCATGTGTTTTCAACCCTGGCCCAAATTCACTTTTATTTGATATGACATTGTTTATGTTCGTAGCAAATCCTGTGGGAAATCGTATTTTTTTTATGACTTCTTTTATAGCATTACTCTGCTACTCTGACAATAACCAACTAAGGGCACTTGTATCAATTTGGTCTCCATTATTATTTGGTCGAATACCATTTTTCATTGCATGGTTGGATTCTTCAATGTCACTACAAGTTTTGACAATTTGATCTTTGTCACGCCTTCCATCCAAGATTTTCCATAATGTCTCTGCTACATTCTTTCCAATATGCATAGGATCAAACAAATGCACAATTGAGAGTTTCTCGTAGTATGACAACTTAGTAAATTGCGTAGGATAAATTTTTAGTCCTTTTGGAAGTTGGAAATTGATGTCTTGACGACCTTCACAACCATCAATCACATCATTAGTAAAAAAAACACAATATCAAAATATAAATTTGAAACAAAAAGCATCAAATGGAATGTCATTACCTCGACGATTTATTTTATTGTATGCCAACTTCCATAGCAGAGGTGTCATTCTTTGTAGCTTTGATGTAGTCTCTTCTAGACCATTGAAGAGATGTTTTTCAGTAATTCGGTACTTATGATTTCTGTACAGAAAGTGTCTATTCTCATCAAACACCTGCTTTCTTAAACTTTTTGAATGACGAGATTTTGTCTTTGGACCATAAACTAGACATGCAAATTTACCCGTTGTCTGAAGACCTACAAGATCGTGTATAATTAGATTAAATGTTTTAACTTTGACATACCAAAAAAGAGGTGTCAAGAAGAGAACATACCACAAAAATGTGTTAGCCCAGGGGCATCGTGTATTGTCCATACAAGCATTGCATTGCATGAAATTGTCTTTGTCCTATTGGTCTACAAATGTCATACATAGTAACCCCATTCCATAAAACCACCCACTCATTGATAAGGGGTTCAATATATATGTTGATATCTTTGACTTGGTACTTACCTAGTTGAATGAGCAAAAACATTACAAAATTATTTTGACCATTTCATGGATTAGTAATAATAAATTAATTTAGATGACCACTAAATCAAAAAATACCTGGAACAATTAGTGTCAACATTATGTGCTCTCTCTTTATGGACAACCAAGGAGGTATGTTATTGTTGATAACAAAAATAGGCCACACTGAGTAAGTAGATCTCATCTCTCCATAAGGATTGACACTGTCTGCTGCCAATGAAAGCTTGAGATTACGAGGTTCTTCTTTAAAGTGTGGCCATTTTTCCTCTATTTCCTTAAATTTTGAACCATCTGTAGGCATTCACATAGTGTCATCTTGACTTCTATTGCATGCATGGTAATCCATAAATTGTGCCAAGCTATTGCACTTAAATAATCGTTGTAGACATGGAATAATGGGAATATGTCGAAGAACCTTGCGAGGCACCTTTTTTGTTAATTGATCTGATTGATATCTACTGATATAACAAGTAGGGCATTGTGTTGCAAATTCATGCTATTTATGATATATAATATGATCATTCAGGCATGCATCTATTGTTTTATACTCCATTCCAATATCTTTCATAATGGCAGATAATTCTCGGTACATGCGAGGTTGAATGTTTGATGGTGGTAACAAACACTCACCTATCAACCTATGACCAAAAATATAATTTCTTAATTTAAAGAATATTAATTGCTACATGAACCCAATGTTAATTGTAAGGGAAATATGAGTAAAATAATGAAAGATGGCATACCTTAACATACGTGTCATTGCTACATTGGATAAACCATTCATAACCTTCAAGTTCACCAATAGCAATACAGCGGCAAGAAGAGTTGTTTTGGAGCCTTCATATAGGGACTAGTGTGCCTTCTCAAGTAAAGGTACATCAAACTCTGCATCATCATCACCATCATCATCATCATCATTATCATCTTGATCATCGTGATCATTTTGATCATCGTGATCTTCATCATCCTGATCTTCTTCCATGGTATCATTACCTTCTACTTCAATATTCACACCTCCATGTTCCCTCATTTGGAAATCTTCATTCTTTGAATTGTCATGGTCCATAACATGAAACTTAGGGATGTTGACCTATATGAAAATGATGACCTTATATTAAGCATGACCATGATGTCATCATCAAATCATGTCTTATGTAATTTATAAACTATTAAAATACATACCAATGGGTGATACTTATTTCCCCCTTCAATGTGACCATGTTGCCTACAATGTTGCTCAACTATTGTGATTAGATATCTTTGAGTCTTTAAGCCCTTACACATTTTGCAAGGACAATAACATTTTTCATCACCTTTTCTTTTTAAGTTAGACCACAATCTAGCAATTGTCTCCCTATTTTTTTGTGTGTTGATATTGTTAGACATGGTCTTTCTTGAATGGAATGACTCATTGGTGGAAGAAGGATGATTTGTTTGCAACCTACATATGGATTAGTAAGAGGAAGACACATAAAAAGGAGTTAGGTCTCTAAACCAAGTAGGAGTTAGGAAATGCTGGAGTGGGGTCAGCCCAAGATATTTTGGAATCTTGAAAAACCTGGTAAAGGGTATCTGGAAAGGTGAAAATAAACAAGTATTTTTACAGCTACAAAGGAGGAATCAAGAACATTATAAATAATGAAGAAGAAACTTAAATCCATACAACTTCACCTCTATTTAAAATTTGACCTTTCTGCAAGTGAAATATGACAATATACAAAATTTCCAATCACATTTTCACTTAAAAAAGAACACCAAATATAACTTTTGTACAATATCTTCTTCAAATTCTTTGCTATCAGATTCTTTAGAACTGCAAGCTCCTGTGCAAAAAAAAGATGAGATGTACTAAGTAATTTTTGATGGGAAATATTTAAACAAATCAACTATCAATTTTTTTTTTTATGAAATTCAATTGCTTTATTATGTACTGAAGACTTGGCAAGATGTTCCCAAGTCTATCTATAGAATGCCTATCTACATGGTTGTTTGCAAATAGTCTAGTATGGTGCTGCTTTTGAACAACAAAAAATGTCACTGGGGCTGGTAATTTGGCTCAAGAGATACACAAGCCTTTTGACACCACAAAACTTTTAGTTCATCATATAGCATTCAATTGTCTTCTTTAACAAAATCCAAAGAGAATACAAACAAACTAATGAGCCGTGTCTATCTCAATTGAATAGCAACTACTATAGTGAGTATTAGGAAACTGAACTTGCGAATAGCATCCAATTCATAATGTATTAGGAAAGTGACCTTGCTAATTAGTTTAACATAGATTGGCAAATAAAAAATTCATAATAAAAATCTGATTTTTTTCCACACTTGTTCAAACCATATAATGAAACAACAAAAAATAAATTTTATACAAAGACCATATTGAAGGCTATCCAAGTTGAAAGTGAATAAATGACCTTTATGGGGTGCTATACCAAGTGTAGCAAGTATGTGAGAGCTTGAAGATGGGGTTAAATGAAATTGGGAGATCTTAAGAGTTCTCTCTCAAATTTTGAAAAGGTTCTGGAGGTTCACCCTGAGAACTGTGAGAGCTTGAAAGCTGTAGGCCATATATATGCTCAACAAGGGCAATGAGAGAAGGCTTTGGAAATTCTAAGAAAGGAAACTCACATAGATCCATGTGATGCTCATTCCTTTATTAATATGGGTGAGTTATTTGTATCACCAGACCCCAGTGCAGCCTTAGATTCTCATAACACAACAAAGTCTCTTCTGAAGAAGAGTAGAGAAGATGTACCCATTGAATTGTTAAACAACATTGGGGTTCTTCATTTTGAGTGTGATGAACTAGAGTTGGCTCAGAAAACTTTCATGGAGGCATTAGGAAATGGCGTT
This sequence comes from Cupressus sempervirens, assembly GCA_028749045.1. Taxonomy (NCBI): domain Eukaryota; kingdom Viridiplantae; phylum Streptophyta; class Pinopsida; order Cupressales; family Cupressaceae; genus Cupressus; species Cupressus sempervirens. The sequence continues at coordinate 927,824,820 of CM053785.1, read as the reverse complement.
TGGGTTGAATTCATCAATAAAAGCCCAGGTATCAATTCTGAAGATTTTCCCGTGTGTTTAAAGGATATGGAATTCTTCCATCGATAGAAGAAGAAGGTGTTTCACTTGAGTTGCCATGGGATAAAGTGACAAAACTATTTAAATTGAGTTTCTTTTTAAATACTATTTAAATATACTTTAAAATATGAATTTATCCACGAGAAATCCAATGAATATGTGCTCCTGCATCATAGACGGAGATGCTGATGCAAGGTATGATGTTATTGACTTCCCTCTTAGCGCCCTAGTCCACCAACTCATACATGAAACCATACTATTTAATCTTGCCAGGCTGTTTGAACAGCTACATGACACTGAAAAAGCAAATCTTTTGTACAGGCTAATATTGTTCAAGTTTCCTAATTATGTGGATGCATATCTATGACTTGCAGCCATGGACCAGGCTTGAAATGAGAGCCAACTAAGCCTAGAATTGATTGGAGAGGCACTTAAGGTGGATAAAACCTTAGTAATTGTGATTACCATGCTTGGCAACCTAAAACTAAAAACAGATGACTGACTTAAAGCAAAAGAAATAATTAAAACTGCACAAAATGTATCAGATGGTAAGGATGCTTATGCTGACATTTCTCTTGGAAATTGGAATTATTTTGTAGCTTCACACAATGATAAGAAGGATCCAGCTGCAGAGGGAATACATCTTGATAAGGCTAGGGAACTATATTGTAAAGTGTTGGCTCAGAGACTTGGAAATGTCTATGCTACAAATGGGGCAGGCATTGTGCTAGCCGAAAGGGGTCATTTTGATATTGCAAAGGAAATTTTCACACAGGTTCGAGAAGCTGCAGCAAGAAACATCTTCATTCAGATGCCTGATGTGTTGGTAAATCTAGGACATGTTTACTTTGCACAAGGACAGTTTGGGCTTGTAGTGAAAATGTATCAAAATTGTTTGAGAAAATTCTATTTTGGCACTGACACCCAAATTTTATTATATTTAGCTCGATCACATTATGAAGCAGAACAGTGGCAAGATTGTAAAAGAATAAAATCATCAATATTATAAATTTCAATAATAATAAAATCATCAATATCAAAATGTACCTCATCCTATTATGTAAAATGATGTGGATGGCTCTCCTAGAATTTCATAGTTTGCATGTGATCTATTGGCTAGTTGATTGTACCAATTTCTTCTTTATAAAATATATAAATATCCTTATTAGGAAATCATATTTCCAATATTAAATAAAAATGACATACAAATAGCTACAAATAATAACTATTATTTTTCCCATTATCCTTGAGCAGTAATAAAAAATTACTTCAAATTATATGAGAACTCTATGAGGGTGGAATGTACGATCTCTACAGCAACCGAGAACTTTGGATGGTTTGGTCTACACTAAGTCATATTAATAGTGAAACAAGAATGTTTGTGACATATGAAAGAAATCCAATTTTGGAAATTATACTTTATGTGGCTCCATATGGGATGCATTGTGTGCAATTACTCAAGGATGTCATAGAAAAAAAGAAAGGAACATAATGTTCGAAGATAACTTGAGAATTATATTTTTTTGAGTTAAAATGATAGTGAATCATCTGATTATAAGGGAAGAGCAATTAATATTACAAAGGCACTGAATTAATTAACAAACATCTACAATTTTATCTTATTAAAGAGTCAACATTTGGTAGTATGAATAAGATAAAAGACAAATAGGGCAAGTGGGGTATATATATATATGGGGTAATGTACTCACTATCATGGTCAAATATTAGTTATGCTGCAACATGGTAAATCATCAGATCTAATATGGTCACCTAAATAAAAATCTTAGAAACATAATATTTGTGCAAGGTAAACTCTGAACTGATGGTTATTGTATCCAATACTAAAGAACATGCATGATTATGCATGATTATTACATCAAATAGTTCTATCTATGAATAATGATAGGGATATTTTAAATGCCATTACATGAACACTTGAATATTCCTATTAAACCTAAATCAATCTTAAATGAAAACAATTTTATCTTTGTCAAATCTATATAAGACTCTGATGATAGAAATATAATCTCTGTCAGTAAGGTATATAATATTCCCATTGTTGGAGAAATTTCTAGAAAAAATAGTAGGATGTTTACTACATGGAAAGACTGCAAAATCCTTGAATTGGCTTTGATGAACCAAATATTATAAGGCTCTTTCCCCTTAGATGAAATAGATAAATTGACCAGTAAGAGGCAAGCATAAAGATGAGTTCAAAGTTATTGAAGATTCCATAATCCCCATTTGGTGCTACAGAATTAGGACCCATCTAAAAAAATAGATGGATAATTAAAGGTGTTGTAGAGACTCGTACAATAATCAAGCATTTTAAAGATAAGTGCAAATATCTCTAAAGTGGAAGAGAGAAATCACATCCTCTATGTTGAGGAATGAACTAGACCCCATCAATTTCATAATAGGGGTTGAAAAAAAGTCCTTTCTTAGCATCTTGAATGAAACCACAAAAATCACAATCCGTGAGTGTTGCTTTGCCCACATGATTTTGATTAACTCACAATGTCATCTACATCCCATCCCAAAAGATTGTGCAAAGAGGGTCGCTTGAAAGATGCGTTACACATTTTGTTTACTCTAAATACCACTTGTGTAGAATCTTCTACATATATTCATCTATTATAGGCTTGCATTGACAAGAAAGCCCTTGTAGAGGGTAAGAAAATCCATTTTCATATCAATGACAAGGGACCTTTATTTTCCAGAAACACATTTTTACAAAATGTGATTATCAACATGTATGAAAAGTGTGGAAGTTTAGCGAATGCTTGAAACATTTTTGAATTCATGGGTGAACCTGACGTCTTCTCTTAGAATGTTATAATTTCAACTTATAGGAAGCATGGGTTTCCTAAAGAGGCATTCACCCTGTTTTACCAAATGCAGAGAATAATTGTCCAGCATGATCACTTCACCTTCTCACAACTCTCCCTGTACATTCCTGTATGGGTTCTCTGAAACATGGTTTGTAGATCCACAATAGATTACTTAGATGTGGATTTCAATCTAATGTTGTTGCGATGATTACCCTAATGGACATGTATTTGAAATATGGAAGCATGCACAATGCGGACGAAGTGTTTGAAGAAATGCCTCAAAGAGATGTGGTAGCATGGAATGCAATTATTGCTTGCTGAAAATGAGGGTTTTAGTAAATTGCTGAATCAAATGCACCTATCAATCTGTAGCAGACGTGCCCTTGTATTAAGTCTTGAGCATTTATCATGATTTTGTGTTTTTGAATTCCATTTGTTGCATTCTGATTTTGTGGTTCCAATTTAAAAAAAATTGCTAACACAATTGATGGATAGGTATCCAATAACACCATCCTAATTTAGTACCAAAGGTTGTGAAACCCCTTAGAATAATAGGGGTCTGCTGTTTCACCCACAATGGTCGACTCGGAACCGACAGAGTTAAAGGCACCACCAGAAGCATTTGAACTGGTCACAGCTTATGGTCGGTCTGCTAAAATACGAGATCAAAAGGGAGACGCTCTTCTAGATCATAGAAAAAAGGTTGCTTCCAATATCTTTATTAGTAAGATGTCTTGGCCAAAGAAAATTCATTTTGGGGCCAAGCCCAATAAGTTTCAAAGCTTTTGAGTAAATCTTGTTTAAGGTTTCAAGCAAATGGGGATTAAATAAACACATGATTAATGGATTCTTTAGGCTTTTCACATTAAATGTACATGTTATCAAGAGAAAATCTTCTCCAATTTAGATTGTTAACTGTAACGATTTTACCTTGGCAAGTGATTAACCCTTGAAAATTTGATGGAGATTGGACTCGCAACCCCTCATGCCAATGTTGTTGGAAGTGAAGGAAGTGGTGGGATGGAGACCGGACTCGCAGCCCCTCGTGCCAATGTTGCAATGTTTCAATGGAGACCGGACTCGCAGCTTTCCTCGTGCCAAATGAAACGTTACAGTTTTGCCCTTTTTTTTGGTTTTATGTTGCAGTGTGTGTTGCAATTCTAACAAAATAATTTGTCACAATTGTGACCAACATAGGCATGTTATTAAAAAAAACAAAAAATTTCTTTATAATGCGACCAACCAACCCATTTAAAAAACTTGGTCACAATTTTTTGTTGCAATTTAGGGTAAAATGCACTAGTGAGACATGTTGGATGTAAACTTCTTGCTTCAAATATATGAAATATTATCTCTCTAGATCTGAATCTTATTCCTCTTATTCATTTTCTGCTATGTGTTTGTTTGCTGGCTTTCTGGATCACCTCATTTTGGGGTACAATTGGATTAGCACTGCATCACCATGTGAGTTTGCATATTGTAATTTTGTAATTCCATGTTTTTGATGACAATAAGAAGCTCATTTTTTTTTTTTTCTCTATTTAGGTTTTCTTTTTTTTTCTATTGTGTGTTGTGGTATTAAGGGGTGCACCCTTCATCAAGTTATATTAGAGCAAGATTTCCTAATTGATAAATAGATCATAGAGTGGGAAGTACTTTGTACCAAGACTATAGTTTGGGTTTGGCTTGTGGATAGATCACTAATTGTGAGGCAATTTTCACTACAATTTTAATAGAAGCAGAAAAATGTCTCATAATAAGAGTTTGGTGTTGGAGGTGTTACACTTGAGGTTTGAGCCCTCTAGAAGAAAATAAAATCATTACAAGAACATATGTGCAAAGGGATGAATCTCACCATAATATATGAGAGTGAGGATGAAAGAGAAGGAGAAGGACAAATTGATAGGGGAGAAGAGGAATTTTTGAACCCAAAAGAAGAAAAGGCTTTTAGGGCCATTTTTGAGTTTGGAAAAGACCTAAATTGAGATTCTTGCATTATTTAGCAAATGTTAACCCAAAGGAATTGATTAATTGGATCAATAAATTATAGGAATACTTTGAGTATGAGGATATTGAAGATCTAGATAGGGTAAATTTTTTAAAAGCCATACTGAAGGGTCATGCAAAGATCTGGTCATAGAAATTTTGATTGGATTGAAATAGGAAAGAGAAAGACAAAATCACCAAATGGGATCTGATGATAGATATATTGAAGCAACAACTCATTAACATGGATTATGAGCTTGATATACTAAAGAAAATACAAGGTTTGAAGCAAGCAAGAAGATCTATTCAAGAGTATATCAAAGATTTTTACCAAGTCCTCATTAGAACAAAACATGCATAAGCTAATAAGGAGAAAGTTTCTTGTTATCTTAATGAGTTAAGGAAAAGAATTCAAGGGGAGCTAAATCTGATTCAAATGACCAATATTCAAGAGGCATACTATTTTTCCCTAAGAGTTAAGGGAAAGATAAATAAAAAGTTTATAATAACAATAATAGTAGAGGTCATGGTGGAAGATATGGTGAATGGTCTTATGGAGTCCAAAATGATGATCAAAAGAAGAATAATGAGGTTAGCTATAGAAATAAAAATCAAAGGGGATGGTGTAAGGAGGGTTATAATAGGTAGGGCCTAGGGCTACCTAACTATCCAAACACCTTGTTGATTAAACACAATGGAAGAAAACACACAAAGACTAGAACCAAAGAGAGAGAGAACAAGGAATTGTATTGATTCATCAAAATTTCAGCATACATGCCCAACTATAAGGTCTTCTAGGTTATGGCCAAATACAAAAATACAACTTCAAGATGTAATGTATGACTTAAACTTTGCAACATCTTCTCTAAACTCTCTAAGTCCCTTAGCCTCCTAAGTTTTTCTCTAGATTAAACCAAATGCCTCTACTTATACTTTCCAAAACATCTTATAGAACATTCTAGAACACTACATAAAGAAATGTCAGCGTCAAAATGGTCAACACTTATCCCTAGACAAGATCCTCTCATTAAATTCATGATCTAAATTAAAGAAGCAAAACATTGGCAACTCGGTCAAAGGACCCAAGCATCATCAACACAGGTTCACTTGGCGAATGAATAAATACTCTTGCAACACAAGAAGAGCTTATTTCACACTAAACTACTTGGACAACATAGAAACTTGAAAAGTCAGTTGGAATTGTAATTTAACAAGGTCTAAAAGAACTCAATTAGAACTCCAACTTGACAAGGCCCAAAAAAACTCAGGAAAACTAAAAGAATGAACAAAGAAATTCTAGGATTACAAGGCAACCTAGAATTCTCCTACATCAAACAACTAGGGTTGAAAGAAATGATTCTCCTAAATCATGCAATTGTCACAACCTAAGCTAAATATAAATTAGATTGAGAAATCCACATAACATCTTCAATTGGTCTATTCTTCCACTTAACTAGATACTCATAGTAATGTTTTCCTCTTGTGCTCTTACCAATTCTCTAATCCACTATCTATTCAACCTCTTCAATATATTTCTTAGGATAATCATATGATACAACAACTTTATCAACTGGCTCATGATACTTATATAAATCAGCAACATTAAATATAGGATATATATCCATGTCATTAGGTAAGTCAACATCATAAGCATTACCACTATCAAATTTCCTCAAGATCAGACAAGGTCCAAACTTCTTCATGTTTAACTTACTATATGTTCCAATGGGAAATCTACCTTTCTTCAAATGAACCATCACCAACTTCAACAACATGATGTCCTCTAAACTTTTCATCATTCTCCTTATACTTCTAATTACTTTGTTCCAAACTCAACTTCATTTCCTCATGTAAAGACTTCATAACACCAACAAATTTTTTCCCTTCAAAGCTTCTCTTCTCTTCACCAGCAACAACACTTAAATATGATATTCCTTTAGGATACATTCCTCTAACAATCTCAAAAGGTGTTTTTCCTATACTCCTATTCACACAATTATTATATGCAAACTCACCTTGTGCCAATGGTAGCTCCTAATTACTTGGTTTATCTCCAACTAAACATCTCAACAAATTAACCAAGGTTCTATTCAAAACCTCTATTTCTCCATCTATCTATGGATGGAATGTAGAACTAAATCTTAACTCAATAACCATCTTCTTCAAAAAATTCCTCCAAAATAACCAACAAACTTACTGTCTCTATTAAAAATGATACTTGTTAATCCATGCAATCTAATAATATCTTTGAAGAAAATATTAGCAACATGCTTAACATCTATTGTCTTATTACATGGTATGAAATGAGCCATCTTGGAAAATTGATCCACAACAAAAAAATACGGAATTATACCTATTTACTATCTTAGGTAAACCAAGAACAAAATCCATATTGATGTCACTCCAAGGTTTCTCAAGAATAGAAATAGATTTATACAATCCATTATTTTGACTCACTCCATTTGAAACTTGAAAAACTCTGTCTAATCAATATAACACCCTTTTAGTTGTAGGATTGAACATCCCTTACCACCAAAGTACTATGCTGATTTTCATTAAATGTCAATCCGGTAGCGTGAACTTGAGATGATGTTTGCAAAGTATATGCTCTAGTTTTCACTAAAAGTCACTACTACTTTGAATGTAATAACCATTAAGGAAATATAGTTTATCCAAAGGAAATACAACTATCAAATACTTGGAAGGAAATTCCAATTATTTAGCCATCCATCTATGCACCTACTGCTATAGGAATAGTGACTAGTTCTGTTTCCAATGGCTGCAGGAGCAACAATTCTAACTTTAACTTAGAAAATTGAGTCTAACTCCTAATTACTAAAGCAAACTCCACCTTTCGTGTGGCCCCCCATAGAAGAATGAAGGAAAGACAAACTCAGATAAAAGTGTAGAAACTCAGCAAAGGCATGTATTCATCCAATATGCAGTATTACAATAACTTGGAAAAATTATAAGATGTCTATCAACTCTATCTGTCTACTCACTACCTCGCCTCATAGATATAGACGAGGTCTTATTTATAGGGAAGAACAAAAAACTCCTAAAACTATGACTTCCTCATGAAGGAAAATCAGTTACAACTTAAGACTGCAAACATGCAATCTGAAAGACATTAATTATCCCTTAAATTTCCCACAAATATAGATCATAGAAAATGCTAGATTTTCTCTTTTATCTGTCTTCAAATAGCTTTCCAGGAATCCAAGGATCGTGCATTGCATGTTTAACTGATTGCTTTGATGCTTGCTTCCTTGCTCAGCCACTTTATCAGGTCTCACTTTGTTATTCATTAAAACAAGTCCCTTCTGAATTTGCCACCAAGTCTTCTAGCTACAATGGTGTCATAATGCTTCTCCTTAATGTCATCAATGCCTTAGCGCTATTCTTTCATAGTTTGTTTAACTCCTGCTTAGCTTGTATCCTGCGATCAACATTTAATACACACAAGACGTCCTGCAAACATTTATTTTCATTTATTAGTTTATAAAGAAAAGGCATTAATTATTCAACTAATAGTTTTTTCAATCTCTTTAGTTGTAGGAAGATCTACCCATATCAAACATTCATGAAGAAAGATTTTTACCACAAAATGAACCCCTTTTTAAATATAATTCTGATTATCATTTTATGCCATATGTCCATACTTTATACATCAAAAGTTCAAAACATTTATACCAAAGGATGATAAATTTTAGTATGTTATAGACAAATGTTCACAAAAAGGGCTAATAAAACTTCTATTTCTTCATGTCATCATTTTTCCTCCCAACTGTCCTGAGGCCGGTCTCTTCAGCATCTATAGGTTTCTAATCCTCATCCACAGTCTGAGGTCATTGGTGATTTTCTCCCTTGATTCATGAGCTCTGTAATTAAAATATCCACGATTTTGTTTCAACCTTTCCCATTTTTGTTATTTAGTAGTCATGTTATGTTCAGAAAACAAATCATATTTTCCAAGCATAGGATGCAAGAGTATTGGCGATTGGAAACAAAGAGGTACCCAATAATTTTTTTGATTTCTTCCCAACATCAAATACGTAGGCATCTTGCTGATGGCCAATTCTAGATTTTGGGGAGAGTGCAACTCCCTTGTTTTTAGGTCTTCTGGCAATTGAATCCATCTTTGAAGAGAAGCTTGTATAGCATCAGGGGCATTTGCATAACAATGCTACTCCCAATCCAGAAATGCCTGTTCGCGGACAAGGTAGATTTTGGCAACAACACTTCGATTATTGTTAACAAAAAGCCAATCAAAGAATACTCTGTAAGTGTTTTGTACTTCTGGCTGAATGTACAATGGTTCAGATATTTCTTTTTCCCTATAGGGAGTAGCCTGGTTCTCTCGACTGATCTCATTTTGCATCCATGACATAATTGCCCTAAACTGTACATCTCCCACATATAACAATGAATTCCAATCTTTATCATCTGGTACAACAAGATTATGAACATATAACTCACAGAGAAGATTTTGTAGAGTCATTGGAACTGAATTAAATGTTGCATAAAATTCCTGGGGAGTGTGTAAGGAAGGGTTCAACCCTTGAGTAATTCAAGACAACTAAAAATTAATCATTTTCTCCTTTAGGAATAGTGTGTAAACTGGAGATGGGGACCTACAATTTACAAGCTTTGGAATGAGCTCTGTAATCTTTGTGACACATTGCTATAGGACCATAATTTCATTATCCTTTTCTTCAATTTGCTGTGCTTGTTCCCTGATAGTTCTGAGCAATTGATTCCTTTCTAAATCCTAGTTTGCTTTTTCCCATTGAAACTATTGGTACAATCTAAAGCTGGCTATTAACAAAGTGGAAATGTTTGGTGGTGTATGACGATGAACAATACATCTATAATCTTCAAGGTGGTGCTCAGGATGATGGTGGTTAGCATTGCTGTCATCCTGAGAATGTTGATGTTCAACAAGGCTTTTATTTTGACAGGCACCAGTGTTATCAACTTTTTCTGAAGGGGCGATGGCTACAGGATAGGGTGCAATAGTTGTTTTAACTTGAAATGTTTCAACAATTTCCTAAACCATTTCTTCTGCAATAGACGAATATTCCTCTGGTGGTAGATTATCAGTTTCTCCCGCTGGTTGTTCAAATCTTGACACTATTTCTTCTGAGGATTCTATGTGACTATCAACATTAATAGGGTTATTTGGTTTTGCGAGAATTTCCTCAAGATCATTTTTATGTTTAGGAGTAGGTGCTATATGCTCTGGTGACTGTGCAGGTGTAGGTACTGGAGTTTCAATATCAATAGGTGGTATAGGAGGCTCAGCAAGTGGCGCAGGAGGTTTAGTTCTTAAATTTACCCCAGACATTCTGGTGACTCACCGTGGAGTAGAAATTGGTTTCTTACCCTTATCAATAGATTTCCTTTTATTTGGGTTATGTGCAAGTTCTTGTGATACTGAAGATACTTCTTCTGAACCTTCCTTTGCAGAAACTGTGCATGATTTTGTCTTCCTAGAAGTTGAGACTTCTATGGTCAAAATTTTTCTCTTTGCAGTTTTAGGCATAGAAGCAAAAGCCAAAGCTCCTTAAGCCATTCTATATACTACTTTCTTGACTCCTACAATAGTTTTCTCTCTTGTCCCTACTCCTTGCCCTTTAGGTCCACCCCTTTTAGGTCCCTTTGACCTTAGCTTTATAAAATCATCCCATGTTCTTGTTGTGGTCTCCACAACACACGCCCCATTCCTAGTGAGGAATGGGGACCCCCTACTTTTTTTGACTTTTAGACTCATAATTCGAATTAGGAGAAGAATTTTTGTTTGAAAGTTGAGTCCAAAAATCACAAAAAAAAAAAAAAAAATCAAAAAATTGAAAGCCACAAATTTTTTTTAAAAAAAAAAAATATATATATATTAAAAAAAGAAAAAAGAAAAAGAGAGAGAGAGTTGAAAAAAAGCATTGCACACTTATTCAACCTGACGCCATGTGCCCACGCCCAGCACCCTGCCTGCATCTAAGCTCTCATGCGTGCACGTCATGCACAATGCTCGCGCCCGTGCCTGCGCAAATGCCGCACACTATGCCAGCGTGCTCATGCGCACGTGCATTGCCCACAGGGAGCGCCACACATGCCGCGCACCTGTGCCTGCACGCTCATGTGTGCGCGCACCAAGAATTGCACGCCCACGTGCTACGCGCTGCCATAGTTCATGCATGCACGTGTGCGCATGTCCAAGGCACCTTGTGCACAATCGCACCGTCACGCTCGCAAGGCACTGTGTGTGCTTGCCAAGCTGCCTTTTCACCTCCAATTTTTCCTGAGTATCCATGAGAGGGGTTTAAAATATATCATTTAAGTATAAGTTGACGTATATTTAATTTCTTATAAGTTGATGTATATTTAATTTCTAAGTATACATCAACTTATAAGAAATTAAATATACATCAACTTATACTTAAGATATATTTTAATATATGCAACAAATATTTTGAGATAGGTTTCAGACCTCCCTAGGTTAAGGTAAAGATTTTAGGAAATTTCAGGACTTCAAAAATCCAGACTTAGTCGAATTTTAGGGCTTCAGAAATCCGAAATTAGCCAAAATTTAGGGCTTCAAGATTTCAGACTTAGCCAGATTTTAGGATTCATCTCCAATTTTGTTTGAATGGCTAGTGTGTCTTTACTATGCATTGTTCACTCTACGGACTAATGCTTGCTTCTTTTGTAGGTAAAAATTGCATCCTCAACTTGTCGAGATCACAACTTTTGACTCGGGCCTCAGAATGCAGAACCGCTTACATTGTTGGAAAGAAGAACTGAAGATCTAATTTTAGTTCGTAAAATAGTGAGCCTTCAACTACCCAATTTTAGGGACTGACAAAGGTTCTAACTTGAAATTTTGAGCAAAAGACCTCCAAAAGGTCATTTAAAAATGCCTAGAAAATTTGTGAAAAAATATGAAAAAGTTGCAAACATTTGATCATCTTGGATAATCTAGATCACATGGTTTCTCACCGAGAAGGATTGGATAGGTGGAGAGAAGACAAAGGTCAAAGATACAGAGGTTGGACACATAAAGAAAATTAGGTTCCTCATCTTATGCAGCTTTTTGGGACAAGATTCAACGTAGGTGCCTTGAGATTTTTGATTGAAGTAGAGGGAGTGCAAGTTTATGAAAGTAATTGGCTATAAAGAAGGTGTAAATCATCAAAAAAGGGCATGGAGCATATACAAAAAGTGATCTAAAACTTCATTTGAGAAAAACTCAAAAATCGTCTTCAAAATTGAGAACTTTGATTTTTTGGCGAATTGAACTCCGTAGCTCTGCAGTTCTGTAGGTACATAGGTCTGTAGCTCCGTAGGTCCATAGGTACGCAGGTCCGCAGCTCTGCAGGTATGCAACTCTGTAGCTCCACATTTTTGAGCTCTACAATTCAGAGGTGCACCGACAGTTGACTGCTAGTTCCAAAAATATCACTTTCCATGCTTTGGGAGTACATTCTGATGGCAAGTTAACTCCAACACACATCAAGTGAAGGGCCAACTTCTATTTTTGGTGTCTCCATGCACTTCTACTTCAACTAATGGCTCCGTCCTACTTTCTCTCTCATGCTTTCATTGTTTTTGACATGTAAAGGGCTCATGCATCCAATTAATGGATAAAATATGGATGGATTCCCTCTAAGCACCAGTTAGATTACCAGTTTGTATATATTTAGTTTGTTTTAATGTTTTAATTTTTTTTTATTGCATTAAGATATCTCTCACTCTCAACACAAATTGAGGAGACAATTTCTTATAAATACCCCATTGTAAAATGTAAGGAGGGTCGCCGTTATTATGCAATAAAGTTATGCTTTTGGTGTTAGCGTTTGGAGTGTAGTTATTCTTTCATGAATGTGTCATTGTTTTGTGAATTTTATTCATGAGATTGTGATTGAGCCAAAGGTTGCATTGTTTCTGGTTGTGCGATCTTTTAGTTCTGGTGTTTGCTACAGATATATGAATTTCGTTGACGTAACGAGCTTGAGAAGAGATCACCCGATTGTGTCTACATAGCTTTTTGTCTTGCATGAGCACACTTTTTGTAGCCTTGCAATTTGATGAAGAGTGAAACATCATTTGATTTGTTAAAGATTCTCACCAACGATTGCATCAATGGATTCTAGGAAGTGTTGCTCCTATTTTCATTGGTTTCCTACCAATTTCTTCAAAGGTTTAACTCACAGCGTGTTGTGTTCTATAGCTTATTCTATTTAGGAATTTCACTTTCAAGTTATTTAATTTCATGTTATTTGCTTTTAGTTTCATTATTTGCTTTCCTAACCCCCCTATTAGAATAGGACCTCATAGTAGCTGCATTGTTAGAGTTGTATTCATTGAAAAAAATAGAAAATACAAAAATATTGTTCTTTTGGTGTGATATTTTGAGACAGCAAACAGATTTTACTTGATTCAAAGGTAAAAGAGTTTTTGGAACTAGCAAAGACCTCCTTGTGAACATTCACATTTATCTTCTACTAACTGGATTTTGGTACGTCGCAAGACAAACATTGAACCTTGGAGCGGATCTTTAAAAAGATTTACTTTTCAAGAGAGGAATTACACTATGGATTCCTACCATTGACCTCGTGAAAAATGAATTCCCAATAGTTCCCAAGTGTTTCCTAGTCAATTCCTTTTCAATTATAGCCCTAATCAAGCAATGGTGGGATATCGACTGGGTTTTTCCTTGTTGTGCATAGGTAGCTTGCCTTTTGATGATATTATAAAGGAAACTCGAAAGATTTATAGGACAATCCCTATGCCACAAACCACTTAGAATTTTGAAATGAACAGCATGCAAATAAGAATATCTTCCTTCACAAGTAAAATATCTTATGATAAATTTAGCAGGGTGGATGAATTGCAGAGGGAGAGATAACTGTAATGTACCTTTCTTTTTGTTTTCCTCCAGCCAAGGATCTCTCAGTACTGAGAATTGCTCATTTTCTTGTTGTGCATCTATGTCCTTTGTCCAACATTCTCCATTTGTGGGTAACCCAGAAACTTCTTCCACCACTTCTTTAGTGAATTCTACCCGAATGCCCTTAACAGTTATATATCCATCCCTCAATGTATTATGAAATTGGAGCACAATTTCTTGATCAAACTGCTTCAAACTGAGACAATAAGCTAGCCATCCTCGTTACTGAAACAAACTACATGTTACTGGGTCTGCCAGTAAGACTCTATGATCTGCTGGTTTATGCCGCTGAGGTTCTCCACCCATATTTTCAAAAAAAAAAATGCTAGTACAAGAAAATTCACTGCAAATTATTTTGAGAGTATGGGTGGTGATAGCTATAGGGGTTTCAATAAAGGGAAATTGCAATACTTCAATACTTTCCAAACACCACATCCTTCAGTACTTTCATGACCACATTTTAATCACCAAACCATAAAGAGGATAAAGATCGTGCTCAAAAACATATGACATATTAATGAGGAGTTATGCAAAATCATGATTTTATGGTTAGCCTTCTTTACATTATTTCACACATTTTGGAAGTACAAAGGAGTGTCAACTCATTACTAAAATGACCCTTCCCCATACATCCTATATGTCAACTTAAGATTTCCTTGATTTTGCATTCATGATTTCAATTTTCCCTCCCCCGAACCTAGCAAAGACCCGAACCTAGCAAAGACTGGGTCCCACCAGACCATAAAGATTGCAAATTTCAAAAATTGAAATAATATGCTTTCCTAAATAAATAATAAATTAAATAAATGCAAAGGGGTCAAGTGTGACTTACCTGAGGTGCGATAGGAAGGATGGTCCAAGAAGTGCCTTATGAGAGAAAGAAAGTGAGATGGCATGATGATGGAATGACAAGAAGATGGGATGGAATGACGTGAAAAAGGAATGAATTTTTGCATGAGCACAAAATTTTTATTATGAAGGCCATGAAAATAAATTCAAGGGGCTACAGGTGTCTGAGTGGGATCCTCAGACAAAGTGGCTATAGGAAGAGATGTTTCTGTTGTGGTGAACTGTTGAGGAAATTCTTCCTTGGTTGTTGGTTTATGATATAACTTTAGGCGACGCCCATTAACCAGGAGTTTGAATTTGACTGGATCAATTGTTGACAATTGAACTGCTCCATTGTTAAAAATTGTAATGATTTCATAGGGACCAAGCCATCAAGTTTAAAATTTGCCTTGGTGATGCTGATATCAGGAATCATATAGGAGTTACCAATGACCAACATAGAATTCTCTGTCTTTAATGAATTTGGCATGCCATTGCTTTCTTTGACTTTGAATTAATTCTGTGTTATGAAGAGCTAATTTTTGCCATTCATCCAACTCATTGAGATGCAAAATGTGATCTTGTTGTGCTGTAGGAAGGGTAATATCAAGTTCCAAAGCTGTCCGCAGAGTTTTATGTTCAAATTCAATAGGCATAATAGCTGTCTTCCCATAAAGGAGTTGGAAAGGCATAAACCCAGTAGTGGATTTCCATGTTGTTCTGTATGCCCATAAGGTTGCAGGAAGTTTAGCTGCCCAATCTTTATGATATAAAGACACTATTTTAGTAAGAATATGTTCCAACTCTCTATTTGTCACTTCTACTTGTCCATTGGCTTGTGGATGATACGGAGATGATTTGCCATGCCAAATTTTATATTCCTCCATGACTGCTGCTATCAGATTAGATGTGAACTAAGGCCCTTGATCTGATTGTAATTCTCTTGGAACACCAAATCTGGTAAAGATACATTTGTATAGAAACTTTGCAACATTATTGTCACGGGGATGCTTCATGGGTTTTTCTTTAGCCCACTTAGTAACATAAACAGTGCAAACCAATATGTAACTTTTTCCTTCTGATGGTGGTTCAATAGGGCCAACAAAATCAATTCCCCATTTATCAAATAGTTCTACTACTATCTATGGCTACAGAGGCATTTCACCTATTTTTTTTGGTCTACCCATTCTTTGACATTTATCACATTTTTTTTTTATACTGAGCTGCATCCTTGTGAAGTGTAGGCCAATAATAACCTGTATTCAAAATCTTTAATGTAGTCTATTTGTTAGAAAAGTGTCCACCATAGGGCTCGTCATGACAAGCATGAAGAACATCATATGTTTCATCCTCTCTAAGACATCGTCGTGTTACCTGATCTGGTCCAATATAAAACATGAATCCTGAGATCCATGAGAAATTAAAATTCTTTTCTACCAACAATCATTTTTCTTTTGTAGAGAAATGTGGAGGAGTTTTGCCAGTAGTTAGATAGTTGGCAATGTCAGCATACCAAGGGTTTTGTGTTGACAAAAGGAAGAGATGTTCATCAGGAAAGCTATCTTCTATGGCTGCAGGATCATCAGGTGTTTGAAGATGAGACAAGAAATCAGCTACAACATTTGCTTTACCTGGCTTGTCAATAATGGTGATGTCAAATTCTTGCATTAGTAACAACCATTGAGCCAATCGTCCAGAGATTGTTGGCTTGTTCATCAGATATTTGATAGCAGAGTGATTTGTATGTACAAATATTTAGTATCCTGTAATGTAATGTCTGAATTTATTCATAGCATAAATTACAACAAGCAGTTCTTTCTCTGTCACTATCACTAGTACATTTGACCCTATTTTTAGACCAAAATTTTTGACCATCTATTCAAATGGGTCAAATTGGTCGGAATAGGCAAAGAAAAATGTCATTTTTAAAAAATTGATGCCCGTGTTGGTCAAAATTTTGACCAACACGGGCTTCATTATGTTAAAATGAAAAGTTTTCTATTTCGTGCCCTGATTCATTGTTACGGCGAAAAGACTTGTATGCTTATTTCTACTTCCATGGCACAGACTGAAATGGTATCCGTGAACAAAATTTGCACCCTCCCTGTATGGATCATACAGGATATTGAAGAAAAATGGCGTTGAAGGGAAAAGCAAGTTCTTTATGTGCTTATTTATGCTTATTTCTGGTTCCATGGCACAGACTGAAAGGGTATGTGCCATCTAGGGTTCGTCCTTACTGAATCTCGAATAGTTTGTGCTTTGTATGGCTGAATCATCAGGCAATGATGGAATTGTGGGAGGAATCAAAGAAAGAAATGGGAGTTCGAATGAAAACTTCGGCTAAAGAGCATACTTCTGTTAAACCAACTTATAAAGCAATGGTTACAGAGAAAGTATCAACCATACCAAAGTCAGAAAGATTTGAAGGAGAGCTATGCATTAAACAAGTGGGTAATGGAGGAGATAGAAGCCGACATGCTGACGCCAATGGACATCGAGCAGGAGCTGGAGCTGGAGACACAAATATCTACTGAGACAACGGAAAGCATGGTGAAGGTAAAGTCTTGTCAAAAAGTATGACACCCACCCTTTCTTCAATCCTTATAATCTTTCTTCCTTAGACCATCTTTGTTCTATAATAATGAGGGTTTACAAACACATTATAGGCATATGCATCTCTACCCAATTATACATAATAGTTACAAACTAATTGATTATCAAATAATATCTAGGCAGTGATAATACCACAAGAGTTGATATAAGAATAATATATGTTGTAAATGACAGCTTGAAACAAGAGGGGGATGTATATGTTCATACCAGGTATGTCTTGATTGTCTTTGTTCAGAGTTCAATTAAATATTGCTGCTGAAGAGTTCTGATTGTGCTTCTTTATATGGTTGTATAAACTTTCTGTTAAAACTTAAAATGCCTTTTTTTTTCTGCTGTCTGTATATCTTCCTTATTTCCCCCTTTCATCCTCCCTGTTCTTGAATGGTGAGCTATATATATTTATTTGGAGGACTTAAGGTCACTAATCCCTATTGTAATCAATGTCTCTTTTGAAGAGACACGTCTCTTCTCCTAAATAATTGCTAACCATCCTGAATGCAAGCAGTCATGTTAATATTCCTCAAGACCATCGATATCTTAAAATATTTTAATTACTTGCCTTAACGCTATTGTTTTCTCAATTAATTATTGGCAATTAAAAAAGAATATGGCTTCTTGCATCCTAATCATATATAATTGGTGGTATCATTACGGTCTCATGACACTTGGGCCTTAGTAAAAATAATCAATCTTTTTGAATTCAATGGATAAATTGGACATTTAGATTGTGATTGCATTAATTTCAAGCTATTAACCCTAATTTAATTTTAAAAAGTAATTTAATTCCATTCTTTTTGATGAGAGATGGGTTTGTGTGAATCACTACTAATGAAACATGGGCAAATGAGTTTGACTCAAAAATTACACAGATGAATCCTTATAGCAATATCACAATTTGAGTTGCTGTAGAAAATATCTTCTACTTAGTATTTTAATTTTTATTACTTAGATTTAACTACTGAATATTTGCGGTTTACATTCTTTGTTAAGACAACAATGATGATGGTGATTTATGCTTTGAAACTTGTGATATGTGCAGGCAGGTGTGGAAGATGGGTGTGATAAGTTAGTTGGAAATCTTCTCTACATGGTTCATCACATCACTTAATTTTCACAGAAAAAGTTTTCTATTTCATGCCCTAATTCATTGTTATGGCGTAAAGACTTGTATGCTTATTTTTGCTTTCGTGGCGCAGACTAAAATGGTATCCGAGAACAAAATCTGCACCCTTCCTGTATGGATTGTACAGGATATTGAAGAAAAATGGCATTGAAGGGCAAAGCAAGTTCTTTATGTGCTTATTTATGCTTATTTCTGCTTCCATGGCTCAGACTGAAAGGGTATCCATGAACAAAATTTGCACCCTCCCTATATGGATCATACAGGGTATTGATGAAAAATGATGTTGAAGGGCAAAACAAGTTCTTTATGTGCTGCTCCAGCACATTGATTTCCTTCCTAGACAGATCTTTAGCAACCTATAGCACAAAGGGGATTGAAACAACATCATCAAATCGAGAATAAATAAAAATGCAAGGGAATGGCATAAATAACAAAGTGAATGCTCCTGTACTTTTTCATCATATTAAGTCCTCCATTTTGGAAGTTCTATGTCTCTTACATATTTTGTTCTATGTAACTTTTAACCTTTGTGCCTTCTACATCTGCTATATAAGCTTTCATTGTCAATCTTTTATTAGATACTATGATCTTTATGTTTATTATTGTGAACTTCATTCAGTCATGTTGCACTCTTACCTTCGAGTAACCCATTGTTCTTTTCATTTCATGAACTCTATCTAGCCATGGTTCACAATTTTTTATTGCACATGGATAGCAAACTATCATTGATTTTCTATTTCGTCATTATTAGGAAGACTAGGTTGTGAAGTCAATAATGATTGGGTTTTTTTTTTGTAGGGTGCAATTCAGTCTAATGATTCTAATGTTCAAGAGAAGCTTCTCGGATACCCATTGGATGATTCTAAAATATTGGAGCTTGTTACTCGATAAATTCATGGAGTAGGTACAAACATTTTTCTTTTTCTTTTTTGGCATTTCTTAGCTCATGCTTTTGACTACTTGTTATGTAACTTTAGTTAATGCAACACAAATCCTAATACATGCTATAACTATCAGAAGAATTATATATCTAGTGGATTATTACTATGCATCTCATATACTGTTTAGTATTACATTAAAAAAATTCATATTCTTTTAGGTTGTTCAAGATTTTTTCATTTAGTTATATTTTAAAATGGAAATTTTGAGTTTTTTTAGTATATTTTTAAAATATGACATAGTCATTTCCTATATCTTGTACTAAACTTTTACCGTATCCCAAATTGTGTCCCAATCTCCAAAATTGAGAGAGCTTTTCACACCCAATCCCCTAGGTTCTCTACTAATTGAATGAAAGATACTTCTACCCTTCAAACAATCGAATTAAACCCTTTGATTTCTCAATAAGAGTGGCTCCCTGTCGAGGCCTATCTATTTCAAAGAGTAGTTGGGATTGCTAAGTAGCTGTAAGCTATTACTGAATGGTGTGTTGGATACCACTGAATCTTCTTTTGTCTGTACAAAGTTTTTTGTGTTTCACAGGTTTTCTAACTGTTATCCATTAGGATAGTGATTAACCATAGCCACCATTCCATCATTTTAACTAAGTAAATTGATTAACTTGGCCCTAGCTTTATGTTTTGTGCCTATCATCCATAGTGCAACAACAAGAAACTTGCTAAAAGATCTAATTTTGGCACAAAAGGAAACTTGGTTTGAAACTTTGATGTATACCTGTGCACTATTCCAAAGATCTTATTTTAGTACAAGAACAAGGAATGTTAGCATAAGTTGTAGAATCTATGTCTACACATTCCAGTTTCATTTTACTAAATGTTTATAGATCCCTTCAACTAATCCATTTCATACATATCTTGTAATCATTGCATTCCATGAGAAGACATCATGTAAGTTCTTATATTGAAAATTGTAACTCTTCTTGCTATTAAGTCCATAGTGTTCAAAATACAATCTCTGTTGAAAAATTAGATTCCTT
This sequence comes from Cupressus sempervirens, assembly GCA_028749045.1. Classification (NCBI taxonomy): domain Eukaryota; kingdom Viridiplantae; phylum Streptophyta; class Pinopsida; order Cupressales; family Cupressaceae; genus Cupressus; species Cupressus sempervirens. The sequence goes on along the minus strand of CM053785.1, from coordinate 927,804,496 downwards.
TGAACTACATGGTTTTGTTAGATCTAGATACACTCATCTACTTAATCAAGTTAAATGAAATCCTCTTGGAGATAACAAGACAATGACCGATCTTTTACTTCAGTTTCAAATAATTCCCACTGTGTATGATTTTAAGATGGCTCAGAGTTGCCAAAAGTGTTTAACTACACTACTACATTTGATCTCATTTTTCTACCAAAATTTTTGAGCATCAATTAAAAAGGTTTAGGTTGGTTAGATTGTAGAAGGAAATTTTTCTCTTTTTTTAAAATCTAACCCGTGTTGGTCGAAATTTCAACCAACACCAACATGTTGGTCAAAATTTTGACCAACACGAGCTTTAACTTTAAAATAAAAAATCATTTGACCGAGCGCGTGAAGGAGCTGGAGGATGGTTAAGGGTTTAAGTTTTAATTTGTGAATGGATTCCCTAAAATTTTCCAGTTAAAGTTTTGGTGAAGAGGCAACATTTATTCATAGCCACATTGCAGAGGGGCAGAAATTGATGCAAATGTTGCAGAGGCAAGCACATCAACAACAACAACGCATAGAAGGTTTGTTAAATGGTTCTGCTAATGGGTTGGTTGGTAATGATCCTCTCCTCCGGTAGAACCCAAGGATAGAAAATGCAATTGCAACAAAAATGTACGAGGAATGACTAAAGCTACCTCATCTGAGAGATTCCATGGATGATGGATCCCTTAAGGTGTTTGATTAGTTTATGCACCCATTTGAATACTTATCAAACTAGTGCATAGTATGAACAATGGTACTAATTTAAACACATAAAATGTGTGACTTCATTTTGTAAATCATCATTAAAAGACAGTTGTATGGTTGCTGGTACATTGATTTCACAGAGATTTGGAGATAATGTTGGTCAGTTATTGTATGCATACCAAACAACAATGCTAAAGGAAGAAAACACACCTGGGTAGCCTTCAGGGTATATAAATTCTCAGCACAAATTCCTATGTCAAACTTACACTAATTCATGTATTTACAAGTAGAAAGTGTGAATTGAATTTTAGTATTTGGTTCTAGTATAATGGTTTTTCATTTGAGTTGAAACTTTTTCTTGATGATTATACATTTGGATTAGAGTTTTCTTTCCAAATTGTATTTCTCACCATGTATATATGGCCTTAGTTCCTTGTTAATTTTCATGTTGCATGTATAGACAAGTTTTACATAGCACTGGAGGTAAAATGTCCGCTACTCTCCAGCAAGTCCAAGTGCATAATCAACAGCTGCCCATAGCCCCAGAGGTGTGTAAATGCTTTTCTTGTTCAATTCTGTTAACTTTTATATATAATTATATAATTAGGCCCTTTTGTAAGGATATTGATGTATTGGAGGATATTCAATGGCACAGGACATCAAACTAAGATGAATGCAATACTTGGTCAGAGATCTAGTGCCTCAGAAGCTTCATTGTTTGGGGTACTAGGAGCGGGTCACTCAAAAACAAGCTTACTAAGCCCAAGTTTGATGTCTTTCAAATTTAGATCCAAAAAACAAGTTCAACAATCTTTTAAAATGACTATCTAAGAAAGGTTTGGTTTGAGAGTGTTGAGGGTAGTCTCGCTTTGAGGCTGCCCCTACATATTTTCACTTCTACATTTAACCTCATTTTTTGACTAAAATTTGTGACCATCAACTAAATAAATTTAGGGTGGTCAAACTATAAAGGCAAACATTTCTTTTTTTTTTACATATAAGATCCATGTTGGTCGAAATTTCAACCAACATAGGGCTTATACATACACAAAGGAAAAAACCATTTGTCATTTTAGGTCTTTCTCGCACTCGATTTCATTTCAGGTTTTCTCTAAATTTTTGTATGGTTTTTGCAGAGGGTAGGGCTGGTCTTCAAAGTGAATCTGCCCCTTGCTACGACTACAAGAAAATGTGGGCTGGTCTTGAAAGCGAATCTACACCCTGCACCCTGGTCGAGCTTCTTCTGGAAAATGTGGGCTCTCTTTCCTATCTACTCAATCCTCATTGTGAAGTTTATGGCATTCGAGGAGGGTCAGTGCACTATTTGCCAGGTATTTCATTATCTTCATACCCATAGTTAGAATATAGAATATACAGTTGCAAATTCTTTCCCTTTCTATAGAATTTCACTTAATTGGAGATTTAACTGCAGTGTTTTTCTGAGATCAAGTTTTTAAGTCGATTGTATCTTAAAAATATGAGAGCTTTTTTAAATAGTTCGTAATAATTTGTTCATATTATTTCTATAATAGATCATAGAATATAATAGATCTTACACAATTGAATTCAGAAGTGTATGATTATTACAATTAGATCTCTCTAGTGAACCATCATCAGAAAAAGGATGTGTCAGATATTTATTTTATTAACCATGGATTAAGTAACTACATGTCCGAACATAATCAATTTGCCTAATTGTTTTCAAAAGAATCTTGCAATTAGTTCCATCTTTTCTTGTTAAGATAAAAAACTTGCTGCAGTAATCTCCTAAATCAGAAACAGAATTCAAGTCTATTAAGGCATTAGCTATTAATTGGAAAGGTTTTGAATAACTAAAAGTTCACCTAAAGATCACTGCAAAAAACTTAGTAAAATTCTTTGTTGAGATGTAGGTTAGAGAAAGACGTGCGCTTGAATTACTTCTGGACAAGATGCATAAAGCTTATTTGTGTAAGGAGTCAATACATCTCTGTGATTGATATTTGATTTCTTGATTCCGTTGCATCTTAAACAAGGATGATTATAAGGGATTGTGATGGTCCAGGTGACTCTTTTTGCTGTCCATTGTGGTGGATGTTTCTACTACCTACTAGCACGACGATATCCTGACCCCAAAAGCTCCTGGATTGGTAATACATACCCAAACTTCAAGAAGGAAAGCCTCTGGACTGCATATGTCTCCTCCATGTATTGGTCTATAACAACCTTAAGCACTGTTGGGTATGGAGATCTCCATGCTAAGAACACTAGAGAAATGGTTTTCACTATAGCATACATGCTCTTCAATCTTGGCTTACAAGCCTACTTGATAGGCAATATGACCAATCTTGGTGTCCATGGCACTCGAAGAACATTTAACTTTGTAAGTATATGCAGTAATAGTATTAATTAGGATGCATATTAATAACCTAGTATATTGCTTTTCTATGTAATTGCTGATAGAGTGCTATGTTAGATGGGGTATAGAGAGATGCAGCAAATGCTGCCTCAGATTTTTGTGATAGAAACAAACTGCCACATACACTAAAAGAACAAATTCTTGGACATATGAGGCTCAAGTTCAAAATAGAAGCTTTGTAGCAGCAAACTGTAGCAGGCCTTCCCAGGGCAATTGAGTTTGTCATAGCTCAACATTTGTTTTACTCAACAACGTAGAAAGTCTATCTCTTTCATGGAGTTTCAGATGATTTCATTACTCAGATGGTAAATTAATCACGTTTTGCTAAAAATTTGTTAGTATGGGTTTAGAGATTTTCACAATCTATGTTTATATCATTTAATTGGTTTAGAATTCAGTTTGTGTAATTTTTTATATCAACATTTTAGATTGCATTCTATGATCTATTAATCAGAATGCTAAGAGAATGAAAGAATATGTAAGATTATAAGATTGTAAGGTTTACAAATAACAATCATTTGCTTTGCCTCATAAATGGATTAATGATTACCTCTTATACCAATTTAATTTGAACTTTTCTCTATAAGGGAAGAGATCTAATAGCCATCTAGGTTAATTTTGAGCACTTAGATCTCCTAAGCTGTAAGTTGAATTGTGTTGATTTTTCCAATGTAGCTTTGTAGGTGACTCAAGAGTTTAAAGCTAAGGTTTTATGTTTGGGATCTCTTAGAAGCAATGGAGTGTGAAGTCATTGAAAAGTGTCATTTTAAAACACTCATCCATATTCCAATAGCCCCTCACCAAAAAAATAGTACTTTTGGCACAACTGGACCAATCAGCAACCAAGAAAGATAAAAAATGATCAACTATTAGTACGTGTGTGATCGACTATTAGTACATGTATTATCAGCTATTAATATATATGTTATCAATTTTTGGAACTTTTTAAAAGTGACAATTAGGAAGTATCTATCACAAAACCCTCCTCATGATAAATGACCACGTGGTGGCTACTAGATCTCTTCCCCTATTTTGTTTCTGAGATTTGAAATGAATTTTATATCGTTACTATTCTCAATTTCTTGTATCTTTTTCACTTGTGGGTATTTGCGTACTAGTCATATTGAAGTTATGTAAAGTTGTAAGCATTCATCTCTATGTACATTCCTCTTTACAGGTGATGGAGATGGTGGCAGAGTACATTTCTCCTAGAGAAGATGTAATTCTCCAGAATGACATCCCATCTAAGCTATATATAGTTGTTTCTAGAGTATTTGTAAGTTACATTCTCACAATCTTGCATTCCTTTTCCATATCTATCATGATTCCTACTTTGACACTATTTGGTATGATTCCTGCTCTGACACTATTTAGTTTATTCAATGAAAACATTTTTTTAAACCATGAAGCTACAATCTTTAGGCATATTGAGGGAAGCAATAACAAACCCTCTCTTACAAGATGGTGAAGATAATTTTTACATTCTCTCATTTTCAACAGCATATGAAGAAGCTTAAAGGAACAAATTTAGAGCATTTGCCATCCGAAATACAGGTTGCTTATACAAAAAGTGATGCAAAGTCTCCATTGCCAATAGGCCTTAACTATACAGCTTCAAAAGGGAATGCTCAATTCATGGAAGAACTTTTGAAAAGAGGATCCAAATCTAAAGATGCTGATTATAATGGCTTCGCTTCTCTGGTTAGTTGAATTATTTATTACTCTTATTATCAATGGGCCAATGTTTTTGATCTTATGAACTGATATTTTTGAAAAAATCATATTAACAAGTTGAATCCCCTCGTAAAAGCTTTCTTCCTATAAAATTCTAATGAATAGAGTAGCCTTAGAGTACACACCTAAACTAAATTCCATAAAGTATAACAGTCCCCCTGATCAGCAACCATACTAATCATTTGCATTGTAACTAATTCGTTCTAGAATAAGCATATTGAAAAACTGGATGATTTTCACCATTCATTGTTTGGCATGTTTGAATGGGAGATGAGCATGAATTCTACAATAGGGGATCTAAAAATTAACTCAATCTCCAACTCTTTTTATCCTCAATCAGTTGCAAGTCCACCCAAAAGAGTAACAATACACTTATCTCATCCAAGCACTCAGAAATCAGATATATTACGTGGAAAATTGATTGTTTTGCCTTCATCATTGGAGGAACTATTGCAAATAGCAGGTAGATTCTAGCAATTTGGCATTATATTTCGATTGCTTAGATGTGTTCGTTTACAATGCTTAAACACAAGAGCCATTTGGCCATTTGGTTTCTCTGTCATTCTTCCATTCAAAACACAAGAGTTGACCCTACTATGTGCCTCATACATATTGCAACATAATGCACCTTCCACCTCTACAAAATGAATAGTTATTGCCTGCACATTATACATACTCATCACCACTACAACACAAATTAGAATTCCCATTGCCTTCGACATCTTTTCTTTCAAGAATATACTGCAAATTGCAATTGATGATTCAATCCATTTGATTCTCTCCCTTTTATAGTTTTAGAAGCCCATGAGTTGGCACTTGATGATGTCAACATGGACAGTGGTGACTATTACAGTGGACATTAATGATTTTATCTTCTATAAGAAAGTGACAATAAATCTTGCTCCCTAAAAGGAAAACATGGAAATTGTGATTGGTATTTAAAAATTGCATAAATTGGTTAATAGAGGGCACAGACTATTTACCGTAGAATTCAACATTAAAGAATTTTGATCCTCTTTGGAGAATAGAAATCTATTCTTAGAAAATTCAAACAATCTTGATCCTCCTTGGAGAACAGAAATCTATTCTCAGAAAATTCATTTGGCTGAATGTGTTTAATGAGTGCTTGTTGTAACAACCATATAACTTAATAGAATTTGTTTGTTTTGAGAGATTATAGGATCAGAGCTTATTGTTTTTCCTCTTGGCAGGTAGACTCTGAATTCATGAATCTTTATCCATAAAACTGGTTAGTTTAGTGGCTCTCCTGATTGAAACAAATCTTAGGTTTGGAGGTAGTCCTAAACTAACTCCATTTTAATAATATTAATATGTTGTCAAAAATAGAAATTAACAATTGACGTGGGATGCACTTCTTATATGACCTCTAAAGCTGCTATGGAGATAATGACCAAGATTTTGACGAACTACTTATGTGACCTCTAATGTGGGTGTGGGGACGATGACCAAGATTTTGGTGAAGAAATTGAGAGGCACCAAAAATTACAGCCAACTATGTCCAGAGTCAACCAATATTCTCCTTCTAGTCGGCTTAATCATTTCTGTATAAAAAAGTTTCTTGTCTGTTCATTTAATCTTTTGTTTTTGATTAATAACTTACTCATTAAAAATTATGTAGATCTTTCACCTCCACATTTTAGCCCTCTTGTGATCTGTGTCTTGCAAAAATGCCTTCGAGTTGTCGAGTCAAGTTCCAAAAGTCAGAAGCTTGCCCACCAGACAATGATTTCATTCTATGTAGCCAATGTGATGAACTTTCTTTTGCAGGCTCAGGTGTGTATCTGTTCTTCCTCATATAGTTCATTCTGAGTTTGAAGTCAGATCCTTATGTTGACAAGTGGATATTTCCTCTCACAGGCTAATTCAAGGTCATTATCTTTCACAATTGTGACTACTTTGCTTCCAAAAATCAATCAAGTATATCAATCTGATCATGGTTCAGGAGATTTTCTTTGTGAATGGAGTCCATTGAGAAGTTTGCTTCATTTTTCCCAAGGCATATTATCCAAAGAGCAAGTGAGATCTAGTTTGGAATCAATAGATACTCACTTTTTGGGAAAAGGCAATCCTACTATTCAACTATCTCTTTCCCAAGTGCTGTCACTTGTAGAGAATACAGATTGTGAGAGGAAATCTGGTGCAGCAACTGCATTTGCATCCTCCATATTATCTGCAATGCTAGAGGAAATAGTGGAAAACTTTCCTTCCCTTGTTACATTATTCCATAAAGTGTTTGGAAAGAACTTTTCTATCTTGTTGGCTTTGTTGTGTGCACACAGAGATCTTTTTGGTAGAATTGCTGAGGCCTGGGATGATTATTTCTTATTGGGTCTGAAGCTTGCTAGATATTTTTATCAGACAAGTAGAGATAATGGTAATCTCCAAGTATATCATGTTGATAAGAAAGACTCTTCTTTGGATTATGGGTTCAAATTTTATCAAATGAGACATAAAAGTACAGAGAAGCAGTCACTGTCTATTTCCATGGGTGGTGGATGTTCTAATGATTCGACTACTATAGCTTTTGTTTCTTTTATCCAATACATACCATTCTCTGTTTTGTTTATGTTAAGTGCAAATTGTTATCAATCAAAGCTTTTGAGCTGCATGTACATGAAAGCCATTCTGGAGGCAAAATTATGTCAAGTTTCTTTTGATTACATTAACATGCTACAATTGATTTTGCATTGGATTTTACAAATAGAATCATCATCAAGCGAAGAGGCAGACTCAAAAGAGAAACTAGAAACTTTCTTTTCTCTCTTAAGGCATCTTCTGATTCATGCTATAGAGGGATTCTGGAGTGATTATTGTACGGATAGACTTGATGCTAGTTTGGATATGATGTCTATTGAAGAAATCATTTGCATAGTTCTAGGTCATCCCGTAATAAACATGTTTACACATAAATGGATGTGCTATTCGGTTTCAAAGAATACCAAAGGCTTAGAGAATTGTGATACAGAGCATGAGGACTTGCATTGTGATCAATGGCAGACAAAAACTGATCAGCCAAATTGGAAGATATTTCTGGGTCTATGCAAGGATAAGCTTCATGTATTTGATAATGGCATACTCAATTTATTGATGACCCTGATGGAGTTTGTGTCTTCCTAGTGTAAAATCAATCGAGGTCACACCTTAAATCAGTGGGATTCATATTGCAAAGCCATTATAGCATCTTCCAAACCTCTCATGATGTAGTCATTTGCAGTATTTAAAATCAAAATTTCTAAAAGAATGAAAGGAAATTCTTATGAAATATCTCCTTTACCTTCTTTTTATGTGCTTTTTGTGTTAAGTCCATTTGTATCCCCTTTCAGTTTACTTGAATTAGTGCATTGGTTATTTTTCAATGACATCTATGAGCATAAGGAAAATGCAACCTCTGTTCCACACCCAAATATCTCTTATTTGGATATTGTACTATATTTTGGGACTGTAGCTATTGATATGTTCCATGCTTATTTGAATCAGGCTAATGGAGATGCTTGCATTCAGAAGTACTTTTGGGATTTGGAAGGTCAAAATATTGATCAAAATTTAGTTAAGGAAGTTTATGTAATTTTAATTCTATATGCCAAAATGATTTTTTTTCGTTAATTGTAATTTTAATTCTATGAACCTCCTCTTCTTTTCCCTTCAAGATCTCATGTCTTACTGTCTGATGTTTCTAAATAGTGGGCATATTCTTATGTATCTTTCCTATGTTTGTGGCAGCAGTAACACTATAAATAGAAAAATTGTCATTGATTTTGGAGCTATAGTTTTATTTTAGACTTGCAGAACCTCTTCATCTAGAAGTAGAACATCACTGATCCAAACTTGGTAGAAAGTGTACGTTTCATTTTACATGTGTTCTAGAAGGTTACTTTTCAAACAATTTTATCTCAAGATGCACTTTTCTTAATGGATAGAATGCACTATGAACCTTTTAAATTGGTAGTTTCATGAATCTTGATTTTGTTTTAAAATAGGATAACAATTCAGTGGATGTCTTGTTTGAGATTAAAATGGTGGGTATATGTTTAATCTAGTTCTGTACCGTATTGCCTACCAGCTTTCTTTAGCACACTGAAAAAGTTCTTTAAATGGCATTCTCTACTTTTTGTTTTCTACATGTTTTGAGTTTTTTGTTTTTGGTGAATTGCTGTGAAAGGAGATTCCTCCCATTATATTGAAAGAAAGTAATTTGATTACAATGACTTCCTATAATTTGGCTAAGATCATGATGCGAATGCCTTGAGTGATGTCTTGCAGTCTTTTGATCTAATCAGGAGAAAATAGATTTCATTGAAGTTTATAAAATAAGCATTTGTTTGCATGTTATTCGTTGCTAGTCTTTTCATCAGAGTGATGCATGCATCATGTCTTCGCTCTTGCTTGCTATTGAAATGCATCCTCAACCAGGCCTCGTTTTGAATCTCTTCTCAAACCAACAAGTGTCGTCAATGCCACAAACCTATAGACTCAATTCACTATGTTGTTGATCACTCTTCTACCACATTCAAATTTGTTGAGTGATTTGTATTTTGTTTAGTAGATGTATTCCTGTTTTAAGCTGTAGACAACGAATCAGAAATAGACTTGGTGAGCGTACTTCAATTGTCAGCTTGGCGAGCTGACTTGGGGAGCTGGCCTGGCAATCTAACATGGTGAGTGGGCTTAAAGTGGCAACTTGGTGGGGCAAGTTGGCAAGCCGACTTAGCAAGGCCACTTAGAGACACGACATGGCGAGCTGACTTGGTGAGCAAGCTCGATGAGTGGACCTAAAGACTGACATTGATGAGGCACTTTGGTGGGGTGACTTGATGACCGAACTCAAAGAGTCAACTTGGCGAGCATACTTGAATAGTCAACTTGGTGGGGCAAGTTGGTGAGCCAACTTAGTGAGTCCACTTGGTGAGGTGAGAGGTGAGTCAACTTGGTGAGCGGACTTAAAGACTAACCTTGATGAGGTGCTTTCATGGGGTGACTTGATGAGCAAACTTAAAGAGTCAACTTTGTGAGCGTACTCAAACAATCGACTTGGTGACATGACTTGGTGGGCTAGCTTGGCGAGCCGACCTGGCGTGCACACTTAAATAGTAGACTTGGTGAGCTGACTGAAAGAGTCAACTCATTGAGGTGACTGGGTGGGAGTGACTTGATGAGCTGACCTGGAGAGTTGACCTAGGGGATGGGCTTGGTGAAAAAACTTAAAGAGTCGACTTGGTGAGTGCACTTGAATTGTTGGCTTGGCAAGCAGACTTGGGGACTTGGTGGGACATGCGGGAAAGCCGACTTGGTGAGGTGACTTGGTGACATGAATTGGTGGGCTAGCTTAGTGAGCCAACCTTAAAGAGTCAACTTTGTGAGTGTACTCGAACAATTGACTTGGTGACATGCCTTGGTGGGCTTGGCGAGCTGACCTGGCATGCATACTTGAACAGTAGACTTGGTGAGCTGACTGAAAGAGTCAACTCATTGAGGTGACTCAGTGGGGGTGACTTGGTGGGCTAACCTAGAGATTTGACCTAAGGGGAAAACTTGGTGAGCATACTTGAATTGTTAACTTGGTGAGCTGACTATGGGAGTTGGCCTGACAAGCTGATATGGTGAGTCGACTTAAAGTGGCGACTTGGTGGTGCAAGTTGGTGAGCTAACTTATCAAGGCCACTTGGTGAGGTGACTTTGTGAAGCGACTTGGTGAGCTGACCTACTAAGTGTACTTAAAGACTGACTTTGATGAGGCGCTTTGGTTGGGTGACTTGATGAGAAAACTTAAAGTGTCAACTTGGTGTGCCGACCAAGTGAGTTTACATGGTGAGTGAGCTTAGAGAAGAAACTCTATGGGGCAACTTCGTAAGCACACTGAGTGAGCCCACTTGCTGGGGCAAGGTGGTAAAACCACTAAGTGAGTCGACTTCGTGAGCTGACTTAATGAGTCAACTTGTTGAGGTGACTGGGTGGGGGTGACTTGGTGAGCTGACCTAAAGAGTTGGCCTAGGGGGCAGACTTGGTGAGCAAACTTAGAGAGTCGACTTGGTGAGCATACTTCAATTGTTAGCTTGGAGAGCTGACTTGGGGAGTTGGTCTGGTGTTCTAACATGGTGAGTGGGCTTAAAGTGGCAACTTGGTGGGGCAAGTTGGCGAGCCGACTTAGCGAGGCCAGTTAGAGACATGACATGGTGAGCTGACTTGGTGAGTAAGCTCAATGAGTGGACCTAAAGACTGACCTTAATGAGGCACTTTGGTGGGGTGACTTGATGACCGAACTCAAAGAGTCAACTTGGCGAGCATACTTTCACTAGTGCATTTGGGTTCATTTTTCGACCTTCATTGATCAAATTTTTGACCCAATTTTTGACCAAATTTGACCAACCCATTGGTCAAAATTTATCTGGTCAAAATTTTGACCAACTCACTGGTACAAGATTTGTCTCAATCATATAACTAATTATATATTTTTCATATTAGTTACTGTCAGTGTTTTTTAAGCATTCTATAAAACAGTTCACATGCCTTGCGTATGATATGACATTTTGCATGCATCCTGCACTCTCTCTCATCCGGCTAATGATGGATTATGTAGAGTGATCTGAAACCATGATGCTAAAAAACACACAATCAAATCCAAAATGAACTTGCACTACAAATGGATTGTGGAAATCTGATATTGGTAAAATTGCATGCATGTCTACTAGGACAATCACAACTTAAACATATATTTGTCCTAGTAGACATGCATGCAAAATTAACAATATTAGATTTCCACAATCCATTTGTAATGCAAGTTCATTTTGGATTTGATTGTGTGTGTTTTTTAGCATCATGGTTTTAGATCACTCTCCGTAATCCATCATCAGCCGGATGAGAGAATGCAGGATGCATGCAAAATGTCATATCATATGCAAGGCATGTGACTATTTTATAGAATGCCTGAAAAAAAATTTACACCTACCTGTTGGTGGAAATTTCTACCTTCATTGGTCAAAATTTCTACCTTCATTGTGTTAGAATCTGAAAAGATTAATAACCCAGAAAACTAGTGCAAAGAGTAAATATCTAAACTATGAATGCAAATGATACAAAATCAAAATAGCATCATAGAGTTAGTCTCCAAGAGAGTAATGCAAATGCTGGAAGAAAAATAGCATTAAGAGGATGCAAAAACAAGAGATACAAATACAAGCCAGGTAGCATGCTTATATAGGCTAGGAAGAGGGAGGAGGTGGCAACACCAACCAATGAGGAGCAACCATCTATCGGACTAAAGATAGCAAAGTATCTTCCCAAGATAGCTAACGGATGCTCACATGTAGGAAGGTGACACCTCACAACCATTCACCTAATAAGACATGCTTTATTAACCTAAGAAAGATTATTAAAAGTGTAGGAAAAACCTAGCAAAATAGGAAAAATAAAAAAAACTACACTAACACCCCCCCATAAACGAAGCTTAGGTGGATGTAGAAATGGGTCCCAGCAACGAGGCCATGTTAGGTACCCAAGTACAATGCAAGAAGATGCAACCTCTGAAAGCGGGGAAAGAGAGAAAACCACATGGGAAAAACCCTCCCCTAAAAAGAGGTAAGAACCTAGTGAAGAACTGAAAAAGTCTCCCGCTAGGGAAATTGTCCCCTAAAATAGGAACAAGGAGTGATCATGAAGAAGCAGCATCACTGAAGCATGAAGAACCGCAAAACTCTGTCAAAATGCTAATCTGTAGAACCTCCATAGAAATAGAAGGCACGAACCATCAACCAAAGAAGCATAGAACAACAATATAACCTCCCCTTAAGGTAGGTGAGGTGACAGGCAGCTAAAAAGATGGGCCAAAAATCTCCTACAACACAGGAGCCAAACTCATCGAGAGTGAGGTACAAACACAAATAAAGGCATGTGTCATCAACACTGCATGAGGAATTAGAGAAAGAGGGCCTATAAGTGGCAAACAACTATCCCCCCATGGCACTTTATATAATAGTGCGAGTACAATGAATCACAATGATGAAAAGGATCCTGAAACGCAAGAGTGGCACTTTATCTCAGTGCGTTGCATAAAAATGCTTACAATGAATATCAACAATGATCAGAAAAAATATAAGTCTGAAACAACAGAAGGTAAAGCCCAAAATGAAGCAACTGAAGCAACAAAATCGATCTTCGGACCTGAAATAAACAGAATATTCACCAGAATGCTAAAATGCAAAAGACTGAATAAGATGTGTTTGGAATAGAATTTGGAACAACAACCAACATCACTGGAAAGAGCACAAAAAGAGCTTTCTAGCGATATAAAGAAGTCCAAAATTAGAGATCGGAAGCTCAAGATACGCCTCCCGGAGTGCAAAATAGAACATCCAGCTTTGACTGCCATAATAGGCAACCAAACTATATCAAAACTCAGAAACACCTATACCAACATCTCCATCTCAAAACCAGCTTTTTGGCACTTCTTTCGGATCGGAAAAATACCTCCGTATGCAAAAGTTATGGCCAAAAAATGAAGGTAGGTCCAAAATGACCCTAGGGAGGTGCAAGAAAGTGCTGATGTAGGATGATGTCATGCTGACATCAGCAAAGAAGGAGATTAAAATTGACGGCCTTTGGCCCGTCGCAGCAAAAAGATGCCACGTGGCAGTGCCATGTGGCAGTACAGATGACCTGTGGCAGGGGCGACGTAGTGGGTCCACGTAGCAGTGTGCCACGTGGCGCCCAGGCCACGTGTCACCCCTGTTGGCGCTGACTGTGCTGCAGATAAGTGACAAAGCATACAACAAGGTGCTGACGGGGCAGACAGTGGTCGAAGCTGCTGTTGGAAGATGCGCCATTGGCGGAGGTTGCTGAAGGGTGGCGCCGAAGTGGCCCGCGGGTGGCGTTGCCGGTGGCCGCGGTCGGCGAGCTGTGCGGCGGCGGCCGCTGGGTGGTGCGGCGGTGGCCGCTGGGTGGCCGCTCGATGGAGCGCGCCGATATGTTTTTTTTAATATTTTTTTTTGACCCTGCGTCTGTACGATCCGTACGGCAGCGACCAGGGAGTCTTCAAAAAATCCCCAAAATTGCCCTGTGTCCAAAAACAACAAGCTTTATATGAATCCTAACTGCAAACAGCATTTCGGATCCAATGGTGATGTCCGCTTGGGCTGAAAGTGCTTCGAAAATTTGCTGATCCCCTAATTTGAAGAAAAATTGCATTCAAATCTACAACTGCCAATGGAGAGAGGTATGGCTGTAGCTTTGCAGGCTAGATTTTGAAAAATATATGGCTTGCATGCAAAATCTAAAAGATACTCAGGGGCTGTGAACAAAATCCAAAAAGCATTTTTCTTGCTGATGAACAGAAGATGTTGCTGCAGTGTAAATCAGATGCCTTTAACTGTGAAAAAATGGCTCCAAAAAATAGAAAACGACCCCAGCAACCAAAATATGACATGCAAATGCTGGATCAGCTTCTTAAGTCCATCAATGGCATGTTGGAACCTGCAAAACTGATTGAAAACTCCAAATATGCAAGTTGGTTGTCAAATTTGAGATTGAAACCTCAGAGAAAAACTGTTTTTGTCAAAACTTTTCTGATTCTCAGGATCATCCAAAGATGCAAGAGAAGAGCATACTTCATTTTTCAAAAAACTACAATACAATTTATTTGCCCCCCCTGAATCTCTCAAATAAGGAAACTAAAATCTACTCTTGCACATAGAAAAGCTCTGATACCATGTTAGAATCTGAAAAGATTAATAACTCAGAAAACTAGTGCAAAGAGTAAATATCTAAACTATGAATGCAAATGATACAAAATCAAAATAGCATCATAGAGTTAGTCTCCAAGAGAGTAATGCAAATGTTGGAAACAAAATAGCATTAAGAGGATGCAAAAACAAGAGATACAAATACAAGCTAGGTAGCATGCTTATATAGGCTAGGAAGAGGGAGGAGGTGGCAACACCAACCAATGAGGAGCAACCATCTATCGGACTAAAGATAGCAAAGTATCTTCCCAAGATAGCTAATGGATGCTCACATGTAGGAAGGTGACACCTCACAACCATTCACCTAATAAGACATGCTTTATTAACCTAAGCGAGATTATTAAAAGTGTAAGAAAAACCTAGCAAAATAGGAAAAATTAAAAAAAACTACACTAACACATTGGTCAAAATTTCTACCTTCATCGGTCAAAATTTTTGACCTTCATTGGTCAAAATTCCTACCTTTATTAGTCAAAATTTTTGACCTTCATTGGTTGAAATTTCTACCTTTATTGGTCAAAATTTTCTACCTTCATTGGTCAAAATTTCGACCAATTCCTGGTAGAACTTGCACCATGGCTATGGAGGTTTTTCGACCAACATATTGGTCAAAATTTTGACCAACTAGAAGGTTGGTCAAAATTTTGACTGGAAAATTTTTGACCAATGGGTTGGTCGAAGTTGGTCAAAATTTGGGTCAAATTTTTGACCAATAATGGTCAAAAAATGGTCTCAAATGTACTAGTGTGTGTAGTTATAATCGGCTCCTTGAAGATTTTTGCTGATATAGTAAATTGCATGTTCTACTGAATCTATCTTTTGCCCAAGTACTGCTCCAATGGCATGATTTGAAGTGTTTGTGTGTATATGAAAAGGTAACTCTCAATTTGGTCCTTGGAGCACTGGTGCTATTGAGAGGAATTCCTTAAGCTATAGGAAAGCTTTTTTACACTCTGAATCCCATACAAACTCTACATCTTTTCAAAGCATTTTGTATAAGAGTGCTGCAATTTGTCTGAAATATTTGATAAAACACCAATAATATCTCCCATGTCTTAAAAAACTCCTGAATTCTTTCAATTTAGTTGTTATAGCCAATGTATGTATGACTTCTATTTTTGCTGGATCTACTTCAATTCCTTTAGGGGAAATAAAGTGTCTCAACACCACTCCTTCTTGCATCATCATAAAGCACTTTTCACTATTTAAAAACAAATTGTAGTCTTTGCATCTTTGTAAAACCTTGTCCAAGTTTTCCTTGGCTTCTTCAAATGTTTTCCCATATGTGGTGAAGTCATCCATGTATACTTCCAAAAAATTTGCAGATATGTCAGAAAAATGCTAATAACAGCTCTTTGGAAAGTTGCAAGTGCATTGCACAAACCAAATGGTAGGATAGAATAAGAAAATGTTTCTCATGGACATGTGAATGTTGTCTTGTCCTAATCCTCTAGTGCTATCTGGATTTGATTGTAACCACTGAACCCGTCTAAGAATGAGAAGTATTTTTTTCCTGCGAGATTATCAAGGACTTGATCGACAAAAGGCAATGGAAAATGATCCTTCTTGGTAGCCGAGTTATGTTCTCTATAATCTATGAAGACTCACCATTTCCCCCCCTTTTTGGGAACAATAACCAATGGTGACACCCATTGGCTATCAAAAATAGGATATATGAAGCCAACATTAAGTAACTTTTACAATTCATTTTTGACAATATCCCTTAATGTTGGGTTTATCCTACGCTGAGGTTGTCTCACAGGTTTATAATCTAGACTGATATAAATTCTATGGGTATAGAGTGCAGGATCTAAACCTTTCATATCTATATAATCCCAAGCAAAAGCATCCTGATGCTTTTGTAATAGTTGCAGGGTATCATGATGTTGTGCTTGAGATAAGGACTTGCTTATATTTAATTCTCTTCCTAGAATGATTGTTGTTTTGACTACTTTTTCAGCCATTGAAATTTGCACAATTGGTTGTGAATATATCTCATGTGGTAGGAGTGAATGCATAAGCTGTGTAGACTCAGAATAATGTAGTTCATCAGATAAAGGTAGAATGCTTTCTAAGACATACTCTTTTGTAGAAGATGTCTCAGGTTGTGTTCCATACTCATTCAGTATAATAGAAGAAATGACATCATCTTCCTCTTTAATGTTTACAAATGAGTCCTGTGAGATCATCATCAATTGTTGAATAGAATCTATGTCCATATTAGAGTCATCCATATTTGGCCAGACAACTTGATTATCCTGCAGCAAAGGTTGAGCAAGAGAATACAAGGTCAAATTTTTAGTGTTTGTTCCATCTGAAATAGTCATTTTCCCTGATCGGCATGCAATATAAGCATCTATTGTTGCTAACCATGGTCATCTTAAAATGATAGGGTAGCCCCTAGTATTTGTTTTTGGAGAGAGTACAAAAAAATCAATTGGATACTCCCATGAATATAATATGACAGTGACATCTTCTAGCATACCATCAAGAATGATGGTAGAACTATCTGCTAGTTGCAAGATTGTTGGTGTCTGCTTGAGACCAATGATGCTTAATTTGGACACTACTTCCTTGGTCATTACATTGATGGATGCTCCTAGGTCTATTAAGACATTTTTCACTTTTACTCCTTGAATGGTGAGGGTTACTACTGGGTTGCCAGGGTCTACATACTTAGGCATTTTGCAGTTATCAAGCATAAGATCAGAAAGTTGTCCAAGGACATGGATAGTTTTTGGGTCTTTCTTTTTCCTTCTTGGCTTTTTAACACAGGCTTCTCTGATGGCTTTTGAATATATAGGTACTTCCTTGATTGCATCAAGTAAGGGAATTTTTATCGTCATTTGCTTGAGTTGCTCAAGAAAATCTAGTGCAACTTGATTTTCACTTGGCAGTATTTGCTCTGTTAACCTACTAGGAAATGGTGGTGTTTTGGCTGTAGGAGAACAGTGGTGGTAGGTTCTTGAACTGACTCAGCATTTGTATTATCTATTTTTGTTATAATGGGTTGCTGAGGTAAGGCAAGCATTGTTCCAAATCTTAGATGGATATCATTCAGGGTGATGGAATAACTTTGTTGCTGGGCTGAAGGTTTTACACTATTAGGATTAGGTGCAGGTTGTGTAGGTAACTGTGGATGTTTTGGAGGGGCTGTATTGGCTACAGGAGGCATTAAGGCTTGCTGTTGAGGAGATTGAGTCAAAGTTAGTTGCTACTAGTGCTGCTGCCAATTCTGGGTTTGCTGCCAACCCTACTGAGGTTGGTGCCAACCTTGGTTAGGCTACTGCCATCCTTGGTTGGTCTGCGGCCACCCTTGGTTAGGCTGCTGCCAACCTTGGTAAGGTTGCTGCCAATGATTATAATTACCATGTTGTTGTTGCCATTGACTATTACCACCATAATTATGGAGTGGGTCTTGAGGAATACCTGATCTTGGAGCCCATGGCTTTCATTGAGCAACATAGAGGACTTTCCCATCTTCATCAATTGCCTTGAACTCAGTAGGCACATGCTATGATTCCAAGCTAGCAATAGGCTTACATCGACAGTTGAATTTCTTTTCTCTGGAATGGGGGCAATATTCTGCCAACATACTATCAGCATCCTCCTTTTTCCTTCATGCTTGCATGGTATCCAATTGTGTAGCAACATCATTAATGATGTCTTGCTTGAAATCTGACAAGAGGTTTAACAATTCTATCTTGGATACTCCTACCCTAGGAGTCTTCTGGAGTAAATCCCTCAAACCTCATCCTTTTTTTGTTGTTGCTCTGGAATAGTTCAAACAAATATTCTAGATTTCAGCCCATGTCTTTTGTGTAATGTCACCTCCAGCCATTAAGTCTAAAGCTTCCATACTCCTGTCATGTACTCCTTTTAGAAAGAGATGCTTTTGAGACTCCTCATTTAGCTAATGTTGTGTGTTGCATAGTAGGTTAAACATGAACTAGGCAACATAGTCCTCCAAAGTCTCATCCTCCTTTTGTGACATTTTAAATTTTTTATCTCCTTTCAAATCATGGCCTCTGCAATATTCCTTATATTTATTAAAGAATAGGTTACTCATAGTTGGCCAATCTGTCATAGCATTGGCACCTAAACTCATGAGCCATCTCAAAGCAACTTCTTTGAGAGTTGATGGAAACAATTTCAGCTTATGGGCATCAATTATGTAGTCATAACTGTGACAAAGGATGTCAAACTCAAAGAGAAAAGTTTCTAGATTTTCAGTAGTAAGGCCATAGAATTTAGGCAGGGTAGTTAAGGGTATATTTTTCAAATTTTGATTATCCTACTAAGGAGGAATTGGAAAGGGAAAGGTAGGCTGAGCTGCTGCCATTTGTAGATGTCCCAGTGGTGGCTGATAAATTACTAGAGCTAATGGATTATCTTGATATTCTTGCTCAGCAAAAAAAATATTCAAATGAAAAGATTCTTTAGATGTGGTTGATGATTGTACTTGTTTCGATACTTCTGCAAATACGTTCTCAAATATTTCTTCTTCTGTCTCTTCCCTTTCTTCAGGGTTAGGATAAAAAGGATCTTCTTGATTGAAGTTGGGAAGAAATCTTTCAAGGTGATCTCTTCTTCTATGCATGCAAGAATGCTAAAAATGAAACTAAATGACTCAATAGTAAATACTAGACTAACACCATCCCCAGAAATGGCACCAAAAATATGTCTAATCAATATAACACCCTTTTAGTTGTAGGATTGGACATCCCTTACCACCAAAGTACTATGCTAATTTTCATTAAATGTCAATCCGGGAGTGTGAACTTGAGATGATGTCTGCAAAGTATATGCTCTAGTTTTCACTAAAAGTCACTACTACTTTGAATGCAATAACCATTAAGAAAATCTAGTTTATCCAAAGGAAAGACAACTATCAAATACTTGGAAAGAAATTCTAATTATTTAGCCATACATCTATGCACCTACTACTATAGGAACAATGATTGGTTCTGTTTCCAATGGCTGCAGGAACAACAGTTCTAACTTTAACTAAGAAAACTATGTCTAACTCCTACTTACTAAAGCAAACTCCACCTTCTGCGTGGGCCCCCACGAAAGAATGAAGGAAAGAAAAACTCAAATAAAAGTGTAGAAACTCAGCAAAGGCATGTATTCATCCAATATGCAATATTACAATAACTTGGAAAAATTATAAGATGTCTATCAACTCTCTCTATCTACTCACTACCTCACCTTATAGATATAGATGAGGTCTTATTTATAGGGAAGAACAACAAACTCTTAAAACTATGACTTCCTTATGAAGGAAAGTTAGTTACAACTTAAGACTGCAAACATGCAATCTGAAAGACATTAATTATCCCTTAAATTTCCCACAAATATAGATCATAGCAAATGCTAGATTTGCTCTTTTATCTATCTTCAAATAGCTTTCCAGGAATCAAGGTATCGTGCATTGCATGTTTAACTGATTGCTTTGATGCTTGCTTCCTTGCTCAGCTACTTTATCAGGTCTCACTTTGTTATTCATTAAAATAGGTCCCTTCTAACTTTCTTGCCAAGTCGTCCAGCTACAACGGTGTCATAACTCTTCTCCTTAATGTCATCAATGCCTTAACACTATTCCTTCATAGTTTGTTTAACTCTTGCTTAGCTTGTATCCTACGATTAACATTTAATACACACAAGACTTCCCGCAAACATTTATTTTCATTTATTAGTTTATAAAGAAAAGGCATTAATTATTGAACTAACAGTTTTTGCAATCTCTTCAGCTGTAGGAAGATCTACCCATATCAAACATTCATGAAGAAAGATTTTTACCACAAAATGAACCCCTTTTTAAATATAATTCTGATTATCATTTTATGCCCTATGTCCATACTTTATACATCAAAAGTTCAAAACATTTATACCAAAGGATGATAAAGTTCAGTATGTTATAGAAAAATGTTCACAAAAAGGGCTAATAAAACTTCTATTTCTTCATGTCATCAAACTCCACAACTCCTTACAAATTTTTGAACGTCCTTATACATTTGTGGCCAATAATACTTATCCTTCATCAAACTCAATGTCTTATCAATTCCAAAATATCTAGCCAATCCACCACAATGCTTTCTCTTAATCAAATTAACTCTCATAGCATTTCTTGGTATACATAATTGAATGTCTTTGAACAAAATACCTTCTTAAGTAGAATACTCATCATACTTACTCATATGCTCTAATAGATTTGGTTCTTTGCACTCTTTTCACACCTCAAAAAAAATAGGGTCAGTATCATACAATTCCTTCATTTCATCAAAACCAAGAACTTCAACCTTCATTTTAGTCAACAAAGAACATATTCTACTCAATGTATCAACAACATGATTAGAAACTCCACTCTTATGCTTGATCACAAATGTGAAACTCTTCAAGTACTCATCCCAGTTCATATGTCTCTAATTCAACTTATGTTGACTTCCCAAATACTATAAAGCTATATGATCAGTATACCACACAAACTCCTTAGGAATCAAATAATGTGTCCACTTCTTCAATGCTTTAATAATAGCATAAAATCTTGATCATACAAAGAACAATTCTTTTTAGCATCATTCAAATTCTAACTAAAGAAAGCAATAGGTTTACCTTCTTTACTCAATATAGCTCCTATTGCATTGTCACTTGCATCACACTCAACTTGAAATACTTAATTGAAATTAGATAAAGGAAATACAAGTAACTCAACAACCTTTTGTTTCAAAGTCTCAAAAATCTTATCATTTCCATGTGTCCACTTGAAATCCTTTTTATCCCCTCTCATTATCTCATTCATAGGATTGCAATTAGAACTGAAATTCCTTATAAACTTTTTATAGAAATTTTTCAAACCATGAAATGATCTTACCTCACTCACATTCTCATGTGTAGGCCATTCCAAAATTTCTTTAACCTTCTATGGATCCATTCTCAAGCCATTAGCTATAATCACAACTCCCAAATACACAATATCCTCTTGCATAAAGGAACACTTTTTCAAGTTAATCATCAACTTCTTCTCTTTAAATCTCTACAATATTTTTCTAACATGCTTAAGATATTCTTCCTTAGTCTTAATAAATATTAGAATATCATCCAATTAAAAAATCACAAACTTACCCAAACATATCTTGAGAACTCCATTCATCAACCTCATGAAAGTACTAGGTAAATTAGTTAGACCGAAAGGCATTACTAGCCATTCATACAAACCACCTTTTTTCTTGAAATCAGTCTTCCACTCATAACCTTCTCTGATTTTTATTTGATGATAACCACTCTTCAAATCAATCTTGGTAAAATACTTTGCTCCACTCAAAAAACTCATTATATCATCCATCATTGGTATAGGAATCCTATATTTCACTATGATATTATTAATAGCTCTGGAATCAGTACACATCCTCCATTCTCCATTCTTCTTTGGTGCTAATATAATAAGTACAACACATGGACTCAAACTTTCTCTAATTAAACTTTTCTACAAAAACTTACACACTTGTCTCTTAAG
This sequence comes from Cupressus sempervirens, assembly GCA_028749045.1. NCBI lineage: Eukaryota > Viridiplantae > Streptophyta > Pinopsida > Cupressales > Cupressaceae > Cupressus > Cupressus sempervirens. The sequence continues at coordinate 927,782,376 of CM053785.1, read as the reverse complement.
GTATTCATTCTTTATAGGTGTCAATATATATGGCGCTTTATGAGGTAGACTATCTAGCTCTAGGAATCAGGTCCATACAATCACTTATACTTCTAACTGGTGGTAAACCATCTGGTATATCTTCTACAACAATATATTTATATTCTTTCAGTAAACTTTCAATTTCTTGTGGTACTCGATCAATACTACGATCTTCTATTATTACTCAATTGCCAATGTCTATCACTTGGTTACCTTTATTATCTATCACTCGATTACCTCTAACCTTTTTCACTTGGCTATCATTGTTTCCTATCACTTAGTTATGACTAGCATAACTGAGTCTCTGAGGAAGTATGGAAAAGCATATTTGATTCTTCTTTATTTCCTTTTCAAATTGCTTTCCATTAACCATGAAAATCCTCAGAGTAGTACAATTAACCTCAGGTAAACATTTAATCAAAGGAACCAACACTTTTTCTCTCCAATTAACACAAAGATTATATTGATTCAATCTTCCATGATGTATAGAATATCTATCATATTGCTAAGGTCTACCCAAAAAAATATGACAATAATCCATAGGCATAATATCACATAGGACTTCATCAAAGTAATGTCCAATCTTGAACTTCACAATATATTGTTCACTTACTAATATCATATTCTCATCTCTGAACCATGAAACATGATAGGGTTTAGGATGCTTTAGCTTCTACAACTCCAACTTTGTAACGAGCTCTTCTAATGCCAAATTTTTTGAGCTCCAACTATCAATGATCACATTGTAGCATTTTTTAGCCATCTTACATTTGGTTCTAAAAAGACTCTTTTGTAGAATAAGTTTTGTTGGTCTGATTTTTACAAAATATTTTTTTTCAAATCCTAGGTTAAAAATCAGAATTGAATCCATTGCTTGCTTGTTAGGGTTTGGTCCTTTGGCTTTGCATTTTTAATAACCTTTGAAAAACCTATCAAACCATAAGTCTTGTGTTCCTTTTAAATTTATTCGGACGTGAAGCTTTTCAAATCTTGAATCTTCCATGTCCCATTTAAATATTTCATGCCCACAAGTGCCTTTTCCTTTTTTATTTCACACTGTCTGATCTTTATAAGATCTACAGTAGTCATGTCGTTGCCTCATGAACATGCAAGTGTTTTAACCATACCAACATAGAAATTGTCATGAAATGGACTAGTGGTGTCATGAAAAAGAGGCGTGGCGACCAAAAAATGCATTATATTCAGAAGGTTTCAGTCACGTGTTTCATGTCAGAGTTGTTAGAATGCGCAAAGGAATCAAATATTATGAAGTGTAAGTAGCATCATCAGAATCCCATTTTTCTGATGAGTTGCTATGTTTCTATCAAAAGAGTTTAATCCTACTGGTAGCGACATAGCACCTTAAAAGAAAATGTAGAAGATGACAACTTTTGAAAAATTTGGTGACCATAAAGCTCCCAAGTGGCATTATGGATGTGTGTTTTTATTACTATGTTAGAATTATTAATTGCTAGTAATCATGATTGATTAGGAAGTTTTCCTGACGCTAGATTTCATCTATATCTGTGAGGTCACTATGTCACGAGAAAAAAAATAATAGATTTCACTAGTAGTGACATGGAACCTTGAAAAAAAGAAGAAACACAACAGCAACTCTAAGAGATGGGTCCCAACATTTGCTTCATCAGACATGAATCATGCAATCTTATAAACATGGTGGCATCCTACTAGAGACACATATGCATCAAAATTTTTGAGAACATTAGAGGTCGCTATATTGCTATCAAAAAATCATTACACCTCACCATTAGCAACATAGCACCTGGCCTAAAAATGTGCATACTGTGGGACCCAAATCACATGGTGTTATAGCTAGGATTAAAATATTAAGTCATGTACTAGCTTGACTGAAATTCCCACATCACTAGCAACATGGACCCATGCCCAAGTCAGAAGTCAAATAAAAAAATGTAATTGTTGGATCAAGATCAGATCAACAATCATCGCCAAGTTGCTATGAGAAAATGTGCACTGTTTACCTAATGCGACATGGTGACTAAGGAACCCACCATAGTTATATGTATGTAATGTAGTTTCCTTACCTTCAAATTAAGCTCAGATCTAAGGCTATCTCTTTGTCACTATGGAGAGTTTCTCAAGGTTTATGTATAGTGACATAGTGAATAAGGCAAATAGATATCGGACCCACCACATTTGTATTAAGTACATAATCAAATGTTCTCTACTCAATCAAGATGAAATCAATGGTTGTCACTTCATTGCTATGGAAACATGCACATTTTTTTATGTTTGGCGAGGTAGCAACTAAACAATATGTGTCCTCAAGAATTAGTGGGTCCAATTGGAAATGCCAGTGTGAAGGAAATGTACATATGGAAAATTTTCATTGGTTTGACTACTAGCATATCAAGTGGAAGATGAGTCATCCCTATTTTCACTCTTGGATCATAGGATTTTCTAAGATCAATGGTGCAAATTTGAAAAGGGAAGGTAATGCCACTCTGTTTCACTTGTAGTTGATTAATGAGGAATGAAAGCTTTGAGTGTGAGAAAAAATAGAGTATATTGCAAAAGATCTTTCCATTTTCATCTCCACAAACAAGATTTCAAGCTTTCCAAACAAAATAAATTAGTGAGAATTTTTTGGGAGCTTGATTAGAACATGAAGTAGTTTCCCCTTTGATTATGAGACATTGTAGGATTATAGAGCAAGTAACAAAATCAAGTAAGTCCCATATTCAATAACCTTTGTAAGGATTTTAGTTTCTACACTTCATATCTAGTATGCCTCCAAAGAAGGTGTTTTCTAGGTAGGAGGATTATTTGGCTAGAAATATTCATGATGACCTGCTTGAATTGCTCCCTAAATCTACTATTGAAACTATGCAAGTCAAAAAGTTAACTTCTTTAAACCCTAGGCTCAAAGTCGCAGATGGGTTATATGACAAGGGGAATTGGATCTATGATGCCAAAACCTCTCAAACTAGTCTTTCTCTGTTCAAGAAATGGATTTTAGAAAGAAATTTATTTGCCCTGTATGCCAATATTTGAAATTTTGATTTAGGAAAGTTAGTTGTTCCAAGTGTTTTTATGGATTATGACCTCCTAGAAGCTATTGTGAAGAATTATGATTAGGAAATCAAGGTAGTGAGAAGAACTAATGGTGAAATCCTAATAATAGTTAGCCTAGAGGAAATTTGAGAGGTATTTGATTTCAGGCCTTTGACAAACTATCATGTGCCCATTGACTTGAAAGAATTAGAAAATGAATATATGTCAAAGAAGGATGTAGTCAGGCAGGGTGCACTAAGGGCACATATAGGAAAAATTGGAAATTTTCCAACAATAACAACATCCTCCAAGTAACCGTTCAAAAGGGCGTATTTTGATACTAGGGCTATGGAGGCATATAGGACTCTATGTAGAGTTTTCAGTGAAGATGAAGAAGATTTTATGCCCATAGGTTTTATGTACATGATTAATCAGATTCATCTTTTGGTGTGGACATTATTTTTTATTTTGCCTCCTATTTAGCAAAAGAAATTCATAGTGGCCTGGTTGGAATTGCAAAGGGAAAGGTGGAGAATATTTTTGGTCACTATTCTTTGTCAATTCATATGTTTTTGTTCAAGGGAGAAACAAATTTTGGTAAAGAGATAAAATTGAATGGGGAACAAGATGGGTAAGCACTGCCAGTCCAATTATGGAGTGCAAATATGACCTGGGAAGAAGAAAAGGCTAGTTTTGTTAGGTTTGATAGGTACTTTACTTCAAAGTTGAGGTGCCTATTATTAAGTGACAATCCTAGAGTACCCAAGGCATTGACAAGTCTTATTAGGCCCCTGGATAATCCTATTGGTTTGAAAGTTTCAAATAACTGGGGAGACATCATTCCATATTCAATCTCAACTGTCATTATGATTTACGATTTTAGAGGTACTCCCCATGTGTTACCTTACAAAGTGCCTTTAAAGGTAGGAGTGGCTAAATTTTTGTGGCAGCTATGTGGATTAGAGGAAACTTATTTGTTGAAAAGGGGTAGGGGCTCAATATTCCCCATTTGCATTGTAGTCCAACAATTGTGATCACTAAAAGGGGTTCGCTTTCTTTGCATAAAATTTTAGATTAGTACAAGATGGCTATTTCTCATCCTCAATTTTGTGATACTGAGGGATTCTATTACTTGGCCTTTAGGCATAGAATTAAGCTTGGAAAAATTGATCATGAATTTTATTTTCTTGAAGACATAGTAAGAAATGAATATTCCTTGCAAGAATAGAAAACTAAGAAATAAAAATGGAGAGTGTTCTTAAGGGTTTTGTATTTTATTCATTGTTTTGATGAAAAGTATAGTCCTCTAGGTAATACCCTTACAGAGGATGATAGAATAAATAAGCTCATGCTTACCTTCCCTGAAATAATGGAAGCTATGAATGAAAAGAAGAAAATTTTTATTGATTCTTTTCCAGATAAGGTTAAGGAAGTAATGAGGAGACTGGGATTCACTCCTAATCTAGGGGCAAGACAATTGACTATCCAGAAAAGGCTAGGGTACACTATCATTCAAAATAAAAAGACCACCATGGAAAAAGGAAAACAAATAATTGGATCCACTAGTGCTATCTAGGAGTAGAGACCTCCTGAGCCTTCCCCTAAGAGGAAAATAATAATAAAGGAACAAGATCCTCACATTGAGGAATATTAACCTTCAAAAACCCCTCCGAGGATTGAAGAGAAACAACTTAATGGGGAGAAAATTGAACAACTAGGTTCCCAAGAAGGAGTTTTTATTACTCAAGATGAAATAGATGAAGGAAACCCCTAGGATCCTCCAATGCCAAGCTTAGAGTTGATTGTAGCAAATTTTAAGGGAAGGGAATTAGACCCTATAATATAACAAGCTAGTCAACAATTTTTGTTAGATGATATTTTTGTCAAATGTAGAGCCTTCTACTAGTTCGCATGAAGAACCAACATGGGAAAATTTGAAGAAAGATGTAATAAGCTAAGAATAGAGAATCCAGAGCTAGAGGAGGCAACCTTGCAAAATTAGATAAAAGAACAAATGATGTGAGAAATCCAAAGTATAACTACTGAAGAGAGGAGACAAATGGTAAAAGCATCAAATATTTTATTATTACGCAATTGGGATATAGCTGATGCTTTGATTTTAAATTCCATTTCAAATAAATTGGATTTACAAGAGTAGAATAAGAAAGAATTCATAGGTAATACTTTTAGTGAGGACCAGGCTGCTCTAGTTATATGGTCGTTAAGGAAGGGATCTAGGGTTGTTTCATCTCAGCTAGATGACTCAGGATTAATGGGAAATATCATTGTGAGAAGAGTAGCAGATACCTCCCATGTGTAGGCAGCTCACATGGGTGTTGGAACATCTTAGTTTGTTTTGGCCACTGCAAAAAAGGAAGAAAAGACAATTTTTGAGGTATAAAGTAAGTATGAGAGTGTTTTGGAGGCTTAGAATAAAGAAGTTCAAAAAAGAATTAAACTTGAAACTAAGGTAATGGGGAGGTCTTCCAGGCCAAGAATCACATATCCTCACCCTCCAGTGGAACCTTTTAAATCCACTCCTCTCATATAAATACCATATACTCCACAAAGGCCACAATATTACACTACTGAAAACTTTGAAGAAGAAAAGAGCAAACTGTGGGCATTTCATGTAGAGCTAAATGTACAATATGAAGATAAATTGAGAAAAGCTCTTATGTATCTGGGAGATAAAATTGAATGGCCATTGTATTATGATAAGCTAGCAATAGCAATAAACATATGGCATAAAATTAAAGCTAATGATGAGGCCTTGAAGCTTATTTTGAATAGGTGGGGAAAGAGGAGGAAAGATATGACATTCTTGTACTACTCTATTATAAGGTCTTCACATGATCAAATTGAAAAAACCTATGATATTGCTAATGATCTTCCAGAATTTGATTATAAAAGAGTTCACCTACAAAGAAGAATAGTTGGTTACTTGGATAAGTATAAGAGTGGGAAATTCGATTTACTCCCTCGTGCTTTGGATAGAAATAATAAATTAAAGAATAAAGATGAATGGGCTAAGGAATTAGATGATTTATTTTGTCTAAGAATGAATAAAATCATCAATGAAATAGGAAATGCATGGTGGTCCACCACACCAGAAGAAATGGTGAAAGCCCAAATATTATTTGATTCTTTGAAACAAGATTTTATCAATATTGACAAAAAGGGTGAATATATTGTCAAAAAGAAACATGATATTTTGCAATTTGATTGGCCAGATGACACACTTTTTGACAAGTGGATGGCAGATATTGCTCTATATGAATAGTTGGAAGAAGTTGAAAACTTGATTATGATGAGATACATGAAGATGAAATATAGATCATCTACTCACTTCTAGTAATTCCTAAGAAAGAAGAAGACAAAGAGGAGTAGTTATCTAGTGTGAAAGATATAGTGGATTAGATGGATGATGTCGTAGAAATGAGGTCAAATGTAACTGTCACCTCAGTAGCACATGATGATGTGAGTGGAAATGCCAAAGTAGAAGTGAATTTGCAAGAATCAGAGCCTAACACATTACTAACAAATTTGATAGCTACATATGCCAAGGATTCAAAGTGAATAAAGGCCAATCATGGGATTTGTAGCATTCAAAGATGTAACAGAAGAGGGCTCTACCAAGAGAATATTATGATGTGTTATTTTTTACACAAATTTTTGTCTTTTCTTGCTAAGTAAAATGTAAATATCTTTTGTGAAAGGACACCTGTAAGTTCTCTATGCTTGAAGCTTGTTGCATCTCACACTAGATAAGTGAGATTCTAGGGCTAAAGAAGGGTCCAATTTCTAATGCAATTTTAGTTTTACACTAAGTATGTTTCAGTCTAGTTATGGTAGCAAACTCATGATGTATCTTCTTTGTAAATTTCTCTGAGAATACATTGATATCACATGATCCTTGTGTCTTTTTAGAGTTATTATGAGTTTCACTACAATTGTATAGAATTTTCAAGGAAAATTAATACAAAATTGAGCTACCCCATATCTGTTCTTGTTGAATTTTGTCTCCTTTGTTATTAATTGGTTATTCTAATATTGTGTGAGTAAAGCTTGTTCAATTTTTTTTAATTCACTTAGGTTGTATGCCAATTCATTATTGCTATTAATTCAAAGAATTAAGTAAAGGCTTTAGTGCAATTGATGGGATTGCTATGGTAGTAGAAAGGATTTCTATAAGAATGAATTCCAGTAAGAATTGTTGATAATATTTGTTGTAATGCAACAAATTAGATCTATAAATTGGAGTAAACTCTAAGTTCTAATGGAATAGGCACTGATCTAATTAATCTAGTCTACAGATAGGTAGATGATGAATAAGCCTCAAGTATGAACTCAAAATAAACTTTATTTTATTTTTTTGAAGAGCTTCAAAGGTGGTCAACACTTGTTTGCATGAAACATTTTAGCTTTAGTTGGTTGCTATTGCTGGAAATACTTGCAAATCTGAGAAGAATCATGTCTAAATCTGTTTGTAAGGGGTGTATATCATCTGAAAGTGTGAAGAAATTGACAAACTATCTATATGTTAGGGATAGAAGATGAGAATTAGAATGAAACTAATAAAATTCTCATGCAACAACATTCATTCTGAATCATCCCATAGGTATACCCACCTTGGTTCTGTAGAGCCTAAAGAGTAGAAATCCAGTCTTGGTTTTGTTGAAATTGGTTCCAAATGATTTGCACACATAATTGTTGATGGGAAGTAGCTAACCCTTAGATTATGTGAGTATTATTATATTGGTATTGAGCCTTTGTTGTTCAATAGTTGAAAAATACAAACAAAATGATGACTCTATTGGGGAGTTGTCCAACACATGTGTAAGAAGTACTACAGTTTCTTTGGTCTTGTTGTGTACATGTGTGTTAGATCCTTTAGTGCTTCATATGGTTATAATGAGTATGTTTCAATGACAAACCTTGAGAGTTTAAAAAAGAGAGAAAACAAAAATCAAATGCCACAAAGCCGCACTGATGTATTCAACCCTTCCAAGTGTCTTATCTATCAAGCAAGAGTTGTAGTCTTATGATCTCAATGATTGGTCCATTTGTATGTTAGATATTTCCATATTATCTTGTGTCTTTTCTTTGAATTAGGAGTAATTTTAATTATTGTATTTTCCCTAGAATAGAGTGGTGACTTAGTTAGGGTTTTGAAGCTAGTGCTTGTTTGATAAATAGTAAATATGGTTGATAAGAGAAAAAATACAAGAGCTTACACAAAAGCCAATCCTGATGTACCAATGCATACTGACTTACCTCAAGGTGGTAGGAAGAACCTAAATAAATAAAAAGGGCAGACCCAAACCCTACTTGGAAGCCAAGAGGTAGTGTATCAATTAACTCCCAATATCACCTAGTGGTAGTGAGAGAGTCTTCTTCACTCAGCTTTGAATTAGAAACCACAAGACTCCTAGGAGGAATATTTAGTACCCCATTACTAGATGAAAGAACATATCAAGATAAGGACATGTCAGTAGTAGGGAATGCATCCCCGAGACCAAATCTGATAACTGAGATGAATCATAGGCTAGGACTTAAGAGTTCATTTGGAAATCCTTTTAATCGTAGAGCAGTCCCATACATGGAACCTAATCTTATAGATCTGGATGATCCTACTAATTTAGAAGCCACTTCTATATATCCTAAAGAAGTATAATCAGAAATAGGAATTTTGAAGAAATGGGTTGCTAAGGAAGAAGCCAAGTGTATTCGTCTAGAAAAGGAAAGAGAGCAAGCCACCTTGGATGCTATAGTGGAAAGAAATAATCTTCTTATAAGGATGGCTTCCTTAAAACAAAAAAATAAGAAGCTAGAAGAAAGAACTTCAATCCTTTATGTTGATGTCTTTGGAGATGTAAATAGTTTGATAACTAAAGTTTAGGAATGAGAAAAGCTTGTAGGCCAGAAACAAGAACTTGTTATTTCCTTGGTTCAACATTACAAGCCTGTCCAGAGTAATAAGGTAGAACCTATTGTCAAGTAGGTAGATAAAGGAAAAGGAAAAGCTATAGGAATCCAAATAAATGAACCCCAAGATCTACCAAGAAAATCCATAAACCCTCCCATGTCTAAGTTAGATTTGGATTTGGAGAAGCCTAGAAAAGAGAAGGAAGAGAAGGAAGATCTTGCAAAAGAACTTGAGAAGATTGAGAATGAAGCTCAAGCCTAGAGACTAGGAGGAAAACCTAATTCTATGTTGGCTTCATGGCCAAATTTGTCTACCCCAACTTCAACTTTTGTACCAGCTTGTGGACTAGTAATTTTAGCTTAGGGAATATCTCAATCTACCCTTGCCTCATCATCCACCATTAGTACTCAAGCCCCTGTTGTCCAACCTCAACAATATCAAAGTGTTATTCTCAACCAAGCTAATGTAGAAAGTGCCTCAAATGTTACTAGTTTTCAAAAGAAGCCCATCTACATGGAAAAATATAGACAAATGTCATTTGTAGGTATTCTTGGTTCTCCACACCTTATCTCTTTTGATTTAAGAGATAAAGTTGTCAAGTTCTCTAGAAATAATGCTATTACTCGTGAAGAGCACATAAGAGTTTTCATAGACATGCTAAATGACTTTGAAGTTGAGCATGAGGATGTGGTGATGAAGTTATTTGTTCATTCACTGATTGAAGATGCAAGGGATTGGTTCAAAAGATTACCTAATGACAACTCTAGTTGATGGAGTGATTTGGAGAAATTGTTCAAAGAACAGTATGGAGATAATGCCAATGTCGGGTTTATGTTGAATGATTTCAATAACATCAAGAAGAACCCTAATGAATCTACATTTGATTTCAATGTGAGATTCCAAAAAGGTATGCACAAATTATTCCAAGTTATGAGGTTGAATGAGGATATTTGTCTTGTAACATATTTTAATGCTTTTGATAGCAAAACGGCTTACCAGTTCAAGGATAAAGATCCTAAAACTTTGAGGGATGCTTATAAGGTTACAGTAAATATTGAGAATAATAGAAAAGCATCTAGCAAGCATGGTAGGAGAGATGACCCAAAGTTGTTCAATCTTAAGAATAAAAACAAAAGGGAAGTTGATAAAACCCTTGTAGGAAGGAAGCTAGAAAAACCCACAATAGGTTAGGTGTTGGATTTGTTAAAAAAGATGAACCCAACTAATTTTAATACTCATAAGCCAAATGTTGGTGAGAAGGCCCTTGTGAACAACACAAATTTTAATAGATAACCCATAATCCAAAATTACCCTTATACCACCCAATGGAAGGATGGTAAGTCAATCCGTAGAAAAACTCAAAATGTAAAAGATAATGGTACACCAAATCCTCTAAAAAAAATTTCTATTAATATGAATGATAATGTGCCATGGTGTATCATTTTTCAATCACCTCACTCTTCAAAGTATTATGCAGTTGCTTAGTCATTTACTTTAGATCATAGTACACAAAATGATGAGGAAGAAGAAGAAAAAAGCCATGATGTGAGTGGTAATATGGTGAGTATGTGAAATGATTGTGGGATTCTAATTTGGAAGAAACTAAAAGTGATATTGAAAATAAGAAAATTTACTATTAGTTACATCATCAACAACTGTTTTCAGATAATGAAGGGTATGATGAAGATTAGGTATCTGTTACATCTTTTGAAGTTGGTCATGTAAACTTGAGAATACCCTCTAAAGAGGAAATTGATAGGATCATTGCAGAGATGATCTCCCAAGTACATAACAACTACAATTTGAGAAGAAAAACAATTAATAATGTTGCTGGGAAGCCTTCTAGTATATTCATCAAGGATATTACACATAAGATGAAGGATGAAAATAAGGGGGGTAATGTAGAGACAATTAAAGTTAAAGATATCAAAAAAATGAAGTGGGAACATAAGAAGAAGGTTCAATTCCAAACAAATGAGACAACAAAAGCAATTGTGCAATAAAAGGGATCAGGATATGATACTATTAAGAAAATAACATTTCTTGCTATTCAAAAGGTTCCTACTCTAGGTATGATTGTGAAACCCACTATATCTAATCCTACTAACATGATATCCATGTTGTCACAAATTACTATTAAAGTACCCTTGTCTGAACTATTTAGAATTGAAGAGCATAAAAGTAAAGCCTTATCATGGTTGGGAGGGATAGGAACTCATGCCAATGTTGTAAAATAAGATGTCATCTAGGAAACCCCAATGGTAGTAGAAGATAGTGGTATTATATCTAAAATTCCCCAAATGTTTTTGGATGATTCATTAGTAGCATATATAGAAGATATTGACCCATTCTTTCTCAACCTAATTATAAAAGGAAAAACCCTAAAAAATTGCATGATAGATTCAGAAGCCTCTAATGCCATCATGCCCTTCAAAGTAATGGAAGCCTTAGGGTTAAAAGTAGATACTCAACAAGGTAGATGTAGAGGTATGGATGCTAGAGAAGTTCCAGTTATAGCTACTATTAATGCTCTACCATTTAAGCTAGTTGCATACCCTGAGGTAGAATTGACCATGTCAATCTTGCAGCTGATATTCCTCCACATTATAGAATGTTGCTCTCTATAAAATGGAGTGCTTCTATGGGAGGTAGCCTACAGTGTGACCTAACTTATGCCACTTTTCACATAGGAGGTAAGGTTGTTAAAGTAAATAGAGAGCCAAGGGTTAGTCATATTTTGGGGGAAGAGACTGACAAAGATGCTACTTTTTTCTTAGACATGGGTGTAAATGCATTCAGAGCTGAATTAATTATTCAAGAAGTTGAGAAATTTCCTACTATGATTGAGCATGAAGTTGAATATTGTATGGATTCACTAATATTATGGACCATGTTCTTTGATGGGGCAAGCTCTAAAGAAGGTGTAGGGGTAGGGGTAGTTTTCATTTCTCCTAAAAAGAATACTTTTAGATATTCCTTCACCCTAAATTTTTCATGCACTAACAATATAGTTGAATATGAAGCCCTGCTATTAGGATTGAAAGTTTCTACTCACCATGTAATTAAGAAGTTTCATGTTATAGGTGATTCAAAATTGGTTATTTTGCAAATAAAGGAGACATATGCATCTAAAAATAAAAGATTGAAACAATATAGAAATGTTATTTGGGATCGGATATAATTCTTTGATGCATTTGGTATTTCATGGAGAGATAGAACTTAGAATAAGATGGTTGATTTATTAGAAAATGTAGCAATTAAACCACAAGAGGTATCATTTGTAGGAGTTTCACAGATTGAGGTCTAGAATAGACCCTCAATGCCTAATAATATTGAGCATTGGAAAGTATTTGAAGATGACAAAGACATTGTGAATTTCTTGTTAAATGAAGATAAATACCATGGACAAAAGTTGGACTGTAGTGATTTGGTTGAAACCATAGATTGGAAGGAGACAATTTTTCATCAAGAGGTCATACAATTAAAGACTAATAAAATACCTAAAGGTCTGGTTATTTTGGAAAACATATTTGATAACCAAGATAGGGTAAAGCCTAGGGCTAAAGATTGTAAACCTCAAGAACTAGAAGAGATAAATCTGGGTACTAATGAGGCCCCTAAGAAAGTTTATATTGGTTAGAATTTTTCAGCTAAAATTAGAAATCCTTTGATTGACTTACTGAGAAAATATAGACATGTTTTTGCATGATCATACAATGGCCTAAAAGCTTATAAAGAAGATCTTTTTCAACATGTCATACCATTTAAGAATAATGTAAAACCTTTTAGGTAAAAATAGAGACCAGTAAATCCCACTATAGCCCCTAAAATGCAAGAGGAATTGATGAAGTTAAGGGATGGAGGGATAATTAAACCTATAAGACATTCCACTTGGGTCTCAAATCTAGTACCTATCAAGAAAAAGAATGGAGATATCAGATTGTGTTTGGATTTTAGAAATTTGAACATTGCCTCCCTAAAAGACAATTATGGATTTTCAAACATGGAAGCTATGTTGCAGAAAGTAACTAGGTCTAAACTTATTTCTATGATGGATGGGTTCTCAGGGTATAATTGAGTTTTGGTAAAAGAAGAAGAGTAGTTTAAGACAACATTTACAACTCCCTAGGGAACTTATGCATATGTGAGGATTCCATTTGGATTGATTAATGCTGGTGTCACTTTTCAAAGGGTTATGGATGTAGCTTTCCATGAGTACATAAATAAGTTTATGGTTGTATACCAAGATGACCTCATAGCTTATTCCAAAAGGGCTGAAGACCACTATAGGCTTTTGGAGAATATTTTTATTAAAGCATTGGAATATGGAATGTCATTAAACCCTAAGAAATGTACATTTGGGGTTACTGAAGGAAAAATATTGGGACATATATTATCAAAGGATGGAGTAAAGATAGATCTTGAAAGAATGGCAACCATTGATAAGGTTCTTAAGACAAAAAATGTGAAAGCAATACAATCTTTCTTTGGGAAAGTTAACTTTTTGAGGAGGTTTGTTACAAACTTTTCTAAGATTAGCAAACCTATTTCCAAAATGCTTAAGAAAGGAGCTAATATTAACAAAAATGGTGAACCTTCATAGGCATTTCAAGATATTAAAACTACCATAAAGAATGCTCCAGTCCTTAGGATTCCAAATTATACAAAACCAATGCACATATTCTCTTTTTCATCTTTCCATACTATAGCTACAGTCTTGTTGCAGAAAAATGAGGAAGGATATGAACAACCAATTGCATTCTTCAACAAGTCACTACAACCTATTAAGCTAAAATATGAGATAAATGAGAAACAAGCATATGCTTTAGTGAAAGTTGTTAAGGCTTTTAGATGTTATTTGGTAGAGGCCATTGTTATTGCATTTGTACCAAGTGCTGCTATAAAGGCCATTTTTTCTCAACAAAAAGTATCAAGCAAAAGATGTAGGTGGATTAACAAGATCCAAGAATTTAACATTGAAATACATATAACTAAATTGGTAAGAGGTCAAGGACTAGCTAAACTTATGGCTTGGTCTAATTTGGAGGCTAATAAGATAAATATGGTAACATATGACCTTAGATCTAATGTATGTGGCATGGATCATTGTGAGTGGTATGCTAATGCTATCTATTATTTACAACACATGTAAGCTCCTTCCCATTTGACTAAAAATGAGAAGATGAGTACTAAGTTACAAGCTATCGGATATATTATTGTTAGTAAAAATTTATGGTGGAGAAATTTTGAGGGAGTACTATTAAAATGTATCGACTAGGAAAAGTCAAAAGAAGTCCTGAATGAAATGCATGCTAGAATTTTTGGAGGACATTATATGGCCAAGCCTACTACACACAAGGTAATGAGAGCTAGATTTTGGTGGCCATCCCTTTTTAAATATGCTTAGATCATGGTTAGGAAATGTGATGCTTGTCAAAGGTTTGGTAGAAAATTGAAGCTCTTAGGTAATACTCCATTAAAGCCAGTTGAGGTTCAAGCACCATTTGAACAATGGGGTATGGATTTCGTAGGTGAGATCTCTCCTAAATCTAGCACTAGCTATTCTTAGATTTTAGTTGCTACTGATTATTTCACAAAATGGGTAGAAGTAGCACCTAAAAGAAATGCAACTAGTAAAGTTGTCAATAATTTCTTGCTAAATAACATTATTTCTAGATTTGGTTGTCCTCAAAAAATTATAACAAACAATGCAATGTGCTTTAGGTCTAAGGAGCTCATCAAATTTTGTGACAAATATGGGATTACAAGAGAAACTTATTCCCCTTATCATCTACAAGGGAATGGAGAAGCTGAGTCCACAAATAAGTGTTTGTTGAAAATAATAAAAAGGACACTGGATGATAATAAGAAATCCTAGGACTCTAAATTGCAATTAGCCATATGGGCTGATTAGGTGATTGTGAAGAAAGCCATTGATGTAGCCCCATTTGATATGGCATATGGAATTTAGGCAAGGATGCCTCAAAATAACCTAATGAGCTTGTATAACTACATTCAAATGTATGATGATGATATCATTGATTACATGCAAGAAAGGTTGGGTGAGCTTGTAGGACTAGAAGAAACCAGGAGAGAAACATCTCTTAGGAACCAAAAATTGCAACTACAAGTCAAGACATTATATGACAAAAGGATAGTGAGAAAAAAATTTGAAGATGGAGATTTGGTTCTCATGTGGAATGCTAGGATTGAGGATAAAGGATAACATTTTAAGTTTGATCCTATATTGTTAGGTCCCTATATGATTGAAAATACATGGGGAGAAGACTCTTATATCCTCAAAGATTTTTCAGGAAACATTCTTGAATTGCTAGTTCATGGATAGTTATTGAAGAGGTATTTTTCCTAAAAAGTACTTGTTTCTTCCATGAACAGTACTCTAGGGTTTTTTCTGTACATTTGTAAATTCTTTGGTCTTTGTGTAGTTTCCTATACATAGTCTTTTCCTTGTTTTTTCCCCCTCAATTTTGTTAGGATCCAAGGAAAGTCAGGTATGTGGTATGCTCAACCATAGATTCTATATTCTTGCATAGACTCAGGTAGTCTATCATCCCCAGATAGAGACATTGTTGGTCTGATTTTTACAAAATAATTTTTCCAAATCCTAGGTTAAAAATTAGAATTGAATCCATTGCTTGCTTGTTAGGGTTTGGTCCTTTGGATTTGCATTTTTAATAACCTTTGAAAAACCTATCAAACTCTAAGTCTTGTGTGCCTTTTAAATTTATTCAAGCACGAAGCTTTTCAAATCTTGAATATTCCATATCTTGTTTAAATATTTTGTGCCCCCAAGTGCCTTTTCCTTTTTTATTTCACACTGTCTGATCTTTATAAGATCTATGGTAGTTGTATCATTTTTATGTGAAGATGCAAGTGTTTTAACCATAGTGACATAGCAACTACCATGAAATTGACTAGCATTTTCATGAAATGGAGGTGGGATGACCGAAAAATGCATTTTTTTAGAAGGTTTCAGTCACATGTTTCATGTCAGAGTTGTTAGAACTAAAAAAGGAATCAAATATTATGAAGTGTAAGTAGCATCACCAGAATCCCATTTTTTTTATGAGTTGCTATGTCACTATTGGAAAAAGTTTACATCCTACCGGTAGCAACATAGTGCCTTAACAAAAAATGTAGAAGATGACAGCTTTTGAAAAATTTGGTGATCATAAATCTCCCAAGTGGCATTTTGGACATGCATTTTTATTACTATGTCAGAAGTATTAATTGTTGGTAATCATGATTGATTATCAAGTTTTCTCGATGCCAAATTTCATCTGTATCCATGAGGTCACTATGCCACAACCAAAAATATAATGGATCTTGCCAGTAGCGACATGGTACCCTGACAAAAAGTAGAAACATGACAATAATTCCAAGAGGTGGGTGCCAACATTTGCTTCATCAGACATGAATCATGCAATCTTCTAGACACGATGGCATCTTGTTGGAGACACATATGCACCAAAAGTTTTGAGAACATCGAAGGTCACTATGTCGTTATCAGAAAATCTTTGCACCTCACCATTAGTGACATAGAACCTAGATTGAAAATGTGCATATGGTGGGACCCAAATCACATGGTGTTACAATTAGGATTAGAATATTAAGTCATGTTCCAGCTTTATAGGATGTTCCCATGTCACCAGCAACATGGATCCATGAATAAGTTAGAAGTCAGATGAAAAATTTTAATTGTTGGATCAAGAGCAGATGAACTATCATTGCCAAGTCACTATGAGAAAATGTGCACTATTTACCCTATGTGACATGATGACTAAGGGGCCCACCATAGTTATATGGTTATAATGTAGTTTCCTTGCCTTCAAATTAAGCTCAGATCTAAGGCTATTACTTTGTCGCTATGGAGAGTTGTTTGAGGTTTATGTATAGTGACATAGTGAATAAGGAAAATAGATATGGGACCCACCACATTTGTATGAAGTATAGAATCAAATGTCCTCCACTCAATCAAGATGAAATCAATGGTTTTCACTTCATCACTATGGAAACATGCTCATTTTTATGTCTAGTGAGGTAGCGCTCAATGACATTTGTCCTCAAGAATTAGTGGGTCTAGTTGGAAATGCCAGTAGTAAAGGAAAAGTGCATATGGAAAATTTTCATTGGTTTGATTGCCAGCATGTCAAGTGGAAGATGATTCATCCCTATTTTCACTCCTGGATTGTAGGATTTTCTAAGATCAATAGTGCAAATTTGAAAAGTGAAGGTAATGCCACTTTGTTTCACTTGTAGTTCATTAATGAGGAATGAAAGCTTCATGTGTGAGAAAAAACAAAGTATATTGTAGAAGATCTCACCATTTTTGTCTCATGTGAACAATATTTCAAGATTTTTGAACAAAATAAATTAGTGAGAATTTATGTTGAGCTTGATCAGAACATGAAGCAATTTCTCCTTTGTTCATGAGACATTGCAAGATTATAGAGCAAGCAAGAAAATAGAGTAAGTCTCATATTTTGTAACCTCTATAAGCAATTTTAGTTTTTGTAAATTATATCTAGTATATGTCCAAATAAGGTGTTTTCTTGGTAGGAGGATTATTTTTGCTAGAAATATTCATGATGACCTGCTTTAATTGCTCCCTAAATCTACTATTGAAACTGTGCAACTTTAAAAGTTGACTTCATTAAACCCTAGGCTCAAAGTCATAGATGGGTTATATGATAAGGGGAATTGGGTTTGGGATGCCAAAACCTCTCAAATTTGTCTTTCTTTGTTCAATAAATGGTTTTCAAAAAGAAGTTTATTTTCCCTACATGCCAATATTTGGAATTTTGATTTAGGAAAGTTAGTTGTTCCAAGTGTTTTTATGGATTATGACCTCCTAGAAGTTTTTGCAAAGAATTATGATAAGGCAATCAAGCTAGTGAGAAGAATTGATGGTGAAATCTTGATAATAGTTAGCCTAGAGGAAATTTGAGAGATATTTGGTTTAGGGCCTCTGAAAGACTATCATGTGCCCATTGAACTGAAAGAATTAGAAAAGGAATATATGTCAAAGAAGGATGCAATTAGGTAGGGTGCACTAAGGGCACATATAGGAAAAATTGGAAATTTTCCAACAATAACAACATCCTCTAGGGAACCCTTCAAAAGGGCGTATTTCAATACTAGTGCTATGGAGGCATACATGACTCTATGTAGAGTTTTCGGTGAAGATGAAGAGGAGTTTATGCCCATAGGTTTTATGTACATGATTACTTATATTTCATCTTTTATTGTGGACATTATTTTTTAGTTTGCCTCCTATTTAGCAAAAGAAATTCACAATGGCCTAGTTGGGATTGCATAGGAAAAGGTGGAGAAGATTTTTGGTCACTATTCTTTGTTAATGCATATGCTTTTATTCAAGGGAGCAACATATTTTGGTAAAGAGATGAAATTGAATAGGGAACAAGATGGGGAAGCACTGCCAGTCCAATTATGGAGTGCAGATATGACTTGGGAAGTAGAAAAGGCTAGTTTTGTCAGGTTTGATAGGTACTTTGCTTCAAAGTTGAGGTGCCTATTATTAAGTGACAATCTTACACTACCCAAGGCATTGGCAAGTCTTATTAGGCCCATGGATAATCCTATTGTTTTGAAAGTTTCGCATAATTGGTGAGACATGATCCCATATTCAGTCTCAACTATGATTAGGATTTATGGTTTCATAGGTACTTCCCATGTGTTACCTTACCAATTGCCTTTAAAGGTAGGAGTAGCTGAAATTTTGTGGTAGCTATGTGGATTAGAGGAAACTTATTTGTTGAAAAGGGGTAGGGCTCAATATTCCCCACTTCCACCATAGCCCACCAATTTGTGATCACTAAAGGGGGTTGGTTTTCTTTGCATAAAATTTTAGATCAGTACGAGATGGCTATTTCTCATGCCCATTTTTGTGATACTGAGGGATTCTATCACTTGGCCTTTAGGCATAGAATTAAGCTTGAAAAAATTGATCATGAATTTTATTTTCTTGAAGACATAGTAAGAAATGAATACTCCTTGCAAGAATAGGAAACTAAGAAAGAAAAATGGAGAGTGTTCTCAAGGGTTTTGGATTTTATTCATTATTTTAATGAAAATTATAGTCCTCTAGGAAATTCCCTAATAGAGGCTGATATAATAAATAAGGTCATGCTTACCTTCCCTAAAAAAATGGAAGCTATGAATGAAAGGAAGAAAATTTTTATTGATTCTTTTCTAGATAAGGCTAAGGAAGTAATGAGGAGATTGAGATTCACTCCTAATCTAGGGGTAGGACAATTGACTATCTAGAAAAGGCTAGGGTACACTATAATTCAAAATAAGAAGACCATTGTGGACAAAGGAAAAAATATAATTGGATCCACTAGTGATATTTGGGAAGAGAATTCACATGGAGAAACAACATGGTCAAATTTCAATTAATATGCAATAAGCTAAGAACAGAGCATCCAGAGCTAGAGGAGGCAGCCTTACAAAATAAGATAAAAGAATAGATGATGCAAGAATTCCAAAGTATAACTCCTGAAGATGGGAGATAGATGGTAAAAGCATCAAATATTTTATTATTACCCAATTAGGATATAACTGATGCTTTGATTTTTAATTTTGTTTCCAATAAATTGGATTTACAAGACCAGAATAAGAAAGAATTCATAGGTATTGCTTTCAATGAGGACCAGGCTACTCTGGTTATATGGTCATTAAGGAAGAGATCTAGGGTTGTTTTATCTCAGCTAGATGACTCAGGATTAATGGGAAATATCATTGTGAGAAGAGTAGCAGATACCTCCCATGTGTAGGCAACTCATATGGGTGTTGGAACATCTCAACTTTTTTTGGCCACTATAGAAAAGGAAGAAAAGATAATGTTTTGATTGTAGAGTAAGTATGAGAGTGTTTTGGAGGCTTATAATAAAGAAGTTTAGAAAATATTGAACTTGAAACTAAGGTAATGGGGAGGTCTTCCAGGCCAAGAATCACATATCCTCACCCTCTAGTGAAACCTTTTAAATCCAATCCTCTCATAGAAATACCAGATACCCCACAAAGGCCACAATATTACACTACTAAAGACTTTGAAGAAGAAAAGAGAAAACTATGGGTGTTGCATGTGGAGCTAAATGTAAAATATGAAGATAAATTTTGAAAAGCTCTTATGTATCTGGGAGATAAAATTGAATGGCCACTTTTTTATGATAAGCTAGCAAGAACAATAAATATATGGGATGAAATGAAAGCCAATGATGAGGCCTTGAAGCTTATTGTGAATAAGTGGGGAAAGAGGAGGAAAGAAATGACATTCTTGTGCTACTCTGTTATAAGGTCTTCACATGATAAAATTGAAAAAACCTATGATATTGCTAATGATCTTCCAAAATTCAATGATAAAAGAGTTCACCTACAAAGAAGAATAGTTGGTTACTTGAATAAATATGAGTGAGAAATTTGATTTATTTCCTTGCACTTTAGATAGAAAGAATAAATTAAAGAATAAAGATGAATGGGCTAAGGAATTAGATGATTTATTTTGTTTGAGAATGAATACAATCATCAATGAAACAAGACATGCATGGTGGGCCACCACAATAGAAGAAATGGTGAAAGCCCAAATATTCTTTGATTCTTTGAGACAATATTTTATTGATATTGACAAAAAGGGTGAATATATTATCAAGAAGCAACAAGATATTTTGCAATTTGATTGGCCATATGACACACTTTTTGACAAGTGGATGGTAAATATTGCTCCCTACGAACAATTGGAAGAAGTTGAAAGTAATGATGATGAGACACATGAAAATGAAATATAGATCATCGACACACTTCCACTAATACCTAGGAAAGAAGAAGAAAAAGAGGAGCATTTATCTAGTGTGAAAGATACAGTGGATCAAATGGATGATGTGGTAAAAATGAAGTCAAATGTAACTGTCACCTTGGCAGTACATGATATGAGTGGAAATGCTGGAGTAGAAGTGAATTTGAAGGAATTAGAGCTTGACACATCACTAGAAAATTTGATAGCTACATATGCCGAGGATTTAGAGTGAAAGAAGGCCAATCATGGGATTTGTAGCATTCAAAGATGTAATAAAGAGGGGCCTACCAAGAGAATATTATGATGTGTTATTTTTCTTTTACGCAAATTTTTGTCTTTTCTTGCTAAGCAAAATGTAAATATCTTTTGTTAAAGGACACCTATCAGTTCTCTATGCCTGAAGCTTGTTGCATCTCACACTATATAAATGATATTCTAGGGCTAGAGAAGGGTCCAATTTCTAATGCAATTTTAGTTTTACACAAAGTATATTTTGGTCTAGTTATGGTAGAAAACTTCATGATGTATTTCTCTCTATAAATTTCTTTGAGAATACATTTATATCGCATGATCCTTGTGTCTTTTTAGAGTTATTTTTGAGTTTCACTACAATTATATACAATTTTCAAAGAAAATTAATACAAAATTGAGCTGTCCCCATATCTGTTCTTGTTGAATTTTGTCTCCTTTTTTATTACCTAGTTATTCTAATATTGTGTGAGTAAATCTTGTTCAATTGAATGCAATTCACTTAGGTTGTATTTCAATTCATTATTTCTATTAATTAAATGAATTAAGTATAGGCTTTAGTTAAATTGATGGGATTACTATGGTAGTAGAAAGGATGTCTATAAGAATGAATTCCAGTAAGAATTGCTGATAATATTTTTTGTAATGCAACAAATTAGATCTATAAATTGGAGTAAACTCTGAGTCCTAATGGAATAGGCACTGATCTAATTAATCAAATCTATAGATAGGTAGATCATGAATAAGCATCAAGTATGAACTCAAAATCAACTTTGTTTTATTGTTTTGAAGTGCTTCATAGGTGGTTAACACTTCTTTGCATGTAACATTTCAGATTTACTTAGCTGCTATTGCTAGACATACTTGCAAATTTGAGAAGAACTGTGACCAAATCTATATGTAAGGGGTGTATATCATCTGAAAGTGTGAAGAAATTGATAATCTATCTATATGTCAGGGATAGAAGATGAGAATCAGAATGAAACTAATAAAATTCTCATGCAACAACATTCATTCTGAATCATCCCTTAGGTATAACCACCTTAGTTTTGTAGAGCCTAAAGAGTAGAAATCTAGTCTTGGTTTTGTTGAAGTTGGTTTCAAATGGTTTACACACATAATTGTTGATAGGAAGTAGCTAACCCTTATATTATGTGAGTATTATTATATTCGTATTGAGCCTTTGTTGTTCAATAGTTGAAAAGCACCAACAGGTTCCTCATCACTTCCCTTATTACATAAAGTTCTTCTCAACATCATATTTCTCTAGCCTTAGGCCCACTTGATGAACCCTCAATGTTTCCTTGAACCATAGCATTTCTATTACCTTGTTCATTCTCAAAGGATCTACACTCAAAGGATCTATACCCTTCTTTTCCACATCTAAAAAAATTACCATGAAAACCACCTCTAGAATAAGAATTACTTCTTCCTTGATAAGAACTAGTACTTCCTTTCCATTTGGTCTTTCCTTTTTCATCATCTTTCCATTAAGATTTTCTCTTATCTTGCTCAAAATTTTCAGAATTACCACCTTCACTATAAGATCCACCTCTACCTCTCTGGAATCTACCACCTCTACCTCTTTTTCTTTGTTAATGCTTCTTTGTCAATATCTCCTTAGATTTCAAGGCATATTTATATGCTTCTTCCACACTTTCTAATTTCACTAAGCTTATTTCATCTTGAATCCTAGATCTTAATCCATTTAGGTACCTTGCAACTTTCTCTACATCATCATCCACATGTCCATATTTTATGTCTAATCTATAGAATTCCTTAGTATGCTCCTTCACAGTCATGTCTCTTTGTCTCAAATTTTGCATCTTCCTCAATAAGATAACTTGATAATCAATGGGAAGGAACTTCTTCTTCACCTTGTTTAGCATTTTCAACTAAGTTTGGATCTTCTCCTTTCCTCTCCTTTGTAATCTAGGAACTACAATTTTCACCTTCATATTATCAAGAGTGTTTTCACACTCAAATAAATTCTTTATATTAGAGGTCCAACCCAAAACAACATTGGTGTCCAATTTTTCATCATAAGGAACAACTTCTACTAGAGCCTTTGAATGTGCCCTAGAAAATTCTCTCAACAATCTTTCCTCATGTTGATCTTCTTTAGGTTTTGGATTAGGGCTTTGTGCTAAGGCTTCATCATCACTAACATCATCAAGATGTGCTCATATCCTTTGGAATATCTCTACAACATCTAATCTAGCTGCAATTTGTCTTAATGTATCCACTATGGCATTACCAACATTTCCTCTACCTCAAATCATCTTTATAATCAAGTTCCTACAAGATCAAAACCCTTTGCAAGCTATAGGTCAAATCCTTAGATCTGTCACCCTACAACCAAATTCACTTATGGTTCTACATGATCCAATTTCTACAAGGACAAACCTCAAGCTCTAATACCACCTAGTGTGAGGAGGTTTAGAACAGGTAGGGCCTAGGGCATACCTAACTATTGAAACACCATCTTGAGTTAACATAATGGAAGAAAACACATAGAGAACATCACCAAAGAGTTAGAGAGAGAACAAGGACACTTATTGATTCATCAAATTTTCAGCATTCATAACTAGCTGTAAGGCCCTTTGGGTTAAGACTAGATATAAAAATACAACTTCAAGATCTATAGTACAATATCTTGCAACATCTTCTCTGAACTCTCTAAGTCCCTCAGCCTCCTAAGTTCTTCTCTAGACTAAACCAAATACCTCTACTTATACTTTCCAAAATGGCTTACAAAAGATTCTAGAATATTACATAAAGAAAAGCCAACCTCAAAATGGTCAACACTCATCCCTAGGAAAGATCCTATAATTAAATCCATAATTAAAGTAAATACAATAATCATCTCCAACTAAGAACCAAAACAAATAAAACATGATCAAAGAAGGACTGGAGCATTAGCAACACAAGTTCACTTGGCAAATGAGGAAACAATCAGTTGGCATAGGAAGAGCTTGGTTAACACTTGAAGAGATCAATTCACACTAAACCACTCAGTCAACACAAAAAATTAGCATGGTCTAAAAGAACTTAGTCAGAACTACAACTCAACAAGGTCTAAAAGAACTCGATAAAAACTACAACTTGGAAAGGCCTGAAAGAAATTGGTTAGAATGCCATAATGAACAAAAAAGTGCAGGATTACAAGAAAAACTAGGATGCTCTTGCATTAGGTGAAACAATAATTTCCATTTTTAGAGTAATAGAGATCAAAGAGAAGAGGAATATGGAAAGGACCTAGCAGATGAAGTTTTCGTGGAGCCTATTTTCACTATGGAGAAGAAAAGCATAGGGAATTTTAGTGTCCTTAGTGCCAAGGAAGGATTGATAGAAGAACTAAATGCCGAGCCATATTTGGACTTGTTGCTAAAGATGTGGAATCCTCACACTCTAAAACTGATGAAAGAGGAAAAGTCCTAGTTAAAAGAATAGTCTTGCTAAGTGGTGAGAATGAACCCAATCAAAGGAGGAGCTTGTTTTGCACTAGGTGTAAATGTGAAGATAATTTTTTTGAATGAATCATACAGGAGCATCTTGGATGTAAGGGAAATCTTGCATCATCCAAAAATATTTCTACTTCCATATTTCCATTTTTGTGTCTCCAATAAAGGCTATTCTTGTGCAAAGTTGTTATTTATGGGAGCTTGCTAATTTTGGTAAGGTTGTATTATGTGCTAAGATTATCCTAATCTCATATGTGGGGTTTCATCTTGGACATATCATCCTTCCACATTATTTTTATTAGAATATCATATGTATTAGTACAATTATTGTAAATTATTTTTATGAAATTTAGCTATCCAAACTTCAAGCCCAATGGTGAAGGCTTAAATGATTCCAAAATGAAGTACAACATTCATAGATGGATGCTTGCATAATCAGTTATTGTAGATCTTTAGTTGAGGATTCTCAAATGGGGTTATAATAGCACATCGGGTCAATAGTTTTATTTTTATGGTCTCCAAAAGTGGACCCATGTGGGAATATAGTTTGTAATTTGTCTTGATAATTCCTAGGTAATAAAGTGTATTAAAATAATATAATATGAGGTTGGTCAACCTAAAGGGTTAGGTATTAGTGTCTAGAACCTTCCCAGTTAGCAAAAATTCCTATAGGTTATCTAGGGAAATCTTAGATGATAGTCCTAGCTCTATCTTGCAGACTATTGTAAGGAAGGCACCTAGCTAGGTTTGCATATTGTAATTCTTTAATTCTACATTTGTAGT
This sequence comes from Cupressus sempervirens, assembly GCA_028749045.1. Lineage (NCBI taxonomy): Eukaryota > Viridiplantae > Streptophyta > Pinopsida > Cupressales > Cupressaceae > Cupressus > Cupressus sempervirens. The sequence goes on along the minus strand of CM053785.1, from coordinate 927,757,061 downwards.
GATAATAAGAAGCCCATATTTTTTCTATCTATTTGTGTTGTTTCTATGATTCTATTGTGTGTTGTGGTATTAAGAATATTACCCTTCATCAATTAAAATTCATAGTAGTAACCAAACTACTACAACTTTCACAAAGCATCTAATGAAGAAATAAAGAAAGTGTAGTGTCAACCTAGTAATTTCAGTGTTAATCGACCATGAAAAGGAAGAAAAGTTTAGAAAATATTTAATATGAGGATGACATTCAATAAAAATAAAGATCGTATAAGAATTTTTGAAGATAAAGATGAAGTTAGTTATGAGATTAATGACTAGAGAAATTAAAAGAAGATCTAATGAAGGATATTTAACAATTAGAAATGGAGCACAAAGTTCAAGGTGGATATATATTTCTTGAGTGTCTAGATTCAATTAATATGAACTTGATGAAGATCTAAGAATTGTGATTTAGAGGAAAAACCTAGAAGATTTTACAAGAGTAGAAAAAGTTTTCTATTTAAAGGATGAACACAATGTTTATTGTTGTTGATTAAGTTAGTGTGTGTAGTGATTGAGTAAGACAAGAAAGGATCAAAAATTGAAAGAGGAAATAGATTGAGAAACACAAAGATCTAAACAAGAAAGGTAGTGCTAAATCCTAGCTACTCATTTTATTGTTACTCCCTATTCATTGTAGTAGAAAAATATCTTAACTAAGTGTACCTAATTGTCTTTTGAAACCCTATATGGTGACATTATTTTGAATGTGTTGTATGTCCTTTAGAGAAAGTCACTCTTTATAAATGTCAAGAAGTGATAAGGTCTAAATGATCTTTGGTAAAAATCCTCTAACAAGGTCACACTAACAATGTGTATGCAACCTTTATTAAGGTTGACTCCTAATAGAGCTCACTATAGAAGAATGGAAATTTTGGGTTGTTAGTTCCTAGGTAGTTTTTCCCTCTGTAGGGTTTCCACATTAAATACTTTTATCAAAATTTTGTGGATGGATATTATGTTGCAAGTTTATTTCATGTTTACTATTAATTCTGGAAACTCGATATAAGATGGAAGATAACTTTGGTTTTTGATATATTAAGTTGGCAGTTTAATGCTAAGTATATATTAGTTTATATTTTGATGTTAGATCAAGTTACTGACTTAATGATCTATAATTTTAAAGTGTTTAAGTTGGTGCAAATTTTTTTTCAAGGCCTTTAGGATAATTGGTTATAATTGACTCAACACCCCCTCCTCTTAGTTATTTTAACAATTGGTATCAAAACTTGGTACTTAAAGAAATTTTTTAAAGGGACTTAAGCTAAATATCTAAAGATATATAAGAGAGAGGTACCAAAATTGAACAAGGACTACTTCTCTTCATGGAAAAATAGGATGAGGTTGCATCTATCTCAAATTAGAGACAATGCATTATATTATCTAAGCCACAACCAGTACACCTTTTTAAACCATCCTATGATAGCAAAAAAGATGAACTTCAAGAAATAACATATTAGCCTAATGATTGAGATTAATTTTGCACTAAATGATGTTGAGTTTGATTATTTCAAGAACTATTCTACTACTAAAGAGATGTGTGATGCAAGAGCATCCTAGGTTGTCTTGTAATCTTGTACTTTAGTTTCTTTACTGGTAGTTTCTACTGAATTATAGTTGTTGTTGAGCACCAGTTTGCAGTTGATGCCAAGTTCCTAGTTAATGCCGAGTGATCTTTGGTTGTTGAGTTCCTTTGGATGCCAAGTCATTTACTTTGGTTGTAAAGTGCTAGAGGATGTCGAGTTCATAGTAGCTACTAAGTGATTCCTTTGGATGTCAAGTTCATGTAGATATCAAGAGCTGGTATTTGCGATGTCTTCATTCACCATGTATTTTGTGTCTGGTTCCAGTTTGGGCCAACACTATTTGATTAATTTTGGTATAGATAGTTAATATTGGTTGTGAGTTGACTTGTGGTTCCTCTATGTTCTAGAATGTTCTGTAAGCCATTTTGGCAAGTACATATAGAGTGTTTAGGCTTAGATTTAGGGAGTTATTTTGGAAGAGGATTGGAGAGAAGAACTAGAAAGCACTAATTTGTTGTTGGATCTTTGAACGTGAATGTATTTGCATTTGATCGTAAACCAAAAGGCCTTGTATTTGGGCATGTATGTTGAATATTTGAAGAATCAATGAAAGTGTTTTTCTCTTCTTCCTCCTTTGGTTGCTATTCTTTGTGTTTTCTTCCATTGTGTTAACTCTTGTAGGGTGGTTTGGAGAGCTAGGTGTGCCATTAGCTCTAGTAGGAGAGCTGGGTGTGCCATTGGCCCTAGTTATTCATCCCTTCCCCTATGTCAAGTGGTATTAGAGCTTGAGGCTCATCCTTATGGAGATTGGATCATGTAGAACCCTAATTTGGATTTGGTTGTAGGGTGGCAGATCTATAGATTTGACCTATAACTTGTAGAGGGCTACGATCTTACAGGAACTTGATTTGTAAAGATGGTTCATGATAGAGGAAATGTTGATAATGCCATATTGGATCAATTGAGAGAAATTGCAGCTAGATTAGATGTTATGGAGATAGCCCAGAGGAGAGGAGCACATCTTGATGATGTAAGTGATGATGAAGTAGTAGCACCAAACCATAATCTAGAAATTGAAGAAGACCAAGATAAAGAGAGATTGTTGCGAGTGTGGTCTAGGGAAAATTTAAAGCCTACTATAAGAAGTTGTTCCTTACAATGGAAAATTTGATACCAATACTATTTTGGATTGGATCTAAGATATGAAGAAGTTCTTTGAGTATAGAAACACTTCTAATAATAGAAAGGTGAAGATTGCAGTCACTAGGTTGAAAGGTCATGCTTTGTTATGGTGGGAGAATTTGCAAACTAATAGACAAAGGAGAAGATCAAAACTTGGAAAAAGATTGTGAACAAGGCAAAGAAAAAATTCCTTCCTATTGATTACCAAGTTAGCTTGCTAAGAAAGATGCAAAATTTGAGACAAAAGGACATGACTATGAAAGAGTATACCGAGGAATTCTATAGATTGGACATCAGATCTGGACATGTGGATGATGATGTTGAGAAAATTTCAAGGTACATTAATGGATTGAGATCTAGAATACAAGATGAAATAAGTTTTGTGAAGTTGGAAAGTGTTGAAGAAACATATCAATAGCTTAGCTAAGAAGCATGAACAAAGACAAAGAGGTAGAAGTGGTATATTCTAGAGAGGTAGAGGTAGATCTTATGGTGAAGGTGGCAGATCTTAAAGTTCTGTATAGGATAAAGGAAAATCTAAGTGGAAGAATGATGACAAAGGCAAGACTGAATGGAAAAGTTGTAATTCTTACTAAGGAGATACTAATTCTTACCAAGGAAGAGGTAATTCTCATTCTAGAGGTGGATTTCATGGTAATTACTTTAGATGTGGTAAAGAAGGACATAGGTCCTTTGAATGTAGATCTTCTAAAAGTGAGTAGAATAAAAAAAATGTTGTGATTTAAGGAGATGATGAGGGTTCACCAAGTCAACCTAAGGCTGGAGATAATTTGATGGTGAGAAGAACTCTATGTAATAAGGGAAGTGATGAGGAACCTATTTTAAGGAGGAGGCTTTTCAAGACAATATGTAAGATGGCTAGAAAATGCTACAAAGTGATCATTGATAGTGGAAGTTCTACAAATCTAGCATCAAAAGAGCTAGTTATAAAGTTGCAGTTGTAGAGGCTGAAACATCCCAAACCTTATCATGTTTCATGGATCAAAGATGAGCATAAGATATCAGTAAGTGAGCAATGCCTTGTGAAGTTCAAAATTGGACAGTACTTTGATGAATTTTTGTGTGATATTATGCTCATGTATTGTTGTCATATTTTGTTGGGTAGAACTTGGCAATATGGTAGCTATGTTGTGCATGATGGAAGATTGAATCAATATACTCTTAGGGTAAATGGGAAGAAACAAATATTGTTGTCTTTGATTGAAAGTCTAGATGAGGTTAGTTGTACTGAAATAAAAGTTTGCATAGTTAATGGAAAGCAATTTGAAAAGGAAGTGAAGAAGAATCAAGTTTGTTTTGCCATAGTTCCTACAGGACCAAGTGTTGGTAGTAACGTCAAAGAAGCAAAAGTTGGTATGATAGCATAAATTGTAGAATTACTAAATGAATATAAATATATTGTTGCTGATGATATTCTTGATGGTTTATCTATAGTAAGAAGCATAAGTCATTGTATGGATCTGATTCCTAGAGCTAGTTTACCAAAAAAAATACCATATAGATTGACACCTACAAAGAATGAAGAACTTAATAGAAAAGTACATAAATTGTTGTAGAAAGTTTTGATCAGAGAAATCTTGAGTCCATGTGCTGTACCTATTGTACTAGCACCTAAAAAGAATGAAGAATGGAGAATGTATACTGATTCTAGAGCTATTAACAAGATAACAGTGAAATATAGGTTTCCTATGCCAAGGATGGATGATATAATGGATTATTTGAGTGGCGAAAAGTATTTTACCAAGATTGATTTGAAGAGTGGCTATCATCAAATCAGAATTATAAAAGGTGATGAATAAAAGATTTCTTTCAAGAAAAAAGATGGTTTGTATGAATGGTTGGTTATGCCTTTTGGTTTGATTAATGCACCTAGTACTTTCATGAGATTGATGATTGAAGTTCTGAAAAGATTCTTAGGTAAGTTCATGATTTTTTATTTGGATGCCATTCTAATATTTAGTAAGACTAAAGAAGAACAAATTGAGCATATTAGAAAAGTACTGCAGAGATTAAAAGAGGAAAAGTTGCTAATTAATCCAAAAAAGTGTTCTTTTATGCAAGAGGAGATTGTGTATTTGGGATTTGTGATTTTAGTTGATGAACTAAAGATGGACCTAGAGAAGGTTAAAGCTATTTTGGAATGGCCTACACCTAAGAATGTGGGCAAGGTAAGATCATTTCATAGTTTGGCTAGTTTTTACAAAAATTTTATAAATAATTTCAGTGTTGTTTATAATGCTATGACTTAAACAATGAGAGGAGATAAAAGAGAATTCAAGTAGACACATGGAGCTGATAAGAGTTTTGAGACTTTGAAACAAAAGGTTACTGAATTACCTATACTAGCTTTTCCTAATTTCAAAAAAGTATTTCAAGTTGAATGTGATGCAAGTGGTAATGCAATAGGAGTTATATTAAGTTAAGAAGGTAAACACATTCCTTTCTTTAGTGAGAAGTTGAAAGATGTTGAAAGGAAGTATTCTGTGTATGATCAAGAATTTTATGCTATTGTTCATGTTGGCATTATGATACATTTTTGTCATTAGTTACAACACTTATTAGATTCTGAATGCTTACCGAGCTCTCACCGAACATTCCTTTTGTAAGCCAAGCTTTACCTAGTTCTCAGTGTTTACCGAGTGATCGAGGTGAACAAAGCAGCCAATGTTTACCGAGTGTTCGAGGTAAAGAAAGGAATCAGTTTTGACCGAGTGAAGATGTACCTAGTATTGACCGAGAACTTCATGATAACTGAGCTCCTGAGGTTATCAAGGAAATTAATTTTACCGAGCTCAGACGGTTATCAAGGAAACTAACTATCACCGAGTCACAAGGTTCTATCGAGTGTTTCCTTTGATCACCGAGCTACAGTTCAGATAGAAGTGTTCACCGAGTGACATCTCTTATACCGAGTCTCTAGTGGTTACCAAGTTCAAAACTACTCGAAGTGTTTAATATGGACCGTGCCTTCACTTCTACCAAGTGCATGATGATGCCGAGTAATGCAGTGGACGTCGAGTATCAGAAGGACACAGAGTCAGTTCAGTGAACACAAGTTTTTACCTTGGGCCGACTTTGTATAGAGATTTGCACTTGTTGTTTTGGCTGACCTTGCATGTATTGTTTATTTGGATGGTATATATATGCAATGTATTGTATCATTCAAATGTAATGGTAATGAATGAAAATGTGAAAGTGTGAAAGAAATACATGTGTGCGAAAGTATGTGTGCTGAGTTGTGAAGGTATTCAGCAAGGTCAAGTTTTGGAACAGAAAAGTTTTATCTATCACATCAAGGTGAATCAGAGCATAGCGGATCTTATCAGCAATTAGTTGTAATCAGATCCACTATTTCATTCTAACAGGTGAATCAGTTTTTGTAAATCCTTTAACAAGGTAGACTTAACAGTCTTTTGTAAATCTCCTAACAGAGTGCATACTTTATTGTATGTTTGTAAATCCTCTAACAAGGTGGATCTAGCAATCCTTTGTGCTCCTAATAGGGAAGATCACCAGAAGTGGTCATTGTAAGCCTTAACCGGCCAACTTCATACTGCAGTAACGAAGCTTTGTGGGTTTCATCCCCACCCCAGTTTTACTTTCTATTTGGAAGGTTTCTGGGTCACCAAATCTGTGTGTTCAAGTGTTGCAAATGATTTTGTTTCATGCTTACAGTAGGTTACTTGGATGAATGGTGAATATATCAGTATGCAGTTTTATTGTTTGAAATTTTAAAAGTTATTGATTCACCCCTCCCCTCTCAGTAACTTGTCATATCTTGAATATTTCCAACAATTGGTATCAGAGCAATAAGGTTCTCAAGATAAAAGTTTCATAGCTTGAGCAAAGATCAAGGACAATGGAGATATTCAAACTTGACAAATCTATTGAGAATGAAAAGCTAGATTTGAAAATGGCCATGGCTCAACTCAATGAAGCAAAAGAGCATCTTTCACAATCCTTGAAAAGAAGAAAAGAACTTGCAAGGAAAATGAATGACCATCAGTATGTTGAAGAAAAGATTGAAGATCTCTCACCATCAAGTAGTTCAGATGAAGCTGACAAAGCAATCAAAGAACTTTTAGAAAAGAATGGATCTCTGCAGGAAGAAGTAAGAAAGCTCAAAAGGGAACCAGAAATCCAGTCCATCAGGCTATATGAAATCTTGGAGCAAAGGAACAAGGCAGCTGAAGACTTAGAGGTAAGGAATAATCAATCCTCTCAGCTTGAAAATCTTGTAACTCAATTATCTAATGCAAATGAAGAAATTATGAATCTAAGATCTGAGAATGAGAATTTGAGAAATGACTTAATTACTGAAAGGCAAATCAATGCAAGCTTACAAAGTGATCTAATCTCTGAAAAAAATGTCAATGAGAGAATGGTAAAATCTCAAAAGGACATGGATCAATTGAATCTGCAAAATGAAGAAAACTTTCATAAACAAAATGGTAAAGTAGGCCTTGGATACAAGGAAGAAGGTGAATCCTCCAAACAGGGTACTCAAAAGAATCAAAGACCTACTTGTAGCCACTGTGGTAAGTTAGGTCATACATCTAACAGATGTTGGAGCAATGGAAAAGGCAAATTTAATGGAAAGTGCTACAATTGCAATCAGCATGGACACAAAGCCAATGAATGCAAAGAGAAACCAAAATTTGAAGGTAAATGTCACAAATGCCAAAAGCAAGGTCATAAGGCATCACAATGCAAATCCAAATCATTTAATCCAGCTGAACAACTTGTCAAAGCAATATTTGGTTGGGACTACAACACTTGGTGCAGATGTCATTATTGTGGAGAATATGGTCATACTGGCATAAACTGTGCAAGGCATCACCTAAGAAAAAGGGATACCACTGTAAGATGTTATACATGTATAGAACTTGGTCATATATCTAAAAACTGCATGAACATAAAGAAAGTCAAGGATGAGAAGAAAATCAAGGTAGACAATATTCGAAAGCAAATGAAGCAGCAATGGATTCCTAAGTCTACCGAGCCAGATAATTCAAGTGATGGAATGGTCACTCAAGAAGTGAGTGACTGTACCATTTCCAATTAAGACTCATTAGGATAAGACCAGGACTGTATCTACAAAGCAATATCCTAAGCAGTCCTAGAATGAAAATATGATCAAATCAGTATTTCAGATACATCAGGATCATGGTCGGTACATGACCTTACCGAGCTCAGTCGGGTGCAATAAGGCTTCTTTCACCAAGTTTCACTTACCGAGCATGGTTGGTTCTTCTCTTACCGAGTTAAGGTCGGTTTAACCTATTTTCTTTTGGTCACCGAGTTGCGAAGTTTAAGCCGAGCTAGTGGATGACAGTCTGTCGATCGCAGCTACCTCCGTACTGAAAATTAATGGCAAATTTTTCATCAAAAGGGTAGATTTCAACCTCATTTTTCACCGCGAATTCATAGAAAAAAAAAGGCTTTCAAGCGAGTTCAAGTGATTTGAAGAGATTTTCCAGCGAAGTATTCTTACGAAACCTTTTCACTCACCGAGCAGCAATGGCATCTGCAAGCACCAGCAGCAGCAAGGCGAAGAAGGAGAAGAAGAATCAGAAGAAGAGCAACTGGCAAAGAAAAAGGCAAGGTAATCATTACCAAGCCCAAGAAGCAGCCTACTGCAGTATTTACTCGGAGGACAAGAAAAGGTATTCAGGAACCTGTATTGGTCAAGCCTGCACCTACATTTGAGCAAAGACTCAAATCATTGGAAGAAGGAGCAGGCATCACAAATTTCAAGGCATCAAAATTTGAGACAAGGACTGATGCAGAGAAAATGCAGATTGAGGAACTGGTACTTAACAAAATGGGAAAATGGAAATACTCCCCGGACCAGATTGCTCCTCATACCTCTAAAGAACTACTGGAGAGAGTACAGTCAAGATGGGAGTTAGCCACCAAGACGGTAAAAGATATATATGAGCAATCCCTGAAGAATCTTTGGCCTAGTCTCACTAGAGCAGAGGTAAAATTTGAATTGAAAACCTATGAAGGTAAAATGATGATCAGATTCCACACTTGTTTGATTTTGATCAAAGATATAGAGCATGTTGTAAATGATGCTACAAACATGTGGAAAAACATCTATCATCTACTTAAGCCTAGTGTAGACCCAGTAGAAATAAAGGATGATGACAGTAGCAGCAGCAGTGATGAATCAGATAGTGCTCCATCCATCACAGTTACACCAGGAGAGTTGCATGCAATGATGGAAGAGAAAGAGGAAGAAGACAAAGAGGAAGAAGCTGAAGAGGAAGATAAGGAGGATGATCCGGTAAAAATTGCAGCAGCAGTTATTGCATCCTTTCCTCACTCCCCAGCTAAACCTGTGACATCATCAAGGTTGGAGTCAGCTTCAGCAGGTTCATCTACACCAGATTTACCATCTACATCTGCCATATCTTAGCTCCAGGTATCATCAGTGGAAGTGACTACCACTTCGTCTACCGAGCTGCACCCCTCTTCATCTACCGAGTTGGCCTCCTCGACTCCATCATCATCAGTTGGTATTTCTGTGAGTTCTCCAATTTTGACTACTCCAATTTGTTCTACAATTTTGTCACCATCTACTTCAGGCACAGTGAGCTTAGATACTATATTACCGAGTGTATCACCATTTTTGGCCAGTACTCAAATTTTTGACCCTGTACATACTCCTATTGGCACTCAACCCTCAAGCATCCCAGTTTTTACTGCTAGTCCTTCTGTCTCTACTATTGTGTCTATTCCAAAGGTCAAACCAGTCATCTCAGAAGTCAAACAAAAGCAACCATTAAGACTTATGATCATTGGAAAGGAAATTCCTAAAGACATTGACTTGGACACAGAGATAGTAATTCCAAAGATTGACTTTGATAATGCTACCATTGAAGAAATGAGGTATGCTAGTCAACTTATTGAGAAAAAGGCTACTCAGATGCAGTTAAGATCGGAAAGGGATAAGGAATACAGGATAATTGAGGATGCCCGAAACATAATTACTGAGGCTATAGGTGTTGATGTTGATACTTCTCAACACATTTTGATTCAATTGGAAGAGGCAGTTAATAAATTCAATGAAGATGCCTCCGGACAAGAAAAGTTGATTGAGCGTGCAGCAAAGAAATTTGATAATAAGGTGTTGGGGCACATTGCCTAGAACATTGCAATAAATCAAGTTGCATTAACCTCAGTTTTGGCAGATATGGAAAATTCTTTTAATAATGTAACATCTCTTTTTGCTAAGCTTTGTGATGTTACCGAGTACACTAAGGGAATAAGAGAGAAACTAAATAAAATTGATGAGGATCTGAAGGTGAGCGCACAGAACTTGAAGCTTGACCCCAGTTCAAGCTCATCTCATCACCTCAGGATCAAATTTTTGTCAGAGAAGCAGGCAGAGCTGTTGAGAGAAGAGGCAAGGATCCGATCTACATTGATAGATATCCAAAACATGATCCTTCCCATCATGGATTCAATGCAGAAGCACATTGCACATTCAAAGACATTAATCCATGATAATAACTTCTCCATTGCAGACCATGTGATTGAACTTTCGGCTGAAGTTCAAGTAGCTCTTTCCACCTGCAAAATTTTGCAAGAGAATTGGGATAAGACTCTCCAGCTTATTCTTCAGGTACATTCAAAGTTCATCTCTCATTTTGGTGTTTCTATATAAGTATATATATTCTTTTATTCTTTGGCATTATTGTCAAAAAGGGGGAGATTATTGTTGGATATGTATACTATGGGTGAATAAGTGTTTTCGGAAAAATTGTACAAAGGAAGAGATATACAGCTCATGTAAATACTATATGTACATTCTATGGGGGAGTTGTATATAACAAAGCTATGTATATTCAGAATCAGTCATCAGCATGTCAGATAAATTTTGTCTCATAAGTGTTTTTGTCACTAATGCCAAAGGGGGAGATTGTTGGCATTATGATACATTTTTGTCATTAGTTACAACACTTATTGGATTCTGAATGCTTACCGAGATCTCACCGAACATTCCTTTTGTAAGCCAAGCTTTACCTAGTTCTCAGTGTTTACCGAGTGATCGAGGTGAACAAAGCAGCCAGTGTTTACCGAGTGTTCGAGGTAAAGAAAGGAATCAATTTTGATCGAGTGAAGATGTACTTAGTATTGACTGAGAACTTCGTGATAACTGAGCTCCTGAGGTTATCAAGGAAATTAATTTTACCAAGCTCAAACGGTTATCAAGGAAACTAACTATTACCGAGTCACAAGGTTCTATCGAGTGTTTCCTTTGATCACCGAGCTACAGTTCAGATAGAAGTGTTCACCAGGTGACATCTCTTCTACCGAGTCTCCAGTGGTTACCGAGTTCAGAACTACTCGAAGTGTTTAGTATGGACCGTGCCTTCACTTCTACCGAGTGCATGACGATGTCGAGTAACGCAGTGGACGCCGAGTATCAGAAGGACACCGAGTCAGTTCAGTGAACACAAGTTTTTACCTTGGACCGACTTTGTATAGAGATTTGCACTTGTTGTTTTGGCCGACCTTGCATGTATTGTTTATTTGGATGGTATATATATGCAATGTATTGTATCATTCAAATGTAATGGTAATGAATGAAAATGTGAAAGTGTGAAAGAAATACATGTGTGCGAAAGTATGTGTGCTGAGTTGTGAAGGTATTCAGAAAGGTCAAGTTTTGGAGCAGAAAAGTTTTATCTATCACATCAAGGTGAATCAGAGCATAGCGGATCTTATCAGCAATCAGTTGTAATCAGATCCACTATTTCATTCTAACAGGTGAATCAGTTTTTGTAAATCCTTTAACAAGGTAGACTTAACAGTCTTTTGTAAATCTCCTAACAGAGTGCATACTTTATTGTATGTTTGTAAATCCTCTAACAAGGTGGATCTAGCAATCCTTTGTGCTCCTAATAGGGCAGATCACCAGAAGTGGTCATTGTAAGCCTTAACCGACCAACTTCATACTGCAGTAACGAAGCTTTGTGGGTTTCATCCCCACCCTAGTTTTACTTTCTATTTGGAAGGTTTTTGGGTCACCAAATCTATGTGTTCAAGTGTTGCAAATGATTTTGTTTCATGCTTACAGTAGGTTACTTGGATGAATGGTGAATATATCAGTATGCAGTTTTATTGTTTGAAATTTTAAAAGTTACTGATTCACCCCTCCCCTCTCAGTAACTTGTCATATCTTGAATATTTCCAACAGTTCAAACTTTGAAGAAGTGGAGAAATTATTTGATTCCTAAGGAGTTTTTGCTATATACTAATCATAAATCTTTACAATATTTGGTAAATCAACATAAATTGAATCAGAGACATATGAAGTGGGTTGAGTACTTGCAAAGTTTCACATTTTTCACTAAGCATAAGAGTGGAGTTACTAACAGAGTTGTTGATGCTATTGTTGCATCAAATTCCTTGAAATCTCCATTGGAAAATACTTGTGTGGTATCAATTTCCTTGTAGTGGATGTCATTTTCAGCTATGGCTATATCCTTCCTTCTTTTTAAGGACTTTCTCAATTCTTCTCTGGCTTCTTCCAATTTGTGTAGAGCAAGGTGTACATCAATCACCTAATTATCTATGATCTTCCCAAGTTTGAAGACTTCCATCTTCAAACCTTTTCTCTAAGTTGTTAGGCTTCTCCTTGTGAGAACCTTTGCTCTAATACCAATTTTTGGAATGTTCAAAATGGGAAGAGTACTTCTAAGGGTTGGGGGGGGGGAGATGAATAAAAAATATCACACTTTTAATATTTTTCAAATCCTTTAAATCAAATAATTAAAAAGTAAACTGCATGCATGTAAACATATAAATGAACATAGAGTAAACACATGCAATAACACATAACACCAGATTTGGTAATCGATAAACCCTTCAGGAATAAGAAGGTAAAACTAGGGTGGGGATGATACCTCAAAAATTACTACAGCAATAAATGTTTGACCACTTCTGATGGTCTACCCTATGAAAGGCCTACCCTGTTAAAAGCTTTACACTATGTCAATAGTGACTTGATTAGAGGATTTACAAACACTTTACATGAAGTGTTAACCTGTTAAAGGATTTACAATAGGCTATTAAACCCACCTAATACAATAGGATTTTCAATCACCTTCTCCAAAGGTTCTCCTACCTAGCTGTTAAGCTAACCTATTAATAAATGATTTCCATCTTCTAATACAATGGCAAGAAAGTATTAGAATAATTAACTTGACAATATGCAATCTTTAATTGCTAGATTCAGGCACTTGATATGTTCTCTTTGATGTGACCCTTGCTTGATCTGATCTCTGTTCTTATCCCTTGTACTGTTATGATCAACTGGATATGCAATTGCTATTCTGTTCCTCTAAGTCTTTCTAAATTTTTTTATATTCTCCCCATACACTGTTTTCATTCACATACACAATGAGGTTTTTTTCTTCCTTTTAAAATTTTTGAAGACTTAGGGTTAGGTATGGATCTACAATCTATATTGAATCTTAAGTTCTCACTCATTCCTTGCATTTTCCTCATTGGTTGCATGCCTTCTCCATTCTTCTAATTGGATGCATTGCATAGGAAATGTAAAAGATTCATCCTTATCCTTTTTCTCCTTCGAAATCCTTCTATATTGGCTCCAAAAATAGTTTACATCTGAGTTTGTGAGGGCACACACTCATATGTTGATTCTGTGTTACTCGGCACATACTGGACTACGACTACTCCATACAGACTATTTTGGATTGCTTGGCACCTATTACACTCTATCTTTCTTGGCCCATGTATGATTCTAGCTCACTCGACATATGAAACACTTTGACTTGCTCGACATCAACTATGACTCAGCACCTATATATCACTTGGTAGACACTGTGGCTTAGCATACATAGTGTACTCAGCTTCAATGTAGAAAATAATTAAGTGTATTGACACTCAAATGTCAAAAATATTCTAAGACCAACAATCTCCTCCTTTGACATGAGTGTCAAAACCACTTAAACAATCATTACTAATTTTTCCTTATGAGTACCTTATCCACAAAATTTTAAAAATTGTTCAAAAAAATTGTTCAAAATACCTTATAACTCCCCTTGAGTTGATTGTGCCTTATTCATTCTTGAAACCAAAATTTTGTGCTAATGTGCCTAATACTCTTTTGCCTTTTCCCTGTACTTGTAATCTGTACCTGTGTGCTATTTTAGTCATATCTTCCTCAAAACATTATTTCTCATTATCTTCCCTTGTTTGACACTTATGTCAAAGGGTTCTAAGGAGTAATACCATACTTCACCAAAAAATTACTATTTACCTCCATTATTATTTTCAGGGTTGCATCCCAATTCTCCAAAGCAATGTCAAGTGACTCATGTTGGATGGAAGTCTCTGTAGCAAGGTGTACAAGTCCATCAAGTGTAGAAAGATTTGGATCTTTCTTTAAAACTATTTCAGCATACACTTGGTCCTTGTGGACGAATTTTAAATGTGGGGTTATTGAGGATTACATTTGCATCAATTTAGCCTTAATATTGGCCTCCTCTGCTGTAAGTAAAGCTAACTCCCTTTGAGTGTGAAGCAATTGTGCAAAATGCTTCTCACTTTGAGCTAAATCTCTAGGTAATTACATGCTAGAGATTTTCAATTTTCTTTCCAACCTCATTATCCTCTAATTTGTTTGTTGTGTGAAATTGGAAAAGTCACATAGCTTCCTGTACAATGAAAAAATGTTTTCAAGGACAACTTTGACCTTTTCTATTTTTTTGGCCAACTCTACCTATTCAAGTGCTATTCCAATTGATATCTTTTCATTCACTTTTCCTTGAAATTTTCTTTCTAACCATTCCATGAGTTTAACATTAGTATCCTGGTCTTCATTGGTCACCTGGTCAACTATATTTGATAGTTGCTCTATGATTAACTTTGCTTCATCTGGTGACTGCAAGCTAAAGGCATCCATGAAGATGTCCTTAATCTCATGAAGTGCTTTCTTATGTTTGAATTCTTTCCTACGTATTTCTTGCCTCATCCTTCTGTCTAATTCATTTTGCATTTCATTGATTTGTGCCATTGTGATGGTCTTAGAATCATAGGAAGGTATTACAATGTCTTCATCTAGTTCAAGGTCTCCATAATGAAGTACCCTAGCTACTCTGGTTGAGCTCTAGCCTAGAGTTGAGATTTTCAAAGGTGTGACTATAGTGCTCAGCTTGTGAAGGGTCTTTGTAGGAGTGCCAGTCTTTGGTAGCTCTACCAATGTTTGAATGGCGGCCTACTCCTTTTCTTTTGTTGTATCCTCCTTCTTATCTGTCCTTCCTTCCACTGCACTTAGCTTTTGAATAGTGTCACTTGTTGCACTTGGTGGAGGTGGTGGTGGAAGCATCAAAACTTTAGTCCTAGTAGTTGTTTAGGTGAAAGGTGGTTCCTTTGGTTTCACCTTTTCTCTTTGTGGTGCTTCTACTACCTTTTGTAGTTCATCTACACTCACCAATATAGGGCTTGTGCATAATTGTGCTTGTAGAGTGGATTGATGAAGGATCTGAGAGATCCTCTGTAGTTAGGGGATTGACATTCTGAGATGAATTGTTAGGAACATCCTTACTGATTATTGTCTCTACAGGTGTAATGGCTACATGAGGTGGACTAGGAGGTGGCATTTGTGTGTCTTGCACACTCTATTCTTCTTCTTGCTGCTGATCAACTGTTGCCATAGTTTCTTCCTTTTGTGTTTCTTCCTCCTCAGCTTTTTCTTTATCCTCCTCAACTTTCTTATCTTCCTCTTCTTTTCTTCTTCAACTCTTGTTGTTGCTTCCTTCTCCTCCTCTTGCTTCTCTTCCTCTCCTTTCTTCTCCTATGTTTTCTTTTCCTCTATCTTTTCTTTGGCACTGGTCTCTACCTTATTTGTTTCCTCTACCTTTTCATCAGTTATCTTATAAATTGATTTCCACAATTGTGTGAATTTATTCACTACATCCTCAATCTTGTTTTGAAGGATGCTAAAGGCTCTATACTTTGGCACAAATTTGCCACCATGTTTATTGTTGGCCTTTTTTATTTGAACCTTGTCACGTCAGGCTTTACTTAAGTCAAGGTAGATTCTCTGATCTTCCTTTCCATTTTTAGACAATAATACCATTTATTCTCAATTATTTCATACAGTTCCTTGGGCCTAATATTGTCAAGTTCTACAAGTGTGTTTTTATATTCTACCATCATGGCATACATAGATTCCTCTACTTTATTTTTCTCTTCTCTATTGAGCTTATTAAAATCAAGAGTCTTTAAATCATTTAAATCTACACTCCTAATCTTTTCACAAAGTTTTTCAATTGTAAATTTTGGAGGATGACTTACCACTCTAAATTGGCTAAGGTCTTCTGACTCTATTCTCTCCTCATCATCAATATTTGGCTGAGACACATACTTCATTCTCTTCTTGGGCTCTTCAATAGGCTATTCAATGGCTTTCTTCTTCTCTTTTGATGCCTCTTTAGCTTTTTGAGTTGATGCTCTTGTGGTAGCCCTTGTTGCTAGAGTTGGCTTACCTTGAGTTGGCTTGGTGATCTTTTTAGGCTTGGATTGAGCTGTAGGCTAAGTTCTTTCCTTTCTCTTCTTTTTCTCAATAGGTGTAGGTACTTCCTCAACTTCTTCTCCCTTGGCACCTTCCTCCTTATCTTCTCCTAAGCCTTGTGTCAGATCTATTGGGCCTTGCCCTTGCTCTTATTATTCACTATCTCCTTCTATTTCTCCTCCTTCTTCCTCACCACCTACTTCTCCTTCAATACTTTCTCCAAATGTCTTCTTTATCTTCTTTACCATTTTATCTTTCTTCTTGATGACATAAGTTGTTTTCAATTTAGTTTCAACTTTGGACTTGACAACATCATATGTTCCAAAGTGAGGAGCCTTCTTGTCTATCTCTTTTGCTAGTAATGTTGTGATTGGTGCTGAAGCTTCATCTACATCAAGTTCATATCTCAATGGCCTTAGCCATCTTACTCTAGGTATTGCTGCCTAGATGTTAGTGTAGTCAATGTCAACCAAGAAGCATATGTCATTGACATGTTGCTCTACCAATGAAACTGGTATTCTCATTCTCTACTTCATGAACTTCTTAAAGTCCTCAAAATAACTAGTCATTTGAGCCTCAAAATTATCTCCCATCTGATCAATGAAATCATTGATTTGTGTGATTACACACTTGTTGGAATCCCAATTTACCTTCCCAATTGAAGGGAATTCTTCCATCACATAAAATAATATGTAGACTAATAATGATCCAAATTTGCATTGTGCTCCCTTGGATGTTCTTATAGCTCCCAAATTTTCATTTATTTGCTAAAGCATTAGTTTTGCTAGATCATAGCTATGATCTTTCTTCACCAACTTCTAAGCTATATCAATAGCTATGTAGGGTATGTTGTTCAGTTTACTTGATTGGTAGAATTTGTGTAAAATTATTCTAATAGCAAAGTCAAGTAGGGGTTTAGTTACAATGTCTATGGTCATTCCCCTATTGTTCCATTTAGCTCCTGTATTATTCTTAATGACCTCCTTTCTATCACTTCTCAAGGTCTTTGGCCGATCTATGGTTGGGAGTCCTATAACCCTATGCACTATCCCATTTGTAATCTTTATAGGTCTTGTCTCTAGCCATAGACAACCATCATGAATTTGACTCAAAACAATGTGAATCCATTCAGTCTTAAACACTGTAGAAAAAACTAGTGTTTTTGTCAAACCCTTCTTCTCAACAATCTGGAATTCATCTTTCAATATCCCTATGGTGCCAATTTTGTGGTTATAACACTTCCTCACATCTTGAACCATGAAAAATTTATGTGGGATGATGGATAATGTGCTAGCTGGGTTGTTTCAATAGGAAACTTCAAGTATTGGCCTAAATTTGGGTTGTTTGACCTCATTGCTAAGTAACTAAATCTCATGACTTTCCTTTTTTTTGGGGTTTCTTGAACTAGAGGCCATTTTACTGAACTAGGGTTTAAATGTATTAAAACTTTAACTTCTACATAGCCTTGTACTTGATAAATACCTTTGAATGGATGAATTTGTGTTGAATTACTATTGAAATCCGTGCAAATGGTTGTTAGGTTGCTGCTTGATCGCTTCTTCACTCTTCTCAACTTTTCTCTATGTTTGAATGGCATGAAAATGAGCAAAATTCAACCTTATACCTATCAAAACCTAGCATTAAATGCTTTGTACATACAACTATAAACTTGGCACTTGAAGGATTCAACATGACTCAGCTCCCATTGTATATCATTTACTGGGCTTCCACTAGTTTACTTCTTCACTCAACTTCAACTATCAGCTCGATTGCTATTAGAAACTTGACATCCATTGGAGCTTTACTCAACGTCCAAGGGTAACTTGGTAGTGTTAGAAGTAGTAATCTTTCCTTGGTTGTATTTATTTATTAAATGGGATAAACCAAAGTATCCCTTATGTATTTTATCCTTTAGTACACATGTGAAGGATATATTATTTTCTTGTCCTCTACTCCACATGTGAGGATAACTCTTTTTTGTAATTTCTTTATTAAGGAAAGTAGTTTATTCCTCCTTAAGTGGATATTGACACTTTGCACACACTTATTATGAATGGTGGCATTTATAAAAATGGGAGTTACACATGCAACTCCTTTCTCATCTCTATAAAAGAGATGCCTCTCTCATTCTTCTACTACTACTTCTTCCACACATCATCTTGATGTTATTGTAATGAGCTATTTTCTTCACCTTCTTTCTCTCTCCTTTCTTAAGGTTTTTGTCTTCCATTCATAATATTACACAAGGGGTTTTCTTTGCTTTCCCCTTTCAAAATATCTTGACTCCATTCTTGTTGATCCATTGTGAAGCTCATTTGATTTATGGTAATATTCTTCACATTAAGCTCTCTTGGATTGTTCTATTAGTTTTCATTCTGCTTGATTTCTTACATGGTATCAGAGCTTGGTTACTAATCCTGGTTTTGAGTTTAGTGTTGAAGGTTGCCATTCATTGGAGCAAACCTTATTTGGAGACACTATTGAGAGAAGAATTTTTTTTTGTGGTTTTTTGCTCATTCTAACAACTTGTGTGTGTAGGTTTTATAATTTTTTTAATTATTTCTTTACTAACCCTCTTTGGAAGGTTTTCCGCCAAAGGGTATTTCTATTTAAACAAAATATATCATTTTTAAAAAAATCTTGTTTTCGAAGGTGTGCCGCCAAAACAAGTAACATTTATCAATCACTTATTTTGATAGCATTTAAATTGTGCATTTTTCTAATTAAATATTTAAAATTAAATAAAATTTCTTAACATTTTCATTGCAAAGAACACTTCAATAATCCTAAAGTGTGATTATTATTTTTTATTCTACTTATTCTAATTAGTTAAATCTATCTCATATACTTTTAAAAAATATATATATTTTTAAAAAAAATCTTCACATATCTATAACTTTTGCTTTTTAATTTTTAGCAATTTTGTACCTTTCTATTTTATTCATTTTTTAAAATGATCATTTCCTCTTTTTTTCATATTTTTTTATCATCTCTTGTCGGCCCCTTATCCTCCTGTTGTACCATGACCTTGCTTGGTTCTATGCCTCCACCTTTCTCCTTGTTGCCCACTCTCCCTTGCTACGACTGATCTTGCATCCTTTTGAGGACATTCATGCAAAAAAATGTGTTGGACATCCTTCTTTTAGTAAAGTACAACTATTTCTTTTTAACTTTCGTTGACTATTTATTGGTAAAAAAATTGGGCATTACCTTGTGTAGAATCCACTGCAGCGATAGCCATTGGTTTTGGTTTGGAGATGCAATATAAGAAACACATAAACAAATAACATTTTTTTGATTTTGATACATTTTAATGAGGAGATGATGTTGGTTTGAGAAGTAATGCAAGTAGCTGCATAGCCCTCTGTCATGCATTTCCTCCCCTTGCGGTTTCAATTTGTTCAGCATACCCATTATTAGCAATTTTTTTATTAGCTATCTCTGCATCTTGTGCAAGAGTGCTTGCAGGTGACAGGCATTAGTGTTTTTCAGTTTGTCTTATATTAAGTGTTTCATAGCAGGCTAAGTGCACCATTATCTAATCATTATATTCCTTACCATTATTTTTTTCAGTTATTTTATTCTTCTTCCTCGTTGAAGCTAACGTTCAAGTATCTCTTCTTGAAACCATAAATAAAGTCATTATTTGATACTTGCTGCGAAATACTATTGTCTCCATCTATTTTCATTTTGTTTAAAAGTCTCTCTTCTTAATTTGCATTTAATAAACTAGTTCTTTACCAGATGTGTTGCCTTTTTTTTAAATGAGAATTTGAAAAAGGTGCTAACCTTTCTTGTTACGTTAGCCCTTTCTTCAAAATAAGTTTAAAACAAGTCTCTTTAAAACTAAAAATATCTTTTTTTTAAAACATCATTTGGAATATTTGTCATATATCATTTTGAATATTTGTCATATTCTTAATTCCTTTTACATTTTTTTTTAATATTTGTTAAAAACAAAAAATTATAATATTATCAAAACCTTATTATAATATTAGTTTCCTTTTTTTTAAAATATCATCTTTCCAAACTTAAGTTTTTTTAATTAAAAACTTTTAACATATATAAACTTACCTTGTGAAAAGTTTTGAAATTTTTAACTTTATATTTTTTTAAAGTTCTTAAATATAAAATAAGACAAGTTTTTTTAATGTATTTTTTTTATGGTAATCAATTTTTTTTTTTATAGTAGGAATAAGTAAAATCACATTTTTATTATTATCATTCAGATTTGTTTTTTTAAAAAAAAAATTATATACAGTAAGTCTTTTTTCTTTAAATAATTCAATTAAGGGGGGTATTTTTTTTTTTTACATCATGTCGACTCAAATTCCTGAAATTAAGTTGAATAACTCTAACTATCATGCTTGGAAAAGACATCTCTCCTTCATTTTCCGATTTAAGCATATTTTAGATGTTGCTACTGACCCTTCTGTAGTTCTTGATACCTTGGCTACACAAGATGAAAAAAATGCATGGAATACTAAAAATGAGGAAGCCCTTGGCCTCATTGGTATATCTCTTAACCTTGATTTATATGTTCTAATTGCTCATTGCACTAATGTCCATGAAGCTTGGGATATTTTGAAGCAAATGTATGATAGACCATCTGAATCACACAAGATTCAATTGCAAGATAATTTGGAAGACTTGAGGTATATTGATTTCAAATCTATGGATGAATTTTTACTTAAATTTGATTATATTAAAAGTCAACTAATTGGATTACGTGTTAATCTCACTAATATTAGATTAATTACCATTATTTTAAAGAAATGTCTTCCTAGACAATTTCAACAATTTATCACTAATGCTCATTCTCAATTTTCTATTCCTACTTTGTCTACTCAATTAACTTATAGTATTTTTCAAAATTTGTTATGTCAAGAGGGAGCTAAATTATTGCAATTTGGTACTCTTAGATCTAATGAACATGCATTTGTGTCTAAAAATCAAAATCAAAATCTTAGATCGTTTAATCATGCTCCCAATAATAATCAAAATCAAAATTTTAATACTCACAATTTCAATAATAATCATAACAATCATAACTTTAATAATCATCACAATAACAATAACCTATTTAATTCTAAACCTTCTTTTAACAACAATAATAATCAATATACAAATCGTAATAATAGTCATCCTAATCAATATAATAGTCCTAATAAGAAACCCTTTTGTACTTATTGTGGGAAAGATGGTCATTTGACTAACAATTGTTTTAAAAAGCAATATGATAAGCAACCTATCAATAAAAATAATTTAAAATC
The DNA here is from genome assembly GCA_028749045.1 of Cupressus sempervirens. NCBI lineage: Eukaryota > Viridiplantae > Streptophyta > Pinopsida > Cupressales > Cupressaceae > Cupressus > Cupressus sempervirens. The sequence goes on along the minus strand of CM053785.1, from coordinate 927,735,468 downwards.
TCATGGTAATTAATCTCATCATGCTTTTACTATTAGTTACAATGCCTCTAAACGATTAGAATGGATAGTTGATAGTGGTGCTTCTCAACATGTTACATCTCATAAAGAAGTGTTTGATTCTTTGTAACCTGATCCTTCAAATACTCTAATTCAATTAGTTGATAATCATAGTTGCAAAGTTGAAGGATTTGGTGATGTTAATGTTCCAAATGGAAAGTTACATGATGTTCTTTATGTTCCTAACTTGAAAACCAATCTTGTTTTAGTTGCTAAATTATGTCAAGATTATAAAGTTGAATTTCATAAGGACATGTGTTCTATTATTGATTCTAGCACTAATGTCATTGTTGCTAATGCTAAGTTGGGTCATGATAACTTATTCAAGTTTTATGAGTTTACCTCATCAAGGTACTCTTTGCAAGCAAATATTGATTTTAATGTGTGGCATGAAAGGCTTGGCCATTTGAATTCTGATTATATATCATTGATGCTAAAATCTCATATGATTGAAGGATTGCCTCATATTGTTCCATCTAAGATCACATGCACTGGGTGCATGAGTGGAAAACTGCATCAGGAGCCCTTTCCCCATGGTTCATCATGGAGGGCATCTCATAAGTTACAATTGATTCATAGTGAGCTTTTAGGACCTATGAAAAACATCTCCATCCAAGGTTCAAAGTATGCTCTTACTCTCATTGATGATTTTACTAGAAGAATTTGGATACATTTCTTACATAATAAAGATCAAGTACTTGATACATTTTTCAAATTTCATATGTTAGCGGAAAGGCAATCTGATTCTAAGATAAAGATTCACCAAACTGATAATGGTACTAAATATGTTAATAATGCCTTTCATTCTTACTTAAGATCATTTGGTATTAAACATTAGCTTACTATTCCTTATACACCACAAAAAAATGGTGTAGCGGAAAGGAAGCATAGAACTATTATGGAAATGGCTAGATGCATGTTACATGCAAAAAATATGGATTATAAGTTTTGGGCTGAAGCTATGTCTTGTGCCACTTATATTCTTAATAGAACTCCTAGTAAGGCTTTGAGGGATATAAGTCCCGAAGAAGCTTGATCAGGTAGAAAGCCCAATTTATAACACTTAAGGATATTTGGATTTTTTGCTTATGTTCATACACCCAAACAAAAAAGGCATAAATTAGATGCTAAATCTTCTCCATTTATATTTGTTGGGTATGATGAAAAAACTAAAGGTTATAGAGTCTATAATCCTCTTACTAACAATGTTCAAATTACAAGAGATATTTGTATTGCAAAAAATGAAGTACATGATTGTTCCAAGGTTCAAGATGATGAATTTAGTGGAAGTAAGATTGTAGTAGTGGAGGACCAACCTCCTTCTCTAAACCCTACACCTTCTCTAAACCCTGCTCCTCTAAACCCTACTCCTCAAGTTTCTTCTTTTATTCCTCCTATTTCTTCTAATTCTAGTAATGATGTTGATAATAATGATACATTTATAGATCATGACTCTTCTTCTAGTGATGAATCTATTACTACTAAAAGAAGACCTAAATGGGTTTAAGGTTTACTTAATGAAAGTGATGATTATCTTACTAGGTTTGGTGGACTTAAACCTAGGAGAATTAATTATTGTAATTATAGTTTGATGACTTCTCTCATGAACTCTAATGATCCTAAAACTTTTGAACAAGCTAAGATTCAGCCTAATTGGCAAAAAGCTAAGAAAGAGGAATATGATACTTTAATCTCTAATGAAACTTGGGATTTAGTCTCTTTGCCTCATGGTAAGAATGCAGTTTCATGCAAGTGGTTATATAAGACCAAACTCAATGCAAATAATGAAATTAGTAAGTTCAAAGCTAGACTAGTAGCTAGGGGATTTTCCCAAATTGAAGGTTTAGATTACAATGAAACTTTTGCACTAGATTCTAAAATGACTACTATAAAAATTGTGCTTTCTTTAGCTTCAAAGATGAATTGGCCTATTCATCAAATGGATGTTAAAAGTGCCTTTTTAAATGGTAATTTACATGAAAAAATTTATATGGCTCAACCACCAGGTTTTATCAAAGAACGTAGTAAGCATTTAGTATGTAAACTAAAGAAATCTATTTATGGTTTAAAGCAATCTCCAAGAGAGTGGTATTCCAAAATTAATGCCTTTTTTATTTCTCAAGGTTTTGATAGAAGTAAAAATGATCCTAACTTATACTTTGAACATATTCAAGATGATATTATCATTATTATTCTATATGTTGATGATTTGATTCTTACTTCAAGTTCTAATACCTTGATTTCTGATATTAAGTTTCAACTCAATCAAAAATTTCAAATGACTAATTTAGGAATTTTACATTACTTTTTAGTAATGCAAATATGGAAAACACTGAAGGGAATTTTTCTTTCTCAAAGAAAGTATGCTCAAGATCTTTTGGACAAGTTTCAAATGAACGATTGTAACCATGTTTCTATTCCATGTGAATTAGGAACTAAGTTAATGGTTGATACAAATACTCCTTTTGTTGAAGCTACCTCTTATAGACAACTTGTAGGAAGTTTAAATTATCTCACCCTTACTAGACCTGATATTGCATATAGTGTTGGTTTAATTTCAAGATTTATGTCCAAACCTAAACAAACACACTTTAAAGTAGCCCAAAGAATATTAAGATATATCAAAGGAACTCTTAATCTAGGTTTATTTTATGATGCAAGTTCTACTTTGATAATATGAGACAAAGGCTTGTCTTTATTAATTTTCATTTTTCTCGATTTCTTACAGGTAGCTTCTTCAAAATTTTGACTTGGCATCTTTGCTCATGCAGATTTCCTTTTTGTAGTACTCCTTTATTCTTTGGGATTGATGTATGATATAACTTTGTATATCAGTCCCATATACATATCTTTTTCTTAGTTGGATGAAGTGTGATCACTTGACCTTTTAGGTGAAGTGATCCCTCCATTTGATGTGTTGCACTCATCTTTCTTCTTCCAAGTCTTGTTCATTTACCCTATTATTTGTTCAACATCAACCTTCTCTTTTCCTTTGTTGACTTCTTTCTTGGGTGTTTTTCACTTTCTTGGGTAATTCTTGTTGATATGAACAATTTTCAAGCAACTAAAACATGTATTTTGACTTAACCATCTATTGTAACTCCCTCTAAAATGTGTCCTTAATACTCCTAACAATAGTGACAGCCATACCTTTTATTGTAATCCCAATTGTAGTGATGTGCATGGTTTGTTCCTCTTGCAAGTTGATTAGGTGTCCACATAGGCTTTGATCTGCATTCAAATGCTCTATGTCCATACTTTTTGTAGTAGTAGCAGTGACCTTAAAATCTTGTTGTCCTCATGATCTTGGTTCTACATTCATGTGCTTGATGTCCTTGCTTTTTGCACTTGTGACAAAAGCTTGTATTTGTAGGCTTATCATGCTGAGGACTATTCTTTCTCCTGCATACATTAGAGGTATGTCCCTTTTTACTGTAGAAATGACAAGTAGGTTTAGTGTTCTTACCTTTGTTACTCATTTCTTCTGTAGTCTTGGATGATTCTCCTTGTTCAATACTAGTGTAACCAAGTCTTGAAGTGTCATTACTAGCCCTTGGTGATTTTAGTAGTTGCTCAAAGTACTTGATAGCCTTATTGGGTTTGTTAAAGCTTTCTGCTATCTCCTTCTCTCTTTTTAATTCATTCTACAATTTTTCATTCTCCATTATTAGAGTAGAAATCTCAATGTCCTTCATGTTTAGCTCATGATGAGCATTCATCATCTAACTTAAGGTGTCTAACTTCATGTTTGAGATCCTTTCAAACTCTCTTGTCATCTTCTATCATGACCTTGTCTTCAATCACTCTCTTTTTTTGTTCACTCACTTCACAAAGCGCTATGGCTTGTGATTCTTGTTCAAGCTTGAGTAATCTAATTTCTTCAGCTTGTGCTCTATTTTTCTCCATCAATTTTTCTATTGCTGCATCAAATTCCTTGGAATCTCCATTGGAAAATACTTGTGTGGTTTTGATCTCCTTGTAGTGTATGTCATTTTCAGCTATGGCTATATCCTTCCTTCTTTTTAAGGACTTTTTCAGTTCTTCTCTAGCTTCTTCCAATTTGTGTAGAGCAAGGTGCACATCAACCACCTGATTGTCAATGATCTTTCCAAGTTTGAAGATTTACATATTTAGAACTTTTCTCTAAGTTGTTAGGCTTCTCCTTATGAGAACCTTTGCTCTAATACCAATTGTTATCATGTTCAAAATGGGAAGAGTACTTCTAAGGGGAGGAGTGAATTAGAAGTATCACACTTTTAATCTTTTTCAAATCCTTTAATTCAAATAATTGAAAAGTAAACTGCATGCATGTAAACATATAAATGAACATAAATTAAACACATGCAATAACACATAACACCAGATTTGGTAACCTAGAAACCCTCTAGGAATAAGAAGGTAAAAATGGGGTGGGGATGATACCCACAAAAATTACTGTAGCAATAAATTTTTGACCACTTATGATGGTCTGCCCTATGAAAGGCCTACCCTATTAAAGGCTTTACACTGTGTCAATAGTGACCTGATTAGGGGATTTACAAACACTTTACATGAAGTGTTACCCTATTAAAGGATTTACAATAGTTTGTTAAACCCACCTAATATAATAGGATTTTCAATCACCTTCTCCAAAGGTTCTCCTACCTAGCTATTAAGCTAACCTATCAATATAGGATTTCCAACTTCTAATACAATTGCAAGAAAGTATTAGAATAATTAACCTAACAGTATGCAATCTTTAATTGCTAGATTCAGGGACTTGATTTGCTCTCTCTAATGTGACCCTTACTTGATCTGATCTCTATTCTTATCCCTTGTAGCATTCTGATCAACTAGATATGTAATTGTTGCTCTGTTCCTCTAAGTCTTTCTAAATTTTGCTATAGTCTCCCCATACACTGTTCTCATTCACATACACAATGGGGTTTTCATCTTTCTTTTAAAGATTGTGAAGACTTATGGTTAGGTATGAATCTACGATCCATATTGGATCTTAAGTTCCCACTCATTCCTTGCATTTTCCTTGTTGGTTGTATGCCTTCTCCATTTTTCTGATTGGTTGCATGTTGATTGCATAGGAAATGTAAAAGATTCATCCTTATCCTTTTTCTCCTTGAAAATCCTTCTATATCAGCTCCAAAAATAGTAGACTTCTGGTGCTCATCACATATACTATCCTAGATTTCTTAGCACCTATTATACTCTATCTTGCTCGGCACATGTATGATTTTGGCTCACTCGACATATGAAATAGTCTAACTTTCTTGGCATCAACTATGACTTGACACCTATATATCACTCGACACTTATATACTACTTGACACCTATTGGAAATCTGACTTGGCACACACTATGGCTTGACATACATAGTGTACTGAGTTTCAATGTAGAAAGTGATTAACTCTGTTGACACTCAAATGTAAAAACTATTCTAAGACCAACATTATTTATATTTGGCCATAACCCAAAAGGAATTATAGTTGGGCATGTATGTTGAATATTTGAAGAATCAATGAAAGTGTTTTTCTCTTCTTCCTTCTTTGGTTGTTGTTCTTTGTGTTTTCTTCCATTGTGTTAACTCTTACAAGGTAGTTCGGAGAGTTGGGTGTGCCATTGGCCCTAGTTATTCATCCCTTCCCTTGTGTCAACATGGGATAAGTAAATACTTGTGCATGGTGTAGATTGGAGTGTATTGAGAGCCAAATTAGAAATTCTAAGAGGCAAGTATGATGAAATAAGGATGAAAGAAGGATAAAACTTTGTTCAATATGTTAACCAAATCAAAGAAGTTGTGAGTGCCATAAAATGTTCTAGAGGAGTCATAAAAAATTAAGAAGTTATAATTTTATAAGAACATTATTGACTATTATATTATAAGAGTATATACTACTCAAGAATTTAGAGTTATTCCTAGTAATGATCTTACTCTTGATGGTTTGGTCAATAGATTGACTACATTTGAGTTAAGTAACTTTGATAATAGTGTTCCTAGTCTACCTCCCAATAGGTGTATAATAATCATGCTCAAGGCCATGCTTAGGAATAGTGTGTTTGATCCAAGGATTATTTTTCCCTACCATGAGGTTCATTTAATCTTGTCAACCTAGGGATGTATACTTGAAATGGTCAGCACGGTATGTGCACTAGGTCTCTTAATGAGTCATTATGCCTATGCTGCAGGAAAGTAAAATGCAAGGAAAGAACCTACATTGTACTACATGAAACTAACACACTTAAATCTTTACTGAAATGAATACTGGAAATGAAATGAAATGCTAACATATATTCCAGCTCAGTTCATCTACTATAACTATTCTTATAGATGTTGTAGGAACATTAACAAAGTATGATGCTATAGGAAGGAACTTACAACTCTACTTGCAAAACTAAGGATGCTTAAAAAAAAAATCTACACTACTCTAATCTAATCCACCTCCCAAGTGGGCCCCCTTGGTTGGCTTCTACTAACCTACTAGCATAGAATGTAAGCCAAGAACTATTTCATTACATTTTAGAAATTCATTACATGGGAATAATACATAGAACTATAAAAATAACTCACTACAAGAGTTAATAGTTTTTTGTCATAAAATTTCTTCTTCTAACCCCTAACACAATTGGTCCAATCCCTATAAATAGAAGAGTGACACTTATTCAGAAACAAAAAGGAAAACAAACTAGCTTTAAATCCACAGGAGAAAAAGAAGGAAAGATAACAACTCAAGGTGGGAATAATAAAGTTTGGGCAATCACTTTGACATAATAATAAATGTAGAGAATATAGTAGGTCTTCATAGCTCCTCCATACTTGTAGCCATGACCTTTGGTACCATTATAAATTTTTCACTATGGCTAAACCTTATTGTATTTTCTTCTTAAATGTTATTGACTATCTTCAACATTCATCTTTGAATTCTTCCAATCATCTTTAGCTTCATTGCTAACAAGTTAGTTATAATGTAGAGATATTTTCATATAAGCATTATCAAATTAAATTCAAATATTAGGACACACATTTTGATGGTTATATAAAATACTGCATTATATATATAATATTGGCAAAAGATGACATACTATCTACCCATAGGTTAATCATCAGTTTAGGTAAACATAAGTTCACAAATGTCTTGATGAAAATAAAATAGAGTGTTAAACAAAGTGTTTAAAACTATCATAAAATAGAAGCAATAATTAGTCTCATAACCTACCCCCTGGTAAACTAATGCTTGTCCTCAAGCATTGCATTTCGTAGTCAGTAACCTAAATTCCCCAACTTTAGTCCTTCCTTTTCTACTACTCTTGAAGGTATAGTAGAATCTTCATGTTCTTTCCCAAACTTCCCTTCTATTATCCTCCTATAGCTTGTCAAGTCTATGAGCATTAATGTCATACAAAGGAAACATGAGCATTGGAGATTTCATAGTGAGTGGGCACCATTGTTATAGTCTAGCCTATTTCCCTAACTCTATATACTTTGAAGCTCAGTGAAGGGCAGCCTCAAAATTGATAGGACTATGTGGCTCTAACCTTTTAAATGTCTCAGGGAATCTAGACCATGTGAAGATTCTATCCCTTACTCCCTTTTTCTTATCCCCATAAGTTAATCTAAACCAATCCCTAAGAACTTCTTTTGGTTTACTACTCTTAGCTCTTAATGGTAGGGGCTCTATTATTTCCTCATCTTTGTAATTATTTAGTTTCCTATCATATTTTGCTTCATTATACATCCAATACATCAAATCCCTTAGATTTATATTCACTATATATAGTAAAGGATTCCATTGGGTTTCTGATGGGATAATAAAATTGTGCATATATAATTCACAAAGTAAACTCTGTTGCCAGGATGGTAGAGTCTGGTATAAACCATATAATTCCTGACCTGATTTGAATTCTACATTTATATTCTTAAGGGTTAGCATAAGTTGGAATAAAAAAATTTGTTCCTTTAAACACATAGCATAAATCCGAGGTGGTGGCCTACAAGCAAGTATTTGATCAACCAATTTGAGGGCATGATCCATTCTTTGTTTTTGATTTGCTAATTGCTCCTTCAAATATGCAATTTCTTCACCTTGGGATGTTATGACTTTCTTCATCTTTTTTCTCTCCTCTTCCCATAAGGCCACAAAAAACATATGTTGTCCAAACAATTGGAAAAGAAGTTTCTATAGGGTAATGGAACCACTATCCTTTTCATAGTTTATTTTCCTCTTTCTTTGTTCCCTCCATAATTGTTCTACAAAATCAATAAGCCATGTTGATTTATAGGGAACTAGGCCAGTGTTTGGATAAAATTTCTCAAGAACTATTTCATCTTTACAGCTTAAAGTACTTGGTTGGCTTGTTAGGGTATCATTTTGATTTTCATTGACTTGAACCCTACATTCCTCATTAATGTTTTTTAGGAATGTTTGTAGTTTCAGGGTGAGGAGGAGAGTTATCATGAACAATTTGTACTAGGGATTCTTTAGTAGATGGCTTGGATGAAGTGGATTTTTTAGAAAATTTTCCTCTCATTCTAGGACTTCTTATAGGGGTTTTTTCTGGTATCACAACCTTATTCCTACTTCTTCCTTTGGTGTCTCTGCTATAGGAGTGACTACTGTAGGACCCATCTTAGTTCTCTTTTGACTCACAACTATAGGGTTTGGCTTTTCTTTTACCAGAGAGAGATCTCTTCTTACAATTTCTATTTTCTCTTTGTTTCGCTAGAGGTAGGGTCTTGAGTTTCTTGAACAGATAAAGACACATTTTCTTGCACATTCTTAGTTTCAAAATTTTGAGTGCTCTGCTCAATAGGTTCATCAGTGGGAACTACATTCTCTTCACTAGGCTATTCATTAAAGGTAGCCTGGGGTTGTAGGGTTTTAGCTTGGAAAAATTTTGCCCATGACATGGGAGAGACATCCCTAAGTGATCTTTCTATGATTAATTTAATTATGGCATGATGGGTGACAGAATTGTCCTTTCCCTTTTAGGTTTCTTTAGCACTAATACATACCATATTGTACAAGAAATTGGGAACATTTACTAGATAGTTATACCTTATACAACTGAGCAATTTAAAATGATGTGCATGAAAATATAAAAATCTTCCTTCACATGTGAGGTACCTAATAATGTGTATGGTCAACTCGTTGTATGGCAATAGAAGAGATGTCCTTTTAAAACCTTGCTTGGTAATATCCAACTGAGGATCAGTTGGTATGACAAATTGAGCCCTAGCTGATCTTGCATCATGCGTATTAGGATAATGTTCTCCTATTTTTGGTAACCCAGTTACTTCTACTATTCACTCTTCTATAGAAACCACTGTTAAACCCCATACAAAAGCTTCTCCCTCATCAAATGTCCTTATGAATTTTGTGGCTGCTTCTTCATCAAATGCAGTTAAACTTAAGAAATACCCTAACTAGCCACATGCACTAAATATCCTCACTACCTCTACATCTGAGAGAAAAATAGTATGCTCCAGTAGTTCTAATCAGTGTAATTATCCACCCATTTCTACTTAACACTTTCACTATCGGCACTGCTTGCACTATTTTCCCCTTATGAATTCAGGCTTCTTTTGTTGTTGTTTTACAAACCCATTTTCACATTTCATGTAACAGGTAATTAATGTCATAATGATTTGTTATGAGCAATAATATGGTTGTAATGAGGATAAATCATGGATGTGTGAAAATTGTCTAAAAATGAGATTCAGATCACTTGAAATTTAAATATAGGTCACATCATAGCCTGGTAATAAGGAATCATTCAAGAATAAGGGGTACAACACCTAGACACTTGCATACTTATGACAATTGAATTCCATCAATAAAGTAAGTATGAATATTTGGAAAAAATATTTATGAATAAATAGGATTTTCATTGGGTTTTAGTAACCTTCCCTACCCCCTACAAAATATGGAAAAGTGTCCACACTTTTCAGACTTAGTACGGGGTATGGAACTGGCATAACATTATCGTAATATAAAGAATGCAGTATTAGATATAAACAACAAAATTTGCCTACTATAAATGAATAATAATTTGAAAATCTTATACCTGTTAATTGATCATTGCACATACTAAAAGATGGTGGAAGATAAATCAGCAGTGGCAGCATCCATTAGCAAACTTGTGGTGTTTATTGAAAGCATTAGAAAATGATGATGTGGAAGGTGGGTGGGTGGAAAGTAAAGAAATGAGATGAGGTGGAAAAAGAAAAAATTAGAAAGTGAATGGAGAAATTTGGAACTTTATGTGGGCATAAATTTTTTATGATGGGCATGCACAAAGAAATTAGTGTTGAAGAGCTGCAGGTGGAAGGTTAGCACCTTGTACTGCAAGAAGAGTTGCCTGCTATGTATTTGAATTTGGTTTTTGAAACTACTATAGGAAGTCCTCTTTTGTTCGGGGCCATTTATATAATTTAAGTCTATGACCATTGACTAATAATTTAAAAGAAACTAGATCAATGATAGTTAATTGGATGGCTCCATTTTCAAAGACATGGTTAATTTCATATGGACCCAGCCATCTTGTCTATCGCTTGCCTAGCATATCTTTAAATCTAGAATCATATAGTAGTACCCAATCACCAACTTGATATTATTTATTGCTAATGTGGGAGTCATGCCATTTTTTTCTTTGCTTTTGTATAATTTTAGTGCATTCTAGAGCACCTTTGTGCATTTCATCCAAAGAGTTAAGATGTAGAAGACGTTCTCTCTATGCTACATGAAGTTCAATGTCCAACTCTAATGCGACTCTTAAAATTTTATGTTCAAATTCAATGGTGAGCATTGCTACTTTCCTATATAGGAGCTTAAATGGTGTGAACCCTATAGTAGTCTTACACATTTTTCTATAGGCCTAGACAACTTTTGGCAATCTACTATTCCAATCCCTATATTGCAAATGAACTATTTTTGTTAGGATGTTCTCTATCTCCTAATTTGTGAATTCTGCTTGTCCATTAGCTTGAGGGTGATAGGGACTTGATTTTTGGTGCCTAATGTTATATTGTTCCATCAATTTTGAGATCAGATTAGAAGTAAATTGTGCACCTTGGTCAGTGACTAGTTCTTTGGGTACACCATAATGAGTAAAAATTTCTTCATACAAAAATTTTACAACTTTGTGATCATGAGCATGCTTCATGGCTTTGACTTCAACCCATTTTGTTAGGTAATCAATGCACACAAGGATATATGATATTCTATTAGATAGAGGATCAATTGGACCAATGAAGTCCATGCCTCATTTGTCAAATGGTATTAATGCCATTTTGGGGTTGAGAGGCATTTCATTTGTTCTTGTTATTTGGCCCATCCTTTGACACTTATCACACTTCTGTGTATAGTTGGCTGCATCTTTGTGAAGTGTAGGCCAATAGTAACCAGTTGTTAAATTTTTTAAGGCTATTCTTTTTACTGCAAATTGCTCTCCACATGCTTCATTATGATATGCATATAGAATGTCATATGTCTCATCTTCTCTCACAAATCTTCTTATAACTTGATCAGGTCTAGTGTAAAATAAGAGATTATCTATCCAAGAGAAATGGAAACTTTTCTCTACAAGTAGCTTCTTTTCCTTGTAAGAAAAATGTTCTGGCATTTTATTAGCTACAATGTAATTAGCAATATCTATACACCATGGAGTTTGAATAGAAATATGAAATAAATGCTCATCTAAAAATACATCATCTACTAGAGTGGTGTCATTCTCATCATGGTGGATTCTTGATAAATAATCAGCTACCACATTGGCTCTTCCAAGCTTATCAGTGATAGTTATATCAAATTCTTGCAACAATAGTAACCATCTTGTTAACTTGCCTACTATAGTAGGTTTTTTCATGATATATTTAATTGTTGCATGATTAGTCTAAACAAATATGAGATAGCTAGTTATGTAGTGCCAAAATTTAATCAAAGCATAAACTACTAATAATAGTTATTTTTTAGTCATTGTGTGGTTTAATTCTATTCCATGAAGGCTCTTGCTAATATAATATATTGCATTTTCAATATTTTGAGATTGTTGTCCTAGAACTGCACCTATGTCATAGTCAGAAGCATCTGTATATATGTGAAAAGGAAAATTCCAATCAGGGCCTTGTAAAATTGGGGTTGTAGTGAGAAGTTTCTAAGCTATAGGAAGGCTTCATTACATTTAGATGTCCAACTAAATTTAGCTTCCTTTGTTAGTAATTTATACAAGGGACTAGCTATTTTACTAAAATCTCTTATGAAATTTCTATAATATCCAGCATGGGTTAGAAAAGATCTTACATCTTTTAGTTTTGTAGGTATGGGCAATGTTTGAATTACCTCTATCTTAGCTAGATCGACTTGTATTCCTACAGCTGATATGAAATGACTGAGTAACACACCTTCTTGCATGAGCATGAAACATTTTTCACTATTAAGTGCTAGATTATGTTCTTGACACCTTCTCAAAACTTTTTCAAGATTCATCATTTCTTCCTTAAAGGTGACTCCAAATGTTGTAAAATCATCCATATATATTTCCATACAATTATGTGATATATCTACAAAGATGCTAATAACAACTTGTTGGAATGTTGCAAGAGAATTACATAGACCAAATGGAAAAATAGAGTATGTAAAAGTACCCCATGGGCATTTGAATGTGGTTTTGTCTTGGTCTTTAGGAGTAATACCAATTTTATCATAACCACTATACCCATCTAGAAAAGAGAAATACTTCTTTCTAGCTAGAGTATCTAGAACTTGATTTATATATGGTAAAGGAAAGTGATGCTTTTTGGTGGCCTTGTTTAATTCTTTATAATCTACACAAATTATCCATTTTCCTCCCTTTCTGGGCACTATGACCAAGGGTGACACCTATTTACTATCAGATATAGGATAAATAAAACCAGCATCGAGCAATTTTTGTAATTTAGTTTTAACTATTTCTCTAAGGCTTAGATTTATCCTTCTCTGGGGTTGACAGAGTGGTAGACACCCTTCATTGATGTATATCCTATGGGTGCACAATATAGGACTCAATCCTTTCATATCACCATAGTCCCATGCAAAATCCTTTTCATGCTTTTGAAGCAACTTTGTTAACTATTCCATGTGTTTGGATGTTAATTTGGGGTTAACATGGAGATTATGACCTTTGGATAGCTCATTAGTAGTGGTAGACTCTATCATAAAAGTTTTAGAGATTGGACTTGCTTCTAATTCACACGATAAGAGTTGATGAAGAATGTCAGATTCTTTGGGCAGAGTACAATTATCATCACATTCCTCATATGTGGTTAATTCCAACACAAAACTTTTAGATATATCTTTTTTTACCACAAAATTATTAGTAAGAATACTCTAAAGTACTGAATCTTCCTCTTGTAGCTTTAGAAAGGATTGTTTATGTAACATTATGAGCTATCCTATAGAATTTAACTCTTCTTCTTAATCCCCCAAATCTAGCCAAACAAATGTGCTTAAATATGGTAATGGTTGTGCTGGAGGGTATAAATCAAATTTCTTTGTTGCTTGGCCATTGGATTGGTCATATTCCCTGACCTAAAAATTATATTTGCATCAGCTATAGCTAACCATGGTCGACATAGGATGACAAGGTAACTGGATAGATTAACTTTTGGGGATAGAATTATGAAGTCTGTAGGATGCTCTAGAGAGTCTAAGGTTGAAACTATGTTTTCTATCATCCCATCAGGGGTGACAGTAGAACTGTCTGAAAGTTGTAGAATTATTGGAGTAGCCCTTAATGCTTCTATTTTCAACTTCTTCATAATGTCCTTGATCATGACATTTATAGCAGCACCAAGATCTATTAATGCATTTTTAACAGACTGTCCATTTAAACTCACATCCACAACTGGACTACCTGGATCAGAATATTTTGGGGTGATCAATTTTTCTAACATAATGTCAGCCAATTGTCCCACAACATGGACTGTGGTGGGGTCCTTTTTCTTCCTCCCATGCTTCTTCAGGTAGGCATCTCTAATGGCTTCTCCATAGATTGAAACATCTTTAATAGCCTAGAATAGGGGTATTTGAACATGCATGTTCTTCAACTAATCAACAATATCAAAAGGTTGTTCCTTTGTTTGTACAGGTTTACTTTGTATAAGATTTTTTGGAAAAGGAGGTTCTACTACTGGTTGAGCTTGGGCTAAGATAGTAACATTGGTTGGGTCAACCTCTTTAGAAACTAGGGGTTCTAATGCTATAGGAGTATTTGGTATTTTAGTTATAAGAGACAGTTTAGGTGTTGGTAAAGTTGTACTAGATCTCAAATGTATATCTACAATACTTAGAGCATAAGTAGGATATTGCTGAGCATCAACAATATACATGGTTTATTGTGCCTATTGGCTATTTGGATTTGGCTGAGGTTGTGCAAGTAACTATGTCTACTTTTGAGGTCCAAGATTTGCAGGTGGTGGCATTAGAGTAGGTTGTTGAACTAGGGGTGATAATTGTGGAGTACAAGTATTTTGGTTAGGCCATTGTTGAGGTCCCGTCCATTGGTTTGTAGACTACCAATTCCCTTGGAGTGGTTGCCATTCATTATGCTAGTTTTGCTAGTAGTTCTACTAGTCCTTCCATTGGTTATTCTATTAGTTGGGCTAGGATGATTGGGAATTCTGAGGCCATTGGGTTTGTTGTGGATTTCTTTGCCTAGCTTTATTCCAATTAGGTTGATGATATTGTGGAGGACCTTGGGGATTATGGTTTTTCCATCGATTACCATATGAATTTGAATTTTACAAAGGGTTCTAAGTTATTCCTTCATGTTGGGCCCATGGCCGACATTGAGCAAAAAAAAACACTTGCTCATCATCTCGATCTATCTTGAGGTACTAAGTTGGAAGATGTTGTTTCTCCATACTTGCAACCAGTTTGCATTGCCAATCCTTCTTTTGCTTCTGGTAATTAGGGTAGTATTTAGCTAGTTGTAATTCAGCTTCTGCATGCTTCTTCTTGGCAGTCATTGTGTCAAGATGTGTAGCAACATCATTTATAATATCCTTCTTAAAATTTGACTATAGGTTAGAAATATCGAGCTTTGAAATACCTTGGATGATTCCTTTAGTGACTGTGGAATGAGGTCCACAACCTTTCTTCATAGTTGACTTTGAAAAGTTTTGAAAAATCTTCTTGAGGTCATCCCAAGAAGCTTGATATACATCACCACTAGCCATTAGGTCTAGTGCTATTAGGATTAAACTAGAGACATAAATATCAATTACATGCAAATATATCCAATAATAGAAAAATAATAGATCACACAGAAAAGAACACAAGACATCAAGATTTAACATGGTTCACCCAATCCTTGAGCTATGTCCACCAAACAATAAGTCCGATATTATTATGATCCAATGATTATAACCTGATTACAATTTGTAATCCCTTACAACTCAATACTACCACAAGAACCAATTTCGAATCACCACTATGAAAAAATCCCTAATCCTAAGCTCTTTTATACAAGTATTTTTACCACTTTAGGGTTTTAAATAATAATTACATGTCAGCCCAAAATCTTGATAAAATAGGGCCTAGGCCCCAAAGAATTTATTAAGTGTGTATAGTACTTTCTTGATCAGTCACCACAATCTAACAAGTGCTTCTAGATAGTTATCATTCATACCTCTCAGAAAGACTAGCTTTTGTGAATCTTCAAATGACACATTCTGAGGGTTCTTGTGCAGTGTATACAAGAAATGTGAAACATAGTCTTCTAATGTTTCTTCCTCCTTTTGTGATATCTTGAAGACATCATCTCCTCTTGAACCAGATGCTTTTTATATTTATCTAGAAATAGAGTTTGCATTTCATCCCAAGTTCCTGCTGTATTGGCTCCTAAGCCCATGAACCATCATAAAGCCAACTCTTTTAATGTTGCATCAGTTTTGTAGTCAAAGCTATGATAGAGTATGTCAAACTCAAACAAGAAAGTATTGGGGTCTTCAGTTACAAGGCCATAGAACTTTTGGAGAGCATTTGGAGGTATATTTTTTAGATTAGCATTAGTTACAAGACTTGGAAGAGGGAATGTAAAGGTAGGTTGTGCCATTGCTAGAGGTATTAGATTTTGAGGTTGCTACTGAAAAGGAACATTGGGTACTAGAGTATTAACAGGTGGTGGATTTAGAGCTGTATTATCATGAAAACTGGCCAAAATTTCAGCAAAAGGTTGAAGACCACTTTTATCTATAGGTTTTTCTCTTGAGAATGATTTAGTAGGAAAAATAGGGCTTGCATCTTCAAAAGGCAACTCAACTTCTTCTTTTTCAATTTCTCCATTCAAATTAACAGAATCCTGTGGCAGAAATCTATCATATTCATCTCATCATCTTCCTCTTTGATGCATGCAATTGAATTCTTCACATTGGTGAATAAAGTTTTAAGACTACAAATTTCTAAAAAAACTTAACTAAGAAATATGATTCAAAAATGATCCTATCTTGACACCATCCCCAAAAATGGCACCAAAATGGTTTGCCTCACAATAGGTGTATAATAATCATGCTCAAGGCTATACTTAAAGTATGATGCTACAAGAAGGAACTTACAACTCTACACTACTCTAATCTAATCCACCTCCTAGGTGGGCCCCCTTGGTTGGCTTCTACTAACCTACTAGCATAGAATGTAAGCCAAGAACTATTTCATTACGTTTCATAAATTTATTACATAGGAACAATATATAGAACTATAAAAACAACTCACTGCAAGAGTTAATAGTTTCTAGTCATAAACTTTTTTCTTCTAACCCCTAACACAATTGGTTTGATCCCTCTAAATAGAAGATCAACACTTATTTTGAAATAGAAAAGAAAACAAACTAGCTATAAATCCACAAGAGAAAAAAAAGGAAAGATAACAGCTCAAGGCAGGAATAAAAGATAATGGCTCAAAGCAGGAATAATAAAGTCTAGACAACCGCTTTGACATAATAATAAATGCAGAGAATATAGCAAGTCTTGATAGCTCCTCCATACTTGCAATCATGTCCTTTGGTACCATTATATCTTTTCCACCATGGCTAAACCTCAATATCTTTTCTCCTTGAATGCTATTGACTGTCTTCAATGTTCATCTTTGAATTCTTCCAATCATCTTCAACTTCATTACTAACAAGTTAGTTATAATGTAGAGATATTTGCAAATAAACATGATCAAATTAAATTCAAATATTAGGACACACATTCTGATGGTTATATAAAATATTGCATTATATATATAATATTGGCAAAATATGACATACTATCTATCCATAGGTCAATCATCAATTTAGGTAAACATAAGTTCAAAAATGTTTTGATGAAAATAAAATAGAGTGTTAAACCAAATGTTTAAAACTATCATAAAGTAGAGGCAATAACTAGCCTCATCAGTGCCAAAGATTGAAAAATCTTTTAATTAATCACTAACCATTGGAATTTCAAAGAAAGACAAGAGTGGCAAGGATTAGAGTGATTTAGATTCAGATGAAAAAGAGATGGATTAAATAGAAGCATTGTTGGCAACGAGGCTACTGATAGGTAAAGAAAGATTCAAAGGTAAACTACGTCTAATATGTTTTAAATTTAATGAATTTGGTAATGTTTTTGCTATATGTCCTAACAAGATTGGGAGTGACAAGAAAGATAAGAAGGAAAATTGATACAGAAAGAAAAATGATTACAAGAATTCCATGGACAAAGGAAAGAAGTCATGTTATATTACTAAGGAGGAGCAGACTGAATTAGACTCTGGTGATGATTGTGAAGGTGAGGAAATGGTATATGTTGTTTTTAAAGGCAATCTAGATGAAAAAGGTATGAGGAAGGAAGAACTTTTATTTCTCATGTTAGTAAAATTGATACATGGATTATTGATAGTGGATGTTCACATCATATGATTGGTAATATTAGTAAGTTTGAAAAGCTAGAAGAATATGATGGTGCAACTATTAAACTTGGAACTGATATTCTAGGTCTAGTGAAGGGTAGAGGATCATTGATCCTAAATAAGAAAATTAGATTTTACGATTCTTATTGGGTTCAAGGACTAAAGTACAATTTTTTGAGTGTTGTATAGTGTTTTATAGGTCACAAATTAAAATTTTAGAAATAGAAAGGTAAAGATCAATGGTGATGATGGAAAATTTGTTAGTATTGGAGAACACATAAGAGGAAAATTATTTTACCTAGATCCTACAATTAGCACATGTATATTTGATAGAATTGAAGATGTATGGTTGTGGAAAACAATATTGTGTCATGTAAATTTTTGGAATATGGTCAAAGTTGTTGGCTCCTAATTTAATAGTTTTTCAATAACCAAATAGCTAGATCAGAATGCATCTAAAGGAAGCTAACTCCTATGATAAATGAAAATAAATAAAATTTGGGCCAACTATAAGGCTCAACTCCTTCTAATTTAGGCTCTCCAAAACCTAGGTGGGTAGACCTCAAATTCTATCATATGGTACTAGTTGCTAAAACATACATCTAAATTTAGATAAAGCAGATTAAACCCCTTATTTCTCCTATACTCATACAATAATAGAGGTATGCAGTAGAAAATTACAAAACCTATGAAATACACAAGCTGAGTGAGGGAATCATTTTAGCTACTTAACAAAAAGGGAAAATGGATAATTGATATTAATTTAAAATCAACATATCCACATATGCAACAACAAGAGATATGCAATCTCCTAGCTGATCAGTCCCTTATCCATTGGGAATCAAACAAGTCAAAATACTCACTTATGATTATGATCTATCCATTCACTTTGTAAATAGATTTCAATCTTCAAAATGAAACTCATTCTTAACAAATCTACCAAATCCTTCTATGAACCTTGCAATTTTGACAATGCATATTATGCATTTAATCAAGTCGTTACCCAACAAAAAAATACACAATGGCATACTACTTCAAACCAAGTTACAACTAGACAATATGCTCTTTTTTCATATATCATAGAAAATAAAAAAACCCATAGAAAAGAGACAAGATTCAGATTAAAACTTTTAACAAGAAGCTTTGTATTTATTTCCTTGAAACACAATATTTTAAGAGTATGGAATAACCTAGAAAATGCATAATAGATGATTATATTATCTAATGCTCAAAGATTTTGCAATGTTGTTCATAATAGAGAAAATGTTGAAGAATAGTGGTATCACAACTGTGGAGACTTGTCCAAAAGTCTAGAACCAACCCTATACAATGAGAGAAGAAAGAAAGATATAGAAGAAAGAAGGAATCCCAAATTTGATCTAGAATTGACACTTGTTCACTTGAATCCCCCTCCATTACTATTGCAAAGCCTCTTTCTTCTCTTTAGAACTGAAAATTGGATCAAATCCCATCATTTCCATAACAAACTTACAACTATCTTTCAAGAATGATCAGAAAAGCCCCTTTATGATAAAAAATCTTATCATCTATCAACTAGCTGCCAAAATCCACATTGAAATACTTTAGAGGCAAAGTAATATTACTGTTAAGACTCTCTCTAAATTTGGTGGATACCTATCTAACCATTTGGGCACAAACAAAATCTAATGCTCCAAGGTAAAGACAAGAAGTTCTATTGAGAATCCCCCCTATTTTACAAATATGCTAATATATCTCACCTAGTTAGACCTGCACTTATTCTGATTGCAAAAATGGATTTCTTGTTCTCTCTTATTTCCAACCATAAATAATACTTATATATCTAGACAAAAAATCAGGCTTCTAGCATAGTTGAATATTTAGGTTGAAAATGATGAACATGCATTTAAATGTGCAAATATTTCACTTTTATAAAGTATAAATTTTATAATAACTCACCTCTTTTATTTAAAAATCTGCATGTTCAAACTTGGGAGAATAGAATAAAATATTATTTTGAAATTTTTTTACCTTTAGCCATCCTTCCAAATTTAGTTCAAACTTTGACTGGCCTACCACATGGCATCTTCTTACTAGCCCAATTGATCCTCATCATTGTGCCAACTCATCATATGTGGGAGAAGCACTGCCACATGGCTCTAAAGCATAACTCTAGAGCTCTCTAGTGGTTAAGCACTTCATTGCCTCAACCATGCAACTAACCACTAGTGGTTAATCATAAGGTTGTACCAGTTTTTCCTAACTACTCTGACCATATGCGTAACTGCTAGCAGTTAGCGTAGTTTTGTAGCTTCATAATTTCTAACCGCTAAACTTCTACTAAATCTATGGGTGTAATTTTGTGACATCCTTCTTGACTACACAGTTAACTTCTCCAATCCTATTCTTAGCATTAGATTTTGTGCCACATGGCACATGCTCATTTGTTCATCTGGCCACCATCTAGTCACCATGTCATTGTTCATGCTGATCAAAATTTACCTGGTCTACATCAAATCAACCTCCTAGGCCCACCATGCATAAGCTCCTCCTTATCTAAAATTTGTGTGTCTTAAGACAATGAAAGATATTGCATTTGTCTATAAAAACACCTTTAAAATGCACAACATAGTAAATGTGGGACTAAGGTTTCTGATTCACACACACACTATAGTCTGTAAGTCACAATATTTTTCTTGGGATTCTTCATGAACTCACCCATTAGTATCCATGATGAACTCTAAAAAGTTTGCAAAAACCTTGAACAATGCTTCTAAATGGATTGCTTTGCAAATTTTAACAGATTAGTTTAAATGCCCAACATCTAAAGATGATTCCCGATGTCTTATGAAAGACATTTTTTTTTCAACATGACACAACTCTATTCATTCAAAAAATATGCATGAGCATAGATGACATTTTGGAGAAGCTACAGAAATAATTGTTCAGCTACAAGCAAAGGATGTAAAACTTGATAACATGTTTTCATCTTTAAAATGTGCCTTAACTTGTCCAATGTAGATTCCCATTTTTCATATTGTCTCTTCAATTGGTCTCCCTTGTGACTATGCCTCTATTAGAAATTGCTTCATAAGCAAGAACATTTTTATTTATACTCAAATGTTAGCTCATTCTTGGTCAATGAAGGTGGCTACTCGATTTGAGTCTTATCTTAGATTGTAATTAGGAATCTTTTTTCCCATATTCTAATTGGCATCTTCAAATGGTGTCTTCAACTTTTCAATTCTGTAATCATGCCCTCCTTCCATGTGTTTTGCACATTTTATAAGACTCATGGTGAATAAATCCATCTTGAAAACTTATTTTGACAAGACACATAGTTGTGACTTTGCATGGTGCACTTGCTCATGCATATTTTGTTGAGTACTAAGTTTGAATCAATAGTGTATGGAAGTTACACTTGATTTACTCAAAGCTATACAGAAATAAAGCATTGGAAAATAAAATTTTGATGATCTATTACTATCTTTCATTTGAGGTGTAATGAAGAGATGCATAGTCACATGATGATAGAGGATAGTTGTATGATGATTCCAGCATGTGCACAAGATGTGGTTTCATACGTGGGAAGTTTGGTATAGACTATGAGCCAATAGTGCCATTACAATTATTAATCATCTTATTTTAATTAATTGGGAAAGCCTCAAGGATGACTCAAGGAATTATTATGAAGATACATTATAAATAAAAGTTGGTTTCCTTATTTTTAATGTAGCTTGAAGATGAAGATCAAGTGGAATGCAATGTTTTAGTGTGTAGAGTAAGAAGGAGCATAACGCTTACTAAATGTGTGTAAGCAATCCAAGGGATCATTGGATGGGAAGTATGAGATCTGGTTAAAATATTTGAAAGAGAAAAAGTCCAACTAACAAGAATAGATAAGGGAAGGAAGTATATTTTAGTTCTATTATTCTACAAGGAATAATATAGAGATCATTTGGATAGCGGGTTCTTTGATCTTAACCTTGAAGCTATTTGGGCAATGGGTCCAATTATCTTCCACAACTCTTGACAGGGTTGGAATCTCCTAATAGGGATTCAAAGTCTCCCAACAGAGACACACATGTACTGAATGTTATAATAGAATCCTAACAAGGTCTATCCTCTAACAAGGAATATTTATATTAGTACATCATCTTGTGGGTACCATCCCCACTGGGGTTTTCCCTTTGATCAAGGGTTTCCCTAGTTAACATATCTAGTGTTAACTGTGTATGAGTATTTTGTTGTGGATTTAGTTTATAGTACTGACATGGTTAAGTTTTTTTAAGGTTATTGTTTATGATGATAGTTGGATAACTGATTCAGCCCCTGCTCTCAGTTATATTAGTGGACTATATATTCTAATAATTGGTATTAGAGCATCACATCCTTGAAGATAAGGCTTAACATATTTGGGAGATTGATGGAAACTATTTTCAAGAAGGATAGTCCAAGATTTAGTGGAGCCAACTATGATAGGTTGAAGGAAAAGATGAAGACCCATCTACTATGCATGGGTCTAGGATATTGGCTTTTGATAAAAGATAAGAAGGTAATTGTTGAAGAATAAAAGTTAGAGGAATGCAGTGAGGGAGAAAGAGATCTATTCATGTGTAACATGAGAGCCAGTGAAGCCCTACTGTCAACTCTTCTAGCGAATGAATAAAATCAAGTAAAGATATTTTAAACTTCTCATGAAATTTGGAAAGCATTAGAAGTTACTTTTTAATGTGATCCTCATGCAAAAAGAATGATTATTTTACAATTCGAGAAGTTTTATATAGATGTATATTATGAATCCCTATGTAGTACATGCAACCAATCAAATTGAGGGAGGTTCTAAGAGCAAAATGAATCAACCACATCCATTGATTCTAACCTAACACTCGCCAACTTGTGTTTACTTAAAAATACAAACCTTAAATAGTTTGTATTGCATAAAGGAAGAGAAGGAGACACAAGAGAAATGAATGCTGAATGAAAAGAGCATTGATGGTGGCTATGGAGGTTGTGATAATGTTATGAATTGCAAAATCAATTAGAGGAAAATAGAGAAAAGAAGAGAGAGGAAAAAGGAGACATATCTAATCAGAAGGATCAAGTATACGCTAGGAAAGAAAAGATCTAACATCTAGCAATAGAGTGCTAACTGAAGGATCATGGTGCTAAATCATTCTAACAAGTGATGCAAAGAAAATCTCCTAACAGAGTAGTCCTAACAAGCTTGTGTAAATCTCTTAACTAATTTCTTATTTTATTGCAAATTTAAGTCCTCTAACAAGGAACACTTTTAGTAGGGTGTTTAAATCCTTTAATAGCACTGGCATTTCATAGCGTAGTTCATAGTTTATGGTCAAACTTCTTGTAACCTTTATTTCCTACACTTTATAGTTGCGATAGTAAATATTTGTGGGTGTCATCCCCACCCCAATTTTACCTTTTCATTGGAGGGTTTCTGGGCAACAAACTTATTCTGTTATGTGTTATTTGTTTCATGCTATGGATGAACATGTGTAGTTAGCTATTTTAGTTTACATGAAAATTGAGAAATGGATGTGTGGTGAATTTTTTATGATTAAAGTTTTGAAGTACTAATTCACCACCCCCCTCCCCCCCCCCAGAGTTTAATTTCTAATTATTATTTCCAACAATTGGTATTAGATTCTTTTTCTATGGAAAGGAAAATTTGCAAATATGAGGAAAGATTTTGAAGATGGAAGTCTACAATTGAGAAAGACCATTGAGAATCATAAAATTGAAATCCATCTTTCCCTACACCAACTCATGGAAGTAGGAGACAAACTATAGTGTTCATTGAAGAGATGGAAAGAGATAGCTATTAAGAAAAATGACACTCATTAGCAAGAGGAAGACACTTCTAGACTATTTGAGAATAGGAACTCAAGCAAGTTTAATGCAGTAGTTGTAGATCTAATGGAAAAGAATGGTGCACTAACTAAAGAGGTCAAAAATCTTAAGATAGAACAAGAAGTCCAATTAGTATTTCTATGTGAGGTGACCAAGAAGAAAAAGAAAGCTAAGGAAGAAAAAGTCATGATTGAAGATGATAAAAGAACACTAACCAATAGACTAGAAGAGAATACATTAGAGGTAAATAGGATTGCTCACATGCAACTAGAATCAATGAATCAAGTGATGATTGCCAATCATGAATTGAATGGAAAGGTTATTGAGATCACAACCCTAAAGTTATAGAATAAACAACAAAGGAAAGAACTAAGAAAAGAAAAAGAATTTAATAAAAGTTTCAACAAACCAATTGAAGCCATCAAATATTTTGAGAAATTGATGGGATCTCCTAGATCTAATAATAATATTACTAGATTAGGATACACTAGCACCAAGGAAGGAGAATCATCTAAAAGTGGGGAACAAAGAAACAATAAAGGTAAGAACTGCAAACCCACTTGTCATAATTGTGGAAATTTAGGTCATACAACAAATGCTTGTAGGAGCACCAACGAAAATTAGAATCCTAAGCATAAATTCAAGGGTTACTACCATAAGTGTAACAAGAAAGAACATCAAGCACATGAATGTAGGACCAAGACCTTAAGGAGACAAAGATTTCAAGGTTATTTCCATAGTTGTGAGAAGTATGGACATAAAGCATATGAAAGCAAGTCTAATGCCAATTGGACATCAAACAAGCAGACAAAGGTACAAAAAAATAGAAAATCTTATAATTGGGATTATAACACAAGGTACAATTGTCAGTATTGACAAGAGTATCGACATGTTCCTGAGAATTGCATTAGAACCCATTTTAGAGGCAACTACAATAGATGGTTGAGTGAGACTAAGTTCTTTAGCTATTTAAAGACTAGTCATATAAGCAGTAATTGTCTAACTAGATCACTAGCATGAAGTAATAAAAACTTAAAGGCAAAGAGAAGGTCAATGTTGAGAAGGTCAAAGTGCAGATGAACAAGACATGGAAGAATAGGGAAGATTACAGTACATCAAGTTCTCATGAGGTCACTTCATCCAATGGATTAGGTGATCACATCACCTCCAACTAGGAAATCAAAGGTATGTGTGGGGCTGATATTTCAATAATATATTTTACATCAGTTCCAAGAATCTAAGCTCTAAAAAGATTATATATACATGAATTGAGATGCAATGTACTGGTTAGAACTTGGAAGAAATTTATGGTTTTATTATTTTTCATGTTGTTTCTAAGCATGAAAGGTTTCACAATTACTACTGAGCATAAATGTAATTTTAGTTGTTGTTGAGTAATGAAGCTATGGTAGTATTGGTTGAGTTTGTTATGTGAACTGAGCATAGTGGAAATTATGTATAAGCCAAGTGAGTTGGAAACCCTATATTGACCAATCTTACAGCTATGTAAGCATTAAGAATTTATTATAGAATTTTAAGGGTTATATAGTCATTTGTTGAATCATTTGCATTCACTAGTGATTGAAAAGAGCACAAAGAGAGTGAAGGAGAATTTCAACATGAGATTCTTGCATTTTTGAATTGAATTCAACTATAACTTGACATATTCATCAGATTGGAAAGGTATTTTACTAGTGCCAAGTTGTAGTATTTGAATTTTTGTGAATCCTAAGTATCAAATATGGTAGCTAGTTCTTTTGCAAGTGTTAGGAAAGAAGGAAAGGAAGTGTTTAATCTATAATTAATTAGTAATAATGTAAGGAAACAACCTTTCTAATAAATGCCTAAAATTTCATATAAAGGATACCCATCTAATGTGCTATCAATGATACCACCAAAAGTCTTAATGATTCAGGATGTTAGGTGTTGTTATACATGTAAAGTTGGAAGTATAGGAGACATGGAGATAAGGGATTTTTTCAGTCAACTTTTCTATGATGGAGTCTTAAGGGAAGAGAATAAAATCATAGAAAAGAAATGGTTGACCCATGCCCTAGATTTCCCTAATGTATTCAAGACTAAATGGATAAAGAGTGTGCTTAGTAGAATACATGATGACTTCATATCATTGGAAAATGGACCAATTAACATCACTAAAAGGATCATCAACTGAGTGACAGGGTATTCTACCCTAGATAGACCCAAGAGCATGCAAAGTGATTCAAAAGAGATAATTGAGAAGAACACAGGTATAGTATGGAACAAGAGGGGAATGTCCATAGACTAAACAGTGTGTCTTGTATGGTAGTATATTTAGGATACAAAATAGTGAAGAGAGACCATGCCTATGACCTTGTCAAGTTACAACCTTGATAACTATCTAAAAAACTTGGAGGCCATAAGGAAAAATAAGAGTGTATCTTGCAAATTTGGCTCTTTACTAGTTTGTATATTCTTTTATGTGCAGAATGCATTTCCTACATTTGGAAAAGTTTCTTGGAAGACCAATATATCTATTATAGTTCAAATTATAGAATTCATAGAGCAACTTGTAGATAACTTTGAGTCATTGATGACTAGTTATTTTGCGAATTTTAAGAAATCCATGAAATAGAGACTAAGGATTCTAGTGTAATTAGTGGAGAAATATTACAATGATGTTTTCTTCTTAG
Source organism: Cupressus sempervirens (assembly GCA_028749045.1). Classification (NCBI taxonomy): domain Eukaryota; kingdom Viridiplantae; phylum Streptophyta; class Pinopsida; order Cupressales; family Cupressaceae; genus Cupressus; species Cupressus sempervirens. The sequence goes on along the minus strand of CM053785.1, from coordinate 927,708,986 downwards.
TTGACGTTAATTATACATATGTGCAGACAACTATTCCCAGGGTCAGATGGCTTAAGCCCTTGCCATATAAGATCAATGTTGATGAGGCATTTGTAGTGAGGCATCTAAAACTATTATAGCTCTACTGGCAAAAGAAATAGATAATATTGGAAGCATGAGTACTGATGATACTTCTATGGGGGAGTATTGTAGAAACATTATTATGATGATATATTACATTCATCACTATATTTTTCATTGATGTCAACATAGGAGTTTTCTATGGTATCTAGTAGAAGAACAATAGAAAGATCAAGTTGGTATGGACATATAGTCAAGTACTTTCACTAGTGAGGCTAATAGGAGATACTACTAATGTCTATTATATGTAGCTAGCCTTAGAAGAAGAAAATATTAATTCTAGAAGAAGTTATGCAAGTTTTGGTGAAGACTATTTTGAGATAGAGTTTGTAGAAGCATGTTCTGGTAAACTTGTTATATCTCTTAGCAAAAAATTTATTGTAAGCAGCAAGGTTAAAGACATGTAGTGGACATCTTGGAGATGATGTGGCTAAGCTTACTCATCATAACACTACATGTACATAAAGTTATTCAAGTTACAAGGTGACTAATTATTGTTATTACTAAGTGTGATGTGTTCTTAATGAGGTCCTATAATAACTAATTGAGAAGGTGTAATAGTTGACTTAGAGAATTGTTTTATGGATTTGGTATAAAGGAAGGAAATTTTCCTTTGATTGTATATGAATGTATGAATGATTACAAGAAGCACAAAGAGTAGAATGTGAAGGTAAGTAGAGAAAAGTGAAGTTGGAGAGAACTTCGTTGCTGAGGTTTTATTGAGTGATTCGAGGTTTGATATTTGGATCTAAGGTTCATGACCTAGTATACAAGGTTTGACAGTGATTGGTCTAGATGATAGGAAAGAGGAAAGAGGATAAAGAACAATATGAACAATTATTCTGCAAGGAATAGTTGAGAGATCAGTTGGACAGTGAGTTTAGTGGTCTTGCCCCATAAGCTGTTTGGATAGTGGGTCCTTCTATCTTCTACAACTCCTAATAGGGACTCAAAGTCTCCTAATAGTGACTCTTATGTATTAAATGTGTTTATAGACTCCTAAAAGGGTCCATTCTCTAAGAAGGAACATACATACATACATACATACGTATGTACGTACGTACGTACATACGTACATACATACATACATACATACATACATACATATATATATATCAGTATATCTTTGTGGGCATCATTCCCATTGGGGTTTTCCCTCTAATCAAGGGTTTCCCTAGTTAAGAAATCTAGTGTAATTGTGTATGTGCATCTTGTTATGGTTATTGTTTACTTTCGTTGAATGGTTAAGATCAATTAAGGTTGATAAATGTTTTAATTGGATAACTGATTCACCCCCCCATCCCCCCCCCCCCCCCCCCCCTCTTAGTTATCTTGGTGGACTATTATTTCTAACAATTGGTATCAGAGCATCAGGCCCTTGAAGATAAAGTTTAACAACTTTGGGAGATCCATGGTGAACATATTCAAAAAGGATAGTCCAAAGTTTGATGGAATAAATTATGGCACCTAGAAGGAAAAGATGAAGACACATCTGCTATGTATGGGTCCATGATATTGGATCTTGACAAAATCAAACAAGACAATTATTGTTGAAAGTGCACTAGAATCTTGTACTGGGGATGAGAGAGAACTTTTCATGTCAACATGAGAGCTAGAGAAGTACTATTGTGTACACTTCCTAAAATTGAGCGCAAGTAGGTAAAAACACTTGATACTTCTCATGAAATTTGGAAAGCTTTGTAAAATAGTTTTCAAGGTGATGAAAATTCTAAGAAATTGAGGTTACAAAGTTGGATTTGTGCATTTCAAGATGATAAAAATGAACATTCTAATAAATTGAGGTTACATAGTTGTTGATCTCTTGTACTAAATATTTTACCAAGGAGACACTACTTTGGAGACTTGAAGTAGTTGAGAATGAGCTTAGATAGTCCAAAGAATTTTCTATAATAGAGACAACTTTCAGTGCCCTAAACATTTGATGTAATCAATCAAGGAGCACAAGTGCTAGAGGATATTTTGTTAGCAGTTGCGGATCTGATGAGGATAGAATGATAGAAGAAGGAGTTATGATTGTTGTAAGAAGAGAAAAAAGGTGGTAAGATAATCTTTAAATGTTGGACTTGTAATGAATTTGGTCATTATGCATCTAAGTGTCCTATAAGAGAGAAAAAGTATAAAGGAAAGTTCAAACCTAGAAGAGATAGAGATTGTTTCTATGCCAATGAAGAAGATGATTATTATGATCAAGTAGTAAGTGCTACTAATGATGAAATAGGATTTGTCGCTATTAAAGAAGAAAGTCTAGATAAAATGGATTTGGTATCACAAGTTGAAAAGAAATCTGATTAGATAATTGACAGTGGTTGTTCATATCATATGACTAGTGATATGAACAAGTTTGTTGATTTAGGAAGTTATGATGGAAATGTAGCTTTCAATGTTAAAGGTATTGGATCTATAACTCTTGATGATAGGACTAACACTGTGAATGATGTCTCCAAGATGTTTTGGAGAGAAGTTGTGAATACAATAGTCTACACTATGAATAGAGTGCAAGTTAAGAAAGATACAAACATGACCCCTTATGAACTATGATTTGGTCACTCACCTACAGTTAAGTATTTCAGAATATTTGGTAGTAAATGTTATATAAAAAGAGATAAAAATGTTGGTAAATTTGATGCTAGAAGTGATAAAGGCATGTTTCTTGGATATTCATTGAAAACTAGAGCTTTTAGATGTTATAATCTGAGAACTAAGACTATTATTGAGAGTGCAAATGTAAGAGTTGATGAAAAATTTAGGATACAAGAAAGAATAGTTGACTACAGTTTTGATGATCAGAATTTTGTTATTAAACCAAAGAATGATGAAGTATTCTTTGAGACTAACAATGATTTATAGAGTGAAGGAGAGTTAAGTAAAAAAAAAAATTTGGAACCTAGAAAATAGCTAAGAGTTGAGATAAAAACTCCTACTTCCGGTAAGAATATGATAAAGAATCATCTACCAGTGTAGATCATTGGCAACATAGATAAAGGTGTGATAAAAAGAAGAGAAATCAATGAATAATTATATCTAATATCTCAATTAGAACCAAAAAATGTAGATGAGGCATGTAAAGATGACTATTGGAAGAAAGATATGAAAGAAGAATTGGATCAAATAGTGAAGAATGAGACATGGGAATTGATCCTTAGACCAAAAGACAAGAATGTGATTAGAACAAAATGGGTATTTAGGAACAAGATGAATGAACAAGGTGAAGTTTTAAGAAACAAAGCAAGATTGGTATGTAAAGGTTACTCACAACAAGAAGGAATAAACTATAATGAAACCTATGCTCCTATAGCAAGAATTATAATAGTAAGGTTATTCTTAGCCAGTAGATCATGCAAGAGTGCATCAGTCCAGTGTTACAAAGAATTATTGTTTGTCTAGACTGAATGTTGATGCTTCGTATATGGGGGAGTATCTGTGATGGATAGATTCATCTAGGACTCTTGATAGATGTTGTTTTGAATAGTGTCTATGGACACTTGAGCAAGTTAGAGATAGTTGTTGTAGAGATAGATGGTTGTTGAAACCTTTGACATTAATGTCAATGGAGGAGAGATTATAGTATGAAAAATAGTTTGAGTGCATTGAAGAGAGAGATTAAAATAAGAAGAATAAAGTACATTCAGGTATATCAATGGGGAGAATGATTGATGAAGAATATTTGAAAAGAAAGGATAACAGTTTTTTACTATTGGTATTTTTTGGAGCTAGATGTTTTTCATCTATGTTGTCATCAATGCCAAAGTAGGAGATTTTTGGAAGCATAAATGCTAATGATAGTTTTATGGGGGAGTATTGGAGAAATATTATTATGATGATATATTATATTCATGGTTGTTTTTGTCATTGATTTCAACATAGCAATTTTATATGGTATCTAACAGATGAATAGTAGAAAGATCAAGTTGGTATGGACCGATCGTTGAGTACTTTCACTAGCGAGGTTAATGGGAGATACTACTAAATGTCTAGTATATGTAGCTAACCTTGGAATAAGAACATATTAAATCTAGAAGTAGTTATGAAAGTTTTGGTGAAGATTGTTTTGAGATAGATTTTATAGAAGTATGTTCTAGTAAACTTGTTATATCTCTTAGTAAAATTGTTATTTTGAGAAGCAAGGTTAAAGACCTATAGAACACATGTTGGTGATGATGTAGCTAATCTTGCTTGTCATAATATTACATGTACGGAAATTTATTCAAGTTACAAGGTGACTGATTATTGTTATCACTAAGTGTAATGTGTGCTTAATGAGGTCCTATAATAATTAATTGAGAAGGTGTAATAATCAACTTAGGGAATTATTTTATGGATTCAATATAAAGGACATTTTTATTTTATTTTATTTGAATGTATGAATGATTTCAAGAAGCATAAAGAGAAGAATGGAAAGATAAGTAGAGTAGAGAAAAGGTAGAGAGATCTTCATTTCCAAGGTTTTATTGAGTGATCTGAGGTTTGATATTTAGATCTAAGGTTCATGACCTAGTCTACAAGGTCTAACAATGATTGATTTGGATGAAAAGATAGAGGAAAGAGGATAAAGTACAATACAAATAATTATTCTACAAGGAATAGTTAAGAGATTGGTTGGTCAATGAGTTTAGTGATCTTGTCCAAGAAGCCTTTTGAAAAGTGGGTCCTTCTATCTTTTACAACTCCTAACAAGGTTGGCACAACTCCTACCAGGGTTGGAATCTCCTAACAAGGGTATATATATATATATATATATATATATATATATATATATATATATATATATATATATATATATATATATATATATATATATATATATATATCTTTGTTGGTATCTTTCCCACCGGGGTCTTCCCTTTGATCAAGGGTTTCCCTAGTTAACAAATATGGTGTAATTGTGTATATGTATCTTGTTATGGTTGCTATTTACTTTGGTTGAATTTTTAAGATTAATTAAAGTTGATAAATGTTTTAATTATATAATTGCTTCACCTTTCCCTCCCCCCTCTCAGTTATTTTGGTGGACTATTATTTCTAATAGATAAAAGTGCCACCTCATTTTGGAACTATGAGGAATCCAAGTCTAGGATTATAATTGATTTGAAGATAGCTTATGTGGTAAGGAAGAAGAATAAACTTGTGAAGAAGCTAGAAGAGAGATTTGGAAAAGGGGGAGAAGAAGAAGAAGATGAAGAGGATGAAGAGGATGAGTAGGTCCAAGCCTCTTTAGCACTCATTCAAGGACAAGGAGAAGATGAGGAAGTTCATGAAGAAGGTTCCAAGGAAGAAGAAGTTGAGGAAGCACCAAGCCTGCTAAGAAGAAAAAGAAAGGGTAAGGAGCCTAAAGTGGAGAAACCCAAGAAGAAGCTTGTCAAACTTTCACAATAGAAGCTAGTAATACCTACTACCAAATATAGCACAAGGGTAACCACTAAGCAAGTCAAGGTTGTTGAGAAACCTAAAGGAAAGAGGACTATTGCTTCAATAGAGTCAAGCAAGCCAACCAAAAAGACATATGCAAGAAGAAAATACACTCCAATGGATGAGTTAGATGAGGAGAAGAAAAAATTGGACAACATGAGTGATGCAAGAGGATCCTAGGTGAAGAGAAAATTTGCATCATCCAAAAATAATTTCATTTTAGTCTTTTCTATTTTAATAAGAACTAGTAGACAGGGTGGTTTCTATTTATGGAAACTTGTTATTTTTAAGTAAGTTTTTCATACGAGTTCAGAATGTTATCATTTTCTATATGAAGTATCATTTTAAAGTTATAAGCCTGTCATAAAAATCTCATTGCTCTAGTTTCATTATCAAAGAAGTTATTGTGAATTTTTAGTGAAAAAACTTGTAAAAAAAATTGTAAAAACTCGATGGAAGTGCGCTTGCATGATTTCGAGCCTGTTGATCAAGAGTTGGCATTTTTGAAAAGTGATTATAATAGCCTTTCAAAGTTATGGCCTTTCAAAGTTGGGATACCCAAAATATCTAAAATAATTGTTAAAGATGTATTTGGATAACTCTATTTTTACTATTAGGGTTTGTTGGCCCTAGCTATTAAGTTTTAATGTCTAGAATCTTCTCGGGTGGTATAAAATTGCCTATTTAAGAAAGGCTCAAACATTATCGAGGATAGCTTTGGGTAATAGTTCATTGCTTGTCTTGCAACTTACTATAATGAAAGCACCCATTTGTGTTAGTATATTGTACTTGTGAATTTTGTAGTATTGCATTTAAGACACAAATAAGAAGTCCATATATTGTTCTCAAATTTGCTATTGTTTCTTTACTTATGTTATGGCTTATGGTATTAAGGGGACCACCCTTCATCAAGTGGTATCAGAGCTATAGTTCTTGATTGTTTGTAAAGATCATTGACTATGAGGTAGTTCACACCAGGACTATGATTTGGGGTGAGTGTGTAAATAGATCACCAATTATGAGGCAGTTTTTACTAGGGTTTCAATGAAAGTACAAAAATGCCTCCACGAAGAGAGCATGGTAGAAGAGTTGTAGGTGTTACACTTGAGGGTTTTTGAGCCCTCCAAAGACAAATGCAACCACTGAAAAACAAATGCATAGAGGAATAAATCTTCCTGTATGAGATGAAATTGGGGATGAGGATTGTTGTAGTATTCACAACACATGCCCCATTCCTCACTAGGAATGGGGACCCCCTACTTTTTTCGACTCCTAGACTCACAATTCGAGAGTCCAAAGAAGAAAATTTGGTTAGAAGTTAGATTTCTAGAGTCAAAATTTGAAAAACCAAAAAAAAAAAAAATTAAAATTTGAAAAGCTTGAGATGCAAATTTTTAAAAACTAAAAAATAAAAAAAAATAAAAAATGAAAAGGTTGAGATGCAAGTTTTAAAATAAATAAATAAATTTTCAAAAAATAAAATAAATAATTTTTTTTTTTTTAAAAAAAAATCTCTCTCAACCTCCCATGCACGTACATCGAGGCACAATGCACACAAGGGGAGGAGGGTTATAAAACCCTCCCTCCCCTCCTCCTCCATTTTTTTTGTGAAGTGTTTGAGGAGGGAGAGGTAAGCCTTCTCCCCCCTCTCTCTTGTGTTGCGTGCCCTCATAAGACGTGTGCGCGCACTGTATGCCAGTGGCATGTTCGCGTACAACACTCTTTTTGGGTGCACAGGTGGTGCTTGCGCATCTCACAGTGCTCACACTTGCGTCCTTGTGTCGCCTACATGGATTCCACAGTGCTTGTGCTTGTGCCCTAGCAGCGTCAGCGATAGCGCCCGTGTGGTGGTACCTGTAGCCGCACGTTGGTTCTTGCACCTACCCGTGGTCGTGCCCTTCATTTTTTTCTCTTTTTTAATTTTATTTTATTTTAATGCAAAAGGATATAATGTTAAATAAAAAATAATAAATAATAAATAATAAAAATAAATAAATAAATTTAAAAAATAATAATAATAAAATTTTTCTAATAAAATGAATAGGTCCCCAAGGGGGCACCTTTTATTCCTCATTTACATTTTTCATTATCTATTGACTGATCATTTTTTCTTTCTCATAATGTGCAGGTAACATAATCAGATGGCATCCACATCTAGATCAGTAGCAAAGCTAGTTGTTTACAAATTTTAAGGCATGACCCCAAAATCAAGATTACTCAATGACTATGCTGAGATCAAAGACACAGACCTTGGGCACACAAACTTGGGAGAATTCCTAAGAGTTTGCAATAGTTCAATAGAAAGGTCATCCCTGAGGTCTGCATTAATCCGATCCGGATTAGTGAATGTAGTATCACATCTAGGGACAGTGCAGTCCGCTAAGTTGATCATGACCCTTTCTCAACACTTCGTTCTTGATGAAAGGGTAGTCAAGAGTGTTAGTGGGGAAGTGGTTTTAGATTTGCAACCTGATAACATCAAGTGAGTCTTCCATCTTCCTAGAGCCAATTAGTTCATTTGACTCTAATACGAAGCAGCTCGGATATGGTATAATGATCACCACTAGGAGGCCATTGATATCATACATTCCTTATACTTCATTAAGAATCCACCTCAGGGAAAGATAATCTGAAAAGTGGATATGACATGGGGATACATGAAGGATGACATCGAATACTCGATCATTCTCCTAAGCAAAGTCATGGGCTTACCTGCAATAGGCCATCTTGCTCCATTTATGGTCAACTTCATTAAGACTATCAAGCATGCGAAGATACCACTGGATTGGGCCACCACACTAAGCGAGAAATTGTGTGATCAGTTGAGGATAGTAAAGAATAATAAGAAGTTCTATATGACTTCTTATGTGGTGTACCTACTGGTAGTGAGGGTGACGAGCTATCCTGGGTTATACAAGAAAGGTAGTATGCAAGACCCTAATGCATGGCCATATATAGTCTATCCCCAGTTGGTGAAGAAGAAGCTCTCACCACAGAGAAAAGAGTACAAGATTATAAACAATGCCTTCATCTTTGCCATCATTTGATTTATGGAAGGAGACTATGGGAAGAGATTGTCTGAGGAAGCTAAGGCATAGATCATAGCTCTCAGAGCATATTTCATCTAGTTTTGGGCATTTACATACATTCGAGTAGGTGGTGCATCTATCAATCTAAAGAAACTCCCAAGGTACCCAAGTGACAAGTTGGTCCCAATGGAAATATCCTAGCAGATTGAGTAAGCTTATGAGAGGATCAAAAGACAATGGAGACCTTGTTGTGATTGACCTTTTGTAATAGGAGCATATCAGGTGAAGAGAAAGTAGGATATCTTGACTTTCGAGTGGGAATGGGAGAACTACCCTCTTGAAGTGTATAACTCTCCTCAGTCATTCTTTAAAAATGTTGGTAAAGTGGAAAACTTGGTAGGAAAGGAGTTTTATCATGAGGATGCCATTGAAGATCATTGGATGAATGCCACAAACAACTATGATGTCCACATCAGAGACTATTGTAGGATAAGTTTGTATCTAATAGAGAAGGCTCTCCATTTGACCATCCCTGATGAGATAAGGCTATAGGACTCCAAGGAACTATTGGATTCTCTATTAAATATAGATAATGTTGGTTAGAGACCCATTTTGAATGCAAAAGTTGATAGAGCAGAAGGAGATGATATTAATCATCGAGCAAGACATGTCATTCGAATGACAAAGAGTTGGATCAAGAAACTATTTCCACTTGGTCCAATTTTGGATACAGTGATCTTTTATGCACATACTTTCCTAGAAAGGGGTAAGGGAAGGAAATTCATAGTTCTTATCTCTATGCTCCAGTCTCCTATTAGACCTGAAATAGTCTACCAGCTCAATCATCCAGTGGAATACTACCACCCTTTAGAGAGGAAGGGAAAGAGGAAGAGAGCCTATCCTCAGAGGTTTCAGATGGACCATGTTGAAGAATAGGTCTCTTCCCAGCAACATGAATCAAGTACCCAAGAGCCTCAGGATGGTGGAGCTTCTCATATCCAGGTTGAATTTCCATTGCCTCCTATTTTGTCAAGTCAATGAGAAGAGGGAGAAATTATAGAGACCTCCATTTCTCAAGTGCACAAAGAGCCCGCTTCTCCTATGGTTCAACAAAAACAAAAGAGGATCAAGGTTAGAAGGAACAAGAAGCAAAGAGTTTGTAAAAGGAGAATTCAAGTAGAAAATTCAGCTAGAACAAGTGCCTCTACAAAGGAGAATTCAGCTAGAAAATGCCACAGAATTGGAAAGAAGGAAGAGTACCACAAATACCTTACCACCCACCCAAGCAAAAATGGTAGAACTCTCTTCTTGAGAAGATGAATTCCAACAATGGGTGAATAAGCAAAGGGAGCAAGGTGAAGATGTTCTCTCCATCCTAGATTTTGATTGCATGCCTATGGGTATGGAGTTAGGTGGAGATAAGACTAGAGACACCCCTACAAGTGAAATTCAATAGCAAGATTGGATGCAAATGCCACCAGAGACACAAGCTCCTCATCTCACTCCTCCATCTCCACCAGAAGTTAGATGGTAGATAAGGGTTTAGTAATTCCTCCACCTCTGAGTTCAGAAGAAGAACATGTTCAAAAGGAACCATCATTACAGGAGCAACCAGAACCAATGGTTACTGATGAGCCATTCTCAAGATGTTGAGGATCAAACTATAGGATCTATAGAAATTGAGACTATAGAAGAAGAGTCCTACAAGTAGGAGACTCTGAGCAAGAGTGATAAAGGGAAGGAGGTAGTTGAACACATCCCTTCATCATCTAGAGCCAAGGCTATAGAGAGACATATCCCAAGATGGTTTCAGAAAGAAATAATGAGAAGTGCCAAGCATCAATTCCCTACTTTAGAGGATGATATTTGTGACATTGCAGAGATTTTGAACAAGCCCGAGTCTCCATTACATGATGCAATGCCATTTGCGTTCATCACTACTACACGAAACCAAGACTTATTTGCACAAGTCACTCACCCTCTTGAAGGTACATATGCAAAAATTGTTAGTCTTGAGGACTATGAAGTGAAAGATATTATGTTAGGAAAGCCTACATGGGATACATCCTAATAGATGATGACTATGGGAGTCAAAGAGGTTCTCAGCCACATGGAACATGATGAGATTGAAATCAGAACACTTCAAAGGCAAGTTGAGACCCTAAAGGGATATCTAGCAAAATTTATTGGTCCTCTTGATTCTAAATGCCCTAAGGAGACTTTGAATACCATTCTTAGAGAAGGGGAAGGTGTATGAATTGGTCCATTTTTGAAAGCTTGTCAAGATTGGTGAGATAGCCTTGAGGATAAGGGTGTCACCATAATCACAGGAAGTTTGAAGTTGTTACATGCTACACAAGAGAATGTTGATAAGATCATGGCAATTTTGAGGTAGGACTTTAGTATCATGGATGAGGTATGATCATGGAGCAAGGAAATAAAGTGATGGAAACATTGCATGATGAGATACATAGGCTCAAGGACCAAGCCCGAGACCAAATTTTGGTGGCATAAAAGTTGTACAGTGATGCATACTTGGACATTTTTGAAGATGAAGAACAAGAGAAGATTTTGCCAATTGAGGTAGTCATGGAAAATTTGAGGAAGACTTTAGAGGAAGAATTAAGTGATAAAGACATAAGACAAGCATTTAGAACAAGGGAAGCATTGTTAGAGTTGGACACCAAACTCAGAGATTTTGCAGAGACTCCAATTGAGGTGGACAACTATAGACAGAAGATCGAGGACAAGTATGAGCCTTTGGATCTTGTAGATGCTGCTAATATTACTGAGATGATAGAGAAATTCAAGGGCAAACATCCAAACATAGCTTTAGGATGAAGATGAACAAAACCCAGAGGCTAGAATTTCAATTTTGACACTTAGTAAAATTTTGAGATTTTGACCCAATTGAGGTTCGTAGCTTTTTAGGTCTACAGGTCTACAGCTTTGCAATTTAGAGGTATGCCAAAAGTTGACTGCCAGTTCCAAAAATAACACTTTCCATGCATTGGGAACGCATTTTGATGACAAGTTAACTCCAACACATGCCTAGTGAAGGGAAAGTTTCCATTTTTTATGCCTCCATGCACTTCCACTTTGACTGATGGCTTCCTCCTACTTTCTCTCTCATGCTTTCATTTTTTTTGACATGTAAAGGGCTCATGCATCTAATTAATGAATAAAATATAGATTGAGTCCCTCTAAGCACTTGTTAGATTGTCAGTTTGTATATATTTAGTTTGTTTAAATGTTTTAAAAGCATTTTATTGCATCAAGATATCTCTCACTCTCAACACAAATTGAGGAGACAATTTCTTATAAATACCCCATTGTAAAACGTAACAAAGGCCATTTTTATTATGCAAAAAAATTATGCTTTTGGTGCTAGCATTCAAAGTGTAGTTATTCTTGCCTGAATGTGTCTTTTTTTCTGAATTTTATTCATGAGATTATGATTGAGCCAAAGGTTTATTATGTTGTTTCTAGTTGTGTGATCTTTTAGTTCTGGTGTTTGCTATAGATATATGAATTCCACTGATGTAATGAGCTTGAGTAGAGATCACCCGATTGTGTCTACATAGCTTTTTGTCTCGCATGAGCACACTTTCCATGGCCTCGCAATTTGATGAAGAGTGAAACATCATTTGACTTGTTAAAGATTCTCACCAGCAATTGCATTAGTGGATTCTAGGAAGCGTTGCTCTTGTTTTCATTGGTTTCCTACTGATTTCTTTGAAGGTTTAACTCATAGTGTTTTGTGTTTTGTAGCTTATGTCCATTTAGGAATTTCAATTTCAAGTCATTTGATTTCATATTATTTTCTTTCAATTTTGTTATTTTCTTTACTAACCCCCTATTAGAATAGGACCTCATAGTAGCTGCATTGTTAGAGTTGCATTCTTTGAAAAATAGAAAATACAAAAATATTGTTCTCTTTTGGTGTGATATTTTGAGACATCGAACAGATTTACTTCGATTCCAAGATAAAAGTTTTAGAACTAGAAAATTCCTCCTTGTGAACACTTACATTTATCTTCTACTGAGTAGATTTTGCTATGTTGGAAGACAAATACTAAACCTTGGAGTGGATCCTTAAAAGTATTTGATTTTCAAGAGAGGAATTATGCAATGGATTCCTATCGTGGACCTCATGCAAAATGAATGCCCAACAAAAGTGGCACTAGAAAGAGGGCCACAAACTAAAGAACATACTCCGCAAAATGAGGAAAATTTGACAAAGATTCAAATTTTTTTGCACCCTTGCAATAAACTGCATTTTGTACAAGTGTAGAAAATACTTTTGAGATTTTTAGAAATTCAAGTACATAGCTTTTCCGATCACCAACTCTGCAGTTTTGTAGCTCCGTAGGTCTGTAGGTCCATAGGTCCACAAAACTCTATGGTGCACAAATTCCAAAACTATGAGAAAGTGTACTTTTGCAAAGGTGCACTTTTCTCTAAAATTTGATGCAAGTTGGAGGACATTGATCCAAAATCCCCATTTTAGTGAGCACTAAGATCTACACCAAGTACACACAAGCTTACCCACTTTCGTAAACCACGTAGTGACAAGGGAACATCCCGAGTTCAAACACTCCCTTTCAAACTTTCATCATCTTCTTCAACTCCACCTGCACTCCAACCACCTAGTGAACCACGACATACTTCGATAGCTATTCCCCAACAACCACTATTAGGTCCACCAAATCCTCCCATGGCCTTCTTCACAAACATTGTAGACTCACCAATAAACTTGAGAGGTGCACTCCATGACTTCCCAAAGAATCCAGAGAAGTTTTGCTCAAGATTCATCTATGGTGAAACACAAACTGTCGAAGATCATGTCAAAGTTTTCAAAGAAATTTATAACCAAAAGAAAGTGTCTAATGAGGATGTGGTTCTTCATTTATTTCCTTACTCTTTGGGGGAAATTTCCTTCAATTGGTATGTCAATTTTCCACCCGGATGCATTGGATATTGGGATACATTTGAAAAATTATTTTTGGAACAATTCAAAACATTCATCAATCCAGTGGTGATACATCAGCAATTCATATCAATAAAAAGGGACCCAGTTGGAATAGTTTCATGCTTCAACCATCGCCTTCATATGGCCTACCACAAGTTGGAAACACCATAGACGATACAGTTTAAAGCTGCCATCCAGATTTATTTGAATGCTATGGACCCTCTTACTGCAATCTTTCTAAGAAGACTTCCTATAACAAATATTGACTCATTAGAAAAAGTCTTTGCAAAAGCAATCACATTCATGAAGCAAGCTAATAATCCTAATGGAGGAGGAATGATGCTTCTAGCACAAGTAGTCCCTATAATGCCAACATACCCCATGGGAGCACCCACTGTGCCAAGCCAGTTGATACCTATGAACCTAGTTCCATTGTAGTAGGCACCTGCTCCACAAACTCAAGTGATAACATATCCAGGGTATGAGCCCCTAAAAATAGCTTTCTTTGAACAGAAAACAACAGTTCTTGTGGAAGTAGATAACAATCTTCTTTGGAAAGTTGGTCAAATAAAGAAGACCATGTCACAAATCAACAACAAGTTGACATGTCTTAGATTGTCACAAGGACAAAATAAAAACTTCCAAAGGAATAATGCTAGCCCCTACAATAACATTTTTTGTCAAAATTACAATAGGAACTTCAACAATAACAGTAACAATAGCATAGGAAACAATAATGGCGGAGGAAACAACTTCAATCCTCTAGATCACAAAAATGGCTTCCAAAGGAAAAACTGACAATGGAACACTTGATCGAATAATTGAAGCATTCCTACTAATAACAACAACAACAACATTCAATATGTTGATATCAATCAGTTTGATGATAGCCAAAATGTGCCTAGCAGCGATGGTTCATACTATAATGGTATTCAGGAGGTGAATCAAAAATCACAAGTGAATGACAATCATCCTCCTGTTCAATTCAATGTGATGCTATTGGAATCTTACAATTCTACACAGAATGCACAAGTGGAACAACAAGAAAGTGAGGAATTCTCATTCTTGTTTAGTCAAGAACTCGATCTTCAACACGATGAGATGTTTGCCTTTCAAAATGACAATCAAAATACATATAATCTCATAAATAAAAAGGATCCCTTGATAGATGGAATTCCTCCCAGTTTGCAACCAAATCCACCTGATCCAAGAGCAAACAAAAATTTACCACTAGTAAGGCTAGCCCAAGGAGGACAATAGTATCAGAATCAAGTGAACATACCAACAATACTAAGGAACCCCTCTTGGTCTACTAAAAAGTATAATGTAGCAGAAGATCTGAAGAAAACTAAAGCCAATATGTCCATGTTTGACATGTTATAGAATTATCCACAACAAAGAAAAGTGCTCAGGAAGACATTAAATAACACAAAGGTTTCCCACAATACGAATGTTGTCCCTCAAAAGATGGTGCCGCAATAAGTAAATGCTATAGAAGCGATGCCCACTATGTTCAAGGACAAAGTTGAGGTACCTCCATTTTTGCTAAGCATAAGGATATATGGGAAGAATATTCACAATTGCCTCATTGACTCAGGAGCTTCATGTAATGTAATACCATTATCAATAACCCAAAGGCTAGGAGTTAACCCTCAACCCTCTAACCAAGTGGTGATACAGTTGAATAAAACAAAGGTAAAAGTCATTGGGGTATTGAAAGATGTGTGAATATAGTTAACGGTAGATCCTCAGATCCAGGATATTATTGACATGCATGTGGTTGATATCTCAAAGACATATGGATTACTCCTGAGCAAAGAATGGACAAAAATGTCTCAGAGGATGCTTCTCTATAGACTTCACTCAATTATGGTTTCCATGGAAAGGATTGAACAATCAAATCAAGACAGACGTTGAGCCCAAATTGAACATAATGATCATAGATTACAATGCCCTGAATGAGATAGCATTCTTACAATTGGATTTGGGTTCATACAAAGTAATGGTAGTGAATATGGTTCCAAACAATACACCTCAAGATCAAAATGAAGAACCTAAGGTGTCGGTACCCAAAAGTGAAACTGTGACATAATTCATAGAAAGTATGGTGACTAATCTACATTGTTTAGAAGAAGAAGCTAACCCCAACATCTTGCTCCTTCTGGGATTTTGTCAATTACACAAAGTTAGTCACTCTAAATTTGAATGTTCATCATGTGAAGAAGCAGTTGTGAAGGTATTGACCCACATGATGGAAAACAAGGATACAAAGACCTCAACAGATGAACTCACAGAAAGTCAAGATTCAATGAATTCATCCAACCTTATTAAAAAGACTGAAGAAGAAAGTGAAGATCTAAATGTATCATATAGTGATACTTCTTCAAATGGTGGAGGTTTATCTTATCCTCCTCCAATGATGATTAAAGTTCAAAGAAGAAGATGATATGTGAAAGGTAAAGGATGGAATTTAGTAGTCATTCATCCTAAACCTAAAGTTTAGGAAATCAAAGCGCTGATAGGAGAAATTTAGGAGAAACAAGAAAAATGCACACTTCCTCTATCCACAGGTTATGAAGGGGACTCATCAAGCCCTACACAAGGAAAGTTACAATGGGTTCCTAAGAAAAAATCATTCAAGGCTTAGGTGAAAGAAAATTTAAGGAAAAATAAGCATAAAGTTAGAAAACCCAAGGAAAATGCAATTTGGACACTCCATTTTCATGGTTCCAGGTGCAAGATGGGAGCTAGTGCAGTTATCAAATTAATCAACCCAAAAGGAAGATCTTTCTATGATGCATATCGATTGCAATTCATATGTACCAATAATAGTGCAAAATATGAGGCATTAATCTGAGGATTCCTCTTTTCACTCGAAAAGAGAGTTATAGCTCTTAAAATTGAGGGGGACTCCCAATTGGTCATACAACAAGTAAAATCCATATATTATTGCAATGAAAAAAGATTAATTGCTTACAAGAAAAGGGTATGGGACATATTGGACGACTTTGAGGCCTTAAACATCAAATCCATTCCAAGGAGAAAGAACATGGTAGTAGATGCTCTTTCCATCTTAGCTAGTGAATTGCAACTAGTTGAAAGGACCAAGTTGAAAATATTTTCAATAGAATTGGTCATTATCACATCCATCCCTAATAATATCACAAACTTTTAGGTCTTTCAATATTATCAACATATACTTGAGTTTATCATGTGTAGTCATCATTTTGAGGGACAAGAAATTGATGATACAGTAGATGACAGACCTTAAGATGATGGACTTGAAGATGAAGATGGGATTTTGAATTTAAAAACTATCACTATTCTGAAAGGGATGATTGAACTTGAATGCATCTTTGACCATGATGAATTGGCACTCAATAGAAGGGAAACTCAAGAAAAGGGAATTGAAGAATGTGATTCATACAATTTGGGTATTGATGAAGAATCAAAAAGTGTGTACCTCACAAGAAAGGGAGGACATGCTCAAATTACTCACTGAGTATAAGGATATCATTGCTTGGAGCTATGAAGAGTTGAAGACTTATGATCCTATGATTATCACAAGACATCCCACTGAAACCTAACGCAAACCCATTTCGACAAAGACATAGACCAGTAAATCCGATTATTGAACCACTGATTATGAAAGAAGTAAAGAAACTACTGGATGTTAAGATCATATTTCCTATCCATCATTCCACATGGGTGGAAAATTTGGTTCCCATGTGGAAGAAGACCCAAGAGATTCACCTTTGTGTTGACTTCCATAACTTGAATCTAGCATCTCAAAAGGATAACTATCCTCTACCCTCACTAGATGAGGTATTGCAAATTGTTAATGGTTCAAAGATGATGTAATTCTTAGATGGTTACTTGGGATATAATCAGGTGATGGTTGACGAAGAAGATAGGCTAAAGATTGCTTTCATAATCCAGTGGGGAACGTTTTCTTATAGAAGGATGTCTTTTGGATTGGTTAATGTAGGAGCTACATTTCAATGAGAAATGGATGAAGCTTTCAAAGGGTTGATAAATAGGTGTATAGTCATCTATATAAATGACCTGGCTATCTTTTCAAAAGATCAAAGTACCCATATTGCTGATTTAAAGTAGGTATTCAATAGATGTCATAAATACGACATATCCCTCAATCCCAAGAAATGTTCATTCGGTGTTACTAAAGGAAAGCTCCTAGGACATGTCATTTTCATAGTCAAAATCTCCATTGATCTAGATAGAGTTGAGTCTATTTTGAAGTTATCACCTCCACATAGTCAAAAGGAATTGAAATCTTTTTTTGGAAAGATAAACTTTGTACACAAATTCACAAGTGCTTTCATAGAGATAGTCCGTCCCCTCAATGATTTACTCAAAAAAGGGGTTAAAATAGAATAGGTACTAGAGATAAAGAAATCATTCAAAGATAATAAGGTTTCCATTTCCACAGCCCCAGTCTTGGTGAGTCTATATTATGAGTTTCCATTCAAGATCTATTGCTTTTCTTTTGAACACTCTTGTGCAGGGATCTTGACACAAAAAAGAGAGAAGGAAGATGAGCAACCAATTTCTTTTATGAGTTGTCCTCTGAAGGACACTGAGTTGAAATATTCAAATCTTGATAAATAGTCCTTTATGTTAATCAAGGTAGTAATGAAGTTTCATCAGTACATACTCAAAAGTAAGGTATATGCAATTGTACCTAATCTAGCAGTAAAGACGCTTTTGATGCAGAATGAACTTAGTGAAAGGAAAGGAAAGTGGATGGCCATACTTCAAGAATTCAATCTTGAAATTCAATCTATGAGATTAGTCAGAGGTCAAGGGTTATAAAAAATGATAGCTAATAACCAAGATGAAAATAAAAAAGAATTCAAGTTTGATGATGAAACACATGAAGATTATCAAAAGAAGATGGTTATATCACAAGTTGATATCAACCAAGTTGTGGTGATAGATGTGTGGTACCAAGACATTGTTTATTATCTCTTACAAGACCAATGCCCTAAATGGATGAATAGTTCACAACGTAGGGTACTTAAGATGAAATATGAGTCTTACATGTCAATTGATAACAAGTTGTACAAAAGAAACTATGAAGGGATCTATCTGAAATGCTTAGGACGTGAAGAAGTTAAGAATGTCTTGGAACATTTCCATGACAAATATGGTATAGGACATGGTTCAGTAGAAGCAACCACTCACATGATTCTAAGATCAGGTTACTTTTGGCCATTGATATTCAAGGATACTTTTCAACATGTGTGCTCTTGTCATATATGCCAAACTAGTGCTAACAAGGAGAGGCACCCAAAAATGCCATTACAACTGGTGTATGAAGTGTGCCCCTTCACAAAATGGGGATTGGATTTCATAGGTCTAGTCAATCCACCATCATTGACTGGACATACATTTATCCTTATAGCTATGGATTATTGTACATGATGGATAGAGGAAGAGACATTTAGAAATTGCATGGCTAGGGTGGTGATTGACTTTTTGGAAGAACACATTGTATCTAGGTTTGGAATGCCATTTTCACTAGTGTGTGATAACGGATCTACTTTTGCATCTTCATTCTTGACCCAATGGGCATTTGAAAAAAGGTCATTATCAAGTTCTCTTCAAATTACTACCTGCAAGGAAATGGGGTAGTAGAGTCTGCAAACAAGAACTTGATCACAATAATAAAATGATTGTTGAAGGAGAATCCTTGGGATTGGCATACACAATTGAAATACACCCTATGGATAGATCGAGTGTATGGACAAGAACCAATGTTCCCACTTAATCTCAGAATTTTGATTTTGAAATTCATGAGTGGGTATGTTGAGGATGTTGATAAAGTTAAAATCATATTGATGAATCTCTTAGAAATGGACAAGAAATGAATAGCCGCATTAGAGCACATGGCTAAACATCAAGCGATTGTAAAAAGATGGTTCAACAAGAGGGCCATGATCAAATCATTCAGGATTTTTGACCTTGTTCTACTATGGGATAAGGCAAAAGAAAAGCCAGGTAGTCATAACAAGTTTAAATTCTTGTGGATGGGCCCTTATCAAATTGTGGAAATCTTGGGAGAAAACACTTTTAGGCTCAATTCCTTATAGGGGGAATTTCTTCCCTTTCCCATAAATGGGAAATTTCTCAAGCATTATTTTGAAGCCTGAGAGACAAAAACACAAAAAAATTAGTTAGATTTCATTTCTACATTTAGCTTAGATTTTCATTCTTGTAGGTGTGTTTATTTTCACAAGTGTGTTTTCTTTCAAGTTAAGTGTTTGCTTTCAGTCGTGTGTTTCCTTTCAAAGTTGCGCCAGTCCTAGGAGGTAAGGTGTACTTGAGATTTTCTCTTAAGATTTCACTAAGAACTTCTTGGTCCCGATTTCAAGAAGAGGTATTTCTTTGTCAAAACATTTAGACGATTGTGTGTCTTTTACCAACCAAGCAGCAAATATTTCTTGTGGAAATAGGGGACTCTCAATTTGGAAATTAGAAACTTAGACCACTAAGTTCTCAACACTTTGCAAATTTAAAGATTTGATTGTTTTAGGTGTTGCTGATTTGAAGTAAAAAATGGTGAGAGACAATCCAAATTTCAACTAAGTTCAAATAGGAAGGGTCTTCTCGAAAGGCTATTGAAGATCATTGTTTGGCATGAGAGTTTTCAAAGAGTTCTAAAAGAGGAATGCAAGGGATGTTCATAAGCGATCAAGTATGAGAAATGACACCGATGTTCTGACTACATAGTCTAAGTGTAGTCAAGATTAAAAAAGAAAAAAAAAGGAAATAATAAGATGTTAAATTTGAAGGATTCCAAAGAGCTAAAATGGCAAAAGATATGTTCTCAAAACAAAGTATCTTCAATTCAAACTATTGCTTCATCAAAAGTAATGTTTTAAATAACATGGAGAAATTATTCAAAACCTAGAAATTAAAAGAATGTGGCATCTCACCAAGAGCCCTTGAACTGATTCTTTCATCTGGTCAAACAATTGATTGACAAAATCCATCATGGAGTTCCTAAATGAATGAGCTAGGAAGAATGGAAGATTGTTTCAAGTTGCCAGAAAACTTTGATTGACTAGATTTTGATACGTCAAAGGGAATGAATACACAAAGCACACACCAAGTTGGAAGGTTTCAAGTTCTAAGATTTTTGATTTAAAAGTCATCTGAAAGATGCTTGGGATGTTCAAAGCTTGATTGGTGTTTGACACACACTAGAGAGATGTTTGTTGATGAAGAAATGCCTTTGTGATTTCTTCCTTTTTTCGGGGCTATTTGTTGTGGTATTCACAACACACACCCCATTCCTCACCAAGAATGGGTACCCCCTACTTTTTTCGACTTCCAGACTCATAGTTCAAGAGTCGAGACAAGAAAATTCAATTAGAAGTTAGATTTCTAGAGTCAAAATTTGAAAAACCAAAAAAAACCAAAAAAAATAAAATTGAAAAGGTTGAGATGCAAGTTTAAAAAAAATTTAAAAATGAAAATGAAAATAAAATAAAATAATAATAATAATAAAAATAAAAGTCTCTCTCAAACTCCCACGCACATGCATCAAGGCACAATGCACGCGAGGGGAGGAGGGTTATAAAACCCTCCCTCCCCTCCTCCATTTTTCTGTGAAGTGTTTGAGAAGGGAGAGGTAAGCCTTCTTGCCCCCCCCTATCTTGCATCATCCACCATCATAGGTGCGCACGAGTGCACTTCATGCTCGCGGTGCACTCGCATGCAGTGCTCTTTTTGGGTGCGTGCGTGACATCTGCATGGCTTTCAATCCGATGCCTACACCCACGCCCTTGCAACACTGGGTGTGACGCCCACATGGCACCCATGCCCCTGCCTACTCCCATGTGGCACTAGGCATAGCTCTTGTGATGCTTATGTCTGTGCCCTAGTAGCACTGACAACAATGCCTGCACGGTGGCGCCCTCAGTTGTGCATCGGCTCTTGCGCTTACTTGCGCCCACGCCCTTCATATTTTTTTCTCTTATTTTATTTTATTTTATTTTAATGAAAAAGGATGTAATGTTAAAAATAAAAAAATAATTTAAAATAAATTAAATTTTTTTTTAAAATAATATTAAAATAAAATAAAATAAAAACAAAAACAATAATAATAAAAAATTTCTAATAAAATGAATAGGTCTGCAACGGGGAACATTATTTTTCCTCGCTTACATTTTTCACTATCCGTTGACTGATCATGTTTTCTTTCTCATAATGCGTAGGTAACATAATCAAATGGCATCCAAATCCAGATCAGCAGCAATGCCAGTTGTTTACAAATTTCAAGATGTGACCCCAAAATCAAGATTACATGATGACTATGCTAAGATCAAACAGATGGACCTTGGGCACATAAACCTAAGAGAATTCTTGAGAGTTTGCAATAGTCCAATAGAAAGGTCATCCCTGAGGTCTACATTAATCTAATCTAGATTAGTGAATGCAGTGTCACATCTAGGGATAGTACAGTCAGCTGAGTTGATCATGACCCTTTCTTGACACTTCATTTTGATTAAAGGGTTGTCAAGAGCATTACTGGGGAAGTGGTTTTAGATCTACGACCTTATAACATCAAGTGAGTCTTCCATCTTCCTAGAGCTAATTAGTTCTTCTGACTCTCCTATGAAGCAGCTAAGAGATGGTATAATGATCACCACCAAGAGGCCATCGACATCATACATTCCTTATACCTCATTGAGAAGCCACCTCAGGGAAAGACAATCAACAAAGTGGATATGATACGAGGATACATGAAGGATGACATTAGTTACTCGATCATTCTCCTGAGCAAATTCATGGGCTTACCTGTAGTAGTCCATCTCTCTCCATTTATAGTCAACTTCATTGAGACTATTAGGCATGTGAAGATATGACTAGACTAGGCCACCACGTTAAGCGAGAACTTTTGTGATCAGTTGAGGATAGTAAAGAATAATAAGAAGTTCTATATGACTTCTTATGTGGTGTACCTACTGGTAGGGAGGGCAATGAGCTATCCTAGGTTATACAAGAAAGGTAGTATGCAGGACCCTAATTCATGGCCATATATAGTCCATTCTCAATTGGTGAAGAAGAAGCTCTCACCATAGAGCAAAGAGTACAAGATTTTAAATGACACCTTCATCTCTGCCATCATTCAATTCATAGAAGGAGACTTATGGGAAGAGATTTTCAGAGGAAGCCAAGGCATAGATCATAGTTCTCAAAGCATATTTCATCTAGATCCAGACATTCACATACATTCAGGTAGGTGGTGCATCTATCAATCTAAAGAAACTCCCAACATACCCAAATGACAAGTTGGTCCTAATGGAAATATCCCAATAGATTGAATCAGCTTATGAGAGGATCAAAAGACAATGTAGACCTTGTTGGGATTGGCCTTTTATAATAGGAGCATATTAGGTGAAGAGAAAGCAAGATATCCTAACTTTCAAGTGGGAATGGGAGAACTACCCTCTTGAAGAGTATAACTCTTCTTGGCCATTCTTTGACAATGTTGGTAAAGTGGAAAACTTGGCAGGAAAGGAGTTCTATGATGAGGATGCCATTGAAGATCATTGGATGAACGCCACAAATGACTATGATGTCTACATTAGAGACTATTTTAGGATGACTTTGTATCTTGCAGAGAAGTCTCTCCATTTCACCATCCTTAATGAGGTAAGGCTACAAGACTCCAAGGAACTACTAGATCCTCTATTCAATATAGATAAAGTTGGTGAGAGACTTATTTTGAATGCAGAAGTTAATAGAGAGGAAGGAGATGATATTAATCATCAAGTGAGACATGTCATTTGAATGACAAAGAGTTGGATCAAGAAACCCTTTCCACTTGATCCAATTTTGGATACAGTGATCTTCCATGCACATGGCTACCCAGAAAGGGGTAAGGGAAGGAAAGTCACAGTTCCTATCTTTGCACTGCAGTCTCCTATCAGGCCTAAAATAGTCTACCAGCTCGATCATCCAATGGGATACTACCACCCTTCAAAGAGGAAGGGAAAGAGGAAGAAAACCTCTCCTCAAAGGTTTTAGATGGAGCATGTTGAAGAACAGGTCCCTTCCCAGCAAGAGGAATCAAGTCCCCAAGAACCCTAGGATGGTGGAGCTTCTCATATCAAGGTTGAATTTCCATTGCCTCTTATTTTGTCAAGTCAACGAGAAGAAGGAGAAATTCTAGAGACCTCCATTCCTCCGATGCATGAAAAGCCCGATTCTCCTATGGTTCTACAAAAACAAAAGAGGATCATTTTTAGAATGAACAAGAGACAAAGAGTTTGTAAAAGATTAGTGCCTAATCCATCTATTCCTAAGACCATTCTAGAGGAAGAATCAAATAAGGAGGAAATAGAATTAGATGAGGAGGAGGAACAAGTGCCTCTACAAAGGAGAACTTAGCTAGAAAAAGTGACAAAATTGGAAAGAAGGAAGAGTGCCATGAATACCCCACCACCCACCCACGCAGGAATGGTAGAACTCTCTTCTTCAAAAGATGAATTGCAGCGATGGGTGAATGAGAAAAGGGAGCAAGGTGCATATGTTCTCTCCATCCTAGATTTTGATTTCATTCATATGGGTACAAAGTTACCTAGAGATAAGATCAGAGACACCCCTACAAGTGAACTTCAACAACAAGATTAGATGCAGATGCCACCAGAGACACAAGATCCTCATCTCACTCCTCTATCTCCACCACAGGTCATGATGGTAGATAAGGGTTTAGTAACTCCTCCACCTTTGAGTTTAGAAGAAGAACATGTTCAAAAGGAACTATCATTACAAGAGCAACCAAAACCAAGGGTTACTGATGAGCCATCAAAAGAGGCATAGATAGTAGAATGTGTACAACAACCTTCTCAAGAAGCTAAGGACCAAAATACAGGATCTACAAAAATTGAGATTATAGAAGAAGAGTCCTCACAGTATGAGACTTTGAGCAAGAGTGATAAAGGGAAGGAGGTAGTTCAACACATCCCTTCATCATCTAGAGCCAAGGCTATAGAGAGACATATCCCAAGATGGTTTTGGGAAGAAATAATGAGAAGTGCTAAGCATCAATTCCATGCTTCAGAGGATGATATTTGTGACATTGCAAAGATTTTGAACAAGCTTGAGTCTCCATTACATGATGCAATGCCATTTTCATTTGTCACTACTACATGGAACAAGGACTTATTTGCAAAAGTGGCTCACCCTCTTGAAGGTACAGATGCAGAAGTTGTTAGTCTTGAGGACTATGAAGTGAAAGATATTATGTTAGGAAAGCCTACACAGGATACATCCTAACAGATGATGACTATGGGAGTCAAAGAGGTTCTCAGCCACATGGAATAGGATGAGTTTGAAATCAGAACACTTCAAAGGCATGTTGAGATCCTAAAGGGATATCTAGCTAAAGTTATTGGTCCTCTTGATTCTGAATGCCCTGAGGAGAGTTTGAATACCATTCTTAGAGAAGGGGAAGGTGTATGGCATGGTCCATTTTTGAAAGCTTGTTAGGATTGGCAAGATATCCTTGAGGATAAGGGTGTCACTAAATCATAGGAAGTTTGAAGTTGTTGCAAGCTATGCAAGAGAATGTATATAAGATCATGGCAATTTTGAGGCAAGACTTCAGTATCATAAATGAGGTAGGAGCATGGAGCAAGGATTTGCAAACTCTAAAAGCCATAAAAGAGCAAAGGTACGGCATTCTGATTGATGTATATACCAGAGAAGAGTTAGACTTGATAGATGATATGTTAGAGAAGATTGTAGATGGAAACTTTGTATGATGAGATACATAGGCTCAAGGACCAAGCTCGAGAGAAAATTTTGGAAGCAGAAAAGTTGTACAATGATGCATGCTTAGACATTTTTCAAGATGAAGAATGAGAGAAGCTGTTGCCCATTGAGGTAGTCATGGAAAATTTTAGGAAGAGTTTAGAGGAAGTATCTAGTGATGAAGACATCAGACAAGCCTTCATGATAGAGGAAGCACTATTAGAGTTGGACACCAAACTCAGAGATTTTGTAGAGACTCAAAATTAGGTGGGCAACTATAGACAGAAGGTCAATGACAAGTATGAGGCTTTAGATATTCTAGATGCTGCTAAGATTACTAAGATGATAGACAAATTCAAGGGCAAACAACCAAACATAGCTTTAGGATGAAGATGAACAAAACCCAGTTCCAAAAATAGCACTTTCCATGCATTGGGAATGCATTTTGATGGCAAGTTAACTTCGATAGACACCTAGTGAAGGGCTAGTTTCCATTTTTTATGCCTTTTTGCACTTCCAATTCAAGTAATGGCTTCCTCCTACTTTCTCTCTCATGATTTCATTGTTTTTGATATGTAAACGGCTCATGCATCTAATTAATGAATTAAATATGGATGGAGTCCCTCTAAGAACCAGTTAGATTGTCAGTTTGTATATATTTAGTTTTTTAAAATGTTTTAAAAGCATTTTGTTGCATCAAGATATCTCTCACTCTCAACAAAAATTGAGGAGATGATTTCTTATAAATACCCCATTTTAAAATGTAATAAAGGCTATCATTATTATGCAATAAAATTATGCTTTTGGTGCTAGCATTTGGAGTGTAGTTATTCTTTCCTGAATGTGTCATTGTTTTATGGATTTTATTCATGAGATTGTGATTAAGCCAAAGGTTTACTGTGTTATATCTGGTTGTGCGATCTTTTAGTTCTAGTGTTTGGTAGAAATATACAAATTTTGTTGATGTAACAAGCTTGAGAAGAAATTACCCGATTGTGTCTACATAGATTTTTGTCTCACATGAGTGCACTTTCCATGGCCTTGCAATTTGATGAAGAGTGAAACATCATTCAATGTGTTAAAGATTCTCGTTGACGATTACATCAGTGGATTCTAGGAAGTGTTGCTCCTATTTTTATTGGTTTCCTACCAATGTCTTCGAAGGTTTAACTCGTAGTGGGTTGTGTTCTCTAGCTTATGTCCATTTAGGAATTTCAATTTCAAGTCATTTGATTTCATGTTATGTTCTTTTAGTTTTTTTATTGGCTTTACTAACCCCCTGTTAGAATAGGACCTCATAGTAGCTGCATTGTTAAAGTTGCATTCATTGAAAAATAGAAAATACAAAAATATTGTTCTCTTTTGGTGTGATATTTTGAGACAGGGAATAGATTTACTTTGATTTGAAGATAAAAGAGTTTTAGAACTAGAAAAGGCCTCCTTATGAACACTCACATTTATCTTCTACTGAGTGGATTTTGGTACGTCGCAAAACAAATACTGAACCTTGGAGTGGATCCTTAAAAAGATTTTCTTTTCAAGAGAGGAATTACGCAATGGATTCCTGCCATTGACCTCAAGCAAAATAAACATCGAACAAGGACAAAGTAGAAGAAAATGTTGAAGTAGAGGTTGTTCTAAACCCAGAGGAAGAAAGGCTTTTTAGGGCCATCTCCAAGATTAGAAAAAGACCTAAGTTTGAAGTTCCCACATTTTTGAGAAACCTTAACCCAGAGGAGCTAATCGATTCGATCAATGAAATGGAGGAGTACTTTGAGTATGAAGATATTGAGGATCTTGATAGGGTCAAGTTTACAAAGGTAGAACTGAATGGACATCCGAAGATCTGGTGGTAGGAGGTTCAGTTGGAGTGAAATAGAAAGGAAAGGACAAAATCACCATATGGGAGTAGCTGATAGCTAAATTGAAGTGAAAATTCATTCTTGTGGATTATGAACTTGATCTATTGAAGAAGATGCAAGGGTTGAAGCAAGCAGGAAAATCTATTCAAGATTATACTAAAGAGTTATACTGAGTTCTCATTAGAACTAGCCATGTAGAAGCTAATAAGGATAAAGTAGTCTTTTATCTTAATGGGTTAAGGCCAAGTATTCAAGATGAGTTGAGTCTAGTTCTAATGATTAGTATTGAGGAGGCATACCAGTTTTCCCTAAGAGAGTAAACATGAACAAGAAGCTTAACAAAAAGAATAGAAAAAGAGGTTGCGGTGGAAGATCTGGCACACAATCTTATGGAGGTTGTAATGATGATTAGAATAACAAGGATGAGATTGGGTGTAGTATTCAAAACTAGAGGGGAAGCAATTCAGATTGTTTCCATGATCAAAATAATAGAGATCAACGAGGAAGAGGTGGAGGACAAGGATCTGGAAGAGGAGGCTTCTGTGGGAAATGTTTTTACTGCAGAGAAGAAGGGCATAGAGAATTTGAATTTACCTAGCACTAAGGAAGGATAGATTGAAGAATAGAAGGCTAGGCCAAAGTTGCACATGTTGATGAAGATGCCAGATCATCACATTTTGAAGATGCTAAAAGAGGAGAAGTCCTTGTTAATAGAAGAGTCTTGCTGAATGGTGAGAATGAATCTAATCAAAGAAGGGGTTTGTTTCACACAAGGTGCATATGTGAAGATAAGTGTTGTGATGTGATCATTGATGGTGGAAGTATTGACAATCTAGTGTCAGAAATGATGGTCACCAAGTTGAAGCTAAAGAGACATAAACACACATGTCCATACCATATTGCTTGGGTGAAAGATGACCACATGGTCATGGTCAATGAGTAGTGCTTAGTGAAGATCAAGATTCGAAGCTACCAAGATGAGGCACTATGTGATATCATACCTATGGACATATGTCATATGTTGCAAGGTAGGTCATGGCAATTTGATAGACATGCTATACATGATGGGCAAGAAAATACCTACACTCTAACCAAGGATGGAGTGAAACATAAGTTAAAGTCATTGAAGGAGAAAGAAGAAAAGGTATGTAGTGCTACTAGAACATGTTTTGTTGATGGAAAAGATTCTGTCAAAGGTATGAAGCATGAGTGTAATACCCCAAAATTGACTCATTTCCATGATCAGAAATTTTAGTCTATCTTAATCAATCTTAAATCCTATGTCACTACGCAATTCTTATTCTGCTACTCACTACTTGACTTAATTGTCAAATGTAGAAAACCCTAATCTACATTCATCATACTTATTATTTAATTCCTATAGTATTTATCCATATTTGTCACATTGAACCTATTTGATTTAAATTTAATTTAATCTAAATTATTTATACTTTATTAAATTAAATTATCACCTAAGACTAATGTACTAAGGGATTAAATTTATTTAATTTACTAATTGTGCTTATTTTAATTAATTGAATATGATTATTCAATTAGATGGAAAATGCATTTATGAGATCATATCTCACTTATTAAATTAAATAATATCTTCGAAGTCTTCTCTTCTGTTCTAAATGGAAACTTTGAGTGAACTACTTCTCAAAATTAGAATCAATCCAGTTAACTTACTCTCTCATTCATGGCAAGTTTAGTTAACTGCTCATCACACTTAGATCAGAAACAATTTGCTTCACCTACACAAGGAAGTTTCCATCTTAACTAAATATTTGCTTCAATCTTGACCATCAATCCGAGTTGATCTCACCTGTTGATGGATTCCAGAAAACCTATTTAAGGGACTCATAATTCCTCATTACAGAGGTTGATTTGAATTGATAACAAATTGTTGTTGCATTTCATACTCATTTAGCTCATACATCTTCATATCTCTACATTCTTAGCTTGATTTCATTTAGCTCTTAATATGCATACATTTAATATAGTTTATTTTAAAAGTTCTTAAATTAGTTGCATAATCATTCTAAATTACTTTGCACATTCATTTAGATTAACTGCATTAAAATCCTTTGTTCTTAGAGGGTCTAGTTGCTTACACCTCAAATCTGAGGATATCTAATAAGAAAAATCCCTTTAGATTGAAGGCAACAGGTCACCTTGTTGGACTATTCTTGGGTGAACAATCTCATGTTCATTCTAGGATGAATCTGCATATAAGGACCATGTTGAAGTGTGTGTGTTAATAGAGGCCACATTTTCATGCATACAATGAGCATATGTGTTTTTTATAATTCCAAAAGATGGTAAACATGAAGCAGAGAAGGTACCTACAGAAGTTGTAGATATGTTGTGAGAGTTTTTTGATATTGTATTAGATAATATACTTGATGGATTGCCCCTAATGAGGAAGATTAGTCACTAGATGGATTTGGTTCCTGTTGACACACTTTTTACCCTTCAACTATTTTGCAAAAGTGGAGAATTTTGTGTCTCAGTCAAGTCTAGGAATGTCTGAGTCTAGTTTAAGTTCCCTTAGGTGGAAGGAGTCTTCATTAGATTTTTCAGCTTTTCCTTCCCCCACATCTCATAGCTGGGTGGTTTTCTTTTGTGGTGTGAGTCTTGTGGGTAGCTTAGTCCCTGATCAGATGGAGATCCTTGCAACATGCAATAATTATTCACAAGTCTAAGCTTGCTCATGGGTTATCATATTTCTAATGAAAAGAAGAAGCTCACAAAAAAATGAGCATCACCTTCTCCTCAGTGTGTTTTCAACCCATGAAGGCGATTTCCAATGAAGAGCAATAAATGATGCTTATGGATCCATGTAAAAAAATAATGAGATATCTTATGGAAAATTCTTGTTTACACTTTGATATACTACCTTCAAAAACATTCAGGATTCATCATAATGCTCAGAATCATCTTAAGCAGAAAACTCAAAACTAACTTCTCCTTAGTAGGTTTTCAACCTGTGAAGTCTATTTTCTGCCAAAGGCAATTGTAAAGGAAAAGAAATGAGGAAGTGGGTCACCTTTGACATTTATAGTCCTTTTAAACTTCTCCAAAACCAAAAGAAATACTAATTAGAAGGATTAAGGTTAAAAGAAAGCCTAGGTGGAGAAGTGAAAATCATCTTCTCCTTGGTGGGCTTTCAACCCATGAGGATGACCTTTTGCATTCAAAAGAAAATCAACTTTGTAAGTGGATTGGACCCACAAATTGTACAAAAAATATCTTAAGATGATAATGGAAACAATCTAACCATTATGGGAAAGGTATATTGAGTATAATTTGACTTAGCAGATATTTCATTATGGGGTACTCAGTTTATAATTTTCCAAAACTTAAAGGGAAATGAGAAAGTAAGTATGAAAGAATGGAAAGTTACCGGTTGGGCCAAGAGAAACAGTGAAAAGACAACAAAACATCCATTAGAGCTCCCACATTTACTATTTCAATGGATTCATTCATTAATTCATTTGTGTGGTGCAAATCCTGAAGATCAACAACTGAATTAAAGCTCCTATATAGATGGAAATATAATAGTTATTCAAACAAACTCTTTTTCTTGAACTGTTATCTATTAAATTGCATAGCTTTTTCAAATAGCTTGTAATCGTGAATTCAATAGCATGTTCTTCTTCTAGATTCAAAAATTTGATCATTTCATTTTCAAATAGAATGGCAACCAAGTTTGTGGGCTTTGATGGGCTGAATGGAATCGAGTCCACATTGTAGAATTTCATGGACACTTCACTCCATTTTTATGATATGCAAGACTTTCAAAAGAGGATAAAATCAAAGCCAATTCATCCCATAATTAAAAAGCTTTGAGGTGTAGATTAGTGGAAGTAGCTAGTTTCCCAATGGTAGTCCAAGCTTCAGAATTGATTTATGAATGCATAAATCATTATAATCTGGATACTAGACAAATTGTGTTACCGGATGATATAATATTGATCTCCATTAATAGACAAACCGTGGTCAATTACTTCTGAGTTCCAGAATGAGAGAATTTTTTAGATTTTATAGTGGGAGGAGTAGTTTTTAAGTTCTCCACAAAAAAGATGGTCTAGAGGAAGGAGATTATGCTGTCCTCGTTCCAAAAGCCACATAGTGCCAAGAGTAAGGTCCACAAAACTCTATTTGGTACTAATCTCAAACCTGAGATTGTAGACATTCTAGTTCTCCTACACAGACTGAAAGGTGAGTTAGAAGCTCTAAATTTCATTGAATAATATTTTTTTTTGGTATAAGTTATTTTTTTAGATACGCAATATATAGAATGGGCTCATGAGGTAACTGAAAATTTTTCCAATGCTCTCAATGCTGTGAAGTTCTACAACACCTTCTATATGTCTTCCTTTCTAATTTACATGCTAACATCTCTATAGTTATGGTCAAGTTTTCCAAGGATAGAAAATTTTCTTGATGATGTGAAGTATTATGAGTTCTATCCATGTTTGCAATTGCAAAATAGTTATGTAGAGTATGTCAAACTTAATGATGCATTCACTATGAGAATTTATAGGGAGCTCCAGGGATGCCCAAAGAGGAGATTCAACCTAGAAGTAATAGTGGCTATTAGCTAGTTTGAAATTTATTTTATCCATTTCTCATCTTTCTCATATTTTCACCTTGCAACTTTTGATGGATTCCCCTTGAAGCTGCCCAGATATCTGAGTGACATGATCATGCTGATAGAGATTGTTATGTAGGCAATCCAAGTGAACATGCTGAGCAAGAGCTTGAAGTAGAAGGGATATGAGTTCCCTATGAAAGTACGAGCTTTTAGGTGTGAGTCCTAATCCAATGCAAAGAATATAATTAAAGTGTTCAAGATTATTGGATAGATTGTAGAGATGAATTTGAAAGTCAAGATCATGCTTTTGCCATGCTCACAGTGGAGCAAATAAAAACATATAATATCAATTTCAATGTTGAAGGACTGGAGGATGATGGGCAACATATGTATAGTAATACATATCTGACTAAGTTAAGAAACACTCCTATTAGTTCAAAACCTTACAAGGATGCTAAGGAGGACTTAGATATCATGATGCCCAAATTATCAAAAAAAATGGAAAGTGGGTCGAATGAACTACTACAAGGAGGAGTAGAAGTAAAAGCACATCAGCTCAAGCTTCTCTAGTAGCTACAACTCCTTCCTCCTCCCAAGGTGGCACAATAGTTGTAACCTTGGCTATTACTTAAGGATCAGCTCAATCATCAGGGGGAGGTGACCAACCTCTAGACAAGAACATTGCCATGGCTAAGACTTGTCATGATGGCTCCCTTCTGATTATTGGAACCCAAACTAAAGCTAAGAAGAAGAAGATTGATGATCCAAAGGATAGTACCATCACCTCAGTTCCCTCTCCTCATACAACCCCAGTTTCCTCCCCTCATGTTACTCCAATTCCGTCACCTCATCATAGTCCAATTCTGCAAGTAAATGTTGCACTTCTACAACCAAGTAGCTCCCCAATGTAGATAGTAGATTTAAGAGATGGAAAGAGTAGTAGTAGTGAGTATACTAAATCAAATGATGCAACTAAGAAAGCCTCAAAGGTGGAGAAAGGCTAGAGCTCATCCAAGCTCATTTCTCAGGCCTTGAAGAATCCCTTCTCTTTGACTACAATGGAAATCACTCTAGTTAGGAAGAAGATTTTTAGCATAGATTCACTTAGGACAGTCTCCAAGGTGATAGGCATAGATTCCTAGTTGGGAGACACTTTGGAGAAGAAGAGGAAGAGGAAGTGTTGGTGTTTTGAAATGTTTTAGGTTTCAAATTACCTCGATGAGAACCAGACATATCTAGCGGTAGCTAACACCCATTTTCAACATGTCCATTCAGACACTGAGCCAACTATAAGGCTTGACCCTTCTTCTACTTTAGGCTCTACAAAACCTAGGTGGGTGGACCTCAGATTCAATTATATGGTACTAGTGCAAAACATATTCCTAAATCTAACAAAGTAGATAACAACCTTTGATTCTCCTAATGACTCATGAAATGACATAGATCTACAGTAGCTAAGTGAAAAACAATGAAATTCACAAGCTAAGTGAGGGTTAGACTTTTTAGCTCTTCAACATGAAAGAGGGAAAAATGTTTGATTAATAATGTTGAATTCAACGAAACCCCTAATATGCAACAATATGAACAAGTGATCCTATAACTGATCAGTGCCTTAACCTTTGGGAAATTCCATGAATCAAACACACACATATGGATACTTGAGACATATTCGTATCTTCATATATTTGATCTATCTATTCACCTTGTAAATAGACATTTGTGTTCAATCTAAACCTCATTCTTACCTAATATCCCCATCAATAAACTTGCAACCCTATTGATTTCCTTGAAGCATTCACATAACCCCTTGAATTATAAGCAATAATGAAACAACATACAACCTTAAAGGACTACAACTATGACCTAAGCTCTTTGTTCAAAAGTCATAAAACATTGAAGATTACTGATAAAGGAGACAAGATTTAAGATGAAAGTCAACACCTATTTTTCTTTGTATTAATTGCCTTTAAATAATACATTCATATGCCTAAAATTAAAACAAAATTTCTATGAGATATGACAACAAACTTCTCCCTCTTTGAGACCTCATGCCAAAGACAATATTCAATGAATATTAATGTACCTCAAGCACCAATTCATTTGCAATATGCCCATGTCAACATTGCACCAACCAATTGATCTTCAACATGCTTT
This sequence comes from Cupressus sempervirens, assembly GCA_028749045.1. Classification (NCBI taxonomy): domain Eukaryota; kingdom Viridiplantae; phylum Streptophyta; class Pinopsida; order Cupressales; family Cupressaceae; genus Cupressus; species Cupressus sempervirens. Next base: position 927,675,035 of record CM053785.1, on the reverse strand, counting down.
GGTTAATGCATCACTAATCTTCATTTAGTGAGCTTTATATAGGGGAATGACCCCTAGCTTACCTCTTAGATACATAAATGCATCCTTAGGTAATGGCTTGGTGAATATGTCTGTAATTTGTTCTTTAATATTTATATATTCCAATCCAACTTCTTTATCTTGCACCATTTCTCTCAAGAAATGATATTTTATAGCAATGAGTTTTTTTTTTTTTTTATGCATTACTGGATTATTTGATATATTGATTGCACTTATGTTATCATAGTATATGACTACTAGATCCTTGATCTCTATCTTCATACTTGTCAATAGTTGTTTGAACCAAACAATATTATAATAATTGAATATTGCTATCACATATTCTACCTCTGTTGTGGACTAAGAGATACAATTTTTTTTATTTCTTGTCCAAGACACTAGTCTTTTACCAAGAAAGAATGCTCCACCACTGGTGCTCTTTTTTTCATCAATACTTCATGACCAATTAGCATCTATGAATACTTTTAAATCCAAATCACCCCCTATTTTGTACCATAAACTATATTCTTTAGTGCCTTTTAGACATCTCATGATTCTTTTGATTGTCATCATGTGATTTTCTTTGGGATTTGTTGAGAATCTTGGAACCATACTGACCACTAATGTGAAATCAAGCCTTGTATATATTACATATTGCAATTTTTCAATCGTTGATCTATATATAGTCTGATCTACCTCCTTGGAATCATCATTTTTGGAAAGCTTATGTCTAGTAGACATAGTAGTTCCAACTAGTCTTGAATCTTCCATTCCAAATTTTTGTACTATCTCCTTGATATATTTAGATTGACTAATGTAGATACCATCTTTCTTTTGCTAGATCTGCAATCGAACAAAGAATTTTATCTCTCCAAACATATAAATCTCAAATTCTTTACTCATTTCTTCTAAAAATGCCCTTCACAAGTTATCATTTCCTGTGAATAAAGAATCATCAATGAATATTTCTACCAACACTATCTTCTTGTCTGGTCCTTCTTTGATATACAGACTACTATTATCATTTTTTCTTTGAAAACCAATTTGTACCCAATACTTATGAAGTGTTTCATACCAAAATTTGGGAGCTTGCTTGAGACCATATAATGACTTTTGTAATTTGTAGACCATGTCTCTTTTGATAGGATCTACAAATAATTTAGGTTGTTCAATGTAGACTTCCTCATTAAGAATTTCATTCAAGAATGCAGATTTTACATCCATTTGATAAACTTTAAATCCTTTGTGGGTTGCATATGCTAGTAAAGTTCTAATGCCTTCTAATCTTGCAATAGTACTGACATTTTTACCATAATCAATACCTTCTTCTTGATAATAGCCTTTACATACTAACCTTGCTTTATTTTTGGAAACTTCTCCATCTTCATTTAGCATACTTCTGAATACCCACTTTGTGCTAATTACATTTTTATCCTTGGGTCTAGGAACAAGAGTTCATGTTTTGTTCTTCTCTATCTATTCTATTTCTTCATTCATTTCCTCAATCCAACTTTCATTATCCAAAGCATTTTAAAAATTTCTAAGTTTAAACTCAACAAGTAAACATGTACTACTCAATTTGTTTCTTGTTATTATTCCATTTGATTTGTCACCAATGATCTGATCAAGTGTATGATGCCTTCTAACATATCTTGCTAACATAGGTTCTTTAGATTTGGAGAATATTTCACTAATTTCATTGTGAACTTCAATATTAAACTCGAGTCCCACTATCTGTGACTCAAGTCCATTAGACTTAATTTTCTCTATCTCGGTAGTCTCTAACTATGAATCAGGTCCTTCAAACTATTACTCAAGTTGCACTGTGTAGAACTTGATAGCTATTGGAGATTTTGGGGACTCAAGAGGTGAAGCCTCCTTTCTTTTAGATATATTTGGTAGGGTATCAGGTTCATAGTAAATAAATCTTCTATAATCCTCAGGCTCTTTCTTTCTTTCTTCTTCACTCTTTTCTATAAACTCATCAATTCTTACATGTGCACTTGCTATGATTTTATGAGTAGAAAAATTTAAACATTTGCATGCTTTACTTCTATAGGAGTATCCTAGGAATATGCCTTCATCACCATTGACATTAAATTTACCTTTCCTAAATTTTTTCAAGATATAACATTTAATGCCAAATACTTTCAAGTAACTTACATTAGGTTTGTATCCATACCATGGTTCATACAGACTTTGATTTGTGTCTTTCATCAATTATACTTTGTTCAAGGTATGTACTATAGTGTTGATTGCAACATTCTTTTCTATCATCAATTTTCTTGCATGACCCATGATGAATATGTTCCTTCTTTTAGCTATGCCATTCTATTGAGGTGTACCAAGGGTTGATACTTGTCTTTTAATTCCTTTTTCAATGCAAAATTCATTGAATTCTGTGGAGATAAATTCACCACCACTTTTTGATCTCAAACATTTCAAATTCTTTCTAATTTATTTTTCTACTCTTGGTAGATACCACTTAAATTTTTTAAAGCCTTAGATTTTTCTTTTAGATACATTATAGTCATCATTCTAGAATAGTCAACAATAAAAAGAATGAAAAACTTATCTCCATTGTAACTCTCTATTCCAATAGGTCCACATCAATTTGTATGCATAAGCTCTAATACTTCTTTAGAATGATAGTTCTTTCTTTTGAAACTTGTCTTTCCCATCTTACCAATTTGGAAATTTTTGCATAGACCCATATCAAGTTTCCTCAAGCTAGGAATACCTCCTACTCTTTTCTTCTTTCTTATTTTAACTAGATTATCAAAGTTCACATGATATAATCTTTTGTGCCATAACTAGTTTTCTTCTACTTGAGCAATAAAACATGAATTTTCAGTAAGATCTAGATAGAATAAATTACCTTTTGTTAGTTTGCCAAATCCAACTAGATTTCCTTTTCCATCCAATAGTTTGTCCTTCCAATTCATAAATTATACCTTGAATATAATATTATTCAACTATGCAATACTCAGTAGATTGTGTTTTAGTCCTTCTACCCAATAAGAATTATCACATATAAGTTCATTAGTCAAAGAGATACATCCTTTTCCTTTTATACAACAAGGTTCATTGTTTTCGAATCTCACACTACCACTATTACAATATTCCATATGTCCAAACTTTGTTTTGTCTCTAGTTATATGATGTGAGCATCCATTGTTAATAATCCATGTATCATTTTTGCTAACATTAAAGATAAGTTCCATCTCATCTCTTTCATCATTAGATTCATCTTTTACAACAATATATACCATTTCATCTTCAATGTTATTAGAATTTTTAGCCATAAAACAAGATTTCTTACCTTTGTCCTTATACTCCTTATAGTTTTTGAATTCCTTCTTACCATTGTACTTATTACTTTTCTTTTCATCCTTGTTTTCTCTATTTGGGCACCTAGAAGAAATGTGACCAACTTCTTCACAATAAAAGAATATTAGAAGAATCTTACCTTTTTTACTTTCCTCTTCCTTTGGAATATTTCCTTGCAAGTAAGGCTTCAATAACTTCAAGATCACTATCAGAAATTTCTTCTTCTTCTTTACTTCCTGATTGATTGGCCTTTGATTTCTTACTATTTTTCTTGAGTGAGAATTTGGCTTCAAATGCAAACTTAATATCTTTGGTACTAGGAACATAGTTATCATAGTTATGCAACTCAAAAGCTATCAATCTTCCAACTAGAGCATCCAAAGTTATATTGATATTTGCATCATTTTTCATCTCTTGAATAATAGATACTCTAATTACATAGATAGGAAGAAGGGTTCTGAGTACCTTTCTTACAACTATTTTGTCATCAATGTCTCCTCTAGATGCTTTGATTTCACTTACACTAGCTTTGATTCTTTCAACATATTTTGCAATATTTTCATCTTCTCTCATCTTCATCTAATGAAATTATCCTCTGAGACTTTCTTCTTTAGCTCTTCTTACATTATCATCTTCTCCATAGATGTATTTTAGTTTGATTCACATTTTATGAGTTGTAGTACAGTCTTTTATTTCATCAAATTTAGAATAATTAAGAGTAGATGTAATGTCAATCATCATGATGTTATGATTTTTCTTTTTAGCAATATCTTCAACTAACAATGTTACTGTAGGAGTTTTGTATTTACTATCAAGCTACTTGCAACCTGAATCACTAATAGTTTCCAAATGTAACCTCATAAGTCCTTGTCATGCTATAAAATTATCTAGGTTCAACTTGGGAATTTCTCTTCTACAAGACATCCTGATCTTTAGCTTAGGTCCTTGAAACCTTCTTTGAAAGCACCAAAATCTTTGATACCAATTGTGAGAAATGTAAGAGGAGTAACTAAGAGGGGAGTGGTGAATCAATTACTACAAAATAATAATCCCAGATCCCTTAGATTTCAATTCAAAATAAACTTTGAAAATTGAACTCTACATATGCTCGGTAAACACACAAAAATATTGTAACTTGGTCAACACTAAAAATGCTCAGCAAATACTTAACATGAAAATATTAAGATGTTAACTATGATTAATATTATTTTAACTTATTTGCAAACACATAAGAGAAATAGCATGAACACATTTGAAACCAAGATTTAATGTGGAAACCTAATTTAAGAAAAAACACCAATTGCTAAAGTGAGCCCTGTTAGGAGCCAACCCTATTAAAGGTTAAAAAAACACATTTTTAGGTGTGACCCTATTAGAGGATTCAATCATCCTTTTAGGAGTGGCCTTGTTAGAGGTCTTTGGACAATTCAATAGAAATGCCACCTTGCTAGAGTATTTATAAATAACTATTAAGACAACTCTATTAAGAGATTTAGATCATTGCTACAATGGTTAGAGAGTAACAATGAGATGACCTAATTTTTGATGCAACTAAATTGCTAATTATATATCTCAATTTTGGCTTGTATACTTGATCCTTCTTTATTGAATGTATCTTTTCATCACAATAAGGATATTTTGATTATCCTTCTAATTATCTTGATTTTAGCATCATTAAATCTTCAATTATCTTCCATGCATCACTCTTCTAAATCTCAACTTGTCCTTACATTTTATATCTTTCATATTTTCAAGTCAGCTAGAATATAACTTAAAATAGTTAATATTCATCTCCTCAGTTGGCTAGAAGCAATAGATAAATCAATTGAACTTAATATGCCAAAACAAGAAAATCCTTTGTTAGTTGACCCTACTTGGTAGACACTAACTCAAAAATGATTTTCCTATGTTAACCACGTGAACTCGGTTAACACTACATACTTGCAAAGTTTCTTTGGTAACTATGTGAGCTTGGTTAAAACTAGTTCCACCCAACATTTCCTTCATTAATAAAGTGATCTCAATTAACAATCATCTTCCATAAAACTTTCCTTTGTCTCCCAAGTGAACTTAGTAGACACTATCTTCTAAACTAGGAAAAATCTAGAATGCTCAGTAGACACAGAAGCTTGTGTTCAATGCCCAAGTGAGCTTGACATATGATTACTAATAATGATATGACATTTTGTGTAACATCAAGGACAATACACAATTAATCAATTGTTCCAACATATTTACCACATATCCATGAAGTCTCTCATACTATGCTCTAGGAGCTTTCTTTAGACCATATAAAGCTTTTTGTAACCTATAGACCATGTCTCTTTTGTTTGGATCAATGAAACCTTCAGATCAATCAATGTAGACTTCTTCTTCTAGAATTCTATTCAATAAATTTGATTTTACATCCATTTGATACACTTTGAATCCTTTAAATGCAACATATGCAAGTAGTGTTCTAACTCCTTCAAGTCTAGAAATAGGAGAAAATGTTTCACCATAGTCTATGCCTTCTTCTTGAGCGTATCCTTTGCACACTAGCCTTGCCTTATTCCTTGATACTTCATCAATTTAATTCAATTGATTTCTGAATACCCACTTTGTACCAATTATAGTTTTATCCTTGGGTCTAGAAACAAGAGTCCAAGTATTGTTCCTTTCAATTTTCTCAATCACTTCATTCATTGCATCTATCCAACTTTCATTTTTCAATGCATCATTAAAATTTTTAGGTTTAAATTTAGTATGAAAACATGTACCTATATGCACCCTAAAATGATCGCCTAGACTATGGCCCCCCATTCTTCAATTTATCAATTTCATGAATCAATGCATTGCAATATTTTAGTAAATCAATTCAAATAATTTTCCTTGATCAAATTGCAATTAATTTAATTATTTCAATATTTCCTAAGGTTTGATCATCTTATTCTAAATCTTATTTAATTAAAAGAAAACTTCTCTTTTAATTAAATAAAATAGATCCTATTTAATTAAAAGAACTTGCTCACTTTTAATTAAATGAAATCCTCATTTAAATCCCTTTGTGATGAAAAAAAGAAATAAATTAAATAAAAATAAATAAATAAATAAATCATTTTTCTTTACACTTAAATGCACATATTTCTAAGTGCGATTCCTTGATTTCCTCTTTCCACTTTCTTTTCAAACACTTCTCTTTTCTCATTGGATGGAATTTTGTCTTACAGAGATCAAGCCTTATTATCCCATATTGGTTGTGAGAATCCTCCCATCTCCACAATTGACTATATAAGGAGCCCTCTACTTCTCATTTGGAGATGTTAGTTGCTATAGTATTGTTATTTTGTAGGTTTGGAGAGCATTTTTTGAGGAGGAGTTTGAGCATTAGGGTTTGAGCCTTAGGGTTTGGACTTTAAAGCTCCATTGCAACTTCTCTCTTCTTGTCTTCTTCTCTCATGCATCCATGGCTTTCATCATCATCCTTCATCATTTTATTTTCACATCAGCTTAGAGTCATATTTTCTTTCATATATTAATCTTGAATTGTTATTTCCTTTCATAGATTATATTTCCTTTCTTGTATTGCTTTGCATTGTTATCATTTAGATTAGCTTACATATTCATTTGCATGCATATTTGATGATCATGGAGACTAGCACTCTTTTTTTTCCTCTTTAAATCTCTCATTTTATGGTGTACTTGCATGGGCACAAAATAGGTCAAACTGAGGGCCTCCATTACAAACCCTTGCACTCTATGAATAGAGAGCTATGAGTCACCATTTTAGATCTCACTCTTGAGCAATCTTGGATATAATGACTCATAGAAGTGTGTCCACATTTTAGCACATAGTACCTTTTAGTTTTTTCCTTGTCATTGTGCCTCCTGTCTAATCTCCAATTATTTTCTTAGGTCCATGATGCCTTTTGACATATCTAGCAAGTACAAGTATCTTACTTCTAGATTTTGGATTGGATTCACTTGGCTCACCATGCTCAAAGGTTCTATGAATTTCTAAATGATGCTTCATTTTTGCTATTTGAGACTTGGTTCCTACAAATTGTAACTAGTTCCTTTGTCTAAGACTCAATTCAAATAGTCACCAACTTAGGTTGCACTAGTTGCAACTTAGTTGACATTGGATGCAACTTTGTTGACACACCAGTCTTGGGTGATTTGTTGAATGCTAGGTAAGGTATCAGATTCAAAGTAAAAAAAAAATTTGTAATCCTCAATTTCTTTGTTTATTTATTCTTCATTATTTTCTAAAAACCCATCAATTTTTACATGTGCACTTTCTATAACATTGTGAGAAGAAATATTAAAACATTTATATGTTTTTCTCTTGTTAGAGTATCCTAGGAAAATGTCTTCATCACTTTTCACATCAAAATTTCCTTTCCTTGACTCTTTTAGGATATAATATTTTCTTCCAAATACTTTAAAATAAAAGACATTAGCTGTATAGCCATACCAAAATCCATAAAGTGTTTTTTTTGTACCTTTCTTTAGTTGAACTCAGCTTAATGTATGAACTATTGTGTTGATTATTTCCTTCTAGTATTTGGTTGCAACATTTTTCACTATCATTAGTGTTCTTGCACAATCTAGGATGGATCTATTTCTTGTTTCTACTATGTCATTATGTTGAGGTGTATGAGGTTTAGATACTTGTCTTTTGATTCCTCTTTCATTGAAGAACTCATAGAATTCATTATAGATGAATTCTCCTCCTTTGTCTAATCCTAAGTATTTTAACTTCTTACATATTTCTTTCTTAACTCTAGCTAGATACCACTTGAATTTTTTAAAAGATTCAAATTTATCCTTCAAGTACATTAGTTTCTGTTGGAGACAATTGATTAATTGTGTATTATCTTTGATGTTACACAAATATCATATCATTATCAGTCAGTGCATATCGAGCTCACTTGAGCAGTGAAGATAGTTTTTTGTGTCTACTAATCATTCTTGTATTTGCCTAGTTCAGAAGGAAGTGTCTACCAAGTTCACTCAGGCACCAAAGACAATTTTACAAAAGATGATTTTAGCTGAGCTCACTCAGTTAACGAAAAAAATGTTGGATGGAACCAGTGTTAACCACACTCACTTAGTTAATGAAGGAAATGTTGGATGGAACCAATTTTAACCAAGCTCATTTGGTTACCAAAGGATCTTCACAAATATGTAGTGTTAACCAAGTTCACTTGGTTAACATAGGAAAATTAGTTCTATGTTAGTGTCTATTGAGCAAGGTCAGCTAACAAAGTATTTTCTTGTTTTGGCATATTGAGTTTAATTATTTTATCTATTTGTTCTAGCCAACTAAGAAGATGAATATTAGTTATTATAAGTTGTATTCTAGCCAAATTGATAATGTGAAAGATATAAGGTCAAGTTGAGAATTTGAAAGCGTATAAGAGTGTGAATGCATGGAAGATTTTGAAGATCTAATGATGCAGTAAGGAAGTGAATCAGAAGGATGAGCAGAATATCCTTGTAGAGCTGATAAGATATATTCAATTAGGAAGGATCAAGTACAAGCTAAAATTAAGATCTATAATTAGCAATTTAGTTTCATTAGAAATTAGGTCATTTCATTGTTACTCTCTAACCATTGTAGTAGTGACCTAAATCTCTTAACAAAGTTGGCTTAATAGCCATTTGTAAATCCTCTAATAAGATGGTAGTTCTATTGAATTGTCTAAAGACTTTTAACAAGGCTACTCCTAAAAGGGTGATTAAATCCTTTAACAAGGTTACACCTAATAGTGTGCTTTGTAACCTTTAACGAGGTTGGCTCCTAATAGGGATCACTTCAAAAGAGTGAAAATAGTAACTAGTTATAATTGGTGGTTTTTTCCAAATTGGGTTTCCGCATTAAATCTTGGTGTCAAATGTGTTCATGCTATTTTCTTTTATGTGTTTTCAACTAATTTAAATTAATGGTAATCATAGATAACATCTAAATATTTTCATGTAAAGTACTTACCGAGCATATTCACTATTTACCGAGTTACAACATTTTATTTGTGTTTGTTGAGCATCAACAATATATAGTTTTAAGAGTTTATTTTGTGCTGACATCTAAGGGATTTGGGATTTATTTTTGTACTAATTGATTCACCCCTCCCTTCTTAGTTACTCTTATATTTCCAACAAGTTTCATCACTCTATAATAATCATCAACAAACAAAATGAAGAGTTTGTCTCTAGTGTAGCTCTTTGTACCTATTGTTCCACAAAGACCAGTATGAACTAGTTCTAAGACTTCTTAAATATTTAAATTTTTACTTTTGAAGCTTTTTTTACCCATCTTTCTAATCTAACATTGTTTTCATATGGCCAATCCATGTTTCTTCAGATTTGGAATACCTCTTACTCTTCTGTTCTTTCTTATAGTAACCAGATTTTCAAAGTTTACATCACACATCCTTTTATGCCATAACCAAATTTCCTCTACATGTGCAAAAAAGCATGAACTATTAGAGAGATCAACATAGAATAGATTACCTTTTGTCTGATTGCTAGATCCAACTAGGTTTCCTTTACCATCCAGAAGCCTGACCTTCCCATTCATGAATTTTACCTTGAATCTAATGTTGTTGTTCAGGTGTGCCACACTTAGAAGATTGTATCTTAGTCCTTGAATTGAGAAGGAATTATCACATCTAATTTCATTTTTCAATGCAATACAACCTTTTCCCCTTACACAACATGGCTCATTGTTTCCAAATTTAACTCTTCCACCATCATACTGCCCCAAGTGTTTAAACTTATTTTTATCACTAGTCATGTGATGAGAATAGTCACTATCTATTTTCCATGTGTCATTCTTGCTAACATGAGAAATAAGTGTCATCTTTTCATTATCCTCATTATCAGATTCAGCTTTAATAGAAATATATACCATTTCATCTTCATTATCATTATAAGAATCTTTAGCAATTTAACAAGATTTCTTACTGTTGTCTTTGTAGTCTTTGTAGCTTTTGAAATTTGTTTTGCCTTTGAACTTGCTTGATTTTTTTCATCTTTACTTTCCTTTTTTGGACACCTTGTGATAATGTGACCAACTTCTTCATAATAAAAATAAATGAATGGAATTTTTCCTTTATATTTACCTTTGTCTTTTGATAACCTCACTGTAAGTAGGGCTTCAATGGCTTCAAGATCAACATCAAATTATTCTTTACTATTAGACTGTTTTCCTTTTGAGTTTCCTCCCTTTCTACCAAGGGTTAGTTTTTCTTTGAATGTTGAATCTATGTTGTGAGATCTAGGAAGATAGTTATCATATTTATCCAACTCAAAAGTTGATAACCTACACACTGGTGCATCCAAATTTATATCACTTTTGGGATCACATCTCATCTCTTGAATATCTAAAACTCTAATTGCGTTAATAGGAAGAAGAGTTCTTAACACCTTGCTAAATACTGTTTCATCATCCTTTTTTCCTCTTGACCCTCTCATTGCATTCACACTTGCTTTGATTCTTTCATTGTATTTTGCAATGTTTTCATCTTCTGTCATCTTCATCTAATCATGACCTCTTAAATTTTTATCTTTGGCTCTCCTCACATTTTTCATTTTCTCCATAGATATTTTGCAGCTTGTTCCACATTTCATGAGCAGTAGGAAAATCTTTGAATTCATCAAATTTAGCATAATTGAGAAGATCTAATCCATAGTCAAAGGATCAGGAGGTGACACATGCTGGTTCTCTAGGAATTTTAGGCTTGTGTCTCCAATGGTTCCCAAATGTAGCCTCATGATTTCCTACCATGTTTTGAAGTTATCTCTATTCAACTTGGGAATCTCTCTTCTATAAGACATCTTGATCTTTACCTTAGGTCCTTGTAACCTTTTCTACAAGCACCAATAGCTCTAATACCAATTGTTGTAAATATAAGAGGAGTAATTAAGAGGGAGGGACAAATTAGTTAGGGGAGGGGTGAATCAGTTACCACTAAAATAATTGTTGAGATAATGGGTGTTGCACACATTGCATAATATTGTTATATTTTATTATTTTATTTTATTATGTAATGTTCCACCTAGATGGACGTGCAACATGTAAAGATTCCCATGGTACATTCTTGATGAGTTGTACTATAACATTGTGATAATGTTTTATGTAATTATTTAATACTAGGGAAAAGAATTAAATGCCCAATATTAAATATGGGGTCAGTGGGTTAGGTAGCATGTGGTTTATGTAATACCACTTAGTGGTTTTGTGAGACTTGCTACTATATAAGCAACCACAAGGGTAGTTGTTGTAGAGAAGAGTGAGAAAGGAAAGAGTCGAGCAGGACAAGGCTTGACAAGTTAGCCAAGAGAGCATTTGTGAAGGTTGAAAGCATGGCACGGGATGTGTGGATTCATGCTTGTTCACATTGTTTGCTCGGTTGTGGTTATGGCCATGAAGGCTTCCATGGTTGTATGGCAATGGTATTTTTGCTGAATAATACATGGTGAGTGATGCGAAATTGGTTCTTGTGGTGGTATTGAGCTGTAAGGGATTACAGATTGTAATCGGGTTGTAATCATTGGATTGTAATAAGATCGGACTTGCTATTTGGTGGATGTAGCCCAGGGATTGGGTGAATCATGTTAAATCTTGGTGCCTTGTGTTTATTTCTATGTGATCTATTATTTTCTATTATTGGTTATATTTGCATGTAGTTTTTTATTTCTATCCATGGTTTATCCTAACAATAATTCCAAATTCCTTATATGTAAATAAAACTTCCTTTAAACCCACAGCTTAGTTAGAACTAGATATACAATGTAACTCAATTAACAACTCAATTTGATATATTAATGTGTATTAACCTTTAGTAACTTAGTTGCAAAAAGATAAAGCAATAAGAAAATAATTTAAACACATGAGACACCAAGATTTAACATGGAAACCCAATTTGGGAAAATCACCAATGCAACTAGTTACAACTTTTCACTCTTCTAAAGTGAGCCCTATTAGGAGCCAACCCTATTAAAGGTTTAAAAACACATTGTTAGATATGACCCTATTAAAGGAATTAAATCACCCTGTTAGGAGTGGCCTTGTTAGAGGTCTTAAGACACTTCAATATAGAAATTCCATTTGGTTAGAGGATTTACAAACTGACTGTTAAGTCAACTTTTTAAAGAGATTTCTTCTTTACTACAATTGTTAGAGAGTAACAATGATTTACCTTATTTATGAAGCAATAGGATTACAGATTTGGATCACTATTTTGGCTTATCCTCTAGATCCTCCTTGATTAGAATATTCTTTGTAGCTTCTTGGATAATCTTTTTTTAATCAGATATCCTTCCCTTTTTACAATGTAATCTTCTTCACCATTTCCTCTTATTTCAATTCACATCTTGACCTTTCATATGTATGAAATAAAATGTCAAGTCAAATTGAATACCCTTTTCAAACAAACAAATAAAATCCACTGAGTTAACTTGCATAAACCAACAAATGGATAAAACTAATTTGCTGAAGATTACCTAAAATTGGGTCACTCATTTACCACTGAGTTCCTTGATAATGAACCTAAGTAATTTTACACTAAACTCCTTTGGTAAGTGACCTGACTCAGTTTACATAGGAATTCCTCAACTTTTTCTCAGTGAATACTAGAGTCTTCTAAACTTGATTCTAACTGGCAGTGCTTGGTAAGAGTATAACATTTGTGTAACATCAATGACAATATATAATTAAAATATTGTTATCAACAATATCCACATTGTAGTTTTACTAAATTTCCTTCATTTTTTCAACCCAAGTACATGACAAAGGGAAATATGGCTATTCACAAAATTGTCATTGTAATTGTCACAATTACCTATGATGTATGAAATAGCCAAAGGTGTCAATTTGATCACATCTACTTCTTTCAAGAAGGAAGTTATTAAATTATGTTGTGTATCTACCCCTACTCAATCAAAAGCTTCCACAAACATATTGAATTATATGCTATAAGTCACATCTTTAGCAAGATGGAGACCTAGAGCCTCTCTAGTGGAATAAGTGTCTATTTTTAAAAGGACATTCCTCTTTATACCTCTGATTAAATGTGACACTAGATCATACTTGTCTACCAACTCTAAAAGTAGGTAAACATGAAGGAAAATCATTACCTAAATCATATTTCCAGACATTAGTGAGAGGGCTCCTTGCATTGGCTCGGTTATACAACAATCTAAAATTTTCTAAACCTTTGGTTAGCATGTTTGTATCATAGACATTTCCATACTTATCCTCCAAGCCAAGGTGTACTTTATTATTTAAAATCTCTAATGCATCAGTTTCCTCTCTACCCTCTTTTGACATAGGAAATTGTTTGACAAAATCATCCTGAAGCCTTCTATACTCCTAATTATACTTCCCAGATTACTTCTTTGGAGACATTTTCCTTATACAAAGGATCTACACAACTAGAGTTTATCTAGGGCTTAAGAATGCAAATTAGGGCTTTCTTGGGATAATGCATATCTTAGAACATGCAATTTTCCAACTCAGAGCACAAGAAGAGATAACAATGGCTTACTTGTTTACTTTGAAAATTTTAGAGCACCACAATTCTAATGTTGAAAAACCCTGAGCTTGAAATTTTGCATCTTGCAAGTTTAGTATGTAGATGTCAACAATTTAAATGAGGTGACAACCTTTAAAATTGTTGTATCAGTATTAAAACCATAAAATTGTGCAAAATAACTATCATTTTGTCAAGCTGAAAAAAGCTTCCTTTCTCAACTATGTACTTAGTTTGAAAATTTATCATTGATCATCATTTGACTTACATTGAATGGCTGAGATCTCTTTTTTACTTTTGCTGACAATCTAACTCACCCTTTTGGATCCATCACCAACCAATAAGAGATAACAAGAATGATTACATAGGTTCCATTGAAAATTCCACATACTACAATGGGTGGCACATATAGAAGCATCTCTACATCACCATATAGTTACCAAATCCTCATGGTAACATGTGAATCATTTATTTTTCCTCTTTTTCTAAATAAATGGATGACTAATCTTCAATGGGTGATTAAGTCCCCACCATTGATTTACTCCTCACACACAATTCTTCTTTTAAGTGGAAATGTATTACCTTGGTGTAAGAAGGACATGTAGAGACATCATGCTTCATTGCCAAGGGAATACAAATCCTTTGTGAGACAATCTATTCTATTGAATCATCCATTATAATTAATACCATGAGAACCTGTGTGACTAGACTTCCTAACACTATCCACATGGTGCAATCATCCATCTCATCCCTACTGACTCTTCAAGTCCTACTGGAAATCTTTCCCATAAATCAAGACATGTCATGATCATGCTTCCTCACTATAGTCCTTATCAGAGTTTGAGAAGATGTGATAGTTGCCGACTCATAAAGAGAGGACTCGCTATGATATAAAAAAGAAACCCAATCATTGATTCCATGTGGCAACATCTTAGCATCTTTATTGTACAACTCATACCTTTGACCTATTCATGGTGGCTAATGTGGACATGTGTGGACCATTCAAGAAGTGGTCAATCCTTATTGGAACTAATCCCATTGGAAAACTTGAGCTCAATGTTGACTACTCATGGAAACATCTTTCTTCATCACTATAACTGAAGCCAAGGATTGTAAGTTAACATGAGCTATTTATTTTTTTCTCTACATGCACAGAGAAATGGACCCATTGTTGGACATGTGTCACTGTCACATTATAGTTTCATTTAGGGAAGAACACTTAGCGAGATAGTGGTGGTTGGTTTTTTTTTTTTTTCAATTGTTGGCTTTAAAAGAGAACTCTCTAGCCTCGCCATATACAAATGGAATCATCACATATTATTGCTAAAAGATTTGTAAGATCTTGAGAACAGATGTGTGTCATTGATTTGAGGTTCCACCCCTTCACGCCCTTAGAACCAAAAGTTTAAAGGGTTAAAAAATATTTTGATTATTAGTTATAAGGTGACCACGGGTAACAAAAATATTAATGCCTAAGGTAGGCATTTATAGGGCTACTTTCATGCAGAAATTGCTAGAAACAATAGTCCACCAAGATAACTGAGAGGGGTGGGTCAATCAATTATCCAATAATTAAAACATTTATCAACCTTAAACAATCTTATACATTCAACCAAAGTAAATATCAACCATAACAAGATGCACATAGACAATTGCAACAAATATGTTAACTAGGGAAACCCTTGATTAGAGGGAAAACCTCGGTGGGAATGATACTCACAAGATGATTTACTAATATAAATATTCCTTGTTAGAAGATGGTGTCATGTCCCCTTTTCAAATAATTAAAAAATAATAATCTTTGCTAAGACAGGCAGGCCCAAGAAAGTGAAGTTTCGGAAAAAGGGAGTTAATCTTTGGAAACCGTTGGACTAATAAATGATAATTATTATTAAAATATGTTTCATTAACCTCTCTTGGATGTGAGTTACAGTTATGCCCTTTTTAAAGAGGTTTGGAGGCATTTTGGGGGGATTCCAGACTTGATTTTCACTCATTCTTTGTTTTTCTTCAGAGGCTGCCAAACCTGTGGAGAAGGAGACCCAAGAACGGGAGTTTGCAGGTTTCCAGGGAGACCCAAGAACGGGAGTTTGTAGGTTTCTAGGAAGGCTAAGGACGGGAGTTTGAAGCCATTCCATGTGCATGCTCATACAGAGTTTGCCTTTGTGCTGAACAGTGCAGATTTGTGAGTTTCCGGGTGTATTTTTGTAAGAGTTTGGTGTTTCCGGTTGAGTATTTCATATCAGTTTTGGTTGCTGCTGTATTTTATACTTTAAGCTGTTAAAATAGAGCTGAATATATATATTGGGACGTGATTAAACTTCTGAGATAGATTATTAGTGTTCTTGTGGTGTTTCCGAGCATATTTTGTGCTATTTCGGGAGCCCGATGAGCATAGTTTTGGTCCTACATTTTCGAGCTGTTGTGTAAAGGCTATACGGATCTGGAAATATCAATTTGTAGGCTGTTATGCTGCTGAAAGTTCTGTAAAAATTTCCATTTTCAGATTCATTAATAATTTGTGAAGTTGTGAAGCTTTTAGCACTATTTTCAACATACCCGATTTGGGGTTTCTTAAGGAATTTGGTGGATCTTTGTGATAGCAGTTGTTTGATTTTAAAGATCTGATTAGAGGTTGGAAATATCATGAAAAATCAGAAAAGGGACATTTCAGTGGTATCAGAGCCATGATCTTGCCAGCCTGAGGGTTTGTAGAAGTTGCAGAAGTTTGCATTTCAGTTTTGACAAGTACCCAGATCTTCCATGTCAGTTTTGACAACTACCCAGATCTTGCATGTCATAATTTGGTGGTTGCATGTTGCTTCTAATCAGTTGCATGTCCAAATCTATGGTTTCATGCTACTTCTAATCATTTGCCTATTAGTTCTTGGTGAATTTGGCGGTTGTAGAAGTTTGCATGTCAGTTTTGACAACTACCCAGATCTTGCATGTCATAATTTGGTGGTTGCATGTTGCTTCTAATCAGTTGCATGTCCAAATCTATGGTTGCATGCTACTTCTAATCATTTGCATGTTAGTTCTTGGTGCTTGAAGAAGTTATATCCTATTGGGGTTACACTCTACTTTATCCAGAATGGACAGGTATAGTACAGAGTCTCAGAGGGAACGATCTTGGACAATTGATAGCCAGAGTCAAAATAGTAGAAAGGATGGTTATTTAGACATTCGAGATAAACTTATGAAAATAAGCCATGACATGTCTAAACAGTTGGTTGAGCACCACCGTATAAATGACATGTTATCTGACCCAGCTAAGGTGGATAAGTTGACTGGATTTCTATTTGGCAGATTTTCTCACAGGACAGATGACACAATTCCCAAGAACTTGCATGAGGAGTTTGAGAAACTAGCTGATAGCCAGGTAGTGGTCTCAGATTCTACTTTGCCACAGGAGGTGGTGGGAAAGGATATTACACAGATTGATAGTAACAGTCAACTTGATACTCAAATTGAGACAATTGTTTACAGGTTGTCAAAGGGTGATGCCACAGGTATTCAGGATGGTATAGTTACAACAGGCAGTGACTACAGTGTAGTGGGTTCAGATGATGATTATGAGGATGTTGTTGTGCAGGATGGTGAGATACCTAGTAGAGATGAGCAGACATTGAGCATTCATGAATTTGCTGAGAAAGAGTACCAGGCGCAGTTAGATGCTTCATCACATGAGGTTGAGGCAGGTAGTACTTCACATGATTTATCCCGCCAGCTGAAGGTGAGTGAAGATAGTATTGTGACTTCATTACCTTATCATGACAGGTATGTGGAGTTAGTTGGTATTGGTCATATTACTCAGGTGAGGAGTTTGCTTGAGTTACCAGTTGATTCTAGTTTACGGATATGGACACGAGATTGTTATATTGGTGTTTGGGATTCAGTTGACTGGAGATCTTTAACACTTTTTGGTCGCAGTGTTTGTTTGGGTGCTATCATGGATTTGATTAACAGATTACACGGTGTTGTCTTTTCTTGTGCCAGTATCTTGTCTGATGTTGGTATTAGTTTTTATACACCGGTGTTGGGCTTTGTTCATATATACAGTCGACCATACTTGCTGGAATGTGTTGATGATCTTTCATATTTGGCAGTGTGTACAGATGAGTCCCAGGATCATATTGGCATCGATGACATCCAGGAGGATGTAGTGGGCAATTTTGAAGACTTAGTTTCTTTGGGTACAGAGGAGTTGGACAGCAGTGCTACAAATTTTGATACTCTGTATGTTGATATGAGCTTTAGAGTTGATTCACAGGACATGGATGGTAATACTCTAGAGACTAGTAACTTTGAGGATACTCCTTTAGACAGTGTATCAAAGGAGGTTTGTAGGAGACAGTCAAGCCAATGCCATCATGTCTCTAATCAGTTGAGAGTTAGTGACCGAGACATTGCTATCACTTGCCAACATTTTGATGCTGCTCGTCAATTATTAGCAGTTTATGGATGGGGTTCTCCTACTAGTGATGAGCAGGAAGGAAGTTATCTTTCCTTGACAGAGATCCACTCTTTATGGGAGGCTATTCAGATTTTGAGACAGAATTATATGCAGTTGGTAGCTGATAGAGATTATCTTATGGAGTGGGGTAGTACAACATATGATGCATTGTTGGCCAAGGAAGATGAGGTGAGTGAGCTTACTGAGCAGCTTGAGGTGACTTTTGAGATTCTTGAGAGTACACAGTTGGCTTTCAAGGAGTCACAGTTTCATTTGGCTAAGGTGACCATGGAGTTAGAGCGACTACAGTCTTTATCTGATTCTATACAGTCACAAGCTATGGTGTTTGGTGATTCGAGGATGTCCATGACTGAGATTGTCAGAGACAATGGAGATGGGGATGCATCCATCCTTGATACTAACATTGGCATATCAGGTTCATTCCCACTAGAGTCGGGTTTAGTTGAGTTGGGTATTGTAGCAGATTATTGTATGCCTGACAGGGTGGTGGCCTCTAGTACTGAAGGCACAGAGACTAGAGATGTATCAAAGGTCATGTGTGATGTTGGTGAGTCGACAGTTGGCATGGTTCCTGATAGTAATACTACTCCCTTGGTGATATCTTTGGAGGTAGTAGTCAGTTCCAACATGGTTGATGATCAATTGCAGTTAGTTTCATCTGGATTACAGTCTGAGCCACTGACTGAGATTGGCGCATTCTATCGGCATTACACTGTGAGGTACGCTCATCAATTTACCTTTGATGACCATGTTGATGAGATTATGATACAGAGAGGTACTTTGGTTCCTAGTGCTTATCATCAATTATGGAATAGTTTGATGCCTCGAGATGAGAGTTGTGATGGGCACAACATGGCGACAGGTTTTGTAGTTGATAGCTTGATAATACATGACTTAGAGCAGGAGTTTTGGAGTGATGCTTCAGCAAGTGTTGTTATTGATTCTACTCCTTTGGCTATGACATCTCCTGACTTAGCTAGTGATCAGTCACAGTGGGTTGTATCACTTGTTCATGGTGAGTTCTTGACTGAGGTTGGTTTTTTTAATCAACATTATATTGCAAGGTATGTACATCAGTTAACAATTGATCCTTATGCTGAGGAGTTGATGGCAGGAAAATTTGGTTTGGGTTCCATTTCTTGTTGTTTATCTTGTGATGGCTTTTCACCATCAGGGGTGCATGGGAGTTATGGTTATGAGACAGTGGCCAATGATCTACAGAGTTGTGTTGACTACAGGAGTTGTATAGTGTGTGGATTCTCCATAATTGGTATAGTTTCATTTGAGAGCATTCACCATTGTTGCAGAGTTGGATTGTACATTCCATATAGGCCAGTGGAATGCATTGATGGTATTTACTATGTTGGTAGTCCACTTTACTTGGGTTTTGATATTCTAAGAGTTTGTGTCTCATGGGTTTTTGACTGTGGTAATGGTGATTTTGGAGTTTGGTTGAGCTATAATTGCCAGTTTGATTATGGATTCCTCTTGGTCATATTGCAGAGGATCTTGCAGGAGTCTGTGTTAATTGGTAGTAGTATAGTTCATGACTACATTTGGGATCCAGGAGGATTGATTGGTTTATTGTTCAGCCATTGCTTGAGGACAAGCAATGTTTGGGAGGGGAGGACTTGTCATGTCCCCTTTTCAAATAATTAAAAAATAATAATCTTTGCTAAGACAGGCAGGCCCAAGAAAGTGAAGTTTCGGAAAAAGGGAGTTAATCTTTGGAAACCGTTGGACTAATAAATGATAATTATTATTAAAATATGTTTCATTAACCTCTCTTGGACGTGAGTTACAGTTATGCCCTTTTTAAAGAGGTTTGGAGGCATTTTGGGGGGATTCCAGACTTGATTTTCACTCATTCTTTGTTATTCTTCAGAGGCTGCCAAACCTGTGGAGAAGGAGACCCAAGAACGGGAGTTTGCAGGTTTCCAGGGAGACCCAAGAACGGGAGTTTGCAGGTTTCCAGGAAGGCTAAGGACGGGAGTTTGAAGCCATTCCATGTGCATGCTCATACAGAGTTTGCCTTTGTGCTGAACAGTGCAGATTTGTGAGTTTCCGGGTGTATTTTTGTAAGAGTTTGGTGTTTCCGGTTGAGTATTTCATATCAGTTTTGGTTGCTGCTGTATTTTATACTTTAAGCTGTTAAAATAGAGCTGAATATATATATTGGGACGTGATTAAACTTCTGAGATAGATTATTAGTGTTCTTGTGGTGTTTCCGAGCATATTTTGTGCTATTTCGGGAGCCCGATGAGCATAGTTTTGGTCCTACATTTTTGAGCTGTTGTGTAAAGGCTATACGGATCTGGAAATATCAATTTGTAGGCTGTTATGCTGCTGAAAGTTCTGTAAAAATTTCCATTTTCAGATTCATTAATAATTTGTGAAGTTGTGAAGCTTTTAGCACTATTTTCAACATACCCGATTTGGGGTTTCTTAAGGAATTTGGTGGATCTTTGTGATAGCAGTTGTTTGATTTTAAAGATCTGATTAGAGGTTGGAAATATCATGAAAAATCAAAAAAGGGACATTTCAGATGGACCCTATTAGGATTCTATTAAAAAATGTAGTACATATGATTCCCTATTAGGAGACTTTGAATCCTTGTTAGAAGATTCCAACCCTGTTAGGAGTTGTAAAAGATAGAAGGACTCATAGTCCAAACAGCTTCTAGGGCAAAATCACCAAACTCACTATCCAACTGATCTCTCAACTATTTCTTGTAGAATAATTGTATGTATTTAACTTTAACTTCTTTCCTCTTTTCTTGTCAACCAGACCAATCACAATTAGACCTTGTAGACTAGGTCACAAAACTTGAATCCAAGTATCAAACTTTGGATCACACAATAAAACCTCAGCAATGAAGTTTCTTTCACTTTCACTCTGTTGTGTTTATCTTCGCATTTTTCTCACTATGTTTCTTACAATCATTCACATTCATCCATACATGAAAAAGGAAAATGTCCTTCCTTTACACAAAATCCATAAAAAAATTCCTTGAGTTGGTTGTTACACCTTCTCAATTAATTATTACAGGACCACATTAAGAACATGTTACACTTAGCGATAACATTAATCTTTTGCCTTGTAACTTGAATAACTTTCTATACATGTAACAAGCTTAGCTACATCATCTCCACCATGTCTTATTCATAGCTTTAACTTTGACTTCTTAGAATAACAAATTTGCTCAGAGATATAACAAGTTTACCATAACATGCCTCTATAAACTCTGTCTCAGAATAGTCTTAACCAAAACTTGTATAACTTATTCTAGATTTAATATCTTATGCTTCTAAGGTTATCTATGTATACTAGACACATAGTATAATCTTCCTTTAACCTAGCTACTAAAAGTACTCAACAATCTGTCCATATCAACTTGATCTTTACTATTGATATGTTGACATCAATGACAAACAGAGTCATGAATGTAACATATCATCATTATAATGATCTAATCATGTTTCTACAATACTCTTCCATAGGAATATCATCAAAATTCATACTTCCAATAATCTCACCCCTTGGCATTGATGGCAAGATAGATGAAAAAAATCTAGTTCCAAGAATACCAACTGCAAAAGACTGTTAACCTTTCTTTTCAAATCCTCTTCATCAATCATTTTCAAATCCTCTTCATCAATCATTCTCAAATCCTCTTCATCAATCATTCTCCCCCATTGATATACCTCATTTTTCTTTACATCAAACTATTTTTCCATGTTTTACTTTTGTTTCATGCTATTTATTTTTCATGCTATACTTCTCCCTCATTGACATCAATGTCAAAGGTTTTAGCAACCATCAAACTTTGCAACAACTATTTCTTACTAGCTCAAGTGTCCAAAGATACTATTCAAAAAAAATGTCCAACAAGATTCTTAGATAACTTTGTCCATCATAGATACCCTCCCATACAGGAAGCATCAGCATTCAGTCTAGACAAACAATAGTGCTATGTTACATTGGATTGATGCATTCTTGCATCATCTACTCTAATGTAGGAAGGGGCATAACCCCTAGCATAGCTTGCAAATACTCAAAACTCTCTTTGGGAAGAGGCTTAGTGAAAATATCCGCAATCTACTCTTTGGTGTTTGCATACTCCAATCTAATTTCCTTTTTTGCAACTTTCTTTCTCAACATGTGATACTTGATAGAAATGTGCTTGGTCTTAAAATGCAACACTAGATTCTTAGACATATTTATTGTGCTTGGTGTTGTCACAATGTACAACAACAGGTCCACTAAATTCTATCCTAATATCCTTCAGCATCCACTTCATCCAAACAACTTGATTACAATTGTTTGCTACTATAACATATCATTCTTTGGTTGGACTCTCTGAGATACAATCCTACTTCTTTCTTAGCCAAGAAACTAATCTTTCTCCAAGAAAGAAGGCTCCACCATTGGTGCTCTTTCTATCATCCATACTGTCTGCACAATCAACATCAATATACGCATATAGAGTGAAATCATTAGATCTATCATACCACAATCTAAATTTTGGTGTTCCTTTTAGGTACCTAAATATCCTTTTGATTGCTACATAATGTGCTTCTCTAGGAATAACTTGGAATCTTACAAAAATTCCAAATGCATTTTCTATATATGGCCTTGTGTGAGTTAGATATTGCAATACTCCAATCATAAATTTGCACTTCTTCTACTCAATAGAAGGTATCTCATTCTTTGTAGATAACTGGTGTCCAGTTACCATAGGTGTTCCAATGGGTTTACATGTTTCCAAACCAAACCTTTTTAGTAAATATTTCAAATACTTAGTCTGAGAAATAAAGATTCCTTCTTTATCCTACATGATTTGCAATCCTAGAAAACATTTCATTTATCCTATCATGCTCATTTCAAATTCCTTCTTCATTTCTTCTAAAAACTTGTTACTTTCATCATCATTTCCTTTGAATATGATATCATCAAAAAATATTACCAAAATCAATAATCCATCATCAATTTCTTTCCAATAGAGATTACTATCTATTGTACCTTTGCTATATCCAAGCTTTGTCAAATGCTTGTCCAACCTTGCATACCAAGTTTTGGGTGCTTGTAATGCCTTGCCAAGGGATCCAAAAGAATTAACCTAAAGTTCACTAATTTTGGTAGTATTTTTTTTTTAAAACATGACAGTTAAACCATCACAACATACACATAATAGCGGAAGAAATAAAACCAGTTCAACTAAAAGTATTCATAAACATACATAACAGGTTACATTCTTTAAGGATCCCTTAAGATTCAATCACATTTAAATTAACTAATAATGATTCCAACTAACACCACATCCACATGAAATAATAATGAAAATTCCAATGTTCTTAAAGCAATATACTTTTGTTCCAAATGTCCCTTAGTAAATTACATTTCAGAATGCTCAATCATCCGCTGTACATGCCATAGGGTATAAAAGACATAAAAGAATATACATGTGTGAAAATAAAGTAAATCATCCTATTATAATCCACGATGCAAGTTCAATAAAGTAAATGAAACCACATATCATACATGATACATCATCATAGAAGATATAAACATCCTTCGTAAAAGATAACCATACATCATAAACATAACTAACTAAGTGCATGGCTCCTCCCAACCGTAAATAGCATCATTAGGTCATCATGGGTCCTAGCCATCCCTCCGTGCATAACATCCCAAGTCACTAAAGAGATCATCGGTATTATCATAGTAGGAATGTCACTCCTAAAACATACTACATCATATGAAGAAAGAAATCTAACATGCTACAATATATGCATAAGAAATATAATCATGCAAAATAAAGCATAAGATAAGAAAATAACATCATCTCTCATAGGCTAATCATCAATATAAGGATACGTGTCCATAATCATAATCCAAGAATAGAATAAAGATAGATGCCAACAAAGAATGCATCAGCCACAGTGTCTCAAACGGATCCCAAATGGTAAGAGTGAAAAAGCACTACCACCTGACCGCGTGAAACCTAATTGGCCCACTCCCACTATGCTAAGGGATAATCTCAAGTTCCAAATAGGATATCAAATCACATAACACAAGATAAAAAATAACATAACATAAATACTCTCTAAGTCCAAGAATCCTAAAAGTATACTAACTCAAAGGTTCCAACGCAAACTGACATCTAATCCCAGAGGCACAACAAAGACATGTAGGAACCTACTATGTAAGCGGGAAAGTATCATCGCACAGATCATGCTAGAGTTACCCTGGTAGTCTCTCTATAGACCCCAGCCCCATAGTGATCCCTATGTGGCCACTAGTATCCTCTCATACTAACAAGGCATACTACTAAATGCAAGGTCGCAACCAAGCATTCTCTCTACTCCCATCCTAGTCTGTACTAGCACTCGAGGCATGCATGAGAACAAACAATTATCTTATTAGGTTCATTTAAGTCAGTATTTAGTGTAAATTTTTTCACTTATTAAATAACTTACAATGAGTTACGTTGGCAACCACTTAGGGCCCTAGCCCCCATTGCAAGCCACTTCCTGACACTACAAGTAGATAACCTACCCTAGGCTCATGGAATCATAAATCACAAAATCACCACAATCCTATACAAGCGACTGAAAAAAATACCAAAAGATAATCCACAATAAGAGAATCAAATCTCCATGAGCAACTAAAAAGCATCCATTGATAATCATGACCACAACAGTTCTCTATTGGAAACTGAAGGTATCAATGATAATCACAATATCCATTGGTTCTCAACAAGAAACCAAAAAGACATCTTAATGCAAATAATACTGATCAAAGACTCCAAAATGGTCAAGTCATACATGTCACATCATGACATCATCATAATTAGATAAACACTTCAGTCCCATCAAGGCAACTGAAAAGTAATCCAAATACAACTGATCGATAACTCATAAATGGTTACATAAATTATAGCTTACACAAGAAGACTGGAAACAATATCAATCAGTAAACACACACACCACAGAACATGCCATCTCATTACCATGATTGGGTTTAAAAAGATCGAGATCAAAAGACATTATCATGACATCACAAATCATAACCCCCAAGCCTCTGGTAGATGTCCTATAACTGGTCAACAATCTAGTCAACCCAAAAACCCAAAATAGATAGCATAAAGAAAACACAAAATGAAATCACATGTTTTGGTTTGTTAAAATAACTTAGTTGAGTTGAATATGGGGTTCTCAGTTTCGTTTCTAATTTAGATATCAAGTGAGGGAATGTTTATACATTTTTCTCTAACCCATGTATTTTCTTTGATAGATGAAAGTTTCTCCCCATAATTCTTAGAATTCAATTTCCTAAATGTTCTAAGAATATATGTTATTTAGGTAATGACCCCCATCATGTTTCAATGGATCAATCAAAATGTTAATAAAAGCAATCATAGTTTCCCCTCATTAATATCTAACTTTCATCCTGGAACATTTACATCCAATTTAATTAAATTTATATTAATAAACTAAATGCTACAAGATGGATAATTATTAAAAGAAGTTAAACTATTAATAAAATTTTGTTTATAATAGATATGATAATATATATATATATATATATAATAATTAGTATTTAAAAATTATTAATATTTAATAATATATATATAATAATTAATATTTAATAACTACTAATGTTTAATATTAATAACATATCAAATCAAATTACAAATTCAATTCATATCATAAACTTAAACCAACATCAATATTAAAAAAAAAAGAGTATATAATACTTGTACCTGTGGTTTGCAATATTATCGTCGTCATTTAAAGAGATAGTGCCATGATTTAAGAAAGGTGTTTGGCCACAATTTTCATGGTGCACGGTAGTGTCGTGCAGTCTGTCGACTGTACCTGCCATGCACATAACCATTGTTTAAAACAAATAAGATGCTTGCACCTTCTAGTGCCCGTGGTTGACGTGAGTCTATTGTACTCTGCTGTCGCAAAGTATTATGGCGACAGCGAGTATAGAGTACCCCTGTCATCATAGTACCTACGATGGTAGGTACTCTGCCATTCCATAGAACCATTGGGGTACGGGTTCATCCCTCCCACTTTATCAATTTTTTTTTATTTAAATGTTTTTGATAAACTCTTTTCCCAAAAGCGATTCAAAATAATTTTATTAAAACATTTTTCAATAAACATTTATATAAAATGCTTCCATATTCACCGACATATATATATATATATATATATAAGCAATTTCATCTACAACAAAGTTAAAATGTTTTTCCATTATATATATATTTTTAAATGCAATGTTTTTAATAAATCTTTTCAAATTTGTACACATATATGTATATTTTTAAAAGAAAACATTTACAATAACGCCTGCGAACATATATATAATTTTTAAATAAAAAGGGCTTTTCCAATTTTGTAAAATAAGAATTTTCCCTATAACGATCATTCTTTAGATTTACCTATTTAATCCATCTAATAGGTTTTTCTATAAGAATTTAAACCCTAATCCCATATATTCCTCAGATCTACGCATGTGGGGTTTCTCATACAGAAATTTAAATATCCAAGACAAGAATGCATACAACCAAGATATTCAACACATGAAATCCTCAGAAAGCATTCAAAAGACATGAAGAAGACATGAAGTGGAAGAAGCATAAATAACATAAGCAGAATCACAAGTGTCTTCCTGGACACTGATGCTAATTCACTTCTCTTCAGAATCTACAGAGCAAGCTCCTTCCTTCTCCAATGCTCACGGATCCACCCAAAAATGCTCCCCGAGCTACTAGGAGTGCCTGAATATAAGGAACTCTCTGAAAGCACCTAGAATGTCTCTAGAAACAACCAGAAGATAAGATAAGCATTGACAACTAAGCACGAGCCTTTTCTAACCTTCTAGATGAGTCACAAGGTTGTAGACACCATGTGCTTAATTTGTGTGCTAACTCCTGCATTGTAGATATAAGTGTGTTCAAGAGGTGTGCTTACTCCTAGGTAGAGTTATAAATTTTATTTTCATTCTTTAATCATTATTATTATTATTAATTTATTAATTTATTATTATTTTTATTATTATTAATTTTAATTTCTTTTATTTAATTCTTTTACTCAATTAATTTCCCATTTAATTAATTAAAAACAAGATATCGAAACATCATGATATTATATTAATTTTCCCCAAAATAATTAAATCTTTTAATTTTAGACTTAATTAATAGAAAATTCACCAAAGATCTCTCAAAATAAAATATGAAAACCCATCATAGAACAATCCATACAAAATCAGTCTAAGGGGTTAAAATCATGAATTACGTCATTTGATGCATTTGGTAGGTAAAACATCTCGGATACTTGTCCTACCTTTCTAGGATAAATGGTTTAAGGGTTTATGATTTGGATTTGAGAATTTATCTCCCTTCTCTTACCATTGAGATAGTGTGATAGGGTACACTCATCCTGACAATTTAGGGAAGTTTATACCTAATACTTGCAACCTGCATAAAATCCATGCATTTACATACAATATATATAAATGCTAAGCTAAATAGGCAATGGCAGGAAGTGGTGCATCATGTAGATCTCGACTAGCAAGTGACTATGACTCCCTTCCTTAACCACATCAGAAATGCCATACATAAGGAGAACAAACACACACACCATACACATGCAGTATAGGGTAAGTATCCATAAGAAAACATGTGATAATAAACCATCTAACTAATCATCATCAATAACTAAAAATAATGTAATAATCATCATGCATACATGAAATGTAGAGTCTAAGCAATCTCATCACATATCAACTGAATCTATAACACAATATCTAATAGTCCTAAAACAATGCTACTAACCATCAACATAATACTAGTATAATAGAGTTCAAAAATGATAGCCATAATGTAACTAGAAAGATGTAAGCTAGGGCAGCACTACATCCACCCCCTTAGAATTAGGCTTACTCCTGGAAGCCTACAAACAAGTAGGGATATAAATCACGTAATCTAGCTGCATCCTCCCATGTAGCTAAAGAGTCATTAGTAGGGTCCTATTGGACCCTTACCTGCTCTATGGTTCAACCCCTGAGGGTTAACTCCTGCTATTCTAGAATATGAACTGGCTCCAAAGCCAGGTACCCGTCCTCTATCTACAACACATTCCAATCAAGAACATGTGCTACATTAGGAATATACTTCCTAAGTAATGACACATGGAAAACATCATGAATGCGAGCTAGGCTGGGCGGTAAAGCAAGGTGATAAGCAACTGGGCCAATCCTCTCAAGAATCTTGAATGGTCCCACAAACTGAGGTGCTAGCTTTGAACTCTTTTGTGGATGCATTATCAAGAATACCTTGTCTCCCACAATAAACTTCTTATCTATCCTATGTGCATCAGCATACTTTTTCTACCTATCCTGTGTCGTAGTCAAGTGCTCATGGATATGCACTACCTATTGCTCCATATCATGAAGTATTTCAAGACCCAATAGGATGTGATCCTCAAGACTGTCCCAACTCAAAGGTGTATGAAAAGGATGTCCATATAAAGCTTGAAATGGTGCCATGCCAATAGAACTGTGATACCCATTGTTGTAAGCAAACTCCACTAGGTAGAGATAGTCCTCCCAATGTGTTTGCCTATCCACCACATACATCCTTAACATATCTTCTAGAACCTGATTCAGTCTCTCTATCTAACCATCTACCTTTGGGCAATATGTTGAACTGAAATTCAATTGTGCTCCAAGCTCATGCTACAATAATGTCCAGAATGCGAATGTGAATACAGGATCCCTATCTGAAATGATCTTTTGGGGAATACCATATAGTCTCACGATATCACACATGAAGACATTAGCTACAAAATTTTCCATGTAGGAAGACTTGATTAGTGAAAAATGTGCCACCTTAGTCAACTGATCAACAGTGACCATGATAGCATCATGACGATGAGCTGTCATACGTAATCCTACTATGAAGTCCATAGACATGATGTCCCACTTCCATGAAGGAATGAGATTTGGTTACAAGATTCATGTCAGATGTTGATGTTTTGCCTTGACTCTCTGAGACTCAAAAAACCTAGCCACATAATCAGCAATGTCATGCTTCATCTCGAACCAATAGAATAAATGTTGCAAATCAGCATGCATCTTCTTGACACCTAGATGTGCCAAGTAAGGTGCATGATGGGCCTCTGCTAGAATCAAGCTGCGAAGCTCATACACTAGTGGCACATAAATCCTTCCTGAATGTCTCAAAATACCATCTGACTCTAGGAAATAGCCTAAAAATTTACCCTCCAAAGGTCTCCCTGAATCTATTTCTTTGCACACTTCCTGGTACCAAGAATCTATAGGAAGTGCCTAAAGAATTAGACTCCTCAAATCAACACTAAGAGTCATAGATGATATCACATGTCTCCTATGACTCAAAGCATCTACCACCACATTCTCCTTCCCTTGAATGCACTTTACCTTGAAGTCATACTCACATAGAAATTCTATCCATCACCTCTGGTGAGCATTCAAATTAGGCTGAGTGAAAATGTACTGAAGACTGCGATGATCACTATGCAATTTGAATCTATGCCCCAAAAAGAAATGTCTACACCTTGTCAAAGCATGAACTACCACTACTAACTCAAGGTCATGTGTAGGATAATTTAGCTCATGATCCTTGAGCTTGCGTGATTCATACGCAATCACCCATCCATTCTGCATCAAAACTGCTCCAATCCCTTCAAGGGAAGCATCTATACATACCATGAAATCACCTTTTAGATCAGGTACTGCTAACATCGGTGCACTAGTCAAAAGCTCCTTGAGCTTCTAAAATGCTTCCTCACATTTCTCCATCCATATAAACTTCTTTCCTTTCCTTTGAAGGGAAGTGATAGGATGCGCTATCTTAGAGAAATTTTGGACAAATCTAGGATAATAACCAGCTAGACCCATGGAACTATGAATCTCTGACACATTAGTTAGTGTAGGTAAATCTACTATTGCTTGGATCTTTGTAGGGTTTATAGAAATACCATCACCTAAAATGATGTGCCCTAAATACTAAATTTTTGATTTGAAGAATTTGCACTTAGCCATGTTGGCATAAAGTTGATTGTCTCTCAAGCACTATAAAACCAATCACAAGTGTTCCTCATGCTCCTTTTGAGACTTAGAATATATCAATATATCATCAAGGAACACAAGTACAAACCTGTCAAGATAAGATCAAAACACTCCATTCATCAAGCTCATGAAAACTGATGGAGCATTTGTCAGCCCAAAAGGTACCACTGTGAACTCATAGTGCCCATAGTGAGTTCAAAAGGTAGTCTTGTGAATATCGACTTCCTTTATGCAAAGCTGATGGTATCCTGACTTAAGGTCAATCTTGGATAATACTGTAGCTCCCTTGATCTGATCAAATAAGTCATTGATCCTTGGTTGGGGATACCTATTCTTTATTGTCACCTTATTCAGCTATCTATAATCAATACAAAGGCACAAAGAACCATCTTTCTTTTTCACAAAGAGCATTGGAGCTCCCCATGGTGACACACTAGGTCGAATGCTCCCTTTGGAAAAAAGTTCCTCTAGCTAAAGATGCAACTCACCCAATTCCTATGTAGTCATACAATAAGGAGCTCTAGAGATAGGCTTTGCTCCTGGAATGAGATCAATATTGAAATTGATGTCCCTTTTTGGGGGCACGCCCAAAATCTCACGCAGAAAAACATCTGCATAGTCCTATAAAATTGGGTGATCTAAAGTCTTCCTCATAGGATCTTCCTCATCTAGCTCATTTACCATAACTACAAATATCTGACATGCCTTACGAAAACTCTGCTTCAATTGCATAGTAAAAATCATCCTCGATATCCCAATAATCTTCACATCCTTCCCTTGGTCATCCTAACAAATAATAATCTTCTTCCTATAGTATATTCTAGCTCTATGAGATCCAAGCCAATCCATACCTAAAACCACATCGTAGGAGCCAAGAGGTATAACCCAAAAGTCAAATATGATATCAAATCCTCCTATGCTAAGCCCATACTTATGAACTATGGAATCTGTGGAGACCTTAATGCCTGAGGCTAGTTCCACTTACCAACCATAATGCATGCTACCATATAGAAAAAAAAAACACATTTTTTGTAAATAGGCTAAGTTCAATTTCAATTTGCCTATGTTTAGGTTTAAGTAGAATTTTCAGTTTTGAAAGCTAAGTGTTGTAGTATGAAACATATGCAAGTAACAGTTTTAATTCTGTCACCTAGTTTCAGATTTGAAAAAGATACACATGATAGTTCAAGGTCCTTGTTTTGTTCCAAAATACCCAAAGCTCCCAATGTAGAAACTTGAGCTCTAATAGCTTTCATCAAGCCATACAATGTTTTCTTCAATTTGCATATTATGTCCTTCTTATCTATTAAAGGACAACCTTCAAGTTGTTCTATGTATACTCTTCTTCAAGTTCTCCATTTAGAAATGCTAATTTGACATCCATTTGATATACTTTAAATTTCTTATATGTTGCATATGCTAAAAATAACCTTACTGATTCTATTCTTGCCACAAGAGCATAGGTTTCATATAGTTTATTCCTTCTTGATATGAGTAACCTTTACATACCAATCTTGCCTTCTTCCTTATAGCTTTGTCATGTTCATTCATCTTCTTCCTAAATACCCATTTAGTTCCTATCACATTCTTATATGCTAGTCTAGGGAACAATTCCCATGTCTCATTCTTTACTATCGGATCCAATTTCTCTTTTATTACTTTCTTCCAATAGTCATCTTTACATGCTTCATCTACATTCTTAGGTTCAACTTGAAATATCAAACATAGTTCATCATTGATTACTCTTCTTTTCATCACACCTTTATCTCTTCTTCCAATGATCTGCTCAAGTGGATGATTCTTTCTCATATTCTTACCCAAAGTAGGAGTTTTTATCTCAACTTTTAGCTCTATTGAAGGTTCTAAGCTCTGTTCCTGCCTTAGCTCTCCTTCATTTTGAAAATCATTGTTAGTCTCAAGGAATACCTCATCATTTCTTGGTTTAGTAACAAAATTCTCATCATTTGAATTGTAGTCAACTACTCTTTCTTGGATCTTAAATTTCTCATCGACTCTTACGTTTACACTTTCCATTATAGTCTTAGTTCTTAGATTATAACTTCTATAAGCCTTTCTTTTCAATGAATAATCAAGAAACATACCTTCATCACTTCTAGCATCAAACTTACCAATATCATCATCTCTTTTGATATAACACTTACTACCATAGTGTAGACTGTTGTATTCACAGCTTCTCTCCAAAACATCTTGGATACATCATTCTTAGCTAACATAGCTCTTGTTGCTTCTATTACTGACCTATTTCTTCTCTCTGCTATACCATTTTGTTTAGAGGTTCTCAGAGCTGATAACTGTCTTTTGATTCCATAAGCTTCATAATAGATTTTAAACTCATTTGAAGTACATTCTCCTCCTAAATGTGATCTTAAACATTAAATCTTCATATCTGATTCCAAGGTATTTTTTAGTGGCTAATATTCATAAATTGGCTAATTTTAGAGTGTTTTGGCTAGTAATTTGGCTAATAATTTAAGATTTGATACAACCTAAATCATCATAGTTTTATAAAATTTAGTTCTAGAATATTTTTAATCGCTCAATAATTTATTTTATTGAAAAATTTAAACTCAAATATTTGCCACAATATTTGTTACATGATTAGATTTCAGTCACCTAAATATAATATATTATTGGAGAAATTAAATTGAACTAGCCAATAATTATCATAATTATTAGTTACTTTAGGGATATATCACCAATATTTTATTTTAACTATTGATTTAAAGTATATGTACTGATCCTCATAATATTCTAGGAGGTAAAAAAATGTTCAATTTTGATTTGTAATAATCCATGGTGATTAATGAACTTTCTAATATTATTGAGATTCGTTAATATTTGATACAAAAATTTTATGATTCAAAAATAATAGCCAATATTAATAATATTTAGAATAAAATTTTGAGAGATTCGATAATAGATTTTTTTTTCAAAATAATAAAAGATTCATCAATATTTTATATCTATTTTTAGAGGTGGCTTTCTTAAAGTTTACCCTATCTCATTCATTCTCAACTCTATTCTTGAATATCTTGAACTTAACAAATTTCTTTAAGAAATGCAACCCACGTCATTCTAGAAAAGTCATCAACTAAAACCATGAAATAAATTTCACCATAGAATCCTTTAGTTTCTATAGGACTGTTGAGATCTACATGTACAATCTCCAATTTTGCTATAGTAGTAAACTTCTTGCTGGGAAAAGAAATTTTGTTACGCATTACCAAAGCTCACTCCTTGCAAATTGTGTTAGTAGGCTTTATAATCTTAAGCAAATATCTAACTGCAAACATACTACTAGTCTTCACAATATTATCAAAGTTTATATGACAAAATCTCTTATGCCATAACCAACTATCATCTACCTTTGCAACCAAACATGTCATTTTGGTAGGCTTCAACTCAAATACATTACCTCTAGATATGGTTCTTGTTCCAATTACCTTTCCATCTTTGTCTCTGATCATGCATGTATTTTCTATGAACTACAACTGATAACATGTATCCACTAGTTGTCCAACACTTAGAATATTATGCTCCAAACCATCAACAAAATATACATCCTCAATGTTAGTTTTACCATCAAGAGTTATAGATCCAATACCTTTTACATGGCATGTTGCATTGTTTACAACTTTGACAATGCCTCCATCATGACTTTTGAAGTCAACAAACTTGTTCATATCACCAATTATATGATGTGAACAACCATTGTCAATTATCCAATCAAATTTCTTATCAACCTATGATACCAAAATTATTTTCTCTAGACTTTCTTCTTTGATTACTATAAATCCTATTTCATCATCACTAGTACTTACTGCTTGTTCACCAAAATCATTTTCTTCATTTGCATATAGACATTATATATCTCTTCTAGGTTTGAAATTTCCTTTATACTTTTTCTCTCTTTTAGGATACTTAGATGCATAATGACCAAATTCATTGCAAGCCCAACATTTATAGATTTTTTTACCATATTTTCCTCTTCTTACTAGAAGGCTACTCCTTCTTCAATCTTTCTATCCTCATTAGATCTACTACTACTAGTAAAGTCTCCTCTAGCACTTGTGCTCCTTGATAAACTAGGTCGAATATTCAAGGCACTAAAAGTTGTTTCTATCCTAGTCAATTCTCTAGAATGCCTAAACTTATTCTCAACTACTTAAAGTCTTCCAATCAACGTCTCCTTTGTGAAATCTTTGGTACAAGATATCAACAATTGTATCATTTGAACTGCTAACTTAAATGGTGGTGTTAAGATCTTCAATATTTCCCATATTATCTCATCATGAAGAAACTATTAGAAACAATAGTCCACCAAGATAACTGAGAGGATGGGTGAATCAGTTATCCAATAATTAAAATATTTATCAACCTTAAACAAGCTTATCCATTCAACTAAAGTAAATAGTAACCATAAAAAAATTTACATAGAAAATTACACCAAATATGTTAACTAGGGAAACCCTTGATTAGATGAAAAATCCTAGTGGGAATGATGCACAAAAGATGATGTACTAATATAAATATTCCTTGTTAAAGGATGGACCCTATTAGGAGTCTATTTTAACATTTAGTACATATGAGTCCTAATTAGAATACTTTGAATCCTTGTTAGAAGATTCCAACCCTATTAGGAGTTGAGCCAACCCTATTAGGAGTTGTAAAAGACAACAGGACCCATTGTCTAAATAGCTTCTAGGGCAAGATCACCGAACTCACTATCCAACTGATCTCTCAACTATTCCTTGTAGAATAATTATATGTATTGAACTTTAATTTTTTTCCTCTTTTCTTGTCAACTAGACAATCATTGTCAAACCTTTTAGACCAAGTCACAAACCTTGGATCCAAGTATCAAACTTCATATCACACAATAAAACCTCAACAATGAAGTTTCCTTCACTTCCACTCTACTCTATTCATCATCACATTCTTCTCTTTTTGCTACTTACAATCATTTACATTCATCCATACATAATAAAGGAAAATCTCCTTACTTTATACCAAATCCATAAGAAAATTTCCTGAGTCAATTGTTACACCTTCTCAATTAATTATTATAGGACCACATTAAGAACATGCTACACTTAGTGATAAACATTAATCTTTCACCTTGTAACTTGAATTACTTTTTGTTATTATGATGAGCAAGCTTAGCTACATCATCTCCAACATGTCTTCTTCACATCTTTAACTTTGGCTTCTCATAATAACAACTCTGCTAAGAGATATAACAAGTTTACTAGAACATGCCTCTGTAAACTCTATCTTAGAATAGTCTTCACCAAAACTTGCATAACTTCTTCCAGACTTAATATCTTATGCTTTTGAGGTTAGTTGTGTATACTAGACATAGTATAATCTCCCTTTAACCTTTCTGTTGAAAGTACTCAATGATTTATCTATATCAACTTGATCTTTACCATTGTTCTTTTGTTAGATACCACAAAAAACCACAATGTTGACATCAATGACAAACAAGGATAACTTTAAGAAACCCCCCCTTAGGAGAAAGTATAAATTTTTTTCAAATTGAACATTAGTTTAGGGGGAAGATATCAATTTCTATTGGCACATTTTTTAAGTAGGAAATTTTTTAATTTTATTGGCAATTGTTTTTCAATCATATGAAAATTCTATAAAATCTTAGCGAATCTTTCATGATTGATGAGAATCATGGAAAAAAGTACACATACCTAGAAATAATGATTTTATTATTATTATTATTATTATTATTATTGTAATTGTTATTATATGGAGCCTAATTAACTATCAAACTTTAAGGTTAAATTTAGCCCACTTTTATCATTACAGTTTCCTTCCAAATTATTGAATATTAGTTTGGGCGAAGCACCCCTATTATTTTTAACTATTAGATGATCCTAAATTAATTGCCTAAATCCTATTTCAAGCCAAATTTTTAAAAGGATACCAAGTTTGAAATAAAGTTCTCAAAGTAAAGACAATTGACCCCAATCAAATCTATTTTGCAGAAAAGTGAGAAAGGATAAAAAGTTTCATGAAAAGTCTTTAGAATAGAGACACATATAAAATCTACATAGTTAATTTGTAGTGTAACTTAATTTTTTACCAAATATTGGTGCATGTGACCATCAATTAAGACAAGCCTTGAAAATTATAGGCAAAAATATTTAATTTACTACATAAAAAAAAAAAATTTCATTGGCAAAGTCATCACTAAAAAATAAATACTTTTGTATTATTATTGGCAATTAGCCTATGCATGGGAGACAATTTTGGTAAAGTGTAGGCAACATGGAAACCCCAAAAGTGCAAAAAAAAAGCCAAATCTAGGGTCCCTGATGAGTGAGATTAGCCAAATGGTGAATATTAGCCACTAAAGTTATCCTTGATGACAAAAATAGTCATGAATGTAACATATCATCATGATAATGATCTAATCATGTTTCTATAATACTCCTCCATAGGAATATCATCAGCATTCATGCTTCCAATAGAAACATCCCTTGTTTTAATTGTTAAGGAGACTATCATTTTTAAAACAAAGGGTCGCAAGGTCACAACTTTAAAACTAATAACACCTAGGCTTAAAACATTTTATGGAAATGGACACCTCTCCTTTAAGTGAAATAAAAAGGTAATGAAGGAATAGAAGGATATAGGAATTTTTTCAAAAGAGGACAACAATGGGCATTGAAAAATGAACATGTGAACCTAAGGTGGAAAATGGATAAAAATACTCTAGAAGAACAAACCAATAGAAGATGTTTTGGTATTTGATGTTTCATAATGTAATGTTATGTAATGAAATCTATTATATGTTTATGTATTTTTGTCCATGAAAAAGAAGGATATTTTTATCCCCAACTGATAATGTTGTTAATATATGTGAAAGACTCATATCAATCATTATGTTTTCATCCATATCAAGCCCTAGTTGGTTAGACATTATTCGTATTCAGTAAAGTGTCATATCATTTGATTGATGAAGAGGATTTGATTGATGGGGAGGATATGAAGAAAGTGTGATGGTGTAAGTATTGATGAGTGTATTGTTAGACCCAACTAATAATGTAATTGGTAATGTAATAAATGTATGTAGAAGAGTCATATCAGTTGCTATGTTTTCATTGATGTCAATGTCTTAGTTGCCTGGGCATTATGCTAAATTAGAAGAGTTCTATATCAATTTGATTGATGAAAATGAATTGATTGATGAAGAGGATTTGAAGAAAGTATGTTGAAGAGAAAGTTGATAAGCATGGTATTCAATGAGCACTTGAAGGAGGTGGGCAGTGATAATATAATGTTGGTTTGATTATTTTATGATCATTTAATATTGTAAAGTATTTAGCTATGCAAGCTTAACTGAGTGACAAGATTAATAAAGGAAGATTGTATTGACTAAGTGACTATAGTGTTCACCAAGTAAATGGAAAAGTAAGTGGAAAATTTAGTATAATTACATGGATAAGAAATAATTGTTTTTGTTGAAACTGGATATGTTGTTGCTACAATCTACTATGGAAGTTGAATACATTGTTGCTATAATCAATTGTTTGAATATTGCATCAATTAAGAAACTTTTGGAAGGAATGCAAGAAGAGGTAACCGAGCTTGTTATTATTTACTATGAAAATATCAGTGGCATAAATATTTCAAAGAATCTGGGGATGCATGTTAAAAAAAGCACATATCAATCAAGTATCATATTTGAGGGAGCAAGTGCAAGAGGAACAAGTGAGGCTTGAAAATGTGAATTATGAAGAGAAGATTGGAGACATATTTGCTAATCCATTGCCTAATGATGCTTTTGAGTATCTAAGAGGTAAACTGGGGGTCATTCCCCTATCCAAAATTCACTAGGTAAAGATATATTTTGCATAAATTCATGGATGAATTGTAACATCTTTATAGAGTTGATGCTAAAATTCACACTTTAGAAACATTTTTGAAGTTGTGAAGATGATTGTGATAAAATTGGTGTATATTGTACAAGAAAAGTACAAGGATAACTAAAAGATTATATAAATTTCATATTGAAATTTATAATAACCTTTGGCACTATTGTCAAAGGGGGAGAATATTAGTAAGCACTAAAAAAGGGGAGAGAAATGGTAATGGAGAAGATTACCAAATAGTGAAGTTTACCCAAAGGGGGAGAGAATTTGAAAAGAAGGAGAATTCTATGAAAAAGGAAAATAAATATTTATGAAGATTGTTACTATTGAAGTATTGGCAATTTGGTTAACGTAGACATTGGATGTTGTCATTTATGGAAGCACATGTTTAGTATGAAGAAGGTAGACCTTGAGGAATGCATTACATTATTTATACTTACAAAATTGTCCATGTTTCACTCAATTTATTTGGCAGAATAGATAGAGTTTCGATTAGCACAGTTCACAAAAGTTAGATTGGCATGTACATACTTAAGGAAATATAGTACACATGATGATGAGTCTACGAGAAAGTATGCATGTTAATACAAACAATACAACAATAGTTATAGACAATTTACTAGTTACGACAGTATACAGGCATAACATAGCATGAAAAAGAATTAGATATTTTGGGTTAAGGAATTATTTTTTTAAAAATAATTACTTAACTAATTAGAGAGGACATCCTAGATGTTAACCCTAAGTTAGTGAAAGATAATAATGTAATTTGTAGAGTGTGCAAATGCAAAAAGGTTGATTGGGAAATAATATTATAATTGTAAAGGTATAAAGGAAAGATTGAGAATGTGAAGTTTTGTGAAGTAATGTATGTGATGTGTGATATGTGAATTATGATGTGTGATCAGTTGAGTGTGAACTAAGATAAAGTTTTGTATTGAGCAACAAAGGAAATATCAGATATTGCAAATATTAGCAGTAGTATAAAAGAGTTTTTTATATCTATTTCTTTGTATTAAGGAACTACATTGTATATTGCATGTTTGGGAAGTGGGCTCATCTTGCATACATTTTTTATTTGTATATAACAACTCATTATAGGTTTGAGGCTTCTAAAAAGGACCAAGATATTATACATATGTAATAGACTCCTAATATGGTCAATATCTTTAACCAAATAATTTTGATTAGTGGATCATTTTGTGGGTATCACCCTCACCGAGGTTTTCCCTTGGCCAAGGTTTCCCTAGTTAAAAATATGGTGTTATAAGTTCTCTTATTGCATGGTAATAATTATTTTTTAGCATAATTAGTTTACTTTCATATGTAAGTTATAAGATTGTTAATAATATCTAGTTTTGGGCTAAAGTTTGTAAAATACTAATTCACCCCCCACCCCGCCCCCCGTGCTCATTATTTACTATTTTTAACAATTGGTATCAGAGTTTAATTACTCAAAAGAGGCTTAATAGGTTGAGTAAGATCACTATGGGTTGGAATAGTTATAGAAGAACCTAGAAGAAGTTCTTTAGAAGATTAATATTGTCACTGAAGAAAGAGATACTTTGAAAGAAAGATATGAAGATGCTAAAGACAACATTGGAAAGCTAAAAGACAAGATTGATCATCTCAAATCCAAGAAAGAGAATAAAGATAAAGTCAAGGATAGTGATGAACTTTCAAGATTGAAGAAAGAAAATGAGATCTTGAAGCATGAACTACAGATTATTGACTTAAAATTGAGCCTAAAGAAAGATGATATCAAAGTTGAGTCAAATCTAAAATATGAGAATGTAGATCAAATATCCTACCTTACAAAAGTTACATCTAAACATGAATCTACCAAGTTATAGTATGCATAACTTGAGAAATACAATATCATTATGAATGGAGAGTTACCCCAGATGAAGCAATAACTAGAGAATTTATATTCTAGTAGTGAGAAGATTCATGAACAAATATATTTTCATTGGTCTTGGATATTTCATTGGAGAAAAGTTAGCTAAGAGATCTGAAGCTAGAAAGGAACCTAATCCTAAAATTTGTCAACCTATGCAAGAAAAAGTTTTAAACAAGATTTAGTCAAATCAATCGGTTGACACACCTAAGGAGATTGAACAAGTTGATCAACCTAAAAAAATTGATGAACCAAAGAAATCTAGGCAAACTAAGTCAACTAAAGAAGTGAGATATGAATTGAAAGGTATATTTTATGCATGTGATGAAGTTGGTCATATGAAAAGGGATTGTACATGTAAGCCATTCAAACATGTTATTGATTTTCATTGTTATGGTTTTTATGGTTTTGGTCATTGAACCGCCTCACAATAGGTGTTCCATAGTCATGTGCTAGGCCTAGCTTAGGAATAATCTATTTAAGCCAAGGACTACTTTTCTCCTACCATGAGGTGCATTTAGATTGTCAACCCAAGGACGTATACTTGAAATGGTCAACATAGTATGTGCACTAGGTACCTTGATGAGTCATTATGCTTGTGCTGTAGGAAAGTAAAAATGTAAAGGAAAGAAACTACACTACTATTGTGGAAAGAAAACCACTGAATCTATGAATCTTAAAAACACAATGACAAGATAACAAAGATTCCATCTTGACTCATCCACTAGACTATTCTTGCAGATGCTGCAGGAATGTTCATGAAGTGTGATGCTACAGGAAGGAATTAACTAGCTACGTCTTAGTTAAAATACTACTAATGCTAGTAAAATGGATCTATTCTATCCTAATCTAATACACCTTCCAAGTGGGCCCCCTTGGTTGGCTTCTCTAATCTACCAATGCAGGATAGAAGCTAAAGAGAACTAATTCATTTCATTAATCAGTCATTACATGATTCAGAATTGTAAAACACAATTGCAACAAACTGTGAATCAGTGTTCTCTCTTACTCGATAAAACTTATCAAAAACCAAAAACTAAAACTTTACACATAGGAGTCGATCTCGACATATATAGGGAATCTACTCTTTATTACATAACAGAAAAGTAACTATCCTAAGTTAAGTCTGCAGGAGAGAATATAGGAGAACAACTGAAAGCGAAAAGGAAGGATAATAGAATTGAGGAGGGAGCAATGAAGTCTCAGCATCTGCTTGTTACAACATAAATGCAGAGAAGGTAATGGCTCGTAAAAGCTCCTCCTTATTCGCTGCCATGTTTCCTGGAGTGGTTATAACTTCCTTTTTGTGGTTGTTCCTTGATGCTCATTTCTCCTTGAATGTTGTCGACAACCAACTTTTGGATTCTTCCGCTCATCCTTTAATCCTTATCATTAGGTTAGTTATGATATAAGACATATTTGCAAATAAACATCCATCAAACTAAATTCAAGCATAAGAACACACATTTGGATATTTATATGAAATACTGCATATTAGATATAATTTAGGCAAAAGATGACATAGTTTTTCTACCCCATAAATCATCAAAGGTTTATCAAACATAGGCTTACAAGTGTTAAAACAAGGATAAACGAAGTATCACAAAGTATCTTAAACATAACAAAATAAAGGCATTTTTTAGACTCATCATCTGCCCCTTGCTAAACTAATGCTTGTCCTCAAGCGTTACACTTCTTTGTCAAAGATCTGAGCTCCCCAACTTCTATCTTTCCCTTACTATTGCTCTTGAAGGTGTAATAGAATCCTCTGGTCCTTTCCCATACTTCTTGCCTATGGTCTTCCTACAAATTATCAATTTTTTCAACATCAATATCATACAGGGGCTATAAAAGCATTGGAGGTTGCATGGTTAAAGGACACCATAGCTCTAGCCTTAGTTGCTTTCCTAGTTCTAAATATTTTGGAAATCTATATAGTGCTACTTCCAAATTAATAGGACTGTGGGGCTCTAATTTCTTGAGAGAATCAGGTAACCGTGCCCATCTACCTCTTACTCCAATCATAGCTCTCTAAAATGCAAAGTAGGGCAAGTTTTCATATTCAGAATACACTTTGGCTCTAGCAGAAAATACCTTCTTTCTAACTTCTGGATTACTCTTCCCATAGGTTAATGTAAACCAATCTTGAAGCATTTCTTCTAGTTGTTTACTTTCTGCCCTCAAGGGTAAAGGTTTTGTTCTCTCCTCATCGTTGTAATTAACCAGTTGTCTGTCATAATTTGCCTCATTAGACATCTATGACATTAAAGCTTTCAAATGCACATCTCCTATATAGAGCAAAGGATTCCACTCAGTTTCTGTAGAAATGACAAAATTATGAATATAAAACTCACACAATAGATTTTGCTACCATGGTGGTAAGGTTTGATACAGCCCATAAAACTCTTGTGCAGTTTTGAATTCTACATTTATATTTCTGAGGGTTAACATCAACTGAAATAAAAGATATTTTTCTTCCAAAAAAAAAGCATATACTCAAGGAGGTGGTCTGCAAGAAAGAGCTTGATCAACTAATTTAAGTGCATGTTCCATGCACTATTTCTATCTTTCTAGCTGTTCTTTCAATTCTTCAATCTCCTCATTTTGTGATGTTATGATCTTGCTCATTCTTTTCTTCTCCTCTTTCTATAGTGCTTCAGCAAATAAATGCTGTCCATATAATTGGAAAAGGAGTTTTTGCAAGGTGACAGTACTATTATCCTCTTTATAATCCTTTTTCTTTTTTTTTCCCGCCATAGATGTTCCACCAAACTATTTATCCATGTTGACTTATGTGGGACTAAGGCAGTATTCGAATCATGACATTCAGGAACTACTTCATTCTCATGGCTTGAAACACCTGGTAAATTCATTAAGTTTCCTTAATTTCTTGCTCACATGTTGTAGGAGGATTACCAGAAGCTTCTATCATCTCAGTGTGAAGGGGAGAATGGTCAAAAATTATCTGCACAGGAGACTTTGGAGTAGGTCCTTTAGACAATATAGGATCTTTAAAAATCTTCCCTCTCATTCTAGGGCTTCTCCGCAAAGGAGTCTCTTCTTGTACTACTATATTTTTCCTACTTTTCTATTTTGGTATCACTACTACAGGATTAGTTGTTGTAGGAACCTTCTTTGTTTTCTTATGTTGCTTAATTATAGGACTAGGTTTTTGTTGAGCAGCAATTTCTTCTGGTGACTTTTGTTTCCTTTTAGCTTTACTAGTAGTGGGTTTAGGGATGTCCTCTTCAGGTGGAGGCACATTCTCTTGAATGGAAGAAAATTTTGGTTCAATCCCTTGTGCATTTTTTGTTTCAGCTCCCTCAACATTTTGTTTTGCAGGCTCACTACTGGGAACTATGTTTTCCTCACCCTGTTGTTCACTAGGGTCAACTTGGGGTTGTAGGGTTTTAAATTTCACAAAGTCATCCCATGTCAAAGGGGATACATCCCTAAGATACCTTTCTATTAACAACTTAATCAAGTTATGGTGAGTGACAGAATTATCTTTCCCTTTTTTAGTCTCTTTCGCACTAATACAAAGCATATTATACATAAAATTTGAAAGATTCAAGGCAATATTGTGCCTTATACAACTAAGCAACTTAAAATGGTGTGCATGTAAGTGAGAAAATCTGCCTTCACAAGTAAAATACCTGATGACATGTATTGCTAGCTTAGGATATGGAGGCGACAAAGACAATCGCTTGCACCCCTGATTTGTAACATCCAATGGAGGGTCATGTGGGGTAGTGAATTGGGCCCTTGCTGACCTAACGTCATGCGAGCTCGAATAATGCTCTCCAATAGAAAGTAACCCTGTTACTTTTGTAATTCATTCTTCTATTGCAATTACTGTCAAACCCCACACAGAAGATTCACCTTCATCAAATGTCCTGGTGAATTCTACAGCTACTTCTTCATCATATGTTGTTAAATTCAAACAATA
Organism: Cupressus sempervirens; assembly: GCA_028749045.1. Classification (NCBI taxonomy): domain Eukaryota; kingdom Viridiplantae; phylum Streptophyta; class Pinopsida; order Cupressales; family Cupressaceae; genus Cupressus; species Cupressus sempervirens. The sequence goes on along the minus strand of CM053785.1, from coordinate 927,630,811 downwards.
ACCTAACCACCCACATGCATTGAATCTTCTTACTGCTTCTATGTTAGAGAGCAACCAAATGTGCTCAACTGGCTCTCTTCTTTGTAAACCTCCTCCCATTTCTTGATACTTCTTCTGCTACTCCGTTTCTCTCTCCCTTTCTGAATGCAAACTTCAAAACTCTGCGTTATTTCTCAAACGCTTCACTGCTTCTTTTTGGGAACATTAATTGTCATAACCAATTGTTATGTGCCATAATTAAATTTTAGGTAAAAGTAAATCATGAATTTGCATGGGAATTGTTTGGAAACATGGTTCAAATGCCAAAATTTTAAAAATAGGTCACATCATGGCTTAGCATGAAAAATTTGGCACGAACAAAGAAAAAAATTCATTCAGAAAGTGGGAGTACAACACTTGACATGGCATACTTATGGCAAAAAGTTCTCATTAATAAAGGGTAATGCCAAGATTTTAGAAAATCATCACAGTTAATCAGGCATGCCATTGGATAGTACGACACTCCCCTGCCCCCTACTAATTTTATGACAAGTGTCCTCACTTGTCAGACTAGTATGGGTGAGGGACTGGAATACGCCATAATTATAGAGACTATGTAGTATTATATATAATTAACAAAATTTGCAGACTTATAAATGAATAATAGTTTGAAAATGTTTATACCTACCAAGTGGATTGTCACATGCTCCAAAAAAAAAAAGGTGACGGAAATAATGTAAACGGCAGCATCCATCAGCATGTGCAAATTTGATTGAAAACACAAAAACTTAATTATGTAGAAAGTGAGTGGATGGAAGATTAAGAAATGGAGTGGGGTGGGTGGATGAAAGATTAAGATATGAATGGAAAGAAATATCATGAAAAGAAAATGGACTTTATGCAAACATAAAGTTATTATTATGGACATGCAAATTAGAATTAATGTTGAAGAGGAGCAGGCGGAAGGTTTCAGATACTTGAGTTGTTTTTGGATCCGATTGTTCGAACTGTTGCATGAATTCAGCTTTTGTTTGAGGCTATTTGTAAAGTTTAAGTTGATGACTGTTGATCAACATTTTGAAAGGCACATCATCAATTGCAGTTAGTTGAATTGTTCTATTGTCAAAGACATGGATGATTTGATATGGTCCTAACCATCACATCTGCAGCTTCCCTGGCATATCCTTAAAGCAGGAATCATACAATAATGCCCAGTCACCAGCTTTGAACTGTTTGTTGAGGATATGAGAATCATGCCAGTGTTTTCTCTATTTCTGCACCAGCTCAGTGTGTTCTAAAGTGGTCTTGTGCATTTCATCCAAAGAATTAAGATGCAGGAGGCATTCTCTTTGTGTTGCAGGAAGATCAATATCTAAGGTCAAGGCTATTCTTAAAGTCTTGTGTTCAAATTCAATTGGAAGCATAGACACTTTCCCATACAAAAGCTCAAATGGTGTAAATCTGGTAGTGGTTTTCCAAGTTGTTCTATAAGCCCAAACAGCTTCTTGTAACTGGCCGGTCCAATCCCGACGATGCAAATGGACTATTTTAGTTAGAATATTTTTCAGCTCACGGTTGGTAACTTCTACTTGTCCATTGGCTTGTGGATGATAAGGACTGGATCTGTGATGTCTGATGTTATACTGTTTCATCAATTTTGAAATCAGGTTGGAAGTAAACTATGTGCCTTGATCAATAACCAATTCTTTAGGAACTCCATAGCGTGTAAAAATATCTTCATACAAGAATTCGGAAACTTTTTCATCACGGGCATGCTTCATAGCCTTAACCTCAACCCATTTGGTTAGGTAGTCAGTACAGACTAGAATATAAGACTTCCCATTGGATGGAGGATCAATAGGACCGATGAAGTCCATTCCCCATTTGTCAAATGGTGTTAACACCACTTGAGGATTCAGAGGCATTTCATCTATTTTGGTTGGGTGACCCATTCTTTGGCATTGGTCACACTTCCTTGTATAATTGATTGCATCTTTATGAAAGGTAGGCCAATAGTAACTAGTGGCTAAAATTTTGAAAGTTGTTCTTTTGGCTGCAAAATGTCCTCCGTAGGGCTCATTATGACATGCATGCAAAATATCATATGTCTCATCTTCTCTTACACATCTGCGCATAACTTGATCAAGTCTAGTATAGAACAAAAAATTATCTATCCATGAGAAATGGAAGCTTTTCTGTATGAGCAGCTTTCTCTCCTTACAAGAAAAATGATTTGGATTCTTATTAGCTGCAATGTAATTAGCAATATCTACATACCAAGGAACTTTAACAGCAATATGAAACAAATGTTCATCTGGAAATGCATCATCTACCAGAGTAGTATCAGGATCATGATGATTGATTCTTGACAAATAATCAGCTATGAAATTATTTTTTCTAGGCTTATCCACTATGGTTATGTCAAATTCTTGTAGCAATAGTAACCATCTTGCTAACCTACCAGTTATAGCAAGTTTTTTCATGAGATATTTGATTGTTGCATGATCAGTATGAACATAGATAGGATAACTTGTGATGTAATGCCAAAATTTATTTAAAGCATAGACTACTGCTAAAAATTCTTTTTTAGTCATTGTGTAATTCAGTTCTGGATCATGAAGACTCTTACTGATATAATAAATGGTATTCTCAAGATTTGAGTGTTTCTATGCTAAAACTGCACCTATGGCATAATCAGAAGCATCTGTATATATGTGAAAAGGTAGGTTCCAATCAGGGCCTTGTAAAATTGGGGTTGTGGTCAAAAGTTGCTTAAGCTGCAGGAAAGCTTTATCACACTTAGGTGTCCAATTGAATTTAGCTTCTTTGGTGAGCAACTTGTACAAGGGACTGGCTATTTTACTGAAGTCTTTTATAAAATGCCTTTAATATAGAACATGTCCCAGAAAAGATCTGATATCTTTTAATTTAGTGGGTATGGGTAATGTTTGAATTACCTCAATTTTAGCTAGGTCTACTTGTATACCTGCAGTAGATATGAAATGACCGAGTACCACACCCTCTTGCTTGAGCATGAAACACTTTTCACTATTTAGTGCCAAATTATGTTCTTGACATCTTACCAAAACTTTTTCAAGATTTATCATTGCTTCTTCAAAAGTAACTCCAAATGTTGTAAAGTCATCCATATATATTTCCATACAATCATGTGATATATCAACAAAAATACTAATTATAGCCCGTTGAAACATTGCAGGAGCATTACAAAGACCAAATGGTAAAACAAAGTGTGCAAAAGTACCCCGTGGATAGGTAAATGTAGTTTTGTCTTGGTCTTCAGGAGCAATAATAATTTGATTATAGCCACTGTATCCATGTAAAAAGGAGAAGTACTTCTTTCCAGCTAGTGTATCCAAAACTTGATCTATGAAGGGTAAAGGAAAATGATCCTTTTTAGTAGCCTTATTCAACTCCCTATAATCTACACAAATTCTCCATTTTCCTCCTTTCTTAGGTACTATAACTAGTGGTGATACCCATTTACTATCAGATATAGGATAGATAAAGCCAACATCAAGCAATTTCTGCAATTCTCTTTTGACTATTTCTCTGAGGCTTGGATTTATCCTCCTCTGAGGTTGACAAAGTGGTAGACAACCTTCATTAATGTATATCCTATGGGTACACAGTGTAGGGCTTAATCCTTTCATATCACCATAATCCCAAGCAAAAGTCCTCACATGCTTTTGAAGTAATTATTTTAATTGTTCCATCTGTATAGATGTCAATTTGGGGTTAACATGTAGTTTATGGCCTTTACTCAGTTCAACAGGAATAGTGGATTCTACCATAGCAATTTCAGAGATTGGTCTTCCTTCTAATTCACAAGGAAGTAGTGAACAAAGATTTTTAGGTTCCTTAACTAAAGTACAACTTGTATCACACTCCTCATATGTAATCAATTCTAATACAGAGCTTTCAGACACATCTTGTCCTACCACACAAGTATTGGTAAGGATTCTCTGGATTACTGAATCTTCTTCTTGCAACTTTAGAAAAGATTGCCTATGTAACATCATAAGTTATACTATGGAATTTATCTCTTCTTCTTCATCTCCTAAATCTAGCCAAAAAGATGTACTCAAATTTGGTAATGGTTGTCTAGGAGGATATAGATCAAATTGCTTGGTTGCTTGGCCATTTGATATGGTCATATTCCCTGATCTGCAATTTATGTTTGCATCAGTTGTGGCCAACCATGGTCTACCTAGAATGATAGGATAGCCAGATAGATTTACTTTAGGGGAAAAAATCATGAAGTCCATAGGATATTCTAGGGAATCTAAAGTCACAACAATATTTTCTATCATTCCATCAGGAATGATAGTGGAACTATCTGCAAGCTGCAGAATAGTTGGTGTGGGCCTTAATCCTTCTATTTGTAACTTCTTCATGGTTTCTTTAGTCATCACATTTATAGTAGCTCCCAAATCTATTAAGGCATTTTTAACAAATTGACAATTTATGCTGACACTTACTACTGGACTCCCTGGGTCAGAATATTTTGGTGAAATCACTCTTCCTAACATGATATCAACTAAGTGTCCAACAACATGAGCTGTGGTAGGATCCTTCTGCTTCCTTCTAGGTTTCTTTAGACAAGCTTCCCTTATAGCTTTTCCATAAGCAATAATGTCCTTAATAGCTTGAAACAAAGGTATTTGGACATGCATATTCTTCAACTGATTAACAATGTAAAAGGGTTGTTCCTTGCTTTGTTCAGGTTCCTTTTGTATTAGTTGGTCTGGAAAAGGAGGCTCTACTGCTGGTTGAACTGGTATTGGTATGATAACATTAGTTGGGTCAACAGGTTCATTAACCAAAGGTTCTGATGCTGTAGGAGAGTCTGATACTTCAGTTATAAGAGGTGGATTTGGTGCTGGTAAGGTCGTTCTAGATCTCAAATGTATATCTATGACATATAGGGCATAAGGAGGGTACTGCTGGGTATCAACACTATACATAGGCTACTGTGGTTGGCTATTTGGATTTGGCTGAGGCTATGCAGGTAGCTTTGTTTGCTTTTGAGGTCCACTATTTGTAGGTGGTGGCATTAAAGTAGGTTGTTGAGTTGCAGGGGGTAATTGTGGAGCACCAGTATTTTGGTTAGGCCATTGTTGAGATCCCTTCCATTGGTTTGGAGATTGCCAATTCCCTTGGTTCTAGGGCCATTGGTTATTCTGCTAGTTAGGCCAAGGTTGTTGGAAATTTTGAGACCATTGAGATTGTTGTGGGTTATTTTTCCTAGCACTATTCCAATTGGGTTGGTTTTGTGGACCTTGGGTATTGTAATTTTGGCATTGATTACCATATGAATTTGAATTTTGCAAGGGGTCTTGAGGCATACCTTGACGTTGAGCCCATGGTCAGCATTGAGCAACAGAGAATACTTGCTCATCATCCCCATCTATCTTTACATATCCAGTTGGAAGATGTTGGTTCTCCATGCTTGCAACCAATTTACAGTGGCAATCCTTCTTTTGTTTTCGACAATGAGGACAGTACTCAGCGAGTTGTAACTCAGCCTCTGCTTGCTTCTTCTTTGCATTCATTGTATCCAACTATGTAGCAACATCATTAATGATGTCTTGTTTGAAATCTGACAACAAATTGGATAATTCAAGTTATGAAATGCTTTGACTAATTCCTTTTGTAACCATAGAACGGGGTCCTTGACCTTTCTTCATGGTTGACCTTGAGTAGTTCTGACATATCTTTTTGAGGTCATCCCATTGAGCTTGATATACATCTCCATTGGCCATCAGGTCCAATGCTTCCAAACAGTCTTCATTCACTCCTCTTAGAAAGACTAGTTTTTGGGAATCTTCAGACAATGTGTGCTGAGGATTCTTTTGTAGTGTATATAAAAATCGAGAAACATAGTCTTCTAATGTCTCTTCCTCCTTCTGTGATATCCTAAAGATATCATCTCCTCTTGTGCCAGATGCTTTGCAATATTCTTTATATTTTTCCAAAAAAAAGGCTTGCATTTCATCCCAATTCATAGCTGCATTGGCTCCTAAGCCCATGAACCATCGTAAAGTTGATTCTTTCAGTGTGGTTGGAAATAATTTAAGCTTATGGGCATCAGTGTTGTAGTTGAAACTACGACAAAGGATGTCGAACTCAAACAAGAAGGTATTAGGGTCTTCAGTTGCAAGGCCATAGAACTTCGAAAGAGTAGTGGGAGGTATATTCTTGAGATTGGCATTGGTTATGAGACTTGGAAGTGGAAATGGAAAAGTGGGTTGTGCCATGACTAGTGGGACTGGATTATGAGGTTGTTGCTGAAAAGGAATGTTAGGTACTGGATGATTAACAATTGGTGGATTCGAGGTAGTGTTATCAAGAAGACTGATCAATATTTTAGTGAAAGGTTGGAGACCAGATATATCTAGGGATTCAGCTCTTGATGATGATACTGTGGGGAAAATAGGACTTGCATCTTCAAAGGGCAACTTAACTTCTTCTTCGACTTCTTCATTCAAATTAATAGATCCTTGTGGAAGAAATCTTCCATATTCATCTCTTCGTCTTCCTCTTCGATGCATGCAACTAAAATTTTCACATTGGTAAAAAGAACTTAATCTAAAAACTATGACTCAAAAATGCTCCTAGCTTGACACCATCCCAGGCAACGGCGCCAAAAATGAACCGCGTCATAATAGGTGTTCCATAGTCATGTGCTAGGCCTAGCTTAGGAATAATCTATTCAAGATAAGGACTACTTTTCCCCTACCATGAGGTACATTTAGATTGTCAACCCAAGGACGTATACTTGAAATGGTCGGCATAGTATGTGCACTAGGTACCTTGATGATTCATTATGCTTGTGCTACAGGAAAGTAAAAATGTAAAGGAAGGAAACTACACTATTGCTATGGAAAGGAAACTACTGAATCTATGAATGTTGAAAACACAATGACAAGATAATAGAGATTCCATCTTGACTCATCCACTAGACTGTTCTTGCAGATGCTGCAGGAATGTTCATGAAGTGTGATGCTACAGGAAGGAATTAACTAGCTACATCTTACTTAAAATACTACTAATTCTAGTAAAATGAATCTATTCTATCCTAATTTAATCCACCTTCCAAGTGGGCCCTCTTGGTTGGCTTCTCTAATCTACCAATGCAGGATAGAAGCTAAAGAGAACTAATTCATTTCATTAATTGGTCATTACATGATTCAGAATTGTAAAACACAACTGCAACAAACTGTGAATCAATGTTCTCTGTTACTCGATAAAACTTATCAAAAACCAAAAACTAAAACTATACACACAGGAGTTGATCTCGACATATATAGGGAATCTACTCTTTATTACATTACAAAAAAGTAACTATCCTAAGTTAAGTCCGCAGTAGAGAATATAGGAGAACAACTGAAAGCGAAAAGGAAGGATAACAAAATTGAGGAGGGAGCAATGAAGTGTCAGCATCTGCTTGTTACAACGTAAATGTAGAGAAGGTAATGGCTCATAAAAGCTCCTCCATATTCGCTGCCATGTTTCCTGGAGTGGTTATAACTTCCTTTTTGTGTTTGTTGCTTGATGTTTGTTTCTCCTTGAATGCTATCAGCAACCAACTTTTGGATTCTTCTGCTCATCCTTTAATCCTTATCATTAGGTTAGTTATGATATAAGATATATTTGCAAATAAACATCCACCAAACTAAATTCAAGCATAAGAATGCACATTTGGATATTCATATGAAATACCGTATATTAGATATAATTTAGGCAAAATATGACATAGTTTTTCTACCCCATAAATCATCAAAGGTTTATCAAACATAGGATTATAAGTGTTAAAACAAGGATAAACAGAGTATCACAAAGTATCTTAAACATAACAAAATAAAGGCATTTTTTAGACTCATCAGTCATAGAGAAGTAAAATAAGTTTGATAACAACAATAGAAATAGTAGAATGTTTAAAGGTACTAAATCTACAAGAAGATCTGAAGAAGGAAACAATGGAGCAAGGAACAACATTGTGTGTTACAAGTGTAACAACTTTGGACATATAACTTGGAATTGCAGAGCACCTATAAACCAATTTCGACCTAGATTTGGAAACAATGCACTAGTATGCCAGTTGTGTAACAACTTTGATCATATAGAAAGGTTTTGTAGAATGGATATGAGGAGCATATATAGGGATCCAAACTTCAAAAGAAATATGAATAGGAATGGCAGACTTGAACAGATAGCAACAATGATAGTAAAAAAGAATGCATAAAGAAACATGTAGAAGAATTTGAAGAGGTATTTTATAAAGTTAAATATTCATCCATTTCACATGTGGTGTTAGAAGAATAGTCATTTGAAACACCTAAAGGCAAATTGAAGTCAACAATCATATTTGATTCATCCAATTTGAATTAAGTACTTTCTATAAGAAATTGATCATCAGAGAAGTAAAATTGATGACAAAGAGAAAGCTAAGGTTTGTGTAGTCATTATGAGGAAGAATATAATTATTTTATGCCATATCTAAGAGAGAAGATGATTTTTATATCTTATGTGAGTGTGTAAAACAATTAATTAAGTTTCCTAGTAACTAGAAACAACTTTTTGGTGATTGCATACGTGCACAATTAATGCAATGATGTATTGAAAGAAATTTGAGGATTGAAATTGATTGATGGAGTACCATTTAATCATGAAAGATTTGAAGGAAGTGCTTTGGATTGAATTTAAGAAGTTAAAATAATTTTCAAGTGTGAGAAAAAGAAGCCCTAGTTCTATGAAATTGAGGTATTTATCAAATTTTGAAAGTTTTATCTATGAATTTGAGTTCATAATTTATGGTAGGCATGGATAGAAGTTTGATTCAAAATATTGAGCATGAGGCAAAATCTAAGATCAAGGTTCACCCTATTCAACCCTTCAAGGAAGACCCTATGATAACATTTTTTTTTATTCTAGATGGAGTTCAATATTTGGAAAATATAGGAAGTTATCTTAAAGGAAAGTTTGGAAGAGTAGGAGAGGTGAGTATATCAAAAAAAATTGATCGTGTTTACAACTAAGATATGATCTTTAAAATTGGTTATGTACACCAAGAATAGAATGAGATGATTAAGTTTTTATTTTCACATGACTTTGACAATGAGGATTGGTTAAAAGCTATATTGAGAAGGATTCATCATGGGTAGTTTTGGTTAGAAGTCAATATAGTAGACATATCAACTAACTTGATCCATGAAGTAACTAGATTTTACAATGAAGGATCAATTCTAGTTAATCAAAAGAATGTGAAGAAACTTGTATTAGAAAGCACCAAGTCTGAGCATAATAGGAGAGGAATTGTGATAAGATAAAGCAACATGATGTTGTTGGAAATATAAGAGGAGTAACTAAGAGGGGAGGGGTGAATTAGTTACCACAAAAATAAATCCTAGATCCCTTAGATTTCAATACAAATCAAAAAATAAACTTTGATTAAACTATATTCTATTTTTACTCTATAAGCACACAAGTACTCCGTTAACACTAGCAAATACTGCAACTCGGCAAGCACTGAGAATTAACTTTAACTCGGTAATAACTAAATGAACTAATCTTAATGTGATTAACCTTAAATTTAAATTAGTTTCATACACATAAAATAAATAGCATGAACATAAGTGACACCAAGATTTAATGTGGAAACCCAATTTGGGAAAAAACATGAATTGGAACTAGTTGTTATTTTTCACTCTTCTTAAGTGAGTCCTATTAGCAGCTAACCTTGTTAAAGGTGATAAATACCACTATTAGGTGTGACCCTATTAAATTATTTGATCAACCTATTAGGAGTGGCCTTGTTAGAGGTCTTTAGACACTTTAATCTAGAAATGCCACCTTGTTAGAGGATTTACAAATAGTTGTTAAGCCAACTCTTTTAAGAGATTTAGATCATTGTTGCAATGGTTAGAAAGTAAAAATCAAATGACTTGATTTATGATGCAATTGAATTGCTAATTATAGATCTCAATTCTAGCTTGTCTACTTGATCCTTTTTTATCAAACGAATTTTGTAGGTCAAAAAGGATATTTTCCTTATCCTTCTAATTCGCTTCCTCTAAGCATCTTCAAATATTTTGTTATGTGATGCGAGCACCAGTGACTAAGGAGGAGTTGTGACTATGATTGAAGATCATGGGCATGTTTTTCATGCTCTGCTAGGGCCTGTGTGACCTCGCCCGCATCTGTCCTAGTCTTGGTGGCATCTGTCTCTTATTTTGGGGGTTGTTTCTTGCATGCTCCTATTTCAAATGTGAGTTCTCCCTCTTGTTGTGAGAAAATGCTAGTTGTTTCTTGGCCGTTGCTACATTTTTATTTTTATTTTGGGGGGGGGGGGGATCGGTGGTGTTGTGAGTTGAGGGGCTTTTGCCCCATCCTTCCCTCTTTTTCTTATCAAATTAGGGTTTGGGGTGATGGGAGATCTTGGTGTCACCTCTCCCCTACCTCCTTGTGAAGATTTGGAGATGGGTGAGCCAGCTTTGGTGGTGCATGTCGGTAGTAAGGCTTTGAATGGTTTACCCCAATCGAGGGAAGGAGAATCCTCCTCAAATGGGAAGCTCTGATTACAAAAAATTAATGGATGTTTGCAAAAAGCTGAGGTCTGGCCAATCTTGGTTATCCAACCGAAATAGGTTTTAGCGGATGTCGAGTACTAGAGAAATCATGTTGTTATTTGAAAATTTCTAGGCCTTCACCTTTCATTTCCTATGTTGGATTCTTGGGCTCGATGGGTGTGGAACACATAAGGAGATATGGAGATTTTGGTAGCAGCTAATAACTATTTTATGGTTATCTTCTCATGCATTTCAGATAGGAATAAGGCTTTTGAAGGCGACCCTTATTTCTTTAATCAGGTGGGGTTCTTTATCAAACCTTGGCATATAGGCTTTAACTCTGCAAAAGAAATCCCCTCTCGAGTTTCGGTGTGGGTTCGTCTACCAAGACTTCCTTTGGAATTTTGGAGGGAAGATATTCTCCACTCAATCTCAATGCTTCTGGGAAAACTTGTGGGATCAGCTTCACAGACTCAAGATCGTAAGGTAATCTCTTTTGCTCATATTTGTGTAGAAGTTGATTTAAATAATCCATGACAAGATTCTTTGGAGATTTATATGGGCTCAATTTCATGGATTCAGTAGTTGGACTATGAGACCTTACCATTTAGATGTAGAATCTGCCATGAATATGGGCATCTACTTCATTGATGTCCCAGGTATAAGAACCCCCCCTTTCTTGCTCCAGGACCCCCTAGGGAGGACAAGTGAAAGGCTAAGGTATCTAACAAACCTATTGACAGTGAAGGATTTATGCAAGTTAAATCTCACAATAAGGGCAAAGGTAAGAAGAGAACCTAGATGGATAGGTGGACTGATGCCACCATTAATAGGTTTGAGGCTCTTTGAGACATGGTCCAAGAGGAAGGCATCCTAGTTGAGCTCTCTTCTGAGGCCAAAAGTTAGCATGAGATTCAAGTAGGGGATATGCAGAGAGAGGATCAGATTCCATCTATAAGGGACCTATAGGCTAGGTAGTTGGATATCGATTTGCTCCCTCTTGTTCAGGATATCAGAGATCTTCATGGATCACAGGGTTCAAAAGACCCAATTTTGGTGGCTCTAGACCCCCCTATGCCTAAGGCGACCTTCAATTTTGTAAAGAGTAATAAGGCTCCTCTTGTTTTAGGCATACATCAGAAACCCTTCAAAAAGGGGCCTTTAGATAAATAGTCAAAAAGTGGTAGGAAGTCTGATCAGGAGAAAGTGAAGATAATGGGTGAGAATTTGGTTGAGTCTGGGTCTACGAAACCCATTGATTCTCATTTTTCCCACCCCCATAAATGATTGTGTTGTCATGGAACGTAAGGGGGTTGAACAACATCCCTAGACAAAAGGCTATTCACAGATTAATTGAGTCTTAGTCTTCTGATATGGTCTTTATTCAGGAAACCAAACTTTCTTTAGATGTATTGCTTAATTGTGCTATGTATATTTGGCCCCAATAGCTCAGATGGGGTGGCTTGCTTCTAGGACCCAAGGAAAGTCTCACTAGTATGGTGGAGCTCCAATCAGTCCTCCATGTCTTTGATCGTCACTAGCTTTGAGAATGGAGAAAGGTGACTTTTATCCAATATTTATGCTCCTGTGGAATTTGTAGGTAAATCCCAGTTATGGGCTCACATTATATTCATCCGATCTCTGGAAACCTTTTTACCATGGATTATGATGGGAGATTTTAATGAAGTTACTAGCCTAGAAGAAAAAAGAGGTGGGCTAGCTAGGCTGGACCCATCTTCAAATCTGCTCAGAGATATAATTGGCTCATAATTTCTCATTGATGTGAAGCCAACCAACGGTGTCTTTACATAGAATAATCAGAGATGTGGTGGTGAGACTATCTCAGAAAGGCTAGATAGATGTTTGGTATCCTATTATTGGATGGACAATAGGTGGATTACTAGTTCTAAAATTCTTGACTGGAGGGGATTGGACCATTGGCCTATTAAGCTTTCCATCACTTCATATAGAGTCACCAAGAATCCTTCTTTCAAATTCTAGTTGATGTGTCTCCGAGACTTATCTTTACCTAATCTTATGGTGGATTAGTGGTATGAGGGGACACCTAATCATGGTATGGCCATGTATACTTTCAATAAGATGCTCCTACATGTGAAGTACAAACTTAAGAGATTGACTAAATAGTGTTTTGGGTATCTACATGTGCAAAAGGTTACTACTCAAACCAAACTAGATAATATCACCCTCCAGATTCATGACCATGGGTTGAGCTCTGAGTTGAGTATAACTGAGTCCTTGACTCTTAAGGATCTAGAAGAATGGGAGCTCTGGGAGGAGATTTTTTGGAAGTAGAAATCTTGTATTGATTGGCTTCAGGAGGGGGATAGGAACACTACCTTTTTCCAAAACTCTATTAAGACATGAAGGCATGGGAACTCTCTACCCTCTCTGGTCCTAATTAATGGGACCCAGATCTATTCTAGTGATGATATTTCCAGGGACCTATCAATTACTTCTCTGATCTCTTTTCTAGGGAAGATCTTATTGCTGGGCTTGAGGTGCGGGATATCATTGATTGTATCTATCACCTAGTCTCTGTTGAGATGAATGATGCCCCCTTATGCCCTATCTTGCTTCCAAAATTGGAGAAATTTGTGTTTAATATGAAGAAAGGTAAGCCCCTAAGTCCAAATGGGTTTTTTATTGAGTTTTTCCAAGAATTCTAGGAGATAATTAAGTATGATCTCCTAGATGTGGTCCAAGAATCATATAGTAATAAATAGATGTTGAAGTCTTTGAATTCCACTTTCTTGTCTCTCATACTTAAGAAGGAAGGGGCTAATCGACTGGATCAATTCAAGCCTATAGCATTATTTAATATTGTCTACAAGATCATCACCAAATTGATTGCTAAGAGGCTCAAGCCTATCCTTGGTTCTTTGATCTCTGCTAAGTAGGGGGGCTTTTTTGATGGAAGACAAATCTTGGATGGGGTTGTGATAGCAATGGAGGTAGTCCACTCTATGGCTACTTCTAAGGAGAAAGCTATGTTCATTAAGCTAGACATGGCCAAAGCTTATGATCAGGTGAGTTGGCAGTTCTTACAGAAAATTCTTTTGACTTTTGGATTTGTTGTAGAGTGCGTCAATTGGGTTCTTAGCTTTGTGACCTCAACCTCCTTCTTAGTTCTTATTAATGGAGAACCTTCAGACTTGTTTGGGGCCTCTCGAGGACTTAGGCAGGGAGACCCACTATCTCCATACTTGTTCATTATCATGGTGGAGGGTCTTGGTAGGTTTTTAAAAGCTCAGGTGTGACAAGGTCTTATCCAAGGATGGAGCTAGAAAAATGACCTTTCTTTATATTCTAATCTTCAGTTTGTGGATGATATTGTTTTGATGGGCATGGCTAGAATTAGTGAGGTAGTGAATATCAGGAAAGCTCTGGATACCTATATGAAAGCTTTAGGTTAGAGAATTAATGATGATAAGTCTTCTATTTATTTCTTTAACATGCCTCGGCTGATTCAGAATAAGATTGCTAGAATTCTTAGATTCCAAATTGGTTCTCTTCCACTGATGTACCTTAGGGTCCCTTTGGTCTTGGGTGCTCAGTGGAGGGACTATTGGCAGGGGATTTTGGATAAATTCAAGAGTAAGGTTAGTCACTAGACTTATAAATGTTTATCTTCTATTGGGAAAGTGGTTCTGCTAAAGACTGTGGTGTAGTCTCTCCCCATTTACAGGTGTTGTGTTTAGGTTCCCCCTCTAATTTTTTGAGGGACTTTGATGCTTTATCTTGACAATTCCTTTGGTCTCATAGTCTTCTATCCTCGAAATGGAGCCTGGTCAAGTAGGAGTATGTGTGTAGACCAAAGCAGGCTGGTGGTCTTGGGCTTCGCTCGATGGCTCTTGTTGCCATGGCCTTGGCTGCCAAGTTGTACTGGCAATGGTGTAATAATCAAGATCAAGATTGGGCCAAGATTCTTTCCTAGAAGTACTTTCCTAGTGCAAATTTCTCTAAGGTGCCATGACTTCCTTTGGTGGGTAAAGGTTCCTATATTTGGAATAAACTTAAGAAGGGAGCCCAACTAGTTAAGGAGGGTCTCTTGTGGATTTGTAATGGAGGCTCAGATACTCTATTTTGCTAGGACTCTTGAGATGGCCATCCTCCCATTCTCTCTAATTTTCCCCAGCTTCTTCCCCTTTCCCATTCTTTTACTAATGTAGGATGGCTTAAAGTGGAACATTTTAAGACCATCATCGACCTGGGTCAGGTTGAGGTGGCTTGCTAGAAGGATTCTTAGGAGTGGTTGGTTGGTAGCTCTGATGAGGATCATGCGCTTCTCTTTAGAGTTTTGGTGATAGGTTTTGTAGCTCTCTCAAGGAAGGGACAACTTGGCTTGGAGAGTTAGTCCAAAAGGTAAATTTATAGTGGCCCAAGGCTATGCTACTCTTGACAGGAACTTACATGAGCTGACTGAAGTGCACTGGTGGAAGAAGGTTTGGAGTATCTTTTCATGGCCCAAATATAACTTTTTCTTATGGTTGTTGGCTTAGAAGAAATGTCTCACTTGGGAGAATCTTCACAAATGAGGTTTTCAGGGACCTTCGATTTGTTGTCTTTGTTGGCACAATGAGGAGTGTGCTTCTCATTTGTTTTTTCTTTGCCCCTTTCAAGATAGATATGGCATAGATGGTGGGAGGCTTGGTGTCGTGGTTGTATTCACGCTTCTTCTCTTATTGATTTCTGGGAAATTTTGGGCAGACCTCTAGCAAAGACTCCTTTCTTACAAGTTGCTTGGATGGTTGGACCGATCTTCATTCTTTGGAACCTCTGGTTGGAAAGAAATCATAGAATTTTTTGTGATTCCAAATTAGGAAGCTGCCAACTATGGGAGAAGATTCTAAATAGGCTTCAGGAGACTATTTATGCAAAGTGTGATATGTCTGTTACTATTGATCCTGGGGATCAAGCTATTGTGAGGAATCTAAACCTAGGAGATAAAAACCAAGGATGCACTCCTAGAAAAGGACCTAGCCATGTTAAGCAAAGGGTTTTTCAAGATGGGAGGTGGTCTCCTCCCCTGGCTAGGTTCTTGAAGATCAATACAGATGGGTCTTCTCAGGGGAACCCTGGTCATGCTGGTATTGGGGCTATTGGTATAGGTAATGATGGTGATGCAGTTTTTGTCCTCTTTGTGTATAAGGGTCAACATTCTAATAATCTAATGGAGGCCTTAGCTCTTAAAGTTGCCTTTGAGTGTGGTTGTTCTTTAGGGTGGTGGAAGATCATCTGTGAGTCAAACTCTTAGATTGTTATTTATATGCTGAATAACCAAAGGTTGGAGGATGTTAGTTGGCAACTTACCTCTTTGGCTAGAAAAATTCTTAGCGTTTGTAGCTCCTTAGATTCTGTCTCCTTCCTTCATATCCCTCATGAATGGAACAGAGTGGCAGATTATCTGGCAAAGTGGGCTTCAGAGAAGGTGGATAGATGGGATATTAATGGTAGGGATGAGTTAACTTTTGAGTATTGTGAGATTATTGATCAGTTGTTATTGGAGGATAGGAGTATGTAGTGTGGTTTTGGGCCTTTGGCCATTGCTCTATAACTTTCATTTGATTGAATAAATTTTTACCTCTTTTTAAAAAAAAAAAAAAAATCTTCTATTATGTTTCACACATTCAATTCTCAAATTGACCTTATATTTATATCTTACACATTGCCAAGTCAGCTTGAATACAACTTAGAATACTTAATATTCATCTCCTCAATTTTCTAGAACCAATAAACAAATCAATTAAACTCAATATGCCATAACAAGAAAAGCCTTCATTAGCCAACCCTACTTAGTAGACACTAACTTAGAAATGATTTTCTTGTGTTAACCAAGTGAACTTGGTTAACACTGCATATCCATAGAGTTCCTTTGGTAACCAAGTGAGCTTAGTTAAAACTAGTTCTATCCAACATTTCCTTCATTAATTGAGTAAGCTTGGTCAACACTCAAATTCTACAAACTTTCCTTTGATGCCCGAGTGAACTCAATAGACACTATCTTCTGAACTTGGAAAACTTTGGAATGCTCAATAGACATAGGAAACTATCTTCATTGCATGAGTGAGCTTGGCATACACTAATTGGCAATGATATAAGATTTTGTGTAACGTCAAACACAATACATATTTAACCAATTATTTTCAACAATATCCCTCTTTAGCATTGATGGCAACACAACATGTCATAATACAATGAAATTTTATAGCAAGAATAAGGTAAGGAACATATCCTTAGTTTGATTCTAATTCTGATCCATGAGAACTCTCTCTATCAGTTTGAACTCCCTCTGCCTTTAGTTTCTCCCTCTATTAGGAAAAATTTGTCTTCAACATCTTCAGATAGAAAACTTTCCTTCTTTGATATTAGACCTAGTTCTCCCTCTTTCACATCTCTGCAAGTAATAAAATTTCTATGAAATATATACTCTCCCTCTTTAGAAAATTTCTATGAGATATGACAACAAACTTTCCCTCTTTGACATCTCATGCCAAAGACAATATTCAGTAAATATCAATGTACCCCATGTATTGATTCATTTACAATGTGTCGTTATCAATAATACATCAACTAATTGATCTTCAACATGTTCTAGTTGATGCATCACTATACTACCTTTAGTGAGCTTCGGATAGGGGAATAACCCCCAACTTACCTCTTAGATACAAAAATGCATCCTTGGGTAATGGCTTAGTAAATATGTCTGCAATTTGTTCTTTAGTATTCACATATTCCAATCTTACCTCTTTATCTTGTACTAATTCTCTCAAAAAATGATATTTTATAGCAATATGCTTCATTTTGGTATGCATAACAAGATTCTTTGATATATTAATTGCATTGGTGTTACCATAGAAGATATCCATTGGATCCTTGATCTCTATATTCATACCTAACAATAGATGCTTGAACCAAACAACATTGGAACAATTCACTATTGCTGCAACATATTCTGCCTCTGTTGTGGACTTAGAAATACAATTATACTTCTTGCTTTTCCAAGACACTAGTCCAAGAAAGAATGCTCCACCACTAGTGCTCTTTCTATCATCAACACTTCTTGCCCAATCAGCATTTATGAATGCTTTCAAATCTAAATTGCCTCCTTTTTGTACCATAATCCATAGTCTTCAGTAACTTTCAGATACATGATGATTCTCTTGATTGTCATCATGTGGTTTTATTTGAGATTTTTTGAATATCTTGCCACCATACCAACTGCTAATGCAATATCAGGCCTTGTGTGCACTGCATATTGCAATTTTCCAATCATTGATCTATATGTGGTTTGATCTATCTCTTTGGAATCATTATTTTTGGAAATCTTATGTTCAATAGACATAGGTATTCTAACTAGTTTTGAATCTTCCATTCCAAACTTCTTTAGTATCTCCTTGATATATTTGGATTGAGTAATATAGATTTCATCTTTCTTCTATTGGATCTGTAATCCAACAAAGAATTTTATCTCTCGAAACATGGACATCTCAAATTATTTACTTATCTCTTTTGAAATTTCCTTGCATAAGTCATCATTTCATGTAAATAATATGTCATCCAAAAAGATTTTTGCCGACACAATCTTCTTGTTTGGTCCTTCCTTAATATATAGTCGTTGTTATCATTTGTTCTTTGAAAACTAATCTTTATCAAGTAGTTATGAAGTCTTTCAGACCAAGCTCTGGGAGCTTTTTTGAAACCATAAAATGCTTTGTGTAATTTGCAAACCATATCCTTTTATCTAGGATCCACAAAACCTTTAGGTTGTTCTATGTAGATTTCCTCTTCAAGAATTCCATTTATGAATGTAGATTTTACATCTATTTGATAAACTTTAAATCCTCTTTGTGTTGCATATGCTAGTAAAGTTATAACACCTTCTAATCTTGCAACAAGAGAAAAAGTTTCACCATAATCAATACCTTCTTCCTAAGAATAACCTTTACAAACTAACCTTGCTTTGTTTCTTCAAACTTTTCCATCTTCATTTAGCTTATTTTTGAAAACCCACTTTGTGCCAATTACATTTTTATCCTTGGGTCTAGGAACAAGAGTCCAAGATTTATTCATCTCTATCTATACTATTTTTTCATTCATAGCCTCAATAGAAATTTCATTATCCAAAAAAAATTTGAACATTTCTCAATTCAGATTTAGCAAGCAAACATGTACCTTTCAATTTGTTTCTTATCATTGTTCCATCTGATTTGTCTCCAATGATCTAATAAGGTGCATGGTGCCTTCTAACATATCTTGCTAACACAATTAATTTGAATTTAGAACATGTTCTATTATTATTTTCAATTATGTTCTATGTCAAGCTCGAGTCCCACTATCTATGACTCAGGTCCATCAAACTTAGTTTGCTCAAGTAATAGCTCAATAGCCTCTGACTGTGACTTGGGTCCTTCAGACTGTGACTTAGGTTGCACTTCTTGCAACTTGGTAGATTTTGGATATGTTGGGGACTCGAGAGGTGAGGCTTCCTAAATTCCAAATAGATTTGGAAATGTATCATGTTCATAGTAAACAAACCTTCTTTAATCCTTAGGTTCTTTGTTTCTCTCCTCTTCACTCTTTTGTGCAAACTCATCAATTTTCAAATGTGCACTTTCTATGATCTTATGAGTGATTAAATTCAAACTTTTATATGCTTTACTTCTATAGGAGTATCCTAGGAATATGCCTTCATCACCTTTGACATCAAATTTACCTTTCCTATATTCCTTTAAGATATGAGATTTCCTACCAAATACTTTCAACTTACATTAAGTTTGTAGCCATGCCATAGTTCATAAGGTGTTTGATTTGATTCTTTCTTCAACTATAATTTTTTCAAGGTATGCATTATAGTATTGATTGCTTCCTTCCAATATTTTATTGCAACATTTTTTCTATCATCAAGGTTCATGCACAATCTAAGATTGATCTATTCCTTCTTTCAGCTATACCATCCTAGTGTGGTGTACCAGTGGCTAATACTTGTCTCTTGATTACTCTTTTGATGTAAAATTCATTGAAATCATTGGAAATGAATTCACCACCTCTATCTAATCTCAAACACTTCATCTTCTTTCTACTTTCTTTCTCTACACTTGCTAAATACCACTTAAATTTTTGAAAATGTTCACATTTTTCTTTTAGATACATTATAGTCATTATTTTGGAATAATCATCAACAAATAAAATAAAATAAACTTATCTCCACTGTAGCTCTCTACTCAAATAGGTCTACAAAGGTCTATATGAACAACCTCCTAGACTTCTTCTGAGTGATAGTTCTTTCTTTTAAAACTAATCTTTCCAATCTTTCCAGTTTGACAATTTTTTCATAGACCCATATAAGGTTTCCTCAAACTAGGAATATCTCTTACTCTTTCCCTTCATCACCTTTGACATCAAATTTACCTTTCCTATATTCCTTCAAGATATAACATTTCCTACCGAATACTTTCAAGTAACTTACATTAGGTTTGTAGCCATGCCATATTTCATAAGGTGTTTGGTTTGAGTCTTTCTTCAATTGTAATATGTTCAAGGTATGCACTGTAGTATTGACTGCTTCTTTCTAGTATATGATTGCAACATTCTTTTCTATCATCAAGGTTCATGCACAATCCAAGATGGATCTATTCCTTCTTTCAACTATACCATCCTATTGTGGTGTACTAGTGGCCAATACTTGTCTCTTGATTCCTCTTTTGATGTAGAGTTCATTGAACTCATTGAAAATGAATTAACCACCTCTGTCTCATCTCAAACACTTCATATTCTTTCTAGTTTCTTTGTCTACTCTTGCGAAATACATTATAGTCATTATTTTGGAATAATCATGAACCAATAAAATAAAATAAACGTATCTCCACTATAGCTCTCTACTCAAATAGGTCCACAAAAGTCTATATAAACAACCTCCCAGACTTCTTCTAAATGATAGTTCTTTCTTTTGAAACTAGTCTTTCCCATCTTTCCAATTTGATAATTTTTTCATAGATCCATATCAAGTTTCCTCAAATGAGGAATACATCTTACTCTTTTCTTCTTGTTTATCTTGATTAGATTATCAAATTTCACATGACATAACCTTTTATGCCACAACCATCTTTCTTCTACTTGAGCTATAAAACATGAACTTTCACTGAGATCTAGGTAGAATAGGTTACCTTTTGTTTGTTTGCCAGACCCAACCAGATTTCCTTTTCCATCTAGTAGCTTGTTCTTCCCATTCATGAATTCTACCTTGAAGCCAAATTTATTCAATTGTACTACACTTAGCAGATTATGCTTTAGTCCTTCACTCCAATAAGCATTATCACATCTAACTTCATTGGTTAGTGGGATACAACCTTTCCTTTTATGCAACAAGGTTCATTGTTTCCAAATCTTGCACTATCACCATCACAATGTTCTATGTGTTCAAACTTTGTTTTGTTACTAGTCATATGATGTGAGTAGCCACAATCAATAATCCATGAATCATTCTTACTAACATAAAAGATAAGTGCCATTTTATATCCTTCATCATCATATTCATCTTTTACAACAATATATACCATTTCATCATCTTCACTACTATCTAAATATTTAGCCATAAAATAAGATTGCTTACCTTTGTCCTTGTAGTCTTTGAAATTCTTGAAATCCTTCTTGCCTTTGTATTGGTTGTGCTTCTTTTCATCTCTGTCTTCTTTGTTTGGGCACCTTGTAGCAATGTGTCCAACTTCTTTATAAGAGAAATAGATTAAAGGGATTTTACCTTTATACTTTCCTTTGGCTTTGGGATACCTTCTTGCAAGAAATGCTTCAACGGCTTCAAGATCATTGTCAAAACTATCTTCCTCTTCACTTTCAAATTTTTTTCTTTTAGATATTTTAGCTTTCTTCTTGAGTGATACCTTGGCTTCAAATGTAGACTCAATATTTCTAGAACTAGGAGTATAATTATCATATTTATTGAGTTCAAATGTTGTCAATCTTCCCACTAAAGCATCTAGACTTATCTTATTATTTGGATCACATCTCATCTCTTGAATAGTAGACACTATAATTACATAAATAGGAAGAAGGGTTCTAAGTATCTTGCTTACAACTATTTTGTCATCAATGTATCCTCTACTCACACTTGCCTTAATTTTCTCAACATATTTTGTAATATTTTTATCCTCTCTCATCTTCATTTGATCAAACTAGCCTCTCAGGCTTTCTACCTTGGCTCTTTTTATGTTGTCATCGCCTCCATACATATCTTTCAGTTTCATCCACATTTCATGAGTAGTAGTGCAACATTTGACCTCATCAAATTTGGAGAAGTTAAGAGCTAATGCTATGTCAATCATCATGATATTATATTTTTTCTTTTTAGCAATTTCTTCCACAGTCATTGTACTAGTAGGAGCTTTGTAACCAGTGTTTAAATATTTCAAACCTAAATCATTGATGGTTGCTAGATGAAACTTCATAAGGTCTTTTCATGCTACAAAGTTGTCTCTGTTCAACTTGGGAATCTCTCTCTTGTAAGACATCTTGATCTTTAGCTTAGGTCCTTGAAACCTTCTTTACAAGCACCAAAAGCTCTAATACCAATTGTTAAAAATATAAGAGGAATAACTAAGAGGGAATGTCTAAATTAATTAGCACAAAAATAAATCCAAAATCCCTTATATTTTTATTCAAATCTAAACATAAACTCTAATTAAACTATATTATGTTGTTACTCTACAAACACATAGGTACTTGGTTAACACTAGAAAATACTACAACTTAGCAAGAATTGATAATCAACTTTAACTTGGCAACAACTAAATTAATTGATCTTAATGTGATTAACCTTAAATTTATCTTAGTTGCATACACATAAAAGAAATAGCATGAACATAAGTGACAACAAGATTTAACATGGAAACCCAATTTGGGAAAAACTACCAATTGCAACTAATTACTATTTTTCACTCTTCTAAAGTGAGCCCTAGTAGGAGCCAACCCTGTTAAAGATTACAAAACACACTATTATGTGTGACCCGATTAGAGGATTTGATCACCCTATTAGGAGTGGCCTTGTTAGAAGTCTTTAGACACTTCAATTTAGAAATGCCACCTTGTTAGAGGATTTACAAATAGCTATTAAGCTAACTCTATTAAGAGATTTAAATCAATACTACACTGGTTAGAGAGTAATAATGAAATGATCTTATTTATGATGAAACTAAATTTTTTGAGTATAGGTCTCAATTCTGGCTTGTATACTTAATCCTTTTTTGTTGAATGAATCTTTGTAGCTCAATAAAGATATTCTTCTTATCCTTCTAATTTGCTTCCTCTAAGAATTTTTTAATCTTTTGTTATGTTCCACACATTCAATTCTCAACTTGACCTTATATTTATATCTTACACATTGTCAAGTCAGGTTGAATACAACTTAGAATACTTAATATTCATCTCCTTAGTTGGCTAGAACTAACAAAAAAAATTAACTAAACTCAATATGCCAAAACAAGAAAATCCTTTGTTAGCTAACCCTACTTGGTACACACTAACTTAGAAATGATTTTCTATGTTAACCAAGTGAAATCATTTAACACTACATATCTAGAGAGTTCCTTTGGTACAAGTGATTTTGGTTTAAAATGGTTCCACTCAACATTTCCTTCATTAACTAAGTGAGCTCAATTATTACTCAACTTCTGTGAACTTTCCTTTGAAGCCTAAGTGAACTTGGTGTTGTCCTCTAAAATTGAAAAACTTTGGAATTCTTGATAGACACAAGAAACTATCTTCATTTCCCTAGTAAGCACAGCATACACTTAGTGGCAATTATATGGAATTTTGTATAACACCAAAGATAATACATATTTAACCAATTGTTTTCAATAGATGTGACATTCATATGCAGGATCATAGCATTTAAAATGTTTACTAGTTCTAGATAGGATGACATTGTAGTAGGTTTTATACATGTGGCCTATAAGATGTGTGTGGAAAAAGTAAAGTAAACATGTGTGAAATCCTAAGAGTGTGGTTAATTAAGAATTTAGAAAGGATTAAGTAAAGAATAGTTAATTCAGATTTAAATCATTGATTACTTACATGTTTTTCCATTTGATTATGAGATTTCCTTTCCTATCTATGATTGAATTTCTTAATAATGATATGTGCACAATTGAAAAGATAACTAATTTTTATAGAAAATATCTAGTTGATAGGATTGAGAGTAGTGTTGGTCTCATTGTGAAGACCTTCCAATTAGAAATGAAATAGAGATACAAAATCCCACCTTTAGTTGTGAAGAAATTCAAAGATGGCATATGCTTTATGGTTAATATTGATTTTACTTGCATAGATCCAATTGAACCAAGAATGATATATGTTGAACCACTTGGTTATGAGGTTACTAAGTAGAAAGTTGAAGGATATGTGGAAGTAACTCTAAAGTCAACAAGAGATGAAGAGCTCAATAGGTTTGGAGCCTATGAATAAATTATGCAAGTAACTACTCAAGGTCAACTTGAAAGATATACAAAGAAGTAGGTAGAGGCCACCATGAGGAATATCATAGAGAAAGAAAAAATAACCCCAAAAGAAGTAGCAACACTAAGACAAACAATTATTGGAATGAAGCAAAGTGGTCAAGAAGGAATCATGTATGTGTCACCACTATAAGCAATAAGCCCATCAAAAGGTATAATTGTTGCAAAATCTCAAGAAAAAACATCAAAATATCCTATACCATAGTTTCCTAGGTATAAGTTGTTGTTGTAAAGCTAGTGTAAAAGGACAAAGGTGAAGAGGAAGTAAGTATAAAAAGAGTCTAGATAGATACTCCTACCAGCACTAGGAGGTCAGCAAGGTTGATAGAGGTAAATAAATAACAAGATAAGTCACTTCCCAAGAAGAGAACCAAGCATATGTCTAGTTGACTAAGAAAAAGAAGAAAAACATTGTAGATAGTTGAATCAAATGAGGTAGATGAAGAGGAATCAAAGGAAATAGGGGACAAACTAGGGGAGAAAGTAGAGATAAAAGTGAAGAAACCTTTTGGAAGAAAACTTTGGAAACCAAAGGTTGAAACCCTTAATGTTGCAATTATAAATGTCAATAACTTTGTATAGTTAAACAAGTTTTATGATTATTTTAATAACATGGAAAGATTCCAATTGGAGAATCATGTAGTTAGGCATATGATACTAATAACTATGATATTTGAAGACATTCAAAAGGGCATACCAAAATATTTGTACAATAGATTGATTAATAGGAGAAGAAGAGTAAAAGATGAAGACAAAAGAACTAGAGAAAACCTAATCAAATGTATTTTTGAAGTTAATACTGATGATGATGTGGATATGATAATGAAGGGTATTGAGCCCTTGCTAAGAAACAAAAGGAGATAAATTATGTTAATGGGTGGTAATTATGAAAAGGTAAAAAAGGAGACAAAGAAAGCAATCATAAAATTTATGACTTCTATACCCGATGTTGTTAGACAAGCAAAGTTTTAGGGGGAACAATCCTTATGAAAGAAAATAAGACATTACAAGTTGAGACTGAAACAATACCTGAGAAGTCTATGATGACTATACTAGTAGTCATGTCAGTGGCAAAGATTGGGAAGGACACAATAATGATAGAGGAAACTCTGCAAATCACTAGTGCAACTGACATAATGCAAATTAATAGCACTAATGTCACATTTGATATAGTAGAATATCCATTTAAGGACTTTGAAACAAATGTTGACAATTTGGTGAGCTATACCAACTCTAAAAATGAGAAAGAAAAATAATGAAGATGAGATGAAAAAGAGGAGAGAAGAACAACAAATGAAGAAGGAGAAAGAAAGAAAGAAAGAAAGAAAGAAGAAGAAGAAGAAGACAAGAAGAGAAAATTGGTTGAAAAGGAGAAAAGGGAATAGGAAGAAGAAAAGAAAAAATAAGAGGAAGAAGAAAATAAGAGGAAAGAAGAAGAAAAAAGGAATATACTTGAGAATGTAGCCAAGAGAAATTGGTAGATAGTAATGCAAGAGTTCTCATTCTTACCTCAACTCAAGCATATAGAGACTGAGTTTGACAAATTAGAACTATAGCATGAAGAAGATGTCATATCAAAGACTCCTAAGAAAGATAAGACACCTTTAGAATCAGCTTTGAATAATTTATTTGGAGATGATTATGATCAACTAGGCCTGATACCATCTTTGAGCATGTTATTTGAGAAAAATATGAAAGTAAAGATTTTTGGAAAGAACCTTGGGAGAAGTATCTGAAAAGCTACAAGAAGTTGTTTATGTTAGGATAATAGATATTGATCCCCAAAAGAGAGAAGTTGAGCTAATAAGTGATTTTGATAGTGAACTCACTCAGCTAGTAGAGATAGTAGCAAATCAAGCATAGATAAAGCATGATGTAGAACTATTTAATACTATGTGTACAAATGTGAGGAATGATTTGCAAACACTTGATGCTTGCATCAAAGAGCTAAGGAGATGTCTTGGGGAAGGAAATAAATTGTATGGATAGTGTACTTTTTCTTATAATCACACTAAATGATGAATTCATTGCTAAGCTGAATGAACTACAAGTTTTGAAAATAAAATTGTAGTAACCAGACACCAAAATTGAAGATGTTGAGGTAGAAATTACACAAGTTCATGATGATATTAGAATAATTGAATTAAGGATAGAGAGAGTAATAAAGAGGTTCTCTTTGCTAAGAGAGCACTTGACTCTAAAGATTAGCAATGTGCAAAAGCAGCTTGAATAATGTCTTGTAGCTAGGACATCATATGATAAATTTGTGTATACATATTTTAACGTAGTAGAGGTGGCATCTTATGGCCTTTGTGGATTGCTTGGTATATCAAAGGAAATCAAGGACACTTGGAACAAATAATTTGAGATCTTGAAAACAAGCTTTATAGATTGTGTATCAAGAGTTTTAGACTTGGCTTGAAGTAAAGGTAATACAATTTTGATATGTACATTAATTTTTGCACCTTTTCCATTGATGTCAAAGGGGGAGAGAGATAAGGAGATTTGTATAGATGTTTGTATATAGAAGGATAAATAAAATGCGAGATAAGACAAATATATTGTATAGATATGTATGAAAGGGAGATTATTTAAAGGAGGATTAATATAATGTAACTAGGAGAGATGGTTAAAATGTACTGATCCACAATTTTGAAATTTTGTAAATTTTGTTAAGGCCAAGTTTTGTGAAGTTTTGAAGTTAAAAATTTAGGACCTAGTCAAATTTCCCATATGTTTCCATCAATGCCAAGGGGGGAGATTGTCATAAATTTGGCTAAGGTAGACATTGGATTTTGTCATTTATTGATGCAGGAGCATCCCATACTCATCCGGGGCACATTGGAGATTCAAGGACATATAGAGGTCTTGGAGCATCTCATGATATCAATTGGTCTATTTTACAACCCATCATGGTTTTTGAAAGAACAAAAGGTTATAGTTTTGTATGATGTATGGGCTGATTCCAATGTTGAAGAGTTGTAATTGATCCTTGGAATGGGATCTAGTGGTTGTTTAAGGTAGAGAAGTCATTAGTTAGGGTCTAGTAGTATTTCATAACAACCCCAAGTCATTGCATACGTTAAAATAGTCAATAAGTCCCTTTAGACATAGTTTCATGCTTTAAAAAATTCAAATTTTGCATAAGAGCCATTTTGGAGGGAAACCTTCGAATTTGAATTTTATAAAGGGATAGGTAGTGAAACGAATTGGAGTTAGTTAAGGAGGTTGAGAACTATCTCCTGAACATATATATATATATGTGTTGGTACGGCCTGTACCTTAAGATAGTACGGACTGTTATAGAATTTGCAATAAAAGTGCTTCATTTCAAGAGCAATTTGAAGAATCCTTTGTTTTGTAAGCATTCTTTGATATTGGAATGAATGTTAATATCATTTTAGATATGTATTGAGGTGATTCATAGGGTTTTGCACTCAGATTTGAAGATTTGGTCATCAAAATTCCGTACTGTTGGCTGTAACAGTCATATTTTAGGCATTTTTGACAGTTTTCTTTGATTAATCATGGTATTTCCATGAAATTTTTACTGTTTCTTCATGTAATACCATCCATTTAACATGTATTATGATTACTAACCTTGTATTGAGCATTTAACCAGTGATTGGTGGCCACCAAAGCAATTAAGGTGTGAAAAAAAGAGGAAAATCCAAAGGGACAAGTATAGCAGCAGAGAATCTACCTTAAGGAGGTAGGGTTTTTACATTTTTTGGAGTTAGGGCATGCCATAAATATGGTGTTCCATCTTTGAGCAGATTCTAGAAGTGATTGGAAGTGGGAGAACCATAAAGCCCTTGTTTTATGTCATTTAATGAGAGGGTTTGTTGGAAAGCGTGCTTGGAAAGGTCAACTTGAAAGAAAGATTGAGGAATCCTTAGTTTGACATCAAAATACCATACTGTAGAAAGGTTGAGAGTTAGGGGACAAGTTTGAAGGGTACTTGCTTTGTAAAAGTGGCTTAAAAGGCCTAATTTTGAGACAAAACTGTCCTATTCCGTACAATCTTTCCAAAATAGTGATATCTGATTTTTTAATATGTTATAAAAATCTGAAAAGGGTATCTAAAAATCATATTTTTTCTGCTTGGTGTTTTGTAAAGTTTGGAAGAAAATTCAAGAAAATAGGATCTGCTGATCCGAAGAAGAGAGTAGCCTAGTCAAGAGGGGTAACTTGGGTTTGTGCATGAACTTGGTTTTGGGATTGTAAAACCTATTTATACATGTCATTTTGAGTCTGTTGAAACACTTTGTGGGGTTCAAAGAGATAGTTGAGGGTCTATTCCATATTTGTGGTATTTGCCCTTTAAGGTGTCTTAGAACCTAATAGGAACCTTGGGAGTTTGAATCAGTTTTGTGGGAATCCATCACCTTTTGCATGCCACTCTGCATCATTTATGGTGACATATCTTTAGTATGAAGAAGGTGAACCTTGAGGAATGCATTATGTTATCAAGCATAACAAATGGAGTTTTGATCAGAACAACTCACAAAATTCATGTTGGCATGTGTGCACTTAAGGAAAGATAGTATAGAGGATGATGAGTCTACAAGAAAGTTTGTAGGTTAGTATAAATAGTACAGCAAGAGTTATGGATACTTTACCATTTATGATAGTATATAGGCAGAATCGATCATGACAAAGGATTGGATATTTTGGGTTAAGGAATTATTTTGTTTAAAAAATAATCACTTAACTAATTGGGGATGACATCCTCAATGATAACCCTAATTTAGTGAAAGATAATAATGTATTTTGTAAATTGTGTAAATGCACAAAGGTCGATTGGGAAATAATATTGTAATTGTAAAGGTATAAAGGAAAGATTGAGAATGTGAAGTTTTGTGAAGTAATGTATGTGATATGTGATATGTGCATTCTAATGTATGATCAGAGGAATTTGAACTAAGATAAAGTTTTGTATTGAGCAAAAAAGGTAATATCAGATATTGAAGATATCAACAGTAGTGTAAAAGAGGTTTTTGTATCTATATCTTTGTATAAAGAAACTACATTGTATATAGGATGTTTGGGCAATGGTATCATCTTGAATAAATTTTTTATTTGTATATAAAAACTCCCAATAGGTTTAAGACTTCTAACAAGTCCTAAGTTCTCTTACAAGGATTGAGATACTATATAGATGTAATAGACTCCTAACAGGGTTAATATCTTTAACTAGATACTTTTGATTAATGGATCATTTTATGGGTACCATCCCCACTAAGGTTTCCCTTGGTTAGGTGATGGGGAGCTTCTTCACTTTAGATTTTTATTGCTCTACCAAGGCTACTCCTAGCATACTTATCGTTACTATTCCAAACCCTAACCTAGAGGACTCCTTCCCAATCCCCTTTCACCAAGAAATTCACCCAACAATTCAACTTTCCATCCTCTATCTTTAGTTCACCAACTTTGCACTATTTGTCGTAGTGTTCCAAGATTCCACCAAGTGCAGCTAAAAGGAAAAAATCAAGTTTGAACCATCATTATGAGGTTCTTTCCACATTTCCTACCATTTTGCATCATTATTTTGAGTTTCACACACCCACAACTCCAAATTGACCTATTTATCATTATAGCCTAAGAGCCCTTATTAACACTCCTAGAAACAAGAAACAAGCTATAACTCCCAAAAATTATTAGCAAGTCAACTTGGTGTCTTCATGACTATGATTCCTAATGACCTAAACTTGAATTTATTTTAGGTCTTAGGCTCCTGTGATGATCGTACAGTATGGCTTTAGAAAATCCTTGTTTTAAGGGTTTCAAAGGCAATGTCAATGGATCTTTCACCAATGGTTTCAAAATCCACTTCCATATTTTTTCTCTAAGTTATTAACCCATAAAATCCTACTCTTTCAATTCCTAAGCAATATTTCCATGTGCGAATCCATTGTTCTCACCAAAACTTCAATTCAAGCTTTCATTGCACCTTGCCAAGCCTTCACTACTTGCCTAGTGCTTGCTTGAAAAATTAACTACCTAATTTGCACAAACCCAAAAATCATTATTTACATAGTGTATAGGGGATATTTCTTTATTTCCAATAGCCATGGTGTTTTGACTAAGGAAGTTCAAACCATAGTCATTTTAATGCTGGTGATTCAATATTGGACAACAAGAACACAAAACCTAATTAATTTTCTAAACCTTTTAAAATGAATGTTCTAAATCAAAAAAACTATGTACAGATCCAACACATGATCCAAATACACTACTCCATCAAAAATAGTAATCTAATCAATACAAAATCTTATTCAATCCTTCAAATCACATTTTATGTCAACTAGAACTATCCTTCTTACATATGTTGTATGTACAATGATATTTCCAACTCCTGAAAATGAGTTGGAAGGTGTCCTTACAGACTCCCCTAACCATATGACCCTTTTTTTTGACCCCTAACTACCCATGTTTCCTTTTTTCCAAAACTGTGCAAAAAGTTGCTATACAATTTTGCAAAAATTACAAAGTTGTCAATGAGCAACTTTTTGACAACTTTTGCAATTTTGCAAGTTGAGCCTTCAAAATTGACCATTTTGTTTTCAACATTCCTAGAATGAAATTAAATAACCTAAGGACCATTCTTGAACACATCTAGCCCATTTTTAGAGCTTTTCAATATTTTTTCCTTATTGAGCAATTTTTAAGCAAGTTTTCCTATCAGGACCTAATTAATAAAATTTGACTCACATTTCAAATCCTACCTATCCAAACCTCATAAACTTACCTTGGGACTTTATTCCTATTCCTTATTTCCTCAATGTTTAGTTAAACCATTTACAAACCAAAAATGAGTTAGGGTTTCACTTTTACCCCTAGGTGCTCCTAGACCATTCTCCCCTACAAGAAGAAGTCTAAGGTATTGCTGGAGAGAGGAATTCCTTGTTGATGCCAAGCTTCTTGAAATCACTCTTAGCAATCCAAGTGGCCTTAACTTTAGGTTTATCCAACCACTTCACTAGTTTTTCTTATAAACCTTGTTCCTTGTGCTCTCTTTCATTCTAGAATTCAAAATCCTCTCCACCTGTGGTTGCTCCCTTTTAGGTACTTGCAAATTTGAGATATATTCCTTGCTTAACTCTTCCTATTGGTCTACTTCATCCACCTTATGACCTTTATAAGTCATTATTTCTTTGACATTGAAGATGGGAGAGATAGCCATGTCCTTGGGTAAGTCTACTTTGTAGGCATTGAGTCCATACTTCTCAAGCACTTGCATGGCCCAATCCTCTTCATCTACAACTTACTTGGGATGCACTTTTTCAACCTAGATTTTTTCAAATAAACCATCACCAAGTCTCCCACTTGAAACTGAAACTCTCTTCTCCCCTCATCCCTCTTCTCCTTCAATTTTTGATTTGCCTCCATCAAGGTCTGCTTAACCTGGTCATGCACTTCTATCATGGATTGAACAATGTCATTAGCATGCCCGCTAATATTGGCATGGCCTAGTAAGTCTCTTAGCTCCATGATGCCCCTTGGATGAGTTTGATACACTGTTTGAAAAGGGCTTAACCCTTTTTTTTTTTTCTTACTACCATTGTAGGAAAATTTAGCTTGAGGGATGACTTGCTCCCAAATTTTTCCATACTCCTTGGTAAGGCACCTTATTAGGTTTCCTAGAACCCTGTTGATGACCTATTTCTACCAATCAATTTTGGGATGGCAGGAAGAAGTATGAGCTATATTAGTTCCAAGCCTATTCCATAGGGTCTTCCAAAACTGCCCCCATAAATTTGGCATCTTTGTCAGCAACTATGCTTCTTGCTAAGCCATGTATCCTAACCACCTTCTTGAAGAATAGGTTGGAAATATGGCTTGCATCATGTGTTGTCTTACATGGGATGAAATGTCTCATCTTTTTCAACCTATCTACCACCACAAACACATTATCTAACCCTATCCTAGTCCTTGATAATACCACTATGAAATCCATGTTGATGCATTCCCAAGCACTATTAGGAATGGGTAGAGGTTGGTAGAGTCTTGCATTCAATGAAGTTCCCTTTTCCTTGTGACATATTACACACTGCTCCGCATACCTCCTTACATCCCTTTTCATCTTTGGCTAGAAATAGAGCCTCTCCACAAGGTCTAATGTCTTGTTAAGGCCAAAGTTCCCACTGATGCTTCCATTGTACTTCTCTTGTATGATATTTTCTCTCCTAGTTGCCCTTGGGATGCACAATTGTTGACCTTTGAACAATATCCCATATTTCAAGGTGTATTTAGTAAAGTCACTATGAAAATGATTATCAAATTTAGTACATACGTTGTAGACCTCTATTAAATCATTTTCCTCCTCATATAGGTCTTTGAATCCATCCAATCCTATGCTCTACAACTTGACCTCTTATACTATCAACAACCTCTTGCTCAAAGAATCTACCACCTTGTTATTTGTCCCCTTTTGTGCTTAATGTTAAAAGTGTAGGACTATAAGAACTCCATCCATTTGATGTGTCTCAAACTTAGCTTCTCCTATGAGTTGATAAAGCTTATGGATTGGTTATCTATGAAGACAAGAAACTCCTTAGGCAATATATAATGCTTCCACTTCTTGAGGGCTTGGGCAAGTGCAAGAGCTCTAGATCATACGTTGAAGAACTTGTCTTGGCTTCATTAAGCCTCTCATTGAAAAAGGCTACTTGCTTGCTCTCTTGGCTTAAAAGCACCCCAATTACTATGTTACTAGCATCATATTTCACCACAAATGGATTCTAAAAACTAGGAAAAACCAATATTGGTTGTGTTGCCACTTTTTTCTTCAATCTCTAAAAAATATCATATGCTACCTTGGTCCATGTGAACTTGGTCTTCCTGGCTCCTTTAATGGTGTCATTCATGGGTGCACAAATCTCACTAAATCTCCTCAAAAATTTCCTATAGAGCTATGCTAGGTCATGGAAACTTCTGAACTCAATGGTAGATTTAGGAGTAGGACAACTCAAGATTGCCTCCACCTTGTCTTTTTCCATCTTCAAATTCCCTTGGGATACTAGAAAACCCAAATAAACTATCTCCTCCTTCATGAACTCACTCTTCTCAAGGTTCACTATCAACTTTTCTTCTTGAAGTTTCTTCAACACCATTTATAGGTTCTTCATATGCTCCTCCTTTGTCTTGCTGAAGATGAGGATGTCATCTAGGTACACAAACACAAACACTCATATGTAATCTTTCAAGAACTCATTTATGACTCTCATGAAGGTACTTGGTGCATTGGTAAGGAAAAATACCATTACCAACCATTCATAAAGACCCTCAGTAGTCTTAAATGTAGACTTCCATGCATGACCCTCATTCATCCTAATCTAATAATATCCACTTTTGATATCAATTTTGGAAAAGTACCTAGCCCGACCTAGATAGTCCATTAGATCCTCTATCCTAAGAATAGGAAATCTATACCTTATTGTGATTTATTGATTTCTCTAGAATCAGTGCACATTCTCTACTTACCTCCCTTTTTAGGTGCTCATACAACTGGTATGGCACATGGGCTGATGCTCTTTTTAATCAACCCCTAATCAAGTAACTCTTAGACTTGTCTTGTAATCTCCTTGTTCTTCTCTTGAGTCATCTTGTATGCAACTTTTTTGGGAAATGATGCTTGTGGAATGAAATTAATTTGATGACTTATGGCTCTCTTAGGAGGTAATGTTGGTGGTGCTCAATCACAAATTATATCTTTGAAGTAATTCAATAAGTTTTGTACCTTTAGAGGTATAGGTTCTTGTGAAGATGACTTCTCCTCCTTGGGCTTCACCATGATGGAATACCCTAATCCTTCACCTTCCTTCAATTCCTTGAGGAATTTTTTCCCACTAATCAACAATTTCTTGGTAGTAGCCTTCTCCACCTTTTCTTTCTCCACTATGGATTGTATCCTATAGGTGACCCCATCCTTCTTGAAATAATACTTGTTTTCCTTCCCATGATGCACTGCCTTCCTATCATACTATCAAGGCCTCCCTCAGAGTAGATGGAAAGCATCCATGGGAAGCACATCACATAGGATCTTTTCTTGGTATTTACTAATAGTGATGTATGTCAACACTTGTTCATTCACTAGGATGTTATGCCCCTTGTTCAACCGAGTCACCCTATAAGGACACACATGTGGAATTTTTGTTAGTCCAATATTTGAACTACTTCCCCTACTAGTACATTGTCAGTAGACCCTAAGTCTATAATCACTTTGAAAACCTCAACTAATATATTGCAAGTAGTTCTAAATAGTGCTCTTCTTTTCTTGGGTTCCTACTTTCCTAGTTCCTTAACCAAGACTCTCCTTAACATGATATTTTCACCCTTCTCTATGTCAAGTTCCACTTCACCTACATTCTAATTATCTTCCTCTTAGATATATGTAATCTTCTTCTCTCCATAGGGTGATGATGTCTTGTTTGGACATATGTAAGAAAGGTGTCCCAACTTGCCACAATTGTAACACTTCATATTACTGAAGTGTGAGCCTCTTTTGTTATTCTCATATCTGCCTTAGCTGCCATTGTTGGATCATCTTCCTTTGCTAGAGCTTCCCCTTTGACTAGTCTCACTAGCCTATTCATTCCACTTGGAATCCCCATAGCATCTCTGCTCATTATTCCTTCCACTAGAGCCTCCTTTGAAGTCTTTACCTCCACCTCTATTTTTGGAACTTGAGTCCCCTTTCTTCCTCAACTTGTCTTCCACTTTCCTAGCCATTTGAAAATAGCTCTACAATTTGATGATACTAAATAAACTCAACTCATCCTAAATATACCACTTAAGGTCATTTAGATACCTTACCAACTTTATTCTCTCTGCCTCTTGTACCCTTGACCTTAGAGTCAACTTCTGAAACTCCTTTGTATGGGTAGCTGCTTAAAGATCCTTTTGCTTGAGATTCTACCTCTTCTTGTGAATCTGAATCTCATAGTCTTCTAGAAAATAGGTTTCTTTAGCTTTGCTACCATAGCCTTCCAATTATCTATAGGTTTTTTTTCCATTCGCTCTCTCTTTCTTCTTGCACAAACTTTTGTCAAGTCAATGCTTGTCCCTTCAATCTTGATTTTGCAAATATCACCTTTTGAGCCTCTGTTGTCCCTTCACATTAAAATTAATTCTCAATGCTCTCAATCCATTCTAGGACCACCTTTGCATCCATCTTTCCATGAAATAGTGGGATATTTTCTAGCCTTTTTCCTCCAAATGCCTTGAGGGCTTTGAGGAATGGTTCTTGTTCACCAAGTGGAGGGTTTGGTTCAAGTATCTCATCCTCCAAACTCACCTTCTCTTTACACCTACTAAAGTCCTCATATTTCTTAGCTTGGGTTGCATCTTTCATCTCTTCTATATCCTCATCAAGAAGCATGCTCTTCTCTTCCATGAGCTTCTTTTGCTCATCTACCTCCTTTGCAAACTCTGCATTTGTAACTATCTTTGAAGATCCACTTGGCTTAGTGGAATACAACATACCACCACAAGCCACAATCTTATGTCTCTGATACCACTAGGGTTTCCCTAGTTAATAAAATATGGTGTTATGAGTTCACTTATTGCATGGTTATGTTTATTGTTCAGCATAATTAGTTTGCTTTTCATATGCAAGTTATAAGGTTTTTAATAATATCTAGTTTTGGGCTAAAGTTTATGAAATACTAATTTTACCACCCCCCACCCCCCACCCCCCCCATCAATATTTCCTATTTCTAACATGAAGGCACATGTTGAGTTATAGAGAACTTTTTGATGAAGACAAAGAGTCAAAGAAAATTATTGTTGACAATGCATACATTTGTTTATCTTATGTAATGTGTTTCCCTTAATGCCAAAGGGGGAGATTGTTAGCCTGAACTAATAATATATTTGGTAATTCTATGAATGTATGTAAAAGAGTCATATCATTTTTTATGTTATCATTGATGTCAAACTCTTATTTGGCTAGACATTATGATAACTCACTAGAGTGTTATATCAATTTGATTGATAAAGAGGATTTGATTAATAAAAAGGATATGAAGAAAGTATGTTGAAGACAGAGTGGATAAGTATGGTATATAATAGGAACTTGAATGAGTTGGAAAGTGATAATGTAATGATATTTTGATTATTTTATAATCATGTAATATTTTAATGTATTGAGTTACACAAGCTTAACTAGGTGACAATGTTAAAGAAGGAGGACAGTATTCGCCAAGTGACTACAATGTTCACCAAGAAAGTGGAAAAGTAAGAAGGAAATTCACTATTGCCCAAGTGAGTCTATTATTAATTGATTTCTATACTACTTGAGTGTAATTTTATTCATTGAGTAATAGTTGGAAGAATAAGTTAAAAGAAATTGAATCTAACATGGACTTTTGATGCAACAATGGAATGTTTGAGGTGTTCAAAGGTGAGAGTCAAAGTGTGTTGCAAGATTAACAAATTGGAAAATTTAATAAGGATCCAATGATGGAGATTGATGAAAGATAAATATGTGTATGAATCTCTATGAAAAGTTATATTTTCTATGTGGTTAAGTACATTGAATCTGAGATCGATGATTACAATTAAGAGGCAATAAATGGAAGAATCTACAAGTGAAGAGAATTCTTTAAGGAGATGTTCAAGACAATTTTTAGGCTATTGATTTGGTGATGTTGATTGAATAAAGAGGAGGAGTTCAAAGTGAAATCTATTGAAGAAGATGATGGAAGATAGTTTAACGAGGTGAACCTAGTAGAGTTTAAGAAGAAGAAAGAGAAGGTATGAATCAGCTAGTTGAGAGAAAAGAGTAAAGAAATCAAAGTGGAAGATCAAACAGAGATAAGAACTAAAAGGAGATTTGAACAAGAAAGGTAGTGTTATACCTAAACAAATAATTTTTCTATTGTTACTTTCTAATCATCGTAGCAAACAATCTCATAGACCAAGTGGACCTACCAAGTCTATGAAATCCTATATGGTAACATCAATTAGTGGTGTTTGTAAGTCCTTTAGAGAAGACCACTCTTTAGAAAAAATAAAGGAATGATAAGGTCTAAATAATTTTTTTATTAAAATCCTCTAACAAGGTCACATTAACAATGTGTTTTTAACCCTTAACAAGGTTGGCCCCAAATAGAGCTCACTTTAGAAGAGTGAGTATTTTTGGGTTGGTGGTCCTAGGTGGTTTTTCCCTTTACAGTGTTTTCATGTTATAATATTGGTGTCAAATTTGTTTATGTTTTTATGCTGCAAGTTATTTTATATGTTATCTTCATTTTAATACATATCAATAACAACTAATTTTGTGGTTAGTAATAACTAAGTTTTATTACTATCAATCAATTAAAATAAAAACAATTTTAAGAAAAGTGATTGAATGAGGTAATTGTGAAGTTGAATGAATACACTAAGTGAAAGTTTATGATGATTATGAATCTTTTTTGGCACTAAATTTATTCAAAGGGACTATGGATGACTGATTCACCCCTCCCCCCCAACTATCTAACAATTGGTACTAAAGCACAGTGCTTAGAGGAAGAATTTTATAGGAACTTGAGCTAAAGAAAAAAGATGTGTAAGAGAGAGGTGTGGAGACTAAACAAAGAGAATGTATCATCATGGAAGGACATAATGAAGCTAAATTTATCTAGAATTGGAGAAATGTCACAAATTGGTTGGAACATGAATATACTACCCCTACTGGTCCTCTAACTATGGAGAAAATGAATGAAAAAATAAATTAAAATAGCATGATGATTGAGATTGCATCTACACTCAATGATATCAAGTTTGATGATATCAAGGATTACACTACTACCAAAAAAATTTGGGATAAGCTAACACTTGCACATGGAGTGTAAGGAAACTTGGCAATAAAGAATATAATCGTTTCCACATAACCCATAATAGATCTGAAAATAAATACGGAATTAAAATCCACATGCAAGAGAATAGAAAAAATACCCATAAAATTGTGACACAAGATATACCCTGGGAAACCCTCATTGAAGGAAAAACCCAGCCTCCAAAAGCATCCATCATCATGTATTATTCAGCAAAAATACCATTGTCATACAACCATGGAAGCCTTCATGGCCATAGCCACAACCGAGCAAACTATGTGAACAAGCATGAATCCACACATCCCTTGCCATGCTTTCAACCTTCACAAATGCTCCCTTGGCTAACCTGTCAAGCCTTGTCCCACTCGACTCTTGCCTTTTGTCTTCTTCTTGTCACTCTCTCTCACACTACAACAACTACCCTTGTGGCTACTTATATAGTAGCAAGTCCCACAAAACCACTAAGTGGTATTACATAAACCATGTGCTAAAATCATGTGCTACCTAACCCACTGACCCCACATTTAATATTGGGCATTTAATTCTTTTTCCCAATATTAAATAATTACATGAAATATTTTTACAATGTTACAATACAACTCATCAAGAATATTCCATGGGAATCTTTACATGTTGCACGTCCATCTAGGTACAACATTACATAATAAAATAAAATAAAACAATATTATGCAATGTGTGCAACACCCATTATCTCAACATGGAGGAGATGAAAATGTAAGGAGATCCAAAGCTTAAAGTCTTAGAGGAAAGTATGATGACATGAAAATGAAAGGTGAGAATGTTTCTTAGTATGTAAATTGAATCAAAGAATTTGTGAGCACAATCAAAGTTTCTGGAGGAGTTATCAGTGATTCTAAAATTGTAATTACATTTCTCAAGTCTCTTCTACCTATTTATGCTATTAAAGTTTCTACTATTCAGAAGTGGGAGCTATTCCTAGTAATGTATTGACACTTGACAGTTTTGTTGGTCACTTGACTACATGTAAATTGAGAAATTATGAGAATAGTATGGTTACAATTGAAAATGTTTTTACATCTTCACTAACCATTGGAAATTCCAAGAAAGAGAATAAAATTAAAGGAGAAAGTGAATTTGAATATGAGAATGATTTTGATGAACTTGAAACGTTGTTTGCAAGAAGGTTGTCAAGAGGCAAAGTTAAATACAAAGGTAAATTGCCCCTCATTTGTTTCAAATGTAATAAGGTTTTCCACTTTTCTATCAAATGTCTTAATATAAGTAAGAGTGAAAAAAATGATAAGAAATATTAGTATACAAAGAATAGATATTGCAAAGACAAAGGAAAGAAGTCGTGATACATTGTTGAAGAAGAGAACACTAAGTCTAGTTCTGATGATCACAAGGGATTAATTGAGATAGTATCTATTGCAATCAAAGAAGATCCCAATGAAGAAAGGTATCAAAGTGAAACCTCCCTTATTTCACATATTAGAAATAATTATTCATGGATTATAGATAGTGGGTGCTTGATGGGTGTGCAAACTGCTTTTGTTTTTGTATATTCTTTATAACTTTTGCCTTGTCTTAAGCCTGTCTAAACCCCTGTTATGCCATTAATTATTGAGGAATTTAATGCATTTAATAAAGTCTTAAGGTTTGAAATATTTCTTGAAAAGAGTGGATGTTTAATGTATACATATTGATATATTGTGATCTATTCTACTATAGGAACTAAAGATACGAGAATATGGAGTCGGTCATTCAGCTGGAATAATAGTTTTTGAAGCTATCATTTTGTTACATTAAGTAAATAGTTTCGAATGGCTCTGTTTTGGCCATATGTTGTTTTAGCCAGACAGTTTTATAAATTTTTATGTATGGCCAGGGGCCAAAACAAACTATTATCCATGTTTAGGAAACAAGCCAACGGCCATTCTAGGTAGTTTTTAATATGGTTAAAGATTTTAGGCTATATAAGTGAATGTCAATTAAAAGACATATCATCGATAATCTATAAAAATACTCTATTCCAGACTACCTCTAAAATTTTAAGCACGGTATTCAAGTAGCAGTTGGTGTTTTATCTCTCACCTTGTGAACTAGAGGAGGGCCCCCTCTCAGGAAACTTGGTGAGATTCCAGTAGATTACTTTGTAAGTATTTCAGTAGTATTGATTGCATGTGTTTCTCTTAGTTTTGATTGTGTGCATTTATAATAAGGTTTCCATATATGTTTTCTAATCAAATTCACACAGAGCTTGCTAATTAATCATGAATTCAATTGTTTGATGGAATTATTGATTGCGACAGTCTTATAAAGGAAATGTTTGATGTTAATACATAAATCTGTTATATAATACTATTTGTTCTATTCTTCCTATTACTCCCATTCAGCCTTGGTACTCATAATATCATCTTCTGTATTCCCTTTACTGTATCCTTTCAGTCAATAAACCATAATATTTATCATACTCACAACTTTATGTCACCATTCACAATATCCCCTATCGCCCTTTATCAACTTCCTGCCGCATCTTGTATTTTAAACCAGCCCGTTGGAAACAACTTCCTGTCACAGTTTAAGTAGATTACACATTCATTGAGATTATTTTTTTAAAAGACTGTAATTGATTCTTAATAGTATTTGGGATTAATCAATGAAAGGAGTGTTAAAAGTATTTGTGATTAATTGTTTAAAGTGTGTTGATAATATTCATAGCATTCATAAAGACATTGTGGTTTGTTTCCAGGTGTGAACTTTAGATTAGAATCCATTTGCAAAATAGTCTTAGATGTGTGGTAACTTAGATAGTTCAATTTATCGACAAGTAATAATTGCATTCATAAACCTCTTGATTTATTATCCTCACGCCTTGAGAAAATAGCCGTGATATCTCTCATAAGTCTACAATTCTCGGATTGACATTCTTAGGGAAATTTTTTATTTGACTATATCCATATAAAGACCATCCAATTGAACCTTAGTTTTACCCAACAATGCTCACATCACATGACTAGTGATCTAAGTAAATTTGATAATTTTGAAGAAATTGATGATGGTGGAACTTTTAAGCTACATAATGATGTTTCATGCCCGGTAAAAGGGTAAATGATCAGTAATGTTGAATGATAAGATCAGATGTGATGATGCATA
Source organism: Cupressus sempervirens (assembly GCA_028749045.1). NCBI lineage: Eukaryota > Viridiplantae > Streptophyta > Pinopsida > Cupressales > Cupressaceae > Cupressus > Cupressus sempervirens. The sequence goes on along the minus strand of CM053785.1, from coordinate 927,589,738 downwards.
TTGGGTACAAGGACTAAATTATAATCTTTTGAGAGCTACATAGTTGAATAATTCAGGTCACAAGTTGGAACTTCATAACAAAAAAGTCAAGATCTTTGATGATGAAGGTAATTTGATTGGAATGGGAATGAAAACAAGAGGTAAATTATTATATATATTGATCCTACTATTGAGACATTATTATTTTCTAAAGTTGAAGATTTATGGTTATGGCATAAAAAGTTGTGTCATGCAACTTTTGAGAACATGATGAAGGTTGTTAGAAAGAAAATAGTAAGAGGCTTATTAAATCTATAAAAACCAAATAATTCTATGTGCAAAGAATTCAAACTTAGTAATATGACAAGGTATATTATTTCAAGTAAGACACACACTTCAAATGATATCCTAGAATTGGTGTATATTGGTCTATGTTGTCCAATTGGTGTTGAAAGTTACTATAGTGACAGATATTTCATATTATTTATTGATGACTATTCAAGAATGATGACTGTTATGTTTATGAAAGTGAAATCACATGCTTTTGATATGTTAAAATGGTATAAAGATGGAGTTGAAAAGGAAATCAAAAAATATTTGAAATGTTTAAGATTTGATAGAGGTGGTGAGTTTATGTCTATTGAATTCACTAGAATGGTATTAAGAGATAGTTGTCTGCACCAAGGACACCACAAAAAAATGGTATTTTTGAGAGAATAAATGGATCAATAATAGACTATGCAAATATATTGATGATTAAAAAGGATATTTCTCATATATTCTAGAGAGAAGAAATTCATACTATGGTTTATACTCTCAACCAAGTTCAATTGAAAAAAGGAACCAACAAGACACCCTGTGAAATTTTGTATGGTCATACACCAAATGTAAGTTATTTCAAGATCTTTAGAAGTAGGTGTTATATTCACAAGGATCCAAGGAATGGAAAATTTGATTTTAAAGGAGATGAAGGTATATTCCTTGGTTATTCATCTAAGACAAAAGATTATAAGTGTTTGAACAAACCTACTGACAAGATGATCAAAAGTGGAAATGTAAGATTTAATGAATTTGCATAGAAGAATGATGTGGAAAGAAAGAAGGACCCTGAAGATTACAACAAGTTTGTGTATGTGTTTGAAGAGACACCTATCACATTGCTTGAGTTATAATAGAGAAATATTGAGCATGTAATTTACAGAATGCTTTACTCAGGTATCAATTAGTACAACCTAAGTAGGAAGTTGAACCCCTACTAAGTGAAGAAATTGTTGGAAATCAAAGAACTAAACCTCTATTAGCCAAATATGTGAGAAAGAATCATTCTCCTGAATAGATCACTGGAGACAAAAGTGTTGGAGTATAGACTAGAAGCAATATAAGACATAGAACCTATTTTATTTTTTATTTTGAACCAAGAACAATTAAGTTTGCATTGGATAATAAAGATTGGATAAATTCTATGAATGAAGAGATTGAACAGATTGAGAAGAATGACATGTGGACATTAGTACCGAGACCTACTGAAAAGAATGTAATAGTAACCAAATGGATTTTCAAGAACAAGCTAAATGATAATGGAGAAGTGGTCAAAAATAAGGCAAGACTAGTTTGCAAAGGTTATGCACAAGAAGAAGAAATAAATTATGGAGAGACTTTTGCAATTGTGGCAATACTGGAAGGAGTAAGAGAACTATTGGCTTGTGCTACCTACAAGAAGTTTAAAGTATATCAAATGGATGTTAAATATACATTTTTTGATGGAATACTTGAAGAGGAGGTATATATTCAACAACCTAGATGATTCATTTAACTTGAAAAGAAAAACATGGTTCACAAGTTGAATAAGGAATTATATGGATTGAAACAAGCACTGAGACCATGGTATGAAAGAATACCTTCTCATTTGATTAAAATTAGATTTATAAGAACAAGTGAGAATAGTAATATATATTTGAAAAATGAATCTAATGATATGGTATTGATTGCTAAACTTTTTGTTGATGACATTAAACTTGGCGAAAATGACATGTTGTGTAAGACATTTTTTGATCAAATGATTACAAAATTTGAAATACCAATATTTTGTGAGGTCAATTTTTGTTTTGGATTACAAGTCTATCAAACAAGGAAACGAATATATGTGACTTAGTCTAAGTATGTGAAAGAAATCTTGAAGATATTTGGGATGGATGAGTCTAAGCCAATCAGTACACCTATGGTGACTGGAGTCAAATTATCAAAAGAAGACACTATTGGAGAGGTAAATTAGACACAATATAGATCTATGATTGGTAAGTTATAGTATGTTGTATGTAGTAGACCAAATGTTGCACATGCTGTTGGAATTTTTACAAGGATTTTATCTAATCCAAAGGAGACACACATGACTATCATGAAAAGGATATTCAGATGCTTAAAAGGAATTGAAGATTGTTTCTTATGTTACAAACAAGATGATGACTTCAATCTTAAAGTCTACATGGATGCTAATTAGGCTAGTAATATTGATCATAGAAAAATTCCAACCTAAGTTTTTGGACTTTAATCTTGATTTTCCCTTAATAAGGTGGCAAAAAAACTTTAGATTTGAGTACCCTTTTGGAAAATATTCAAGATTATGTGGGTCTTAAGTCTCTAAGATGTTCGTACACCAAAAAGAAACTTTTAAGCCTATTTAGCGGTTTCATAATAAGGATGATAGGTTTGACTAGGGCATGATATTTCCCTCTACAAAAATTATCATGAAACCTTTTCCTCTGGTAGATATTATCATTATTCAACCCTCCTCATTATAAAACACTTGGTTTGAAGTCTCCAATACATTCAAACCCCAAAAACTCTCTTCCAATACTGTGATCGCCTAACCAAGCATAGCAAACTTACCTAGGGAATCACTTTTAAAAGGCTTGCCATACTTTCTAGGGCCCCAAAACTTATATCTAGTATTTAAATTAGATCTGCTCCCATGTCCACAAAATCCATGAAGCAATCATGGTAGGAACTCATGGGAGAGACATGATTTCTCAAAAGGATAAAACTGGAACAACACACAGGATACTTAGAGATGAATTTCAAAACCTACTTAGATGAGCACCTAAAAACTTGAAACTTGAGTAAAAAAGTATTGCACTAACAAAAGAAACATAGACCCAACACTAGATTGAATGATTCAATCCATTTGTGCATATAAACAATTAGAACTCTAAAAATTGTTTAAAACTAAACTGTAAAAATGTGAATCCAATTGCACAAAATTGCTAAATACAACTCTAAACCCTTGGGATGTGTTTATTTCATGAGTTTATACCTTCCCAAAGAAGTTTCAATAAGTTTAAGTAACCACCAATCTATTCTTTTTTATTTTGTAACTTTTTTCCCAAGAAAGTTGTCAAACAACTTTCCAGAAAGTTGCATAACCTTGACAACTTTTTGCATCTTTGAGAAACTTTTCCCTCCTTCACTTGGGAACTTCCAAACCTACCTATTTTGACCCATAAATTATTTCTAGGCATAATTTAGCCTCTAGGGCATCATTTTACATGATTTAAGTCATTTTTTCGTGCGTGACAACTTTTGTATAATTGACATCTTTTGACATCTTCTCCCTTTCTAGCTTGCAAATGATGTTAGGATTTCAAATCCATGCCATAGGATGAAAACACATCATAGAGGACAAGATGGGTTAAAGCCACACTTCCCTCATACTTCCAAGGTTCTAACCCTATGCCTCCCTAACATAAGTTGCACTCACACACACAACAACAAAACCATCTACCTAGGACCCAAAAGATAACCTCTGACTTGGCTAGATTTGGTACATTCTAGAAATCCACATCACTAGAAACTAAAATGAGGGCTTTTCTAAGTGCCCCTACACTATACTCCCCCAAAAAAAAAAAATTTAATCCATCCTTGGATTGAGGAGGTTGGGATCAATGCCCAATCTTGCAATGTCTATGTCTTTAATCTAGGTAGCATTAGCATCACTCTTTCCTAGTCATTTGACAAGATGTTCCAAGTAGTCCTTGTTTCTAGTATTTTTATAGGCCCTAGAGTCCAGTATTATATCTACTTTTAGAGCTGGAGGAGGTATTAGGTGGAGGTATGCTACATCTTGGGTGACCTCTTGAAGGTTCTGATTAGTATCTTGGATAGGGCCTTTGTAGGAAACCAAATCTACCACATTGAAAATGGGGGATAGACCTAATTCTGCAAGTAGCTCAACCTTATATGCATTGTCCCCATATTTTCCAATATTTTGCAAGGACCTACCCTGCTCAATTGGAATTTTTTTTGCATCCCTTTTTGAAATCTTTGTTTTTTTAGATGCACCATCACAAGATCCCCTATCTGAAACTATAATTTCCTCTTTGAGGCATCCACCTTTTGTTTCAATCTATCAATAGTTTCAGCAAGTGTCCTTTTGACACTTTCATGGACTTCCCTCATGGATTGGGAAAATTACTTAGCATAACTACTATTGTGTACTCCACCCTTCAACTCTCTTAATTACAAAAACTCCTCTAGGATGTAAACCATAAACTATTTCAAAAGGACTTTTACTTGTTGATCTATTCACTATATCATTGTAGGAATATTCAGCATATCCAATGAGTTGGTGCCATGTCTAACCATACTCTTTTGTAAGCCATCTCAGTTGGTTTCAAATACTCCTATTGGTCACCTCTTTTTGTCCATGAATCTATGGGTGATAGGTAGAACCAAAAGATAAGTTAGTTCCAAGTCTTCTCCACAAAGTCTTACAAAAGTGGCTCATGAATTTGGTTTTCTTTTCTAAAACAATACTCATAAGTAGTCCATGGATCCTAACCACTTCTCTAGAAAAAAAAAAGCCAATCTAACAAGCATCATGGATAGTCTTGCAAGGCACAAAGTGACTCATCTTACTAAAAATATCCACAATCACATAGATGCTATCATACCCCTTCCTTTTTTTATGTAGGCCAACTATAATATCCATACTAATACATTCCCATGGTCTATTAGAGATTGGAAGTGGTTGATAAAGACCAGAATTTGAGGATGTCCCCTTGGATTTTTGGCATAATATGCAACTCTCAACATACTATTTAATGTCTCTAATCATCTTAGGCCAAAAATAGAACATAGTGACTAACTCTTGAGTCTTATTGACTCCAAAATGACCACTAAGTACACCATTATGCCTCTCTTGTATCAAATTCTCCCTCATTGACCCCCTAGGGACACAAAGTTGACTACCCTTAAATAATAAATCATTCTACAATGTATAATCAGAAAACTCACCATTAAAGTAGCCTTATAGGTAGCCTTATTATATAGGGTAGCTCCTAGGATAAAGCCTATTTTGTGGCTAACAAGTCTCTTAGGGGGTAAGGTGGTTGGTTTTCCATCACTGAAAATGGCTTTATACTCCTTAAGAAATTCTTGTACTTCTCTTGGTATCTATGTTTTATTGGTAGTAACTTCCTCCTTCAGTTTTAAAACTAATGCAAACCCAACTCCATCTCCTTCCTCTAAGGTCTTCAAGAACTTTTTTTCACCAACCATGAGCATTATTGTACCTAAAGTCTTCAACTCTCCTTCTTCTAGCAAGGATTGGATCTTGAAACTCACCTCATCCTTCTTGAAGGAGTAGGCATTCTTAGCTCCATCATGCATAGCTTGGTTATCAAATTGACATGGCCTTCCAAGTAAAAGGTGGCATGTATCCATGGGAAGAATGTCACATAATACCTCTTCCTTATACCTCCCTATGGTGAACTCTACCCATGCTTATTCTCCAACAAGAATATGTTGTCCTTTATTAAGCCATGTGACCTTGTATGGGTTGGCATGAGGGATTTTTTTAACTTCAATTTGTTGACTACCTCTTCATTGATTATATTGTCAATTGAGCCTAAGTCAATGATGATTCTACACACCTTTCCCATGATCTTACACTTGATCCTAAGGATTTCTCTCCTTTGACTTGGTTCTTCTTTAACTAGCTCTTTAATCAAGATTATTCTTATCATCAGATTCTCTCCTTCCTCTAATTCTAGGGATACCTCAAAGGGTTTTTTGCTGCTACTAGATTCCTCTTGTACATAGTTGACCCCTTTTGTGTTTCCTTGGGAAGTTGAGCTTTTCTCAAGGCACCTATATGCAAGGTGTCATAGATGATTGCAATGATAATACTTCATAGTGGCAAAGTAGGATCATTACCCTTGGTTGTTGCTCCTTCCTCTCCAACTAGTGTTAGAGCCCTTGCCCCTGCTGAAACCTTCTCTTCCTAAACTTCCTTGTTGTTGTTTAGTAACCTCATTTTCTCCTTCTAACCTATAATCTGATCCTCTATCACCATATTTTCTTTGGGATCTTCCATCTCTACCCCTACCTTTACCTCTAAAGGTTGAGTCTTCATTCTTCTTATGCTCTCTTCCACTTTCAAAGAAAGTTGGAAGCACTTATGGACTATTGTAGGAGCCCATAGATTGATCTCTTCTTGTATGCTCCATTTCAAGCCTCCTAAATACTTAGCCACTTTAATAGGTCCATATTCTTGTACCCTTGACCTTATACACAACTTCTAAAACTCTTCAATGTGAGTTGCCACATCCATGTCCTTTTGCTTCAAATTTTGCCTTTTCTTGTATAATTGAACCTCATAGTCCTCTGATAGGCATTTCTCCTTCACATTTGTTACCATGGATTTCTAGTTTGCAATGGCCTTCTTTCCCACTTTTTCCCTCTCTTCTTGGAGGTACTTCCACCATGTTAAGGTTGATCCCCTTAGCCTAGACTTAGCTGCCTTGACTCTTTGTGCTTCACTTGCACTTTCACATTCAAAGTGATTTTCCATCCCTTCAATCCACTCCATTACCAATTTAGAGTCCATCTTCCCACTAAAAAATGGGACTCCTTCTAAGACCTTTCCACCTAGTGCCTTGATGGCTTTTAGGCATCACTCTTTGATTAATATAGTAGGGTCTAGTTCAAGAATAATCTCTTCCTCATTCATCTTGTATTTACCCTTATTGCTACTTTCATCTTCTTGGTCCTTCTTCTTAGCTACCTCAGCAACTTCTTCCAACTTGGTCTTCATTGCTTCCAGAGATTCTTCAAGGATTTTTTCCCTCTCCTTTTGCTGACCCATATCTTTGGCCAATTCTTCATTGGTCACCATATTTGATTCTCTAACTAATTATGCATGCTAAAACATCTACCCACAAATCCCAATCTTCTCACTCTAATACCACTCTTATGTAATGCTAGGTTATCTTACTCCTTTAGTCTTTACCTTTCCAAGAACTATTTTAGGCTTTCTCTTAGCCTATTAGGGTTTCCTTTAATTCCCTAATCCCTAGAGGACCTCTACACCATCCTCTATCCACTCTCTACCTAGTTACACCAATGGTTTAAATTCCTTATTCTCTACATGCCTCTTCAAGCCCACTTGTTGACCTACTTCTTTTGTCTTTCTTGACCCTTTCTCTCATTTCTCTCAACCTTGTAGAGGGAGGGGCTCCTATAAGTATTTTAAGACTTCCCTTATACTTCCATACATAAATTATACATGTTACCCTCAATTTCCTCAATCCTACACCAAAATTGCCAAAAACAATGCTACTAGGATTAGCTCTTAAACCTAATTGTTTGGACTTTAATCTTGATTTTTCCTTAATAAGGTGGGAAAAAAAAAATTTAGATTCAAGTACCCTTTTCAAAAATCTCCAAGACTCTATTTTTCTTCAATCTCTAAGATGTCCATACACCAAAAGAAACTTTTAAGCCTATATTTAAGGCTTTCACAATAAGGATGACAGGTATGACTAGGGCATGATCTTTCCCTCAACAAAACTTGTCATGAGACCTTTTACTCTAAATTTTTTTATCATTGTCTAGCCCTTCTTATTCTACAAAACTTGGTTTGAAGTCTCCAATATATTCAAACCCCAAAAATGCTCTTCCAATCCTGTGATCGCCTAACCAAGTATGGAAAACTTGCCTAGGGCATCACTTTTAAAAGGCTTTCCATTATTTCTAGGACCCCAAAACATATATAAAATATGTACATTGGCTCTGCTCCCATGTCCCCTAAATCCATGAAGAACTCACGATAGGAACTCATGGAGGAGCCATGATTTCTCAAAAGGACAAAACTGGAAGAGCACACAGGATACTTGGAAATGAATTTAAAAACCTACCTAGATAAGCACCTACAAACTTGCAACTTGAATAAAAAAGTATCACTCATACAAAAACCACAAACACAACACCAGACTAAATGATTCAATCTATTTGTTTGTACAACCAATCAAAACTCTAAAAATTGTTTAAAATTGAATTGTGAAAACGTGAATCCAATTGCACAAAATTGCTATGTACAACTCTCAACCCTTGGGATGTGTTTATTTGATGATTTTATACCTTCCCAAAGAGGTTTTAGGAAATTTGAATAACTACCAACCTCTTATTTTCATTTTTCAACTTATTGCCAAAAAAAGTTGTCAAACAACTTTTCAAAAAGTTGCACAACCTTGACAACTTTTTGCATCTTTGAGCAACTTTCCCCTGCTTCACTTGGGAACTTCCAAACCTACCTAGTTTGACCCATAAATGATTTTTAGGAATGATTTAGCCTCTAGGGCATTTATTTACATGATTTAAGCCATTTTTTCCTTCTTGACAACTTTTGGACAATTATTGCATAATTGACATTTTTTGACATCTTCTCCCTTTCTAGCTTCCAATGACATGTTAGGAGTTCAAATCCATGACATAGGATAAAAAAACATTATAGAGGACAAGATGTGTTAAAACCACACTTCCCTCATACTTCCAAGGTGCTAGTCCTTTTCCTCCCTAACTAAGCTACACTCTCACAGAAACAACAAAACCATCGACCTAGGAACAACTGTACCCCAAAAGATGACCTTGAAAAGGTCCAAACTCACTCACACCCCTGACTTATCTAGATTTAGTACATGCAAAAAATATATACCACTAGAAACCAAAATGAGGAATTTTCTAGGCTCCCCTGCACCATTTGTAATGTAAAATGTTATGCTATTTATTTCCATTAATGCCAAAGTGGTAGATTGTTAGACTCAACTAATAATGTAATTGGTAATGTTATGAAGGTATGTAAAAGAGTAATATAAGTTGTTATGTTGTCATTGATGTCAAAGTCTTGGTTGGCTAGACATTATGATAACTCACTAGAGTGTTATATCAATTTGATTGATGAAGAGGATTTGATTAATGAAAAGGATTTGAAGAAAGTATGTTGAAGATAGAGTTGATAAGTATGGTATATAATGGGCACTTGAAGGAATTAGACATTAGTAATGTTGTTGGAAATATAAGAGGAGTAACTCAGAGGGGAGGGGTGAATTATTTTCCACAAAAAAAAATCCCAGATCCCTTAGATTCCAGAATAAACTTTGATTAAATTGTAATCTATTATTACTCAGCAAACATGTAGGTACTCGACTAACACTAGGAAATACTACAACTCGGCAAGCACTAAGAATCAACTTTAACTTGGAAATAACTAAATGTATTGATCTTAATGTAATTAACCTTAAATTTAACTTATTTTCATACATATAAAAGAAATAGCATGCACACAAGTGACACCAAGATTTAACGTGGAAACCCACTTTGGGAAAAACCATCAATTGGAACTCATTATTGATTTTCACTCTTTTGAAGTGAGCCCTATTAGGAGCCAACCCTGTTAAAAATTACAAAAAACACTGTTAGGTGTGGACCTTGTTAGAGGATTTGATCACCTTGTTATAAGTGGCCTTGTTAGAGGTCTTTAGACACTTCAATATAGAAATGCCACCTTGTTAGATGATTTACAAATAGTTGTTAAGAAAACTTTGTTAAGAGATTTAGATCACTACTACAATGGTTAGAGACTAACAATGAAATGACCTTATTTTTGATGCAACTAAATTGCTAATTATAGATCTCAATTCTAGCTTGTATACTTGATCCTTTCTAATTGAATGTATCTTTGCAGCTCAACAAGGATATTTTGCTTATCCTTCTAATTCGCTTCCTCTAAGCATCTTCAAATCTTCTATTATGTTTCATGCATTCAATTCTTAACTTGACCTTATATTTATATCTTATACATTATCAAGTCATCTTGAATACAACTTATAATACTTAATATGCATCTCCACAATTGGTTAGAATCAAAAAACAAATCAACTAAACTCAATATGCAAAAACAAGAAAATCCTTTGCTAGTTGACCCTGCTCGGTAGACACTAACTCAGAAATGATTGTCCTGTGTTAACCAAGTGAACATGGTTAAAACTACATATCCATAGAGTTCCTTTGGTAACTAAGAGAGCTCTGTTAAAATTGGTTTCATCCAACATTTTGTTCATTAACATAGTAAGCTTAGTTAACACTTAACTTTTGTGAACTTTCCTTTGATGCCTGAGTGAACTTGGTAGACACTATCTTCTAAACCTGGTAAACTCTGGAATTCTTGGTAGACATAGGAAACAATCTTCATTACTTGAGTGAGCTCTTTATACACTAACTAGCAATGATATGAAATTTTGTGTAATATCAAAGACAATAAATATTTAACCAATTATTTTTAACAATCTCCATCTTTGGCATTGATGAAACCATAGCATGTCATAATACAAGGAAATTTTAGAGCAAGAATAAAGGAACATATCCTTATTTTGATTCTGATTCTCATCCATTACAACTTCCTCTATCAGTATGAACTCCCTCTGCCTTCAATTTCTCCCTCTGTTGGAAAAACTCTGTCTTCAACATCTTCTTCTAATAGCAAACTTTCCTTCTTTGATATCAAACCAAGTTCTCCCTCTTTGACATCTTTGCAAGTAATAAAATTTATGTTAAATATATACTCTCCCTCTTTAGAAAATTTCTATGAGATATGACAAAAAACTCTCCCTCTTTGACATCTCATGTCAAAGACAATATTCATTGAATATCAATGTACCCCATGTATAGATTCATTTAAAATGTGCCCTTCTCAATATTGCATCAACTAATTGATCTTCAACATGCTCTCATTGATGCATCACTAAACTACATTTGGTGAGCTTCAGATAAGGGAATGATCCCTAACTTACCTCTTAGATAAAAAAAATGCATCTTTAGGTAGTGGCTTAGTGAATATGTCTACAATTTTTTATTTAGTATTCACATATTCCAATATTACCTTTTTATCTTGTACCAATTTTCTCAAAAATGATGTAGTATAGCAATATGCTTGGTTTTGGTATGCATCGTAGGATTCTTTGCTATATTAATTTCACTGGTGTTATCATAGAGGATAACCATTGGATCCTTGATCTCTACCTTCATACCTACCAATAGTTTTTTGAACTAAATAATATTGGAACAATTAACTACTACTACCACATATTCTACCTCTATTGTGGACTAAGAAATACAATTATGTTTCTTTCTTGTAAGAGACACTAGTCTTTTACCAAGAAAGAATGCTCCACCACTAGCACTCTTTTTGTCATCAACACTTCCTACCCAATAAATATCTATAAATTTTTTCAAATCCAAATTGCCTCCTTTTTTGTACCATAATCTAGAGTCTTCAATACCCTTTAGATACCTCAGGATTCTCTTGATTTCCATAACATGATTTTCTTTGGGATTTGTGCCATAACATGATTTTCTTTGGGATTTGTTCAGAATCTTGCCACCATACCAACTACTAATGCAATATTAGGCCTTGTGCACACTACATATTACAATTTTCCAATCACTAATATGTATGTGGTTTCATCTACCATATTAGAATCATCATTTTTGGAAAGCTTATGTCCAATAGACATAGGTATTCCAACTGGTCTTGAATCTTCCATTCCAAACTTTTTTAGTATCTCCTTGATATATTTGGATTGAGTAATATAGATACCATCTTTCTTTTGTTGGATCTACAAACCAATAAAGAATTTTATCTCTCCAAACATGGACATCTCAAATTCTTTACTCATCTCTTTTGAAAATGCCTTGTATAAGTCATCATTTCCTATAAATAAAGTGTCATCCACAAAGATTTCTGCCAACACAATCTTCATGTCTGCTCCTTTGATATAAAGGTTGTTGTTAGCATTTGTTCTTTGAAAACCAACTTTATCAAGTAGTTATGAATTCTTTCATACCAAGCTCTGGGAGCTTACTTGAGACCATACAATGTTTTTGTTAGAGACGCTTTAGAATAACTAAGAGGGGGGTGGGAGCATGAATTAGTTATTCAAGGTCCAAATGTCCTATTCAAACTTTTTCACTAAGTATAATGAGCCCATTCAACCATTCACTCATCCAAGCATTAATTTTTCTAATCAACAAGTTACTATAAATCAGCATGCAAGCATAACACATAAGAAACCAACACATAACACAATGATTTACGTGGAAACCCAATTTTGGAAAAACCATCAGTAACATGCTACTCAATTCCCACTCTTCTAAAGTGATGTCCTATGAAAGGTCTACCCTGTTAAAGGCTTACAACACACTGTTAAATGTGACCTTGATAGAGGATTTAACCACCCTGTTAGAAGTGAGCCTGGTTAGAGGACTTTGAAACATTCACTCAGAATGCCACCTATTAAAGGATTTACAAATGGCTATTAAACCAACCTAAGTCCATAGGATTTCCATATCTAATACAATTGCTAAAGATTGTTAGAAAATTTTTGACCTAACTACAACAGACAACTTAACTTGCAGATCTCAAATCACTTCTCAGCTCATACCATCTCCTGGCCTCCAATCTCTACAACTCTGATAGCTTGGCCTCCTTTCAAGCTTAGTCTCCTTCAGTCTCCATGCTCAATGTACTAGTACAATCATCTCTTCTTGACCACTTGTAGAAGTAAAGCCTTTTTGCTCTTCCTTCTTCTAGATGCCTTCTTCTTAACACCCTTCTAACTACTTCACAATTTGGCTCTTTGGTAGCAGCAGCATTTGCTTCTTGGTCTATGACTCCTTAAATAGAAGTCTTGGAGTTCTTTTCCTACTCGATTCTTCCTTCCTTTTGATTTCAATTTGTATGGATTAGGTAGGATTCATTGTATCTAACCCATATTTTGTTTCATCTACAAACTTCTTGAATAATCCTTTTGAATTTGCCTAAAAATAGTTTACATAGAATTCTATGCCACCAGTTCATCATCCTTACCCTCCAACTAGTTCACAAAATTCAAGGTAATCACTTTGTCAGCTTAGATTTGGTGAATCTTCATTATTTAAAATAATGCAACAACTTGGCATTGTTGAAATACTAGTGCTCGGCACATACTATGTTACTCGGCATCAACTATGTTTTTCCTTATGCTCGACATTTGAAGATCACTTGGCACCAACTAAGATTTTTTTATGCTTGACACCTAAACTTCACTCGGCACCAACTAGAACTTCTTGTTACTCAGATCCAATTGAGAATTTTCTCGACTTTAACTAACTTTCTCAGCACCCACTAATGATCTTAGTTTAAGCTTTGCAATCAACCTTGTTACAACTTGTTCCTTCAATGTTTCTAAGTGTGACCAACCTTTGTATCTTTGGGTATGTTATGAATACATCATTTAACCATTGTCTTAACTGATCCTTACACTTCATTAACACATCATAACTCAACCTTTCCCTTAGGTAGTCTTGTTACATCTTGTTGATCAAATCCTCTTCATCAATCAACTAAGTGATAGTACTTGGATCTTATAATGCCATTCCCACAAATAGTAGGTTTGACATCAATGACAAAATAATGATTGAAAATAACAATCTTCCTTCTTCGCAACAATCTCTCACTTTGATCTTCATTAATGATCTTTTCAATTAGATTTCCAACAATTTCCCTCTTTGGCATTGATGGCAAACCAAACTAATCAACCATCAGACTAAACTATTTAACCACAAGCTAACTAGGTTAGAACAGCAAGTCAAATGCCAAAAGGTAATTGTATTACCTTTAGTTTTCACATCTCCCTCTACTATCTTGATTGCTTCATTTCTGCTTCTCTTTCTTAGCTCTTGTATCCTTGTTCTTTGTTTTTATCCCTCTATATTGCTCATCTTCTACTGTTGTGATCAACTTTTGATTACTTATGTCAACTTCTCCCTTTATCTTCATTTGATCAGTATTTCCCTCATACTTTTGATCACATGTTGTTGATCAATTGTCTACTTCTCCCTCTTTGACAACAATGCCAAAGACATATTAGCATCTTAACATGCAAGTGTAGCTTTTGTAGGTTCATTCAATTTCTCCCTCTATCACCTTGCTTGTGACTGATTTGGAACTTTAGCACTTCTACTACTTTAGGCATGAATCCTAAAGTAAACATCCTCTGCATCAATGTGTAAAATCTTCAACAATCAGCTCATTTGATGCAGGGCATTCTTGCTTTTGGTTCAAATAGCCTTGGCTAGGGGTATTACCCCTAACTTACCTCTAAGATATTCAAAAGCATCTTTAGATAGTGCTTTTGTGAAGATGTCAACAATCTATTCCTTTGAGCTAACATATTCCATCTTCACTTGTTTGTCTTCCACTAGTTCTCTTACATAGTGATACTTGATTGCAATGTGCTTGGTTTTAGCATGCATTATAGGGTTCTTTGATATTTTGATTGCACTTGTATTATCACAATAAAGTATCATAGGCTCAGTTACCTATTCCTTCATACCTTGCAGCAAATGTTTGATCCATACAATATTGGTGCAATTTATAGCAACTGCAACATATTCAGCTTTAGCAATGGACTATGAGGTACAACTTTTCTTTTTGCTAGTCCATGTAATCAACCTTTTTTTGAAGAAAAGTTCTCCTCCACTGGTTCTTTTTCTATCATCAATGTTACCTCCCCAATCAGCATCAGTGTAGGCTTTTAGTTCAATTTTTTCACTCCTCTTGTAGTACAAACCAAAGTCATCAGTTCCTTTTAGGTGCCTCAGTATTCTTTTTACTTCCATTAAGTGATTTTCTCTTGGATTTGCAATAAATCTTGCCACTATTCCAACAACTAATGCAATGTCTAGTCTACTATGTACAACATATTACATCTTTCCAATCATTGATCTATACAATGTCTAATTCACTTCAATAGACTCATCATTCTTGGATAGATTATGTCTTGTTGCCATTGGTGTGCTAACTAGTTTTGAATCTTCTAATCGAAATTTTTTGAGTATCTCCTTGATGTATTTGGATTGGGTCACAAATATTTCATGTTTCAATTGATGTACTTGTAATCCAACAAAGAATTTGATTTCTCCAAACATTGACATCTCAAATTCATGCTTCATTTGATCAACAAAATCTTTGCATAGAACATCTTTTCCTCCAAATATTATATCATCAACAAAGATTTCTAATATCAAAATATCTTTACCTTTTTCTGCTTTGATGTACAAGTTGCTATTGTCATTTGTTCTCTCAAATCCTATCTTTACAAGATATTTGTGCAATCTCTCATACCATGCTCAAGGTGCTTGCTTTAATCCATAAAGTGCCTTGTGTAGTTTTCAAACCATGTCCTTGTTCTTATCATCAGCATATCCTTCTAGTTTTTCTATGTAGACTTCCTCTTCTAGTATACCATTTAGAAAAGTAGATTTAACATCTATTTGGTACACTTTGAAACCTTTGTATCTAGTATATGCAAGTAATGTTCTTACTCCTTCCATTCTTGCAATAGGGGCAAATGTTTCCCCATAATCCAGTCCTTCTTCTTGTGAATAGCCTTCGCAAACTAGTCTGGCTTTGTTTCTTGTTATCTCACCATTCTCATCAAGTTTTTTTCTAAACACCCATTTGGTACCAATCACATTCTTATCAGCTAGTCTAGGAACTAGGTTCCATGTTTTATTCTTCTCAATCTAATCTATCTCCTCTTCCATGGCTTTATACCAGTCATCATCTTGTAGTGCATCTTTCATTGTTTTAGGTTCAACCTGCTCAATAGACATGATTCATTCCTAAGCCTATTCCTTGTCATTAGTTTGGCATCCTTGTCACCAATGATTTGTTCTATAGGGTGATGTCTTCTTACATATTTGGCTAACCTGAGTTATGTCTTTCTTTGCATGTTTGATCCTTCAGCTTTCAATTTATTTTTTTCTTCTCCATCTAGTACTTCATCATTTCTCTCATGTGTACTATTTTTAGAACTAGAATGTGCATTTTCCACATTATGTAGCTTAGCTTCTGAATGCAGCTCAACATTCACTGGCTATGACTCGGCTAATACTAAAATTTCTTGTTGATACCCAACTTGATTTGCAGCATCGTCTTCAATAGTCATTCCTTCATAGAAGTATATAAAGGATCTCTAATCCTTTGATTTCTTAGTTTCATCAACCTAAACTTTTGCATGCTCATCAAAATTTACATTTGCACTCTCCACAATCTTGTTAGTGTTAGTGTTCAAACACTTATATGCTTTGCTTCTAGTGGAGTATCTGAGAAATATGCCTTCATCACTTTTTGCATCAAACTTTCCATTTCTAGTATCTTTAAGAATATAGCATTTACATCCAAAGACTTTGAAATTTTTACATTGGGTGAGTGACCATTCCATAATTCAAAAGGTGTTGCATTTGTACCTTTCTTGACTTGAACTCTATTCAATGTGTAGACTGCAGTACTTACAACTTCTCTCTAGTACTTTAGTGCAATATTATTCTCCATCATCAAGGTTCTAGCATAGTCAATCACTGATCTATTCCTTCTTTCAGCAATACCATTATGTGGTGGAGTTCTTGGTGCTGATGTTTTCCTTTTGATACCTTTGTCATTGTAGAATATTTCTAACTCTTTTGATGTGAACTCACCTCCTCTATCTGACCTTAGGAATTTCATATTCTTTCCTATTCCTTCTCAACTCTAGCCAAATACCACTTAAACATTTGAAATGCATCAGATTTTTTCTTTAAAAATATAGCAATCATCATCCTAGAATAATCATCTACAAATATCATTATGTATCTATCTCCTAGGTAGCTTTGCACTTCTATTGGACCACATAAGTTTGTATGGACTAACTCTAGTACTTCTTTGGAAGTGTATATTTTTCTTTTGAAGGTAGACTTAGTCATCTTCCCTAGTTGAAATTGTTTGCTCATTGTGTTTTTAGGTTTCTTTAATTTGGGCAACCCTCTGACCTTCTTCTTCTTGCTGATGCTAATCAATTTATCAAAGTTAACATGACACAGCCTTTTATGCCACAACCACACATCATCAAGTCTAACAACAAGACATGTTGCATTTTCCATATCTAGGTAAAATAGATTACTCCTAGTTTGTTCACCTTTTCCTATTAGATTTCCATTAGTGTCATAGATCTTGGCACTTTTGTTTTCAAACTCTACTTTACAACCTACATTGCCTAACTGTGACACACTCAAAAAGTTGTAGTTCAATTCTTCAATTATACACTATTCAATGTATGCATTGTAGTACTAATTTCTTCCTTCCAGTATTTGATTGCAACATTCTTTTCTATCATCAAGGTTCTAGCACAATCCATGATGGATTTGTTCCTTCTTTCAGTTATACTATTTTGTTGTGGTGTACCAAGGGCTTATGCTTGTCTCTTAATTCTTCTTTAAAAAAAATCATTGAACTCATTGGAAATGAATTCACCACCTTTGACTAATCTCAAACACTTCAACTTCTTTCTAGTTTCTTTCTCTACTCTTGACAAATACCACTTAAATTTTTGAAAAGTTTAAAATTTTTCTTTTAGATACATTACAGTCATCTTTCTAGAATAATCATCAACAAATAAAATTAAAAAAGTATCTCCATTGTAGCTCTCTATTCCAATAGGTCCACAAAGTTCTGTATGAACCAAATCCAAGACTTCTTCTAAGCAATAGTTCTTTCTTTTGAAACTAGGCTTTCCCATCTTTCCAATTTGACAATTTTTGTATGGACCCATATTAGGTTTCCTCAAACAAGGAATACCTCTTACTTTTTTCTTCTTGCTTATCTTGAGTGGATTATCAAAGTTCACATGACATAACTTTTTATGTCACAACCATCTTTCTTCTACTTGAGCAATAAAACATGAACTTTCACTAAGATCTAGGTAGAATAGGTTACCTTTTGTTTGTTTGCCAGATGCAACTGAATTTTCTTTTCCATCCAGCAACTTGGCCTTCCCATTCATGAATTTTACCTAGAATCAAATTTTATTCAACTATGCCACACCTTATAGATTATGCTTTAGTCATTCAACCCAATAAGCATTATCACATCTAAGTTCATTGGTTAGTGGGATACAATTGTTTCCCTTTATGCAACAAGGTTCATTGTTTCCAAATCTCACACTACCACCATCATAATATTCCATGTGTTCAAACTTTTTTTTGTCACTAGTCATATGATGTGAGCAACCACTATCAATAATCCATGTATCATTCTTGCTAACATGAGAGATAAGTTCCATTTTATCTCCTTTATCATCATATTCATCTTTTACAACAATATATACCATTTCATCATCTTCACTACTATCTGAATCTTTAGCCATAAAACAAGATTTGTTACCTTTGTGCTTTTAGTCCTTGAAAATATTGAAATCCTTCCTACCTTTGTACTTTTTTTGCTTCTTTTCATCTCTATCTTCTCTGTTTGGGTACCTTGTAGTAATGTGTCCAACTTCTTCACAAGAGAAAGAAATTAAATGGTTTTACCTTTATACTTTCCATTGCCTTTAGGATACCTTCTTGCAAGAAATGCTTCAATGGCTTCAAAATCACTATCAAAATTATCTTCCTCTTCACTTTTAGGTTGTTTTCTTTTAGATCTTTTAGCTTACTTTGTGAGAGATACCTTGGGTTCAAATGTAGACTCAAGATTGCTAGAACTAGGAGTATAATTATCATAGTTATCTAGTTCAAATGTTGTCAATCTTCCCACTAGAGCATCCATATTTGCCTTGGCTCTTTTACATTGTCATCACCTCCATAGATATCTTTCAGTTTGGTCCACATTTCATGAGTAGAAGTGCAACCTTTGACCTCATCAAATTCAACATAGTTAAGACCTGATGCTATGTCAATCATCATTATATTATGATTTTTCTTTTCATAAATTTGTTCCATAGTCATTGTACTAGTAGGAGCTTTGTAAGAAGCTTTTAAATATTTCAAATCTGAATCACTAATGGTTTCCAGATGAAACTTAATAAGTTCTTGCCATGTTGCAATTTTTTCTTTTTTCAACTTGGGAATCTCTCTTTTGTAAGACATTCTGATCTTTAGCTAAGGTTCTTGAAAACTTCTCTACAAGCACCAAAAGCTCTGATACCAATTGTTGAAAATATAAGAGGAGTAACTAAGAGGAAAAGGGTGAATTAGTTACCACAAAAATAAATCCTAGATCAATTAGATGTTAGAATAAACTTTGAATAAATAGTATGCTGCTATTACTCGGCAAACACACAAGTACTCAGTTAACACAGGTAATTACTACAACTTAGCAAGCACTGAGAATAAAATTTAACTTTACAATAACTAAATGAACTAATGTTAATGTGATTAACCTTAAATTTAACTTGGTTTCATACACATAGAAAAAATAGCATGAACATAAGTGACACCAAGATTTAACATGGAAATCCAATTTGGGAACAACCACCAATTGCAACTAGTTACTTATTTTCACTCTTCTTAAGTGTGCTTTGTTAGGATCCAACCCTGTGAAAGGTTACAAAACACACCGTTAGGTGTGGCCCTATTAGAGGATTTGATCACCCTATTAGGAGTGGCCTTGTTAAAGGTATTTGGACACATCAATCTAGAAATATCACCTTGTTAGAGGATTTATAAATAGCTATTAAGCCAACTCTATTAAGAGATTTAGATCATTGTTACAATGGTTAGAGAATAAAAATGAAATGACCTAATTTCTGGTGCAACTAAATTGCTGATGACATATCTTAATTATTGCTTGTATACTTGATTCTTTGATGAAATGTATCTTTGCAACTCAACAAGGATATTCTTGTTATTCTTATAATTCACTTCCTCTAAGCATCTTCAAATCTTCTATTATGTTTCACACATTCAATTCTCAAGTTGACATTATATTTATATCTTATACATTGTCAATTTGGCTTGAATATATCTTAATATACTTAATAATAATCTCCACAATTAGCTAGAATTAACAAAAAAATCAATTGAATTCAATATGCCAAAATAAGAAAATCCTTCAGTAGCCAACCCTGCTTGGTGGACACTAACTCAAAAAATAATTTTCCTATGTTAACCAAGTGAACTCGGTTAATACTACATATCCACAAAGTTTCTTTGGTAACTGAGTGAGCTCGGTTAAAATTGATTCCATCCAATATTTCCTTCATTAACTAAGTAAGCTTAGTTAACATTCAACTTATCTAAACTTTCCTTTGACACTTGAGTGAACTCGGTAGACACTATCTTTTGAACTTGAAAAAATCTAGAATGCTTGACAGACACCAAAAACTGTCTTCATTGCCTGAGTGAGCTCAGCATACATTGACTAGCAATGATATGGTATTTTGTGTAACATCAAAGATGATACATATTTAACTAATTATTTTCAACAAATGTAAGAATTCTTTGATTATTTTATAATCATGTAATATTGTAATGTATTGAGTTACACAATCTTAACAGAGTAACATGGTTAAAGAAGGAAGACATTATTCATCAAATGACTACAGTGTTCACTAAGTACTTGAAAAAGAAAGAAGTAAATTTAATATTTCTCGAGTGAGTCTAGTATTATTCAAGTTCTATATTACCTAAGTGAAATATTATGTTCACTAAGTAACAAATGGAATAAAAAGTTAGAAGAAATGGAATCTAAGGCCAAATTTTGAAGGAAAAATGTAATGTTCAAGATGTTCAAAGGCAAGAGTCAAAGAGTGTTGCAAGATCAATGGTTGGGAAAATTCAATAAGCATCTAATGATGGAGATTGAAAAAAGATAAGGATGAGCAAGGATTTCTACGTAAAGTTTTATTTTCTATGTGGTTAAGTACATTGAATCTAAGATTGATGATTGTGATTAAGTGGAAATAAATGGAAGAATTTGGAAGCATAAAGACAGGTATTTAAGGAGATGTTCAAGAAAGTTTTAGGTTGTCAATTTGTGTTGTAAAATTACAATTGGAACAATTTTTTTTTTGTCATTGATCTCAAATCTATGGATGAGACATATTGCTACCTAATCTAAATGTCATATTGATTGATGAAGAGGATTTTAGAAGTTACTCATAACTATAGTACCTAGAGGAAAGCTTGAAGCTATGAAAATGAAGTAACAATGGACATTTGATTAGATATACTTTGATAAAGAAAAGTAATTGTTTATGTTAAGAAATCCAAGCTAAGCTGAGAAAAAAGAATAAAATACTGAGTGTCAAGTAATGCTAGTGTCAACCAAGCTATAGTTAGTGCCAAGAAAGTCTAGTGTTGACCGAGCATTAGCATTGACAGAGCAAGTTAGTTGATGTTAAGCCAAGAAGCTTTACATCAACCAAGTATTTTAGTGTTGACCAAGTATTTTAGTGTTGACTGAGTATTTTAGTATTCACTAAGTATAATAATTTAGAGATTGTTGAGTTATAGTAAGAGAAAAAATTCAAAGAGATCATGAGATCAAGCCGACTCAGTTGCTTTCTTGGGAGATGTAAAACATGTTAAAGATAATATTGAAGAGTTGGATCATTAAATTCAAGGAGGTGATTAGGAAAAGACCTAATAGATAGATTCGAGAGAAGCTTCTAGAGGATGATCAAGAAGATGAATAGATACATTGAATCAAATTGAATCTAATTGTAAACCCTAAGATATATGGTGGATGTAGAAAATGGTAAAGAAATACTTATTTAAAGAGATACAAAATTGATCATTTGGTGTCATGTCTGACTATGTCTATTCAAGACAAGCCAAGCCCAACCAAGTGTGTGTATGAGTGAGTTTGTATGTAGAGAGACATATAGAACAAGGCTGATTAGAAGTACACAAGTGTGTGAATGTGAAGCTAAAGGTGAAAGATTAAAAATTTCACGTTGTTGTTGATAAGAAAATCAGAGAAGAAGGTTTAAGTATTGATGAGAAGAGTGGGCTGATTTCTTGAGGGGTAACGAAGTAGATTAAGATTAGAGATGATAGTGAAAAGCTTACTAGTGAACTAGCATAAGGACCGGACAAAGATCTAAACTAGCAAAAGTGAGTTGTAATCACACAAATCAAACCTACTATTTTCTATCTTATTGTTTTAAATAGTTTTTATTGAAATCCTTTTAACTAAGGTTGACCTAACAATCATTTGAAGACTTAAGAGTCTATATAAATCATTTAACTAGGTGATATTCTAAATGGAATGATCAAAGTCCTCTTACAAGGCCACTTCTAAAGGGTGATTAAATCCTCTAACTAGGTCATATTTAACAGTGTGTTTTGTAACCTTTAATAGGGTTGGCTCCTAACAGAGTGCACTTTGAAAGAGTGAAAAAGAATGACATGTTGCTAGTGGTTTTTCCCAAATTGGGCTTCCACGTAAAATTCTAGTGTCAAACTGTGATGAATGTTTTATGAATGTTTATATTTGATTATGTTTACATTGTGCAATCCAAGTTATTTTTATGACACTTTACAGTAGAGACGAGCAATAGCAAGATAAGAAGAACAGTGAAGTGTTTAATATTTAACTATTCAAGTGGTACATATAGACCTTGAGTAACTGATTCACCCCCCCCCCCCCCCCCCTCTCAACTATTCCAAACATTTCTAACAATTGGTATTAGAGCTCAATACTTACAGAGAAAATTTTGAAGGTACTTAAAGCTAAAGATCATGATGAACAAGAGAGATATACCCAAGTTGAATAAGGAGAACTTTCCTGCATGGTAGACCTTGATGAACCTACACATATCCAGTATTAGTGATGCTATTGTCAAGTTTCTAGAAAATGAATATGTAGAAGTAACAACTACTCCTCTGACTATTGAAGAAATAAGAGAGAAGTTAGATCATAAACAAGAAATGTTGTAGATTTCCTCATCCCTAAGCTATGTTAAGTTTGATGAGCTAAAAGATTTCAATACTACAAAGAAGATGTCGAACAAATTAAAGGCCATATATAGAGGTGATGACAATGTTTTAAGAGCCAAATTAGAAATTCTAAGAGGAAAATTTGATCACATGATCTAATTATGGAAGGTGAGAAATAGTACAATATTTTGTGAGAGATAAAGAGGTTGTTAATGTTATTTGAGGTGCAAATGGAGAAATCAAAGATGAAACAGTGATAAGTAAGGTATTGAGTACTCTACTCCCTATCTATGTCATTAGAGTCTCTGCAATCCAAGAACTGAAATGCACATTAGGTAACAACTTGACCTTAGAAGGTGTAATTGGTAGACTTACTTCTTTTGAGATGTCTAATTTTGATAATTGCAAACCTACTACCACTGAATTGGCTTTCAAGTCACAACTTGTTCTTGACAAGAAGAAAGGAAAATGTGTGAAGAGTGAAAATGATAGTTCCAATGATGAGATTGATGAACTTGAAGCCCTCATTGCAAAAAAAAATGGAAGAGGAAAAGGTAAATACAAAGGTAAATTACCTATCATTTTTTTTCATACAAAAAAGTTGGTCATATTGCTACTAGATGCCCTGATAGAGAAGATAAGGATGAAATAAAGGAATGAAAGTACAAAGGAAGAAGAGATGACAAAGAATACAGGAGAAGAAAAGATGACAAAGGTAAGAATTATTGTTATATTGATGAGGATAAGAGTGATAATGAATCTAAGAGTAATGATGATGAAGTTGTCTATGTTACTATGAAAGAAGATTCTGATGAAGATGAGAAAACTACATTAATTTCCTATGTGAACAAAAGTGATAGATGGATAATTGATAGTGTATCTTCCAATCATATGACTAGTGATAAAGATAAATTTGAAGATATCCCATATGTTAAAAAGGTAAAGGCACTATTCAACTGAGTGACAAGATAAAATGTGATAGTGTTTATTGGGTTGAAGGAATTAACTACAATTTGTTGAGTGTTTCATGGCTGAATTAAATAGGTTACAGAGTTAAATTGATGGTGATGCTAAGATAATTGGAACTAGTGAGCAGACAAGAGGTAACTTATTTTGTCTAGACCCATCAAGTGAGACATGTATGTTGGAAATATTCAAGACTATGCTAAGTTACTAAGAGAGGAGGGGTGAATCAATAACTTCTAAAACTTTAACAAGTTCAACTCTAATCCAATAATCCAATTAGCATATAATCCATCACATATAATCTGACCTAATTGCATGAATAAGAAACTAAAGATAGGAAAGCATTCATAACATTGTGACACAAAGATTTGGTGACCTAGAAACCTTCTAAATAGAAATTAAACTAGGGTGGAGATGATACCCACAAACTTTAGTACTATAGTATAAAGTTAGCCTATTAAAGCTTACATTGATCACTTTTGATGATCTACCCTATTAGGAGCAATAAGGACTACTAGGTCCACCTTGTGAAAGGATTTACAAACATACAATTAATTATGCACTCGGTAAAGAGATTTACAAAAGACTATTAGGTCTACCTTGTGAAAGGATTTGACTAATCCGCCCATTAGGATGAAATAGTAGATGATCTCTAATCTGCAACTTGGTTTGTTGAATGAGATTCCTTTATGTGCTAATCACCTTGCTGTGATAGATGTGAGTTTGTTGCTCCTTATACTATTGTAGTCTTTGTAATTTTTTGTTTCTACTTTTCTCCAATTACATTCACATGACTAACTTCCTTATACACTTGGATATGATAGAATTCATTACATATATACCAATCCAACTACACAAATTACAAAGTCGGCCACAATATAAGTTAAAACAAATATTACAATGTCATCCCACATGAAGACATTCAAGTTCTAAAGACTGACTTGGTGAGGTTCTGATACTCAGCATCTACTGTCAATGCTTGGAATTTTCATGCACTTGGTAGACATAGAAGCTTATTCCATACTGATCACTTCCAAGTAGTCTTGGACTTAGTCTGCATTGGCGACTCGATAAATACTATGAAACTTGTCATATAAATTGAGTCTCTTGATTTACATTGCATGACTTAGTAAACACTATCACTTTGAGCTTGGTATAAATTAAGTCTCTTGTTTAACACTAAGTGACTTGGTTAACATTGGACTCACATCACATACACTGTGAACTCGAAGAACACTGCATAGCTCATCTTGCACTGGTAAACTCAGCATGAATTGAGATGCACAATTTATACTTTTGGTCTTCACTATAACTTTGACTACTTAGTAACCACTAAGATTTGTCCAAAGGACTTGGTAGCAACTGTAGAACTCGGTGACAACTGAAATACTTGGCAAACACTGAAAGCTATACAATAAGGTCGATAGCTATATACAGTCTAAATAAGTGTGTGTCACTAATAACAATCTTGATTGATATGTCAACAATATCCCCCTTTGGCATTAGTGAAAAAATACTTATCAGCCAAAATTGAATCCAAAAAGTTTCCTGAGTACCTTTTATCCATCACCTTGTGATACTAGCTCGATAAAGTATAATGTTTTTGAGATTTTTCAAAATTGATTTTGTAAGGGATATATCTGTACATGGTAAGGTTCTTTCATACAGTATACTATACATTTCTTGCTATATATGACATATCTCTCTGTACATATCTTACTCCCCCATTTATTTTGCATGTTCTCCGCCATAACATATGTCTTTCTCTACACATATATCTTTCTCCCCCTTTTTGACATTAATGCCAAAGATGTGTTCTATTTATTTACATAGTAACAGAAAAATGAGATAAAAAATCTAAATGTACCTTGAGAATGATTGCCAAGGTGCTATCCCAATTTAATTGCAAGACCTTGCATGTGTGAAGTGCAATTTGGACCTCTACTGACAATTCCAACATATGATCCTCAATGGAGAAGTTATTAT
This sequence comes from Cupressus sempervirens, assembly GCA_028749045.1. Lineage (NCBI taxonomy): Eukaryota > Viridiplantae > Streptophyta > Pinopsida > Cupressales > Cupressaceae > Cupressus > Cupressus sempervirens. The sequence goes on along the minus strand of CM053785.1, from coordinate 927,563,737 downwards.
CATGGATGAGAGTTTTTTAATGTACAATATGTTTCTATAGTGCATCCATGATGGGAAGAATCATATTTTGTATATCTATCAATGTGGATCTTATCCTTGCTTCTTCTCTAAGTAATTTTTCTTTCATATTTGACAAAAATCTTATCTTTTGAAAATGTGCAGAGCTTAAACTAGGGTCAAGTTGCAGCTACTGAGCAATAGCCTTCAAATCTTCATCTATTTTGGACAATTTTTCCTTTATTTATTTAGTAAACTTAGAAACATCACATATCTTTCCAAAGGGTAATGACACATTTGTACAAGATGCTTCTAAATTGCCCAAAATTGTAGAAAGTTATACTTGATAAATAGCTATCTATTGAGCAATGTGCTCCAACACTTTATTATCAAAATTCTTCTTTTCTTTTTGCACTAGCTTATCTTGTCCCTCAGTATATTCATTCAATTTTTGTGTTGCCTCTACTAGTTGATACAAAATTGGCTGAGAAGAGTCAACCTCAATACCTATGGCCTTTGCCAAAATGTTCTTTACATCTTCAATTATTTTAAATTCCTTATCTCTCTCCTCTCTTAGTCTTTTTTGTTTAGCCTTCTTTTGGAGGAGTTCACCAAATGATTGCATTTGGTCTAGAGTAAGCTTGGAAATGTCCCAATTTGGGATTAAAATTTCCTCATCTAAATCAATTTCTTCCTCTAGCTCTTTTCCTTTACTCAAAAATTTTGTGCTCGATTGAACCTTGGGCTCAACTATTATTACAAATATTTCTTTTGTACCTGGAATAGAAACAACTATAGACATGCTAGGACTAGCTGTAAAAATTGATACTGTGCTTTTTGAAGGAATATTTATAGAAATACCTAAAGAATCCAAAATTGATGTGCTCAAAGCTAAAGTAGTCAACTTGGTTGATGAAGGAAGAGTCTACAGCTTGGTAGATGGAGTGGAGGTCACTTCTATTAGTGGTGTGCTGAGCTAAGTAGGAGCAAAGAGTGATTGGACATTTGGATTGGCACTGGTGCTCACAATCAAACTTGATGGGGTTGTCTTCGTGCTTGATATTGTCACTGGTTTGCTTGGAGAGTGAGGAAGTAAGGCAATGACTATTGTAGCTATCTTAACTAGATCAGTCTCCTCATCATCTTTCTTTTCTTCCTCAGCAACCTCTTTTCCTTGATCCTCTTCATCTTCTTCATTGTCAAAATGAGTTGCTTCTTCAACATTCTCTTCTTCATCTTTCTCCTTATCTTCTTCATCATCATCACCTTTAACATCAACTGGAAAATCACTTGGTTTATGTAATAGATAAATATTCTTCCAAGTGTTTGTTGCATTCCTTATAACATGTTCAATGTCTTTAATCAAAGCCAGACAAGTATTAAACTTTACAGTCAATTTTTCTTCATTTTTCTTCAATGACCCTTTTACCTTAGCATCTGATATGCTCGATATTAGCTACCTCAAGGTTTTCCAATATATGTCTTTGATAGTTTGCATGGAAAAATCCCACCTTGGCTTTATCTTTTCCAACAAAATATTAGGGAGCTGAGAAGTAAGCTATTTTGGTGAGTATTTCCACTTACCCATTTTGTTCATCACAAAGTCTTCAATCTACTTCTTTTCTTCATCATTTCTACTCTCATATTTTAATACTTTGAATTTGGTTATGCCTACTCCTTCCTAAAGTTTTTTTAGTCTATCTTGGAAGGTAGGTGGAGGTTTTCTTAATACAATGTCTCCTCCTTCCTTATCAAATTTCTTCCTTGAAGATCTCCTTGTGAATACTGTAGTGGATGGCTTTTGGGCCTTGGTGATAATCACCTTTCTTTTTTTCCTTAATGGCTCTTCTTCCTCAGATTGTAACTCATCCTTTGCTTCCTCATCTTCACCTTTTCCCTCAATTAACAGAAGGGTTGAACTGGATTTTAGTTTTGCAATTCTCTTCTTCCCTTTGCTCACCACCTAAGGAAGCTTTATTTCAAGTTCAATCTTGGCTTTTGCTTCATCATTTGTTCCAAAATACATAGCCTTAGGATCAACTGGCTCATTGACAAGAGCTTCAATTATGTCTTTGGTTTCATCAATATTAACCTCATAATCAAGAGGTTTTACCCACATAATTCTAGGCTTAACTATATAAATGTACACTTTGTCACAATCCACCATGAAACATACATCATCCTTATAATCCTCAACTAGTTTCTTAGGGATTCGAAACCTATTGTTCATTTTTTCTTTGAATTCATCAAAATAATTATCCATAATACTATTATAATTTTCACCCAATTCAGCAATAAACTCATTTATTTGATATAACACAAGCACATCTTTTCTCCAAACAATAGTGCCTTTTGAAGGGAAGAATTTATGAACATAAAAGAATAGACAAGTTAACAAGGAATTGAACTTACACGGGTTATTCTTTGAAGTTCTTATGCTTTCCATATTTTTTTTGAATTGTTTCAACAATAGCTCAGCAAGGTTGAATGATAAGTTGTTCTTTACCACCTTGTATGCCAAGTCCATAGCTTCACATGACACATTGTTCAACCTGCTAGAGCTATATATTTTTTGCACAATGATGTGAATACCAAACTTCAATTCCATATCTAAAACACTATTAACTTTCATTCCTCTATCATCTCATTCTACTAGGGTTTTCTTTTCAAGTTTTGCCCAACCTAGGGTTTTAATCATTTTGGCTTTGGCTAACATTAGGAGACCAGTGATTTGATGAATCATTTTCTTGGTGATCAACACTAGTTGTTCCAACCACAACTAACCATTATACACATGACTAAGGATAAACCTAATAAATTTAACTCGAAATTCATGGGACATGTAAGGGATGTGAGTTAATCCTTTGGTTTCTAGGTGTTGGTGCTTGGGTTTCAAAACTCTATTTACACATAGTTGGCTTCAAGAAACATCCATTTCCAACATACCAATCTCTTGAATAACACATTTGAAATGAGTGTGAATATCATTGATTAGAAGTACCTTAGGAGAGATTAGAGATTGTGCTCCACTCAGATCTAGGGTTTCAAAAATTGCAAGAGTGAGCTTGAAATATAGTTCTTTCCATTCCACTTCATGAACCAACATGTATGATCCTCACTTAACCTTGCTACTGCTAGATGCCATCTTCACTCGATAGGGTTTGAGGGAATTCAAAAACTTTCACTAGAAATTCGCTCAAATCACTTGGAAGCTCTGAACATCGCACTTTCGCAATAGCACTCAAAATTTCACGGTAAGAAATGACTTTGATTTCATGCTTTTTGTTCAAATTTCACCATAAATGCTTAGTACAAAAGGTAGATTGATTGATATCATGTTAACAAACTATCATCCACTACACTTGCATTGAACACTTAGCAAAGTCTTCGTGACTCGATAACCATAAGCATCTTTATCACTCTCGACCTTGCTCGGTATAGTCTATGATCCAACCTCACTCAGTAGAGAAGATAACTCAATAGAAACTTGTTCTTGGCGATCCCTTTGTATCCTAAATATTGATTTGGATCATTTTTCTCTTTCAATTTGGAACTATTTTGGATGCCTTCTTTGATAGTATAGTTCCAATTTCTACTTTGAGAACTCAAGTAGAAATGATAGAGTCACCCAATTCTTGATTGATTTGATCATCATTACTTGGAATTGTATCCTTGGTAGACTTAGGAACCCATTGTTGTCTCATCTATTTTCAGATGTTATCAGCTTTTTCTCATCTTCAATTCTACCAGTATTCATGTAGTTCTCGGTAAGATGACCAAGTTTTGTACAAATGAAACATTTTTTAGTAGTGTTTCTTTTCCTCAAATTATGCTTTACACAATTTATTCCAATGTGTCCAAATTCTCCACAATAATGACATCTGCACTAGGTCTTGTAGTCCCAACCAAATATTGCTTTCACAATTTTCTCTACTAGATTCAATACCTTGGTTTTGCATTCTGATGACTTGTGTCCATGTTTCTTACATTTGTGACATTTGCCTTCAAATATTGGTTTCTCTTTTCATTCATTAGGCTTATGACCATGCTGATTGCAATTGTAGCATTGTCCATTAATTTTTTCTTTTCAATTGCTCCAACATTTGTTCGATAGATGACCTATCTTACCACAGTGATTGCAAGTAAGTTTTTGGTTCTTTTGAGCTCCTTGCTTGGATGATTCACCTTCTTTTGTATATCCAATTCCTACTTTTCCTTTTTTTCTATAAATATTTTGCTCATTTAATTGATTCGTTTCTTCTTGTGATTTCATCATTCTTTCATTGATTTTCCCTTCAGAGTTCAAATCATTTTGTAATATTTCATTGATTTGTCTTTCACAATTTAGATCATTCCTCATTCTTTCATTATCGAATCTTAGGCTTGTGATTTCCTCATTTACATTGGAGAGGTGATCAATAAGGTCTGCTTCCTAAAGGGATTGGTTCTAAATTTCATTGTTCCTTCCATCTATTTCTTCTTTTATCTTGCTTTTCTATTCCATGACATCACATAACCTTACTGCCTAAATTTCTTACTCTCTTTTAAGTTTTCTTACCTCTTCTTGTAGGGAACCATTCTTTTCTAGGAGTTATTTGATTGCTTCATTAGATTCATCTAAATAGCTTGAATGAAGGTCTTGAATTCTTTCTTCAATGTAGAGATGATCATTCATTTGAATTGCAAGTTCTTTTCTTCTTTTTAGGGATTGAGAGAATTTCTTCTTTGCTTTCTTGAGTTGGGCAATGGCCATTTCCAAATCTAGCTTCTCATTATCAATAGCTTTGTCAAGTCTGAATATCTCCATGGCTTTTATCTTTGCTCAAGATGTTAAGATTTTGTCCTGAGAACCACAATGCTCTGATACCAATTGTTGGAAATACTCAAGACTATGCTAAGTTACCGAGAGGGGAGGGGTGAATCAGTGACTTCTAAAACTTCAAAAATTTAAACTCTTAATCCAATAATCCAATTAGCATATAATCCATCATATATAATCTGATCTTATTGCATGCATAAGAAAATGAAAATATGAAAGCATTCATAACATTGTGACACAAAGATTTGGTGACCCGAAAACCTTCCAAATAGAAATTAAAATTGGGGTGGGGATGATACCCATAAACTTTAGTACTACAGTATAAAGTTAGCTTGTTAAAGCTTACATTGATCACTTTTGATGATCTACCATAGTAGGAGCAATAAGGACTACTAGTTCCACCTTATTAAAGGATTTACAAACATACAATTAAGTATGCACTCGGTAAAGAGATTTACAAAAGACTATTAGGTCTAACTTGTGAAAGAATTTAACCAATCCACCTATTAGGATGAAATAGTAGATGATGTCTAATTTGCAACTTGGTTTTTTGAATGAGATTCCTTTATGTGCTAATCACCTTGATGTGATAGATGTGACTTTGCTACTCCTTATACTACTCTAGTCTTTGTAATTCACTCTTTTTGCTTTTCTCTGATTTCATTCACATGCCTTACTTCCTTACACACTTGGATACGATACAATTAATTACATATATACCAATCCAATTACACAAATTACAAACTTGGCCACAATAAAAGTTACCAAAAATATTTTAAAGCTAGCCCACATGAAGACATTCGAGTTCTGAAGACTAACTCAGTGAGGTTCTAATACTCAAAATCCACTATCAATGCTCGGCATTGTCATGCACTTGGTAGACATAGAACTGCATTCCATACTGATCACTTCCAAGTAGTCTTGAACTCAGTCTGCACTGGTGACTCGGTAAATACTATAAAACTCATCATGTAAACTAAGTCTCTTGATTTACATTGTATGACTCGGTAAACACTATCACTTTGAGCTCAGTATAAACTGAGTCTCTTGGTTAACACTAAGTGACTCAGTTAACATTGGACTCGCATAACATACACTACAAACTTGGTGAACACTGCACAGCTCATCTTGCACTAGTAAACTCAGCATGAACTAAGATGCACGGTTTACACTGTTGGTCTTCACTGTAACTATGACTGCTTGGTAACCACTAAGATTTTTCCAAAGGACTTGGTAGCAACTATATAACTCAGTGACAACTAAAATACTTGAAAAAAATTGATAGCTATACAATAAGCTTGGTAGCTATATACAGTCTGAATAAGTGTGTGCCACTAATAAAAAACTTCTCTAATATGCCAACAATGAATGTTTACACAACAAGAAGATGTTTGGGTATGACAAAAAAGATTATGTCATGTAAAATTTGACATTTTGGTGAATATCAACAAGATGAATAAAGTAAGAAGATTTCCTAAACTAAAGAAGCCTTATAATGCTACGTGTAAATAGTGTCAATTAGGAAAGTTGACAAAGTCTAGTTTCAAGAGCAAAACATATATTACTAGTGATATTTTGGAATTGGTTTATACTGACCTATATAGACCCATTGGTGTTAAAAGTTATTATGGTAAATATTATTTCATTTTTTTTTGTAGATGATTGTTCTAGAATGATTATTGTGATGTTTCCTAAAGTTAAATATGATGCTTTTTAGTTATTCAAGTGGTATTTAGCCAAGGTTGAAAAAGAAATAGGGAAGAAATTGAAGTTTTTGAGATCTGATAGAGGGGGTGAATTCATCTCACATCAGTTCAATACATTTTGCAATGACAGAGGAATCAAAAGATAGATGTTAGTTCCAAGGACCTCTCCTCAAAATGGGATAGCTAAAGGAGAAATGAGTTAATAATGAACTATGCAAGAGCATTAATGATGGGGAACAACGTGTCAAAAAAATATTAGAGAGAAGTGTTTAGTACTGATGTTTATACCCTGAATAGAGTACAAGTTAAGAAAGGTACAAATGATATACCTTTCAAACTATGGTATGGCTATGCTCCCAATGTTAAATATTTTAAGATCTTTTGTAGTAGATGTTATATACTAAAAGATAATAAGAATGGAAAGTTTGATGCAAAAAGTGATGAAGGCATATTCTTAGGTTAGTCCACTAAAAGAAAAGCTTATAAGTGTCTAAATTCTAACACTTACAAAGTTGTGGAAACTACAAATGTGAGAGTTGATGACTTTGTAGAAACAGATGATACTTCATGTAATAAAGAACTTAAAGGCTATATTCCATTCATCTATGTGGATGATGATCCTCCCAGCACTTAAAGTAAATAGACAAGTCAAACTACAAGTTCCCATCAAACGAGAAAAAATGGAGTGCAAATGCAAATTTATGAACAACAAAGAGTGGGTGCCTAGAAATAGACTGAAGATGTCGAGTCATGGATAGGCAATGCCAACCATGAGATAATGAATTTAAAGCATTTAGAACCTGAACAAAGAAGAGGAAATGAACCTAAGATTATTTTTCCAAATGAACTTAGAGAAGAACCAAGAAGGAAACTAACTGTGTTAGCAAAATATGTGAGAAGACATCATAAACCTAATCAAATCATTGGTGATGTTGGATCAAGTATAATGAAAAGAAGAAGACTCAAAGATAATAAATGCTTAATTTTTGAGTTTAAGCCCAAGTCAATAAAGGATGTCTTAGATAATGAAGATTGGATACAAGCAATGAATGAATAAATTGACTAGATTGAAAAGAACAATACATAGAATTTTGTACCAAGAGCTAAATACAAAAATGTCACTAGGAAAAAGTGGGTTTTTAGGAACAATCTCAATGAAAATGGTGAAGTAACAAGAAATAAGGAAAGACTAGCATTGATGCAGGAGCATCCTGCATGTAAGGGAAATCTTACATCACCCAAAAAAAATCCATTTTAAGTCTTTTTCATTTTAATAAGGACTAGTAGACAGGGTGGTTACTATTTATGAGAACTTACTATTTTTAGTAAGTTTGTCATACAATCATAGAATGTTCTTATTTTCTATAGGAAGGTTCATTTTAGAGTTGTAAGCCTATCATAAAAATCCCATTGCTCAAGCATTAGTATCAGAGAAGTTATTGCAAATTTTCGATGGAAAAATTTGCAAAAAATATTTAGACTCACTATTGGAGGCCTTAGAGTGCATGGATGAGGTATAAAAACTCAACGGAAGGGAACTACCATAGTTCCAAGCCTATAGATTAGGAGCTAACATTTTTGAAAAGCGATTATAATAGCCAATCAGAGCAACGGTTCATATTGCAGATTTTTGGTGGAAAAATTTGCAAAAAATCTTCAAGCTTACTGTTGGAGGCCTTAGAGTACCCGGATGAGGTCTAAAAACTCAACGGAAGGGCACTACCACAATTCCAAGCCTATACATCAGGAGCTAGCATTTCTGAAAAGCGATTATAATAGCCAATCGAAGCAATGATTCATGAGTTATGGCTTTTGAAAGTTGGACTACCAAAATTTCTAAAATAATTTTTCAAAGATGTATTTGACTGACTCTATGTGCATTGTTAGGATCTTTCAGCCCTAGGTATTAAGTTTGAGCATCTAGAACCTTCCTAGGCAGCATAAAATTGCCTAATTAAGAAAGGCCCGAACATTGTTTAGGACAGCTCTAGGTGATAGTTTGCAGCTTGTCTTGCAAATTAATGTACTGAAAGTGCCCATGTGGGTTAGCATATTGTACTTATGAACTCTATAATTTCACATTTGTGGTGCAAATAAGAAGTCCATATTTTGTTCTCACATCTTTTGTTGTTTCTATTTTTTTGTTTTGAGTTATGGTATTAAGGGGAGCTCCCTTCATCACATATGCAAGGGTTATGCATAAGAAGGAGTTGATTATGGAGAAACTTTTTCTCCTATGGATAGAGTTGAAGGAGTTAGAACCCTTCTTGTATACTCATCTTACAATAATTTCAAGTTATATCAATGGATGTCAAATCTACATTTTTAAATGGTATAATGGAGGGAAAAGTATACATTGAACAACCTAAAGGATTTGTAGATATAGACAAAAGGAATATTGTATGTAAACTAAACAAAGCTCTTTGTGGATTAAAGAAACCCCCCAAGAGCATGGTATAAAAGACTACATAATTACTTAGTGAAAATTGGTTTTGAAAGGACAAATGATATCAACAACTTATATTTAATGAATGGTAAGAATAATGAAGTACTAGTATCTAAGATTATTTTTGATGATGTCATATTTGGAGGAAGGCAATCATTATGTAAATCATTTTCTAATGAAATTAAAAAGGAATTTAAAATGTATATGTTTGATGAGATCAAATTCTTTGTTGGATTACAAGTATGTCAAATGAAGTTTGATATTTTCATTTCACAATCCAAATACATCAAGGAAATATTAAAGACTTTTGGTATGGAATATTCAAGGCTGGTGAGTACACCTATGTCTATAGGACATATTCTATCTAAGACTGATGATTCTATTGATGTGAACCAGACCCTATATAGATCCATAATAGGAAAATTGCAATATTTTGTTCATAGTATGCCAGATATTGCTTTGGAAGTTGGGATAGTTGCTATATTTTCAGAATATCCTAAAGAGAATCACATGATGGTTATAAAAAGGATATTGAGATATCTAAAAGGTATAAAAGACTGTGGATTATATTACAAGAGAAGTGATAGATTTGAACTAAAGGTTTTCACTAACTTAGATTATGTTGGAAATATTGATGACAGAAAAATCACTAGTGGAGGTGCATTCTTTCTATGAAAAATATTGGTGTCATGGACAAGAAAGAAGCATAATTGTATTTCCCAATCAATAGTTGAAGCAGAGTATGTAGCATTTGCAGTGAATTATTCAAACATAATGTGGATTAAGAAATTTTTGAAAGGTATGAAAGAAGAAATTACAGATCCAATAGTTACCTATTGTGATAACACAAGTGTTATCAACATTTCAAAGAATCCAATGATGCACACTAATACAAAGCACATTATTATCAAGAATCACTACTTGAGAGAACTAGTTCAAGACAAAGATATGAAGCTAGAATATGTGAATACAAAGGAAGATATCATTGACATATGCACAAAACCATTATCCAAATATTCTCATGAATATCTTAGAGGTAAACTAGGGTTGTGATATAGAGAATCAACCAATCAATGGGATACATGTTTATCCCTTCAAAATATATGAAATAATCTCATTATATAGAGGCACCTCATGAGGAAAAATACATGTTTTAATACAAAAACATCAATTCTTCTTCATTCACATATCTTGATTTCTATATATGATTCCTTTATTTATAAATTTCAATCCTTAATGTTTCTATCCAAGCCCTTTGGAGGAATTATTCAAAATTATCCCTTTTAACTCATGTCCAAATCTAATAGTAATCAAATAAACCAATTACAAGTTATGGTATTTGTTTCAAGACCCATCTTCTCTATCATAAACTAGAAACAAAACTGGTAACCATTTCTAGGGCATCAAATAACTTACTCAAAATGACTCCAAATGAAACCAACCAAATTTAGGATTGATCCTATATAAACCCAGTTTCATACTCTATAATCCATTAATTTATCTAATACATAAACCCTTTTTCAAGCACAAATCACTGCCTATAACTCCAACAGAGATCTTTAAAAACCAATTTTCACTAAAATATGCATAACCTTCAAAAATCTACTTAAAACCAACTCAAACAAAAAGAAATGAAAGATAATTCACATTTATTTCCAATGAATTTTATTATAGGTCCTGAGTCTCCAAAATGCATTTGTACCACATGTTGTAACATGACTGTATTCAAGGAATCTCAAATTTGTAAATACCCACTTTCACCGAAATGCTTGTAACTTATTCATTTATTTATAAAATTGAACCAAAACTTTAAAAACCAATCAAAACAACAACAATAGAATGCACCAAAAATGTATCAAAATATTTCCTCTTCTCAAATCTAATTTGGTTCAACCATACAATGGTATTTATGTCCATTTGATAGTTATAAACCTTCCTAACTACCCCCAAGACCAACCATCTACCTTTTTACATCATTTTTGTAATGTTAGCAACTTTCTCTTTGTTGCATTTTACAACTTTTTATGCAACTTTTACATTTTTGATAAAATGACTTCAAAACTTTGTCAAACCTCTCTATACATATCCAAATGGAATATTTAAGACCTTTTATAATTATTTTACCCTTCCATGGATCTTTTACACAAATTTGACCATGTAGACCTAAACATGACCTATTTGACAACTTGAGCAATATTGTGTACATGCTTACATTTCTTGTCAACACCTTTACAAATAGATTCAAAATGAATCAATAATCATATAATTGACTTTAAATGACTCAAAAACCTTATATGTCTCATAGTGACCTCTAGGATTAGGTGCTCCTACACCATACTATTGGTCTTGGAAATTTTCCAAGTCTCATGGAAAGGTGTGCCATAACCTTCAAAAATCTTCATCTTTACCTTCCTTTGCCTTTTCCTCTTCATGCCTTTATCACCATCATCTTTTCCCTTAAGGACATAGGAATGTCCTCAAAAATCATCTTCTCAAATACTCCTATCAGTGGAGCATTAATGGCTTCAACTCCCACAATGTCTTATCAGTTAGAGATCTATCTTTACAATGCTGCTTCAAACTCACCACAAAAGCTCACCTGTGTGCCTCACCTAGGAGTCCTCTTTGCCTCTATCCCTAGTTTCTTGGCAATCAAATGGACCATTCCTTGGCCCTGGACCTTCTCTTGGCCCTTGACAAACTTTTAGTGTCCATACACACAACCCAACCTTCACATGCAACAAGATGGATGAGCACCTGCAACCAAAACTCATCAACAAAATAAATATAAAATCTCCAAGGTCCTGGTGTGGATTACCTCCCTTAGCGCTCTACCCATACACTCAAGATCTTCAAGATTTGATACTAATTTGATACAAAGAATCAACCAATCAATGGGATACATGATGATCCCTTCAAAATAAATGAAATAATCTCATTATATAAATGCATCTCATGAGGCAAAATAAATGTTTTAATACAAAAACATCAATTCTTCTCCATTCACATGTCCTGATTTCTATATATGATTCCTTTATTTATAAATTCCAATCCTTAATGGTTCTTTCCAATCCCTTTGGAGGAATTTTTCAAAATTATCCCTATTGAATTCATATCCAAATCTTCTAGCCATCCAATAAACCAATTACCAGTTATGGTCTTTGTATAAAGACCCATCTGCTCTGTCATAAACCAGAAACAAAACTGGTAACCATTCCTAGGGCATCAAATAACTTGCTCAAAATGATTGAAAATGAAACAAAAAAAATTTAGGATTGATCATATATAAATATAGTTTCATAATCTATAAGTCATTAATTTATCCAATGCGTAAACCCTTTTTCAAGGACAAATTATTGCGTGCAACTCCAATAGAGATCTTTAAAAACCAATTTCCACTAAAAATGCATAACCTTCACAAATCTGCATAAAATTGACTCAAACCAAAAAGAAATGAAAGATAATTCACATATATTTCCAATAAATATTATTAGAGGTCCTGAGTCTCCAAAATGTGTCTGTACCACATGCTATAACATGACTATATTCAAGGAATCTCAAATCTGCAAATACCCACTTTCACCAAAATGCTCATAACTTAATCATTTCATTATAAACTTGAACCAAACAAAAAGAATGAGAAGGATGATTTATCATTATATCTATCTATTACTATATTACATGGTTTCTAGGCCATATATGGTCATACAAGGCTCGGAAACAACACTAAAACTAAAAAAACCAATCAAAACAACAACAATAAAATGCACCAAAAATGTATCAAAATATTTCCTCTTCTCAAATCTGATTTGGTTCAACTGTACAATGGTATTTATATCAATTTTACAGTTATAAACCTTCCTAACTACCCCCAAGACCAACCATCTACCTTTTTACATCATTTTTTTAATGTTAGCAACTTTCTCATTGTTGCATTTTACAACTTTTTATGCAACTTTTACATTTTTGATAAAATGGCTTCAAAAATTTTTCAAAAATCTCTATAAATATCCAAATGGAATATTTAAGACATTTTATAATTATTTTACCCTTCCATGGGTCTTTTACAAAAATTTGACCATGTAGACCTAAACATGACCTATTTGACAACTTGAGCAATATTGTGCACATGCTTACATTTCTTGTCAACACCTTTCCAAATGGATTCAAAATGAATCAATACATCATATACTTGAATTTAAATGAATCAAAAACCTTATATGTCTCATAGTGACCTCTAGGATTAGGTGCTCCTACACCAAGGTGTTTCCCCTAAATAAAGCTACTTAATCAGACAAGGTGCATTGCATTACATGTGATAATCAAAATATTCTAAACAATGGCACAGTATAGCTCTACTTTGGGACATGCCTAAGGTAGAATACTTTAGTACAACATAAATATATTAGTCATAGATAGATGACAAGTATCAGCTAGACATGCAAAATCTACATAATTCAGATGTATGAAGAGTTTTTGAAGCTAAGCAAGATACAAATCTTTGGCATTTTTGTCAAAGCGAGAGAGATTACTAAAAGAGAAAGAGATTACTAAGAAAATTCAAATGGAGAGATTATATATTAAGGGAGATATTATTGATAAAGGAGGTATTATACACCTCAAAGGGAGAGAATCGTGTAAAAGCAATTTGAAAATATAGAATGATGATAGAGGGAGCTTTCAGAAGTTGCATGGATGAGAATTAGAATGAAACTAAGGATATAGGTCACTCATGGTAGTGAAATCTTTTGGACTATATGGTAATGTAAGCTATTACTAGTATTCAGATGTCTAAGATGTTTCCATCAATGCCAAAGAGGGAGATTGTTGGAAACTTACAATTGGAACAATAGTTTTTTTTTCATTGATGCCAAATCTATGGATGAGACATATTGCTACATAATCTAAATTTCATGTATAATTGATTGATGAAGAGGATTTGAGAAGTTACTCATAACTATAGCACCTAGAGGAAAGGTTGAAGTTATGGAAAGGTAGTTACAATGGGCATTTGATTAGATAGACTTTGATAAAGAAAAGAAATTGTTTATGTCAAGAAAGGTAAGCTAAGTCGAGCAAAGGAGTAAATTAATAAGGAGTGTTGAGTAACGCTAATGTCAATCGAGCTATAGTTAGTATTGAGAAAATCTAGTGTTGATCGAACATTAACATCAATTGAGAAAGTTATTTGATGTCGAGCCAAGAAGCTTTATAGTGATCAAGTATTCCAATGTTGACTGAGTATTTTAGTGTTGATCGAGTATTAGAATTTAGAGATTGTCAAATGATAGTAAGAGAACAAAATTCAAAGAGATCATAAGATCAAGGCAACTCAGTTGATTTCTTATGAGATGCAAAATGTGTTGAAGATACAATTAATGAGTTGGATCATTAAATTCAAGGAGGTGATTAGGTAAAGATTGAACAGATGGATTTGAGAGAAGTTTCTAGAGGATGATCAAGAAAATGAACAGATACATTGAATCAAGTTGAATCTAATCATAAACCCTGAGATCTATGGTGAATGTAGAAAATGGTAAGGCACAAATTATCTATTTATAGAGATATAGAATCAATCATTTGGTTCCATGTCCAGTCATGTCTAGTCAAGCCAAGCCCAACCCAACCAAGTGTGTATATGAGTGATTTTGTATGTAGAGAGACATATAGAGAAAGGTTGATTAGAAGCACACAAGTGTGTAAAGCCAAAGCTAAAGGAGAAAGCTTGCAAATATGATGTCATTTTTTATAAGAGAATTAGAGTATAAGGATTAAGTTTTGATGAGAAGAATGGACTAATTTCTTGAAGGGTGACCAAGAAGATCAAGATCAAAGATGACAATGAAAGGATTATTAGTGAACCAAGATAAGGACCAAACAAAAATCTAAACTAGCAAAAGTGAGTTTTAATCAAATAGATCAAACCTACTATTTTATTTATTATCATTGTAAATATCTTGTATTGAAATCCTTTTAACTGAGGTTGATCTAACAATCATTTGAAGACTTAAGAATCTGTGCAAATCCTTTAACTGGGTGATATGCTAAATGGAATGATTAAAGTCCTCTTGCAAGGCAACTCTTAATAGGGTGATTAAAACCTCTAACCAAGTCACATTAAATAATTTATTTTGTAACCTTTAATAGGGATGGCTCCTAACAGAGTTCACTTTGAAAGAGTGAAAAAGAGTGACATGTTGTTGGTGGTTTTTTCCAAATTGGGTTTCCACATAAAATTCTAGTGTCAAACTGTGATTAATTTTTTATGAATGTTTACATTTTATAATGTTTACATTATACAATGCAAGTTATGTTTATTATAGTTTACAGTAGAGATCAAGTAATAGTGGGATAAGAAGAATAGTGAAGTGTTTAACGTTTAATTGTTCAAGTGGTACATATAGACATTGAGTAATTGATTGACCCCCCCCCCCCCCCCCCAGTTATTCTAAATATTTGTAATAGATTTGATGATATTGATCGAATACTGAGGAGGAGATAATATTAGAATATATAGTCCACCAATATGACTGAGAGGGGGGTGAACCAGTTATCCATTCTTAATTTCTTTCAAATACAAGTTACTATCTATCGTACCTTTAGAAAATCTATTTTTTGCCAAATAGTTGTCCAACCTTGCATACCAGGTTCTAGGTGCTTGCTTTAGACCATATAGAGCTTTCTTTAGTTTGCCTACTATATCTTTGTCTCTTATCAGAGGAAAACCTTTAGGCTACTCAATAAATACCTCTTCTTCAAGTTCTCCATTTAGGAAGGCTTATTTAACATCCATATGATATACTTTGAGCTTCTTATTTTCTACATAAGCCAAGAACATTCTTACTACTTCCACTCTAGCTATAGGGGCATATGTCTCCTCATAGTCTATGCCTTCTTGTTGTGAGTAACCTTTGCATACAATTTTGGCCTTATTTCTCACAAATTCACCTTGCTTATTCATCTTGTTTCTGAATACCCATTCGGTTCCTATCTCATTCTTGTCTTTAGGTCTAGGAACTAACTCCCATGTTTCATTCTTCACAATCTAATCTAATTATTCCTTCATTGTTTGAACCAAATGATCATCTTTACATGCTTTATTTGTACTTTTATGTTCAACTAGAGAAATCAAACATATTTCTTCATTAACTTTGTTTCTTGTCATCACACCTTTGTCTTTCTTTCCAATTTTCTACTCTAGAGGGTGATTCTTTGTCAGATTCCTATTAGGGGTAGGAGTTGTCATCTCAACTCTTATCTCATCCCTAGGTTCAAACCTCTTCTCTCCTCTTTGCTCAATAGTTAACACATCATTTTGTAGATCATTGTTAGTCTCAAAGAAAACTTTAGTGTTATGTCTAACAACTCCAAAATTATCTTCTTCTTAATCTAAATTATAATCTAACATCTTTTCCTTAGTTCCAAACTTTTCATCAGTCTTTACATTTGCACACTCAACTATTTTCTTAATTCTATGGTTAAAACATTGGTATGCTTTTATTTTCAATGAATAGCCAAGAAACATACATTAATCACTTCTTGGATCAAACTTACCAACATCATCATTTCTCTTATATAACACTTGCTTCTAAATATTCTAAAATACTTAACTGGTGGTGAATGACCAAATCATAGTTCATATGGTGTCTTTCCCATAACTTTTCTGATTTTTACTTTGTTCATAGTGTACATTGTTGTATTGACTACTTCTCTCCAAAATGTCTTGGATACATCATTCTCAAATAACATTGCTCTTGTTGCCTCTACTACTGATCTATTTCTTATTTCTACAATCTCATTTGTTATGGTGTCCTAGGTGAGGATAACTATTTTTTGATTCCATTCTCTTCACAAAACATGTTAAACTCTCTACAGGTGAATTTTCCACCTCTATCTGATCTCAAACACTTTATCTTAACACTAGATTCATTCTCAACTCTATAATTAAATATCTTAAACTTTTCAAAAGCTTCAGACTTCTCTTTAATAAATGCTACCCACATCACTCTAGTGAAATTGTCAACAAAAATCATGAAATACCTTTCACCATAGAATCATCTTTTTCTAGAGCGACCACTTAGATCTGTGTGAGCAATTTCTAGCTTCTTTTTGGTTGTAAACTTCTTGCTGGGAAAAGATATCTTCTTCTACCTAGCAAAAATACATTCTTTGCAAACTACATTAGTAGGCTTTATTATTTTAGGTAGATCTCTACCTGCAAACATGCTACTAACTTTTATAATATTATCAAAGTTTATATGACAGAATCTCCTATGCTATAACCAACCGTTATCCACTTTAGCAACTAAACAATTCATTTTAGTGGGATTAAATTGAAATACATTACCTCTAGACCTTGTTCAAGTTCCAATCATCTTACCATCCTTATCCTTGATAGTGTAAGTCTTTTCCATAAAATTCAATTGATATCCTTTGTCCACCAACTATCCAACACTCAACAAATTATGTTTCTATCCATCAACAAAATAAACATGATCAGTGTTAGTTCTTCCATCTACAGTAATGGATCCAATCTCTTTCATATGATAGGCTGCATTATTACCAACTCTAACAATACCTCCATCATAGTTTCTAAATTTAACAAACTTATTCATATTACTAGTTGTGTGATGTGAACAACCACTATCTATTATCCAATCAGATTTCTTTTCAACTTGGGAAACTAGAGTCTTTTCTTCTCTAATTTCTTTATCAAGATCATCTTCCTTATTAGCTAAAAATCCTAGCTCATCATCACTTTCACTTTGAACTCTTTCATCAGATTCCTCTAATTCATTAGCATACAAACAATTTCTATCTCTCCTAGGCTTAAACTTTCCCTTATATTTTTTCTCTCTTTTAGGACATTTATATGTATAATGAGCAAACTTATTACATGTCCAAAATTTAAAGATATTCTTACCATCTTTTTCTCTTCTCACAAGAAGTTCTATACCTTCTTTGATCTTCTTATCTTCATCAGATCTAGTTTTACTACTAGTAGTAAAATCTCCATGTATGCTTTCACTTCTAGACAGACTTGGCCAAATATTCAAGGCACTAAAAGTTGTCTCCACTCTTGTTAATTCTATAGATTGACTCAAATCCACTTTGGTTGCTTCCAATCTTTCAAGCAATGTTTCCTTGATAAACTCCTTAGTACAAGGTATTAATATCTGAATCATCTAAGCAACTTGCTTGAATGGTGGTGTCAAATTTTTCAAGATCTTCCACACAACCTAATCTTCTTCCTTAGTTGCACCATGTGACTTGATTCCTATAACAATCTATGATATCCTACCAATATGGTTTCTTACATATTCATCTTCTATCATCTTAGCATATAGAAATACACATATCCAATTCTGTTTTCTTACTCCCTTTGTATGTGTATCACCTTCAAAAATAGATTCTAATGCTTTCCAAATTTCATGAGATGTTTGAAGTGATTGTACCTAACTGTATTCATTCTCTAGAAGAGCTAATAGTAAAGCTTATATGGCTCTCATGTTACACATGAATAGATCTCCTTCTGCCTCATTGCATTCTTCAAGCCTTTCCTCTTTCACAATTGTCTTCTCACTCTTTGTCAAAAGAAAATAACCTAGACCCATGCATAATAAATGAGTCTTGATCTTCTCCTTCCAACTTTCATAGTTTGCCCCATCAAATCTAGGACTATCCTTTCTAAAAAGATTCACCATCGATCTCCCAAAATTGTTAAGCTTATCCTTCAAGGACCTGAGGCTCTAATACCAATTGAAAGAATATAGTCCACCAATATAACTAAAAGGTGGGGTGAATCAGTTATCCAACTAATATCAAAAATATCAACCTTATTAAACTTTAACCATATGAGCAATATAATCATAAACCACAACAAGATACTCATGCACAATTACACTAGATATGTTAACTAGGGAAACTCTTGATCAAAGGGAAAACATCAATGGGGATGGTACCCACAAGATGATGTACTAATATAAATTTTCTTTGTTAGAGGATGGACCTTGTTAGGAGTCTATAACAACATTTAGCACATATTAGTCCCTATTAGGAGATTTTGAATCCTTTTTAGGAGATTCCAAACCTATTAGAAGTTGTACCAACCCTATTAAGAGTTGTGGAGGATAGTTAGACCCACTATCCAAACAATTTCAAGGGAAGACCAATGAACCTACTTTCCAAATGATCATCGTATTATTCCTTGTAGAATAATAGAAATGAATAGTACTTCCTTCCTCTATCCTATCAACTATAGTTCTACTCCTTCTAACCTTGTAACCAGATCACAAAACTTGAATCTAATAATCCCTTGGATCACTTACTCACATTCAGTAAACACTCTACTCCTTTTTGCACTTTGCACTTCATACAACAATCACAACATGCATACTCTTCTTAGAAACAAGGAAAACATCTTTCCTTTATACCATATCTTCAAAACAATTCCTTGAGTCAACCTTGAGGCTTTCCCAATTAATTATAATAATTTAATTATATATAATTACAATAGAATTTTCAACTCACAATCTATAAAAAAAACTACATACATGTGACACTAGGGCTTGTGCATCTATTGACATCACCATCAGACTGTCCTTTGTCATTGACTAGTCATCCATCTTCTTATTACATCTCAGATAAAAGATATAATACAAACATCAAAAACTACTTTCCAAGCACTCTGCCATTGTACTGCTCTCATTAAATCAAGTACAACTTCTTTACAACTTTGACTTACATGATTTCCATTAAAACTCATCATCATGACATAGTGTAGAACATTTGCATGATCGTGTATCACCATACAAGCAAAACCTTGTCCGTACAAGTAAGATATCTCTCTGCTACTCTACCAGTCTTCACAAACTTACTACTATGTTGACATCAGTGAAAAATATAGTCATGAATTCAACATGTAAATACTCTTCAATGCTTGGGATACTCCCCCAATGTAGTATCATTAGCATTAATGCTAACAAATTAAGTGTGAACTATTGAAGAAGGTGAAGGAATATAGTTGAACCAAGTGAACCGATTAGATTTTAAGAAGAAGAAAGAGAAGGTGTGAATCAGCCAATTGAGAGAAAAATGTAAAGAGATTAGAGTGAAAGATCAGATAGAGACAAGTATAGAGAGGAGTTCTAAACAAGCAAGGTAGTGTTATACCTAATTAGGCCATTTTTACGCTATTACTTTCTAATAATTGTAGTAGATAATCTTGTAGACCAAGTTGACCTAACAAGTCTATGCAATCCTATATGGTAACAATGATTAATGGTTCTTGTAAGTCCTTTAGAGTAGGTCTCTCTTTAGAAAAGATCAAGGAGTGATAAGGTCTAGATGATATTTTGGTTAAAATCCTCTAACAAGGTCACATTAACAATGTGTTTGTAACCCTTAACAAGGTTGGATCCTAATAAAGCTCACTTTAGAAGAGTTTAAAAACTTGGATTGTGGTCCTAGGTTATTTTCCTCCTCATGGGGTTTCCATGTTAAAATATTGGTGTCAAATGTGTTTATGTTGTTATGTTGCAAGTTATTTTATTGTAACTTGGTAACAACTATGCTTATGGTGGGTAATAACTAAGTTTTATTACTATCATCCAGTTAAAATAGAAATAGCATTAAGAAAAGTGATTGAATGAGGTTTTTTTAAAGTTCTATGAATACATTAAGTGAAAATTTATGATGATTATGAATGTTGTTTGGTACTAAAGTTGTTTAAAATGACTGTAGATAACTAATTGACCACACCACCAGTGCTCCCCCTCGTCAATTATCTAACATGTATGGTATTCAATGGGTGCTTGAATGAGTTAAACTTTGGTAGAATAATATTGTTTTGATTATTTTACATGATTCGATTAATTTTTGAACCATAGTACTAACCAAACTACTATAGTTGTCAATGAACACCTGATGAATAAATAAAGAAAGTGTAATGTCAATCTAGCAATTTCAATATTAATTGAGTCTAGTGTTAATTGAGCATGAAAAGAAAGAACAATTTAGAAAATATTTAATGTGAGGCTGAAATTTGATGAAAATAAATATTATTTGAGAAGTTTTGATGATAAAGATGATGTTATGATATCAATAGTTGGAGAAATTCAATGAAGATTTGATGAAGGAGACTTAAAAATTGGAAATGGAGTACAAAGTTCAAGGTGGATGTATATTTCCCGAGTGTCTATATTTTATGAACATAAACTTGATGAAAATTTGGTGATTGTGATTAAGTGGCAAAATCTAGAAGATTATAGAGGAGCATAAAAAAATCTCTATTTAAAGGATGAACACAATGTCTATTGTTGCTAATTAAATTGGTGTTTTTTATTATGTTGAAGAATTTGAAAAACTAAAGGTGAACTGAGAAGAAATGTATTGTAAAAATTAAACAAAGAAAGTACTAAATTGGTGTGTGGAGTGAGTGAATAAGTCAAGAAGGGATCAGAAATTGAAAGAGGAAAGAGATTAAGTGATACAAACATCTGAACAAGCAAGGTTCTGCTAAAACCAAATAGATCATTTCACTATTACTCTCTAATCATTATAGCATAAAAATATCTTAACCAAGTGGAACTAATAATCTTTTGAAATCCTATATGGTAACTTTTTTTGAATGTTTTATAAGAGCTTTAGAGAATCCCACTTTTTAGAAATGTCAAGGGGTGATAAGGTCTAGATGACCTTTGGTGAAATTCATCTAACAAGGTCACATTAACAATGTGTTTGTAACCTTTAACAAGTTTGGCTCTTAACAAAGCTCACTTCAAAAGAATGAAAATTTTGGGTTGTCAATTCCCAGTTGATTTTTCCCTTAACATGGTTTCCACATTAAATACTTAAAATTGTGTGGATGCTTATTATGTTGTAAGTTTATTTCACATGTTTACCATTAATTATTGTAACTTGGTATAAGATGGAAGATAATTCTACTACTGGGTATATTAAGTTGGCATTTTAATGCAAAGTATATTTTAGTTTTTTTTTTTTTTTTATCAGTAAGAGGCTGAAGCCAAGATTAATTATTATATATTATTATTAATTATTATTATTAAGCATGGGTAGATTCGAACCCAAGACCGCTTCAATAAGAGGCTCACAATTTATCATTATGTTGTAGGCTCTTGCCTATATATCAGTTTATATTTTGATCTTAGATCTAGTTACCAATTTAATGATCTAAAAGTTTAAAGTATTTTTAATGCTTGTAGGATAAC
Source organism: Cupressus sempervirens (assembly GCA_028749045.1). NCBI lineage: Eukaryota > Viridiplantae > Streptophyta > Pinopsida > Cupressales > Cupressaceae > Cupressus > Cupressus sempervirens. The sequence continues at coordinate 927,541,540 of CM053785.1, read as the reverse complement.
TAGTTTAGCCTCCCCACCTCTCAATTATCTAACATCAACTCCTTGGTAATCATTATAGGTTAACCTACAACCCAAAAGAAATTGTCATGGATCTTACTTAACTCTATCTTTATCCATTCAAGCTCATAAAATTTCTCATAATCCATATACTACAATATATGTAGGTTTTCCCAATATTTGAACTCATCTTTCAAGTTTTTCTCATCACTATAGATTTCACTCAAATTTTCCTAAATATGCACATTTCCTATTATCTCAAACTTGTAGTGTAAATATTTTGTTATGTCCTCTCTGTGTAATACTTCCTCTAGGTTTTGTGTGAATGCACCCTCAAGGTCATCCTCCAGGGACTTAAATGGGTGATTTTTAAAATAATACCTAGGTCTTTCCTGAATATCACACACTTGTAGTTTCTACATGATTGTAAGAGTTGAAAAAAATTGTAAATATTCCAAAGTTGAAGCTTCAAAATTCATGTAAATACCTTGTGATGATCAAATTAGGGATTGCACAAAATACTTTGAAATCCTTGCACAATTTCATTGATCTCCTTCTTCAAGGTCTCTGATGATTCTAGCTAATCAAATGGAGAAGATTAAACTAATTTTCCCACTTAAATCCTTAACAATTCTTTCTGTTATAAATGTTTTGGGTTACATAGTATAAAATATGATATATTTAACAATACATGATCAAATATATAGTGATCATCCAGAAAGTCACATAAACATCTGTGAACATAGATATATGACCAATAATAACCCGTGTACCTACTAATCTCACATATCTTAATGTCACAATTTCGTGATCTAATGATTTATTAGTAAAGTACTCCCCATAAGGCTATGATGGCCAATTATGTTGATGGAGAGGGCTCAATTCTTGGCATCATTTCCCCTTTGTTATCTGCACTAATCTATTATTTTTATTTTTATATTTTGGCACTACCAACATTTCTTTCCTTTACAAATGTCTCATTTATGTTCTCATATTGAGTGTTTTTTTTTTTTCAACATAATTATTCTTTTTGACATTTGGTGTTCTCACATTGTTTACAAATCTATTGAATCTACAATATCTAGATGTTTGTCTCAAATTATTACAATTATAACATGTAACATTAGAGTTTCCATACCTTGGTCCATTTTCATTCTTGCAATTTATAATTTCTTGTTGTGTCCAAATTTATTGCATTTGTAGAATGTGACACTATTGGATATCATATTGTTGATTCCCAAAGGTCTTCATGTATTCATACTTGATCTTTCATTTGTTCTTACATTAGTTCATTGATTAGGTCTTTTTTTTCATTCTTGTGATTTATATGCATAAAGCCAACAATTGAAATGATATCTTAGTATGTGTGTTACCTTTTCAATCTCTATTCATCTATCTATAATTGTTGCATGCAGAGCACCTTCCTCTAATTTTTTTGTTTTGTTCTTTGGGTTCTTCAATCTAAATTGTTGTCTAATTAGGATCTTGCATAACTATGTTTTCTAATTCATTGGAACATTCAGATTCAACTTATCCAATTCTTTCCATGTCTTCTTTAGGCTTTTGTTGCATCAATTTCTCATCAAGTTTTTTAGTACTTCAATATAACTTCACTTGGTGTAAATTAGTTTCAATAAGCTCACCTTTGAAAATGTTTTGTATTTCTCAAGTTATTTATATTTAATATTTGAGTCATAAATTTTAGATTTTGCATTTCTAGGATGAATTCTTAGAGTTTTGCATTCATTGTTTTTACCTCTTAGATCTAATTCAAGTTTCTCTTTCTGAGATTTTCTTTCTTTAGCTTCCTTAGAAAACCAAAGTGATGTGACCTTAAGTTCATGTTTGAGTGTTCGAATATTCAAAATGGGAAGAGTACTTCTAAGAGGGGGGTGTGAATCAGAGGTAACCAGTTTTCATCCTTTTAAACCCTTATTAACACATAACTGAAAGCAATGTACATGCATGTAAACATATGAACAAACATGAAATGAAAGCATGCATCAACACATAACACCAAAATTGATAACCTAGAAACCCTCCAGGAATAAGAAGGTAAAACTAGGGTGGGGATGACACCCACAAAAATCACTGCAGCAATCAATGTTCAACCACTTCTGATGGTCTTCCCTATGAAAGGTCTGCCCTATTAAAGGCTTTACACTGTGTTAGTACTAACCTAGTTAAAGGATTTACAAACACTTACATGAAGTGTTACCCTATTAAAGGATTTACAATAGGTTGTGAAACCCACCTAATACATAGGATTTGCAAGACCTTCTCCAAAGGTTCTCCTACCTAGTTGTTAAGCTAACCTATCAACATAGGATATCAACCTCTAATACAATTGTGAGAAAGTATTAGAACATTTGACGTGATTGAATGCAATCTCAAATTGCTAGGTTCGGGTACTAGATCTGCTCTTCTCATTTTGATCCTTGCTTGATCTGATCTCTGTATGTGCTCCCTCGTCTCTTGTACTATTCTGATCAACTTGATATGAAATTGTTGCTCTATTACTCTAAGTCTTTCCTTCTTCACACTAAAATTTTGCTATAATCTCCCCATATATTGTTCTTATCCATGCATGCAATGGTGCATTCGACCTCCTTATAAAGAATGCAAATACTTAGGGTTAGGTATGGATCTATGATCCATATTGAATCTCAAATTCTCGCTCATACCTTGGATTTTTCTCATTGGTTGCATGCCTTCTCCATTTTTCTAATTAGTTGCATGCAGATTGCATAGGGAATGTAAATGATTCATCCTTATCCTTTTTCTCCTTCAAAATTTCTTTAGGTTGACTCCAAAAATAGTTTACATCTTAGTTTGTGAAAGCACAAACTCTTATGTTGATCCTGAGTTACTCAGCACTCATTACATTACTGATGCTCGACATGAACTGATTCTTGGATTGCTTGGCATCTATTACTTTCTTGGTTTGCTCAACACCTATTAAATAGTGTATTACTCAGCAAATGTATGTTCTGTATTGCTCGCCATCTAAATATTTTTGGATTACTTGGCACATGAACATTTCCTAGATCACTGGGCACATACTATGTTCTGACTTGCTCAACACTAATTGTGGCTCAGCACCTATTGAAATTTTGGCTCGGCATACATTGTGTACTTGGCATATATAGTGAAAACGATTAAGCGTTTTGACACTCAATTGTCAAGACTATTCTTTTGACCAACAATCTCCCCCTTTGACATCAGTGTCAAAAACACTTAACTAAGCATTTATGAACTTAACCTTATTGAGTACATTCTTTATTTGCTTGGTGTTCATGCAAAATTTCAAAAAAAATATTGTGAGTAACAATATACCTTATGACTCCCCCTGAGTTGATTATGCCTTATCCAATCTTGAAATTGAAACTTTGTGCTAATGTGCCTGATCCTCTTTATCATTTGTCCTATTTCTGCATTTTGAGCCTATATGTTGTATCTGATCTGTGTGAAATTCAAAATTTTGCATCTCCCCCTTTTTCTTTATTACTTGACTCCCCATTTTTGGCTATTTACAAACTTTCCACTCAATTTTCACAATGAAAGGATGTAATCAATAATGATTCAAATTTTGGTATTCTCCCATAGTATCTGCATATATACATATTAGCCTTATACATATATCTCCCCCTTTCTTTATCTCCCCTTTTTTGACACTGATTTCAAAGGGTTCTATGGAGTAATACCATGCTTAGCCAAAATTGTGCTATTTACCTACAGGATTATCTTCAGAGCTGCATCCCAATTTGCTAGTGCAATGTCCAATGACTTATGCTAGATGGAAATCTCTACTGCTAGATGTATAAGTCCATCTGAGGTAGAAAGATCTAAATCTTTCTTGAGGATTGTTTCTGCATACATTTGCTCCTTGTGGAGTACCTCCAAGTGAGGGGTTATAGAGGACTACATTTGCATCAACTTATCTTTCGTATTAGCCTCCTATGTTGTTAATATAGCTAATTCTCTTTGAGTGTGAAGCGTTTGAGCAAAATGCTTCTCACTTTGAGCTAGATTGGTGAGGAGTTGCATACTAGAAATCTTTAGATTTATTTCCAAGCTCAGTATCCTCTAGCTAGTCTCTTGTGTGAAGTTGGAAAAATCACACAACTTGTTCTACAGGGAGAATATATTCCCATGTACAATTTTTACTCTATCCAGTTTCTTAGCCAACTCAACTTGAGATAGTGTTATATCACCATATATTTTCTCATTTACCTTTCCTTTGAACTTCCTTTCTGACCATTCCATTAATTTTACATTTGTATCATGGTCTTCATTTGTCACCTAATCAACTATGTCAAATAGTTTCTCTACTATTGGCCTTTAACTCATCAAGTGTCTACCAGCTGAAGGCATCCATAAATATTTCCTTTATCTCATTCAGTGCTTGCCTATATTTATATTCTTTTCTCAATACCTCTTGTCTTCTTCTTCTATCCAATGCACTCTGTATTTCATTAATCTTCTCCTCAATGAGGATGCTAGATTCATAGTAAGGTACTGTGATTTCCTCATCAAGCTTAGGAATCCCATACTGAAGTTTCCTGGCTACTTTTGTTGAGCTTGAGCTTAGTGTTCTAACTTTCAATGCTAGAATTTTAGTGCTCAGCTTCTAAAGAGTTTGAGTGGGAGTACCTATTTTTGGTAATTCAACCAAAGTTTGTATTGTAGATTCCTCCTCATCTCTTGTCTCTTCCTTCACTTCAACTTGTTTCTCCTTTTCACTATCAATGGATGGGGGTGTGCTTGCTAGCTATTCTAATTTTTCTTTGTCGTCCCCTACTACTACACTCAGCACTTGAAGTGCATCTATGACTACTTTTGGTGGAGATGGTGGAGGAAGGAATAAGATTCTAGTAGTTTGAGTGGTCAAAGGTGCTTCTTTTGTTTTCACCTTGACTTCCTATGATTTTACTACTACCTTTTGTAATTCATCAACATTGACCAGTATTGGGCTTGTACATAATCTAGTTGCTTCTTTTGATTGGTCAAGGATCTTTGCTAGATCCTCTATAGTTAATGGATTGATGTTTTGACCAGAGGTGTCAGTAACATCCTTAATCTTGATAATATTTGCAGGTGTGATGGTGGCATGAGGAGAGCTAGGAGGTGATAGTTGTGTGTCTTGCACACTTTGTTCTTGTTAATCATCTGTACCCTTTTCTTCCTCTTTCTCCTCTTTATTCTCCTCTTCATCTTTCTTTTCTTCTTCCATTTTCTTCTCTTCCTAAACCTTTTTCTCTGTCATTTTTGTTTCCTTTATCTTGGCACTTGCTTTTGCCTAATATTCCTCATCAAAAACATCATCAATTTTCTTATAAATTATTTTCCACAACTGCATGGATTTGCTCACAACACGTTCAATTTTATTTTGCAAAATACTAAATTCCCTATGCTTTGGAGTAAATCTACTATTGTGCCTCTTGACTGCATTAGTTATTTGGCCCTTAGTCAAATCAGGCAACAATCTAGCTAAAGTAGACTCCCTTATTTCCTTTTCCATTTGCAAGCAAAAATGCCATTTGTCTTCTACTATTTTATACAATTCTTTGGGCATTGAGCCATCTAACTCTAGAGGTGTGTGCTTGTACTCGGCCATCATAGCATACACAGATTCCTCTATTTTATTTTTCTCTTCCTTAGTGATCTTATTAAAATCTAAATTCTTTAAATCTTTTAAGTCTCCATTTCTAATTTTTGCACATAATTTATCTATGGCAGACTTGGGTGGATGACTTACCACTTTGAACTAACTATTATCATTTTTCTCTATCTTTTCTTCGTCTAAGTCAAGTTGAGCTACATATTTTCTTCTCTTTCTTGGCTCTTCATCAGTCTCCTTGGTGGCTTTCTTCTTCTTTTATGCCTCTTCTTTGGCCTTTTGTGTTGTAGCTCTAGTGGTGGCTCTAGTAGTAGGCTTCTTTGGTGTAGGTTTTGTCACTTTCTTTGCTTTGGGTTGAGGAGTGAGTGGAGTTTTAGTCTTCTTCTTGGTGACTTTAGTTCTAATAGGTGCTTCCTTGGCTTCTTTTTCCTCTACACCTTCCTCTTTATCCTCACCTAGACCTTGTGTCAGTTGCAGAAGCTTATCTTCTTCATTTTCATTATCATCCTCTTCTTCATTTGCTTCCTCTTCCTCTGTTGAGCTTGCTGCTTCAACACCAAATCTCTTCTTGATCTTCTTGCTCAATTTGTCCTTCTTCTTCACTGTTGTGGCTATCTTAAGGTCTGTCACCACCCTTGATTTTACAATGTCATAGGTTCCAAAATGTTTTTCAGCCTTGTCAATTTCCTCTGCAAGTAGAGTTGTTATTATTGTTGAGGCTTGATCAACATCAAGTTCATAACCTAGTGGCCTAAGCCATCTCAATCTAGGTATGACTACTTTTATATACATGTAATCAATATCCACAAGAAATAAAATGTCCTTTTCATGATGCTCAACCAGTGAGATCGGTATCCTCATCCTCTATTTCATGGACTTCTTGAAGTCCTCAAAATAGCTAGTCATTTGGGCATCAAAATTCTCACCCTTCTGCTCAATGAATCCATTTATTTTCTCAACAATGGTCTTATTCTAATCCCATTTCACCTTGCCTACTAAGGGGAATTCTTTCATAATATAGAAAAAAATACAAACCAAAACTGAGCCAAATTTGCATTGAGCTCCCTTAGACTTCCTTATAGCTCCAAATTCTCATTGATCTACTGCAACATGAGCTCTACAAGATCGTATGTATGATCTTTCTTCACCAATTTATAAGATACATTCACTACAATGCATGGTACATTGTTTAATCTGCTTGACTGGTAGAATTTGTGGGATATGACTCTTACAGCAAAATCTAGTAGGGGTTCTATAACGGTGTCTATCATCATTCCCCTATTATTCCATTTTGCACCTATACTCTTCTCTATTGCCTCCTTTTTGTCACTTCTCAAGGTCTTTGGCCAATCTAGGGTTGGAATACCAGTAACCCTATGGACAGTTTTCTTTGTAAACTTCACTAGCCCTATCTCTAACCAAAAGGCTCCATCGTGGATTCTATTCATGGATTTTCTTCAACACTATGTGTATCCATTCTATTTTGAAAACAATAAGGAAAACTAGGGCTTTGGTCAGACCCTTCTTCTCAACTACAGAGAATTCATCTTTAAGTTTTCCATTTTCACACAATTTATCAAATGCATTAAAAATCTCCAAATCTCCTATGGTTCCAACTTTACAGTTATAACACTTTCGAACATCTTGAACCATAACAACTTTATCAAGTATTATGGATAGGGCACCAGCGGGATCATTCTTATAGGTGACTTCAGGGATGGGTCTAAACTCAGGCTATTTGACTTCATTACTGACTAGTTGAATTTCAAGACCTTCCTTTGGTAGGTTTTGACCCAGATGCCATCGTTTACCAAACTAGGGTTTAAAATTAAATAAGCTCTCAACTCTGCATAGCTTGGCACTTGAATGAAATACTTGTGAATCGATGAAATCAAGTTGAATCATTGTAGATTGTTGTTTGATCACTGTAGAATCACCTCTTTGCTTTGCTCAACTTCGCTTTGTGTTTGAATGATTTTCAACTTTATTAGGTTCAAAAACCTAGCATTATTGCATTTGTGATTATAGATGTACACTTAGCATCCACTATAACATCTTATTCAACATCAACTAAAAGTGTCAATTGCTTGGCATCCACTAACATATCTTACTCAGCATCCACTAAACTGTTCAACTCAGCATATATTGGAGTTTCACTCAGCAACCAAAGGTAGCTTGGCATCATCTTATAACTTCTAACTTGGCATCCTTTCTCATGCATATTTCTTTTTTTTTCAATACTTCTATGTCTTCTTAGGCTGATGTATGATACATCTTTATATGTATCAGCCCCATGTATATGTCTTGTGCTTAATTGGATGAGGTGTGATCACTTGACCTCTTGGGTGAAGTGATCTCTCCATTTGATGTGTTGCACTCACCTTTCTTCTTCCATGTCTTGTTCATTTGTCCTCTTATTTGTTCAACATCAATCTTCTCTTTTCCTTTGTTGACTTCAACTTTTGGTGCTTTTGACTTTGTAGGATATTTTCTACTGATATGACCAATCTTCAAGCAATTAAAACATGTAGTTTGGTTTAGCCTCCTGCTGTAACTTCCCTTTAAATGTGTCCTTATGCAATTTTTAGGAACGTGTCCATACTCTTGACAATAGTGACAAATATACCTGGTATTGTAATCCCAATTATAGTGGTGTGCATGATTGATTCCTCTTGCAGGTTGATTAGGTATCCACATAGGCTTTGATCTACATTCAAATGTTCTATGTCCATACTTTTTGCAGTTGTAGCAATGACCTTCAAATCTTGGTGTCCTCATGGTTTTGGTTTTGCAGTCTTGTCTTGAATGTCCTTGCTTCTTGTACTTGTGAAAAAAGTTTGCATTTGTAGACTTATCATGATGATGACTATTCTTGCTTCTACACACATTAGAGGTATGTCCCTTTTTACCACATAAATAACAAATAGGTTTAGTGTTCTTACCTTTGTTGCTTCTTTCTTATGTAGCCTTGGATGATTCTCCTTGTTTAGTGCTAATGTAGCCAAGTCCTGAAGTATCATTGCTAGCCCTTGGTGATTTCAAAAATTGCTCAAAGTACTTGATGGCCTCATTGGGTTTGTTGTAAATTTCTACTATTTCCTTTTCTCTCTCCAATTCATTCTGCAATTGTTCATTCTGCATCTTCAAGGTGGAGATCTCAATGTCCTTCATGTTTAGCTCATGATGAACATTCATCATCTGGCTTAAGGTGTCTAGCTGCATGTTTGAGATCTTTTCAAATTCAAGTGTCTTCTCTTCCAACCTATTGATGAGATTTATCTTGTCATCTTCTATCATGACCTTGTCTTCAATAGCTCTTTTCTTTTGTTCAGTCACTTCACAAAGCATTATGGCTTTTGATTCGTGTTCAAGCTTAAGTAGTCTGATTTCTTCAGCTTGTGCTCTATTTTTCTCTATTAATTCTTCTATTGCTGCATCAAATTCCTTGGAATGTCCATTGGAAAATGCTTGTGTGGTGTCAATCTCCTTGTAGTGTATGTCATTTTCAACTATGGCTATCCCCTTCCTTCTTTTCAAGACTTTTCTCAATTCCTCCCTAGCTTCCTCTACTTTGTGTAGAGCTAGTTGCACATCAATCACTTGATTGTCGATGATCTTCCCAAGTTTGAAGACTGACCTTTTTCTCCAAGCTGTTAGGCTTATCCTTGTGATAACTAGTGCTCTAATACCAATTATTGGAATATTCAAAATGAGAAGAGAACTTCTGAGGAGGGGGGGAGGTGAATCAGAAGTAACCAATTTTCATCCTTTTAAACCCTTATTAACACATAACTGAAAGCAATGTACATGCATGTAAACATATGAACAAACATGAAATGAAAGCATGCATCAACACATAATGCCAGAATTGATAACCCAAAAACCCTCCAGGAATAAGAAGGTAAAACTGGGGTGGGGATGACACCCACAAAAATCACTACAGCAACCAATGTTCAACCACTTCTAATGGTCTTCCTTGTGAAAGGCCTACCCTATTAAAGGCTTTACACTGTGTCAATAGTGACCTGGTTAAAGGATTTACAAACACTTACATGAATTATCACCCTGTTAAAGGATTTACAATAGGTTGTTAAACCCACCTAATACATAGGATTTTCAAGACCTTCTCCAAAGGTTCTCCTACCTAGCTATTAAACTAACCTATCAACATAGGATTTCAACCTCTAATACAATTGTGAGAAAGTATTAGAAAATTTGACCTAATTGAATGCAATCTCAAATTGTTGGGTTTAGCTACTAGATTTTCTCTTCTCGTTCTGATCCTTGCTTGATCTTATCTCTGTATGTGCTTCCTTGTCTCTTGTACTATTTTGATCAACTTGGTATGAAATTTCTACTCTATTCCTCTAAGTCTTTTCTTCTTCACACTAAAATTTTGCTATAATCTCCCCATATACTGTTCTTATCCACACATGCAATGGTGCATTCAACCTCCTTATAAAGAATGCAAATACTTAGGGTTAGGTATGGATCTACGATCCATATTGAATCTCAAATTCTCGCTCATACCTTGGATTTTTCTCATTGGTTGCATGTCTTCTCCATTTTTCTAATTGGTTGCATGTAGATTGCATATGGAATGTAAATGATTCATCCTTATCCTTTTTCTCCTTCAAAATTTCTCTAGGTCGGCTCCAAAAATGATTTACATCTTAGTTTGTGAAAACACAAAATATTATGTTGATCTTGAGTTACTCGGCACTCACTACATTACTGATGCTCGGCATTAACTAATTCATGGATTGCTCGGCATCTATTACTTTCCTAGTTTGTTCAACACCTATTAAACACTATATTTCTTGGCACATATATGTTCTATATTGCTCGAAATCTGAACATTTTTGGATTACTCGACACATGAACATTTCCTATATCACTTGGCACATACTACATTGTGACTTGCTTGGCACCTATTGAAATTTTGGCTCGACATACATTGTGTACTCGACATATATAGTGAAAATGGTTAAGTGTGTTGACACTCAGTTGTCAAGACTATTCTTTTGACCAACATTGAGAGCCTAATTTTCCTTCTTGAGTTTAGAAATAAAATATGATTCATTATCAAGTTTCTAAATGTGGTCTTATGCATCCTTGAGTTTCATCATTAATCTTTCTTTTTCCTCATTTCTTTGTCTAGATCTTCAATTTTTGCTTCAAAGTTGCCTTAAAAATTATTTGTATCCATGAAGATTCTCCCCAAGATGTAAAACTTTTTTTCTAAGTAACTAGGCTACGATACCAATTGTTAGAAATAGGCAATACTGAGAAGGGGGATGAATCAGTATTGCAACACTTTTCCACCAACCATATATTTAAAAAACTTAACCATATGAATCCACAAATAACTATACTAAAATGTGAAGAACATAATAATGAGAGACTCATAACACTGTGATATTTTTTTAAGAAACCTTAGCCAAGGTAAAATCCTAGTGAGGATAGTACCCACAACTATGTAGTAATTTTAAAGTTCTCTATTAAGATTTTTGACCCTGTTAGGAGTCATTGCATACATTTGGTACATTAGTCCTTGTGAGAGGGATAGACCTTGTTAGAGGTATCAACCATGTTAGGAGTTGTATTACAATGGGAGCTCAAATTTCTATAATCATGTAATGCCCTGCCAAGGGATCCAAAGAATTAACCTAGAATTTCACTAAGTTTGGTAACATTTTTTTTTTTTTCTTAAAATTACATGAAAGTAAATACCACATAAAACTTATTCACAATAACAGAAGCAAAAGCAATGTCCATCTAGAGAGTAAACATGATATGCACAACAGGTTACATTCTTTAAGATCCCTTAATGTTGAATTACATGAATCTAACTAGTACAACATCCACATAAAATAATAATAATAAGTCTAATGTTCAATTATTACATATCCAAATGCTCATTCATCCACTGTACATGTCACAGGGTATGAAGGCTTAAAAGAATATACATATGTAGAATAAGGTACATCATCCTATTCTAATCCATGATACATCAAAGTAAAGATAATCACATGATACTCATGATACAACATCATAAAAGTCATTTACATCCATCATAAAGATCAAATAAAATAAACTAAGTGCACGGTTCCTCCCAATCGTTAATAGCATCATTAGACCATTGTGGGCCCTAGCCATCCCTCCGTGCGTAACATCCCAAATCACAGAAGAGATCATCGGTATTAACATAGTAGGAATGTCACTCCTAATAAATACAACATCATATGTAGAAAGTAATCTAACATGCAAATATAAGCATAAGATAACATCATCTATCATATGCTAATAATCAATGAAAGGATACATATCCACCATCACGAAGGACGCATCAGCCACGATGTCTCAATGAATCTCAAATGATAAGAGTGGAAAATATACTACCACCCAACAACGTGGTACCTAAGTGGTCCACTCCCACCGTGCTGAGGAGATAATCTCAAGTCCCAAATAGGCTATCAAAACCACATAGCACAAGTCTCTAAAGTCCAGGAATCCTAAAAGTATACTAACTCAAATGTTCCAATCACAAAACAGACATCTACTTCCCAGAGGCACACAATGATATGTAGGAACCTACTATGCAAGCGGGAAAGTGTCATTGCATTTATCTCGTACAAGTTACCCTGGCAGTTAGCTAAACTCCATGGCTCCATACAGATCTCATGCGGCCACTAGTATCCTTTCATACTGACAAGGCATACTATGGAATGCAAGGTCACAACCATGCGTTCTCTCTACTCCCATCCTAGCCTATACAAGCACTCAAGGCATGGGCAAGAACCAAAAACTCTTATCTTTTTAGGTTCATTCAGTTAGTATTAAGTGTCAATGTTATGACTTATTAATCCAACTTACAATGAGTTACCCTGGCAGCCTCTTAGGGCCCCGGCTCCCATTGCAAGCCACTTCCCGACACTACATGTAGATATCCTACCCTAATGCTCATGGTATCATAATCATAAAGAAAGTCCATAAAATCATCAAATATCCACAATAAGAATCATCAAATATCCATGATAAAATCATCAAATATGCATAAAAGCATCAAATCTTTATGAGCAATATCCATAGAAAATCATGACTACAACAGCTCTCTATTGGCAACTGAAGTATCACTGATAATCAAAGTACCCATTGGTTCTTAATAACCAAAATATATCTCAACATAGATCACCATATCCATTGGTTCTCAACAAGCAACCAAGAATATCACAAAAACATACCGATCGAAGACTCCAAAATGGTTGAGTCATGCATGTCACAACATGACATCATCAAGAATAAATCCACATATTAGTCCCATCATGGCAACTAGAATATATCCAAGGATAACTAATCGATGACCAAAAATAATGGTTAAGTCAAGGGTCTCAAACATAAGATTCTCAACTTTAACAATCAGTAATCACAACCAATACATAGAGCATTCCATCACATAATCATGGTTGGGTTTATAAAGATCGAGAAATAAAACATCATCATGACATCACAATCACATAACCCCCAAGCCTCTGGTAGACGTCCTATATCGGTCAACACTAGTCAACCCAAAATCCCAAAACATTAGCATAAGGAATACACAATGTAAACACATGTTTTGGTTTTGCTAAGTGTTCAAATTTAAATTCAAATGCCAAATTTCAGTTTATGTTTCCAAGTTTAGAGAAAGAATTGAAAGGAACATTTTGTACGTTTTTCCCATGTACTATTTTTGGATGGATTAAAAGTTCCCTCTAAACTTCAGTTTCCAATTATAATATTTAAATAACGTTTCCACCAACTTTAATTTTTCATATACTTTATATATTTTATAATCTTAAACTATTAATTAAATCTTAATAGTTAAAACTATAAAATTACAATACTATTCATCATTATAAAGATGAATTCTTAAATCTTTTATCAACAATTTTAAATCTTTTAATAACATATTTATATATTACATATATACATATATATATATTTATATTAAATATATACATATATACATATATAATATATAATATTTATTTTCGTATTTTATAAAAATCGAATATTATTAATTTCAAAATTTATCATATAACAATAAAAATTGAATAACAAACTTTCCTTTTTAACAAAACTGAATTAAACATGTCGTCGGCTGTCACTGAAGTGACTCCTGCCGCGGGTACCCTACGACTATTACTGTCGCGGGTACACTGCGTAGCAGGTACCGCGCAACCATTCTGAGCACGGATACGGGGTGCGATTCCGCCCCCACCCAAATGTGCATTTTTATATATTTTTTTTAAACAAACAATCGCAGCGCGATTTTTATACTTGCGAAAAATGTTTATTAAAATGTTTCCGCCCACAGTAAAGTATCCGACTTTTAACTCATATGAATATATAAATATATATTATATATATACATATGTATGTATATATATATATATATAAAGGTATATGTATATATATATATATATGTGTGTATATATATATATATATATATACAGAATCACAGTATATTTAAAAATGATAATTTATGAATACAAGCTTTCATTTTCAGAATTTTTTTCTATGAAACTTGTTTCTTCAAAATTTTCTAATAACTAATTCTAATGGGTTTGTCCATGAATTGCAACCCTAGCCCGTGTCATTTTCAGATCCAAGCATATAGAATCCTCAAATACATTTTAATTGCCCAAATTGAAAATGCATAATGAAGACATATGGAAGACACGAAGAAGACAGGGGAAAGCAAGATGCGGAAATAGCATAAGTGAAATCTCAAGAATCTACCCGGATTCTGATGCTATATCGCTCTCCCGCAGAACAAGCTCCCTTCTACAGAATTCTTGAGTCCTCCAATGCTCCAATTGTTCTCCATGCTATCCACGCTATCCACGCTATGTCCAAGCTTCTAAGGAATGCTTGAATATAAAGAGCTCTCAGGAAACCTCTAGAATGCTTCTAGAACCAGCTGGAAGGTGTCACCAACTAAGCATGGGCCTCTTCCAACCTTTTTGATAAGCCCTAGGGTTGTAGACGCCATGTGCTCAATTGATGCACTAACCCTCGTGTTGTTGACACATGAAAAATGGAGAAATACATTAATTCCCAAGCAAGCTTATAACTCCAATTTACTTTTTAATTAATTTGCATTTAAATATTTATAACTCCCATTTTAATTTAATAACTTTTATTTTAATTTGTATAACTTTTATTATTATTATTTGTTTATTAATTTATTAGTATTTTATAATTATTATTTATTTTAATTTTCTTATTTTCTTTTTATTTAATTCTTTTCTCTCAATTAATTCTCCTTGAATTAATTTATAAATCAAAATATAAAAAATCATGATATTTAATCTTCTCAAATAATTAATTTATTAATTAAATCTATTTGTTAAGACTTAATTAATAGAAAATTCACCATAGACCTTCATGATAAAATATGAAAACCCATCATAGGACAATTCATACAAAATCAGTCTAAAGGATTAAAAATCACAAAATATGTCATCTGACACATTCAGTGGGTGCTCAACTCTGATACTTGTCCTAACTCACTAGGACAAATGGTTTTAGGGTTTGGGATTTGGACTTGAGAATTTATCTCCCTTCTCTTATCATTGAGATAGTATAATAGGGTACGCTCATCCTGGCAATTCAGGGAAGTCGATACTCGGTACCTGCAACCTGCAGAAAAACCATGCATGTACATACCATATATATAATGCTAAACTAAACAGGCAATGGCAGGAAGTGGTGCATTGTGTAGATCCCGACTAAGCAGGTGACTACGACTCCCTTCCTTAACCACATCAGAAATGCCATACAATAAGAAAACATGCACACCATACACATGCAAGTATGGGGTAAGTATCCATAATAAAACACATGAACTAATAAACCATCTAACTAATCATCAACAATAACTGAAAACAATATAATGATCATCATACATACATGAAATGTAAAGTCTAAATGATCTCATCATATAACAACTGAATCCATACATAATGTCTGATAGTCTCAAAACAATACCACTAATCCATCAACATAATACTAGTCCATCAAAGTCTGATAATAATAGCAACAATGAGTCTAGAAAAGATGTGAACGAGGGTAGGCACTACAAATCATATGCAATCTATACAATGAGTAATAGATACAATACCAAAATTGACTATTCTGATACCCCAATATATGATTAGGTTCTTTGAATATCTCATATCCAGTTCTAAATATACATCAAAACTTTGCATATGATCATCAAAGCAATATCCTAGTATTATTTATAAAGCTCACATGTCATGTACATACCATTGTCATACTTCACATGTGAAAATTGAGCCCTTTATATACTTTTCCAATTATTTTACCTAGGCATCCTTAATGATAAAACATGTACCACTTTTTTTAATTAAATATTAAGACTTGCTAATAAAAGGATAACATCTACATTGTTGTCCCTACATTTTCAAGTAATTGAATTAACAAAGCAATTCAATTCCTTAGGCCAAAATATATGATCTCTATTACTTTCCTAGTACTCTAATGTAAAAATGTCTTCATATTCTTCATCCAAATATTTTAACATAAGAGAGCATACTAGAATCATATTTAGACATCATTTTAACCATATCCAAAATTGCATTGGTAAAACTTATTTTGATAAGTTCACTAATGAAAATAAGCTAACTGTTGATAGTCTTCCTATGATATACTTGGTCATTTTTATTTGATAAACCAAAACTAAAGGGGGTCGTCATTCTAATAAACCTTACCAAATGATTATGTCACCATCAATAAAAATATTCATGCCCTTAGGTCTAGCCACTTCCCAACAAATAATAGGGTGTCCCTTTCTAGTTGAGGAAGCCTTCTCCTCTGGTACACCATCATGTTGTCCCTTGGAAAGAGAGGAAACTTTTTCCTTCTTAAGTTCATTAGGAGGGGAACCTTTTAATTTGAAATCACATGGCCATACTTAGTATAGCATTGGCAATATAAGGAGGTATTTTGATATACAATAGCTTGAGTTCATTTACCCCACACTAAAATTCAAAGATTAATAAAAAATGAAATATTGAGGATAGAGCCATAAAAATAATTGTAGCCACTAGATATGGATATTAAAAAACTAAATTTGAAAGAATCAACTTGATATTTATTTTAGAAAAAAAAGTTATACTCTATGAAGTGAGTGTCCCTCTTTCAAAATGTTATTCCTAGCAACATACTAGTTTTCTTGGAAGAAAGAAAAATTGTTTCAAATCAATTCCCAAAAAACAATTAAAAAAACATACTTAGAATCTAGATAGAAATCCTCAAAGACTAAAGTTGATTTAATCTTCCAATTGGTAATGGTTTAGCAAAAATATGAGCCTAAAAGTGGGATTTTTAGAATGTACATTTTAGTGTTCGTTCAAGAAAAAATAGTGTAACCCACTATTGTAGGTTCACAGAACAGTGTCAGCCATGACATAGTGCCCAAATGAGTTAATAATCTATTTGAAGGCATTCTTGTCTTAGAGCTAGAAAAGGATATCAAGCAGTTGAACTAAAACTAGGGCCAAACGATTGAGCTTCACACTAGGATCAAATCCAGGTTTCCACTTAGAGAGCACAAAGAATTACTTACTATAAGTCCATGAGCCTAAGATGGCGGATATGACATCTTTCTCGATAGTGAATTTAAACAAGAATAGTTAACTAGACATTACCAAAATGCTTACGCTTCCTTTAAATTTCCACTATGAGCTTTCCTAGCATCTAACCAAGTAATGGTTGGGCAAAATTTTATAAACCTCCCAACTAAAGACAGATGAAGGGAGGAAACAGTTTTTTCTATGACCATATCCAACAAGTTGATTTATAAGTCACCCTCTACCTAGGAGACTTGAGGTTGTAGTTAATCTAACACATTGATGGGATGGCCAATTAAGGCATTCTTCCAAGTGTCATTTTGGGATTTAGAGCTAAGATTCCCAAATCATGAATAGGGTTTTTCCTCCTAGGGAGTCAACAAATTTGGCATCTATCCTTAAGAAATACCACTTTTAGCATAAATAATTTCACTTTTATCTAAGATGGGGACTTCCATAGACACACCAGACTTAGTAGAGACAACATCTTAGTGAGGCTCCTCAAAAGAAGTAATTGTTATAATTATCCTAATAATAGTTTCACTTGAACCAAAACTCTAAGAATTAGTACTATAAAAAAAAATTGATAGCTAAGTGTCATCAATGTAGGAGGAGGGTTAGGATCAAGGAGGACTAGGCTTGCTTTAGAGGCCCTAGTCATTGTAGTGAATTAGAGGAGCAAATTCAAAAAAAAAAAAGGTGAGAAAGAGAAGAGGAGAAGAGTTGTAAAATAACCATAATTTTTAAAATGTTAAAATCCATATTTTCTAATTACTCAAAATAAAAATTATTTATTTAAAATTTCATTGATTCAAAACATTTTTTGTTATTGGGATGCTTTTTTTTAGGCACAAATTGCTTCCTTCATATTGCATTATTTTTGCCAAGATTTTTGGGCACATTTGGATGAATAAATACTTTATGTGAAATAGAGGAACAAAATGATTTCTTGATTTTTTATATTATTTTGAGGTATAGCATATATTATGCCTTTTAAATATAAAAGATTAAAATATGTAAATACAACTTTATAGTTATATTATATAATTAACAAGTAATACATGTCGCTTTGCTATCACTATAGATTTTGCTATTAAACCTTATGGAGCCTTTATGTGAACATGTTAGTCCTTAATTATATTTGAAATGTAGTGGTTTGATATATAGAGAAAATGATTTTATCAGTGATTATTGTTTTCTGATTATAAGGATATTTATATGTTCTTGATTAATAATTAGAGTTATTTTCGCGATGATGTTATGTTATGTGCTTTCATTTGATGATTACAGTTATCTTCATGATGATAGAATTTATATGTTATGAAGTGATGTGTATTTTCATGGATCTTTAGTTGTACTTACCCCATACTTGCATGTGTATAGTGTGTGTATCTACTTTATATTTTGATTTGATGTGTCTGATGTTATTTGATGGGAGGGAGTCATAGCCACCTGCGAGTTAAGATCTACATGATGTATGTTTAATAAGATATATATTAGTACATAGGACCATCTTTTATACATGTTTACAAGTACCGAGCATTAACTTCCCTGAATTACCAGGATGAACATGCCCTATTGCAATATCTTAGTGGTAAGAGAGGGGAGTTAATACTTAGGTCTAAATCTCAACCTAATCCTATTATTGTCCTAAGAAAGAGGACAAGTATCTAATTGACTACCCCTCTGAATTCATTAGGGTTATGTGAATTCATGAACCTAACCTTGAGCATGATAGTCTTTTTGAGTTATTTTCATGTGGTACAGTTGTGTTAGTTTAATCATATGTTTATTTGGTGAAATAAATTTATTATGATTAATTATGATATAAAAATAATTAAATCTTATGAATATTGGAGTATTAAATATAAAATAATTAAGTATTGTGAATTAATTGAATATCTACATTGTAATTTAAAATAAATAAGAGTCTAGTTGTGGAATTAGAGATTTAATTAATTTTTAAATCAAAACCCAAATTAAAAGTTACACAAATAATATGAATTGATTTTAGAAAGTCAAGTTAAATATTATATTATGCTAAATTTATTAATTATAATTTTGTATATTATAGTGTGCTTAAATATTAATATATAACTAAAGCCACATATTCAATTTAGTAAAATTGAATTATATTTTAAGTTAAAAGTATTGTAACTTGAGTTAGGTGGTTATTAGTTGAGTTGCATATTTTAAACTAACAAAAATTATATAATGTAACTTAAAAATACTTTATTATAAAATTAAAACCTTATTTTTTAAAATAAAATTGAGTTAAGTGACTTAACTAAAAAATTAAATTAAATTAAATTATTATTATTATTATTTTTGCATAATTGAGCCTCTTATTTTAGAAAATTTATTAAGTCTTGCGTTTATCAGATTTGGAGCTTGTCTAGATTTTGCAAAGTCAAAAGATTTTGTTCAAAACTTGAAGTCTTTTTAAGGGTTTTAAAATTATTCTTTGTGGTTGCAAGTCATTTGGGTGGATTAAGGTAGGGTCTTGAAGTTCCTTGTACTAGCTAGGTTGTTGAAAGTTTTTAGTTTCTATTTGAAGGTTTGGATTGGAAAGACTTTAAAAATTTTAGTTCTCATTTATGTGAATAATTATTAAACCCTAGATTTTGAGTTTGGAGTATGTTCCTTTGTAGAAGATTTAATTTAAAAATAATAATAATAAACAAAATAAAATAAGACATTTATATTATTATGCATATAAGCACACACATTAATTTGCATATGAGCATAATCTCTTTGTAGAATTAAAAGAAAATATGAAAGAAAATATACTTAGAGGAAAATATATTAAATCGTGAATTAGAAAATTTTTAAATGATGAATGTATATATTTTTGGACCTTTTAAAATCTATTTTTTATTTTCAGAAGAAAAAAATTATTTAATTATTTTTAGATTTTATATTAAAAATTTATTTAATTTAGTTTTAGATTTTATACAAAAACATTGTTATTATTAATAGACAATTGACTGAAGCCTAGCTTATTTATTATATATTTATTGTTATTTGTTGAGATTAATTATTAATATGTGTTAAGTTCAAGTAGACTGGACCCACGACCTCCTAAATGAGAGGCTTACAAATTACCATTGTGTTGTAGGCTCTTACCTTAATAATAATATTATTATTATTATTATTATTATTATATAATAGTAATAATAAATTAACTATTATCATTATCATTATTATTATTAATTTCTAAAATTAATAAATAATAATTAATAAATCTTATTAGTTATTTATTTCAAAAATTGAAAAATAAATATTTTTTATTTATCTTTTAAGTGGGTGTTAGTAGTAATGTTTTTATGTATACTAAGTTTAGTTAAACTAGTGGTTGGATATAAGAGGAGTTATACTGGAGTTCCTTTTATCATCATTTGTTGTGATTATTAATATAATAGGTGGAACTATAAATAATCTAGTTATAATTATAATTTGAGTTTAGTTATTTATAATTGCATAATAAATTAAAGAAAAGTTAAATATTAATATTGAATTTAAATGGAAATCAAATTAATATTTTAAAAATGAAATTGATATTAATACTTTAACTTAAAATTATTTATATTTATATTATTTATTAAGTCATTAATGATTTAAGATCGTTTAAAATTAATAACATGATGATCTTGTATGATATTTTATACGCACAAAGCATGTCATTATACATGTTAACCCTTTACACTCAAATCAGACTTAAGAACATAACTTGACTTTGGTTGCAAAACTAAACTTGTTTTATTATTGTGACTCTTTGTGTGTTTATATTACATTTTTTATGATGGTTATTTGGGGGTTAAGTTAACCCTTAGGATTTATAATCTAGACGACTTTGGGATTAATCTTCTATGTGAAAAGTTATAACCATTCTTATGTTGTGATCAGTCCATGTGTTATTTTTAAATTTATAACCATTCTTATGTCACAATTAGTACTCCGTGAGTTATTTTTGGATGGAACTTTGAGTAATGTTACTTATTTCTGATCATTATATCTTTTCACCAAAAGGGATGGAAACCATTATTTTGTTAAGTCTAATTTACCTGATCACCTTATGTTATCTGTTATGGTGTTCTATATTTTGGATGGTTGTATTTATGGATTGTATTTTTATGATTGTTATATGATTTGAATGGTTGTCTTTATGAGTGATGCACTCCATTTTGGAGATGGAGGATATTGATGTTGGTTTATCATTGTTCTCATGTTATGAGACTATGTAGATTCTATTATGGTTATAAGATATCCATTATGGGATAGATGATCTTTTGAGATGTTATATTGAGATGGATAATGGATCCTTGTATGGATGTGATATTCTTTTCTATGCTCCATTATTATGCTTTAGTGAATTTTATTATTATAATTTTATGAGAATATTTTGTGGGATTATTATATCCTTCTATTTTGAGTTTCTTTGAATGGAGTATTAGGGTAGGTTATCTTGGTGTATGGGGGGGGAGAAGTGGCTTGCAATAGGGGTTGGGGCCCTAAGTGGTTGTCAAGGCAACTCATTGTAAGGTACCTTGATAAGTAACAACTTAATAAAATTTGTGAATGAGATCAAACATTAACAAGATAATTAGATTCATCGTCCATGCCTTGAGAAATAGTACAATCTAGGATGAAGCTTGAGATGATGCTCAATTAAGGTCTTGCATAGTTGGTATCCTTGTCTATACAAAAGGATTTTCAATGTCATGTAGACTCACTAGGGGGATGGGGTCTAGAGAGGCTATCAAGTAACCTTAGAGTTAACTCATGTGATGACACTTCCCCATATGCATCTTAAGTTTCCTATTTTTATATTTATATTTTTGCGTTGTTTGCCTTTGGGGATCATTGGTGTTGTTTGTATAGCACCACTTGAGATGGGTAGCTTTTAGGATCCCTTTCCTAAGATTGTATTGTTGATTTTATGGTTTGACTATCCATGTGGGACTTGACATTATCTCCTTAGCATGATGGGAGTGGATCTGATTAGGTTACCACAAGTTTGAGTGGTAGTGATTCTTTTACCATTGAGGTCTATAGGCTTGTACCAATGTTGGATGTTTTATTGTTGCAGTTGTTCTTATCTTTTGGAGACGTTCTCTTGGTCTCACTTAATGCATTCATATATCTTTTACTCTATATCTTTAGGCCTTTTATAATGGTGTATTATATTGCATTGTACTTGAATTATTATTACATACCTTGTAGCATGTGCAGTGAATGTGTGAGTTTGATGCATTTTCTTGAATCAATCATAATTCATATTTTCAATTATGAGATCATGTATATGTTATTCCTTCATGGGTGTAGGCATTGTACTTATGATCAAATCTAATTAATAAATTTAAACAAATGTATTTCAATGTCAAGGAATCTTTGAATAATGTAAATTATAATTATATTATTTTATGTTTATGTGATGTGTCTTAATTTAGTGCTTCTCAATTGATATTCATTAATGTTGTATAAAACTCTTAAGAAAATAATTATTCAGTAAACTTAGTAACATGTTTAGGTAATTCCTCTTGGATTCCCTAGCGAGGCATTACATAACATTTCAAAAACCAAAAGATTTTCTACATGAGTAAAATGAGCTTTATTTGACATATTGATTATATTTAAAGTATATAATTTATTTAATGAATTACCAATGAATAAACTGCAATAAATTATAATAATGTAGAATCACTATTTCTAATATATATGATTTTAATATTTAAATTTGATTTATTTTAATACTCAATTAATACACTTGTACTCAGATTTGAATAACTTTCCAAATGTCTAATTGCCTAACATTCTTTGTGCTTTTACAAAACCTGTCAGGCCAATGTGACCATCTACCATTCAATGCCACTAAATAACCAATTTATATACTTTGTAAAGGGCAATGGTATCTATAAAGTGGATAAAATAATTTTCATCAAGTGCTACGTAGTAATTTGAATCTTAAATCTTATTGAGTCTAATAAAGATGAACTTGAGTAGAGTTAATTGTACTTGGTATAAACATGCCCTAAGAGAGGTATTAAGTCTAAATAAATTTTACTTTTCAAAATTATAGGCGTATTATGTTGAGTCTATATTATTACTTGAAAAGTATGTTTATAATAAACTTTGTATTTCTTAACGTAAAGAGGTTTCCACAATATGTCATATTATTGAGATGCAATTTTGGATTTGATTGTGTGCCAATTTTTTACATCAATATTTTGAATCACGCTCAATGATCCATCACCAGGATGAGAATAGATTAAGGAGAAAAATGATAATTGCAAATTGATTGAAAATAATTATTTACATCAAGTGTCATTTCTTGGCTTGCTAAATTATTAGGGGTCTAACTCTAACTGAAGCACTTGTATTAATCATTCTTGCAATTTTCTACTATAAATAATAGACAATCTTTTAAATTAATTAATAAGATTACAAAGGTGAGTGTTTATGTTATAACTACTTAAGAATTCATTACAACAAGTACTAGCCAAGTAGTGTCACTTGTTATTCTATTAAATACATAATCCCTCATGTATCCACTACATCCTCTATTTATAATGTTCCACCTCTAGCAAATGCATCCACCTACCACATGAGAAAACTCTTATAAGTTCATACACTAGTCTTTTATCCCACATTTATCTTAATGTGTGATTCACCCTAAGGACATTTATTTAAGCAATGCCCATTCTCATTTCAAATCCATTGTTCTTGGCTTACATCAATTATTTGCATTCTTAGCATTCATTATAGTGATGTAGCAATCTTTACATTCTAGTTCATTTTACATCTTAGTTTCTCTTGCATTTTGCATCTTCTTTAGCCTTCATCGTCGAATCTATGTTAGTCATAATTGCTTATGCATGTGCTCCTAGGAGCATTCATCCTTAATAACAAGATCTCGATTGATAGGAGTGCAATAGAGTGAGGTTTGGCTTCAAATGCATGTGTGTATTCATTTGTTTACACCTTACATGTATGTTTGTTAGAATGCCTCCATTGTTAGATGTTGGAATGATTTAAAAAGAATAGCCCATTTCCCTCATCTAGAAATATATAATTTTCACTATGGAAAAATTATGTTCTAAGAGTCTAAACAACCCACTCTATCAAATTTTAACTTACCTACACCTAAGCCAAATGGTCAACATATAATTATCTAATTTCTCTTATTAATATTATCATAATTACTCTTTCTCTTCTATGATTTCTATATTAAAAATATCTATATTTAGAGATTCTGGGATCATAGTGTTCATACTAGTGCCCAAGACATTAACAAGATGGAGATAAAAACAACTTTCTTGAAAGAGGACCCCATATATATTTCCAAATGATTAAGATCTAGGATAAGATAATTTTAGCGTTAAGGAGTGGGAAAATAAGGCTAAAATGCATAAAGGAGGTCCTTCAAAGAGGACTTAATGTATATCTCCAAATGATTACTATATGGTTAAAATTAGAGATAAATGTCATTTAATCCATCTAGTTATTATAATTGAGTTGGAGTGTCTCATCAATATCTCTTGCACGCTTAGCTTTGAAAAAACTCCCATATTATGGCAATGAACATGCAAGACTCTCATTGAACCTATACATGGTCAAAAGGAAGACCAAAACAAAATAAAATAGACAAAATCAAGATCCATTTCACCTATCAATGCTGCTACACTCTTACCCAAAAGATCATAAACCAATATTAAAATCAAAACCATACTCTCTACACTGAACATTACAAAGAAATCACTTGTATCTAAGCATACAATTATATAATATTTAAAAACTGCAAATGGGTATTAAAAAATCTACAAAGTGGGAAGCATTCCATGAACTATTTACTGCCCACAGAATAACTAATGAATACAAAGCTTGTTTACAGCACAAGGACAAACTAGGGAAGAAACAAACATCTAAAAACAATGGGAGAAAAAAGGGTAGCCCTGGCAGACCTAGCTGATAAATGATAAATCCCAATTTTTTAGTAAATATAAATAGTTTTCTAAGATCCCAGCTTATGAAATGCTAACAAAACATGCTATTTATATTTTGGTGAAAACAATGATTTTGAGTGTTACTAGAAGCTCAAATGACTGACAAGGACTGCAATGAAAGAAACAGTGGCAGAGCTCAAATTACAAAGCTTGGAGTATAGACAAAGTGGCTCTATAAACAAAAAAAACAATACACTAATTACAAAAATCCTTAAATGATTCTAAATTTGAGAAGGGATGTGATGAAACTCTTCTCGTTGGTATCTTCTAAGGAAAAAAGTTGATCATTTGGGTATAGCTTATCTTAGACTCTTTGTGTATCTTTGTGACAAGAGAATGAGCAACTTTTAAGGACATTGTTGTTTACACCCTATTCCTGCTAATAATAAGCATACATGTCGATGTAGGAAACAAGAAAATTGTCCCATTAGAGCACTGTATAATTCAGCAACAAGCCTACATCCCACACTTTGTTAACAAGAGTACATATCAATGACATAGTGTACCATACATTTAAGAAGTGGGGTCTCTAATGTTTGGTAATGGTTTTGCCAAAAAAAAATTATTTCTTGTGTTCTTTATCCTTGATTTAGAAAATAGCTTATTGTTTTGTTTCTATTAGGCGAAGGGATATTGTCAAAGTTGTGTTAGGGGAAAGGATCTATTGTCTAAATGTATTTTAATGAAAGTTTGTAATCTATATTTCAATTCTTTTATTCTCATGCATTCTTATGTAGTGTGATCTGAAATATTAATGTTAAAAACTGTTACACAATCAATTCTAAGGGAATAAATAATATACATCAATATGGATTGTAGAAATCTAATAGACTGAATGATAGAAATCGTTAATTTAGTTCTCATACTTATTGATTTAATATCTTATTTTTGACAAATTGCATCACTAGTTATGACTTGAAAGTTGCTATGACAATGTTGACTACTCACAATTGATTTAAATGTAGTCCTGGTCATAAAAAGTAACCAATCTTGTGATGCTACATCAACTGCAGAAGTATTGATACCCCTTTTGCATGACCATTGGTCTCGCCTTTTTGGGAGACTATTTTTGACACGTTGGCAAAATGCATGTTGATGTGGCATCAATGGAATGATGTGGCCTTCAAATCTTAGTTATAAGAAGAGGACTTACCAAGTAAATAACTTATAAATCCTTGCAACTCAGTCTAAAGTGATCCATAATCTAATTTTTACAAACTACAAATATTTACTTAGGGGAAGGGCTTCAGTCCTCGCCTACGTTCCAATTACCCTTTGATTGGATTTGGCTAATTAAAAGCTGCAAAAAAATCATCTAGTTGCACATTGTTATATACACTAGTTTAGAAGACACAATAGCAATTTGACCATCCATGCAACTCTATTGGTGCAAACAATTATTGAGACATTTGTGCATGAGTATTAGATCAATTGTACATTTTTTTATGATCGTCAAAGTCGGCAATTGACGTCAACTTCAATGACCACTTTTAACCATCGTGGATCCTATAGTATTTATTAATCACCCCATAAGCAAAACAATAGCTCTACGCATTTGAATCTCACTTGAAAAGCAACTGCTTGTGTGTGCTACTTCTTCCTCTATACCATCTTAGATGGCAACATCTACAATGCCCCGAGAATCGAGAATGCACCTTGCCATAAAGTGAATGTAATATACAAAAACACAAGAAAGAACGATTGCATATTGCATATATGTTACCCCATAGCCATTGGCATCTTAGATAAGTTCAATTGTTTATATGTAACGTTCAGATTTATCCATTTGTCAAATCTGAGAATTCGGTGTGCCTTGGTCAAATCATGCAATGAATGGTGGAGTGAGTAGTAAAAACTGAAAATAAAAATAAGAACGAAGGGCAGTGGTCACATGGGCATTGAAGGTACCATTGGTGGAAAGATCTGGCCCTTGAAAAGTGGAAGAGATGATATTCTTGGACTGTGGGCCTCCTCAATTATCCAATGCATTACCTGAACAAAACATGCATAGCTAAATCTCTTTAAATAATTTCATCCTTGTCGCCCACCATTTAAAAAGTCTAATCTTGAGCTCGGTTCTTGTGTTCCGTTTTATCGAGGAGAGCAACAAATGTTTGTGTTGTTTTGACATTGATTCGCCATTTATCCAGTGGATAGAAAAGTGAATAACTTCACTGCAAGTCATTAAAGTGTCCTTGCTATAACAGTGACTGATGATGAGCAAGTCGTTGCATGGTATTCATTTCTCAAGTGGACTTGTTTCCCTGCTGTTTTCTGTGGGTCTACCCATCAATGCTTTGCTATAGTGCACGGGTGCCCACCATTGTGGGAAAGGTTTGCAGGTGTCATTGGTTCTCTTTTGACAAGAGCTTGACTGTGATAAATTTATGTTTTGAGTGGAAATTTCTTTAATAAGAAAATGTTTAGTTGATTAAAAAAAGTCAATTGTCTAAGTTAGGTTTTTGTTTGTCACTCATAGTCATATAGATTATAGTGCTCACTCTATGTTTATAAACAATATATTTTTTTAGTTTCGATGATTTTTATTGTTGTTTTTATCTATAGAGAAAGATATCCTTGTTCAACACCTCAATATTGTATTTGACCTTTTTGTTGACTCCAAAATATCCTACTATAGAGGTTTCGAGCATGCAGGCACACCCTCAAGAAATATCGAGTGTGCATGTATACCCTTCATATTAGCTAATCGCTTAGCATTGGTGAGATAAATGGGTTGATTGACCTAGCCCCTATGGATGGCAGGGTGGTGACTAGTGAATGGGGCCTTCCCATCTACATAATAGCTGGAAAGGGGTGATGAAAATGTAGAACTTGGTTTCATAGCCATAAGGAAGAGCTGGTTGGTTGGCCTTCTCTATCTCTTCTCCTACTTTTTTTTATTTTTCCCATTGTTCAACACCTACCTCTATGTATAGCTATGAAGAGATCGGTTCTCTATGTTACGTGTTGACTATGTCGATGTTCTAATACTATTGTGCTCCTCCATTTTAGTTTTCTATTTCCTAAGTTTTTCTCGCCCACTTAAATACATTTTATATTGAATTTCTTATCTTCTTGATCTAGAGAATGTGCTTAGTAATTATGTCTAAGTCATGAGATATGTTAATTATATCACTTGGATCTCTTACCATAATACACATTTCTATGTTATTGAGAAATTATATAGATTGTGAATGACATCATAATCCAACACAACTAGGCTAGCAAATGTCATTAGATGAATGGACTCTGGTTACCCATTGAGTAATTGATGGTCCCATTAATGTGTATGGACACAAATCATTGAGTTTCTTATTGGTACATGATATATCATTTTCATTCCCTCCAATCATATAGGTTTATGAGTATTTCAACTGTATTTGTCTCATCAATATTAGTGTTGGACAACATAAGTGAAAGTCATCAAATATGATTAGGTGTCTAATGTGTTTGACTTAGTTGTCCACAATTTTTAGTTAGCTATCAGTAAGTTCCAGATCTAGTTTGTTGTCAATTGTATTAGTTTATTGTCCATGTGTATTAGCATAATTATAGTATCTTGGTGAAGTCGTGTGACTCTATATGTGTGTAATTTTCAATTATGAATAACAAGATGTAAGTTTAGTTTCTCTAATTTTTAATCTATTGTTACATGTTTTACTAAAGCCATTGACCTATTAAATTGTGTGTGTTTAAGAAAACCTTTTGTGATGCTAAAATAAGTTAGAGAAGCTAGAAATGAGATGAGACTTGGAGAACCACTACATCTTGATGGTGATTATGATTACATTAATGAAGATGAAACAATTATTCTATTTCAAATGGGTTAATGCTTTGAAGATAGGAAAGAATGCAATAGAGGCTAGTTGGATGATCAAAAAACTGAGGTGCTAATGGATTTGAGAAACTATACCTCATTGGGGTTATGAGATACACATGTGGGGTTTAGGAAGATTTGAAATCTAGAAGCTTAGCATCATACCTTTACAAGGGTTATGGGGCATCTCATCTACAAATGGTTTCATGTGGTGTTGGAAACTTGGACGATAGTCGCATGACTATACTAGAAATTGGGAGCAACTTGAAGAAGTCTTATTTGTCTATGAACTATTTTCGAAGAATAATTTCTACATAATGGATTATCTTTTTATTTTATGTTGTCACATTAAGTGGGGGCGTTAGAATTAATGATCCAACATAAATGAATAAGTCATCAAATAGGACTAAGTGTCCACTGTGTTTGAGTTAGTTGTCCACAATTCTCATTTGCCAATAGGTTCTAGTTAGTTGTCAATTGCACTAGTTTGTTTTCATGTGTATTAACATAATTGTAGGATCTTGGTGAAGTTGTATGACTCTATATATTTGTAATTTGCAATTATGAATAAAAACTTGTAAGTTTAGTTTCTCTATTTTTTTAATTTTCTATTCTATTTTTCTAATAATATGATTTCTAAGAGATTTAGGCATTGTATAAAATTTGTGGCCTTAGATATCTATGTCCTTTTTACACCCTGATCGAAGGCATTTTGCCCTTTTCTACTTAAATTTTCAATTTCAAATATTAACGTTATTACATTTAATGCTTAACTATTTCCTCAATTATATACTATTTTGGATGTTAAGGTTGATCCAAATGCTCTAAGTTTTCACTTTGGCCAGTAGAGGATGTCAAGTTGGTGTCTTTGCCTTTTGGTAGTTGTTAACGTCTAGTAATCCTCTTTATTGCATGGGACATCATACTTCTACCTCTAGTGAAAGTTCAAGGATTTCTCTCTTTCAAAGCAAGTGAATATCAAGATAAGCGAACATTATTAATTTTCTTTCCAATCTTGAATATTAAGGGAGGTTATTTGTGTATCCTATGTTTTCACATGATCACCCAATGCAATCACAATCACCTTAGAGATCATTAGATTCATATTGGCTCTTTTGAGGTGGTTGTTGTTGGTAATTCTTCCTCTTGTAGTGTTGGTTCAAAGAATGATCATAGTACTCTATAGGTTGAATGTGAGCTTCCAATATGAGTCTCAATCAAATACATTTTTCAAAGTATCCCCTCTCATGTCATTTTTATTTTACAAATGTTTGGAAACGAATATTGAGATATTTTGCATTATCTAATCGCTTTAGTTATTGATAAAGATTTCAAATTTAATTTTAGATACTTCTCCCTAATATTTATGTAGTATTTGATCCATGTGTCATACTTTAGTTATTTTTAAGCGTCAATATATTTTTCTAGTAATGTTGTAATTAATGTAATATTGCTTGTGAAAAATCAATTGTAAAAATATATGCTTATTATCGTACAAACATCAACAATGTATTAAAAATATCATTGGGTTCTTATTGTAACACTAAAAATCTAGACATCAAAACTACTCAGAGTGACATGTCAACCCTTCAGAACTAGTCAAATTAAAAACTCAATAAATTGTACATTGTTATGTAAATGTTTCAAAATGATATGAGTTGATGCACATTTAATAGACTTACTTTGTTCTTTCTAGCTTATAATACAACAACAATAACTTGGTGTTTAGACCTTTGCACATTAAAATAAATCAGAACACAAATTTAAGAATAGTGCCCAAGGCAAATTTGGCAGCATGGATGCTCCTCAGTCCTTGGCTCTAAGCCGAAAAGGTTTCAAGCACAAGTGGGCCCGTATCGGGTTCCTAAAACATCTAGGTGGCTTTTGCTGGTTGGTAGCTCGCAGGCTTCGTGCCTTGCTGGGCTGCCTCGCAGGTTTGAACCCTCCATTAAAAAAAAAAGAATAGTTGAAAAACACTACATGTTAAAAAATGAAAAAATAATTTATAAAAATATCCATAAACATGTTAATAACAAATTTGTGTTAGAGAATACATTTCACTTCATGGATTGATCATCTTAGCTGGAGAAAGGCTGGAGACAAGCTTTTAAAGCAAGGACCGAGTATTTATTGTACAAACAATACGAGTGTCCTTACCTCCCAAAAGTGCATTACTACAAAGTGCACCTTGCTGCCCATGTGGGTCTACAATCTAGAAGCTTACCTTGATAGATTGTTTTATGATGTGTCTAATCCTTTTTGATTTTATGTTTATTTCTTTTTCCCTGGGGTACGTTCAACAAGTAGCTCTGTAATTTGGATCATATAACATTACATTGACCTAGGGTGGGGTCCAAGGAGTACAAACTTGTTTATTTATTATTATGTTTCTGTGAAACTCACTACAATTAAAATTATGAGGGAACAAGTGGGCCGCTTTTATAATCTTAGCTTTTAGATTTTACAATATCTTATCTCACCAATTGATAACACTCTGCTGGCTCCCTCTGCAGAATCAGAGAGTAGAGTTATATTTCAAGTAAAAGTAGTATTCATTTTGATTCTAATTAAAAAAACATTTAATTCCGACAAACTCTAATTTTCAACTAAAACATGGAAATAATATATCACAACTTTTGTTTAAGAATTATGGGATAAGTCCAAAAGCCCGCACTTGAAGCTCCAAATATGCATCAAAAATTGTGCTTGTGAGACCTTGAAATAATAAAGAGAAAGCACTACATGAACTGTTACATGCCAGAAACAATGGAAGCAGCAGCACAGGGGACCTTATTTTAAATGAGGACTATACAACCATAAATACAAGTTCTTGATTGAGAAACAAGGCCATTCAAGGGCATAAACAAAAGAAAACTGAAGAGAACTTTAGATTCCTGCTCAATCATGGGCAGTTTAAACAACTAGAAAAAAATGAAGAACTAGAAGCTGAAAAAAAACCATCAAAAAATTATGCTTGTGGATGCCTGAAATTA
Organism: Cupressus sempervirens; assembly: GCA_028749045.1. Classification (NCBI taxonomy): domain Eukaryota; kingdom Viridiplantae; phylum Streptophyta; class Pinopsida; order Cupressales; family Cupressaceae; genus Cupressus; species Cupressus sempervirens. The sequence goes on along the minus strand of CM053785.1, from coordinate 927,509,471 downwards.
CTCAAAAAACTGAAACACACAATGAACCTTCTAAGTTAGAAGCTTCCCACCATATAAATACAAATGCTGCTCAAACAACATGAGCTTTCTAGCTGGCAGACAATCTATGATGCTTATTTTTGTTGCTTTTGGTTTAGATTGTGTATATCTTTGTACCAACATTTCGAATCACACTGTGTTCCATCACTGCGATGATAGAAAGCTCATAGAATAGAAAGATGAAGGATTACAGTGTGCGCTCCGAAACCTTAATGCAAAAACCACATACAATAAGCCCGGAGTAACAACAATTAGATATCTTTCTCAAGCAGGCAGCTGGGAAGTATATTAATGCCTTCAAATGTCCAAATAGGTCAATGGGACTGTAAAAGTACAGGGAGATTAAATACATCTCCACTGACCCATAAATGAAAAAGGAAATCAGGATTTGTTAACCATAATATGGGATAGTATGAAAAACACCTAACTAAAAGAGAACAACTCAATGTTGATCTATTTACTAGTATAATGAGAACTATCGGGCACATTACAAAGCTTCAGAAATGATACAGTACCTTTGAAGATGTTTGCACTTCAGCAAATCAAATATATTATGGTCACTGAAAATTTAATGGTGATGTTGTACCTAATTCTCTTCAGAGTCGCAAAGATGAGAGAGAGACATTTTAATAACTACTCTCAAAATTCAGTTCAGATAGATCGCAAATTACAATTAAAACCCATGTCACACTGATTGGAATCTAATCCTCTGCTCATTCCGAGAGAGATATGTACTGTTCCATATCATCACAATCAGAATCCAGAATTTCTACCAATGTTTCTGTACAATCACAATTACCAGAAGCAAATATTCCGCCATTAGAGGCGGAATCCAAAGGATTTTTCAATCCATTGGCATGCTCACTCTGACATGAATCAGAATAGTTACAAAGCTCCCCATCATTATCACTTGGAGTCCAAAGCCTTTATCAAACTTCAATAAGGATTTTATGTCCATTCCATTAGAAGGAAATGTTGCAATGAAGCTATGCATGCCTATGCCAAATGAGCATCCAATAAATGAAGGGAGAAATTGGGACTGCTGATTGTGACTTGGGAACGTCTTTAGATATCTCATTTGGTAGAAAGCAAGCCTATAAATATGGAAATGCATTTCAGCTTGCCTAACCACCCTGGATGATCTAGTGAGCAAAGAAATGGCAGCTGCCCATTCCACTGAAGAATAAGTAAAAGGAAAGTGATTACTTTAAGAAGCTTCCTTAACATGTACATCTGATAGGAATGAAGCTCAAAATATGGTATGTTGAGCTTCAAAAACAGAGCTTCTATAAATTATTAGCAATTTAATATTGAGCGTCATGCATTGCATTCTATGAACAAATTGAAAAGTATGGACATAGAAGGAGTGAAGATAATGGGTCAAACTGGTTGATCAATAGCTTCTTCAACATCTGCATCTACCAGTGCAAAGCTGTCAAGTTCTGTTTCCTCGCCATCCTTTTGAAGTTCTCTGAACATAGCCAAGACTTGGATCATGGTCGGTCTGCGCCAGGGGCGTTCATCCAAGCACTCACAAGCAATTTTAAGGTGTTGAAGCAGCTCCATTTCCAAACTTGGATCTTTCATCAGCTCTGGATCAAAGACATCTGTGATTTTCAATTTCGCATGTTGTTTAACCCATCCAACCAGATTATTGTCTCCAAAATCTACAGAATTTATAGGTTGCCTCCCCGTGAGAAGCTCCAACACAATCACTCCATAGCTATAAACATCTCCTTTTGTTGTGCATCGGAAGCTCTGATAATATTCTGGAGGAACATAACCAGGTGTGCCTGCAAGTGTGCTGACACTCAAATGAGTATCCATTGCATTCATAAGCCTTGCCATTCCAAAATCTGAAACCCTAGCTTCCAAATTCTCATCCAGAAGGACATTACTTGATTTCATGTCTCTATGTATGATGTGAGGAATGCAACTATGGTGAAGAAACGCTAAGCCTCTAGCTGCACCAATAGCAATCTTCTTCCTTGCGGGCCAATCAAGCTTAATGTCCGCTCTTTTCTGATCATGCAAAACAGAATCCAAGCTGCCCCATCGCATGTATTCATAGACAAGTAGCCTTTCTTCTCCAACTTTGCAATAGCCTAGTAGTGGAACCAGATTCCGGTGCTTGATCTTCCCAATTGTTTCCATTTCTGCTGTGAATTCTCGGTCTCCTTGTCCACTTACATGAATAAGCTTCTTGATTGCAACAACAGATCCATCCTTAAGTTGGGCTTTGTACACATCCCCAAATCCTCCTGATCCAATCAGACTATCTGCACTGAACCCATTGGTGGCTTCAAGCAAATGAGCGAATGTAAGCTTTCTCAAAGGCTTTTCAAAAGTTGCAACATTGATACTAAGTGGTTCCAGTACACCAGTTAACTTCCAGCTCCCATTCCCTGAAGTAGGGAGGCTGTCCATGTACACATCTCGCAAATCTTCTTGTTTCTTCTGTTCTCTGCTTTTGATCACCACCACTATGAGGCCAAATATACAAAAAAGAGAAAAGATGAAACCCATGGCTATGCTTCCTACCAAAGAAGCTCTCTTCTGGTGAGATTTTGGGTGCTCTTCATCAGGAGAATATGCACTGCCAGTTGAAGAACAAGGCAGAAGAGGCACTCCACATAGACCTGAATTGTTCTCGTAACTTGACGTGGGAAAGGTTGAAAGCTGACCTGATTCAGGAATTTGGCCGGTGAGATTATTGTTGGCAACATCGAGATTTGTCAGTAGAGAAAGCCCCGATAAGGATGGAGGTATGAATCCTTGCAAATTGTTAGAAGACAAATCTATAAGCCCCACCAATTTACAACCTCCCAAAGCAGAAGGAATGGAATCTGTAAGATTGTTATGACCGAGATTCAGTACTTGTAAGTAATACATAGAACCAATTCCTTCAGGAATTTTCCCGGAGAGAAAATTGTATGAGAGATCAAGAAAAACAAGAGTCCCGTTATCTTTAAACGCATAAACAGTAATTCCCATGTAGACTCTGGTGAAATTACAAGAAATGATCTGTGGAATCCTGCGAATTTGTTCAGGACGAATACCGGCGAACTCTAAAAGCCCTCCGGCTCCTCTACAAGCACTATCGGTTCCACCTTCATTTCTCAAAAATGCATACAATTTACCCGACAAACCCCCTGCCTTGATTTTGCCCGACTGCTTAGATAGCTCAGCAGGGATGATACCCTCCAGCTTATTGCTGTTCAGGTCTAACCATATCAAGCTTTTACAGTTTCCAAGCTCTGGAGGAATGATGCCGGATAAAGAATTGTTTCCCAGCTGCAATATTGCAAGCTTTTCAAGCTGACCAACCCAGGATGGGATTGTTCCCGTCAACCTATTGCTCGAAAGTGAAAGCCATACGAGATTGTTGCAATTTTTTAGGCCAGAAGGAATGGAACCTGTAATCAAATTATTGTCAAGCATCAAATTCTCCAGGCTACCACTATTGAAAAGCCCATTTGGAATTTCACCTTCAAGGCGGTTCAACCACATTACCAAATCCTGAAGGTATTCAAGAGACCCAAGTGATACCGGAATAGTCCCGGAGAGATAGTTGAAGCTCAAATCAAGAGACCTTAACTGGGTGCACTCTGCAAGCTGTGAAGGGAGTGAACCGGTCAGCATGTTGTTCTGCAAATAAAGCTTCTGAAGAGGAAGCCCCGAAGGAGATTGGCAAAGAGAACTTGGAATAGATCCATTAAGGTGATTCGAACTCAGGTCTAGGACCTCTAAGCTTGTGAAATTTGCAAGGGACACTGGAACATATCCGGTGATATTATTATAAGCAAGGACCAAGTTCCGCAAAGAAGTTAAGCTAGATATCAAATCCCCAGGGAAGGTACCAGTTATCTGATTGTTACTGAGATTGATGGTATGCAAAGACAAGCAAGCAGAAAACGAAGTTGGTATTGTACTAGTAAATTTATTGTTTGACAAATCCAGTTCCTGCAGGGTTTTACAAGTATCGCCAAGCTCGGAAGGTATGCTACCCCCAAGCTTGTTGTTGGCTATCAGAAGAGTCTCAATGTTTTGCAAACGGGCCCATAATGAAGCGGGTAGTTCTCCGCTTAATTGATTTGCTGAAAGGTTTAAAGTCCTAAGTTCCTTACAGCTACCAAGGGATGGATGGATTTCACCTGTCAAGACGTTGGAGGAGAGATCCAGCTGCTTCAAGCTCACGCAATCTCCAAACCCGCTGAGATTCCCCGATACGTTGTTGAAGGAGAGATCCAGAAACCCCAATGCACTGCATCCCTGTATCAATCCGGGCGTAAATCCACTTATCTTGTTATGAGCAAGATCCAGAGACTCCAAGCTCTTGCAGTCGTTAAACACGGAAGCCAGTATTGAATCCCCAATCAGGTCATTGTTCGAAACATCAAGATTCTTAACTGACCCCAACCCAAATGAGCTCGCATCTGTGGGGTTTGAAAGCCCATTCCGTGAAAGGTTCAGAACTTCCATTTTTTTGCATAGACCCAGCAGATTGTTAGCAAGCGGCCCCTGAAGCTTATTTCCGGACAAATCCACATTTATGAGACCATCACTACATACTACATTATTACCTGCTGCGTGTGAAACATTCCCATAGAATGCATTGGATTTCAGCACCAGGGTCTCGGTTTTTTCAAGCCCAAAAAGCCAAAACACGTAGGAAAACTCACATACCAGTCCCGAATTGCTGAGATCAATCCCTGTGACTCTTGAGTCCATACACTGCACTCCATCAAAACTGCAGGGATTCGAACCTGAGACCACCCAGCTGCTCAGCCTGCCATTGGGGTCTCTTTCTACATGTCGCTTGAAGGCCATTAATGTCGCCAAATCTCTGGATAAACCTGGATCCAATACAGATCTTCTGGATCCATTCTCATTGTGGGCGTGTACTTGAGTTGGGTATGATGCTACAATGATGATGAATATCCAGATGGTTACTAATACTCTCTCAACTGAGCAGAACAGAAAGCTTGCAGCCATGGATTTTGGGGGCGTAAAGAGATTTCTTGCTGCTAATTTTGATACAATGAAGTTCTGCAAGCTGCTGCATCTCATTCTCCCTAGTCCGGCGTAATGGTACTGCTTTAATTTTTTGAAGTTTTAGCTACTGTATTTCCAAGTGTTTTTTTTGAACTACTACCATAGATACTGCCGAAGCTTTGTACTCATGGTCTGATTACACTGCCAATACAAGAGATAAGGCGAGCGTTAGGAAACTGCAGTAGAGGAGTATACAATGTTGTAACCGACCGAGCGTTAGGAAACTACAGTAGAGGAGTATACAATGTTGTAACCGACCAATTGAGAGCAAATTATGGATCTTGAGTAACGACAGGATTAATGCGGACAATCCCCTTAATAATTGCAACGTGCTGTGCAAAGATTGCCAATGTATTGAAGCTGTATTATTGCAGTTTGTGGAACGCACACATTTTGTGTTCGAAATTTTGACTATATTATGATAGATCTTGTATTTAATTTATCTTGTTATTTAGAGAGAGGGGTTAATTACAATGGTAACAATAGGTTGTAAGGGCTGAGTTGATAAAGAGGGAGGTTTTTTTTTTTAAAGCTAGTTCATATATTATGGATATTTTAAATAAATCTATTTAAGAGATGTTTTAAAATTAATTTGAAAAAAAAAATTAAATTTATCTTATTGATTAGATAGATACTAGTGTTCATTAACTTTTAAGTAAATATATAGATTTGGGATCTTCTTTATGTTACGTCTTTTTGAATTTTGAGAATTTGATTTGACTAGATTGTACCATCTTTGACTCGGCCTGAGCATGTTGTGACTAAATTATTTTTTAACATCTCATCCTAGTAATTTTTTTAATTACTTCAACAAAAAAAAGATATGCATTTTACTTAAATAACTTGTCTATATTTGTAGAAACAAAGAAAGGACTTTATGTTAAGCTTTCAAATATTTTTATATGGTGATGAATTTGTTAGAACATTAAGACTTTTAAATTTATTTATTTTTGAAGAAAGCTAATAAATTACAAATAGAGAGAGCACAGAATAGGTTGCAAAAATGTTAAGGACTAACTCAATACTAGAAGACTATATCGGCCAGCTCGCAGACTAATAAACCAAAATATTTTTATATGGTGATGAATTTGTTAGACTATTAAGACTTTTAAATTTGTTTTAATTTTATTTGTTTTATTTTTTATTTATTTTTTATTTTTTATTTTTTATTGAAGAAAGCTAATAAATTACAAATAGAGAGAGCAGCAGACAATAGGCTGCAAAAAATGTTAAGGACTAACTCAATAGTAGATGTGACCAATTCCAAAAGATCAAAACTTGACTCTACTATCTTCTATGGAAACATTGCCAAGACCTAGTAAGCCTAATACCTCAATTAGGTTGCTTTTTCGAAGGAAGTACTCAATTCAAGGTTAGTTTAAATCCCATAATTAATGGATTACTTAGAGAAACATTAGAATAAGCCAAATCCACAATTTCATAATCAAATTCCACCATTTTTAGGGTTTTCAATCACTTTTATGCAATTCTGGATAGTCACATTGAGATGATGTCCAAGAAATTGAATCCACACACACCAACTGCTAGAGTCTATTCTAAGACCCCAAAAATCTCAATGTACATCCACATATATTGCAAACCCCAGAGATTCAGATTTTTCCCATCGTGGATTTAGAAGATATGGTTGTTTTTCTCCAAAACCCTAGGTATGAAAGGTTTTATGTGTGTATGCAAACAATATGTGTTTTCTCACACCTCCAATCTCCAATTTGACTCAAACAAAACTGAAACGAAAGTTTGAACACCTCACCACCTTTTCCAATTAGAATCAAATCATGTTCAATCTGTACAGAGAAATACAAAATGGTTTGATAGAGAAAATACAGGAAATGATAGTTGTTTATTACTTCAATGATATCAAGCTTCTTTACAATCCTTCCATACTTCCTCATTTAAATGTGTTGATTTCATTTAAAATTTTCCCAATGGCCTACAACAAAATTTCAAACCATATGTTCATTGGGATTGGTTTTTGCAACTAATTACCAATGCTACTCTTTTAGCAACTTTTACAACTAATGCAAATTCGACATATTATTGCAACATTTTGATTAATGACCCCTATGACTTGTGTCTTATTTAATATTCATTAAAATATTCATAAAGTGCCTATTTGGACTTATAACAATCTACTAACTCTTCCTACTACCACTTGGGACCATATGTTGATGGTGGCTTATAGTTCACCAATCTAGGACATTATGTGACAAGATGGGGTTTGTTACATGTTTGTTTCATTACACATATCTAAAAAACCCAATGAAAACATCCTAGACAATCCTATGATTGATCTTCAATCATCAATCATCCTCTTGCTCTTTTGAATCTACATTTTTTTGCATTGTGTGTGCACCTACACCACTTTTGTTAGGAGTAGCACTAACTAGAGATTTAGAGGTACTTAGAAATCTATAAGACTCTTACCCACAATCTCTATCTCACTCACCTACTAAATATGATATACAATACAAGAAATTTCATCAAATGATATTATAAAACCATGGGCTAAAACCACCCAATAAGGTAATGTTTTTCTTATGTCCAATACAAGATGATTGATGATGTTTCAATACATACATCAAAATGTGTAACTCCCCTTTATAACTCATTTACATTTTTGACACATTTTTAGACTTCTTATATTAGGAGACCAAACTTCTAAAGACCATAACTTGTGACTTTCTATTATAACTACTTTTCAAAAACTTATCGAAGTGTTATATATATGGGAGTACAAAGTGTCCCCTCTAATGAGTTTGAATCCCTTTTGGAGCCTCTAAGGCCTTAAAATTTGAGTTTGAAGTTTTAGTAAGATTGAGACATATTTTTCCAACAATCTCCCACTTGTCGAACACCTTCAAGAGAAAAAGGAGTATCCACACCATAGTTTAGTTTCTAGGGGCTTTGAACACCATCTAAGCTTCTTTGTGCTCATAGATTTTGTTAATGAATTTACAAATTTTATCAAGGTCTCTACCATAACTAGCTTTATCCTACCATCTTTAACTACATCTTGGACAAAAAGATACAAAGCCTCAATATTCTTGGCTCTAGCATGAAAAGGTGGGTTCTTTGCTTGGTAGATTGTAATCTAACTATCAAATGGATAGTAGTAGTTGATTTATTCCATTATTTGAACACATACCCTTGAGCCAAATGGCTTCTATACAAGCATGAGTAGTTTTCATATACTCTACTTTAGTAGTGGACAAACAAACCACATCCTATTACTTAATTATCCAACTATTTACATAACCAAACAATTTAAACATAGAAGCACTAGTAGATCTATTGTGATCAATATCACCTACCCAATTTACATCCACATAACCATGGATATCAAGGGAAATTATGACTCCTATCATATATATTACTGTGATAGCTCAAATAATATTTGGAGGTACCATTTAAACATCTTAAGACTCTTTTAACTGCATCCCAATGAACTCTACTAAGATTAGACATTAATCTGGAAAGATTTGTCATAGTTTGGGAAAGTTCTTCTCTACTATAAACTATAACATACATCAAACTTCCAATTGCTCTCTAGTAAGGTACTCTTCTTGTGTCTTCCATCTTTGATGAATATGTAGGACTGTATAAAATAGATAAGTTTATTCCAACTATAAAAGGAAAACATAATTGTCTATAACCCTACATATGAAATTTCTATAAAGCTAAGTTTGCATACTTACTATGGCCTAGACATATCTTTATGTTCTCTCTATCTCTTTTAATTTCCATACCAAGAATATGTTTAGATGTACCAAAATATTTCATTTAACATTTAGTAGAAAGATAAGTCTTATGTTTTATAATAATAACTTTTCTTTTAGCAATGAATAAACATATCATCAATATACAATACAATGTACGAATGTTGACCACCATCAAAATCATAATAAAAGTAGTGATCTAAGGGTGAGGCTACAATAATGGTTCTCACTTTCCATCATGAAGAAATTAGATGGAAAGAAAGGGCGTCCTTTTTTAGATTCTTTTTTTCTTTTCTTTTTGTGTCATTCTTGTTTGGGTGAGTTGGTGGACCAAGCGGCTTAGAAAAAAGTCTATGACATCATAGTTTGCATCAACGTTTTCGTCTACCATTTTTCACCTCTTTGGAGCATTTACGTATGTATTTTCTTCATTTTTGTGTTTATGAATATTTAATTATTTTTTAAGAATATTTAGTTATTTTTAATGAATGTTTAGTTGTTTTTAATGAAAGTTTAGTTATTTTATAATGTATCTTAATTAGTTTTATGTTTATATGTTGCTGCAATTAGTTTTATGTACATAGATTTGTATTTTTTTATTATGTTAGATAGTTTTGAACACAACAGTAGTTAGAAAATATTGAAAAAATAATAGGTTTAAAAATTTAAAAACTCTAGGTCTACATAGAAAACAAAAAACACAAATCTAGTACTAGGTGGATAGAAAACAAAAAATAATTTAACTCTCTCTCTCTCTCTCTCTCTCCTTACTTTCTCTGAGCTCCCCTCACTCTCTCTTCTCACTCTCCTCACTTGAATCTCTCTCCTCACTCTCTCTCTCTCTCTCTTCAGTTTCTCTCCTCACTTTCTCTCTCCTTACTCTCTCTCCTCTCATTCTCTCTACTTTCCCTCTCCTCACTCTCTCTTTAGTTTATCTCTTCTCTCTCTCTCTCCACTTTCACTCTCCTCACTATCTCTCTCTTCTCACTCTCCCCTCTCACTTCCTCTCTCCTCACTCTCTCTAGTTTCTCTCTCCTTACTTTCTCTTTCCTTAATTTCTCTCTCCTCACTTTCTCTCTCCTCACTCTCTCTCCTTGCTTTCTTGCTCCTCACTGACTCTCCTCATTTTTGCTCTCCTCTCACTTTCTCTCTCCTCTCACACTCTCTCTCCTCTCACTTTCTCTCTCTTGTCCTCTTTCTCCTTACTTTCTCTCTCCTATCCTGACTCTCTCTCCTCACTTTATCTCTCCTCACTTTCTCTCTCCTCTCACACTCTCTCTCCTCTCACTTTCTCTCTTCTCACTTTCTCCCTTCTCACTTTCTTGTTCCTCTCACTCTCTCTCCTCTCTTTCTCTCTCCTCACTTTCTCTCTCCTTATTTTCTCTCTCCTTACTTTCTCTCTCCTCACTCTCCCCTCACTTTATCACTCCTCACTCTCTCTCCTCTCCCCACTCTCACTCCTCACACTCTCTCTCCTTACTTTCTCTCTCCTCTCCTCACTCTCTCTTTCCCCTCACTTTCTCTCTCCTTACTTTCTTTTTCCTCTCCTCACTATATCTCTCCTCACTCTCTCCCTCCTCACTCTCCCCTCCATTCTCTCTCCTCACTTTCCCTCTTTCTCTTTCAATGTTCATTTTTAGATGTACACTTAATTTATTTTGATATCTACATTAACACCTAATCTAAGACATAGATTAAATGTAATATGACCTATGTGCCCTTAATAGGATAGGCCTTAGGGCCTAATATGACCTCTTAATTTAAATAATATATCAACATGTCTAATATGACCTATTAATACCTAATAGTCCACCTCTTAAGTTATAATAGAATAGGTATTAGCCTTTAATAGGGTCTAGTTAACATTTAATTTACACATGTTTACCATTAACATGTAGTGTTAGAATATTTCGGGCAGGGGGGGGGGGGTGCTGAATCAGTTATCCAACTAATATCACAATTATCAACCTTATTAAACTTTAACCATAAGAGCAATATGATCAGAAACCACAACAAGATACTCATACACAATAACACCATATATGTTAACTAGGGAAACCCTTGATCAGAAGGAAAACTCCAATGGGGATGGTACCCACATGATGATGTACTAATATAAATATTCCTTGTTAGAGGATGGACCCAATTAGGAGTCTATAACAATATTCAATACGTATTAGTCCTTGTTAAAAGCCTTTGAATCCTTGTTAGGAGATTCCAACCCTATTAGGAGTTGTGGAAGATAGCTAGACCTATAGCCCAAATGACTTCAAGGGTAAGATCAATGAACCCATTGTCCAAATGGTCTCTATATTATTCCTTGCCAAATAATAGAAATGAATAGTACTTCCTTCCTCTTTCTCTATCATGTCAACTGGACTTATGCTCCTTCTAATCTTGTAACCAGATCACAAAACTAACATCCAATAATCCCTTGGATTGCTTACTCACATTCAATAAACATTATGCTCCTTTTCACACTTCACACTCAATGCAATACTTGATACACTTTATAAACAAGGAAAATATCTTTCCTTTATATGATATCTTCAAAATAATTCCTTGAGTCGGCCTTGAGGCTTTCCCAATTAATTATAATAAGATAATTAATTCATTTACAATTACAATAGCATTGTCAATTGACAGTCTATACAATTTCTCACATGTGTGACACTAGGGCTTGCACATTCGTTGACATCACCATCCCATTATCCTCTGTCACTAGCTAAGCGTGCATCTTCTTATTACATCTCAGATGAAAGATATAATAAAAACATCATAAACTACTTTCCAAACACTCTATCTCAGTGTCACTCTCAGTAAATCAAGTATATCTTTCGTACTTCTTTGACTTAGACTCTTCACATTGAATCTTGACATCAAGACACAATATAGAACATGTCCTTAGTCGTACATCACTAGACAATCAAAACATTGTTTGTAAAACTAAGATCTCAGTCTGTTACTCTGGAAATCTACATAGACTTACTACTATGTTGACATCAATGACAAACATAGTCATGAGTATAACATGTCAATATTCTCCAATGCTTGGGATACTCCCCCAATGTAGTACCATCAGCATTCGTGCTAACAATCTCCCCCTTTGGCATTGATGGCAACATAGATGAAAAATATCTAAGTTCCATGAATACCAAAGCAATACTCTATTGATGTTATTGTTGTTCTCATCTTCTCAAATCCTCTTCATCAATCAAATCTAAAATCCTCTAGAGCACTGCTTTGTTCTGTATCTTCTATAGGATCAATAACAGTTGTTCACAGTAAACAACTCGCCATACATCAAAATTCCTTATGTTGCATATATCCCCCATAGAGATATTCCTCCTTCTTTACATTAATCTTTCTAAATCTCCCTAATAAAGTAGAGACTTTCATGTAATCTCCCAATACATACTTAGGAGATGTTTTTCATGTATATTCTCCCCCGTTGAAATCAATGACAATGGCCTCATTATGTTAATTTATTGCTTCAAGTCTTCAACTAGCTCAAGCATCCAAAGACGTTGTTCAAGACCAAATATCAAGAGTCCTTAATGACTTAACTCATCATAGATACTCCCCATAGGAGAAGCATCAACATTCAATCCAATCTAACAATAGTACTCTATACCATTGGATGGATGCAATCTTTGCATCATCTACATAGAAGTAGGCAAGGGCATAACCCCAAGCATACCTCTCAAGTACTAAAATGTATCTTTAGGTAAGAGATTCGTATAGATATCTACAATCTAATCTTTAGTACTCACACATTCCAATCTAATCTCCTTTTTTGTTTCCTTCTCTCTCAAGACATGATACTTAATAGATATATGCTTAGTCTTAGAATGTAATACAAAGGTTTTAGACATTTTCATTGTACTTGTGTTATCATAGTATATGATAACAAGTTATGCAAACTCAATTATGATATCCTTCAGCATCTTTTTCTCCACATTACTTGATTACAATTGTTTGTTGCTACAACATACTTTGTCTCAGTTGTACTTTGTGAAATACAATCTTGTTTCTTTCTTAGCCAAGAAATCAATCTTCTTCCAAGAAAAAATGCTCCACCACTCATTCTTTTTTTTGTCTTCCATACTACCTACCCAATCCACATTAGTATATGCACATAGAGTGAAATCAGTCAATCTATCATACTAAATTTGATAGTCAAATGTTCCTTTCAAATATCTGAATATCCTCTTTACTGCTACATAATGATACTCCTTAGGATTAGCTTGAAATCTAGCTATAATCCCAACTACATTTTTTATATCTAGTTTGGTGTGAGTGAGATATTACAAACTTCCAATCATGGATCTGTACTTCTTTTGCTCAATTGTAGGTGTCTCATCCTCGTTAGATAACTTGTGACCAGTTATCATAGGTGTACCAATAGGTTTACAACTTTCCAATCCAAATATCTTCAACAAATCTTTCAAGTATTTAGCTTGTGAAATGAAAATACCATCACTATTCTGCACAATTTGCAATCCTAGGAAAAACTTCATTTCTCCTATCATGCTCATCTCAATCTCAATCTTCATCTCTTCAGTAAACTTATCACTTTCTTCATCATTTCCTCCAAATACAATGTCATCAAATAATATTAATATTATCAACAATCCATTCTCAATTTCTTTCAAATACAAGTTACTATGTGTTGTACATTTAGTAAATCTAAGTTTTGCCAAATAGTTGTCCAACCTTGCATACCAGGTTCTAGGTGCTTGCTTCAGACCACACAGATCTTTCTTTAGTTTACATACCATATCTTTGTCTCTTGTCAAAGGAAAACCTTTATGATGCTCAATATTACCTACCCTTCATGTTCTCCATTCAGGAAGGTTGATTTAACATCCATCTGATATACTTTGAACTTCTTATTTGTTGCATAAGCCAAGAACATTCTTACTACTTCCATTCTGGCTACAGGGGCATATGTCTCTTCATAGTCTATGCCTTCTTATTGTGAGTAACCATTGCATACAAGTCTGGCCTTGTTTCTCACAACTTCCCCTTGCTCATTCATCTTATTTCTGGATACTCATTTGGTTCTTATCGCATTCTTGTCTTTAGGTCTAGGAACCAACCCCCATGTTTCATTTTTCACAATCTCATTTGATTCTTCCTTCATTGCTTGAATCCAATGATCATCTTTACATGCTTCATCTACAATTTTAGGTTCAATTTGAGAAATCAAACATATCTCCTCATTAACTTTGTTTCTTGTCATCACACCTTTGTCTTTGCTTCCAATTATCTACTCTGGAGGATGATTCTTTGTTAGATTCCTATTATGGGTAGGAGTTGACATCTCAACTCTTATCTCATCTCTAGGTTCAAACCTCTACTCTCCTCTTTGCTCAACAATTTGCACATCATTCTCCAGATCATTGTTAGTCTCAAAGAAAACTTTAGCATTTTATCTAACAATTCTAGAATTATCTTCTTCTTCATCTGAATTGTAATCTAACATCTTTTCCTTAGTTCCAAAATTTTCATCAATCTTTACGTTTGCGCACTCAACTATTGTCTTAGTTCTATGATTAGAACATCTGTATGCCTTGCTTTTTTATGAATAGCCAAGAAACATACCTTCTCCACTTCTTGGATCAAACTTACCAACATTATTATCTCTCTTACTATGACACTTGCTTCCAAATATTCTGAGATACTTAACTGATGGTGATTGACCAAACCATAGTTCATAAGGTATCTTTCTCATATTTTTTCTGATTTGTAGTCTGTTCATAGTGTACACTGCAGTAGTGACTGCTTCTCTCCAAAATGTCTTGGATACATCATTCTCAAACAACATCGCTCTTGTTGCTACTAATTTGTTTCTTCTTTCTACAATCCCATTCTATTCAGGTGTCCTAGGTGAAGATAACTGTCTTTTGATTCCATTCTCTTCACAAAACATGTTAAACTTTCTAGAGGTGAATTCTCCTCCTCTATCTAATCTCAAACATTTTATCTTAACACCAGATTCATTCTCAACTCTATTCTTAAATATCTTAAACTTCTCAAGAGCTTCAAATTTCTCTTTAAGAAATGCTATGCACATCATTCTAGTGAAATCATCAACAAAAATCATGAAATACCTTTCACCATAGAATCCTCTTGCTCTAGAGGGACCACTCAGATATGTGCGAACAATTTCCAACTTCTTTGTAGTTGTGAACTTCTTGCTAGGAACATATACCTTCTTCTGCTTAGCCAAAATATATTCTTTGCAAGCCACATTAGTAGGATTTATTATTTTAGGAAAATCTTTGACTGCAAATGTGCTACTAACCTTTATAATATTATCAAAGTTTATATGATAGAATCTCCTATGCCATAACCAACTGTTATCCACTTTAGCAACCAAACAAGTCATTTAAGTGGGATTCAACTCAAATATAATACCTCTAGACCTAGTTTCAGTTCCAATCATCTTACCATCCTTATCCTTGATGGTGTAAGTCTTTTATGTGAATTACAATTGATATCCTTTTTCCACCAAATATCCAACACTCAACAAATTGTTCTTTAATCCATCAACAAAATAAACATCATTAGTGTTAGTTCTTCCATCTAAAGTAATGGATCCTATCCTTGTAATATGACAAGCTACATTGTTACCAAATCTAACAATAACTCCATCATAATTCCTAAATTTAACAAACTTATTCATATTACCAGTCATGTGATGTGAACAACCACTATCTATTATCCAATCAAATTTCTTTTCAATTTGGGAAACTAGAGCCTTTTCTTCTCTAATTTCTCTATCAAGATCATCTTCCTTAATAACTACAAATCTTGTCTCATCATCATACTTTCACTCTGACCTTTTTCATCAGAATATTTTCTTCATTAACATACAAACAATCCCTAGGTCTCCTAGGATTGAACTTTCCCTTATATTTTTTTCTCTTTTAGGACATTTAGATGCATACTAACCAAACTCATTACATGTCCAACATTTAAAAGTATTCTTACTATCTCTCTCTTCTCACAAGAAGTGTTATACCTTCTTCAATCTTCCTATCTTCATCAGATCTAGTTCTACTGCTACTAGTAAAATCTCCATGTGCACTTGCGCTTCTACACAAACTTGGCCAAACATTTAAGGCATTGAAAGTTGTCTACACTCTTGTTAGTTGTCTTGACTATCTCAAACCTACTTTTGTTGCTTCCAATTTTCCAAGCAACATTTCCTTGGTAAATTCCTTAGTGTAGGGTATAAGTAGTTGAATCATCTGAACAACTTGCCTAACTTGTGATGTCAAAGTTTTCAAGATCTTCCACACAACCTCATCTTCTTCCTTGGTTCTACCATATGTAATAGTTCCTGCAAAAAAATCTCTAATATCCTACTAATATAGCTTCTTATAGATTCATCTTCCATCATGTTAGTATCTTGAAATGCACATATCCAATTATGCAATCTTACTCATTTCACATGTGTATCACCTTCAAAAATAGATTCTAATGCTTTCTAAATCTTATGAGATGTTTTTAGTGATTTTGCCTAACTATATTCATTCTCTGGAAGAGCTGATAGTAAAGCTTCTCTAGCTCTCATGTTGCACATGAATAGATCTCTCTCTCTCTCTCTCTCTCTCTCTCTCTCTCTCTCTCTCTCTCTCTCTCTCTCTCTCTCTCTCTCTCTCTCTACTTCACTAAATTCTTCAATCTTCTCTACTTTGACAATTGTCTTTTCACTCTTTGTCAAGAGCTAGTAACCCATACTCATACATAGAAGATGAGTTTTCATCTTCTCCTTCCAAATTTCATAGTTGGCCCCATCAAATCTTGGACTATCCTTTCTAAAAGCATTCACCATTAATCTCCCAAAGTTGTTAAGCTTATCCTTCAAGGACCTAATGCTCTGATACTAATTGTTAGAATATATATTCCACCAATATAATTGATACTGGGGGGAGGGGGGGGGGGGGGGGGGGCAGGTGAATCACTTATCCAACTAATATCACAATTATCAACCTTATTAAACTTTAAGCATAATAGAAATATAATCAGAAACCACAACAAGATATTCATGCACAATAACAACACTAGATATGTTAACTAGGGAAACCCTTGATCAGAGGGCAAACCCCGATGGGGATGGTACCCACAAGGTGATGTACTAATATAAATATTTCTTGTTAGAGGATGGACCCCGTTAGGTGTCTATAACAACATTTAGTACATATAAGTCTCTATTAGGAGACTTTGAATCCCTATTAGGAGATTCCATCACTATTAGGAGTTGTGCCAACCCTGTTAGGAGTTGTGGAAGACAACTTGAGCCACTGCCCAAACAACTTCAAGGGTAAGATCAATGAACCCACAGTCCAAATGATCTCCATATTATTTCTTATAGAATAACAGAAATGAATACTATTTCCTTCCTCTTTCTCTATCCTATCAACTAGACTTTTTCTTCTTCTAATCTTGTAACCGAATCACAAAAATTGCATCCAATAATCCTTTGGATCACTTACTCGCATTTAGTAAACACTCTGCTCCTTTTTGCACTTTGCACTCAATACAATACTTGATACACTTTACAAACAAGGAAAATATCTTTCCTTCATACCATATCTTCAAAATAATTCCTTGAGTCATCCTTGAGGCCTTCCTAATTAATTATTATAAGATTATTAATTAATTTATAATTACAATAGCACTGTCAGCTCATAGTCTACAACTTATCACATGTGCGACACTAGGGCTTGCACATCCACTAACATCACCATCTGACTATCCTCCATCAGTAGCTGATTGCACATCTTCTTATTACATCTTAGATGAAAGATAGAATGCAAACATCAAAAACTACTTTCCAAGCACTTTGTGTCTATACTGCTCTTAGTAAATCAAGCATATCTTCTATACATCTTCAACTTAGAATTTGCGCATTGAACCTTAACATCAAAACACAATATAGAACATGTCCTTAGCCATGCATCACTAGACAATCAAAACATTATCCATACAACTAAGATCTTAGTCTATTACTCTAGCAATCTTCACAAACTTATTGCTATGTTGACATCAATGATAGACATAATTATGAATGGAACATGTCAATACTCTCCAATTCTTAGGATACTCCCCTAATGTAGTATCATTAGCATTCATGCTAACATGTAGATGACATCACACAATAGAGATTAGGGTCAAGAAGAGGATCATGGTTAGCCTCAGGATTAGGGATAGGGACAAGATCCTAAGCAGGCTTAGGGTCAAGGATAGGATCATGGGCATCGACATGGTTAGAGGCAGAGAGAGGGAGAGGGACAAGGACATGGACAAGGATAGGGACTAAGAGTGTGTGTTCACTCTCACACTCCCAATATAGATAGTATATTCCATTTTGCGTCTATGGAGGTGGAACAATTTAGAGAGCCAATTGATAGATTTGTTGATCATTTATATAGAGGTATTTGTGAGAAGATTTGTACGAGTCTTCAAGATATTATTGATAGACTTAGATCATAGACTACATTCCCACCACAATCTATTGATAAGATTTTTTTAGAGCTTAGAGTAGAGATCTTGTGTAATAACCCCAATAGGTTATAACTTCTTCAAACACCAAAATCTTCTCTAGTTTAGTTGTTCAACATTTTTTCAAACACTTTGCAAGAAAGCTCTGATACCAATGTAATAACCCCAATATGTTATAAATATTTCAAACACCAAAATCTTTTTGTTTGACATTTTGTCAAACACTTTGCAAGCAAGCTCTGTTGCCAATGTAATATCCTCTTACAAGGAACTAATATGCAAGTGTAATTGTTTTGGTATTTTCAATGCGAATACATGGAAACGAAATATGAAATGCATACCTATAGCCAACTGACATTTTGACATACAATTGACATAGAATAATGACTACAGTAATGCCAAAATTTGATTCTAAATTATCACAACAAATACATATGCTTATGAAGTACAATGATAACTACTAATAGTTACAAGAGGAATCAAATAATAGTGATGCCCACGAATGGAAATGAATCAAACATAGATGCTAGAGTGTGACATCGTGCATGCGTACTGTAGCAACCAAAATCTATTCTTCAATTTAAGCACAAATAGAACTCCTGAATTGAAGCTCTCTTGAATACCAAATTCAATGGATATTTCACCACCTCAAATTGTTGCAATACTGAAGAGTTGACATTCTCCAATGGCTAAGTGAAATTGAAAACCTTAGTTTCTTCTCCCAACTTAATATCAAATGCAATTCAAAATAAGCAGATGATAAACAATGAAGCTCTCACCTCTATTTATACTTTTCCTTCACCCTTCTAGAATGAAATAAAATATTTAATAATTGCATTCTCTAGAAGTTTCTCCCTTTCCAATAATTAATGTGCTTTTAGGAAATTAAATTACTAGAAGTTTCCCCCTTCTAATAATTAATGCACTCGCTAGAAGCTTCTCTCTTACAATACAATAATTAATAAAATATTTAATAATTACAATTACTAGAATTTTCCTCCTGCCAATAATTAATGCACTCTCAATTAATTAAATTAATTAAATATAAAGTCACCTTTTTATTTTAATTTATTTAATGACTTTATAAGAAATTAATTTAATCAATTTCTCCTTACTTCTCCACTTAGCCTTCAAAAAATGTCAAGGCTAAGAACTCCACTGAAATGCTAAACAGATGGGGACATTATAGTGCGCCATCCCTAAAATTGCTTGTCCTCAAGCAACTTCAAGTTTGAGTGTTGCAAAATCTCCTCATTCTCCCATGTGGCATCCTCTACTGGCAAGTCCTTCCATTTCACCAAATACTCTCTTATAGTGCACTGCCTCAAGTTCCTTTCCCTGAAATCAATGATAGCCTTTGTCACCAATATCAATTTTCCCTCATCATCCAAGGGTGGGAGCATTGTAGAAGGAATAATATGATGTCCTAGCACCTTCTTGAGGTGTGACACATGAAAAACATTGTGCACTTTGCTCTCTACTGGCAAATCTAACTCATAAGCCACCTCTCCCACTTTCCTAATAATCCTGAATGGACCATAGTATTGTGGCTTAAGTTTCTCAACACCACTCTTCTTGAGAGTAGATTTACAGTAAGGCTACAACATAAGATACACCATATCTCCAACCTCAAAAGTTTGATTTGTCCTCTTCTGGTCTGCATACTGCTTCTATTGATTTTGTGCCTTGGTTATATTATCCTTGAGAGTCTTAACAATGTCTTGACTCTCCTATAACATATCACCTGCACTAGGCACTCTACTATCACTCAAACGAAGATCCATAAAATTGGGTGCCTCATACCCATATAGGGTCATAAAGGGTGACATCTAAATAGACATGTGATAAGTGGTATTGTAGCAATACTCACAGAGATAAATCCGCTTTACCCATGCTTGTTGTTGCCTTGCTATATAATTTTTGAGATATCCCTCCACCCATTCATTCACTATCTTTGTCTAACCATCTATTTGAGGGTGGTAGCTATTACTTGGAGTGAGCTTTGTCACACACAACCTAAATAGTTCCTGCCAAAAATGATTCATAAACCTGTTGTCTCTATCACTCACAATGCTCCAAGGAAAGCCATGTATTCTAAATATCTCCTTCAAGAACAACTTTTCCGCCTATGTAGTAGTGATCGAAAAGAAGTGTAAAAACTTTGTAAGGTGATCCAAAACCACATATATGCAATCCTTGCCTTGGGTTCCATGTAGCCTTGTGATGAAGTCCATATATAAACACTCCCACTTCCTATTAGGAGTTGGAAGTGGCTGAAGTACACCACCTAGATAGGAGTGTTTTTGATTATTCTGCTGGCAGGTGGGACACTCCCTAATATACTGAAGTACTTCTGCTTTGAGCCCTTTCCATGTGAAGCTCTCTCTAATTCGCTGGTATGTCTTGTAGAAACTAGGACGTCCTGCCATAGGTGAATCATGAAAAGATTTTAGAACCATCCTCCTCACTGTTGAGCCTGGAACCAAAAATATTCGCCCTTTGTAAATGTTGAACTCATTCACAAGGGTGTATTTGTTGTCTTGAATAGTTCCATCTATGAATCTAGTAGTCCATGCATCCTTTG
Source organism: Cupressus sempervirens (assembly GCA_028749045.1). Taxonomy (NCBI): domain Eukaryota; kingdom Viridiplantae; phylum Streptophyta; class Pinopsida; order Cupressales; family Cupressaceae; genus Cupressus; species Cupressus sempervirens. Next base: position 927,488,540 of record CM053785.1, on the reverse strand, counting down.
CATACTCTGCAAGGATCAAGTGTCTCCAATCCTCTGATATATCTGTCAATGAGCTCAAATGGGGCCTACGTGATAAAGCATCATCAACTACATTTTGTGTCCCTCTAAAATATGTAATATCAAAGTCATAGGACTATAACTTGCTCACCCACTTCTATTGCATATCATTGAGATCTTGCTGAACCAAAAAGTGTTTTAGGCTATTATGGCCGATTTCGATACAAAATTTGCTACATACCAAATATTGCCTGAATTTAGCCAAGGCATGCATAATGGCTAACATCTCCTTATCATATATGCTAAAGCTCTACTTTGGCTCTCTTAATTTCCTACTCTCATAAGTAGTAAGGTGCTTCTCTTGCATAAGCACCGCTCCAATGCCCTCTCTGGAAGCATCATAGTGTAGCTCAAAAGGTTTGTTGAAATCTGGTAATGCTAACACTGGACATGAAGTCATCAACTCCTTAAATTTCTCAAAACACTCCCATGCCTTAGGAGTCCACAAGAAAGTTCCCTTTCTCATCAAATCTATCAAGGGTGTTGCATGCCTAGAATATCCATTCACAAACCTCCTATAGAAACCACATAATCTAAGAAAGCCCCTCAACTATGTAAGTTTCACTAGTGAAGGCCACTCTACAATGGCACAAATCTTTTTAGGATCCATGCGTACACCTTCTACACTGATGATGTGACCCAAATATAACTTTGTCATACCCAAATCACATTTTGACTTCTTTACGTACAAGGATTCTTTGCCCACTATATCCAACACCGTGTCAAGGTGAACTAAGTTCTCCTCCCAAGATCTATTGTACACCAAGATATCATCAAAGAAGACAAGTACAAATTTTCTCAACTGAGGATGGAAAACCCTATTCATTGTTGCCTGAAAAGTAGCAGGTGTGTTAGTTAGCCCAAATGGCATAACTACAAACGTGTCTTGTCGATGTCCTGCTCTCTAACTCTGATCTAGTGATAACCTAATCTCAAATCTATTTTTGAGAAGAAGAAAGCTCCATGAAGCTCATCTATCAACTCATTGATCCTAGGAATGGGGTACCTATTTTTAATTGTCTTCCTATTAAGCACCCTATAATCAATGCACATCCTTAATGTCCCATCCTTCTTCTTCACCAAAACCACTGAAGAAGTGAAAGGAGACTTACTTGGTCTAATATGGCCCATAGCAAGTAACTCCTTTATGGTTTTTTCAATTTCATCCTTTAACCTCTTTGGATGCCTCTAAGGTGTAATCATGATGGGCTTAGGCCCCTCCTCTAACTCAATGATGTGATCAATACCCTTGTCTGGTGGTCTACCTAGTGGAATGCCATTAAACACCTTAGAGTGTTTAACTCTAAGCTTTTGAATATTAGGAGGATATTCAATCTTCTATTGCCCCTCTTGTGATGGCATTAACATGCACTCTACTACCCACTCCATCTGATCATGTCAAATCAATCTAGCCATCCTTTGGAAAGAGACCATTCTGAAATCATTATTCTCGATTGCCTTAAGAATACGTGTCTTCCCATTTACTTTAAACCTCATCTCCATCTCCTTGAGATTAAGAATGAAATCACCAATATCGTGCAACCAACTCATCCCAAGGACTATATATGTATCTCCCATAGGCACAACATAGAAATCTACCTTAAAGGCATAATTATTAACTTCCAATTGGAGTCTAGTGATCTTATGATCACAATTGAGGACATAGCCATCAGCTACCCTCACTCTAATTCCTCCACGCTCCTTTTTTGGTATGCCACGCCTCTCCACCAACCTAACATCAATGAAATTATGAGTAGCACTGCTATCAACCAATATTATAACTCATTATCCAACAAGTACTCCTCTCATTCAAAATGATCCTTCTTGCTTAATACTAGTGAGATGAGCTTCCCTAAGTTTCTCATCTCCTTCCCCATCCTTGAACTCCATTTTAGCCTTGTCTTCCATTTTTTCACCATCTATTTCCTCTATATTAGATTGCTGGTCTGAATTATCTAATTCTAATTCCTCATAGTATGCCCACATGACTCTATTAGCTTTGCCCTTTGGTCTAAGAGGACAATCATGGTTTGCATTATAGGTTCCCTTACAGTAGAAACATAATCTTTTCTTTCTCAAATCATTTAATGTTTCCCTATCAAAAGGTGCTAGAGTTTTAATCTTTGGAATCATTTTTTAATTAGTCCTCTTTGGTTTTTTATAAAATGGTTTGTTATCCTTACTAGAAGATGCTCCTTTGAACTGAAATTTGTTTGTTGAGACTACATGTTCCATACTTCTTGCCTTTTTCATAGCTTCCTATAAATAAATGGGATCAAATGCCTTTATCCAACCTCTTAGTGGTTCAGATAGGCCCTCAATGAAAACAACTATCAATCTAAACTCTGAAATGTTTGGCACCATGATCACCAACCACTAAAATTTACCAATGAAATACTCCAAGTTGCCCATTTGTTTCAATTGTGCTACTTCCCAGAAATAAATCTTTGGATCTTTCTTGTCAAATCTTTTAACCAACCTATCCACAAAGTCCTAGTACTCTGTCACCTAATTATGCTGTGTGTTACCATACCATGGTACCACCAATCATGTGCTACTCCCTCCAAATGAAAAGTGGTGTATTTGATAGCTTTAATCTCTGTCATTGGCCGTACTACCAAAAATGTGTCAAGCTTATGAATCCAAGCTTAAGCTATCATCTTACCACTTCCATCAAATGTAGGCATAGTAAGCTTGCTTGTAGCCCTCTTCAACTCACTATTTTGACCCTTAGGCCTCCTATCCTGTCTAAGTGACCTGTAATGTTCTCTTCTCTAATTTACAAAGCGTTCAAAGGCCATCCTCTCTTGAACTTGCGATGCCAATAATTCTCATTCATCATTTGCTACCATAAGGATATCTGCAAATGTCTCATCCTCAACTTCCTCCATGGGTTCCTATAATAGTTTTTCTCTAACAAAGGTAGGATGTATGGGCCTATTTGCTATTCTAGAAAGATTCCTATGAGCTCTAGGTGATCCCATTACACTCCTATTATCCTCTTGTTCTTGATTCCATCTATCCTGTGGATACATGCACTCAACCATGGCGGTGAGTGTCTACAAAGCCTGTGTCACTCGCTCTTGTCCTATAACCATTGCTTTGTAAATTTGCCTTGTTTCTTGATCCTCATTCCTATTGTCTCTTAGTCAGCTATGCTCTTGCCTGTCACCCATGCTATCTGGCTACTTGATAAAAATCTTGTTCCTTGTCAAATAAATCTTGCCTACCAGTGAAAAATCTGTGAGAGCCAACCCTAGGTGGCTGCATGTGATTGCTAAAGCCTCAGGATGGTAGGATTTAGCTCTGATACCAATGTAATAACCCCAACAAGTTATAACTTCTTCAAACACCAAAATCTTCTCTAGTTCAATTGTTGAACATTTTGTCAAACACTTTGCAAGCAAACTCTAATACCCGTGTAATAACCCCAACAGGTTATAACTTCTCCAAACTCCAAAATCTTCTGTAGTTTAGTTGTTTGACATTTTGTCAAACACTTTGCAAGCAATTTCTACTACCAATGTAATATCCTCTTACAAGGAACTAATATGCAAGTGCAATTCTTTTGATATTTTGAATGCAAATACATGGAAACTAGATATGAAATGCATACCTACAACCAACTGACATTTTGACATATAATTGACATATAATAATGCCAAAATTTGATTCTAAATTATCACAACAAATACATATGCTTATGAAGTACAATGATAACTACTAATAGTTGCAAGAGGAACCTGATAATAGTGATGCCCAGGAATGGAAATGAATCAAACATAGATACTATAGTGTGACATCGTGCATGCATACCATAGAAGCCAAAATCTATTCTCCAATTTAAGCACAAATAGAACTCCTGAATTGAAGGTCTCCTGAATACCAAATTCAATGGATATTTCACCACCTCAAATGGTTGCAACACTGAAGAGTTGACATTCTCCAATGGCTGACTGAAATCGAAAACCTTAGTTTCTTCTCTCAACTTAATATCAAATGCAATTCACAATAAGTGGATGATAAAAAATGAAGCTTTGACCTCTATTTATACTTTTCCATCACCCTTCTAGAAGGAAATAAAATATTTAATAATTTCATTCTCTAGAAGTTTCTCCCTTTCCAATAATTAATGTGCCTTTAGGAAATTAAATTACTAGAAGTTTCCCCCTTCCAATAATTAATGCACTCTTAATTAATTTAATTAATTAAATATAAAGTCACCTTTTTATTTTAATTTATTTAATGACTTTATAAGAAATTAATTTAATCAATTTCTCCATATTTCTCCACTTAGCCTTCAGAGAATGTCAAGGCTAAGAACTCCACTGAGATGTTAAAAAGATGGGGACATTACATCTTGGGTGATATGTCCTTAGCCTAGTTTCAGACCCTTATCCCTAAGGAGATTATCAAATGAGAAGTATTCCCATAATGTGAGGGTTAGGCCCATGTGGAGGGATATCAGGTTATGAGATGCATTATGCCTCAAATTATTGTTAGAAATGTTTAGAATAACTAAGAGTGGGCTGTGGTTAGGGGGGGGGGGGGGGAGGGATGTGAATCAATTACTCAAGGTCTACATATACCACTTGAACAATTAAACATCAACCACTTCACTATTCTACTTATCTCATTGTTGCTCGATCACTACTATAAAACTATGATGAACATAACTTGCATTGCATGACGAAAACATTATCAAATGTAAAAATTCATAAAATATTCATCACATTTTGACACTAGGATTTTATGTGGAAACCCAATCTGGGAAAAACCACCAGTAACATGTCACTCTTTTTCACTCTTTCAAAGTGAGCTTTGTTAGGAGCCAACCCTTTTAAATGTTACAATACGCACTATTAAATGTGACCTAGTTAGAGGATTCAATCACCCTTTTAGGAGTGGCCTTGTAAGAGAACTTTGATCATTCTATTTAGAATGTCACCCAGTTATAGAATTTATATAGACCGTTAAGTCTTCAATGACTATTAGGTCAACCTCTATTAAAAGGATTTCAATACAAACTATCTACAATGATAAGAAAGAAAACAATAGGTTTGATCTATGTGATTATAACTCACTTTTGCTAGTTTAGATCTCTGTTTGGTCCTTTTGCTTGTTCACTAATAAGCTTTTCACTATCATCTTTGATCTTGATCTGCATGGTCACCCTTCAAGCAATCAATCCACTCTTCTCATCAACACTTAAGCCTTCTACTCTTATTTTCTTATAAAAAACAACATCATATCTTTAAGCTTTCTCCTTTAGCTTCATATTCACACACTTGTGTGTTTTTTATCAACCTTGCTTTTGTATTTCTCTCTACATACAAACTCACTCATATATACACTGGTTGGGCTTAGCTCAACTTAACTAGACACAACCGAACATTGCACCAAATGATCGATTATGTATCTCTTAAAATAGGCAATTCATGCTTTACTATTTTCTAACAATTTTTCCTATTGTAAGTTTCCAACAATTGCATGCATAATATACCCTTGATTTCTCACAACACATGGTCATTATCCCAATAATGTCCAAATTCCATTATATTTTTCCCTGTAGTTGTACATGGAGGTCTGTTTGGGGCACAACTTCAACTATTTAGATCTTCTAGGATATTATGGTTAGGGATGAGATAGAGTTGCAAATCATGATGAGTATTATTTGGCTAGTCGACCTCAATGTGATCCTCAATAGTTGGTGGGTTAGAGGACTCCAATTGTGACCCTAGTGATGGATGCTACTACAGATAGATTTGTTATTGCTTCTTAAAGGGAAGCAATAGATAGGATAGGAGACATTACAACTGCAACTAGTAGCATTACATCTAATACTCTGGGTAGATATATAATGAGTAGACCTAGTTGACCTAGATCATCTTCAGAGGCATCATGCATTTTAAAGATCTCTTGATTGAAGATAAATATGAAATATCTCTAAAAATTCATAAATATAAAATAACTCAAGTAGTTCCAAGTGGTGCCACATGCTCATGGAGAACATTCAATATTCTCTTGTGGTCCTCACTATCTAGTCTCACTTGCAACATCAACTTTGATGTTTAACTAGATGTAGATAAATGGAGGTAGCAATAACATGGTCACTATACTGAAGCACCTTATTTTTAGGTTTGTAATCAACAAAGTGAATTCCATGTTTCACTAATATGGTTTTCCTGAGATATGTTCCCTCCAAAACAACTGACATAATGCATTTTAATGTGTACACATACATAATAAATAAATCCATGATTTAACAATAAGTTACATGTAATATATAGAATTAGAAAAATAAACCTGTAGGGAATAACATTCCATCACTTTCTTCAGGTTCAATTAATTTCATCCTTTATGTAGTGCAACACAATAAATAGTAACTCACTCTTTCTACATTTCCAAGCTCAACAATAACTACAAACAAGAAATACATACATGTACACATTATGTGAGCTAAATATCCTTGAGACATTAATATATATAAATTTTTAATAATTTTTAAATTAAAAATACTTACCAATTCGAACTAGTCCAGATACATGGTTATAATCAAAAGAAATAAAAGTGATGTCATCAAAGTTTTCATCTTCATCTCCATTACTTGTATCAGTAACAAGAAGTGGCACCAAAGTCCATGAACCTACATATCCACGATCTTGGTTGATGCATTCAAAATAATTCTCATCAATGCAATAACAACAAAAACATGAATAGTCTCTCATGTAGAATGTCTAATTTTGATGATTGGTACTCATAATTGAATGTAAGGATTGCATTTTTTCTATCCTCTTGCAACCATGCATAATTTTTCTATCCACACCTGAACATATATTATATAGAGACAAACATATATATACATGCGGGTATAACTTAAATAATTAATATATACTTATGCACACATGTACCTGATATCTCCCAAAGAACTCTACATGGTACTACTTTACTTGTTCTTGATTCTGCGCCAACCTCATTTGATGTAAAATGTGTCTTGCACCATTCAACAAAATCATGTGCATTATTTATATGAACTCCCTTATAATTCATTTGATGCTTTCATAGAGCATGTTTGATGCAAGCTCCAACACCATTATGTTCACCTTTGCTATGTCCACTTTCAAAGAAACTCCATACATGTGGTATGTTTTCATTACGATGATATTGACAAGTGCATAAAATGGTCTAGATGATTTGAATTGTGAAGCACACCCATCTGACCATTCATAAAGTTTATGAATACATATGCCCCTTTCTTTCATATATGCAAAAATTTCATGAAACAATGTTCTACATAATAAATATCATGTTATTTATCATCACTTGTGTAGAAGTGATATTCTTTCTTGGTGACTCTTGCTTCATCTATGCTTTGAGTACCATCCAAATCTAAATTTGTGTGATGATAACACACTTCTACCATAATAGTAACCTGATTTGAAAAATAGTAGTCTAATTAAATAGCCTTTTGATGAATGAAAGAAAAGTTTCTGCAAAGTCAACAATTGATAAATCATTCCAAGTGAAAAAATTTCTCTAAGTGTTTGAAATTTTTGTGCTAGCCACTTTTTCAAAAAAAAATAATGTTGAATATACGATTAAATCAAAAAATTTAATTTTTTCGTAAAAGCTCCAATAGTTATCTCCTCTTCAACATATTCTAATATTTTGGTTTCTTTCCCAATTTTAGTTTCATTCCTTACATACTTGTAACACTTGCAATTTATCATTTTTTTGCCATCAATATCTTCATTTTTCAAAGGAAAAAGAGCAAAATTAGCACTTGTGTCACATGTTCCTTTAATGTAATTAACTTGACCAACAAGATCATCTATTTTGTCACATAAAATAGATGAAATGACTTGACTTCGTCTACTAGGAAGAGCATTTTTATAACAAAAGTATCTTCTAAATTTTTTTGATAAACCTAATAGTGGAGATCAAATTCAATATAATAATGACAACAAGAAGTTTCAAACACTTTTTTTTTCCTTATATAATATGGCTTCAATCTTTCAAATAATGTCCACCCATTTTTATATCAGGACTTGAACTACAAAAGGAGACATACATTTCATGTTGTGTTATGTCCAACTAATATTTTGTATGATGTTCATGTTGGACTTCTTTAGAATAATTGAAAGGGGGGTGAATTAGTTATCCAAGCTCCAGATGTACAAATGAAACATTTCAAAAATTGTGAACACATAAAACATTTTCATCATGCATGCATCCATAATATTATGCAATCACTTAAACTTGTAGGTTACTGTCAAATCAACTTTGCATAAATATAAACATGAAACATAACAAATTCAATAACATAATTGACACAATGATTTAACATGGAAACCCAATTTGAGAAAAACCACCAGTAACAAGCTACTCATTCTCACTCTTTTGAAGTAATGCCCTATGTAAGGCCAATCCTATTAAAGGTTACAATGCACACTGTTAAATGTGACCTAGTTAAAGGATTTCAATCACCCTATTAGGAGTGAGCCTTGTTAGAGGACTTTAGATCATTCACTTGGAATGTCACCTATTTAAAGGATTTACAAATGACTATTAGGTCAACCTTAATATAAAGGATTTACCCTAGACTAATACAATGATTAGAAAGTAATAGTAAGGCTTGATTTGATAACAACTAACAACACACTTGCAGATTACATATCTCTATTTCAGTCCTCCATTCTGCTTGGCTTTCACACACTTTAGCTCTGATAGCTTGTTCACCTTTCAAACATCCATACACTTAAGCCTTCTTGCTTTTCTTGCCAATGCCAGTTGCTTTTGACCAACCATCTCTATAAATAGAGAATCAAGATCTTTTTTCATTCATCCTCCATCGTCCATCTTAGGGTTAGGTTAGATTAGGTAGGATTCAATGAATCTACCCCTTATTTCATTTCATTCCCTTCTAGAAATTTCTCCTTCAATCCTCTTTGAATTCACCTCAAAATGGTTCACCATGAATTTTGTGCCACCAACTCATCAACCTTATCTTCCACACAGTTCACACAATTCAAGAAATCAAACTTGTCAGCCTAGATTCATCAAATTCTTGATCTTTCTCATAATGTTGACACTCAACATTAACTAGCCTCTGATGCTTGATGCATACTACATTGATTGGTATCTTTTATCAAATCACTCGGCAAAAACTAAAGATTACTAGTACTTAGCATCAACTAAACTTTACTCAGCTTACGCTATTTCACTTGACTTACACTAAAATTGACTTATATCGACTACAACTTATTTTCTACTTGGCTTGCACTAACTTTACTTGTCACGTGCTATGTAGATTGTCAAGCTTGGTAGACAAACTTTGTTTAACTTGTTCTTCTGAACTTAATCAATATAACCAACCTTTGCAACCTTAAGTAGATTATCAATGCACTATAATATCACCATCTTAACTGATCCTTGTACTCCTTTTCATATCGTAACTCAACCTTTCCTCTAGGTGCTATTGTTACCTCATTTGATTAAATCCTCTTCATCAATCAAATAAATGATAGTGCTCAAATCATATAAGCACTTGTCTTACCAACAAGTAGTAGGTTTGACATTAGTGAAAAAATAATAATTGAAACACATTTATTATACTTGTATCAATTTTTTTTCAACAATCTCCCTCTTTGGCATTGATGACAAACCAAACTTACCAAACTTAATCAGTATGTCCAATAGAATACAAAAAAAAAATTTCCTTATATTGAAATCTCTTTCTCTATTAGCAACTTCCATCTTCTGAATAGGTTGCAATTTTTTTTTTTGATGAATCGACAATCAATCAACTCATCCTTATAACTCCCTCAACATTATCTCCCTCTTACTAGGTATATGTAATCAATAGGTACACTTTCTCCTTTAGCAGTCAAGATTTCTCCTTCAGTAGAACTGGGAAAATCAAGATTTCTCCTTCATCTCCCTCAGTTCATTCTCCCTCTTTGAAAACAATGCCAAAGATATGTCATCTTCATATGTAGATATGAATATTTTCAATTTCTCCCTCTGTCACCTTGCTTGTGACTAATTTGTAGCTCCAACTCTTTGATTACTTTAGGTAACACCTAAAGTAAGATCCATTGCATCAATGTGTAACATATGTTAGTCAACTTATTTGATGTAGGGCACTCCTCATGCTTCTTAGATAACCTTTGATAGGGGTATCACCCCTATTTTACCTCTTAAATACTCATGAGCATCCTTAGGTAATGCTTTTGTGAAGATATAAACTATTTTCTCTTTTAAGTCTTCACCTCTTTATCTTGAACTAATTCAATTAAGTAATGATACTTGATTGCAATGTGCTTAGTTTTTGTAGCACCACAAGATTCTTTGATATATTTATAGCACCTGTATTATCACAATAAAGTATCATAGGTTCAATGATTTTCTCCTTCATACCTTTGAGTAGCTATTTGATCCATACAATGTTTGTACAATTTACTGTAGCAACAACATATTTAGCTTCAGTGGTGGATTGAGAAATGCAGTTTTGTTTCTTGCTAGTCCATATAACTAGCCTTTTGCCTAAGAAAAATGCTCCTCCACCGGTGCTTTTTCTCTCATCAATATTTCTAGCCCAGTCAGCATTAGTATAGGCTCCTAATTAAAATTTCTTATTTTTATTGTACTATAAACCATATTTTTCTATTCCTTTCAGATATCTCATTATTTTCTTTTCAACCATCAAATGATTCTCCCTGGGTTTAGTAGAGAATCTTGCAACTACCCCTATAGATAATGCAATATCAAGTTTTTTGTGTATTACATATTATAATTTTTCAATCATAGACCTGTATAATGTTTGATTCACCTTGGCTAAATCATCATTCTTTGACAATTTATGTCCTGTCACCATAGGTGTACTTGCTAGCTTGAAATCCTCCAATCCAAAAATTTTTGGTATCTCCTTTACATACTTTGACTAAGTGATGTATATATCATATTTCATTTGATGTACTTGCAAACCCACAAAGTACTTGATCTCTCCAAACATAGACATCTCAAATTATTTCTTTATTTCATTTGTAAAAGCATTACATAAATTATCTTGACCTTATGATATCATCTACAAAAATTTTAGATAACAAAATACCTTTTCCTTTCTCTGTCTTCAAGTACAAATTGTTGTTATCATCAGTCCTTTCAAATCCAATCTTCACAAGATAATTATGAATCCTTTCATACCATGCTCTTGGTGCTTGCTTCAAACCATAGAGAGCATTGTGTAGTCTACATACCATGTTTTTGTTGTCAACATCAAAAAATCCTTCTAGCTATTCTATATAAACATCTTCCTCTAATATACCATTCAGAAATGTAGACTTAACATCCATTTGATAAACCTTAAAACCTTTGTATGTAGAGTAAGCAAGCAGAGTTCTTACTCTTTCCAGTTTTGCAATAGGGGCAAATGTTTCTCCATAATCAATCCCTTCTTCCTATACATATCCTTTACAAACTAATCTTGCCTTTTCCTTATGACTTCACCATTTTCATCTAACTTGTTTCTGTATACCCCCTTGGTACCAATCACATTTTTGTCTTTTGGTCTAGGAACTAGAGTCCATGTTTTATTTTTCTCAATTTGTTCAATCTCTTCTTCATGGGTTTACTCTAGTCCACATCGTCTAAGACATCTTTCACTATTTTGGGTTCTTGTATGCTCAACAAACATGTATCATTCTCAACTTATTCCTTGTCATTGGTCTAGCATCTTTATCTCCAATGATTTGTGTAGTAGGGTGATGTCTCTTGACATACTTAGACAATCTTGGTTCAACTTTGGCTTCTATATTTGGTCTCTCAACTTATGAATCACTATATACCTCTCTTTTGAGTAGTTCAACATCTCTTTCATGTACACTAATTTGAAAATCAGAATGTGCCTCAACTTCATTTTGTAATTCAACACTTGAATGTAGCTTAGTTTCTAAATGCAACTCGACATTCATAGTATGTGACTCAACAGTCACTGGAACTTTTTATTGGTTTGCAACTTGATTTACAACATCTATATCAATAGGCATACCTTCATAAAAGTATATTGATGATTTGTATTCTTCTAGTTCCTTCATAGGGTCAGCCTCATATACTTTTGTATATTCATCAAATTTCACATTTGCACTTTCCACAACTTTGTTAATGTTAATATTTAAACACTTATAAGCTTTATTTCTTGTGGAATAACCAAGAAATATACCTTCTTCATATTTTGCATCTAGTTTTCCACTCCTGAAATCTTTGAGAATATAACACTTGCTTCCAAATACCTTAAGCTTGGGTACTTCTCTTGAAACAAGACAAATTTTTGGCCCTAAAACTTTCAATAGAAACTCCTCACATAGTTTCAATCAAAACTACTTTTGAAGGTAGTTTCGATCGAAACTAACTAAACTAATTTTTTTTGGCCTAAATAGTTTCGATAGAAACTAAGTAGTATCTATAGAAACTAAAAAATAGTTTCTATCAAAACTAATTATGCATGAAAAATTTGGCCTAAATAGTTTCGATAGAAACTAACTGAAAATAGCTTCTATCGAAACTATTAAAAAACTTTTGATAGAAAGTTAGTTTCTATCAAAATTAGTAAAGTAGATGCATTTTTCAAAGTCTATAATATTTCCTATCATTTTCATGGTTTCTAGGCTTTTTTTCTAGGTTCAAATGGAGTGCTTAAGATATTTCATTTTTCAAGACACATGTACTCGGAACTAGCTGTCTAATGACTATGGATTTGATATATTTTGAATGGTTTAAGTATACATTTTTTTACATTAATTGAATAGAGGTTTGTTATAAAAATTAAACCTATATATTGAATGCTCATGGAAAAATAGTAACTAAGAGAATAAATATTTTGAAAAATAACTATAGTCTCCGTATTTGAGTCCTCTTTCATTCAAAAAAAGAAATTTTGAAATTGGATAAATCTATAATAAGTTACATGTGTCAAAATCCATGTATGTCCAAATTAGTGTTAGGTCAACTTTAAACTCTGATAAAATATGAAATACTAAGGATAAAGACATCAAATCACCTCTATAGTTTTGCTATAGATGTTAACAAGTTAAATTCGAAAGAATCACATTGATATCTATTGTAGAAAAAAAGTTACGTGTGTCAAAAACAATGTCACTTTTTAAAAATTAGGTTTTTGATAACATAGCAATTTTCATGGGAGAAAAATTAATTCAATCAAATAAATTCAAAAATAAAATAAATAAATATATTTAGAATCTACACAAAAAATTGTAAAAGACTCTAATTTACTTCATCTTCAAATTCCTTGCCTTTAAATGGCAATTTGCATCTGAATGTGAAAGTTTTCTTGAAAATTCATAGTTCAGTGTTAGTTTAGGCAAAAAAGTGTAACCCATTATTGGTCCTCCTTTCAGCAATTCCATTTTGTGGAGGGGTTCTAGGAGTAGATGTCTATCTTTTAATTCCTCTGTCATTAAAAAACATCTCAAACTCATTTGATGTAAATTCTCCTCCTCTGTCAGATCTCAAACATTTCATACTTTTACCTATTTCCTTCTCAACTCTTGCTAAATACCACTTAAACATTTGGAAAGCATCATATTTCTATTTCAGAAACATAATAGTAATCATTCTAGAATAATCATCAAAAAGCAACATAATGTACTTATCTCCTTTAAAGATTTACACTTCAATTTGTCTACATAATTTAGTATGAATAATCTCTAATATTCCTTTAGAGGAATGAGTCTTATTCTTAAAACTTGACTTTGTCACTTTGCCTAACTGATAGTGTTTGCAAATTGTATTGTCAAGCTTCTTCAACTAAGGAAAACCTCTCACTCTTTTCATGTTAGTGATACTAACCAAGTTATCAAAATTAACAAGAAATAACCTCTTGTGTGATAGCCACACATCATCAAATTCTACAATTAAATAAGTAGTATCCTCTATATCAAGGTAGAATAGACTACCTCTAGTTTGATCACCTTTTCCAATCAGTTTTCCAGAAGTATCATATATCTTAGCAATCTTGTTTTCAAACTCAACTTTACATCTTGAATTATTCAGTTGTGACACACTCAACAAATTATATTTAATTCCTTCAACATAGTAATTATTGCCACATAACATCTTTTCTATGAGTTTGATAGAACATTTTCTTTTTATCAGACATGGTGTATCGTTACCAAACCATACACTATTTCCATCATAATAATTCAAGGTAATGAACTTACTTTTATCTCTAGTCATGTGATGTCAACACCCATTGTCAATGATCCATTTGTCATTCTTGTTCACACAAGAAACTAGTGCAGTTGCCTCATCCTCATCAGATTCATCCTTCATTGCAACATACACCACTTCATCGTCATGATCATCAAATCCTTCTTTTGTTTCCTTTTCAACAATGTGGCAAGAATTTTTTTCTTTATCTTTATAATCTTTGTTGTCTTCATCTTTTCTACTTTTGTACTTGTAACCACCTCTACAATTCTTCTTCTCTGGACATCTAGTAGCAGTATGACCAACCTCATTGTAATTGAAACACATAATGGATAACTTACCTTTGAACTTGCCTTTACCTCTATGAAATCTCCTTGCCAATAGTACTTCAATTCAATCTACATATTCCTCATTTGTATCACTATTATTCGACACATATTTTTCCTTTTTCTTCTTCTCATTAGGTTCCTTTAATGTTAGCTTAGCTTTAAAAGAAGATTTAACATTGACAAGTTTTTAATTATCAAAATTAGATAGCTCAAAAGTAGTAAGCCTACCTACCAGACCTTCAAGAGTTAGATTAGTCCCTTGCATACATCTTAGTTCTTATATTGTAGAAACTCTAATAGCATAGATGGGAAAAAGTGTTCTCAAGACTTTTCTTAGTACAATATCATCATCTATTGTACTAGTAGCTTCTCTAATTGCATTAACAACATATTTCATCCTAGAGCAATATTGAGCAATATTCTCATCTTCTTGCATTCTCATATCATCAAACTTGCCTTTGAGACTTTTAGTTTTGGCTCTTAGAACATTCTTGTCACCTCCATAGGTAGTGTGTAGAGCATCTCACATTTTCTTTGAACTATCAAGACCTTTGATATCATCAAAATTGGCATAGCTTAGGGCAGAGGCAATCTCCAACATTTCCTAGTTGTGTTCTTTTTCAGATCTTTAGCAGTTAGGGCTCCAACAGGATCAACATGCTCAAGAACAATGGTCGATTGTGCATGATCTCCAAGACCTCCTAGACGTAGCTTCATCAGATTTTTCCATGCAGGAAAGTTATCTCTATTAAGCTTGGGTACTTCTCTTTTTGACATCTTGATCTTTTTGCTTCTAGTACCTTCAAACTAGTCCTCTTAAGCAGATAGCTCTGATACCAATTATTGGAATTCTTTAGAATAATTGAGAGGTGGGTGGGGTGGGGGTGTGAATTAGTTATCCAAGGTCTAGATGTACAAATAAAACTTTTCACATCTTAGTGAACCTACAAAACATTTTCATCATGCATGCATCCATAATATTAGCAATCACTTAAACTTGTAGGTTACTGTCAAATCAACTTTGCAAAAATGTAAACATGAAACATAATAGATTCAATAAAACATTTGACACAATGATTTAATGTGGAAACCCAATTTGGGAAAAACCACCAGTAACATGCTATTCATTCTCACTCTTCTAAAGTGATGCCCTGTGAAAAGCCAACCCTGTTAAAGGTTAGAATGCACACTATTAAATATGATTGAGTTAAAGGATTTTAATCACCCTGTTAGAAGTGAGCCTTGTTAGAGGACTTTAGATCATTCACTTGAAATGTCACCTAGTTAAAGGATTTACAAATGACTATTAGGTCAACCTTAATCCAAAGGATTTATCCTAGATTGATACAATGATTAAATAGTAACAGTAAGGCTTGATTTGTCAACAACTTGCAAGACACTTGCAAATTATAGATCTTTGTTTCAATCCTCCATTCTGCTTGGCTTTCACCCACTTTAGCTCTAATAGCTTGTTCACCCTTCAAGCATCCATACTCTTAAGCCTTCTTGCTTTGCTTGCCAATGCTAGTTGCTTCTGACCAACCATCTCTATAAATAGAGAATTAATTATCCAAAGTCAAGATGTACAAATATAACTTTTTAGTACTAATAAGATCCATATCCATAAAAACTTAATATGCATGCATCCATTAGATCATACAATATCTTAACTTAATAAGTTACTGTCCTAGGTCAAAATAACTTTACAAAAATGTAAACATGAAATACCATAAGAATAGTCATACAATTTGACATAAAGATTTTACGTAGAAACCCAATTTGGAGAAAATCACCCATAACATGCTACTAATTCTCACTCTTATGAAGTGATGCCCCATGAAAGGCCAACCCTATTAAAGGTTACAATACACACTATTCAATGTGACCTGGGTAAAGGATTTTAATCACCTTTTTAGGAGTGAGCCTTGTTAGAGGACTTTAGACCATTCCATTGGAATGTCACTTAGTTAAAGGATTTACAAATGACTGTTAGGTCAGCCTTAATCTAAAGAATTTTATCCACACTAGTATAGTTATAAAAGTAACAGTAGGACTTGATCTAATAGAAACTTACAACTCACTTGCAAAACAACATATATCTATTTTAGTCCTCCATTTTTCTTGGCATTCATACTCTTCAGCTCTGATAGATTGTTCACCCTTCAAGCATTCATCGCCTTAAGTATTTTTTCTTTGTATGTCAACTATAGTCTCTTTTGTTCAGCCACTAGATGAAGCAATACCCTATACTCCTTGTCTTTTGTAGGTTCTCACACATGCCATCCTTTTCTTCTGAACAATTATCTCTATAAATAGATAATTTAGATCATTTGTCACTTAACCACAATCATCCATTTCAGGGTTAGGTAGGATTCAATGAATCTACCCACTTTTCCATTTGGTTCCTCTATAAACTTCCTTGAATTCATCTCAAAATGATTTAACTTGAATTTTGTGCCACCAAATCATCATAGTTATCTTCCACATGCTTCTAATAATTTAAGGAATCAAATTAGTCGACTCAGATTCATGAAATCTTTGATTTAACACTATTTGTTGTCACTCGACATCTATATTGTTCTATCACTTAGCTAACACTAGTTCACTCGACAAACACTAAAGTTTACTGATGCTCAAAACTAACTAAACTCACTCGACATATACTAACATTCACTCAGCTTGCAATGTTTGTCTTCTTTGCTCAACACCTGTTGATTTTCATTTGGCTTCTACAAATTTCTGCTTGGCTTGCATTGAATGCTCGACAACGCTAGGCAAAAACTTTTCTTACTTGATCTTCTTCTAGTCTTTTCTTAAGTAATCTTTCATTTCAAACTTTAAGTAGATAAAAATACACTATAGATAATGTCTTACTTGGTCTTAGTGCTCCTTTTATACACCAAATAAGTCAACCTTTCTCTAGGTGCTCTTATTATGTCCTCTTCATCAATCAACCACATGATAGCATTCAAACCAAAAAATAAATTGTCTTACCAATAGGTAGTAGGTTTGATATCATTGACAAAATAATGATTGTTCCATTACAGATTCTTCACTTCAAAACAATATCTTTTCAACAATCCCCCTCTTTGGCATTGATGGCAAACCAATACCAACAACAATACCAAAAAGAAAATAATATCTTTGAAATTTCTCCCTCTATTAGTTGTTGTTTAAATCAACAAATCCTTTAGGCTACTCTATGTAAACCTCTTCTTCTAGTATACCATTTAGAAATGTTGACTTCACATTCATTTGATAAACTTTGAAACCTTTGTATATAGAGTAAGCAAATAGAGTTCTTACTCCTTCCAAACTTGGAACTAGGGCAGATGTTTCTCCATAGTAAATTCCTTCTTCTTATGCATACCCTTTGAAAACTAATCTTGCCTTATTCCTTGTGACTTCACCATTCTCATCTAACTTGTTCGATATACCCACTTGGTTCCAATCACATTCTTGTTCTCTAGTCTAGGTATTAGAATCCATGTCTTGTTCTTCTCAATCTGATCAATCTCTTCTTTCATGGCTTAAGTCTAGTCCTCATTCTCTAAGGAATCTTTTACTATCTTAGGCTCATGCATGATCAACAAACATGTATCACTTCTCAACCTATTTCTTGTCATTGGTCTAGCTTCTTTATCTCCAATAATTTGTTCAATAGGGTGATGTCTTTTAACATACTTTGAAAATCTTGGTTCTACTCTTCTTTCCTCAATGGGTCTGTCACTTCAAAATCACTATGTAATTCTCTATCATATAGACTGACATTTCTTTCATGTACACTTATCTCAGAATCATAATGTACCTCATCTTCTATTTGCAACTCAGCTTTTGAATGTAACTCAATTTTTGAATGCAACTTGACATTTATTGCATGTGACTCGACAGTAACTTATACTTGCTATTGATTTACAACTTGGTTTACAAGAACTTCATTAGTAGGCACACCTTCATAAAAGTATATAAAGGGTTTGTACTCTTTAGGTTCCTTCATAGGTTCAACTTCATGTACCTCTATTTATTCATCAAACTTCACATTTTCACTTTCCACAACTTTGTTCATGTTAGTATTCAAACACTTATAAGCTTTAATTCTTGTGGAATAGCCTAGGAATATACCTTCTTCAATTTTAGCATCAAATTTACCATTCGTATTGTCTTTAAGAATGTAGCACTTGCTTCCAAATACCTTAAAATATTCTACATTGGGTGAGTATCCACACCATAGTTCAAAAAGTGTTGAATGAGTAACTTTCTTGACTTATACATGGTTTAGGGTATAAACAACTATACTTACAAATTCTCTCTAGTATTTTGAAGAAACATTCTTCTCCATCATGAGTATTCTAGCACAATCCATGTTACATTTATGTTTCTCCTTTCAAAAATCTCATTTTGTGGAGGGGTCCTAGGTGTAGAAGTTTGTCTCTTGATTCCTCTATCATTACAAAATATCTCAAACCCATTTGGTGTAAATTATCCACCTATGTCAGATCTCAGACATTTCAAGCTTTTTGTAGTCTCCTTTGCAACTCTAGTTAAGTACCACTTAAACATTTAGAAAGTATCAAATTTTTTTTCAGAAACATAACTGTCATCATCCTCAAATAATCATCAACAAATAGGATAATATATTTGTCACCTTTATATCTTTGTACATCAATTAGTCCACATAGATCAGTATGAACTATTTCTAGAATTTTTTTAGAAGAGTGAGTCTTACTTTTAAAATTAGATTTTATCATCTTGCCTAACTAACATTTCTTACAAATCATTTTGTCAGGTTTCTAGTTTAGGAAAATCTTCGAATCTTTTCATTTTATTGATACTGACTAAATTATCAAAGTTTTCGTGACATAACCTTTTGTTCCACAACCACACACATCAAATTCTACAACAAGACAAGTAGCATCATTCATGTCAAGATAAAATAGATCACCTCTAGTTTGATCATCTTTTTCAATTAGTTACCCATCGGTGTCATAGATATTTGCTTTCTTATTCTCAAACTCAAATTTGCAACTTAAACCATTTAGTTGTGACACACTCAACAAGTTATAGTTAAGTCCTTCTACATAATAAGCATCGTCACACATGATCCTTTTTGTCAGTTTGATTGATCCTTTTTATTTTATTAGATAGGGTGCATCATTACCAAATCTTACATTATTTTCGCTGTAATAATCAAGAGTAATGAACTTACTTTTATCTCCAATCATGTTATGTAAACACCCACTATCAATGATCCATCTGTCACTCTTGTTCACATAAGAGACTAGTGTAGTTACCTCACCCTCATTAGAATCATCATTTATTGCAACATACACCACTTCATCAGTATGGTCATCAGATTCATTTTTTATTTCCTCCTCAACAATGTAGCAAGACTTCTTTCTTATATCTTTATAATCTTTGCTGTCCTCATCTCTTGTACTTTTGTATTTGTCTCCACTTCTATTCTTCTTGTTCTCTAGACATCTACCAACAATATGACCAACCTCATTAAAATTAAAGCACATGATAAGTAGCTTACCTTTGAATTTTCCTTTGCCTACCTGAAATCTCCTTGCCAACAATGCTTCAAGCTCTTTTGCATCCTCCTCGTCTACATCCCTGTCACTAGAAACATAGTTGACCATTTTCTTTTTCTCTTTAGATTCCTTTAATGATAGTTTAGCTTGAAACCTTATTCAACATTTTTAGTTTTGAAATTATCAAAATTAGAGAGTTCAAAGGTAGTGAGTCTACCCATCAATCCTTCAAGGCTCAGATATCTACGAGGTATACACCTTAGTTCTTGTGTGGAAGAAAATATAATAGCATAGATAGGCAATAGTGTTCTCAGTACTTTGTTGATTACAGTCTCATCATCAATAATACCATTAGCTCCTCTAATAGCATCACAACATCTTTAATTCATGTTCAATATTGGACAATGTTCTCACCTTCTTGCATTCTCATGTCATCAAACTTCCCTCTTAGACTTTTAGATTTGGCTATCAAAACATTTGTATCTCCTCCATAAATTGTTTGTACACAACATCCCACATCTTCTTTTTAGTGTCACAATATTTGATGTCATAAAACTTTGAGTAACTTAGGGCATAGGCAATATCCAACATTGCTTGATTTTGTTTTTTCTTCTTTTTCAAATCATCAATAGTTAGGGCTCCAATAGGATCAACATGCTCAGTGGTGATGGTAGATTATGCATGGTCTCCAAGACCTCCTAGATGTAGCTTCATCAAACTTTTCCATTCTGGAAAGTTTTCCTTGTTTAGTTTGGGTGCCTCCTTTTTATACGTCTTGATCTTTAACTCTTAGTAACTTCAAACTATTTCCTCTCAAGAACTGGTGCTTTAGTACCAATTATTGGAATTCTATAGAATAACTAGGGGGGGGGAGGGGGTTGAATCGGTTATCCAAGGTTCATATGCACAAATAAATTTTTTTAGTACTAATCAAATCCATATCCATAAAACCTTAACATGCACATATCTTAACTTAATAGGTTACTATCCTAGGTCAAAATAACTTTATAGAAATGTAAACATGAAATACCATAGGAACATTCACACAATTTGACAAAAGGATTTTACATGGAAACACAATTTGGGGAAACCCATCAGTAACATGCTACTAATTCTTGCTCTTTTGAAGTGATGCCCTATGAAAGGCCAACCTTGTTAAAGGTTACAATACACACTATTAAATGTGACCTGGTTAAAGGATTTCAATCACCTTGTTAGGAGTGAGATATTTTAGAGAAATTTTGACCATTCCATTAGAATGTCACCCGGTTAAAGGATTTACAAATGATTTTTAGGTGAAGCTTAATCCAAAGGATTTTATTTGCACTAGTATAGTTATTAGAAAGAAACAATAGGACTTGATCTGATAAAAACTTACAACTCACTTGCAGATTACCGATCTCTATTTTAGTCCTCCATTATGCTTGGCACTCATACTCTTCATCTTTGATAGCTTGATCACCCTTCAAAAATTCATCCCCTTAAGCCTTCTTGCTTTGTATGCCAACATTAATCTCTTCTATTTGGCCACTAAATGAAGAAATACCCTAGACTTGTTGTTTTTCTTAGGTTCTCACACATGACAACCTTTTCTTTGGACCAACTATTTGTATAAAAAGAGAATTTAGATCCTTTTCTACTTAAGCACAATTGTCCATTTTAGGGTTAGGTAGGATTCAATGAACTTACCCACTTTTCCATTTGGTTCCTCTAGAAACTTCATATACAATCTTCCTTGAATTCACCTTAAAATGGTTTACCTTGAATTCTGTGGCACCAGCTCATCATAACTATCTTCCAAATGCTTCACACAATTCAAAAAATCAAATTAGTTAGCTCATAATCATCAAATATTTGATTTAACATTGTTTGTTGTCACTCAACATCTTTACTATTCTATCACTCGACCAACACTAGTTCACTCGGAAAACACTAATGTTTACTGATGCTCAACACCAACTAAAATTTACTCAACATATACTAATATTCACTTGGCTTGCACTATTTGTCTTGTTTTCTCAACACCTATTTATTTTCACTTGGATTCTACTAATTTCTACTTGACTTGCAGTGACTACTCAGTAAGGCTAGGCAGACACTTTTCTTACTTGATCTTCTTCTAGTCTTTGCTTAAGTAATCTTTCATTTCAGACTTTAAGTAGATAACAATACACTATAGTATCAATGTCTTACTTGGTCTTGGTGCTCCTTTTATACACCAAATAACTCAACCTTTCTCTAGGTGCTCTTGTTATCTCCTCTTTACAAATCCTCTTTATCGATCAACCACATGATAGCATTCAGACCAAAAAATAAATTGTCTCAGCAATAGGTAGCAGGTCTGACATCATTAACAAAATAATGATCATTCCATTACAAGTTCTTCACTTCAAAATAATCTCTTTTCAACACATCTCTAGTATTTGATGAAGGATGAGTATTATCATTCCAAAATGATATTACCAAAGTTTTTATTCTATTGTCAATCCTATCACAATCAGAAGCTTTGCACATAATTGTCCAATTTCCTTCCAAAGTTCTATCATCCAAAACTATTCTCCTCTTAACATATTTTGATATTATTTTTCTACTAAAACTAATCTATGATGAAACTAAAGATGTTTGTCTATTTTGAGGTACATTTCTACTAACAATAGATGTCAACATTACTCTTTGAGTTGTCTTCCCTACAACGCTCGAACCTTTCTTAATATTTTCAATAATATCACTTTGCATGTTAGAAAATTTCTCTTTTTTTTGATGTTGTGTTTGCACCCAACAATTTTAAATGGATCTTGCAAGTTTTTTCCTACAAAAACACAAGAATGTACTTGGGCTTTTTCAAGTGTTTCCAAATCATCAAATTTACATGTTATTTATTTTACTATCTTATTCAAAACTCTCTTTTTGGAAAGACTTAATGATTTAATATCAACAATCATTTTCAATCTATCCACATCCATTGCAAGTAAATGATCTAAATTTCTATGCGTGATATTTTTCTTTACACTTATAGCTAGTACTAATTATTCATCCATACTAGTTGGAGCAACTGATCCTGAGCCTTCTCCAATTTTTATTGTTTCATCTCCTGAATTTTCATGTACTAAATTTTCATGTACTGAATTTTCCTATACTAAATTTTCATGTCTCGAACCTTCTCCAACATCTATTTTCTCATCTTCTAATTGTTTTTTGCAGGCTAAATGCACACAAATTAATGAAATTACAAGACTATTTAGAAAAAATTAAAAATGTAGACAAATATGAATGTATAGCTACATACCTTCTCTGTTTTGATGATAATTTGCTAATGTTTTTTCATGATTTCTTTATTCTGCATCAACTAATCTATTTCATTGCAAAACTATCAAATTTCCTTTAAAATGAAAAAATCCTATATTTTATACTTGTCTTCTTTTTATTTCTTCCAAAAACAACAAACTTGAAGGTTATTTCATATGATTTAGATGTTAAAAAAGTTGTGCATTTATATTTATCCAAAATTCTAAAAAAGAAAGATTACCTAGGCCTAGGGGTTTCGAATGAAGCCCCCTTGGCCTCTCCTTAACATGCAAGAAAATCATCAAGAAGTGTCAGGGGGGCTTCACTCGAAGCCCCCTTTCCACCACTTGTTGTGGAAATGGAGGCTTTGAATGAAGGGGGCTTCATTCAAAGTCTCTCCTAGGACTTCATTCAAAGCACCCTGTTAATCTCTCTAACATTGTTGTCTATTAGTGTCACATACTTAGTCATTTACTAGGAAGAGTCAGATGGTCATCACTATGACTGAACTACTCTATAAAGGTTGAGTCATATACAGACTTGCATTTATCAAGATCTATAGGAGTTGAGCAAGTATGTAGTTGCTAAGTATTCTCAATCTAAGTCATGTCTAATGTTGACTGAGTAGTTCAAGAATATGCAAGATGAGCTACATTAAAGGTACCGAGCATAGTTGAGAAACAATAAGTGGCGAGAAACACACAATTTACATTCAAGTCAAGAACAATACAAAATTTGAGGCAAATTGTTTCAAGCTAACATAGATGGGATATTTAATATTTGTAGATTTTGTTATATAGAGTTTTACACATTTTATGACGTGGGTCACAGATCCCTATGTTCTATGATGAACAAATTAGATGGAGAGGCAAAATAAGGAAGCATCTAGAAAACTCTTTATGAAATCTTTAAATAGGGTAGAACTTGACATATTTTGATATAGGTAGATGGTGCTAAAGTGTGGGATGTATGGAGGAGTGAATAAGTTATTCATGGAATTCAAGTGTGAATGTGTGAACATTATAGAAGAGGCAAATTTTATTATTATTACAAAATAGAGGAAGCGACCTAATCAAGAAATGAAGGACATAAAAGCTTTATTAGATCAAAGATCATATTAGACTAGAAAGAGGAGATCCAATATCAATTTATCAAAGAAAGTCAAGGATCAAGTACTGAATCCATTTTAACAGATTGAGTTAGGGTAAGTCTCTTAACAGAGTGGTCTTAACAAATATTTGTAAATATCCTAATAGATTCCTTACTTTTTTGTAAGTATGAAATCCTCTAACAAGGTGAGATCTAATAGTCTCAAAATCTTGCAATAGGGTAGACCCCTCACAAGGTAGATCATTGGATATGGTCAAACATTGTAACCCTAATAGGTTAATCTTATTACTACAACAGTGAAGATTTGTGGGTGTCATCCCCACCCTAGTTTTACTTTCATTCTAAAGTGTTTCTAGGTAACCAAAATCTTTGTGTCATGTGATTACTTTTAATGCATGTGATTGATAGATAAGATCTATATGCTATTATAGTTTGAGTTTATAAGTTATGCATGCATAAGAAATTGGACATGAGATGGTAAATGTGGTGAATGCATTATAGAATTGCTAAAAAGTTTAAAGTGTTATGGATCCTAATTCAAACCCCCTACCTCTCAATATCTTAGTGTCAAATTAAGACTTCCAAAAATTGATATCAGAGACAAGTTCTCTTGGAGAAGCTTAATAACTTGGAGTCAAGAAATTAGAAATGGAGGCTTTTAGATTGGACAAAACTATTGACAATCAAGTGATTGACATCCAACTCTTACTGCAGAAGCTTGAGACAACAAGACAAGATCTAAAGAAATCCCTAAAAAGGAGAAAGGAATTGGCTATTCAGGATAAATAGTAGCATTATGAAGAATTTGAAACTTGAGGACTATTTGAAGCAATCAATCAAAAGGAGGCACCATCTATAGATCTACTAGAAAAGAACAAACTCTTGAATGAAGAAGACAAGGGACTAAAAAGGGAACATGGGATTCAATCAGTAAGGTTATGTGAAGTAACTAAGAAAAATAAGAAAGATGAGGAAGACAAGGTTGTTGCTAAGGAAGACAAAAGGATAATGGAAACTAGACGTGAAGAAATGATATCTAATGTGCAAAGTTCTCACAAAAACTCAACCTGACATGATGAATCAACTGATGCTTGCCAATCAAGAGTTGAATAGGAAGGATGTGGAAATAAAAAAAATTGATGTCACAAAAGAACTTACTGAAGAATGAACTAAAAAATAAAAAAAATTTATGGAAAGATTCAACAAGCCAAATGAAGGAATGAAATACTTTGAAGAGCTTATGAGGTTGTCTAGAAACACTACTAGATCAAGACATTCATCAAACAAGCAAGGAAAATTAGCCAAGAATGGAGAATTGAGAAATACAAAGTCAAAGAGAAAACTAATATGTTATCACTATGGAAAACTTGGTCATACTACAAAAATCTGCCAAAGCAAAAATGATATGCAAAGTCCTAAACCTAAGTTATTGGTTATTATTTTTATTGCAAGAAGCAAGGGCATCAAATACATGAGTTTAGGTCAAGAATGAAGAATGTATCTACTAAACCTAGATTTGAAGGCTATTTTTACAATTGTCAAAGGTTTGGACATAGAGCATATGAATGCAAATCACAAAAAAAACCCTACTAGACCAATGAAAGGCAGGACCATGCACCTAACAATGTATGTTCCAAATGTCACAAGACATTCAAGTAGTCTACAAAACAAAGAGCGGTAGAAACCACTGAGTCTAGTGAGTCAAAAAGAAGAAGAAAAAGATTGGTTAAATGACCACCCATAGGAAGAACAAGGACTATCGATGAGGTATGTGCCAACCTAAGAAGAAAATCTTTAGGATTATCCAGTTTTAGATTTGTGAAATATGTTACAATGGATAACACTAATAGAATTAAAGTTGAGGAGGCCATGATAGATATGATGGGAAATCATAATTAGTTCCAAATGAAATAGAGAAGAAGATGCCTATAGATTTGTATAATGGACTTTTTAGAAGGTGGTCGTTGGAAATGGAAAGGAGTAACTAAGAGGGGAGGGGTGAATTAGTTACCACAAAAATAAATCCAAAAGTCCCTTCAAGATGTCAACACAATATAAAACCAATAACTTGTTATAACTTGATTAACACTAAATATTTTGATGTAGCTCAGTTAACACTGAATATATTACTGTCACTCGGTTAGCAATGAACATGTAGATCTTAAGATATTTAAATGTGATTAACCTTACTTATCTTAGTTGAAGAAACATAAAGCAAATAATATGAACACAAGAGACACCAAGATTTAACGTGGAAACCCAATTTGGGAAAACCATCAATTGCAACTACTTACAATTTTTCACTCTTCTGAAGTGAGCCTTGATAGGAGCCAACCCAATTAAAGGTTACAAAAAACATTGTTAGGTGTAACCCTATCAAAGGATTTAATTCACCCTATTAGGAGTGGCCTTGTTAGAGGTCTTTATAAACTTCATTCTATAAATTTTGCCTTGTTAGAGGATTTGGCAAATAGCTATTAGGCTAACTCTATTAGGAGATTTAATTCACTGCTACAATTATTAGAGAGTAAAAATAACTTGACTTGATTGCTAATGTAACTGTCTTTGCTGATTTTAGATCTTTGTTCTAGCTTGAATACGTGATCCTCCCTGATTAGAATGTTCTTTGCATCTTGGTCAACTAAGATACTCTGACATCTTTCCAATTTTCTTCCTTAAT
Source organism: Cupressus sempervirens (assembly GCA_028749045.1). Taxonomy (NCBI): domain Eukaryota; kingdom Viridiplantae; phylum Streptophyta; class Pinopsida; order Cupressales; family Cupressaceae; genus Cupressus; species Cupressus sempervirens. Next base: position 927,461,319 of record CM053785.1, on the reverse strand, counting down.
TTATGTTCTTCTATCCCATGCTTCCACAATTCAATCCTCAACTTGACCTTATACTATATGAATATACTTTCAATCAAACAATTTTCATCCCTTAAGTCAGCTAGCATTAACCAATAAATCAATCAAACTTAATATGTTGTCAGCATTTAATAGATAATTGAGTACTCAGTCAAAGTAGAGACTCTTCATTAACCAACCCAACTCGATCAATACTAATTATGAACTGACTTTCCTTTGGTAACTGAGTGAACTTGGTTAACACAAGATCTTCCTTCGATGCCCAAGTGAGCTTGGTAATAACTAAATCTGAACTAGAATGTTTGACATGCACAAGAAACTATCTTCAATGCCCGGGTGAGCTCGGCAATCATTGACTTGCTCAATAAGGACTGAAATTTTGTATAACATCAAAGACAACATACAACTGCATAATTATTTTCAACAATCTCCCTCTTTCGCATTGATGGCAACACAACATGTTGTAGTACAATGAAATTTTAGAGAAAAATAGAAGTAAGGATAATATCCTTAGTTTCATTCTGATTCTCATCCATGAGAACTCCCTCTGACATCAATCTCTTCCTCTAGAATTTTTTCTAATTTCTCTGATTGCAGTTTCTTCCTCTAACAAAAAACTCTCCTTCTTTATTGATACAAAATTTCTCTGATATGATAGTAAACTCTCCCTCTTTGACATCTCATGCCAAAGACAATAATCAATGTATTTTTAATGTACTTGATGTATTGATTCATATGAAATTTTCTCTAACAATACTGCATCAACTTGTCTGATCTTCAAAGTGCTCAGTTGATGCATCACTAAAATCTAATCAATAAGCTTCAGATAGGGGAATGACTTCTAGCTTACCTCTTAGATACAAAAATGCATCCCTAGGTAATGACTTGGTGAATATGTCTGCAATTTGTTCCTTTATATTCACATATTCTAATTTCACCTCCTTTTCTTGTACTAATTCTCTTAGAAAATAATATTTTACTACAATGTTCTTTGTCTTGGTATGCATCACAAGATTCTTGGAAATTTTAATTGCATTGGTATTATCACAAAAGATAATTATTGGATCCTTGATTTCTTCCTTCATATCTGCCATCAATTTCTTGAACCAAATGATGTTGGAATAATTAATTACTGCTACAACATATTTTGTTTCTATTGTAGACTAAGAGATGCAATTCTCTTTCTTGATTGTCCAAGACACTAGACTGTTTCCAAGAAAGAATGCTCCACCACTAGTGCTTTTCTTGTCATCAATACTTCCAACCCAATTAGCATTAGTGAAGGCTATCAATTCAAAGTTGTCTCCTTTCTTATACCACAAACCATAATCTTTAGTACATTTTAGATAACTCATAATTCTTTTTATTTCCATCATATGATTTTCTTTTGGATTAGCAGAGAATCTTGCCACCATACCAACTGCTAATGCAATATTAGGTCTTGTGTGTACCACTTACTGAAGTTTTCCAATCATTGATCTGTATGTAGTCTGATCTACCTCTTTGGAATCATCATTTTTGGAAAGCTTATGCCTAGTAGTCATAAATGTTCCAACTAGTTTGGAGTCTTCCATTCCAAATTTCTTCAATATCTCCTTGATGTATTTTGATTGAGTACTGTAGATACCATTTTTCTTCTATTGAATTTGCAAGCCAAAAAATAATTTAATCTCTCCAAAAATTGACATTTCAAATTCTTTTCTTATCTCCTCGGAAAAAGATTTGCATAAATCATCATGTCCCGTGAATAATGTATTATTCACAAAGATTTCTTCCCACACTATCCTCTTATTAGGTCCTTCCTTGATGTATAGACTACTATTATCATTTGTCCTTTAAAAACCAATATTTACTAGATGACTATGCAATCTTTCATACCAAGCTCTAGGGGCTTGTTTGAGACCATATAAAACTTTGTGTAGTTTGCAAGCCATATCCTTTTTGTTAGGATCTATAAAACCTTCAGGTTTCTCAATGTAGACTTCTTCTTCTCGAATTCCATTTAAGAATGCTGACTTCACATCCATCTGATATACTTTAAATCCTTTATGTGCAACATAAGAAAGTAGTGTTCTAACACCTTCAAGTCTTGCAATAGGAACAAAAGACTCTCCATAATCAATACCTTCTTCTTGAACATAACCTTTGTAAATTAACCATGCCTTGTTTCTTGAAACTTCTCCATTCTCATTCAACTTATTTTTGAATACCCATTTTGTTGTGCCAATTACATTTTTGTCCTTGGGTCTAGGAACAAGAGTCCAAGTTTTATTAGCATGAATGTTGATGATACTACATTGGGGGAGTTCTAAGCATAGGAGAGTATTAACATGTTGCATTCATGACTATTTTTGTCATTGATGTCAACATAACATGATTTATGTAAAGATTGGTTGAGTAGTAGACAAAGTCTTGATGGTATAGACAATGGTTTGATCTTCTAGTGATGTGGAGTTATGGACATGTTTGACATAGTGTCCTAATGATATGGTTAAGTAAGTAGAGTTTGAGTTGAAGATGTACGAAAGTTGTACTTGATTTACGAAGAGCAGTTTAGAGATAGAGTATTGGGAAAGTAGTTCATATTGTTTGTTGGCTAGATTACATCTGAGACATAGTAAGAAAATGCACAGTCAAGCAATGATAGAGGATAGTCACTTGATGATGTCAACGAGTGCACAAGCCCTAGTATCACACGTGTGAAGTTTTGTATAGACTATGAGCCGAAAGTGCTATTGTAGTTTTAATTAATTAATTATCTTATTATAATTAATTGGGAAAGCCTTAAGGCCAACTCAAGGAATTATTATGAAGATATGGTATAATGGAAAGATGTTTTCCTTGTTTGTAAAGTGTATCCATTGTTACAAGAAGTATGAAGTGCAAAAATAAGAAGAGTGCTTACTGAATGCATGTAAGTGATCCAAGAGATTATTGGATGTGAGATTTGTGATCTGGTTACAAGATCAGAAGAAGTAGAAGTTTGGTTAATAGGATAGAGAAAGAGGAAGGAAAAATATAATACAATTGTATTATTCTAAAAGGAATAATATAGAGATCATTTGGGTTCATTAGTCTTTCCCTTGAAGCTATTTGGGCAGTGGGTCGAACTATCTTCCACAACTCCTAACAAGGTTGGCACAACTCCTAATAATGTTGGAGTCTCCTAACAGGGATTCAAAGTCTCCTAACAAGGACTCATATGTACTGAATATATTCATAGACTCCTAACAGGGTCCATCCTCTAACAAGGAATATTTATATTAGTACATCATCTTGTGGGTACATCCCCACTAGGGTTTTCTCTTTGATCAAGGGTTTTCCTAATTAACATATCTAGTGTTATTGTGTATGAGTATCTTTTTATGGTTTCAATTTATATTATTCATATGGTTAAGTTTTTTTAAGGTTGATAATTGTGATAATAATTGGATAACTGATTCATCCCCCCCCTTGCTCTCAGTTATATCAATGGACTATATATTCTAACAATTTGATGGAGTGCAAGGTAGGAGAATCCCCAAAGGAGATGTCCTAGCCCCTAGAAAATAACCACACAGTGGAAGAATAAATAATAACATAGATAATTAGATCCAAAATAATGCCAATTCTCATAATATAATCATAAGATTTACATCTAATATGCCCAGCTATAAGGCCTTTCGGGTTACGGCCAAATACATAAGCAATTACAATGGTAATTCTACAAGATCCCTCAAGATCCATACTCTGGTAGAAACCTCCAAGGAAGATCTCAACTTGTGATTGCAAGCCCACCAAGCAATCTCCTTATTTTCCAAGCCATAACTACTAGCTCTTCAAAGTTCACTCCTCCTCCATATACTCTTCCAAGTTGGATGATGAATAATGATAAGACAAGGCCCTCTACTTATACTAAACCAAGCCACAAGTCAGCCACTAGCAAGTTACATTAAGTAAACCCTCAAGCCACAAGTCATATTAGCAAGTTACATTAAATAAACCCTCTAACCACAAGTTACATTTAATAATGCCACCTATTAAATGTCTTTTCCCTCTTTTCTCCATTTTTTATTTATTTTAAGTTTTCTTCCTCTAATTTTTGTCACTTTCTCTCTCCATAATTTTTTTTTCGAAAAAAAAATTAAAAAAATTACTCTCCCCTTTATTTTCTAATGCAAGATGCTCTTGCATCACAATTGGTATCAAAGAACTAGGTCCTTGTAAGACAAGCTTAACAGCTTTGGGAGATCAATGGAGAATCTTTTCAGATAGGATAGTCCTAGATTTGATGGGGCCAACTATGACAATTGGAAGGAGAAGATGAAGACTCATCTAATGTGCATGGGTCTAGGATATTGGATATTGACAAAGAGTAAAAATATAATCATTGAAGAAGAAAAGTTTGAAGGATGTAGTGAAAATGAAAGAGATCTATTCATGTGCAACATGAGAGCAAGATAAGATTTAGTTACTGCTCTTCTAGAGGATGAATATAGTTAGGTAAAATCACTTGGAACATCTTATAAAATTTGGAAAGTATTAGAATATACTTTTGAAGGTGATGATCATGCAAAGAGAATGAGATTACATAATTGGATATGTGCATTTCAAGATGCTAAAATGATGGAAGATGAATATGTAAGAAGTTATATTGGCAAAATATTAGAAATTATTGCAGGAATTTGATCTCATGGTGGAACCAAGGAAGAAGATGAAGTTATATGGAAGAGCTTGAAAAGTTTGACACTGCCATTCAAGCAAGTAGCTTAGACGATTCAGCTAGTAATGCCCTACACTAAGGAATTCAAAAAGGAAACATTACTTGGAAGATTAGAATAAGAAGAAGTATATCTGAGACAATCTAGAGATCTAGCAATAGTCAAAATAATTTTCAGTGCCTTGAAAATTCAACCTAATCTGACAAGGAGTGCAAGCACATGTGGGGATTTTTCTAGTAGCAACAAATTTGATGAAGACAAGAAGATTGAGGAAGAAATAACCCTTCTTGTGAGAAGAGAAAAAGATGGTAATAGAATATTTAAATTTTGGATTTGTGATTGTTAGTGTAAATAATTATTATTTATGCTTTACTTATGAGTATATGAGTTGTCATGTTGACAACACAAGAGTTAGCAACTCTATTTTAGCACATGGTGTCTACAACACTGGAGTTTACATAATTAACTAAGTTGTCATGTAGACAACATAGTTATTTGCACTCTTAATTAAGCACATGGTGTTCACAACATAATTTTATGTGACACACCTTTGTATGCTTATCCTCTCATCATCACACTAACTCCTATGCTTAATGGAGGATAATCCACTCTTGGTGGACATGTGCTTAGTTGTGAGGCTTATCATATTGCTAACTCCTAGATATTCTAGAAGCATTCTAGAGGCCTTTATATTCATGCAATCCTAGTGTACTTGTACATCAATTAAATATCATATTGTTATTCTAATCATACTTTATTGGTCTATTTTGTGCTAGTTGTTGAGCTTCTTGGTTTTGGGTGATTTTTCCCTGAGGCAGATTCTTACATGGTATCAGAGCCATCAAGGCATCATTTCATAGCCATTAGAGACCATTCTTGCTTCACTTCTCTAAGGACACCTCAATTCCGATCTAGAGTATCCACAGCTATTGGGAGTGTCTAGAGCCAAAGTAGACCTCACCATTGCATTCAGAGTGTCGATTCAGTGAATTTTGATTATAAATTTGCCTATATTAGGCAATAGTCAAAATTGGGGCAATTTTTTTGCAAATTGGCACCCAAAGGCCCAATTTACAAATTCGGTATGATCTATTAGATCTATGCATTTATTTTTTCAGATCTAAATTTATTTTCTCTACATTATTGTATTTTTTAGATTCTATTTTTAGAAAAAAAAATTGGCTATCGAGAAATTTTTTTGCAGGAATCGGGTGGTGAAATCCCAACCCTTGCAGAATATTCTACAAAATATTCTATTTACTATTAGTAGTTTCCAACAATTGAAATTTACAAATCTGGCATCATCACAATTTTGGTGGTCATTCCAAACATGGTGGATGACTAAGTAACCTCCAGTGGCCTCATTTCTTCTAACACTATGGTTTGTTATTTTTAAACAATACTCTGCAAACACTTTGGTTTCAATTTGGGACTAAAGTCTAGCTAGAATTTGCACTTGCGGCTGTTCAAAACTTTGATGCCAACAATTTTAGTTTTTTCTAGCCTTTTTCCCCATCGATTTTGTCTAAGCCATCGTGTTCTCTGTCTTTGGCAGTCTGTAACCCACCCTCCCAACACCGTAAAACTCTCTTGTCAGCACTGATCATTACTCTGACTCTCGCTAGTTGTGACTCAACACCTGGTGTCTGCCAGATTTTTTAAACTATCTACCGACCAAAAAAATAGTTGGCATCCTTTGTAGCACCCGAGACATGTCACTGCCACATCAGACTGTGTAGATAGTTAGTGCTAGCAAGATGATGACTCAGTAGTGATCTCTGCCACAATGACCTACCCCGTCAGTGAACAACTCACTTGCACATATGTTTGCCACACAGCCTATCTATATGCCATGTTAGTAGTTATACTATTAAGTACACCTAACATCACCAGTGACATCTTTTGCCACATCAACCAACAAATTTTTAACTGACATTAGCTGACCATTGCATTAAAATTGATGACCATTTGACCGTCATCAGCAAGCCAAATTGTACTACTGTGACAACTATTTAGATGTCAAATTTAACCTCATAGTTTGCTAATCAGACCCCTCTCTAGATTTAGTTTTGACTTGACAATCCGATTTTAGGAGGCCATATCTTAGTCATTTGGGATCCAAATCAGGTGCAATTTTTTTTTATTTTGGCTAGAATTTCTTAAATTTTTTAGAGATGCTATTAATATTTGGTTTTGGTGTACGAATTTGTCAAAAATTTCAATTTTTGGAGACTATACCTATCCAATCCTGCATTTTGCAACTTCAATTGCTCTGTATAGGCTCATCTGGACTCCAAATCAGGTTCTATTTTTTTTGAAAGTGAATAATTTTTTGTCTACTTTCTAGATCTATAATTAGATTATAGGCTTCTATAGACAAAAATAGCACTTTCAAAAATAGGTCCTTTTTCACATTGTAATGCTTTGATAAAACTTTAGAATTGTTGTATATCTGAGCTATAGTGCTTTGTACTAGATTTGAACTCCAAAAGGAGGTTGTAAATAGTAAATCAAAAGTCCACTAAGGCCAAAATTGGCAAGTGGCTACTGTAATCGCACTAAGTATAAAGTGTTAAAATCTTTCATTTGTGAGGGGGGGGGGGTTCGGGTTTCTTGATTGAGTGAACATGGGGGTGTCTCTTGGTGTTGTGTTCCTCTTTTCCTACTATTATCTTTCATTTCTTGCATCATGGGAAATCTTAAGATTCCAAAATTAACACCACATAACTATGCCACATGATCTATTAAAAAATGGCTTGAATTAATGAATGATGAAGTTTCTCAATGTGTAGATGGTTCCTCTCCTAAACCAACACATGATAAAGTATCTCAAAGTGATATTGAAGCTTGGGAAAAGGTAGATAGGAAAGCCCTAAGTACTCTTAAATTAGGGGTTGAAGACAAGATCCTCTATCAGATCATGAAGTATGATACATCCAAGGAAACTTGGGATGCCCTAAAAAACCTATATGGTAAATTGACTGAGGAGGATGTTTATAAAATTGAAGATGATCTTGTCTCCCTAGATCCTAAGACCTTTGATTCTATTTGGGATTTTATCATTAAGGTGAATGAATTAAGAACAAAACTTGATGATTGTGGTAGTCCTATTAAAGTTGACAGGTTGATCTATCTCATTCATAATAAGCTTCATCCAAGTACTCCACATTTGTCTCTTCTTTTAACACCCCAAAAACTGCCTTAGGAGCTTCCTATAAGAAAATCACCTTTGATGATCATGCTCAGTTGTTAGAGGATGAAAAAACTAAGTTGAAAATAATGGGAATTCTCAAGTCTTCAAAGTCAAGGGCATTGGTGGCTAATAATGAGGGTTCTCAAAATTCAGCTAGTTAAAGTTCAAACAAAGGAAAAGAGAAAAAAGAAGAAGTGGAAGAATAAAAAACAAGAGGATACTGAAAAGTCAACACCATAATCAAATCTACAACAAGGCAAGTCTTCCTCAAATACAAACAAAAAGGGGGACACTAATCAAGAGAAGAAAAAGTGTTCCTATTGTAAAAAGATAGGTCATGATGAACATTAGTGTTATCATAAGTAGATTGAAGAGTTGAAGAACATCATGAAGAAACAAAAAGTTCCATTGCCTAATGCTTATAAAGAGAAAGGATCTTCATCTTCAAATTCTAAGGGAAAAGGGCATGCTTTACTCATAAACACTATTAGTCAGGGAGAATGGATAATTGATTCAGGTTCCACACATAATATGGGTGCATCAAAGAGAGATTTTTCTTCCATGACACATTCAGAGGTATCACACATCTTTGTAGGGGATGAAACTAAGGTGGAAGTTGAAGGTAAAGGTGAAGTTGAGATGAAAAATGGAGCATTCAAGGATGTTCTATATGTTCCTAATCTTACCTCCAACCTTCTTTCAGTCCATCAAATGACTCACTATGGAGATGGAAATAAGGTTGAATTTCTTCCACACTCAGTGGTTGTGAAAAACATCAAGGATGACTCTACGATTGCAATAGGTGAAGCCAATCATGATTCAAGGCTTTACACTTTCTCTTCCTTTGTGCCAAAATGAAATGCACAAGCTTTGTTATTACATTCAAATGTAGAAAGAAAACTGTGGCATGAGAGATTTGGACATCTAAACTACAGATATCTTCAACAGCTTAGCAACAAGAAAATGGTTAATGGTTTACCTCACGTCCAATTTTCAAAAGGTGTTTGTTCAGGTTGCTCACTTGGAAAACATCCAAAAAAATTGTATGAAAAGGGGAAGTCTTGATAAGCACAATGTGTTCTTGAATTGGTTCATAGTGATGTGATGGGCCCATTTCCAATGCCATCATTTGACAAGTCTTGCTATGCACTCACCTTCATAGATGACTACTCTCACTTTACTTGGGTTTTCTTCATGGCTCATAAGAGTGAAGTGTTTGAAAAATTTCTCGACTTCAAGGCTTAAGTAGAAAAGCAATTAGGGAAAGCGATCAAAGTTCTTCAAATAGATAATGGGGGGGAGTATGTGAATTCAAGACTAATATAATTTTGTACTCAAGAGGGAATTGACCTTCAGCACTGACTACCATGTATGCCATAGTAGAATGGTGTTGCTAAAAGGAAAAATAGAACTCTCAAGGAGATGATCACTTGCATGCTACAAAACAAGTCTCTTGATCAAGTCTTTTGGGCTAAAGCAATGAATTATGCTAACTATATTCAAAATAGGTCTCCTCATAAAGCTTTGGATGGTGTAACTCCTTTTGAAGCATGGATTGGTAGGAAACCTATAGTTAAGCACTTCAAAGTCTTTGGTTGTCCAACATGGGCTAGAATATTTCCATAGAAATGCAAGGCATTGGTAGCTCAAAGAAAACCTTGCATCTTTATTGGATATGTAGGCTCACATAAAACCTACAAGTTGATGGATCTAGAGACACATGATATATTCTATGAGAGGAGTGTACACTTTGAAGAAAGTTGTCCAATCTTTACTTCTTCAACTCCTTCTTCCTCCTTCATTGAAGAGAGTGATAGTGATAAAAATGACTTGGAAGATGTTCATCTCTAACTAAAACAAAGGCCTCAAATAGTTGAGGTTGAGGATACACCTTCTACATCTTCTTCCACTAGACCGAGATGGGCTAAGCAAACATTAGATGTGGTAGGACCATTGGTAGGGAACCCTTCAAATACTAGGAGGACAAGATCACAACATAACTCACTCCCACATTCTTATATTTGTAGTTGCTTCAAATCCATAATCATTCAAAGAAGCATCAAGCATTCTAGAATGGGATAGAGCAATGGAGGAAGAATATAATTCTCTTATGAGAAATGATACATGGGACTTAATCTCTCTTCCTAAGGGAAAAAAATTGGTTCGATGTAAGTGGATCTATCAGACCAAATTCATAGCAAATGGAAGTGTTGATAAACATAAGGCTCGACTTGTTGCAAAAGGTTTTTCTCAGGTTCCTGGCATTGACTACATTGAGACCTTTGCACCAGTGGCAAAAATGAATTCCATTCATTTGACACTAGCTGTAGAAGCAACTTAGAGATGGATTATTCATTAGATGGATGTGAAAAGTGCATTCTTGAATGAGGATCTTCATGAGGAGATATATATGAAGCAGCCACAGGGAATCATATAGGATGCTACCTTGGTTTGCAAATTGAAGAAGTCTATCTATGAACTTAAACAAGCTCCAAGAGCTTGGTATGTCAAGATGGATTCTTTTCTTCTCCTAGCAGGGTTCACTAGATGTCATTCCAATCTGAATGTCTAAATTTTTCAGAGGGATGATTCACATTTGCTTCTTGTGATTTATGTTGATGAATTGATCATTACAGGGAGCACACCATCCATTATTGATAGTGTCAAGGCTAGTTTGCAGGACAAGTTTTTGATGATAGACTTGGGTTGATTACACTATTTCCTTGGTATTGAGATACATCAGTCTTCATTAGGGATCACATTATCACAACCCAAGTATGTTCTTGATCTACTTGCTTGGTTTCACATGAGTGACTGCAAGGCTACATCTACCCCATTCCTTTTAGGTGTTAAGTTAGAAACAAAGTGTTCCATGCCACTTATTCATGTAACTGTGTATAGACAATTGGTTGGAAGCCTCACCTAATTAACACATACACACCCTAACATCTCATTTGCAGTTGGCATGGTTTCTTTCTTTATGCAAGAGCCACATGAACTTCATTGGAAGGTAGCCAAACAAATCTTGCACTATATCCAGGGTACACATACACATGGGATATATTATATAGCTGGTATAGGACTATAGTTAGTGGGATATATAGACTCATACTATGCAAGGGACCTTGATTCTCACAAGTCTACTTCAGGATATACGTTTCATCTTGGTTCTAGCCCCATTTTTTGGTAGAGTAAAAAGCAAAACACCATTGCTCTTTCATCGATTAAGGCTTAGTATCAAGGAGCTATGAATGTGGAAACAAAAGCTATTTGGTTGCAAAATATTCTAAAGGAGTTTTGTTTTGATCTACCTAGACCCACAATCATCATTGTGATAATCAAAGTGCTATTGAAATCTCCAAACATCAAGTGCAACATCAGTGCATAGAGAATATTGAGATTCATATGCACTACATCAGAGAGTTGATTCATGAGCAGGTCATCACATTGCAGTATTGTCCTACTGAGTAGTAGGTAGCTGACATCTTCACCAAGCCCTTCATAGAGGTCAAGTATCTTCATTTGCAAGATCTCTTGGGGGTGAGGGATTTTTCACTAGGGGGGTCACATGACTCTTCTCTTCTATATTGTACATATCTCTCTTTTTAGAGGGGGGTTTTTCCCATGAGGTTTTCCTTCTTTCTCCATTTTTGGAGAGATTACATTGGATTGTGTGTATAACATTATATTTTTAGTTGGGTACCTAACATGGCCTAGTAGCCGAGACCCATTATGCATTTCATCATAGCTTTTGTGAGCTTAAGTGCATTCCCCTAAGTTGCACTTAAGGGGGGGGTGTTAGTGTAAATAATTATTATTTATACTTTACTTAAGTTTACTTAGGATGAATGCATTATTTTATTATTTATTAGGTTAAACACCTAGGAGTGTGGGTACTCATATGAGTTGTCATGTTGACAACACAAGAGTTAGCAACTCTATTTTAGCACATGATGTCTACAACATTGGAGTTTGTATAATTAACTGAGTTTTCATGTAGACAACATAGATGTTGGCACTCTTAATTAAGCACATGGTGTCTACAACATAATTTTATATGACACATCTTTGTAGGCTTATCCTCTCATCATCACACTAACTTCTGTGCTTAATGGAGGATAATCCACTCTTGGTGGACATGTGCTTAGTTGTGAGGCTTATCATATTGATAACTCCTAGATATTCTAGAAGCATTCTAGAGGCCTTTATATTCAGGCACTCCTAGTGTACTTGTACATCAATTGAATATGATATTGTTATTCTGATCATACTCTATTGGTTTATTTTGTGCTAGTTGTTGAGCTTCTTGGTCTTGGGTGATTTTTCCCTAAGACAAATTCTTAGAGTAATGAATTTGGTTACTATGCATCTAAATGTCCTAAAAGAGAGAAAAAGTATAAAAGAAAGTTCAAGCCTAGAAGAGATATAGATATAAATAGTTTGTATGCAAATAAAGATGAGGAATTTAATGAGAAAGGTCAAAGTGAAAGTGATGATGAATTAGTTTTGTGGCTATCAAGGAAGATGATCTTGATAGAGAAATTAGAGAAGAGAGAGCTCTAATTTCCCAAGTGGAAAAGAAATATAATTAGATAATTGATAGTGGTTGTTCAGATCACATGGCTAGTGATATGAATAAGTTTGTTAAGTTCAAGAATCACGATGGAGGTATTGTTAGACTTGATAACAATGCAACCTGTCATATAACAAGAATTGGATCCATTACTCTTGGTGGTAAAACTAACACTGATGATGTTTATTTTATTGATGGATTGAAGCATAACTTTTTGAGTATTGGATAATTGGTGGACAAGGGTTACAGTTGGTGGACAAGGGTTATTAGTTGCAATTCACTAAGAAGACCTACATTATCAAATATAGAGATGGTAAGTTGGCACTAGATCCAAAGGTAATGTATTTAAGTTGAATCCTACTAAAAAGACATCTTTGGTAGCTAAGGGGATATCTATTGGTTGTGGCATAGAAGATTCTATCACATAAACTTTGATAATATTGAGAAGGTTAGTAGCACTTTTGCACTTAGAGACTTGCCTAATATTACAAAGCCTACTAATGTTGTGTCTAAAGAATGTATTGTGGCTAAGCAAAAGAAAGTATCATTTCCTAACAAGAAGTTCACTACCACAAAGAATTTGGAGATCATTCAAACATATCTGAGTGGTCCCTCTATAACAAAAGGATTCTATGCTAAAAGGTATTTTATGATTTTTTTTATGACTTCGCTAGAATGAAATGGGTAGCATTTCTTAAAGAGAAATATGAAGCTTTCAAGAAGTTTAATATATTTAAGAATAGAGTTGAGAATGAAATCTGGTATTAAAATAAAGTGTTTGAGATCTGAGAAAGGAGGAGAATTCACCTCTAGAGTGTTTAACACATTTTGTGAAAGAATGTAATCAAAAGGCAACTAACTTCACCTAGAACACCTGATCAAAATGAGATTGTTGAAAGAAAGAATAAGTTAGTAGTAGAAGTAACAAGTGTGATTTTGTTTGAGAATGATGTTTCTAAGAAATTTTGGAGAGAATTAGTCAATACAAGTGTATACACTCTGAATAGAGTATAGATCAGAAAGGTATAAACAAGACACCTTATGAACTATGGTTTGGTCATTCACCGCTAGTTAAGCATTTTAGAATATTTGGAAGTAAATGTTACCATAAGAGAGATGATGATATTGGTAAGCTTGATCCAAGAAGTGATGAAGGTATGTTTCTTGGTTATTCACTAAAAACTAAGGGATAAATATGTTTTAACTATAGAACTAAGACAATAGTTGAATGCACATATGTAAGGATTGATGAAAATTTTGGAACTAAGGAAAAGATGGTAGATTATAATTCATATGAAAAAGAAGATAATTCTGGAATTGTTAGACATAATGATGAAGTTTTCTTTGAGCCTAACAATGATTTGCAAAATAATGTGCCAACTGTTGAGAAAAGAGGAGAGCAAAGATTTGAACCTAGAGAACAGATAAGAGTTGAGATGTCAACTCCTACCTTTGACAATAATCTGATAAAGAAACACCCTCCTAAGCAAATAATTGGAAGCAAAGACAAAGGTGTGATGACAAGGAACATAATAAATGAGGAGATATGTTTGATATCTCAAGTTGAGCCAAAAAGCTCACATGAAGCTTGTAAATATGATCATTGGATTCAAGCAATGAAGGAAGAATTATATTAGAATATGAAGAATGATACATGGGAGTTAGTTCCTAGGCCTAAAGACAATAATCTGATAGGAACCAAATGGGTATTTAGAAAAAAGATGAATGAGCAAGGAAAAGTTGTGAGGAACAAGGATAGACTTGTATGCAAGGGATATTCACATCAAGAAGGCATAGATTATGAGGAGACATATGCACCTATAGCTAGAATGGAAGCAGTAAGGATGTTCTTGGCTTATGCAGTGAATAAAAAGTTCAAGGTTTATCAGATTGATGTCAAATCAACCTTTTTGAATGGAGAACTTGAAGAAGGGGTATATATTGAGCAGCCTAAAGGTTTTCCTTTATCAGAAGACAAATAAATGGTATGTAGACTAAAGAAATTATTATATGGTCTAAAGAAATCACTTAGAACATAGTATGCAAGGTTGGATAGTTATTTGGCAAAGCTTGGATTTGCTAAAGGTATGGCAGATAGTAACTTATATTTGAAAGAATTTGAAAATGGTTTGTTGATTATTGTAATATTTGTTGATGACATCATTTTTGAAGGTAATGATGAAAAAAGTGATAAGTTTGTTGAAGAGGTGAAGAATGAGTTTGAAATGAGCATAATAGGAGAAATAGATTTTTTCCTAGGATTGCAGATTGTACAAAACAATGATGGTATTTTCATTTCACAGGCTAATACTTGAATGATTTGTTGAAAATGTTTGATTTGGATAAGTATAAGCCTATTGGTACACCTATGATAATTGGTCACAAATTATCTAGAAAAGATGAGACACATGCAATAGAGAAAAAGTGCAGTTCCATGATTGGAGGATTGTAGTATCTGACTCACACTAGACCATATATAGCAAATGTAGTTGGGATTGTAGCTAGATTTTAAGATGATCCTAAGGAATATTATTTTACATCAGTGAAGGGAATATTCAGATATTTGGAAGGGACATCTGACTATAGAATTTGGTATGATAGCTCGAGTGATTTCACTTTATGTGCATATACTGATGCAGATTGGGCAATAGTATAGATGACAGAAAGAGCACCAGTGGTGGAGCATTATTTCTTGGGGAAAGATTGGTTTCTTGGCTAAGAAAGAAGAAAGATTGTATTTCCCAGAGTACTATTGAGGCAGAATATGTTGCAAGAGTAAATACCTATAATCAAGTTATGTGGATGAAGCAGATGCTAAAGGATATCAGAATTGAGTTTGAAGAACTTGTTATAATTTACTGTGATAATACAAGTATATTGAGTATGTAAGAATCATGTATTACTTTCTAAGACTAAGAATATAGCTATTAAGTATCATGTAATGAGAGAGAAAGCAATAAAAATGGAGATCAGATTGGAGTATGTGAGTAATAAAGATCAGGTTGAAGATATCTTTACAAACCCTTTGCCTAAAGATACATTTGAGTACTTAAGATGTATGCTTGGGGTTATGTCCCTACCTACTTGTGAGTAGATGATGTAGAGAGTGCATCAGTCAAGTGGTACAAAGCACTATTGTTAGCCTGGATTAAATGCTGATCCTTCCCGTATAGGAGAGATCTATGATGATCTAAGTCACCGAGGACTCTTGGTATTTGGTACTGAATAGTATCTATGAAACTCGAGCTGGTTGTATACTTGGAGCAAAATATTAGCAATTGGTATGTAGTAACATTGAGATTGATTTCCTTGACATTGATGTTAATGGGGGAGAGTATAATATGCATGAAAAAATAAAACATCTCCTAAGGCATGAGGGAGAGTATCTCCTGAGGCATGGTGGAGAGATATCTTTTTAGAGAGATTTAAAAAGATTCATGAAAGGAAGTAGGAATATGCAACTGATGTATTATGAATTTTTTAGTGTGAAGTAAACAATTGATGTCGAAGAAGAAGGAGTATGCTACTATTGTGCACCTATTGTTTTGAGATTCTTTTTATCGTATGAACAACTAATGCTGGTCAGCAGTAACAACATAACACTATTTGGTATTCTTGGAACTTAGATGGTTTTTCATCTATGTTGCAATCAATGCCAAAGGGGGAGATTGTTAGAATGAATGATGATGATACTACATTGGGGGAGTATTCTAAGCATTGGAGAGTATTGACATGTTGCAGGGTGAACCCACAATAGTGGATTACACTTTTTTGGAGGAAGAAATTCCTCCAAAATCACTCGACCACAAAATTTTCTTTGCTTAGTTTTGATAGAAAACTTTCTTTAAAATTATGATAGAAACATATTAATTTTTATCAAAACTAATAAAATTCAAAGTTTCTATTGGAACTTTATGTTCCATGTAGTTCCATTGAAAACTACATAGAAAGTTTTGATTGAAACTTTCTATCTAGTTTTGATCAGAACTATGAAGCCCAAATGAGGTTTGTTAACCCTGTTGTTGAGCTCCTTAGTTTTGATCAAAACTATAAGAATTAGTTTCAATGAAACTAGTGAATATAGTTTCTGATGCAGGAGCATCCAGAGGTATAAGGGCAATCCTGTGTCACCCAAAAAAAATGTACTTAGACTTAGTTTCTGTTTCATGTGTTTTCATTTTTGGATACCCATTTGGGTCAAATAAAGGTTCCAACTCTCACAGCTCCACTATCAGTGTGCTAGAAAATCTTGAAAAAAAGGAGCATGTAATTGGGCCATCATTTTTGTGAACTAGGAGGTGTAAACTGGATAGATGAATGTAATTGTAATTTAGAGCATTCCAAAAAAATAATCAAGTCAAAATGCCCCACGGTTTGAAAGTTATTGCAATTTTTTGGGTTTTGGAGACCTCCTAAGAATGCTTCAAAGTCAAGTTAGGGGCATTAAATGACCTCAAAAAGGGCCAAAAAATGGGGGACAAGCAAAGCTCATCCATAGGGCTATAGAGAGCTTTGAGAGCTTTCTGGAAATGTAAACGATTCATCAATCAGAGCTACGGTTCAAAAGTTATGCCTCCCAGAAGTTCGATTACCATTTCTGGATTCTTCTAGATTTGCACCGACTTCTAACGCAGCTTCTGGAACCTTCTATTTGGTCGGTGGATGCCTACTAGCACTTTCTAGAATGTACTCCTAGTCCTTAACCCTCCGGGGTCTATTTAAGGAGATTTTTGGCTTTGTAAAAGGCAATTCGGAGTGGAGTTTGAGAGGAGGTACTGAAAGGAGAAATTATCTCTAGATTTATGCTATTGTAAGCCCTTAGGGCATGTTTTGAAGTTTATTTTCTCTGTACTGTTAGTACTAGCTTATTCTCTCAGTTAATACAATTTCCCTTTTCTGTTGTGTCCATTCTGTTCTTGGGTTGTGTCCCCATCAGTTTCAATCAAAACTAAGAAAAAAAAAAATGGAATGTTGAAAAAGGTCTGTACAAACCCACGAGTCATTTTCAACTATAGCAAACAGTTTTGATCGAAAGTGCATGGAAAAGGAGAGGCATCTGAATTCACCAACCTTCGAAAAGGGTATGATTTTTCCCTTTTTTTACCTATTTTATACCTTTTTAGTTTCATTTTATATGTTTCTAGTTTTATTTTATATATGTTTTTTGTATGTATATATATCATGTATACATATACATAAGTAAATATACATGTTATATACACATATTGAATGTACATGTATATATGAAATACATGAATACACACACACACACACACACACACACACACACACGTATATGTATATATATGTATATATATATATATATATATATATATATATATATATATATATACATGTATGTATACATAGATATTGTGGATATGTACACACATACATTTAAATTTTTAATCTACACATGTGAACTTGTAATATATTAAAATTTTAGTTCATATATACATGTATGTGTGTGTGTGTGTGTGTGTGTGTGTGTGTGTGTTTAAATCTTCACCTTACCTCTAATAATCTAATTTCAATGAACTAACCCTTTAACATTAGTTCCAATGGGTTCTGGTCACATATCTGAACCCTAATATAAACTTCACCAAGTGACCTTCTCACCATAATCTTGAAAGTCTAATTAAACCTTGACTATTTAAGCTAATTTAATTTAGATAAATATAATCATGCAATCCTAACCCTAGAAATGTCACATAACACAATGCTAAACCTCATGTAATTATAGATATTTACCCTAAAATTGATAGGTTGATTCTAACCATAGCCATAAAATCTAAGTTGTACCATAGAAACATAAACCTTTAAACCTAAAGTTATATCATTTTAACCCAAAAGTTATCCCTAAACCTAACCATGATGAGAAGACTAACTATAAATTTTTACAATATGATCCTCACTTCTTAATCCTAAAGAATGGGCTAATTTATATGAATCCTAATTA
This sequence comes from Cupressus sempervirens, assembly GCA_028749045.1. Taxonomy (NCBI): domain Eukaryota; kingdom Viridiplantae; phylum Streptophyta; class Pinopsida; order Cupressales; family Cupressaceae; genus Cupressus; species Cupressus sempervirens. The sequence continues at coordinate 927,442,876 of CM053785.1, read as the reverse complement.
AAAAATTTAATCTAGATTTGTATGCTAACCCTAAACATTTAATCCTAAAGATCCCTAAACATTATATTAACCTTCCCTAACATTTCATCACAATCTTAACGATATAACTCTAGAAATCCTAACCACAATCCTAACTCTAAGCCTAAACATGTAGTTCTATAGTTCCATAACATATTTACCTTTTAATCCTAGGTATTACTAAACCAAGTCATGGGCTAATTATATTAACTTACTCTCAAGATATTTAATCTAAATCCTAAACTTAATCATAATTCTACCCGTAATGCTAACATAAGTCTCCCACTGATATTAAACACTAATGATTAGACTATATAAGTTACACAATTTTATAACACTAACCCTAACTCTAATCATAATATATTACTCAACATAGAACACTATTTTGAATGTGCACTCCTTTAACCCTAGCCCTAAATATTTTCCTAACCCTAACTTAATGAAAATTTACCATCATTAAAACCTAATAATGGTCCTCTAAACTCAATCTTAATACTAAACTAGGTAACCCTAAAATTAACCCTAGAACCATAATATAAACCATAATCATGATATTACATTAACCTTGTGCCAACCTTAATCAAATTAATTTATGCATGCTATGAGGTATGTGCAATTCAAGAACAATATGTACTTCTAATTTTATAACTCTAAACCTAACTATAACCCTATATAATGTTTTAACTTTAACCCTAACCCTAAAATTAACTCTAAACTTAACACTAACTCTAACTTTAACCATAGTTCTAGTTATTTCCCTAGTAGCCTTAGCCATGACTATGACTTAATATACCTATTAAATTATATAGTGAATATCTAGTTCTATATTTAACCTAGAATTATGTACATCATGTAGTCCACCCATGTGAACTAGACAAGTAATTTTGAAACAATTTTATGAAGTTATCACACACACACACACACACACACACACACACACACACACACACACACACAATGTATGTACATGTACATGTGTTATTTTTGTTTCATGTTTACGAAAATCTATGTACATGTACATAACATATGTTTGTTTCATGTTTAAACACACATTATTTTTAATTTTGTGTGTTTATGAAATTGTAATTTCTTAAATGTCATCAAGTAAAATAAATTTCAAGTTTATTAAATGTCATATTTTAATTTAGGATGTACAAGTTCACACATATAGTACTGTACACACATGTTATGTTTGTTTCATGTTTACATGTGTGTATTATATACATTTAATTTCATGTTTACGAAATTCTACTTTCTTAAGTGCCATACAAGTACTTGATAAATTTCAAGTTTATTAAAAATGTCATATTTTAATTTTAATTTTAGGGTTACACATTATATGTACACACACACATACTACATACATTGACCTTCACATGAAAAACAACCTCCTATCCCCCCAAGCAACAACCTCCTATCCCCTCGAGCAACAACAACCTCTTATCCTTCCTAAGCACTAGCAACTTCATATTCCCCCCGAGCAGAAGCCTGTCCCCCTCAACAACATGTTATTCCCATAGATTAGCACCCTATCCCACCTGGCATGCTCTATGATCACACTAACCAAGAGATTCATAGACTTCATGAATCCTTGGCTAGTGCCACACGCTCTAGCGTGTATAGTAGTACATGTTAGAGCATATTATAGAGCCTCACATATATTAGAGATGATATTCATGGTGTTGCTCCATATTCTGCACATACTATACAGATTGTCCTTGAAAATAAAAGGGAATGTTTCCCTCATTATCTTCCACTAAAGTATGTGAAGGGCTATTCTCCCCTTAAGTATACAGATCCATAGATGGCTGCACTTATACCCATGCTTCCTTCCTAATCATGGTTGTTATCCAAATAACGACCAAATTCCACTCTATTTTGCATGAAAACTTTATGATGAGGTTTTCTTAGGAAAAGTGGTAAACTAAAATAATTTACCATCACATTTAGGATAGGGGCATGGTAGACTAGTTGATAGGTAGTCGGGTTGTCCACCACTGACACATAGGTTGATTGTTAGAGAGAGGGCACCTACTATTTCTACTATATTAGGTTTATCAATTGATGAGGCCGTGTGTAGCATGTAGTTGTGTGGGGTGTTTAGGGACTTGGAGAAATTACTGTAGCTATCATATTTATTTCCAATGATGAGGTTTACCAATATTTGATTTCATCTCAGTGTTCTAGATCATCGCCTGGTGCTTCATCTTCAAGAGACTTGTACAGTGCAATAGACATCCCTTTACTGACTAGCTTAGGGGGACTCATTGGAGTGTTGGCATGAGATACTATGAGTAGTCTTGCTTAGGATCTATTATATTCATATAGATTCATATCAGAGCATCTTGGCATACCCATATTAGATGTTTGACATCATGTCCATGGTGGTATTGGGACAGATCCTCAACCGCATTCCTCATATCGATCAGGTAGTGGTCATGGTGGTAGTACACATAATGATCCACCTACTGACTACTCTTTTGTTGCAGAGGGACATATACATAGTAGTGCAAACCCTTCAGCCAGTGTAGGGCATGGTCAGAGTTTAGATGTGAGCCTTGATGATGTTTACTTCAGCTTGTCAACCACAGGATGGATAGACTTGTTAACACATGAGTATTCTACTTCTATGACATCTCATCTAGTCAGTCCACTTGGCTTCTCATTATTAGGACGTGTGCTAGCCACCAGTCATGCTAGTGTAGATGCAATGATGAATCTAGATGAGGCCCAACAAAATATGGATATATTGGTGGACATGATCAATGCTAGGTAGTTCGAGTATTATTAGATGCCAACATCTACATAGGTAAATCTATATATATTTTACATTCATGTTAAAATTTCAATTTCAAACATTTAATCAACTAATAATTTATGTATGTATACATATCATGCCTTTGTAATTAAATACATGTTTTAATTTTATTTATTGCACACATGTATATATGTATTATAGGGGGACGTTCCTCTTTTTACTTCATCTTTGATGCCATATTGTGTATGTCATCGAGACTCATTTGATAATGTCAGTGGTGGATAGGTGAGTTATAATTTTTTTGAATTAGACACATGTGAGTTTTAAATGTAATATATAAATTGCATGCAATTTGTAAATTTAAAAGAGATTTAATTAAATATGAAATTATGTACATTATTTTCACTTTCTCTTGAATATATATAAGGGGTCGACACATCTTAGTGAGCATCCTAATAGTTAGTCTTCATACCACACCGTGAGGAGACATCATGATGATAGTCTTGCACCTGATGATCTATAGTTTTTAAATATTATAGATTATTTGATCGAGACTTTTATCCAGAGATTATTTGATCTATACTTTCATCTAGATTATACATGTTTGATGATTGACATTAGTATATACTATGTTCTTATATGTTACATTATGTTGGAATATGTTAGGCTATGTTGGATTATGTTAGACTATGCTCTTTTACATGTTAGATTATGTTAGATAATGTTCTATTTGTTGGATTATGTTGGATATTATGTCAAATTGTGTTGGATCAAGGATAATGTTCTATTTTTTGGACTAACCACCAAAATTCCCCTTTGGGATTTGTGACATGGATTAACCGCCTCTTGTGTACTATAAGTTGAGCGATTGTATTGGGCATTGATAGATTAGTCTTTTGGTGCAATGACAACCCTATCCTTTCTAACAAGTGTTATCAAAGCTTAGTTACATGTTTGAATCTCCTTGGGTAATGCTGAGGGGGGGATTTTTGGACTAACCGCCAACATTCCCCTTTGGGATTTGTGACATGGCTTAACCACCTCTTGTGTTCTATAAGTCTAGTGATTGTATTGGGCATTAGAGGTCGATATTTTGGTGCAACAACAACTCTAGCTTGTAACACTACTATGTTGGAAATTATGTTAGATTATGATAGATTATGTTAGATTACATGTTGTTTTACATGTTACATTATGTTGGTTTATGAAATTGATGTATTGGTTAGGGTTACAATTAGGTAATTAACTTTACATAATTCCTAATTAGTTACATAATTCCTAATTCCTAATAATGAAAGTGATATCCAAATATGATTAAAGTCTAGTCCTAATTTCATCCCCTCAAGACAAGTGTTTGAATTTTTTCCCCTCAAGGCACATGTCCTAATTAGTTACATACAAGTTCCTAATTTCTATAATTAGTTACAAATCAAAATTTAAACTTCACAAGTTAAATGAAAGAGTAAAAGTAATATATAATTCGTTACAAGTCCTAATTTGATCCCCTTAAGACAAGTGTTCAAATATCTTCCCCTTCAAAGGCACATGTCCTAATTAGTTGCATACAAGTTCCTAATTTCTATAATTAGTTACAAATCACAATTTAAATTTCACAAGTTAAATGAAAGAGTAAAAGTAAGATATAATTAGTTACAAGTCCTAATTTCATCCCCTTAGGACACAATTCCTAATTTGATCCCCTTAAGACAAGTGTTCAAATTTCTTCCCCTTCAAAGGCACATGTCCTAATTAGTTGCACACAAGTTCCTAATTTCTATTATTGGTTACAAATCACAATTTAAACTTCACAAATTAAATGAAAGAATAAAAGTAATATGTAATTAATTCAACCAAATTTCAAATTGAAAATGGTCAAGTTCAGCCAAATTTCAAATTGTTGAACCAAATTTCAGATTTAAAATAGTTCAACCAAATTTCAAAATGTTGAAGTTGTTTCAAATTACAAATTGTTTCTACCTCGTATCAAGTGGGTTAGCTCATTGCTAGATAAAATTTAATATTTTCTTGTGATCATCAATATTCAGCCTCCACTTACATATTCTAGGTCCTTTGACTAGATGAAGAGTTAAACCAGTGGCTCTAACATGGTTACTAGATTGATATACCTTATTGCTAGGTTAATAATCAGTGAAATAAATCCCATTCTTAAGTACTCTATTTTTCTTTAAATATGTTCCCTGTACAACAACAGAACCTACACACAAGTCAATCAAATAAGTCAATAAATTTGAATTCATAAAAAACATAGATGTACATACATGTACATGATTCAACTATATATTAACCTATGGGAAACATAATTCCATCACTTATTTTAGTCTTTGTTAGCTTCTCTCTTTGTATGGTGAAACAAAATAAATAATAGCTAACACCTTCTACATTTCCAGATTCTACCATAACTACAAAAACATTGCCTACACAAAGTATATGTATATAAATTCTATGTGTCATGTACATGAGTGTGTATATATATATATATATAGATATATATATATATATATATATGTATGTATGTATGTATGATCAATCCTCAAATATAGTCATAATCACTACAAATCAATGGGATATCATCATAGTTTTCATCCTCAAACTCATTCGTATTGATAACATCTAGTGGCACCAAAGTCCATTCACCCACATATCCACATTCTTGATTAATGCAGCCATCATAGTTTTCATCAATGTAATCAGGACAAAAACATGAGTATTCTCTTGTGTACAATGACCACAAATAACTATATGTACTCATAACTGAATGCAAAGATGGTGTCTTCTCTACCCTCTTGCATGCATACATTGATCTTCTATCGACACCTGAATATAAAGTCCTTACATACATATAAAAAATGAGTTTTAAAGACGTGTGTGTACCTTAATTTAGTTATCACATTTAATGCATTAAATAAAATTGATTCAATTTTAATATTCAAACTAATTTATACTTGATACCTCCCAAAAAAATCTGAAAGGTATGACTTGATCCACTTGTGATGACGTGTTATCTGTATTTGCTGGCACCGTAAAATGTGTTTTGCAGCACTCAACCACATCATGAGCATTATTAATGCAATATCCTTTATAGTCAATTTGATACTTTCTTAAATCATGTTTGATACAAGCTCCCGTACCATCATGGTCACCCTTTCCATGTCCACCCTTGAAAAAACTCCAAATGTGTGGTATATTAAGGTATCAATGATATCTACATAATGCATACAATTTTCTAGTTGATTTAAATTGTGTTACACATCCATCTGAACATACAAAATATTTTTCCATTTTTATGCCTTTGTTTTTCAAATAATCAAAAAATGTCTTAAAACAATGTTCCATAAGATGTGTATCATATTCTTTGTCATCACTAATGTAAAAGTGATACTCTTTTTTAATGACGTGTGCTTGATTTGTACTTTCCACACCATCCAAATCAATTTGTGCATGTTGATAAGACACTTGAACCATAATAATAACCTACTCTATATAGAAGTATTCCACTTGAAGTTGTTTTTGAGAAATGGAGCAATTCTCTGCAAAGTCAACAATAGATACAACTATAGTGAGTGGGAAACTTTCTCTTAGTGTTTGAAACTATTATGCTTTCCACTTGCCAAAAAAAGCATGATGCATATATCATTGAATCAATTTATGAAAATTTGACATAAATTCTCCAACAGGTATGTCAACCTCTACATATTCCAATTTTGTTGACTCTTTTCCAACTTTTGTTTCTGACTTTATGTAATTATATCTTTTACATTTTACCATCCTCATCATATTAGTATCTTCATATCTCAAAGGAAATTTGGTCAGGTTACCACATGTTTCACAAGTTCCTCTTATGCAATTTATTTCACATATTGCATGATCATTTTGTTTGTCACATAAGATTGATGTTATGAATTTGTTTGATTGTTTATGAAAAGAATTTTGAGAACCACCACTTTCTTCTATCATCTTTCTGAACTCTTGATAGTACAAATCAACTTCAACATGATATCGACAACAACATGTTTCAAAAGATCTATTTATCTTCATAAAATATGGTTTCAATCTTTCAAACATTGTTTGTCCAATCTTTGCATTCAGATTTAAATTACAAAATGAGAGGTACAATTCATGTTGTGTGACATCCAACCAATATTTTGCATGTTGAAGATACTCCTTAGTAGGGTAAACTTTAAGAAACCCCTCTCCAAAAAAAGATATAAATTATTGGCAAATCTTTCATTATTTTGAAAAACCAAATTATTTTTATCAGTGAATCTCTCAATTTTTTTAATTTTAAATATTATTTACATTGGCGATTATTTTGGAATCATAATTTTTGAGTAGAAAATATTGGCAAATCTCAATAATAATACAAAGTTCGTTAATTGTCATGGAATATTACAAATCAAAATTGAACATGTATTATTTCATGGAAAATTATGAGGATAATTACATTATATTTTAAATCAATAGTGAAAACTAAATATTGGTAATATATCCCTAAAGTAACTAATAATTATGATAATTATTGGTGAATTAATTTTAATGTCTTCGATAATATATAATATTTAGGCGAATCAATTCTAATCATGTATCGAATATTGTGAGAAATCTTTGAGTTTAATATTTTTAATAAAACAAATTATTGAGCGATTTTAAATATTTTAGAACTAAATTTAATAAAAATGTGGTGATAGTTTGGAATCATTCCAATATTTTTAGAGCTAAATCTTAAATTATTAACTAAATTACTAGCAAAATATTTCTAAAATTTATAAAATTACGAATGTTCACTACTAAAAAACACCCTACTTCTTAGGTCTAGTCCTCTATTTGGTGATATCTCTTCTATTTGGTGAACGACAAGTAGTATCAATCCAAAATTGAATGACTAAGTTTTTAACTATTTCCACAATCCTATTAGATTGAGGAACTCTACACATTAGCACCCAATTTCCTTCTAATGTACTATCATCCAAAGTGTTTCTTGTTTCCAAATAATGTACTATCATCTTTCGACTATACCCAATATGTGATGATAGTGAAGAGATATGTCATTTTTCCCATAATTTCTTATTTAAAATAGATGTCAGTATCACTCTTCGTGCAATGGATTTATTTGCAGATCTAGTTTTTTCCTCAATGGAATGCAACCCTTCCTTAACATTTTCAACAATATATTTTTGTACTTTATAAGTCTTCCTCTTTTTTACACTTGTATCTATACCCAATAGATTCAATGGCTCTTTTAATTCATCTTTAAGAAGTGAAATTGATAATACTTGAGTTTTCTCCACTATATCAAGATTCTAAAATTGTGCAATTATTTCTTTAGACTTTTTATTCAATTTCCTCTTTGTAGTATGTGTAGGTTAACTAGCATATTCTCTCAATTTTTCCACATCCATTTCAATTAAATGATCTATGTTTCTATGATTAATTTTTCTCTTCAAACTTTGAGCTAGATTAACATTCTCATTTGGTGTTTGATCTTGGGTTGCAAGAAAAATTAAAATAAAGACTACAGATACAACTTCTCTTTAGGATCAACATATGTGTATTTACATAAAAAATGAACTATTAAATATAATTTTATCTAACCTTCAGATGGTCCTTCTTTGATATCCATTGCTTCATCTTCAATTTTCTCATGTCCAACATTTTCATCATTTGCTACTATAGGTGCATGATATAACAAATAAATTCAAACAAGTTTGTAAGGAGATTTGTCTCTAAAATTAAAAATCAAAGATATAAAGTTTGCCTCTAGATAGTAGAAATCTAGAGAGAGATTGTAGTTGCAAGATATGCGTGCATACATACATGTTTGAAATTGGGATGAACCTTCTCCAACCTCACTAGTTTGTCCTATTTCACTACAGCCTAAATAAATTCATAATTTAAAACACCATAATTAGAATGTACCTTAATTCTAAATATTCATAATTTAAAAACCATAATGTAACAAACCCTAATACTAAATATTCATAATGTAATAAAACCTAATCATAAAGATTCACAATTCAATAAACCCTTAATATTAAGTTAATAGTAACCCTAATTTTATATTTACCATATTCTTAATTGGATAAACCCTACTCCTAACTATATACATACAAAAAGTCTACAATATGAAATTGCACACTATATGAACTAAATATGCATTAGAAAAAATATTGCACATGTACATACCTTGCCTCATATAATATCCTACTAAAGTTTTTCGATGATTTTCATCTTCTTATTTGTCAATTCTTCTTTGTGAATATTTACTTGCTCTTTTACCTATATTGCCCATGTCACAATTTTTTTCCCAAAATTAAAATCAGACAAGTTGCAAAATATTTCCTCCCTCCCAATTGAAGTGTGAATTATCTGATTGAATTTTAATCTTACAATTGAAAAAAAATGAAATTTATTTATATTACAATTTTTATTTAAAAAAAAACCCTAAGGCCGACTACACCTTCAATCAAAACTACTCATGTAGTTTCGATCAAAACTACCTAATGGAGTTTCGATTGAAAGTATAGCCGAACCATTTAACCACATGGGTTAGTATTTTTAGTTTCAATAGAAACTAGACACTTTTGTTTCTATCAAAACTAGTGTTTTTAGTTTCGATAGAAACTCAGTTTCTATTGAAACTAGGTAAATATAGTTTTTTTATTAAGTGTAAGAAGATTTACTGTATTTTCATGGCTTCCAAGCTCACTTACTAGGTTCAGATGGAGCACTGAAGTTATGTCATTTTTCATGATAGAAGTAATTTAAATGAACTTTCTAATGACTATGAATTTGCTACATTTTGAATTTTAAGGTATACTTTGTTGCATGTGAATTGAACAGAGGTTTGTTATAAAAAATAAACCTATATATTGGACGCTCATGGAAAAATAGTAACTAAGAGATTTTTATTTTTTTTGAAAAATAACTATGGTCTCCACATTTGAGTCCTCTTTCAATCAAGAAAATAAAATTTGTGATCGGCTAAATATATAATAAGTTACATGTGTCCAAAGCCATGTATGTCCAAATTTGTGCTAGGTCAACTTTAAAATTCGATAAAATATGAAATACTAAGGATAAAGACATCAAATCACCTCCATGGTTTTGGTGTGGATGTTAGCAAACTAAATTTGAAAAAATTGCATTGATATCTATTATAGAAAAAAAGTTATGCATGTCAAAATCAATGTCACTTTTTAAAAATCAATTTTTGATAACATACGAATTTTTGTGGGAGAAAAATAATTCAATCAAATCAATTCAAAAAAAAAATTAAAATATATATTTGGATTCTACACAAATAAATTTACCACCTCTTCAAATTCCTAATCATTAAATAGTAATTTGCATCTAAAAGTGAAAGTTTTCTTGAAAAATTCATAGTTTAGTGTCATTTTAGGCAAAAAACTATAACCAACTATTCTGGGTTCAATGACCGTGTTTTTCATTGATGTCAACATAGCATGGTTCTGTAAAGATTGGCTGAGTAGTAGAAAAATTTATTGATGGTATAGACAATAGTTTGATTTTCAGTGATGCCCTATTACTAACATGTTTGACACGGTGTCTTAATGATGTGGTTAAGTGCACATAGTATAAGTCAAAGACATACATAAGTTATATCTAATTTACAGAGAGAAGTTTAGAGATAGAATATTAGGAAAGTAGTTACTATTATTTGTTTACTAGATTACATCTGAGATGAAGCAAGAAGATGCGCAACCAGACAATGACAAAAGAAAATTTGTTGATGTTGTCAGTGATTGCACAAGCCCTAGTATCACATGTGTGAAGTTTTGTATAGAATGTGAGCCGACAGTGCTATTGTAATTGTAATTAATTAATAAATTATCTTATTATAATTAATTGGGAAAGCCTCAAGGCAGACTCAAAAAATTATTATGAAGATATGGTATAAAGGAAATATGTTTTCCTTGTTTGTAAAGTTTATCCATTGTTGCAAGAAGTGCAAAGTATGGAAAGAAGCAGAGTGCTTATTGAATGCATGTAAACGATCCAAATGCGAGATTCATGATCTAGTTACAAGATCAGATGGATCAAAATTTTGGTTGACAGGATAGAGAAAGAGGAAGGAACAATATAATACAATTCTATTATTGTGCAAGGAATAATACAAAGATATTTGGACAGTGGGTTCATTGGTCTTTCCCTTGAAGCTATTTGGGAAGTGGGTCCAACTGTCTTCCACAACTCCTAACAGGTTTGGCACATCTTTTGATAGGTTGGAATCTCCTAATAGGGATTCAAAATCTCTTAAAATGGACTCATATGTATTGAATGTATTCATAGGCTCCTAACCGGGTCCATCCTCTAACAAGGAATATTTATATTAGTACATTATCTTGTAGGTAACATCCCCACCGAGGTTTTCCCTCTGATCAAGGGTTTCCCTAGTTAACATATTTGGTGTTATTATGTATGAGTATCTTGTAGTGGTTTCAATTTATATTACTCATATGGTTAAGTTTGTTTAAGGTTGGTAATGGTGATAATAGTTGGATAACTGATTCAACCCCCTCCCCCCTCATTTATATTAGTGGACTATATATTCTAACAAGTTTTGTTCCTTTCAATCTAGTCAATCTCTTCATTCATTGTCCCTATCCAACTTTCATTTTATAATGCATCTGTAATAGTTCTAGGTTCAAACTTAGTAAGAAAACATGTACTTTTTAATTTTTTCCTTGTCATTGTGTCTTTTGATTGATCTCTAAAGATTTTCTTGGGTGCATGATGCCTTCCAACATATCTAGCAAGTACAAGTACTTTCTTTCTAAATTCACTTGGTTCACCATTCTCAAAATGATCTTTTAAATCATGCTTGGGTCCCACTGTCTATTACTTAGGTCCTTCAGATGGTGACTCAGGTCCTTCAGATTGTGACTTGGGTTGAGCTAGAGATTTAGGGAAATTGGTTGGTGAAGACTGTTGATTTCCAATTTTATTTACTTGTACTTCAGGTAAAGTATCAAATTCATAGTAAAAAAAAGTTGATGTACTAGTTTTTAGGTTCTTTTCTGCTTTATTCTTCACTCTTTTTAGCAAACTCATCAATTTTCAAATGTGCACTTTCTATGACTTTTTGAGTAGAAAGATTCAAACATTTATATGCTTTTCTCTTGTTAGAGTATCCCAAGAATATTCCTTCATCACTTTTCACATCAAATTTTCCTTTCCTAGATTCTTTCAAGATATAACATTTATTTCCAAATACTTTGAAAAAACAAACATTAGGTTTGTAGCCATACCATAATTCATAAGGTGTTTTATTTGAGACCTTCAACTGAACCTGGTTCAAGGTATGAACTATTGTGCTGATTGCTTCCTTCTAGTATTTGATTGCAACATTTCTCTCTATCATTAGTGTTCTTGCAAAATCCATAATGGATATATTTCTTATTTTTTCTATGCCATTCAGTTGAGGTGTACTAGGTGCAGATACCTATCTTTTGATTCCTATTTCATTTTAGAATTCATTGAATCCATTTTAGATGAATTCTCCTCCTCTATCTGACGTTAGAAACTTTAGTTTTTTTCTTGTTTCTTTTTCCACTCTAGCTAGATACCACTTGAATTTTTGAAATGCTTTAGATTTATCTTTTAGTTAAATGTCATCATCTTGGATTAATAATCAACAAACAAAATAAAGTACTTATTTCCAAAGTATATTTCTATGCCAATGGTTCTACAAAGATCTGTATGAACCAACTCTAGAACTTCTTTAGAATGATAATTCTTTCTTTTGAAGCTTATCTTTTCCATCTTCACAATTTGACAATTTTTGCACATGCCCATATCAGGTTTCTTTAGACTAGGAATGCCTCTCACTCTTTTGTTCTTTCTTATGTTGACTAGGTTATCAAAATTCACATGACACAACCTTTCATGCCATAACCAACTTTCCTCTACTTGAGCTAAGAAACATGAACTTTTAGGTAGATCTAGATAAAATAGATTACCTTTGGTTTGATTTCCAGTCTCAACTAGATTTCCTTTCCCATCTAGTAGCTTGGCCTTGGCATTCATCAATTCTACTTTGAATACAATGTTGTTCAACTATGCCACACTAAGTAGATTGTATTCTAGTCCTTCAACCCAGTAATAATTGTCACACCTAAGTTCATCAGTCAATGTAATGCAACCTTTTCCTTTTACATAACAAGGTTCATCATTTCCAAATTTGACACTCCCACCATCATAGTGTTCCAAGTGCTCAAATTTATATTTATCGCCAATCATGTGAGGACAAAAAAAACTATCAATAATCCATTTGTCATTCTTTTTAAATGAGAAATGAGGGCCATCTTATCATTTTCATCATTTGATTAAACTTTTACAACAATTTAAACCATTTCATCTTCATCACTACTATCAGAATCTTTAGCCATTTAACAAGATTTTTTACCTTTATCCTTGTATTTTTTGTGGCTTTTCAAATATTTCTTGCCTTTGAATTTGTCACATTTCTTTTGTTCTCTGACTTCTTTGTTTGGACACCTTGCAACAATGTGATCAACTTCTTTACAAGAAAAATAGATTAGAGTTATTTTACCTTTGTACTTTCCTTTGACTTTAGGGAATCTTCTTGCAATCATGGCTTCAATAACTTCAAGGTCATCATTAGAATTGTCTTCATCTTCATTGTCTGATTTTTTGATTTTTTATTTTCCACCTTTCTTCTTGAGTGATAGTTTAGTTTGAAATGCAGACTCAATGCTACTAGAGTTAGGGACATAATTATCAAAGTTATCTAACTCAAAGGTTGCCAGCCTTCCCACTAGTGCATCCAAAGTTATATAATCTCTAGGATCACATCTCATCTCTTGAATAGATGACACTCTAATTGCATAAAAAGGAAGAAGAGTTTTGAGTACCTTGCTAACTACCATTACATCATCTATTTTCCCTCCTAAGTATCTGATTGCACTTACACTTGCTTTGATTCTTTCATTTTATTATACAATGTTTTCATCTTCTCTCATCTTCATCTAATTAAATCAACCTCTTAGACTTTCTACCTTATCTCTCCTCACACTATCATCTCCTCCATAGATATCTTTTAGCTTGTTCCACATTTCATGAGCAATAGGAAAATCTTTGACTTCATCAAATTCAACTTAATTGAGAGTAGAGACAATGTTAATCATCATTATGTTATGATTCTTCTTTCCCATAATTTGATCCATAGACAAAGGTCCAGTAGGTGCTACATATTTGTTATCCAAATATTTCAGGCCTATGTCTCCAATGGTTTCCAAATGTAAGTTCATGAGTTCCTACTATGCTTGGAATTTATCTATGTTCAGCTTAGGAATCTCCCTTTTGTAAGACATCTTGATCTTTAGCTTAGGTCCTTGAAACCTTATCTACAAGTACCAATCGATCTGATACCAATTTTTAGAAATGGAAAGGAGTAAGTAAGAGGGGAGGGGTGAATTAGTTACCACAAAAAAATAAATCCAAAAGTCCCTTTAAGATATCAACACAATATAAAACCAATAACTTGTTGTAACTCGGTTACCACTAAATGTTCTGTTGTAGCTCAGTTAACATTGAATATATTACTATCACTCGATTAGTACTGAACATGAAAATTTTAAGATATTTAACCTTACTTATCTTGGTTATAGAAATGATGTAGGAGCATCCTGGGTTGCATTTCTATCCTGCATGTTTGCCAAATTTCTTAGTTGCTACCAAGTTGCAATGCCCTGCATTGCCAAGTTGCTATGTTTTTCTGAGTTCCTCTGGTTGTCGCGTTCTCTTTGGTTTCTAAGTTTGGAGTGGTTTTCGAGTTCCTTTGGTTTCCAAGTTTGGAGTTGTTGCTGAGTTCCTTTCGTTGCCAAGTTCCTTGTTTGTTGAGTTCCTCTAGTTGCTGAGTTCATTTGATTATCAATTTTTCCATGTTGAAACATTTTGTCTGGTCCTTCATTGACTGAGTTGTCTATGTATGGTTTCTAGTTGGAGCCTATTCGCATGGTTTTTCACATGATAAAAATATTTCAAAAATTCCTTGTGAAAAATCTAGTTGATTGTGTAGAGTTTAAGAGTTTATATATCTTTTGATTGACCGTGCCCTAAAAATAAAAATCCTATTTGGTATACCCTAATATATTATGTGCCATAGGTTATTTAAAAAAACTTGATTAATGTGGTTCACATTTTCAAATATGTGTAGGAAGTTTCTAACACCCTTAAAATCTTCAAAATCTTTATTATAAAGTTTTTTTTCTTTTTAAAAAAAAATTCTTTGCATTTTTTCTTCCTTACCCTAGCTTGTAACTCATTTTTAACCTAAGGTCATGTCACGATTCCCTTTTCTCTTACATAGGTCAGCCTTTTAAAATTAGAGTTATGGGTAGGTAATGATAGCCCTTGATCTTCCTTGAGATCAAGGGTTGTCACTATGTCACTATGAAAAAGTAGTGTGTTTGTATCTCATGCAACATAGTAACAAAATGACACCTATCTATGGGACCTAGCTAGTGCAAAAACTTAGAAATCCAATCACCGTAGATCAAAACTGAAATTTATGGTTGTTGATATGTGACCAATAGAAGTTTCTCAACTTTTAGTTATAGCAACATAATGAGGTGAAGACATGTGTCCTTGTGGGCCATTCCTCTTTCTAGCTATTTGGGTTGTCAGATGAGGTGACAGGTGTTTACACATGATTTGTTGTTTTGTAGAATGTTCCAATTCCTGAAGTTTTCTATCAACCATTGATCTGAAGATAGGTTTATGGTTGTTGCTATGTCATGAAAAAAAGTTGCATTATTTTTAATCATACTGATGTAGTGACAACATGACACATGGAATTGGTGGGACCTTTCTGTTCAAGCCATATGTAGTAATAAATGAAAATAATGAGGGTCTTCAGATTGAAGATAGATCTATAGCTGTCACTTTGTCGCCATGAAAATATGAAGGGTTTTTAATCCATGTGACATAGCAAAAAGGCTACATGTGTCCTTGTGGGCCCATCATACTCCATAGTGCAAAATTTCTCCCATCTGTCAGATCAAAGATTGATCAAGGGCTATCACTATGTCACTAACCCAAGATGTAAGGTTTTTAACTATAGAGACATAGCAACATAATGACATGTAGCACGTATGGCCCACTTTCAAGAAAATTTAAGTTGTTTTTCTTAGTCATTAGATCTAGAAAAAATCTAAGGCTATCATTATGTCACTAATAGGAATTGCTTGATCTTTAACCATAGCAACATAATGAAATGGTCACATGTGTCTCATACAATATAGCCAGTACACAGAGGATCTCAACAAGGTAAAAGGTTTCCAAGTGTCAAAATTTGGTTGGTTTGACTGCCAAGTTGGAAAATAGAAGATGAATCGAGTTGTAAATTGTGTTGTTTGTTAGATTTTTGCGAATCAATGACCCATCTTTAGAATTTTTAGAACATGCCATTCTGGTCTCTATATTTTTTTTTGAGAATTAAAGACCTCTCGTGTGAATTGATATGAAAGCAATAACGAAAAAGCTGTCAATTTCATTTTGAAAATAGATTATCGAAGAATTAGAGCATGGAGTTTGGAAAAAAATGTTACTGTATTGAGATGAATCGTGAGTCTCTACATCAATAATCTACTATAGTAATCAAATACAAATTTGTGAACCAAGTAAGTACTTTTTTGTTTACAAAAAGAATTCAGGTATCCTATATCTATTAATTACAATGCCTCCCAAGAAGGGTTTCTCTGGGTAGAGGGATTATGCACATAGAAATATTCATGATGATTTTTTAGAATAGTTAAGTGAATCCACTAATGATGCTACATAGATGAAGAAATTTGTCCCTATAAATCCTAGTTTAAAGGTAGTAGAGGGTCTATATGATAGGGGGAATTGGACTCGAGATACAGTGACATCTAAAAATGAGTTACAACTATTCAAGAAATGGTTCTCAGAGAGAAAACTATTTGACCTCATGACAACATTTGGAACTTTGACCTAGGAAAGCTAGTTATCCTAGGAGTGTTCATGGATCTAGATCTTCTCACCTCTATAGCCCAAATCTATGACTGTATAACCCAAATTGTAAAGGGAATAAATGGGGAATGCCTAGTAAAAATCATTGCTAAAGAAATTCAAGAAGTATTTGGAATGGATCCCACCTCACAATATCATGAAGTCATTGATTTTTAGTGTTTAGAGAAGGAGTAAATGTCCCATAAAGATTAGAATAGGTAGGGGCATTGAGAGGACATTTGGCTATAATTGGAAATTTGACATTTAAAATTTGACAAGATGATGGCCCTTGGCCACCAAAACTTAAGTTTCTTCCTTAATTATTTCACCTAAACATCATAATTCTTCATTAGCAAATTAGGTAAAACAAAATAATCTTCCTCACTTTCATAGTGTATACTAGGAAAATCCTCAACGTAATGCTCACTATGAAAGTAGGGGTTAGCATAGAAATTAGGATTAAACTAAAAACCTTCATCTAAATATGACTAAGGCATGTTATCAATAGGAAACACAAAGGCTTCATATTCCACTTTATTCACAAAGTTGCACATATCAAGAGATTGAAACTTACCTTGTGCAATTGGGTGTGAGGAGTACATTAAATTTGATTTCTCTATTCTTGTAGTCCTGATTCTCATCGAATTAGATTTTTAATTTGTTGAAACTCCTTCACACTCAAACAACTGATTAGTCACCAAGCTTGAAAAACTATCATAAAAGTGCTGGCATAAAATATGATGATCATAACCTTTACCTAACAACATTTTAGAGTGAATTTTGAACTCATTAATCTTATTATCACAAGATTTTTCAGTGCATAAGGAAAACTCTAAATTAGATTCACAACTTCCATTATTTTCCTTTTCATCATATAAAGCATTAAAACTTATTGCAACACTATCAATAGTAGAAGAAAACTAAATTAGTATGAAATTTCCCTTCAATAAAATCCCCCACATCTAACAAGATGTCATTTGCACAAACATTTGAGGTACTATCATATAAACCTCCAAAACTTGACAAAGATGTTTCTCATTCTATATCTCTTGCCACATCAAACTTTGGGGAAGTGACTTCATTAAATGAAGAAACATCATAAGGGAAAATATGAGCATCCTTAGAAACACTTACATATCTTTCTAAATCACAAGCTAACAAAGTTGAAATTTCATCAAGGTTCAAAAATACTCCCTCACAAATCTTCTCCTCTTGGCTGTGATTATCCAGATGACATGAAGAACTTACAACAATATAAACATTAGTAGTCAAATCTAAAAAATTAGAAGCCTCACTACACTCATTTTCATCATAATAAGAATTACCTCTACTATTGTTATACATTTCTTCACTCTCATACACACAATCACAAGATTCATTTTTAGTTACATATCCATCTTCCTCATGCTGGCTGTAATCATCTAATTCACTATATCTAGAATTCTTCTCTTCATTCTCAGAAGATGAGTTATCATTATCTATGGATTCATCACATTCATCTTGACTTTAAGCACATTCACTTTTTCTATCAAGAGATTTAGTAAAAAATTTAGTGCTATTAAAATCAATCTCAAATTTATTGAAAAGATCTTCAACATGCAAAATCTTTTGTAATCTCAAATGTGATGGCTAGTTAATTAAATCAGGCATAAAGACATCTAGGAAAATAATAGGCCATGAAGATTCCTTAGGTTTTAAAGAAAAATGAAACCTCACAATTTTTTATTTGAACTTTACATAAATTTGACCATCCCTTAGACCTTGGATGCTTCCTACTACACTTCTTATGAAACTGATAATCTTATTGGGGATTTCCTTTTTCAACATAGCAATATTTTCAACTGCACTTTCATAACTTTGTAGAATAACTTCATATATGAGATCTAATTCCATTTTGAAATAAAAACTTCTACCTCTTTCTCCTAGTAATGATAATCAATGAATAGAGTAACCATTTCTAACTCTTGACTTTCATGAAAATAAAACACATGAAAATAAAAAGGCCTTAAGTGCTGATGCATGAAAACTTTCTCTACTAATTTGTCATGGGTGTAAATCATGAACTTTTTTACACCATAAATAAAACCATGTAAAGCTACCACCTCCTTGAAGAGGACAGAGAAATCATAGCTGTGATTCCATTTTTAACATTCAAATTCTTAGAACAATAGATGTACACAACACTTAAATTTAAATCAAGAATCTATGACTTCTTTTCCAAGAACTACTATCAAAAGTTTCAGATCTGCCCATACAAGTTGAAAGTCCTTCAAAATATTTACTATGAAATAAACTAGGAAAGCTGGTATAGAGATATAGATTTGCCACTCACACTTATGAGAATATTACATAATTTGTCACTTGACAAATACGAACCAGGCTTTTAGTTTGTAGGAAAATATGCAAATCATCAAACCACTTTTGGAGATTTACAAACTTGGAAAAGAGAATAAACTCTTTTGTTTATTCTTGACTCTAAACTTTACAACAACACTTCAAAACAATACCCAACTAAACTAATTGATAATGAAATCACTAGTAATAATGCAATTTTCATTCAACTCTCAAAATTTTGCTATCCTGGATAAAAAATTACTTAGAGACATGAATCTTCAATAAAGAGAAGGAAAATAGCTCACAACATTGCTTTTGTAGCAAAATTTTCACATGCCTTTCTTCTAACTATACTGAATCACCTTTCAGATTCAATAGTCCCTAGTAGAGTCACCATTTTGTTGGCTCCTAAATTAACAATTTTTTAATAACTCAATGATGGGAACACATACACCTAGGGGCAACTAATTCTCATGTTCAACAAACCCATTCACACACCAGGGCCAACTATAAGGCTATACTCCTTCAGGCTTTACAAGACCTAGGTAGGTGAACCTCAAATTCTTTTATATGGTACTAGTTTCAAAGCATACAACTAAATCTTATAAAGAAAATAAAAACCCCAAATCTTCTATGCTTATGAAAAAAACATGGACATGAAATAGCTAATAACATTACTGATGAACTTGATAAACTAAGTGAGGGCAACTCTTTTCAACTCTCAAATAGAAAGAGAAAAGATATTTGATGAAAGATTTGAATTAGCATAACTCACATATGCAACAACAATAAACATGCAATCTCCAAGCTAACCAGTCCCTTATGCATTATGAATTAAATAAGTCAGAACATACACAAGGATAACCCAAAATATACTCATATACCCATATATCATATCTATCCATTCACCTTGTAAACAAACTTCTATCTTCAAATGAAACTCATACTTATCAAATCCTTCCATGATCCTTGCAATTCTATCAATGCATATCAAGAAATTTACTCAAGTCCTTGACAACAAAATAAACAATGGCATAAAACTTCAAAGCCAAGCTACAACTAGATAGTATGCACTTTGTACATATATCACAGAAAATTACAAACCCATAAAGAGAAGACAAGGTTCTAAAAGTTTTGTATTCATTTCCTTGAAACCAATACATCAAATGATGTAAAAACTCAGAAAATACACAATAGATGACTGCAATATCTAAATTTTCAAAAGAAATTACAATGTTGTTCATAATAGAGAAAAATGTTGGGCCTAAATGGTGGGATCATTGTTAGCCTAGAAACAACCAACCATCAACAACTTGGTGGAATCATAGCAATGGAAAAACTTTCCAATAAACTGGAACCAACCCTAGAAAATGAGAGAAGAAGAGAATAAATAGACATGAAGAATTCCCAGATCAAATCTAATACAACCATGTATCCACATGAAACTCTTCATCCCACTTCTATAGAACTTATCTCTTCTCTTCCTCAACTGAAAATCAAATCTCATCAATGCTATTGCAGAATGCCTCAAATATATTCTTAAAATGATGAGAAAATGCTCCTTTGATGGGATATCAGATAAGCATCCAAAATGTGTAGGAGTCTTTAATTTGATTATGTTTTTCTTCTATTGCCCAAAATATTATTTCATTCTTGGTGGCTATTCAATGCATCTAATTTCATCTAAATCTGATCTAAATATGATTTTATTCCATCTGAAAAATCAAATCCTCATTATTGTTTAGAATGCCCTAGATTTACAAAATTTCTTGTATCTTCTACTATTGAATACCTCTGCAAAATTTGACTATAAAATGGAAAATTTAGCTTCTCCCATTTCCAATGGTATATTATACTCTACATTTTGGACAAAAATGGTGCCCCTAGTGTGCATTTGAAAATTCAGGCTCCAATCCATGAACAAGACCTTTTGAAAGTTGAAAATTTTAAAATGTCATATAATTTCAACTAACCAATATCATTAAATTTTATTTCACATTTTCAACTTTAGAAGAATGAGAGCTCATTTTGAAAATATTTAACTTTAAATATTTAGAATTTTTTTAATCTTTTATTCCTTTCCCCTTGCCACTGGATTCGACATGGTGCATCCTTGTTTATCAATTGCCACCTGAGCAAGACCCACATCATTTTATGTGTAACTTTGAAACCTTTGAAAATTTTTCCCCCAACCTCATGAATTCATGATCCTATGATCAATCATATCATCTGAACCTCAAATTTGGAGCCTCTCAATCTTATGATGGGCATGAGATCATAATTTACCAATTTTAGACTCCCAATCTTACAAAAAATTCATAGCATCTTAAGGCCTCATTTTAGCCTTCTCGATTTCCTGATTCCTCATAACATCATGATTCTCCTCATCTCTCCTTTTGACCACATGACCATTCAGATTTGAAGCTTTGTCGTATCTTCACAATTCAATTTTTGGAGACCTCTGAACTTACAAAGTCTTCATATCATCGTACCCCTTCATGTTTTGCCTTCTGACTTTTTGATTGGTGTAGCATCATAGCTTTGATTCATTACCTTCCCAATCTCACAACTAGCCTTCAAAGTTGCGCTATGTGTCACTTCTTGCTACAAGCATTTTGATCAAAATATTGTTTGACTTCACCTTGTCTTTGTCAAGCCAACATGGCCCACTATGTGCAAGCCTTGTGCTATCCATAAGTCATGTCTGATAAGACACTTGAATAGTTAATGTTTGGGCATTTAAATATTTTGAAAAATCCACACATAGGAAATTTGAGATAATTTCACAACTACTTCCTTTGCATAAAATGTTGTATGATGCGCCAATTTGAGTTGCAGATAATAACAAGTTTGGACACCAATACTCATCATTGTGAAAGATCACAACTAGTGTTCTTATTATTCACAAATCCAAGTTGCCCCATATAATTCTTCCTACTCTATAACAATAGACCGATAGATAATAGCTTTGTGTGGATTTTGTGGCAAAGTTGGATCAGTTATATCCTCAGCAGAATCATGAAACTTGATCCTATTTGCCTAGAAAAAAATCCATTTATTCTTGAATCTCTTGTATGCACTTGGTAGAAGATCCCACTAGGTTTCACCTCTAAACATTGAAGCATTTTAAAGGTATCCAAAGTAACCACCAAAAACTTAATCTCATTGTGATGATAGCTTGTCAATATTGCATCTCATAATTTTAGAGCCTACCTACTTTCCAATCTAGGAACACAAGGAATTAAATTTGGATGTGGATCAAGTCATGTACTATAATGCAAAAGCTTTATATTTGAAAAAGTACTATTTTCTTTCATAAATCAAATAATTTCTTGCAACCACTTGCTTCCACTCTTTAGTATCTATCTTGGCTAGAAGCAATCGATGGCATTCTCGAAGTAGAGTGAGGGCTTCAAACTAGGCACACTTCTATTAGCTACAGACTGGCACTATCTTTGATGAATTGAAACTCCATTTCACTAAAACTAGAATTTTGTTTTTAACTCCTACACCCCCTTTTTCTTGCACTTTCCATGTAATGATGTGATTTTATGTAAATTTCCATAGCCAAAGGCAATTTCATAAACTCATGCTAACAGAACAAAAGGTCACCAACCAAAACTCCCCATGTAGATCTCTATCATCCAATAGCTTGGTGACTCCTTGCTTTTGTATTTAGTATGCCAATTTTGGCCAAAACATCACCTCCCTTCCTTTATGCAATCTCCATACTTGGCATGGTTAAATCTTTGTCATGCACCATTTTTTGGTATCAAAGTCATAGCCAGAGATTATAAGTCTTACCAATATGAGCTATGGGAGCCATACAAAGTGTTAGTAGGGATGTGAAATGCATCCTACTCTCAAAAAATCTCAAGGATAGTTTCATCCCAGACTCAAAATGACCTCGGGATCTCTATAGTGTCTGGTTGAGATTACCAATGCGTGGTCTTTGATCCTCAAATATAGTGCTTCCAAAATCAATTAACCTTATTGCACTCAACTTTAGTAGCCTCATTTGATTTTCTTATTATGATCTATTTGTGTCCTTTTCTTGCCACTTTTATCATACTTTCCAACTTCACGAAGCACATCAATTTCAATTAAAACTTCCTCTTGATACTTTTGTAACCCACGGGTAACTTTAATGGTTACATGATCCATTGATTTTCTATCCCAACATTCCAAGACTTGTCCAAAAGTGCCTTCATCCATTTTAATGAGAATCTTATAGTGAGAGGTCAAGTTGTCTCTACGAGAAAACTAATAATGGCCCTCTTTGTCATCATTTCGCGATGGAGGAGAGATATGGCAAAATGGTACATCTCCATTTGATACTCTTAGATAAAGAAGTGGAAACATTGTGCTCTGAATCTACATCTGAGAAGGAAGACAACATGTTTCCATCCCTTTCTATGTTTGAAATAGTTTTCCCAAAGAGATTTAGTATATTCTGAGCCTGATTTTGACAAATAAATCATTCATGCCCCAAACTTTATCTGTCAAATGGAATTAATTGAACTAAAAAACTTGAAATCTCAAATTGATCAAATGAATTCATTTCATTAATCAAACTCCAAATTGATCATTGATGCACATTTAAAACTCATTTTACCACTTTCTGCAAACTGTGACTTTCTGACAAGAAGGCTTTGAAACTAGCTTTAAAAATTGACCAAAACTGACAACTAGGCCTTAAGATCTGACACACTGATTCTCTATTCCACATTCTTGTACCCTATTAAATTTTGTGATGATGACTTTAGGGTCAAAATATATTGACCATCAAAGTTACATTTTCTAAACTACCTGCAAACAAACATGTCAGAAAACAACAAATCACATTTGGTTTTGGTTTTAAAAATAGGTCAAATGGACACTTGAGGGCACGAAAACTGGGGGATTAGTTTACTATCACACAGAGAGTATAAGTCTACAATTTGGGCTCATGAAAAATAATTAGGCACATTTGGAAAGCGTGTGAAGTTAGTTACTTGGATTCGCAGAACTGGGAACACTAGTAGAACAACGATTTTCACAAACAAAATGGACTAGGGAAAGTGTACAAATGGATTCATCAAGACTCAAAAAATGGCACACTTAAAGAATTTTTATGGTAGAATAGAGTTTTATAGTCCATTTTTTTCATCTATCATAGATTTAGAGTTATGACATCCCAAATAGGGGTACTAATCAATTTGCACTTTTTGACACCAAGAAAACTTTACAAATTACTTTTGGAATCCCATTTGAAAATTAATCAAATAGATTTTTCATAGGCTCAAATTTGAAACATAGCAAGTGTCAGACCCCTAAAATGCAATGCAAAAGGAAATTTCTCATTTTGATAAATTGGGTCAAAATTATAACTAGTCAAACAGGGCTTTTTAGAATTCTAAGAAGTATGCATCAACATGACAATAGTAAATAACCAAGTTTGAGGGATTCAAAACCAAGACAAAAAAATTGAAATGAATTGAAAAATAAAACATAGGTTCATTGGTATGCATACTAAAAACTCCCAAAGTGGTGAGTCATGAAAATTTACTAGGTGCAAGATATTCAATTGCAAACTTGGCTTCGTGTCATTGCTTGACACTTAAGAAAAAAAGCAGATTTGGACAATGCTCAAAATGACACTTCCTGAAATGACTCAGGATGACAATTTATCATCATGGGACACATGGAAATACTAAATACAAGGTTTTAGAAACACAAAACACCTCATAGACCTCAAAATGACAATTGGGTACACATGCACAAAAAGCTCATATAGGGGCTCAATTTGACTCAAAATTTTAAAATAGTACTCAAAATGGGAATGCAATTTTGAGTCCCATTAGGTTGGAAGAATTGGAGTTAACTGGATGATCAAGGGGTTCCATTTTCCCAACTTGTATACTGGCCCATCAATTTGTAATCACAAAGGGTGGTTGGGTTTTTCTATATAAATTTTTGAACCCATACAAAATGACTATCTCTCATTCTAGATTCAATGATAGTGAGGGATTTTTTGAGATTTTTAGATAGAAGGCCAAGGCCAAAGCTCAAAAGCATGAATTTTATTACCTAGAATATATAATAATAAATGAATTTTCATTACAAGAGCAATAAATAAAAAAGAAAAAATGGAGAATTTACTCTAGGGTATTAGAATTCATTAATTGATTTGAAAAGAATATAGTCAATTAAAATATGCCAAGACATTAGCCAACAAGATAAATAAGCTAATGATAACTTTTGCAGAGATAATGGACACCATGAATGAGAAGAAAACCCTCCTTATCAATACTTATCCTGATAGATCAAGGGAGGTAATGAAACAATTATCTTTTACCCCTAATGTAGGTTTAGGTCAATTGATCATTCATAAGAAAATTGGTTATAGTATAGTCAGGTTTGAGAAAAAAGTTGGTGTCAAAGGGAAAGAAAAGGTTGAATCAAACACTAGTGCTATAACAAGGAGACCTCAACTTGAAGGGAGGCCATTAGAGCCAATGCACAAGAGGCAAAAAATAAAAGGAGGACAAGTGTCACAAGAAGAAATTTATACACCATCCCAATATCCCCTACATATAGGAGAAGAACATCTCACTGGGGATCAAATTGAGAAACTTGGATACCAGGGTGGAGTGTTCATTACCACAGTAGAGTTGGAGGAAGAAAATTTTAATGAACCTCCCATGCCTACTCTAGAATTGACTATGGCTGATTTCAAAGGAAAGGAGCTAGACCCTATAATTAAACAAGCTAGCCATGGATTCTTATCTGATGATAATTTTATAAAATCAAGGGCCTTCTACCAATTTTCTTTGAGGAAAAATATTGTAAGCTTTGAGGAAAGATGCAATAAAAGGAAGACTAAGTAGTCTAAGAAAGAAGACCTAGTCATACAAAATGAAGTTAAGGAAGAAATGATGAAAGAATTCAATAATGTAACTCCTAAGTAAGGAAGAAAAATTATCAAATCAACTAGAGTTCTACTTCTTCCAAATTGGGACATTGCAAATGCAATGGTTTTTAATATTGTAAAAAAGGAGTTGAACACTAAAGAGAAAAAATAGAAAGCACTGAGTGGTGTTAAATACAATGAGGACCATGCTGCCCTAGTTATTTGGTCTTTGGAAATATGATCTAGGACTAGCTCTTTCGAGCCTAGTGATTCTAAGCCAATGGGTAATTTAATTGTAAAAAGAGTGGAGGATACCCCAAGTGATGAGGCAACATAATTAAATGTTGGGACATCAACTCTCACTCTAGCTATTGCTAGAAAAGAAAAAAGGGCTAGACAAGAGTCATAGGAGAAATATGAGCAAGTTTTGATAGCCTACAATGAAGAGGTCCAAAAAAGGCTTAGACTTGAAAATAAAAGGACAAGAAGTAAAATTCAACAACTTAGAATTTCCCTCCTCCCCCAGTGCCACCTTTTAATACTATTCCTATTGTGGAGATTTGAAGCACTCCTCAAAAACTACAACTCTATATGGCTAATGAGTTAAATGAGGAGAAGGCTAAGATCTGGTCATTGCATGTGGAATTAGGCATTCAACATGATGACAATACTAGAGACACAATTTTGTACTTAGTGGATAGGGTAGGTTGGCCCCTTTTCTACTTAGAATTGTTAAGGTTGGTAGAAATATGGAACAAGTTGAACAATAATGAAGCTACCTTGAGACCAAATTTGAGTAAGTGGATCAACATGGATGATGCTCTCACAACCATATGTTTCTTAGTTATTGATCACTCAGATGATTTGATAGATAAAACTTTTGATTAGGCAAATGATTTCCTTGATTGTGATCACAAGAGGGACTTGCTATGGAGAAGAATAAATATTTTCTTTTCAAGATATTTCAGCAAAAAAATTAATCTCTTTCCCCATGCACTCAAAGGCATAGGTAAAATAAAGGATAAAGAAGAATGGTCCAATGATATGAAGGAATTAATGAGCATCAGGATAAATAAAGTAGTGAATAATGAGAATTACATTTGGTTTGCAAGGACTACTGAGGATGTTGTACAAGTGCAATTATTTTTTAATTCTTTCAAATAGGATTTTATTGAGAAAGAAATATGTAGAGAAAGATCAATCATCAAATGCAGTGGGTGTACAAGAAATTGCTATAGAAGAACTGGCCCAACCACAAAATAGCCAATGAAGAAGCCATTTTGTTTCAAAGGAAAATGACTACCAATTTTTGTCTTTTCTCATGCAAATTTTGATTATGACAGTTTTTATCCTTTTGTAAATCTTTTTGTTCTATGGATAGATGTCCTTTCCCTCTAGGCCAGAAGCTTTTTGCAACTCATACTATATATGTGAGTTTCCAAGGCTAGAGGTAGGTACGAGTTTTATTCATTTTTCAGGAGTCTATGTAAAGTTGGAGTTGGTCCATGTATACTATAAATCAATTCCAAAATAAAATACAAAAGTTATAGGTGTTGGCCTATTGTGTTAACCTTCTTATAGAGATGAATATTGTGTTATATACAATTCAAAGAAATGAATGCAAATATTGAGAGTTGATTTCATTCCAAACCTTGTCTCTTTCCTCATTTATGTTTTGATCTGTGAGATCTAATAGAAAATTTTATTATATTTCAGTTGTAATTCACCTTGAATTATATTTCAATTTCCTTTTGCTAATGATCTAATGAATTATGTAAAGGTTTAATGAAAACTCGAAAGAACACTATGTTTCTAAATAGAGATATGATAAGTATGAGCTCTAGAAATGAATATAGATAGATCTTTTCCCAAAGTGTTGAGATAGGATCTAGAAGTAGGTGTGATCTTTGTTAGTTATAGTCCAATAGATAAGGAACTAGCCATTCTTGTGAGTTAAAATGAATGGAATGTTTTACACAATGCAAAAATATTATAATCAATCAGTCTTTTACAATTCTATTATCCCAGTATGAAATTTCAGCCTATACTTGATTCATGGTGTTTAGGATTTGATGAAATATCTAGTTATCATCTCTTCATGATCATTGAGTTAGAAGAAAAAAGGTGCAATAATCTATTGTTACTAGAGTTCATAATAAGAAGCTTGATTTGAAAGTAGGTAAAAGTTGAATTCCTGAGGTAAACCCACCTGAATCTTGTAGAGTTCAAAGTGGAGTAGAATTTGATGTCTTGTTAGTTGGTCCTTTTATTTTTATTTTTTATAATGCCCACAATGGTCTTTAGCTAATTCTTAGGTTTTTTGGCATCATAAAAGGTAGTTTAATTTTTGTCAAATCTAGAGCCAATAAAATTGACCTTTGTATTTAATTCTGTGATAGGTATTTTGATGGTAGCCAACTTATGGATTGTTTTGGCATCTAATGTAAGGGTTTAAATAGTCAGTATTACAATAGGAAAACCTATGGCTATGCATGTATTTAAGGGGTCTTAGGTAGAGTCTTAGAGGTATGGAGTTGGAGAGAGGTAGCATAGGAAGAGCAGAAGCAAGTTGGAATGTAAATTTTATCATTATGGATTGAATTTGAATTGAAATGTTGGTTGTAATCTAGAAGGCCTCACAATTGGGCATGTATTTTTTATTTTAATGAATTTATAAGGCACTTGGCTCTTCTATCTCCTTTGGTTGCTATTGTTTGTGCTTTTTTTTGGCCATGATTAATCTTGCAAGCATCTTGAATAGTTGGGTGTGCCTTTGGCCCTAGTTATCTCATCCCTCATTGTATCAAGTGGTATCAAAGCTTGAGGTTTATCCTTGTGGAGATTGGATCATGTAGAACCCTAAGTTGATTTGGTTGTAGGTTTGCAGATCTGTGGATTTTACCTATAACTTGTAGTGAATTACAATCTTGCAAGAACTTGATTGTAAAGATAGTTCAAGGTAGAGGAAATGCTAATAATATTGTGTTGGATACATTGAGATAGATTACAACCAGATTAGATGTTGTGGAGACAACCTAGATAAGAGGAGCACATCTTGATGATGTGAGTGATGATGAAGCAATAACAACAAACCCTAATCCAGAACCTAAAGAAGATCAAGATAAGGAGATATTGTTGAGAGTATTATCTAGGAAAATTTAAAACCTACTATAAAAGTTGTTCTTTATGATGGAAAAGTGGATACCAATGTTGTGTTGGATTGGATCTTTGAAATGGAGAAGTTCTTTGAGTATGAAAACACTCATGATAATAGGAAGGTGAAGATTGTGGTTGCTAGGTTGAAATGACATCCCTCATTATGGTGGGAGCATTTGCAAATTGATAGACAAAGGAGAGAAAATGAGAAGATCAAGTTTTGGATAAAAATGGTGAACATGGTGAAGAAGAAGTTCTTTCCTACTAATTACCAAGTTAGATTGTTGAGAAAGATAAAAAAAAATTGAAACAAAGAGACATGACTGTGAAGGAGTATACTAAAGAATTCTATAGATTGGACATCAAAAATAGACCTATAGATGATGATGTTGAGAAAATTGAAAGGTAAATGAATGGATTGAGATTTGGGATTCAAGATGAAATAAGTTTTGTGAAATTGGAAAGTGTGAAGGAAGCATATCAATATGCCCTGAAAGTTGAGGAGATCTTGACAAAGATGCATGAACAAAGACAAAGAGGTAGAGGTGGTAGATTCTAGAGAGACGGAGGTAGATCTTATGGAGAAGATGGCAGATTTGATATTTATGTGAAAGATGTAATGCCCCGCCAAGGGATCCAAAGAATTTCACTAAGTTTGCCAAACAATTTTTTTTTTAATCATGAAAGTAAACCATTCATAACATTTGTGGAAGCAATAGCAACAAATCAAATGAAAGTAAACATAACATACATAATAGTTACATTCTTTAAAGATCCCTTTACATTGTATCACATCTAATCATAACTTATTCATCTACATTGTATATGAGAAATATGTTAGCAAGTAATACTAATCTATTAAGAAAATAAAGCATTAACTAGCATAAAAGACATAACATATATGAGAGACAAATTGAAACCCTCAAATGAGAATATGAGCCATGGAATGGCTCTCCCAATGAGGATGGTCACTTGATTTAGGGATGAGTCTATTTGATAGGATTTGGGATGTATGCTCAAGCTTCAAACTAGCTTCAATGGAGATTTTTGGGATTTTTGGTGTGGATGCATGCAAAAGTATGGATTTGGCTTCAAAATGGCATTATAACTTTACTTGATGGATTGTGATTAAAATGGCTTGGGAGAGGATTCCTTAAATAGGCAAAGGGCTTGAGGGATCAAGGGCTAGGATACAAGGATGGGAAAAATCTTAAGGAGGGCTAGGATGCACTCAAAAGGGAGCACATGGATTGTGCTTGTTTAGCACCAATCAGGGAGTGACACATGTCACAAGGTGAGTGGATGGAGGAAATGGGAAGGATGAGTCAAAAAAGGAGGCTCAAATGATAATATCTTCATAAAAACCCTTCATTATGGCTTGTAAGAGCTTGTAAGAGTCTTTATGGCTTTTGTAAGAGCATTCATTGTTGGGTGGTTGGGATATTTTGAGGGGAGTTGAGATTGTTGACTTTCCTTGGCTTAAGAAAGTCTTAAGCTTGTTTAGGGAATGTGACAAAATTAGGGGGTGGATTAGGCTTGGGTTTAGGATTAGATTAGGGATGTTAGAGATTTGCAAGTGGATGGCATTCATGAGGGTGGGTGAGTTAGTGACTAAGCTTAGTTAGTATGGGTGGATGGGGTGGATTAGGCTAAAAAGAGGGTTTAGGAATAAGTTAAGGGTTATTAGATTTGAGGGTTTTATTTATCAAATAGGTTTATTTAATAAATGGGGATTTTGGATTTAGATAGAAGAATAGGATTTAATTGATAAATAATAGGTTATTTTATTTTATCAATTAGGACTATAGATGATTAATTAAATTAATCAGCTAGGGGATGGCAAAGGATTAATTAAATAGGAATTTAATTAATGATGCCTTTAGAGATAATTAAATAGGATTACCGAAGTGATGTAATAAAATTTAGGTGTCTACATTTTGCCCCTCTTTGACATAGTGTTGAGACAACACTATTTCAAAGAAGTTCGAATGAAGACAACACAAGGAAGATGTTTTAGCAACGAGGTTGCCCCAGTCTCGGATAAGAAGAGGAGAGACTAGACTTAGATGATGCCCCCTCAAGAAGGTGGTAGAGAGAGAAATGAGGCTCGACGACTTCTTGAAAAGTACAATAAATTGAGATGAGCTAAGATACAGGTTGGCAAAGAGAAGGGGCTGAATTAGCTAAAACTCTCATTACAGGAGGATGATAAAGGGAAATCAGGGGCACAAGAGTAAAGCAAGCTTAAGACTTTCCAGGATTGGGGGGAGGATGGATGATGGGAGCGCTATAAAATGAATCCATGGTAGGGAGATGGATGATGGGATGATAGAGCTAATGTAGCAGGATTTCAAAGAGTCATATTGGTGGAAGATGGGTTTTCAGAGATCCCTAGGACTAGGATTGTGGATCTCGAAAGATGAGGCTTGGTGGATTGATTTGATTGGTGGATCCCTAAGACTAGGATTGTGGATCCCTAAAGCTAAGCGTGAGGAGTGATCCAAAGAGATACTGATGCATAAGATGGCATAGGTGTTGGATATGGATGGGGGATAATGGAGAGGGAGGGATTCCATTGAAGCTTTTTGAGCGGGGGGATACTTCAAAGAGAAGTACCACCATGTAGTTGAGCACTAGATTTTCTATAGGACTATTGGTTAATTGCCAAGGTTACCAAGAACATCAAGGCCTTTTCACCAACCGTTCAGAGGACTAACGAATTGACTCAAAACAAACACGCAAGGATTGCCCCAACATCACACATGATTCCTAGAGGAAGTAGTGTGGAAACTACACTAGGTAACCCACAAGCAGAAAAATAAAACAAGTGAAAGACATGATCAAGACCTTACGCTCTAATTGCCCCATTCGTAGCATACCATGATATGGAAGATCATGGCAACCTTGAGGAGGGAACAAGGAGATTGCTTGGAAAAGATATTTCAAGACCCAAAAGGGAAGATTCCAAATCGAAAGAAAGTGAAAATCCAAAAGAGAGCCGTTTGCCAACGAGATGGGTAGGACAAGGTACTAACAGACCAAGATCAGACATGAGGAAATCTATATCCTATAAGGATCTATCGAAGAGCACCTAAGCTGATGGATCTGGATGAGTGATGCGTCTAGCAAGCTGAACTAAGAAGGATAACACTTTGGTGACAAGAGATCTAGCTAAAGGATGCATTGGAATAGCTAACCAAGGGTTGTGCGATGTGTGCAAGATGTTGATCAAGGAAAAACTGACACGAATGCTAGATAGATACAATGGTACTAAGCTAAAGAGGATGTACAAGCTAACGGACGAAGATATTTACAAGCTGAAGCTGATCAAGATAGTTACAAGCAGGCAAAAGCTCAGGATGATAGGATAGAGGGATGGTTTGATGCTATGCAAGATGCGAAAACTAAGGATGGGGTGATAGCGAAAGATATGGATTTGGTAGGATGCATCCAATGATGATGAGAGATTTGGTGACCAAGTATAGCTAGAGGAGCAGGATGAGATGGCTAGATAGGATGGTGGATAGCTAGGATTATGATGGATATAAAGAGATGACATTGGGTTTGCATGAGGATAGCCTAGAGCTAGATACCAATGACAAGGGAGGATGGACAAGACAAGATCTCCAAGGAATACAATGCCCCTAGTTAGAAGATGACATGTGGAAGGAGGCCTTTACAATGGATGTGATAGGATTGAAGCTAGGATGGAAAAAGCTGAAGGGGCTAAGGAGATGGATGATAGCTAGGATGGTTGGCTGAAGCTGCAGGAGATAAGTGGATGGTGATAGATGGAAGATGGAGGATGGAGGATAAGTGGATAGATTGGAAGATGGAGTTGGATGTCAAGAGATGACCAAAAGCATGAGGGTGATAGGCTAAGCTGGGGATGGCGGGATTACGCATGATGCTTGTTTGCCAAGTTTTCATCATGGTACTTGTCCAAGGTGCTTGAATTGCCAAGTTTTCACCAGTGGACGCTTTATTTTTCTTTATTTTTTTGACTTTTTGACTTTGGACTTAGCTAGAATGATTTTGGCTTTCTTCAGCTATTTTTGGCCTTTTCCTTAAGATTTTTCACTAGCTATTGGAATGTTCAATTTTGTTGCTAGCTATTGGTACACCGAATGTGTGATTTATGCAATAGATTGGATTAGATGGGATTGATGGTAGGAGATGGAGGGGTGAAAAGGTCAGAAAGGAGCATGAGATGGGGATGCTTGTAAGATCAACATTGGCACATGTTGGGACAGGTGTGAAAAGAACATATGGGGGATAGATGGTAGATGTGGGCTTGATGGTGGATTTGCGGAAGCGTGCTTGGGGATATAGGCACCCAAGATGGAGTTAGGAGATGGGGGACATGAGTCACTGGATGGATGATTAGCAATGGTGGATGCCATTATGCATTGGGTTTCAACTTTTTTCTTTGGGATCCACATGGTTTTGGATTTTCTTTTCATAGGCTTTTGCATTGTTTTGCATTCTTTGATTGGATTTTTCCTTTTTGGAGTATGTCTTTTAGAATAGACATATGATTGCCTGTGATGCAGATTTTTAGCTTTATGCATTTTGAAGTTGGCATTTGCATCGCTGTGGTAAGCTTTGGGAAGATGGTTAGGAGAAGCTTTATGAGATGAAGAGGATATGGAAGAGCATGTAGGGGGATGATGATGGACGATGTGCCCTGATATGTGCCTTTGTTGATCTTGCATAGGAATGGAGGGAATAGGATTTGAATGATGGCTGATAGGAGGATGGAGGATGGTAGATTTTGGGACATAGGGACCCAAAATGGATTTAGCGGATGAAGGGGGGATATGGTAGGTTGTTTTGGGTTGCAAAGATGGTGGAGGGGGGATGACATAAGATTTCTTGAAGGAGTGATGGGAGGCTAGCATGGGGGGTTTGGAGATAGGCTTGGTTTGGGGGTGTGGTGTACCAACACCTTTAGATGGTGAGCCTTTGGATACATATCCAAGACCATGAAATCTTGGATTCTTTTGTGCAATAATAGGCTTTCTAATTCCTTTCTCTTGTGGTCCTAAACCTTGACCTTGATAATGCCATCAATTGAGCATTTGAACTAGCTGAGGATACATTTTGCTTGCAGAAAATGATGGAAGTGCTTTATCAGATGTACTGCAGTGGGGAGATACTGTTCTTAATTCTTTTGCTAAGAGGAGGCCACCATGGATGAATGTAAGTGGACCAAGAGGGTATATTATAGATGGTGGGATAGCTTGGATAGGTGGTAAGATGGAAGCATGGAGCAGAGGAGATGGTAGGATAGGATCTTGATTTAGCTGATGGGATGAAAAGATATCCTTCAGTAGAGGAGGTATGGCTTGAGTTTTTGGACATGGAGGGGATGGTGACTACACTATGGATGGAAGACATGATATGAAGATATCTTCGTTTATGCTTTGGGGGATGCCAACATGCTTTTGGGCAGGATCTTGATAGGATTGTTTTGGAGTGGATGGTGCGATAGGAGGTGAAGGGATGGATTCTTCAAAGGCAGTGGATGGATAGATGGGAGATTCAGTAGTGGAGATGGGTGAGTAGAATATGGATGCATAAGGGTCATCACGAGAGATTTTGGAAATGCTTGGAGGTGAGGTGGATAGGATTTGGAGGGTTTTGACAGGTGGTGGGATTTTGATGCTTGTGGGAAGTGGAAGGATTTTAAGCAATTTGATGGATGGTATGGGGATGATAGCTATGGGAGATGGAGGTGATATTATAGATGGGGAAGCTTCATCACTGACTACTTCACATGATTGGATTAGTTGACATGGCTTATCTACTGCTGGAGGCTGCTTTTCTTGTATTTTCTCTAGGAGATTCCTTGGAGATTTGTGTGTCGGAGGTGGAGGTGAATTGACAGGAATAGCTAGTGTGATGGGGGTGAAAGATTGGAAGCTTGGTTGAATGGGTGACGGAGGAGAAGCTGGGATATCAGATGGCATGACTAGATAATTTGGAATAACTCTTGGATTTTGGGGGATGGTTGGTGGAATGTTTCTAAGGCTCTCAAGATACCCTTCATAGTCAACAAGATTTTCATCATCTTTGGAATAGGAGGTAGAAGGAGCAAGGACAATACAACCAAACACATCATGATAGGATTGGTACTTCATGCTTTAATAATGAGTTTGATGGGGATGGGGTCTTGCATATCGATGAACACGGAAGGTCATGGTCGGATTTGGATTAAGCTCAAATTTTGGATTGGCTGATGAAGGATTTCCTAAGGAGGATTGGATGGAGATTTTTGGCTTTCCTGTGGATGGAAGACTTTCAAGGGCATGCTGTCAAAAAGTGAGAGTTTTGCTTTCCTATGTGCAGGATTGGTGGAGATTGTGTCAACTTAAGGATAGACTAATGATCCTATGGGCATGACACGAGATTGACCACTTGTGGATCCCAACCTTTAGCTCAAGGTGATGAGGGATACAAGTGACAAAGTTGGGTTACCCTAGACAATGCTCTGTCAGAGGGATAACCTTGGTGAGATAGGTTGATTGGTAGGATTGATTGGATAGCAAATTCTAGCAAAATGACAACAACTCTTTAAAGGCTTGGGTGTGATTTTGGATTGGGTTGCTAGCTGGCTGGGGGGAATGATTTGGATGGACTTTGGATTTGGGATTGTTCTAAGGCAGAGAACTAGATAGATTCAGTTGCAGCGGGGGAGCTTGGATGATTTTTTGATGAGGCAGTGACTATGCTAAGTATGCCTTGAGCTGGGAGATTTTTGCTTTTTTGGGATTTTGACCAAAGTTGGCAAACATTCATTCAAAAGCTATGAACAAACAAGTAGACAAAATTTTGGAGCAAGCACGTCAAACACATCAACATCCTAGGAAGCTTTCTACAAGGATGAAATTTGGTTTAGCTAGGGAGTCCTCGATATATGCAAGGTACGTGAGGCCTATATCCGTAGATGAAACCAAAATGATGTCACACAGCCAAGAGGAGTGGTAACCCACTTCTCCTCTTTCACTTCTCAAGGGTATAAAGTTCCTTGAGGCTTAGCCCGAGTGACAAAATCTTGATTCCATGAGAGGTGTCCTTGGATTCACCTCCCGATCTTTATACTCCACCGAAATGCTGGAGTTGAGGTCGTCCCAAGGGGTGATGAAATCCCCAAGAAGGCCTCCTAAAAAAAGAAAACAAGGTTTTGGATCCTAATATTATGCACCCAAGATGGCCTCGAAAGATGACAAGGGGAGAGAAGACTTGGATGACCTTGGGCTAAAAAGTAGAGTTCTTTTCCAATTGATGTTTTAAATTTTGTAAGCTATGATTGAAGACACTCGTGATTATGGCATACAATGTTCATTCCAACTTGACAACGTCATCAACATAATGAAAATCAAGAATTTGTCAACGTAAGAAATGCGAGCGTCATTGAGATGCTTCAAAACCATGCAATGTTCATTGATTGTTAGGCATTCAAGATTGTGTTAGAGTGTTTTAAGCCCAAATTGGAAGTGTGAGATATTGCAATGGTTAATTGATCGTTGGCATTCAAGATTGGATTTGTTGTTTTAAGCATGCATTCCAAGAAAGATTGATTTTAAACCATTGCATTCAAGATTATGTTTGAGCAACATTCATTCAATCAAAGATGTATTTAAACATGCAAGTTCATTCTTAAAAAAACTTGCAAAAAATATGATTAGGTTAGTAGGACGCTCCAACCTGCAATAAGACAAAAAATGAAAATTGATTAGTCACCCAAAATCTTCCAAAAGGAAAGTTTAACTATGGGAAAAAAATTATTAACTTTTTTTTGCTATTTTTTCTATGCGTAAAAATGCTTAAAATGGTCTAAATCCTATGGAACCACTAAAAGTCAAATTTTGATTTATACTTAAAAAAAAAAAAAAAAAACTACAAAGTGCAGAAATAAAGATTTTAAAACATAAATGCAACATAAACAGGCAGAGACGATAGTCTATCAAGCGAAGATGCCAAACTATGGAGACGCTAGTTTCGGAGACGACAGAGCGGAGATGACAGGTTAGATTTGCGACACAGAAAATAGGTGACAAGCGGAGACGCTGATATGCACAGACATAGATTTTTGCAGATGACAATTTGGGTTAGCGGCGGTGGAGATGACAGAACAGGTTGTAGAGATGACAGAGTAGCTAGCGGAGATGCAGATCTACCGAGACGATAGTTGAGGATGCACAGACGACAGTCTAGTGGTGGTGCCGACAACAAAAAACCAGGCAGAGACGCCAAACTAGGGAGACGTTGATTTGGTTGTGCAGACGACAAAGTAGCCGACGAAGACAACAGTTTGCAAGCGCAGATGCCAAACTGCGGAGACGACACTGCGCGAAAAAAGCTGAAAAATGCAAATTTTTTCCAATTTTTTTTAATTTTTTGCTATTTTCAGATTTTTAGATGGTATTTATTCTTCCTAAGTGCGTTCTTTAACCTTCAAAAATAAACAAAACACCCTACAACACACTCAAACAACAACAAGCATTAGATAGTTAGAAAAAACAACATATAGATGAAAATGGATGATTAAATGACCCATAGTGGGGTCCCACTAGGCGTGCCAAAATGTATATGAGAAATATGTTAGCAAGTAATACTAATCTATTAAGAAAACAAAGCATTAACTAGCATAAAAGACATAACATATATGAGAGACAAAGTGAAACCCTCAAATGAGAATATGAGCCATGGAATGGCTCTCCCAATGAGGATGGTCACTTGATTTAGGGATGAGTCTATTTGATAGGATTTGGGATGTATGCTCAAGCTTCAAACTACCTTCAATGGAGATTTTTGGGATTTTTGGTGTGGATGCATGCAAAAGTATGGATTTGGCTTCAAAATGGCATTATAACTTTACTTGATGGATTGTGATTAAAATGGCTTGGGAGAGGATTCCTTAAATAGGCAAAGGGCTTGAGGGATCAAGGGTTAGGATGCAAGGATGGGAAAAATCTTAAGGAGGGCTAGGATGCACTCAAAAAAGAGCACATGGATTGTGCTTGTTTAGCACCAATTAGGGAGTGACACATGTCACAAGGTGAGTGGATGGAGGAAAGGGAAATGATGAGTCAACAAAGGAGGCTCAAAGGATAATATCTTCATAAAGACCCTTCATTATGGCTTGTAAGAGCTTTTAAGAGTCGTTATGGCTTTTGTAAGAGCATTCATTGTTGGGTGGTTGGGATATTTTGAGGGGAGTTGAGATTGTTGACTTTCCTTGGCTTAAGAAAGTCTTAAGCTTGTTTAGGGAATGTGACAACATTAGGGGGTGGATTAGGCTTGGGTTTAGGATTAGATTAGGGATGTTAGAGATTTGCAAGTGGATGGCATTCATGAGGGTGGGTGAGTTAGTGACTAAGCTTAGTTAGTATGGGTGGATGGGGTGGATTAGGCTAAAAAGAGGGTTTAGGAATAAGTTAAGGGTTATTAGATTTGAGGGTTTTATTTATCAAATAGGTTTATTTAATAAATGGGGATTTTGGATTTAGATAGAAGAATAGGATTTAATTGATAAATAATAGGTTATTTGATTTATCAATTAGGACTATAGATGATTAATTAAATTAATCAGCTAGGGGATGGCATAGGATTAATTAAATAGGAATTTAATTAATGATGCCTTTAGAGATAACTAAACAAGATTACCTAAGTGATGTAATCAACTTTAGGTGTCTACATACATCACATCCTTACGAAATAACAAGGATACATCTAATGTTCTTAAACAATATGCAAGTGTCCTTTTTGTAATTACATTTTAGATTGCTCAATCATCTACTGTACATGTTACAAGGTATGAAAAGCTTGAAAGAATAAAAATCCATGTAAATAAAGTACATCATCATCCAATATTAATCCATGATCCAATAAAAGTAAATGAAACCATAAACAATACATGATACATCATCATCATAAAGATATAGACATCCATCATGTAAGATAATCATACATCACAAACATAACTAAGCAAGTGCACAATTCCTCCCAACCGTAAATAGCATCATTAGACCATCATGGATCCTAGCCATCCCTCCATGCATAACATTCCAAAACATCAAAGAGATCATCGACTATAAACATAGTAGGAATGTCACTCCTAAACCATACTACATCATATGCAGAAAGTAATCTAACATGCAAAGTAAAGCATAAGATAACATCATCTAACTTATGCAAATCATCCATATAACAAACATACCAGTAAATACATCCATCATAGGGTATGTCATCAATCATAATGATCCAAGAACATAATGAAGATAAATACCAACCAAGGAAAGCTCTAGCCACGGTGTCTCAATGGATCTCAAATGATAAGAGTGGAAAAACACTACTACCCGACCGCGTGAAACCTAAGTGGTCCACTCCCACCGTGCTGAGGAGATAATCTCAAGTCCCAAAAAGGTTATCAAAATCACATAGCATAAATACTCTCTAAAGCCAGGAATCCTAAAAGTATACTAACTCAAAGGTTCCAAACACAAAATCAACATCTAATTCCCAGAGGCACACAATGACATGTAGGAAACCTACTCTGTAAGTGGGAAAGTGTCATCACATTTATCATGTACAAGTTACCCTAGCAGTTAGCTAAACTCCATGGGTCCATACTGATCTCATGTGGCCACTAGTATCCTCTCATACTAACGAGGCATACTATGGAATGCAAGGTCGCAACCATGCGTTCTCTCTACTCCCATCCTAGTCTATACAAGCACTCGAGGCGTGGGCGAGAACATTAAAACAATTATCTTTTTAGGTTCATTTAATAGCCATTTAGTGTGTAAATGTTATCACTTATTAGCCAAACTTACAATGAGTTACCCTGGCAGCCACTTAGGGTCCCGACCCCCATTGCAAGCCACTTCCTGACACTACAAGTAGATTACCTACCCTAAGCTCATGGAATCATAAAATCACCCCAGTCCTATACAAGCGACTAGAAAGAAAATCCAAAAGATAATCCATAAAAAGAATCATCAAATATCCATGATAAAAGCATCAAATATCCACAATAAGAATCATCAAATCTCCATGAGCATCTGGAAAAAGAATCCATCATGATCACAATAGTTCTCTATTGGCAACTGAAGGCATCATTGATAATCATAAGTATCCATTGGTTCTCAATAACCAAAATATATCTCAAATAAATCACCATATCCATTGGTTCTCAACAAGCAACCAAGAATATCTCAAAATCATACTGATCGAAGACTCCAAAATGGTTGAGTCAAACATGTTACAAC
Source organism: Cupressus sempervirens (assembly GCA_028749045.1). NCBI lineage: Eukaryota > Viridiplantae > Streptophyta > Pinopsida > Cupressales > Cupressaceae > Cupressus > Cupressus sempervirens. The sequence continues at coordinate 927,402,411 of CM053785.1, read as the reverse complement.
ATGACATCATTCAAGAAATAAATCCACAGTTCAGTCCCATCATGGTGACTAGAAAATAATCCAAGGATAACTAATCGATGACTCAAAAATGATTAGCTCAAACATGTCTCATTCATAAGAATCTCAACTATAACAATCAGTAATTACAAACATTTCATAGAGCATATGATCACATTACCATGGTTGGGTTTATAAAGATCGAGACCAAATAAGATCAACATGCCATCACATCTCATAACCCTCGAGCCTCTGGTCACAACCTAGGACTGGTCAACACTAGTCAACCCAAAAACCCAAAACAAGAAGCACATAGAATACACAATGCAAACACATGTTTTGGTTTACTAAAATCACATACTTGAATAATGTGTAGAGTTTCAGTTTTCTGTTTGCAAGTATACTTCAAGTGTATAGGATTTACCATTTGACCTACATGTCAACCCGTTTGTTTCCCTGATAGCATTATTCCTTCCATCATTAAAATAATATTCTAAGAATAGCTTAAGGATAAATATTTACTCATTAACTCATTTGACACTTAATAAAAGCATTCACTTTATTTTTCTAAGATCAATGTTACAAATTGAATGACTCTTCTTAATGTTACTTCAACTTTCAACATAAATCAAGGATCACTATTCTATTTATATTATAAGAGAGCCAATTATCAATCTTTGAATAGGAAGATTATAAATTAATTAAAGTGATCAATTAAATCAATCAATTAACCTAGATACACAATTCCATGACTTTTATCATTCTAATAGTTTTCAATTCAATATTACTAAGTCTCACTATTAAAATATCTAAAGTCATTATTCAAGTCATGAGAGTACAACTTGTCAACTTCGATATACATACTTCACAACTTTGCTAGAGGAATCGATATTAGCATATCAATTAACACTTTATTACATAACTTAATTATTAATTAAATCTAATTAACTCTAATTAATTTAATTAATAATTACATATCCATGGCAACATTCCAATTAATATCAGTTGACTAATAACTAACTATAATTTTGCAAGTTAAAAGTCAACTATAATCTAGTACACAAATATTCATATTCATAGTTCAATAATAATAACTTGTTAATATTTAATAACAAGCTATATTGGGAATCTTAATAATAATTTCGTATGACCACATTCGTCATCTTTCAAAGAATACCAACATTCCCTTGACAAATTTGTATTATCATTAATCATTTCAAATAAGACTCTATTGCATAACTTAATTAGTAATATCATAGTTATAATATCAACTCAATGAATATCAATTGATTAAAAATCAATTATACTTCAAATCCAAAAACTAATATCTTTTACAAAACTTCAATCAATAAATAATCTCCACTAGATTAACTCTAATCAAATTATTTATTAATAGTTTGCTAGTCCTTACAAACATTAATAAATAATAAACTCATCAAACTATAAATACTCGATCTATAGAATCCTTTCATAAACTCATTAGTTAATATTTGGCTAACTCTTAACTCCATTAAGGTATATCAATAGGTTATTCAAACGTATTAAATAACATAATAATTCAATCTTAATCCAATATCATTTAGAGTCTCTAAATTTAAATCAACATAACATAAATTATCATCTCACAATTATTTAATATATATTAAATAATATTAATATACATTAAAAGTCAACCCCAAATTCAATTCTCTAAAATCAAGAATATTTCTAATTTAAAATAGTCAGGGGTAAGTAACCATTTAAATTATTAAACAAATTCATCTTGATTAAATAAATTTTACAATAATCTCAACACTCGAATTAAACAACTTCCCAGTAAATCATATTAATTAATAATGTACATAATCTTGCAATCCATGACCCCTTATCATTACAATGTTACTTAATTAAATATTTTTAAATCATTATAATAATTATTTATTATGAATAACATATATACATATATATACTTATATACATATATATATATCTATATATATATATATATATATATATATATATTATAAACGTTTAATAATAATTACATTACAAAATCGAAATGCAAAAATTATTTTTTCGCAACACACATTTCATAAAATGTAATACCAAAATCGAAATACACAAAACAACTCATAAATCATAAAGTTGAATCGACATATATATTAATATAATACATTGACACCACTGTTTATTTTGGCACAGGTATTGTCCCACCCTCTGCGACCATAGTCGCTTCATTTATATGGTCATGCACTGACGGCTACTGCCGTAGTCAGCCCTATGACTCTAGTCATAGGTACGGTTGCGTCAGCAGACTGTAGCCGGCGTATGTAAGAAAAAAGGGGTCAGGTGGGATGAGACCCCTGCCCCCCCCCCCCCCACCAACATTATTATATATATTTAATCAGACGTTTTAAAATAATGTTCAAAAGCAATTTGTATAACGTTTTTTCATTAAAACATTTCCATGCGAGTTCAAATTTCTATTATATATATATATATGTATATATATATATATACATATGTATGTATGTATGTATGTATGTATATGTATGTATGTATGTATGTATATATATATATAGATTATAAATCAGTATCACAACGATGGAAATATACAAATATATATATGTACTTATATATATATATATTTATATATAAAAGTATGCAGATTTTATATATATATTAGAAAGAGAACACAAATATATATATAACTTTAAATAAGAAGAGCTTTCAAATTCTTTAAATTAAGAATTTTCTCTTTAGAATAATTGTTCTCTAAATTTAACCATAGATTTTTCTATAGATTTAGAAACCCTTTTCAAATTTATTTATCAATTTGATTTTAATTCGAACCCAAACCCGATTTAGGTCTAATTTCCTTCCTAGATTGAAACTAGGGTTTTCTAATGTTTTCTTTGCAACCATACATATCTAGATTCCAATATCAAATTATAGATTCAATCATAGAGAAGATTCAGACACATATAACAATCATAAAGAAGACAGGAAGAGAAAGAGTGTAAAGGGAATATGTGAATATCATGAGTGCACCTGGACACTGATGCTAATTTGCCATGCCTTAGAAGTCCATAGAAAATCCCTTCCTTCTCCATCATTCGCAATCCCTCCAAGATCCAAGCCAATCGAAAACCTCCAAGTGACTAGAAGTGCTAGAGGGAGAATAGAAGCATATAGAAACATATGAGCATGTAGAAGCATTGAAGCTTGAAGCTTCCATTTAAGCTTGAAGCTTTTAGCTTCTCCAAACACACCAAGAGAGCCTCTATTTAAAGGCCTCTAAGATGCATTTAGAATATGTCTCGAAACAACTAGAAGATAAACATGACAACCAAGCATGAGTCTTCTCCAACCTTCTAGATGAGTCTTAAGGTTGTAGACACTATGTGCTCAAATAAAAATGCTAACTCCTAAGTGTAGACAACTAGTGCATTCTTAGAGTGCAAACTTCTATGTTGTCTACATGACAACTCTCGAGAATTTGCAAACTCCTATGTGAGCAAACATTAAAATAATGCACATTAATTAATATAATATTTACTTTACTCTTTCCAATTTAATTTATTTATTTATTAAATCTCATGCACTAACTTTAATAATTCCACTTTTCAATCTTAATATATTTATATTTTAATCACATGAAAACTAGAATCTTTTAATAATTTTAAATATATTTTCCACTTTTAAATTTCATTTTCCAAAACTTAATTGCTAAAATATTTGTTAGCTTTAATAATAATATTATTTAGTCATTTATTTAAAAATGAACTCCAAATATATTATTATTAAAATAAATATTGTCACATTCCAAATTTAAACTTTTAAATTTTATTTTCAAATTTAATTATTTAATTTAATTAATTTCCCAATTAATTAAATAAAATAAATATTAAAATATCATATTAATTTTCCATTAAATTAAACCATTAATTAAATCTTTTAATTAGGCTTAATTAATAGAAAATACATCAAAGAATCACAAGGGTAAAATACGAAAATCTATCATAGCCAAGATACATACAAAATCATTGAGATAATGTGATAGGGTATGCTCATCCTGGCAATTCAGGGAAGTCGATACCCGGTACCTGCAACTTGCATAAAAATCACACATGTACAAACCCAATATATACTAAACTAAACAGGCAATGGCAAGAAGTGGTGCATCGTGTAGATCCTGACTAGTAGGTGACTACGACTCCCTTCCTTAACCACATCAGACATGCCATACAGAAGCAAACACGCACACCATACACATGCAAGTATGGGGTAAGTATCCATAAGAAAACACATATGATAATAATAAACCATCTAACTAATCATCATTAATAACTGAAAGCAATGTAATGATCATCATGCATACATGAAATATAAAGTCTAAGTGATCTCATCACATAATAAACTGAATCCATAGCACAATATCTGATAGTCTCAAAACAATGCTGCTAACCATCAACATAAAACTAGCCCTAAAGAGCTCGACAATGACAGAAAAATTGTAACCTAGGGGCAGGCACTACAAAAGATAAGGGAAAATATGAATGGAGGAATGATGATAAAGGAAAGATAGAATGGAAAGGTTGTGATTCTCACTGACGAGGTACTAGTTCTTACCGAGGAAGAGGTTATTCTTATTCTAGAGGTAGTTTTTGAGGTAATTATTTTAGATGTGCTAAAGAAGGGCATTGATCCTTTGAGTGTAGATCCTCTGAAAGTGGGAAAGGTAACATAAATTTTGTGATTCAAGGAGACATTGAGGGTTCACCAAGTGGATCTAAGGCTAGAGAAAATCTGATGGTGAGAAGAACCCTATGCAATAAGGTAAGTGATAAGGAACCTGTCCTAAGGAGAAGTCTTTTCAAGACACAATGTAAGATGGCTAGAAAATTTTGCAAGGTGATCATTGACAGTGGAAGTTTTAAAATTTTGACATTAGAAGAATTATTTACAAAGTTTTAGTTGTAGAGGTTGGAGCATCCTAAACCTTATCATGTTTCATGGATCAAAGATGATCATAAGATATTGGTAAGTAAACAATGCATTGTGAAGTTCAAGATTGAACATTATTTTGATGAAGTTTTGTGTGATATTATGCTTATAGATTGTTGTCATGTTTTGTTGAGTATACCATGGCAATATGATTGATATGATATGCATGATGGAAGATTGAATCAATATACTCTTTGGGTGAATGGAAAAAATAAAATATTGCTTCCTTTGATTGAAAGTCTAGATAAGGTTAATTGTACTACTATGAAAATTTGCATGGTTAATGGAAAGAAATTTGAAAGGGAAATGAAGAAGAAACAAATCTATTTTTCCATAATCCCTAGGAGACCAAGTTGTGCCAGTAGCAACTGAGTATCAAAAAATAGTGCTAACTAAGTACCAATCAATAGCAATCGAGTGACAACAAAAATTGGTGGAATTGACTGAGTGCCATTGGAAATTACAAAATTGTTGAATGGGTATAAGGATATTGTTGTACGGCATATACCTAATAGTTTAGCTCCAACAAAAAAGTATAAGTCATTGGATTGATATGATTCCTAGAGCTAGTTTTCCAAATAGAGCACCATATAGATTGATACCTACTAAAAATGAAGAACTTAACAAATAAGTGCATGAGTTGTTGCAAAGAGGTTTGGTCGGAGAAAGTTTGAGTCCATTTTTTGTACGGTCTACTATATTAGCACCTAAGAAGAATGGAGAATGGAGAATGTGTGTTGATTCTAGAGCTATTAACAAGATCATAGTGAAATATAGGTTTCCTATGCCAAGGATGGATGACATAATAGATTGTTTGAGTGGACAAAAGAATTTTACTAAGATTGATTTGAAGAGTGGTTATTGTTAGATCAGAATTAGAGAAGGTGATGAATGGAAGACTACTTTCAAGACAAAAGATGGCTTGTATGAATCATTGGTAATTCCTTTTGGTTTGAATAAAACATCTAGTACTTTCATGATATTGATGAATGAAGTTCTCAAAAAAATATTGGATAAGTTTGTAATTGTTTATTTGGATGATATTCTAATATTTAGTAAGACTAAGGAAGAACATCTTGAACATGCTAGACAAGTATTGCATAGACTGAAGGAGGAGAAGTTGATGATTAACTTGAAGAAGTGTTGTTTTATGTTAGAAGAGATTGTGTATTTGGGATTTGTGATTTTAGGTAATGGTTTGAAGATGGACCTTGAGAAGATTAAAGCAATCTTGGAATGGCCTACACTTAAAAATGTGGGTGAGGTAAGATCATTTCATGGTTTGGCTAGTTTCTATAGAAAGTTTATAAGGAATTTTAGTTCTGTTTATAATGCTATGACTAAGGCAATGAGATGAGATAAAAAGGAATTCAAGTGGATACATGGCTGATAGCAGTTTTGAGATTTTGAAACAAAGGGTTGTTGAGTTACCTATATTGGATTTACTTGATTTCAATAAGGTATTTCAAGTTGAATGTGATGCAAGTGGTAGTAGAATAGGAGCTATATTAAGTCAAGAAGGTCAACATGTTGTTTTCTTTAGTGAGAAGTTGAATGACGCTAAAAGGAAGTATTTTGTGTATGATCAAGAGTTTTATGCTATTGTCCAAGCATTGAAGGAAAGGAGACATTATTTGATTCCTAAGGAGTTTGTGTTGTATACTAATCATAAGGCCTTATAGTACTTGGGAAGTCAACATAAGTTATATCAGAGACATATGAAGTGGGCTGAGTACTTGTAGAGTTTCACATTTGTGATTAAGCATAAGAGTGGAGTCACTAACTAAGTTGCTAATGTATTGAATAGAAGATGTTCCTTGTTGACCAAGATGAAGGTTTAAATTCTTGGTTTTGATGAGATGAAGGAGTTGTATGATACTAATCCTAATTTTGCTGAGATATAGAGAGAGTGCAAAGCACCTAGTTTGATAGAACAACCAAGTAAGTTTGATGAATATTTTATTCAAGAAGGTATGTTGTTTAAGGGTATTCAATTGTGTATTCCTAAGAGTTCTATGAGATTGAATTTGATTAAAGGAAAAGCATAGTGGTGGATTGGCTAGATATTTTGGAATCGATAAGACATTGAGTTTGCTAAAGGATAAGTATTATTGGCCTCAGATGTACAAGGATGTTTAGAAGTTTGTAAAGAGTTGTGGAGTTTTTCAAGTTGCAAAAGGAGTAAGTCAAAATACTAGTTTTTATACACCTATTTCTATTCCTGGGAAACCTTGGAGTGACATCAATATGGATTTTGTTCTTGGATTGCCTAAAACAGTGAAGGGGTATGATTCTATATTTTTTTGTTGTGGATAGAATTTCTAAGATGGCTCATTTCATACCTTGTAAGAAGACATCAGATGTCAACCATGTTGTTGAGATTTTCTTCAAAGAGATCTTTAGATTGCATGGATTACCAAGAAGTATTATTTCTAATAGAGATAGTAAGTTGTTGGTTACTTTTGGAAGAATTTGTGAAAGAAGATGGGTATTGATTTGAAGTTTAGTTCTACATTCCATCCATAGATAGATGGACAGAAAGAGGTTGTGAATAAAAGCTTGGGTAATTTTTTGAGATGTTTACTTGGAGATAAATCACATATTTGGGAGATGGTATTGGCACAAGTTGAGTTTTCATATAATAGTTTTGTGAACAGGAGTATAGGGAAAACACCTTTTGTGATTGTTACTAGAATGTAGCCTAGGGATATCAGATTCAAAAAGATGTTTCTAGTGAAGAGAAGAGAAGTGCTACAAGAGAAAATTTTTCTAATTTTATGAAGTCTTTGTATCAGGAAGTGAAATTGAGATTGGAAGAAAGTAATCTGAAGTATAAGGAGAATGTTGATAAGTCTAGAAGATATCATGTTTTTGAGATTGGTGATGAGGTGATAGCTCATTTGAAGAAAGGAAGATTTCCTTTTGGAACATATAGTAAGCTGAAGATGAAGTTTAGACCTTATAAGATTTTGAAGAAGTTTGACAGTTGTAATGCTTATGAAGTTGAGTTATCTAATATGGATATATCTTCTATATTCAATATTATTGGCCAATATAAATATCATGAGTTAGATGATGAATTTGTTGTATCAATTAGTTATCCTAAGAATTAGATGAAAGAGTTTGAGAAGATACTGGATCAAAGAGTTCGTAAGAGCACAAGAGGAAAAGATTACTATGAATAGTGGAAGAATATATCAGTTGAAGATGCTCTATGGATTTCCCAATCTGAGTTGGATTTAGCTTAGGTTGTGACATCTCAATTTTTTAGGAGAATCATTTCTTTCAATCCTAACTATTTGATGCAAGAGCATCCTGGGTTACATTGCTATCTGGCATGTTTTAAAAGTTTCTTAGATGCTTATGAGTTGCAATGCCTTGCAATGCCTTGCATTGCCAAGTTTCTATGTTTGTCAAGTTCTCTTTGGTTGCCAAGTTTGAAGTGGTTTCCTAGTTGTCGAGTTCCTTGGTTGTTGAGTTCCTTTGGTTGTCAAGTTTGTTTGATTACAAAGTTCTCCAAGTTACAACATTTTTTTTTTTCCTTCATTGACCAAGTTGTCTATGTGCAGTTTCTAGTTGGAGTCAACCTTTGTATTTAATTTTGTGATAGGTATTTTGCTGGGAGTTAACTTATGGCTTGTTTTCACATTTAATGTAAGGGTTTAAATAGTTGGTATTACAATAGGCTGACCTATGGCCGTGCATGTATTAAAGGAGTCTTAGGTAAAGTCTTAGGCGTATGAAGTTGGAAAGAGGTAGTGGGGGCAGAGTAGAAGCAAGTTGGAATGAAAAGTTTATCATCGTGGATTGAATATGAATTGTAATGTTGGTTGTAACCTAGAAGGCCTCACAGATGGGCATGTATTTGTTATTATGGATAACTTTAAGAAACCCCTCCCGAGAAAAATATGTAAAATGCTAGTAAATTCATCATTAAATGTGTGGCAAAAATTTCTAATTGAGGGTGATTTTTTCATTCAAGGCAAGGGAGAAAATTATTTTCTATTGGAAAAATTTTCCTCTTCATATCAAAATTTAATAATAACTGTGGTGAATTAAAATTACTTTTTTTGGTCTGCAAAAAAATATAGGCAATTTATTTTGTCAATCATAAACATTTTTGTAATGTAAGAGGTGAATTAATTATTTCATATAACACAAATTATTAATATACTTTGATTATATGTCATTTTCCAAAGAGAGATCATGTAAACTTTTGGTGAATTTATAGAGTCACAAGTAGTCCATGGCCCACATGCCAAGTGTACATTGTACAATGTACTTGTAGTATGCCAATCCATTAAGATTCAACTAATAATGTGCCCTTTTTATTGCCAGTTTGGTCATCATCACATTTAATGTTATCATTTTTATGGTGAAAGGAATTAATTTGGACCGTTGATGTAATATAGATCAAAGGCTTCAACTCTATTTTGGGTGTAATTTTAAATGACATACCATAAATTCTAAATCTTCCCATAATTAGGACACACGTCCCAAAGACCAAAACATAAAGTAGTTGGCTAAATAGGGATAGTTGGAGACACATGTTAGTAAAATAGTAGGCAATGCTCAACCCGAGGGAAAATATTATTTTATTTTAAGGGAAAAATAACATTGTCCAATAAGAAAATATTAGGGAAACACTGGCAAAATTTTTAAAATAATTGTGTTCTAAATGTAGATTGCATTGGTGATTGGACCAAGATTTGGACCAATTATGTGTAAACTAATGAGTGATTAGCCTTGGATTTTAACCCAAATTATTTAATATCTCAGTGACATGGTTGACCCCATATGTAGGTTTTATTAGCCAAATTACAATTTCTCAAAGAGATGAAATAGCCAATTGGCAAAGATTCAAAACTAAAAAAATCACTGTTTGTTATTTTGGTGAATCTATAAGGTATTTGGCTCTTCTATCTCCTCTGGTTGTTGTTAGTTGTGTTTGTTTTCTATTGTGTTTATTCTTGCAAGCGGCTCAAATAGCTAGGTGTATCTTTGGCCCTACTTATCTCATTTATCGCTGTGTCAAGAAACATAAAGAAAATAACATGAACACAAGAGACACCAAGATTTAACATGGAAACCTAGTTTGGGAAAGCCACCAATTGCAACTAGTTACTATTTTTCACTCTTCTAAAGTGAGCCCTATTAGGAGCCAACCCGGTTAAAAGTTACAAAAAACACTATTAGGTGTGACCCTATTAAAGGATTTAAGTCACCCTATTAGGAGTGAACTTGTTAAAGGTCTTTAGACAATTGAATCTAGAAATGCCACCTTGTTAGAGGATTTGGCAAATAGCTATTAGGTTAACTCTATTTGGAGATTTGATTCACTGTTATAATTCTTAAAGAGTAACAATGAATGACTTGATTACTGATGCAACTATCTTTGGTGATTTTAGATCTCTATTCTTGCTTAAATACTTGATCCTCCTTGATTAGAATGTTCTTTATAGCTCAGTCAACTCAGATACTATGATATCCTTCCAATTTACTTCCTTAATTTATCTTCTTCAATCCCATGCTTCCACAATTAAATCCTCGACTTGAACTTATATGAATAAACTTGTCAAGTTAGCTTGAATATACTTTCAATCAAATGATTTTCATCCCTTAAGTTGGCTAGCATTAACCAATAAATCAATCAAACTTAATATGTTGTCAGTCAACTAATATAGAATTGAGTACTTGGTCAACTCAAAGAAACTCTTCGTTAACCAATCCAACTTCGTCAATACTGATTTTGAACTGAATTTCCTTTCATAACCGAGTGAACTCAATTAACACAAGATCTTCCTTCAATGCTTGAGTGAGCTTGATAAGAACTAACTCTGAACTAGAATGCTCAACATATGTACATGAAACTATATTAGATGCCTGAGTGAGCTCACAAATCATTGAATTTCTCAGTAAGGCTTGAAATTTTGTGTAACATCAAAGAAAACATACAATTGTATAATTATTTTCAACAAGAACTATTGATGAGGTATGTGCTGACCTAAGAAAACCTTCAGGATTATCCAATTTTAGATTTGTGAAATATGATACAATGAATAATACTAATAGAATAAAATTTTAGGTCATGATAGATATGATGGAAAATCATAAGTTAGCTCCAAATGAAATAGAGAAGAAGATGCCTATAGATTTTTATAATAGACTTGTGAGAAGGTGGCAATAGGAAAAAGAAGAAGAGAAAATCATTAGAATTGGAACATTAGCTAAGGTTATACCTAATCTATTACAAGAACAAAAGAACACATTTTTGGAGAGATACATGAAAAAATTCATTCCTAAATTCAAAATCTTCATGATATTGAAAAAAAGACTGATGTTCTTATTCAACCAAATGAGTTACTTTGGAAGAGCATTTTTGGTCTCACAACAAAAGAAAAGGATATTGAGACAGTTTCTGTTGAAGATGATGAGAATGATGAAATGAGTTTAGGTGTGCCAATTCTACAAGGAAACATGTCACCAATTCATGCCAACACTCCTAACACTATACAGAAGCCCTCAGATGCAGATAAGTAGGAGCAAGAGGAAGAAATAGATAAGGAAAATAGTGTAGACATTTCTACCAAAGGTCATGAAGGACCAAATGTGTTAGGATGTTACATTATTGTCTCTAGCACTAATACACAAACACGATTGAGTGGTGATACCCCCTCACCATCTCCCAAAGTAGTACCGAGTAGTAGCACTTCTATGCCTCACACAAGGAGAGAAATAAAGGACCTCTCTCAAGATATTGAATTTAGTCTAGATGAAGTGATTGAGGTGTCACAATTAGATTTGGTAAATCTCACTCTTGAGAAAACAATTTTGATGCAAGAAATTTTGGCAAAGAAGAAGAAATAGGAAGAACTAAGGAGAGAACATCAAAAAAGGTAGGTCCTACATGATGTTACATATATTTTTGTTGAAGCATTTGATATTCAAAATTTTGATGGGCAAGCCTCAATAATTTCCTAGCTTGTAAATATTGTTGAACAAATAAATGCTAGAGATATTGAATCCAATGAGAAATTGATGGATTAGTCTATGAAGAAATTTGAGAATAAGGTTGTATACAAAGTCTCTACAATAATCATTGAGAAAAAAGTTCATCTACATGAACATGTACAAAACACAATAGAACATATTCAGAAAGTACACTATTTTATGTGATGTTCCAAGATTCACTACTGATCTTCAGGCAAACATCTAGTAGGTTTGGGCTGATATGACAACAAAAAGAGATACTATTTTGTAGCTAGTTGAATGTAGCTCTCAGAACTATAATAAGTTATTGAATGCACAATCCGTAATCCCTTACAACTCAATACCACCGCAAGACCCAATTTTTGTATCAAAACTTAATAAAAATACCTAACCCTAAGCCCTTTTACACAAGTAATTTTATGTTGCTTTAGGGTTACAACATGTCGACCATATGTCAGCCACAACGTCAGTCACAGCTAATTTTTTTTGAAGTATGTATGGTACTTCCCTGATCAGTCACCACAAACTAACACAAGCTAAAATCATGAAGTGGATAACACCCAAGTTAGTGAATTGGGTGGCCCAAACATTTTAACATAGTTCCCTATGGAGATCACTAGAACTTTGATTCAAAAGAAGTCATCTAACATCAGTTCTAGCCAACAAGCAAAAAGATCCATATCAACATTCAAGATGCACAAGAATCAATGAGTGATTACATAAGTTCAAGACCTTACCAAGAATGGTTGGGTTATATATCATTTCATGGTGTAGACTCCAAGTTGGGGACTTTACCAAGTACCAAAGTAGATCGAGTTAGTTATGGTTACCACTGCTACACCAAGCACCCAACCAATCTCTAGATCTGTACTCTCAAGTATTTCATTGACTAAAATGCCCAACACTTTAGCTTCCTTTTAGTAAGTTCCTCCATCATCATGCTTGACCAAGCAACATCAAGGTATTCCTATTTTTTAGTGCTACTTCTACATGTATTTCTATTCCATCTATTTCTACAATTGTTTCTATTCCAAGTGTATCCATAGCAAGTGCAATAATAGTTGAGAATCAATTTCAACTGAGCATTGGAGTTCTAAATAAGAGTAAAGAAGTAGTTTATACCATTCTAAAGGTTAAGGATAAAGAAGAAGCGGAAGAAATAGATCTAGATGAGGACATAATTATTCCAAATTGTGATGTCACTATCCTCGCCCTTGATCAAATGGATACCTTGGATGAACTATTGAAGAAAAGGGCTAGGCAACATAAGCTCAGAGAAGAGAAGAAGAAAAATCAAGTCCTTGAGGACATAAAGAGCATATTTGTTGATGCTCTGTGTATTGAGATTGATAGAAAATAACCTATTTTGGATCAATTATCTAAAATTATCCACAAGTATAATGAAGATTTGAATGGACAAGAGAAACTACTAAAAGGAGCTGAAAGAAAGTTTGAAAAAGTGTTGGAGAAAATTGCACCAAAGATTGTAATAGATCAAGTAGAACTATCTAACATTCTTGCTACACTGGAAACATCTGTCAATAATGTTGTTTCATTGTTTGTCAAACTGATTGACACATCTATCTTCACAAAGGAGATCGAGGATAAATTGTCCAAGATAGATGAGGATATGAAGGCAAGTGCACACCAACTATCACTCGATTCGAGTTATGCTCTACACATTACACAAGGATTAGATATTTGACAAATCTTAGGTAGAATAATTGAGCGAAGAAGCTAGAATCAAGGCCACAATTGTAGAAATTCAAAGCATGATTCTTCTAGACATGGATGCACTGCAGAAGCACATTTCACATGTAAAGACTCTCATCCATGATAATAACTTCTCCATAGCTAACCACATGATGCAACTATGAAAACAACTTCAAATAGCCTTGCATGCAAGGAAGGTATTACAAGTGAATTGGGACAAAAGTATGGTACTAATTTTGAAGATACATTCTAATTTCTTGTCACATTTTGGTATTAACTTGTAGATATTATAAACCTTTGGCATTTATGACAAAAAGGGGGAGAACTAAACATATTAAAATTATCTATATGAATACTCTGATAAAGGAGGAGAATACTCTAAGTGTGTGTGTGTGTGTGTGTGTGTGTGTGTATATATATATATATATATATATATATATATATATATATATATATATATATATATATATATATATATATATATATATATATATATATATATATATATATATATATATATATGAGAGAGAGATATATGTATGGGGGAGTAGTATAGTATTATGAAAATACATGTATAGATAAGCATAAAATATTTTTACAAAAGCAATTTTGAAAAATTAGAAAAATAGAGTATGTTACTGAGCTACAATAGCTAGAAGTCAAAATTGAGTTGAGGACACTGTATGGTGATAAAGAAAGTTTTGACTTGTAATTTTGAGTATTCAAATTTTTGGTTTGATAAGTGTTTTTTTTAATTAATGCCAAAGTGGGAGATTGTTGACATTAAGGTCAACTTGTCTATCAATGACTCAACACTTAGTCAAATGGTTACATATCTACTGAGCTTATCTTTTATTCAGTAGTGTTAACCAAGTGTCTCAATTGCTACCAAGCTAAATAGACAATTTGGAGTTCATGCTAGGCTACACAACATCTACTGAGCTATCCAATAGATGTGATGAAGACTCCAGTGTTAACTGAGATCTGTAGTGTCAACCAAGCTCACAATGTTAAATCAGTGAATCTAGTGTTGACCAAGTCATCCAATGTCAATCAAGTGATTCAATAGCTAATGAGTTTCTCAATGTTCACCCAGTCACATAGTACTAATTGAGTTCGAGCTACTTAAAGAGTGATCAGTATGGACCAAGCTTCAATTTCAACTGAGTGCTAGACTTTTTCGAGTGTTGATAGTGTTTTTCGTGTATCTAAATATCACCGATTTTGTCTTTAGAACTCGAGTTACAAAAATTGTGTTGACTTTGTGAATTATGATGAATTTGGTATTGTAGCCAACTCCATAAGGTAATGAATTGGATTCGTATATATGCAATGCATTGTATCATATCCAAACAAGTATGAAAAGAAGAATAAGGAGTGTATGAGTAAAAATTAAAGAAGGTTACAAGTAGTATAAGGGACATCAAAGATTTAGCTATCACAGCTAGATGATCATTGTAATATAAGGAATCTCACTTAGCAAATCAGAGTTACAAATTAGAGATTAGTCACTGATCCATCCTAACAGGTACATCAGTCAAATCTTTTAATAGGGTATACTTAATAGTCTTTTGCTAAATCTTTTAACTGAGTTCATACTTCATTGTATGTTTGTAAATCCTTTAACAAGGTGAACCTCATAGTCCTAATTTCTCCTAACATGACAAATCACCATAAGTGGTCAATTGTAAGCCTTAATAGATTAAATTTATACTGCAATACTAAAGCTTGTGGATATCATCACCACCCTAGTTTTACTTTCTAATTGGAAGGTTTCTAGGTTACCATATCTTGTGTCAAAGTGTTATGAATGTTTTATTACTTTGATTCTTTCATGCATGCAATTAGATTAGAATAATATATGAAGGATTAATTGGTGAAGTAAGATAAAGTTTTATTGGTTCCTAATTCACCCTTCCCCTCTCAATAACCTAGCCCACCTTAATTTCCAACAATCTCACCATAATCAACACCCTCAACTTGAAAGTAACCTCTTTTAGCCAACCTTGATTTATTCTTTTCAATACTCACATCTAAGTTAATCTTTTCATTGAACACCCATTCAAGCAACCAACTAATCATCATCTTTCAAGAAATGGTACAAGATATCAAATTTATCATTCTTTCTCAAAGAACACATTTCTTCATCCATATAAATCTTGTTGTATTCTACATCATTTATACCTAATGTTTTTGATAAAGGTCTAGGTTAATCAACATTAGCATTCAAAGAAATAATACATATCTAGTTTTCAAGAGAATAACTTTTAAGTGGTTATTTATTCCTTATAGATCCTCAAACAAGTTGAGTTTGAGGTTCTCCCTCCTCTTTTAAAGATTCATTTATAGATGAGCTCTCTTCAGCTTCTTGTTGATCTAGGGGTCTTGATTTAACTTTCTCATGTGTAGAAGATAGTTGAATCACATATTCCTTTTTAGTTTGTTCAGGCTATAATGTAATAGAAAAATACTTATTTTCTCCAAGAAATCACATATTCCTTTTTTTTTTCAAGTTATAATGTAATAGAAAAATATATTTTTCCTAAAAATCACACTTATACTATTAATTACCTTATATGAAATAGGTTAGGTTGAGCTTGTATCTTTTCCCACCCATGTGACTATAGTCAATAAAGATAAGTTTTATAGCCTAGTCCTACAACTTTTTTCACTTCTCCTTTGGAACATATGCATATGCCTTGCATCCAAAAACTCTAATATGTCTATCCAACCATACTTCCATATGAATTTTATCAATAAGCGTTGATTTAGGAGACTTATTAATCAGGCAGTAGGTAATAGAAATAATTTCAACCTTAAAAACATTGTTCAAGGCTAGCACCATTTAACATAATCCTAGTCTTCTCCATCAATGTCTTGTTTTTCCTCTATGTAACTCTATTATATTATTAAGAATATTGGTTTGTTTTATACCTTTGAATGCCACGATATTACAAAATCTATCAAAACAATTAGAGAAAACTATACTTACATTATTAGTTCTCAAACACTTTATTTCCCTTCTATAATTCTACCAATGTTTTAAATTCTCTAAATGGATATAAAACATTAGATTTACTCTTTATAAAATATACCCATGTCTTTCTGCTATAATTGATAAATAAAATATATATTGTGCATTTTTAATGGAAGGAACATTTACAAGACCAAACATATTATAATGAATAAGATCCAACACACCACAATATTTATGAGAATTCGACTAACATTGAATGTGGTTTTATATTCTATGAATGAAGTGCTCATAAAAGTCAAAGTCAAGATTACAATAATTCAAAGCTTCAACAAGGTTTTTCTTTTCCAAAGTCCTTAAACCCTTCTCTTTAATGTGTCCAAGTCTTTGGTGGCATAATATTGTCTTACCTATGAGTAACTTTGATTCAGAAGAAAAAACACCCTTAGCTACCCAATATTCATAACCATCTACTACAGGAAAATCCCTCACCCTTTGCAATGATGTTGTTGACATTGCAGTAAAGTTTGTTATTAGTGACATGCACTTATTTAGATAGTAAGTATCTACGGAGGATATTATATAGTTAATAGTGTTAACCAAGCATTTCAGGCTTTATCGAGTTCCATAGTTCCTACCGAGTTCAAGGAATAGTATTCAATTCATACCAAGCAGTTTATACCAGGTTGATGATTATCAGTGTAAACTGAGCTTCTTAGTGTTTACTGAGTTACTTAGTGCAACTAAGTTGTGCAGTGTTTACCGAGTTCATATCTTTAGTGATGTGAATCCAATGTTGTCTGAGCCACTTAGTGTCAACCAAGTGAGTTAGTTTATAACAACCTCATAGTAATAGAATTGACTGAGGTATGCAGTGTGAATCAAGTGATTCAGTTTATATGCCGAGTTTTGCAATATTCACCCAGTCACCAGTGTAGGCCAAGTTTAGACTACTTGGAAGTGATCAATATGGATTGAACTTCTATGTCTACTGAATGCATGATGATGCTGAGTATTGACAATGGATGTCGAGTATCAAAACCTCACCGAGCTAGTCTCTAGAACCTAAGTTCCTACAGTTGGGTTGACTTTGTGTATTTTGTGTAAACTTGTATTGTACCCAACTTTTTTTATTTGTAAATTGGATTGGCATATATGTAATGTATTGTATCACATCCAAAACAAGTTTCATGACATAATTATGATGCAAATTTAAGAACAAAAGTGTGAAGTAAAAGGCTACAATAGTATAAGGAGCAGCAAAAATTTATCTATCACAACAAGGTGGTCATTACACTCAAAGGAATATCATTCTGCAAATCAAGTTGAAAATTAGAGATCAATGACTATTTCATCCTAACAGGTGGATTAGTTAAATCCTTTCATAAGATAGACTTAATAGTCTTTTGTAAATCTCTTTATTGAGTGCATACTTCATTATATGTTTGTAAATCCTTTTGCAAGGTGGACCTAGTAGTCCTTATTTATCTTAACAAGGCAGATCATTAGAAGTGATCATTGTAAGTCTTAACAACAAATTTATACTATAGTACTAAAGCTTGTGGGTATCATCCCCACCCTAGTTTTACCTTCTATTTGGAAGGCTTTTGGGTCACCATATTATGTGTCAAAGTGTTATGAATGTTTCAATGCTTTTAGTTTTTTATGCATGCAATTAGATTAGAATACACATGAAGGATGAATTGGTAAATAAAGATTAAGTTTTATTGGTTACTGATTCACCCCTCCCCTCTCAGTAACTTAGCCTATCATATATATTTCCAACAGATGTATCCATAGATTTTGTCTTGACAGAAGTAAAACTACACTCAATAGTGTATGCATCCCAATTATACAAAGTTCCAATTTTGATACCTCTAGTAGCCATTATAAAACCTCTCACCATTTTTCATCTTTCATTAGAGAAAATTACTAGCATACTCAAATCTATCAATGTTCTCATAGATAACAATGTCTATCTTATAAGAAAGAGATGCAATACATTGTTAATATTTCTTATTCTACCATTAGGAAACCTAATTTTAACTTTACCATAGTTATCAATATTTAAATGATAATTATTTCCCTAGTACACCTTAGTGTAATGGTATATATTTAATTTTCTATGTGTTCTTTAATTTTTCCACCCTCCTCCATTAAAACAATGAATGTATCTTCTTCCTTAAAAAAATCGTATTTACTAAATATGTTGCATGATACATTTCACTAAGGTTCTTCCAAAAAATTTATGTAGAGGAGTATTCATGGGAATTAATTAAAATAGAAGCTATAAGGTACAATAAGATAAGATAATTGTACATAAAGTTCATAACAACATATTTAACATCCTCATTAGGATCTATAGGTTTGATGAAAACTTCATCAATAGCATCCCAAAAATCTCAATCTATTAGCATAACCTCCATCTTTAGCTTTCACACTTTAAAATCATTGTACTAAAAAATTTCTCCACATTTATTCTCCCTGATTAACTAGCCACCTGCATTTATTGCAATAAGGGAACACATTATCTTTTACACAAGCTTCCACTCAAATTTGGATTGGTTAAAATAATTCAATAACCCACAACTAAAACCAAAGCTATTTAGGATGTGATAACACTTGTAAGGAAATAAAGCAGTAAAAAAACTTCCTACACTAAACCTAAGGAGAGAATAATACAAAAATATTTTTAAATGTTTTTTACAGTTACACAAACTTAATAGAAAAAAATAATGATAAATAAATTCATGCCACAGTAAAAATATTTAAATGGGAAAAACCCTTTCGGGAGAAAAACACCACCCTCCAATAGAATACCAATAATAAAAAATTACACTAAAATTGTAAAAAAAGCCTTCTCTTAGGAGTATCATTGACCATAGATCCAAAGGTATCAAGAAATATATAAGACTTACACATGTATAGAGGAGAATGGTGAGAAATGCTAGGAGGTAAACTACTCCCCAAGTTGTAGTAATATACTTTGGAACACAAACCAACCTTTAGATGAATTTGATTATAAAAACCATAAAAATAAAGGGTGCCAATGAAAGATCTATTTAAAAGGGGATATTTAAATTCCTTATAGAATATAATGTGTGATATGTGATGAATGATAGAAAAATTGATCTATTAGAGTAAGTGTAATTTAAAAGAATGAGAAAATTAATATATCTTGAAATAGGATGATGATAAGTGAATTTGGATATGAATTTCTTGACTTTCAAAATGCCATAATCTACAACAAAGTGGGATTTTGGAACATAATAGCTATATCTCTCTACTCTATAAATTCAGCCAAAAAGTGTAGGAACATATTTTTTCTACAAGGACAAGTTGAAAAGTTCACTTGTTCCCAATAGTGCCAAATATGATGAATTATATTGAGGACCTATGGCTACACCTATAATTTCTAGATCTAAATCTACACCTCTACATCTTGTTCCTATTCATAGGAAAGATGGGGAAAGGTTGTGAAAAGGGGTTCCTAGGTGTGTCCAATACAATGCATTACAACATCAAAGCACAGATTTTGATGTCCTAATAATTTCTTCTACTTCTCTATCTTCCTCTACCAAAGAACTTACTTCCCCAAATGTAATACAAGTTCTTATATAGCCAAACAAGACCACAAGTTGACCTATCAAATGATTAATCACAAAAAAGGTCTTTCCTTAGAGGAGAAAACAAAAGAACCAACAAATGACCAAAAGGGAATCTATTCTCTTAAGGATAGGTCCACTCATAATCCAAGAGATGTTCCTCAAATACAAAATATACCACATCATCATAGAAAATTGCACAAAAATAAACTCCATTGTATGTTGCATGAGCAGTGAAAAGTGAGCATCGAAAGAGGCACAAAACTCCAAACACAAAGAACATTAGACTCCATGCACTTAGGGTAAGGATCAACAATGTGTCTAGATTAATGTTCCAATCACACACAACTTGGAACCATGAGTAATAATGACTACTCCATAAAAAAAAAAACTAGTATAGGAAAAAATAAATATTTTTGGTTGATGCAAGATTTCTCATTGACCCAAGATGCTCTTGCATCAAACACATGGGGTAAATAAAGAGCTGATGTCAACATCAGGAAACGCTAATGCCCTAATATAAACCATAAAGATCCAACTTAGATTGTGTTATCCATAAACTATCCTCAAGTGGTTTTTCCTTTCATTGAACAAGGTATGTTACTCCTATATACATTTATTACTGTCATTAGTGCAAAAAGTTAGTAGGTGAACGAAGATACCAAGTCGCAATATTAACTGATCCAAGATAGAACACAAGCTTAAGTTTGAGATGGTTATATGTACACTAAGCATAGACTTACCTGAGCTAGACAAGTTCAACTGAGTCATAAGGGCACTAAATAAAAACATTACTACCAAGAATGAACATAGTATCTACTAGGTTATATAGGAAGACACATAAAAGTTTTAAATGGTATAGATTTGTATGTATTTCAATTCCATCAAGAAAGAAAAAGTATTTATACATATTGAGGAAACTATTTGGTAAGATTTATTAGGAATAGAGAAATGATTATTTATAATTTCTAGGTAGAATGTGGACCAATGAAATTCAAGGAGGACAATATGATAGAAAGGATAATTCTAGATCATTAATTTAGATCAAAAGAGAACTCCAGAAAATTCCTAAACCCTAATTAGGTCAAGCTTCAAAAGAGGCAAAAGTTTTTCTATTTAAGGACCTACAAGGAAAATTTTGAAGTTATTAAAGGAGTTACTATTGAAGCTGCTATTATCGAAGATATGAGAGGAACATACTAGAGGAATGAGAAGTTAGTTCTACTGTAGATCAAAGTTTCTAGCAGAAAAAAAAGGATTTGTTATATCAATAACTATATGTGATAAGTAATTGATAATATCAAATATCTAAATAAGTGAAGTACATTACAACCAATAAGATCAAAGTTTACTACAATTTTCTTACCATTGTAGAAGATGAATCCTTTAATATGGTCGACAAAATAGTATTAATTAAATCTCTTAACTGAGTAAACACATTATTTTGTGTTGTAAAATCCTTGAGAAAGGTGGATCTTTATAGATCTATTATATTACTCCTAGCAGAGCAAGTCACCAAAAGTGACTAACATTGTAGCCTCTACAATCTTCCCTCTAACCAAGGGTTTTTACATGACCAAATATCTATTTCATGTGTTATGGTGTTATGATTTATGTTTACATGCATATGTTAAAGTAGATTAGTTACATTTACTTTAATTTCAATATTTGTGCATGTCAAACAAGTGGATAAATTATATAGGGCTAATAATAATTGAAAGGGTATAAAGTTTTAAAGGATACTAATTCACCCTCTCCCCTATCAACATCCTTCCTTTCATAAATATTCCAACAATTGCTATTATATATAGCTCTCTTGTTAAGGGTTTTTACCACCTCTAAGAAAAAAATGAAATATGGAAAGACATAGCTTGATAAGACTATTGAGAATCAAAAGATAGAGCCAAAGATGACCCTCAATAAAATTAATGAGATGAGAGAAAAGCTGAAGTAATTGTTAGGGTTAAACCTTAGATAGAATTACAAATTACATGTAAATATAAAAAATAACAAAAAATAATAGATCACACAGAAAAGAACACAAGACACCAAGATTTAACATGGTTCACCCAAACCCTAGGCTATGTCCAACAAATAGGAAGTCCAATATTATTATGATCTAGTGCTTACAACATGATTACAATCTGTAATCCTTTACAGCTCAATACCACCACAAGAAGCAATTTTCACATCACTCCTTATGAAACAATCCCTAACCCTAAGCCCTTTTATACAAGTATTTTTTCCACTTTAGGGTTAAAACTAGTTACAACATGTTGGCCATAAATTAGTGAATATAAGCAATAACCAATTGGCTAATATTAGCCATTTGCAAATAGTAGCCCACCATTGGTGAATAGTGAGAAGGTTAGTAATTAAGACCTAGATACTAATGCTAAATTGTTAGAATGGTCAGAAAAGAAGTTCCAACAAAAAGTGAATGAAAAGATATCAAGTGACATAGCCTTGACACAAGTTGCATTGGAAACTAAGATTGAGGATGTGAAGAAGGTACTTGAGAATATATTATCATTGTAAACTAAATTTTGCAATCCATCACTCTTCACCCAAGAGACCGAAAATCACATTTTGAGCTTGGAGAACCACATCAATGCATCATGTACAAAGTGGCCTATGAATCCAACTCAAGGTGAGAATCATTTTAGGACATTGCTTCAAACCTAGAGTCAGTTAGCTGCATTGTCAGTAGATGAGGCCAACATAAGGGCCAAATTGATTAACATCTAGATTATTCTCACCCCCCATATGGAAATTTTGTACAAGGAACTAGGCTATGCTGAAACCCTAATGAAGAAATATCCAAATATTTCTACCTTAGATTGTCTAGTCCACCTTGTTGCTGAGCTAGCTATCCAAATCAAGTCATTGGATGTAGCATGTGAGAATTGGGATGCGACTCTCAAGATAATACTAGATGTCCATAAATCTTTTTTGGACAAACACACTATAAGTGTATTGCCCATTGACATAAGTGTCAAAAAGGGGGAGAAGAAATATTTTGGGGGAAAATAAGAATTTTAGAGACTAAACAAAGTAAGAAAAGGGATAGAGAAAGTCAAATCAAGTTAAGAGGGAGCAAGAGCAAGAGCAAGCACAAAAAAAAGTATGAAGTCGAAGAGTATCAAGTAAGGCATATTTACTCAGTAGCAGTACATAAATTTTGGATACAGAATAGACATATCAACTCAAGGGGAGTTATCAGATTTTGAGGTATCCAAGTTATTGCAAAATTTTGAACTTTTGAACTTTTGAACTTTTGTATATAAGCTGAGTTATAGGTATTTATGTGTTTGTCTCAGATTGGTTTTGACAATTGAGTGTTAGCACACTTAACCAATTCTTAAGTTGATGTTGAGTATAATACATAAGCTAAGCTATAGTGTGTGTCGAGCCAGAGATTCAATAGGTGCCGAGAGAAGTTCAAGTGCCGAGTGATAAGTGATGCTGAGTCACTATAGGTGTTGAGTAGAGTATAGATGTTGAGTGAAATAAAATCACTATAGGAGCTGAGGGAGATAGAATTCTTATATGTGTTGAGCATCAAAAATTAGCATACGAGTTTGTACCTTCACAAACTCATATGTAAACCATTTTTGAGTTGACTCGGGATGAATCTCGAAGGATCTTGAAGATAAGATCGAATCTTTTGCATTACCTATGTAATTAGCATGCAACCAATAAGAAAAATGGAGAAGGCATGCAACCAATAAGAGAAGTGCAAGTATCAAACAAGAAATGAAGAATGAATATTGATCGTAGATTCATACCTAAACCTAAGTCTTTGAAGCCTTTAAAAGGAGGAAAAAACCCCATTGTATGTATGGATGTGAGAAGTGTATGGGTGAATTATAATGAAGTTTAGAGGGGTGTAAAGACTTAGAAATAATAGAACAACATTGTAGAATTTAGTTGATTAAGAACAAAGTATCAGAATTTCGAAGAGCGACATATCAAATCAAGCAAGGATTAGAATATATAGAGTAGAACAAGGATTTGGAATCAGCAATTGAAGATTGCAAGTCATCAGATCAAGACTTTCTAATACTCTCTAGCAATTTTATTTGGAATGAAAATCCTATGATGATAGGTTGGTTTAATAGCCATGTTGTAAGCCTTTCAACAAGGTGTTAAATCCTTTAACGGGGTAACATTCCAAGTGAGTGTTTGTAAATCCTTTAGCTAGGTCACTTTTAATAGGGTGTAAAGTCTTTAACAGGACAAGCCTTAGAACAACATTGCAGAATTTAGTTGATTAAGAACAAAGTATCAGAATTGCGAAGAGCGACATATCAAATCAAGAAAGGATTAGAATATACAGAGTAGAACAAGGATTTGGAATCAGCAATTGAAGATTGCAAGTCATCAGATCAAGACTTTCTAATACTCTCTAGCAATTTTATTTGGAATGAAAATCCTATGATGATAGGTTGGTTTAATAGCCATGTTGTAATCCTTTCAACAAGGTGTTAAATCCTTTAACGGGGTAACATTCCAAGTGAGTGTTTGTAAATCCTTTAGCTAGGTCACTTTTAACAGGGTGTAAAGTCTTTAACAGGATAAGCCTTTCACAAGGAAAACCATTGGAAGTGGTCAAACTTTATAACCTTGAACAATTACATATTGCTACAGTGATACTTTGTGGGTGTCATCCCCATCCCAGTTTTACATTCTCATTTTGGAGGGTTTCTGGGTTACCAAATTCTTGTGTTATCTATTTTCATGCATGTCTTTACTTTTATGTTTATTAGATGAACCAAATGCATGTGAATGATTTTAGAAAAAGGTTTTGAAAAGATTAAAATTAGTTACTTCTAATTCACCCCCTCTCTTAGAAGTAAATCTTCCCACTTGTAAATTCCAACAGTTGGTATTAGAGCCAAGTTCTCGCAAAGAGGAGCCTTACAGCTTGGAGAAAAGATCTGGAAATGGAAGTCTAAAAACTTGGGAAGACCATAAATAATTATGAAACTGATGTACAACTTTCTTTACATGCTTTGGAAGAAGCTAAAGAGGAACTAAGAAAATCCTTAAAGAGAATAAGAGAGATTTCCATAGCTGAAAATGATACACAACACAAGGAGATTGACACCTCAAAATTATTTGCAAATGGAGATTCCAAAGAGTTTGATGTAGTAATAGTAGACCTAATGGAGAAGAATAGAGCTCAAGTAAAAGAAATTAGAACACTCAAGATTCAACAAGAATCACAAGCCATGATGCTTTGTGAAGTGACTGAACGGAAGAAAAGAGCCATTAAAGATAAGGCTATGCTAGAAGAAGAAAAGAGAAATATTGCCAACAGACTAGAAGAAAAATTAGTTGAACTTGTAATAATTTCAAACATGTAGCTAGACACCCTAAGCCAGATGATGAATGCTCATCATGAATTGGATGTCAAGGATATTGAGATCTCTACACTGAAGATGCAAAATGAACAACTGTAAAATGACCTAAAAAGAGAGAAGGAGAGTGTAGAGAGCTTCAACAAACCCAATGAGTCCATCAAGTACTCTGAGCAACCACTGAAATAAAAAAGGGCTAGCAATGATACTTCAAGACTAGGATACACTAGCACTGAACAAGGAGAGTCATCCAAGGCTGTAGAAGAAAGGAGTAACAAAGGTAAGAACACTAAACCTACTTGTCATTTCTATGGTAAAAAAGAACATACCTCTAATGTATGCAGGAACAAGAATGCTCATCAGCATGACAAACCTAGGAATGTGAGTCACTGTCATAAGTGCAACAAGCAAGGACATCAAGCACATACTGCAGGACTAGGACCATCAAAACACCAAGATTTGAAGGTCACTACTACAATTGCAAAAACTATGGACATAGAGCTTCTGAGTGCAGATCAAAGCCTATGTTGACACCTAGTTAGTTAGCAAGGGGAAATAACTATGGACATCACTACAATTGGGACTACAACACCAGATATAGTTGTCATTACTGTTAGGAATATGGACACATTCTTGAAATTGGCATAAGAAAACATTTCAATGAAACTACAATAGATGATTAAGTCAAACTACATGTTTCAGTTGTTTGAAGAATGGTCATATCAGCAAAAATTGCCCAACAAGGTCAAAGGCACCCAATTCAAAGAACAAAAAAGGTAAAGAGAAGGTAGATGTTGTACACGTCAGAGGAGAAATGAATAAGACATGGAAGAAGAAAGATGGGAGTAGCACAAAAAATGAAGGGATCACTTCACCTAAAAGGTCAAGTGGTCAAGTGGTCACACTTCACCAAACTAAGAAAACAGAAGGCATGAGGGACTAATTTACAAAGCTTTGTCATACATTAGTTTCTAAACAAGCAAGTACTAATAAGAAGAGATCAGCATGAATAGAGATGCAAAGTTAAAGTTTCAAGATTTCCAAAGTGTTGTCGAGTTGCCCTCAAATGCCAACTAAAATTCTAGTACAAGCCAAGTTGATTATCAAAATCAGTAGAAGCTGAATGATTAGTTGTAGCCAAGTTGGTAGAGGAAGCTAAGTAAAGAGAAATTTTTGTGAAAGTTGAGTGAGGGATACTTTTGTGGATGTCGAGTGGTGAAAAGACAATGGAAGCCGAGTAATGCAGGAATCCTTAAGAAGCCTAGTGGACAGTTGTAAATGTACTAAGCATTAAATGCTATGAAAATAGGGTATATTATCGTGTTTTCAATCATTTTTCTTCATCATGAACGAAGAGAAAAGATGAAGAAGAGTGCAGAATGACTCCAAAGCAAAAAATCCAGCATTTGAGCCAATTTCAATAGTGATTCTACACAGTTTCATCAAATTTAAGGTATTTACATGTGTTGAGTTACACAATTTCATATTTTCTTTGTGTTCAAACCCTAGATTGCACAAATGGCTTCTAGCTCTAAGAAACATAGAAGAAAGAGCCTTTTAAGGTTCAACTAGTGTCCAATGAAGTGAAACAACCTTATTTCTAACCAATACCTAAAGTGGCATATAAAAATGACCCAGTCGGAGCCCTATCTGTCATACCCCCCAAGGAATTTATGGTTCAAGTTGTTACAATTGTAAAATTAGAGCCATTAGAGACATGGAGATGAGGGAAGCCTATGAGAAATTGTGTGAAAATGGTGTATTGAAAGAAGAATATCAAATTGTTGAGAAGGGTTTGATGTGTGCCCTAGAATTCCCTAAAATTTTCAAAAGTGAATGGATTAGGCTAGTGCTTAGCAGGATAGATGATGGAAGTTTATGGTTGGAGGATGGTCCAGTAAAAAATATAAAAAGGTTTGTACATAGAGTGATAGGGTACCCAACCCTACATTGGCCAAAGACCCTTAGGAGTGATTCTAAGGAAGCTATTGAAAAGAACACTTGTGCTAAGTGGAAGAAGAGAGGAATGGCAATATATACCATCCAAGACCCTCTTGTTGACTTTGTTGTTAGGGTTATTGCACATAAGCTCTACTAATCCTGTAGACTTAATAGTGTACCTTGCATTGCAATAGATGTGGGCTACAAATTAGTGAAAAAGGATCATACTTATGATCTTGTAGAACTAAAATTGCAACAAATCAATGCAAATTTAGTAGCAATAAGGAGAACCAAGAGAGCCCAATGCAAGTTTGGTGCTATTTTGATTTGCATATTTTTCTATGTATAGAATGAGTTTCCTTCTTTTGGAAAAGTAGTCTAGAATGCAAATAGGTCTATCATAGCTTAGGTTAATGAATATATAGAATAGATGGGAGCTAATTTGAGACCCTTATGACTAGCTATTTTGAAGACTTCAAGAAGACCATGAAGCAAAAGCTAAGAATACCAGTTTCATTGGTAGAGAAGCATGTAAATGATGTATGCTTTCTTTTAGATATTGACTGCACCTATATTCAAGCTGCTATACCAAGAGTTAGATGGTTAAGACCTCTTGGCTATGAAATAAATATAGATGAGGTATCAGTAGCTATGAAAGTGCACCACATTTTTATACATTTGATGTGGTAAGGTCAAAGGTGGATATGGAGTTAAAGACTACCTCCACATTGAAGAAGGACAAACTTGTGAAGAAAATTAAGTCTAAATTTGGTGAGGGCACTACAGAAGAAGAAGAAGAAGGTAAAGAAGTAGAAGATGATGAAGAAGAACAAGGACATGAAACACTTGCTTTGACCCAAGGTATGGGTGAGGATGCAGAAGAAGAGGATGGTGATAAGCAAGAAGCACCCAAGGCTGAACCAAAGAAAAGAAAAGCACAAAACAACCAGTTGCACAACCCAAGGGGAAGAAGAAAGAAACAAAGCCAAGCCCAGCCAAGCCAACTACAAGGGTAGATACAAGGGCAACAACACAAGTGGCAAAGGAACAGGGGAAGAAAAAATCCACTAAGAAAGGAGGGCCTGCAAAACAAAAGAAAAGAAGAAAATATGTTGCACCCCTAGAGTCAAATGAAGAAAGACAAAATTTGACAATGATCAATTCAGATTGGTAAGACATTCTACCAAGTCTAATTTGGAAAATGTTTGTGATAACATTAAAGATAATATAGATTTAACTATTTTAAAGACCATTGAATTTAATAAATTTTCAAGAGAAGAACAGAACATAGTGGAAGAGTCCATCTACACTATGATGGCCAAGTTCAAGACTACCCCACTTCAACTAGACATTTCTATGTCTAAGGAGCTAAGCTCCATTGTAGAGAATAAATGGAATTATTGCCTTAATATGGAGAAAGAAATAAGGGAGTCTAAATTGGCTTGTGTAATGCTAGACCTTACAAAAGGTCAAATAACTAAGGCTAGCAAGAAACATCAGAGCAAATTTGCACCCAAATAAAGAGCCTTTAGTATTTTACAAAATAAAATTGAAGATGTTGTAAAGAAATCCACACAAATGTGGAATTTAATGTATGGTTTGACTACTATCATGGAGGGGCAAGAAGATCCCTTTGAGGGAAGAAATGATGAGGAAGAAGAGGAGAATGAAAGAGAGGAAGAAGGAGAGAAAGAAAAAGAAGAGGTAATAGTGGAGAAGACACAGCAAGGTGAAGAGGCAATGGCTGAGGAGCAACAGCCAGAACAAAGTGTCCAAGACACTGAATTGCCACCACCAAGTCCTCCACATATAGAACTTGCAGAAACTATAATTGTAAAGGATGTTCCTGACACCTCAGGTTAGAACATTAATCCATTGACTATAGAGGATCTCAAAAAGATCCTTCACCAAACCACATTACAGTCACAACTGTAGGAGTTGATGAAATCCAACTCTGCAGTCGCCAAGATCACCTACATGCAAATAGCTTGCTGAAGAGAAACCGAAAGAGCAAGAGCATGAAGCAAACAATGCAAGAGGAAATATTCCACAATAGGAAAATGAGATTGCTATATGAATGGAATGATTTACAATGAGAGAGAGACCGTTTAAAAAGGCCTCATGGAAGCTTGTAGAACAAGCTGGAAGGAGGTAGAGGACAAAAATGACAACTCAGCACATATCCTCAAAAAGTGGAATATGCTAAAAAAGGAGAAAACTCCCGAGTTGTCAATAACAACCACTACATGCATTAAATACTAAATATGCATTAACCTAAGTAAGCTTAAGTAATAGAATAAATAATTAATTATTAATTATTTACTCTAACACCCCCCCTTAAGTGCAACTTAGGGGAATGCCTTAAGCTCCTAAAACAAAGATGAAATGCATAATGGGTCCCGGCAACAAGGCCATGTTAGGTACCCATGTACAATGCAACCTCTGTAAAATGGAGAAAGAGAGAAAACCCTGTGGGAAAAACCCTCCTCCAAAAAAGAGGTAAAAACAACATGCTAAAAAAAAACATGAAGTGAAGGAAGGAAGGCCTCAACCAATCCCCCCAAGGACAACTTCTACCAAAAATGTTTCAAGAGACTCTCTCAAAATCATAAGTACAACCAGCCCCCCCATGAGAATAGACACCAAGCCCCCCCATAATGATGGAGCTCCTGTAGAAATGATCGAACCAATGAAACTCCAATTCGGAAGGAACAAAGGCACGTAACAAGGAAATCCCTGCGTGAGAGGAGCAATTGGAAAGCCTAGCTGATGTCCAGAAGAGAATGTATGAGGAACCAAAACGGGAATTCCCAAGGCAGGTGTGATGACATTGTCATGAATGTCCACTGAAGTATCTGCAACAAGTGTACCTGGAGTCTCAATAAATGAAGCTGGAAGATCAGGTAGAGTGGAAGGAGAATCTTGTAGAGAGGAAAAGCCCTCAACTGGTTGTGGTGTGGCAATCAAAATAGGGATCTCAGGAACAATACAAAGGTTCAAGTGTCCTGACTGCACCACACGATGCTCCTGCGAAAGTGAAGTAGTGTGCTCCAATAATGGAGATGGTGGACCAAAGTGTGAGAAGGTATAGAGATGAGTGGAAGGATCAACTGCCCGGTAGCAATAAGATCTCCTGTAGCACGATCTCGAATGAAGACTGAATCAGTAGTGAACTCAACTGTCTTCCCTGATCCACTGCGTGTAATCTGAGAAATTGAGAGAAGGTTGGCAGACAAAGATGGAACATACAATACATCATTGAATATACCATCTTGGATGGGAACTGAACCTTTCCCACAGACTGGTAATGCAGTGTTATTCCCCATGAGAATGTGAGGAATAGGAGAAGCCTCAAGAGTGGAGAAGACACCTTGAGAAGATGTCATATGGTGAGAAGCACCTGAATCCAGTATCCAAGGAACCTGTGAAGAAGATGCAATGGAAGCCTGTAATGCATGACCCTTTCCAAGATCTGATGTAGATGTGGAAGAGGTGGAAGAAGCCTGAAAAGAAGACCCTTGTGAGGTAGAAGAGGATGGAGAGGAAATAGTGCTCTTCTGAAGGAGAGCGTGCAAATCAGCAATCTGTTTCTCATAGCCATCACATCTCTTCTGAAAACAACGTGCCTCATCATGAGATCCTTTCCCACAATAGGAACAGGTAGGAGTTGCGGTCTTCTTTTTCTCCTTCTTGTTAGAAGATGATGAACTAGTAGAAGAGGGATCTGATAGCTGCTTCAACTTCTGTTCCTGTGTAACCTTGGAAAGCAATGCCTGTGACTGAGAACTTGAAAGTGAATCCATTTGAGTAATCTTCGATTGTTCACGGGTTAACCGATTACAAAATATCTCAAATGAAGGCATCCTATGTCTATCACCCAAGGCATCCATAGTGGAGTAGAAAGTGGAAGAGAAGATCTGATACTGTCCCTTTAATTTTGAGAGTACCAAAAAGATACACTCATCATCTGTTTTGTTCTTCCCACATCCCTGCAAAAGTGTACGTAGAGATTTGAACTTCATCAAGAAGTCCTCAATGGTGGGAAAGTGATCAGGTGTCAAAGAAGTTAATTCTGCATCCAACTGAAGTGCTCGGAACTCATTCACTTGTCCAAACAAAGCTTGAAATCTCAGCCAATAAGCCCGTGGAGTAGTCAAACCATCCAGGTGAAACAACAAGCTGTCTGAAATGTTGAGTGCAATAAGCCCCATGGCTTCATCCATCTTGTTCCTGTGCTGTAGAATCTCATAAGGTCGTTGGAGATTAGGATGATGCTCATCCAGACAAGACCATAGACCTCTTGACATTAGAAGTCTAGTCATTTGTGCTTTCCATGTGTGGTAGTTGTGTGGTGTGAGACGGGATATAGATGGATCTGCCATTGAGAGAAAGAAGAAGACGGAAGTAGAAGGGTCTTAACTGAAGTAAATTACAGAAAAGAAAGACACCCCCCCACAAACATACAAAAATATCTCCCAAATACCACAAAAAAACAACTAAGGAGAGCAAAAAAAACTGGAAAGGAACCTGGATTTGTTGTGCAGAAAAATTCTCTATTTTGACACCAAAAATGGAAGCTCAAACGAACTCAAAATCATTCAAAACTAGCACCAATGTGTCCGTCTCTGAGTCAGCTTTCTGACGCTTCTTTCGGATCGGAAAAAGACCTCCGTATGCTCAAGTTATAGCCAAAAAACCGACTGCTGCTCCAAAAAATACTTGCTAGAAAATTACAGACATGGGCAGAAATTTGACGGCCGTATGCCCGTCACAAACCAGTCGCCGGAAAAAAAACGATTACCGGAAAAGACATCACCAGTCAGAAAGTGATGTCACCACCGAGAAAAGATTGCGCAGGAAGATCTGCCGGCGGCGGTGGCGCCCGGGAGGAAAACCCGGCAGCACGATTTTCGTCGGCAGGCCTGACGCTTCCGCGACAGTGGCGGAGGCTCCGCTGCAGCTGCGGAGAGCGGAGGCGGTGGAGTCCGACCGCGCGGCAGGAGTTTCGGGTGGAGCGCCCGGGAGGAGCGGCCTGTCGGAGGCGCGTGGGCGGTGATCGGGTGGCCCCGCGGTGGCGCTGCTGCGGCGGTGCCCGTTTAAAATTTTTTTTTTATATATTTGCACTGTCGCGCGTCTGTACGATGGTACGGCCAGACCCTGAGACAAAAAAAATTTGCCTTCCGGAGCTCTGTCTCCAAAAATGAAAAGTTTTATATGAATTTTGACTGTAAATGGCCTTCCGGATCCAATGGTGATGCCCGTTTGGGCTGAAAGTGCTCCAAAAATTCGCTCTAGCCCTGATTTGAAGAAAAAATGCACAAACAAACTAGGGTTTGTGACTTCAAATCACGGCTTCACAAATCCTTCAAACAAGAAGCAGCAGGGAGGCTCTGATACCATGTAGGAGTTGATGAAATCCAACTCCACAGTCGCCAAGATCACCTACATGCAAATAGCTTGCTGAAGAGAAACCGAAAGAGCAAGAGCATGAAGCAAACAATGCAAGAGGAAATATTCCACAATAGGAAAATGAGATTGCTATATGAATGGAATGATTTACAATGAGAGAGAGACCATTTAAAAAGGCCTCATGGAAGCTTGTAGAACAAGCTGGAAGGAGGTAGAGGACAAAAATGACAACTCAGCACATATCCTCAAAAAGTGGAATATGCTAAAAAAGGAGAAAACTCCCGAGTTGTCAATAACAACCACTACATGCATTAAATACTAAATATGCATTAACCTAAGTAAGCTTAAGTAATAGAATAAATAATTAATTATTAATTATTTACTCTAACAACAACTATGTAGAAATCCTATTTTGGTGAGTATGAAAGAATTGCAAAAATTTGTAGCAGAGATTACTAAGGAGAATGTGAACACACAAGAACCACCTTCACAACATCCCACTGCTATAGTTGATCAACCAAAAGAGCAAGCAGCACAAGACACAATTGCTAAGGTAGATCCCAAAGTAATAGCAACAACAACTGCCAAGGAGCCAACAAAGGAGTATACAGGACAAGATGTTCCTACAACACAAAACCAAGGTGCACCTCCTCAAATCATTTTTATTGATCAAGGCATTAGAGAAGAAGACCAAGAAGAGGAGAAAACCCCTAAGGAAAAAGAGTAAGAGGCAATATAGACACTAGTAAATTTTCCTACTATGGGGACTCCTACCAAATAGCTGAGCACTGATGTAGTACCTCTACAAATCTCAGCACCAAGCTCAAGCTCGAAGAAGGTAGCAAGGGTACTTCACTATGGAGACCTTGCACTTGATGAGGAAATAGTCATACCTAGTTATGACTACAAAACAATGAACCTAGCACAAATAAATGAAGTGCAAGAGGAACTTGAGAGAAAGAAGAAGCAGGAGATACTCAAAAAAGAGTATAGACAAAAGCAAGCACTAGTAGAAATCAAAAACATATTTCTTGATGCATTCAGCTTGCCTGTACGTAATGAAACAAAGCCCATCATGGAGCAATTGTCCAACATAGTGGACAAGGTACAAAATGAAGACCTTGATACAAATGTTCAATTGTTAGAATGGTCTAAAAAGAAATTTCAAATGAAAGTTAATGAGAAGATATCTAGTGAAATAGCACTTTCACAAGTGGAACTGGCTAAGAAAGTTGAAAAGGTAAAAATAGTACTTGAAAACATATTCTAACTGTACTCCAAATTGTGTGACTCATCATACTTCACACGAGAAACTAGCCAGAGGATACTAAGCTTGGAACAAAATCTTAAAATTTATAGCACACAGCTACCTAAAGATCTAGCTCAAAGTGAGAAGCATTTTGCAACAACACTTCACAGTTAGAAGGAATTAGCTATATTGACTGCAAAAGAGGGCAATGTCAATGCCAAATTGATGCGGATTCAATCTACTATTACCCCACACCTAGAAGTACTACATAAGGAAATGGCCTATGTAGAAGATGTCCTAAAGAAAGACCCCAATATTTCTACCTTAGAAGGCCTAGTACATCTTGCAGCAGAGACAACCATTTAGCACAAAGTACTGGAAATTGCCTTAGACAATTGGGATTCTTCTCTAAGATAATAATGGAGGTAAATAAAACATTTTTGGCTAAATACTCTATTCATTCTTAGGACCCTTTGACATAAGTGTCAAAAGGGGGAGATATTCATTATTGAATATAATAAGAATGGTGAGATAATACATTCTTTGATGCAGGTAATAAAGAATATCCAAAGGGGGAGATATTCATGTAACACAATTTTTAAGAAGAAAGAAGGAAATAAAGCCAAAAAGGATACAAAAATTGCAAGAAGATGTAAAAGGGGGAGCAGGAAAAGAATACAAACAAAGTATAGACAAGGCAAAGAGTATTAGACACATCAGCATGAGACAAATTCAACACAAGAGTCTTTGGTTGTAGAAGTGGAATTTTGGTTATAGAATCAGCACAACAGCTCAAGGGGAGTTACAAGATTTTGAGGTATATAGTCTTTTACAAAATTTTGAACAAGTTTTTGAAGTCTTGTACATATAACAAATAGAATGTGTAGTATACTCATATAGATTAGAGTCATAATGCTTAGTCAAGTGTTTTTGCCACTCATATCAAAGGGGGAGATTGTTGGTCTTAGATTGGTTTTGAAAATTGAGTGTCAACACAATTAACCAATTCTTAAGTTGATGTTGAACATAATACAAAAGCCGAGCTATAGTGTGTGCTGAGCTAAAGCTTTAATAGGTGCCGAGTGAAGTTCAAGTATTGAGTGATAAGTGATGTCGATTCATATAAGTGCCAAGCAGAGTATAGATGTCAAGAAAAACAAAATCACTATAGGAGCCAAGTGATATAGAATTCCTATATGTGTCAAGCATCATCAATTAGTAAGTCCCAAGTAACACAGAATCAACATATGCATTTGTACCTTCACAAACACAGATGTAAACCATTTTTGAGCTGACTCAGGATGAATCTTGAAGGATCTTGATGATAAAATTGAATCTTTTGCATTACCTATGTAATCGGCATGTAGCCAATAAGAAAAATGGAGAAGGCATGCAACCAATAAGAAAAGTACAAGTATTGAGTAGGAAATGAAGAATGAATATTGATCATAGATTCATACCCAACCCTAAGTCTTCGAAGCCTTTAAAAGGAGGACAAAATCCCATTATATGTATGGATGTGAGAAGTGTATGGGTGAATTATAATGATGTTCAGAGGGGTGTAAATACTTAGAAAGAACATAACAACATTGTAGAATTTAGTTGATTAAGAACATAGTATCAGAATTGTGAAGAGAGACATATCAAATTGAGCAAGGATCAGAATAGACAAAGCAGAACAAGGATTTGGAATCAACAATTGAATATTGCAAGTCATTAGGTCAAGACTTTCTAATACTCTCTAGAAATTGTATTAGGAATGAAAATCCTATGATGATAGGTTGGTTTAATAGCCATGTTGTAAGTCTTTCAACAAGGTGCTAAATCCTTTAACAGGGTAACATTCCAAGAAAGTGTTTGTAAATCCTTTAGCCAAGTCACTTTTAACAGGGTGTAAAGTCTTTTAACATGACATGCCTTTCACAGGGAAGACCATTGGAAGTGGTCAAAGTTTTTAACCTTGAACAATTACATATTGTTGCAGTGATACTTTGTGGGTGTCATCCCCACCCCAGTTTTACCTTCTCATTTTGGAGGGTTTATGGGTTACCAAATTCTTGTGTTATCTTTTTTCATGCATGTCTTTACTTTTATGTTTATTACATGAATTAGATGCATGTGAATTATTTTAGTAAAAAGGTTTTGAAAAGGTTAAAGTTAGTTACTTCTGATTCACCCCCCCTCTCAGAAGTAAATCTTCCCACTTGTAAATTCCAACATTATGCTCATCAGATTAAGGATATTAATGTATAATCAAGTGTTTTTGACACTAATGTCAAAGGTGAAGATTGTTGATCTCAGATTGGTTTTGACAAGTGAGTGTCAACACACCTAAGTTATTTACTTAGTGCATGTTGAGCACAACATGTATATAAGTTCATGTCAAGTTCACAGTGAGTATCAAGCCACTCATGTGTCGAATCACTCAAGTGCCGAGTAGATAGTGTATGCCAAGCGATTCAGGATCCAACTGAATAGTGGATGCTAAGTGATATATATGTTGAGTCACAGTATAAAGATTAGTGTATGCCAAGCATTAGAGACTTTAGGTGCCGAGTGAGACGATTTTGGCATTTTTTTTTGTAATGGCACAAATAACTATGTAAATCATTTTTGAGCTGACTTGAGGATGAATTAGGATATTTTGGAGATAAGAACAAATCTTACATTGGATTCCCTATGCATGTAACCAATCAGAAAAAGGGAAGGATTAAGTGAAAAA
This sequence comes from Cupressus sempervirens, assembly GCA_028749045.1. Taxonomy (NCBI): domain Eukaryota; kingdom Viridiplantae; phylum Streptophyta; class Pinopsida; order Cupressales; family Cupressaceae; genus Cupressus; species Cupressus sempervirens. Next base: position 927,365,462 of record CM053785.1, on the reverse strand, counting down.
AATGGATGAATCTCAGCCATAGATTCATACCTAACCCTAAGTCACCAAAGTTTTCTTAAGGAGGATAACCCCTAAATTTTCTATGAATATTGAAGGAGCAAAGAGTGAAGTTATCATGCACAAATAGAGCATTCATGGTGGCTAAGGAGTTATGAAGTGAGACAACATTGTAGAATCAATTAGAGAAAAATAGAGGAAAGGAAAAAAATACAACAAAGAGACATTTGATCAATAAGGATCAAGAAGACAAGTGTTTATAGGTGATATGTCATCAAGCAAACAAGTGTTGACTATAGGATCAATGTGAAGACATTCTAATAGCTGATTTTAGTCAAAATCTCTTAACAGAGTAGTCCTAACAGGCTGTATTGAAGTACTTTAATAGGGTGCTTACTTAGTTGCAAGTTAAATTCCTTTAGCAAGGCACACTTCCAACAGGGTGTTGAAATCCTCTAACAAGGTGAGACCTAACAGTCTTTGTAAGCCTTTAACAAGGCATATCTTTTATAGGGTAGATCATGTCTCATGATCAAAATATTGTAACCTTCATTAGATACACTTTATTACTATAGTAGTGAAGATTTGTGGGTTCCATCCCCACCCTAGTTTTACCTTCTCACTTGGAGGCTTTTTGGGTAATCGTATCTGGTGTTATGTGTGTATGAATGTTTACTTGCTTACATGCTTTATATGTGCATTCTTTACATGTTATTTTAGTTTGTACATTGAATGTATGAGATGGATGTGTGGTGAAAGTTTTATGGGTCCAAGTTTAAACTACTGATTCACCCCCCACCCTAGAAGTGTACCTTTCCTATTGTGATTCCAACATAAATGTGAAAGATATTGTCACATTTTAGCCAACTATATGAGATTTCACTTTCAAGGAAGACCTCTCAACTAGACGAATGTTTGAATGGAATGCCATCACTATCACAAGGTTAGTCATTTAAGTAGAGATTGTAGGTGTTGAGCATCCATGCCTAAGGAGGATGATACCAAAGGAAATGGAAAAGTTGATATTGATGAGATCTATGATCAAATGGGAAAGACTTGGAGAAAGAAGATAGAAGAGATTGGAACATCAAATGTTGTAGTTGGTGACACCTCATCCAATGGATTAATTGAAACCTCAACTACCAACTAAATCATATCAGAAGGTATTACAATTACATTAGTATTGTCATATATTACATTTGTTCCTTAAATTAATGAAGTGAAGTCCATATCAACATAATGTATGATGCAAAAGAACAACTAATGTGATGTTGGAAGTTAGTGTAGTCAATGAGCCACAATGAGATGAGTAATTAGTACATAAATGAAGGTTAATCAAGCATATAAAATTATTGACATGTTTACCATGTTAACCAAGATAGTAATAGAAGAATTTCTTGATCAAGTATCCTATGGAAACCAAGTAAAAATATGGAAAATTTAGTATGTTAACCGAGGTTTTGGTATGGACTATTTATTATGCCCTACCTAACATTGACAGTCACTTTTCATATAAATTGAGATATGATTTTTTCATTCATTCACCATGCATTTATTATTATTATAGAGTTATTTGTGCAAAAGTGACAAAATTATGTGACTTGTTGAGATTTGGAGCTTGAGCTAGTCAATTTGATCAACAAATTTAGTAAAGAGTTGAATTTGGCATGAAGAAGAACAAACTAAATAAGTTTAAAGGTATTCAACAAATCCCTAGTTAGTGTAATGACATTAAGTTCCCCATTAGTGAAGATGAACAAGGTTAGAAATATCAGGTTAGTTTAGAATGAATATTATAAAGAAGCCAAATACAACTTACATCCCAAAGTTTCTACTCAAATTGATAATACTAGAACACCTTCATAATTCCCCCAAGGGTTTTATTAGTTTGTGATATCTTTGTGTTCTACCATTTCAAAATTGGTGGTGTGTTATTATGAGTTGCAATAAACTTACAAGAAATTATGTGTTGATGGGAAATTGAAGGATAAACACAAGCATTTAGAAGTGAAACAGTTAACTCATGTCCTACATTTCCTTAAAGTTTTCAAAAAAAAAAGGATCAGGGTCATGTTGAGCCATGTTCAAAATATGAAAATATGGTTAGATGATCTAGTCAAAATGACTAGAGATGTTATTAACATGATGATTGGGTATCCCATCACATAGAAATTCAAAGCAATTAGGACCACATCAAAACATGAAATTGAAGATAATATTGTAGCTGAATGGGATGGAAGTGTTGATCTCCAAGTCATGTTGCCAATTAGTGTCAAACACTTATTCATTTCTAAGGTAGATTTCATCGATCATCACTACAATTGAGCTATCCTACTAAGGCTGAGAAAAGTGTACCTAGCTAAGTATGATAGCCAAGTGTTATGTATATGATGAGGATAGTGTATGTTGAGAAGTCATCTTATGCCAAGTGTTGAGCTATCATTTTGCATGACATTGAATGATAGAGACCCTTTTGAATCTCTCTCTTTAAAACTTGATCAAGGACCAACTCCAAGGTTCTAGGTGGCTATTTTTCAACCTACTAGGTAACTCAATTGAAGATAAATGTGTATGTTCATGAGGAGGCCTTTGTTGGTTCTAACCAATCTGTTGCTACTTGAATTTAACTACAAAAGAGATATATTTTTGTATTTTCCATATTATGTTGAATGTAGTCTATCAATGCAACTATATGAATTCCTATTTTAACCAAGTGTTTGGAAAGAAAATACAGAGATAGAGTAACAAGAGATTAAAGAAAACAATTGAAAGGGAAATTCCTAATAGACATAAGCCAAAGTGACAGCACATCTATGAATTAAATTATCAAAAGTATTTGGTATGAAACTAGTGAAATTAGGAGAAGTGCTTCCTCAACTCCACTAATGCAATCATCAATGGAAACTTTAATAACAACTGAAAGAAGTTTTACATTTCATCAAATTGTGAGGCCATGGAAAGTGCACTCATGCAAGAAAAAGCACTATGCAAGAACAAAGATGATCCTTCTCCAATGCATCACAATAATAGAGTTTGTTAACACAAGGCAAACACTAGAACTAAAATATCACACAATCATAAAAATATTATAAAACGATTGGCTCCATTATTACTCATGAACATACATTCACAAAAATAACACACTCTAGCAAGAATAACTACACTCAGAATGAAATCAGCAATAGCATATATTATTGCATCAAAATAATAGCCTGGAGTACATATTACATCCTTGTACTTATAAGAAATCATCTCCTCCTTTTGTGTTAGGAGTGAGAGATCTTTAAATGCAAACTTATGCTAGAAACTAATAAAACAAATCTAATTATATACAAACAAACTCTCCAACTAGTGCTAAGTAGGTCTCCACCTTTTTTTATAACCATTAATGGGTGCATGAGCCTTTACATGACATAAAAGAATGAAAGATTAAGAATATAAGAAGAAGGAAGCTATGAGGTGATGTAGTAGTCTTTGGAAGCTCTAAAAATGAAACTCAACCTTCTTTAGACATTTCTAGGAGTTGAACTATCGTCAAAATGCATTTCTAGTGCATGGAATGCTCTAAAATAGCATCTGGAAGATAACTGTCAATGCACTACTTCTTCAAAACTATCAGCACACCTCTTTGAAAAGTGCACCTATGCACCTTGGTAACAGGTTCCAAAAATCCAAAAATATTTGAAGTGTCAAAACTAAATTTCCAACACCTGGGTTTTTTTTTTCCCTTCATACCAAAATGATGTTTGGATGCTTATTCTTGATTTTCTCTATTATTTTTTCCACTTCATTGGCTTTTGGAAAATCTAAATCATCATAATTATTCTTTATTATCTATTGGTAGTTACTAACTTCTATCTGAGTTTCTGTAAAACCCTCAAGCTTTGTGTCAAGTTCCAACAATGCCTCTTCAGTCTTGAATACTTGTCTAACATCGTCTTCTGATGAAGCATCTTCAAATGGGTTTCTAAATTATTGGACTACTAATTGGACCAAAAAATACTTGGTCTTATCCTCATCTTCAAAAATCTCAAGGCTAGTAGTGATATAGTACCTTTCTTCTTCCAAAAATTTTTCTTGAGCTTTGTCCTTTATCTATTGGATCCCCTCATGCAATCCTTCCATTACCTTATTTCCAATATATATCTTCTCCATCTAGTTATCAAGCTTATCTAGCTCCTTTGTAGCATATACTTCTATTAGCATCTATTAGCTTTCACCCTTTGTTGATCTGGGTGCTTGCAAATCTTTAGCCCATGCACTCACTTCATACATTAAGCCAAAATCTTGGTTCACAATAGAAACTAACTTGTTGGAATTATTTTGGATATGGTGCAATAGGTTAAAATTACCCTCTATTATTTGCACTCCTCTGTCCTCAAAACTATCATGCCATTTCTGACATGCTTCCAAAAATGAGTTCATTTGCAGCCCTTCCTTCTTTCTTCCCAATGCATTGCCAAGAGTGATCTCTAGATTCTCTAGGTCAATGGGTCTCACTACTTCATTTAGGTAGCCTCTGAGTAGCTCATTCCTCTTACACAATATTATCAATTCTAATTCATCTTGATCCATGTGTTGAAGTACCTCCTTCAAGCATGTAGTAATCAACACTTTAGTCGTGTCCACCGCGGGCTTTCCCAACATGACCTCCATTATTTGGTAATCTTTAGGAGTCATTTCTTTGGTTTTGACATGAGGAAGAGGAATGGTGATATGAGATAGAAGGTATTGATCTTGATTCTTCTTGATCAAGGCACATGTTCTAGCATCACCCTTAGGTGGCTCAAGATTCTTTATCACTTTTATTAATTCCTTCATTCCCTCATCTTCTGTTAGCTCCAATAACTTTTTCTATCAAAACATTAACTCCCTCTTTAACCATGATGGTGTGGTCCCCATAGGTGACATGTACTTGGATAAAGAAGATGGTCATGAAGCAAGCTCCTTTCCCTTGTTACTCCTCTCCAAAGTCTTCTCATGTCAAGGAAGATCTTCAAAAGGAGTTTATGTGCTTTATTGGGCTAAGGATCTAGTCTCTGTATCTAGGGGAGTTTTTTGAGCATCTTCAAATACTTGCCCCTCTTTAGATACTTCATTGACATGAAGCTGTTAGTATTCTCCCTCCTAGGTTTCTTGACTTTTTGGTTCTTCTTGTATTGACATAGGAGGTGGAGCTACTAATCCTTTATCCAAAATAGTGGCCATATCTTGTGCTGGTGGTGGTGGTGGAATACCAGAGGTCCTTGAGGCAATTGATTCCAATCTTCTCCTAATGGCTTATTTGTGGGAGCATCTCTTGTCTTCTCACCCACCATCTCAGTGTCCACTAGCATAAAATCAAATTCTGAGAGGTGAAAGACATCGATCCCTTTACTCTCTATCTCTTCTATCCACTTCTTCTTTTCATCCTCTAAAGTTTCTACTTAGATAGTCTCTCTTGGAGAAGATGGAGGTGTCTACGTAGAGCTTCTCCTTCTCTCTTCCTCTACTACTTTGGTTGAGCAGGTTCTTTAACTTAAGGGGAATATTTCAATTTGTTCCCCTTCTTCCTCATCCTTTGCTTCAAAGATGGTCTCTAAAACCTGTGGGGAGAGAGTACTTTTCTTCTTTAATATCCTCCTCTTGACACCAACCAAAGTCATTTCCATTATTTCTCTCTTTGGAAATGAAGGGGAGGATTTTTCCTCTGAAGTTCTTGGTGGCAACACTCCTTGTTCCTCTATAAGTTACTCCTCTTGTTTCTATGGTTGAGGCTGGTCAAATGGATCTGACTCAACTTTCCCTTACTCCTATTATGGCTCTGCTTGTTGGCCCTATATTGTTGGTTTCCTCACCCTAGGGGTTTCTCTTTTCCTCTTTCCATTACCCTTATCTACCTCCAAATACTCAATATCCTGCTTATGTTGTTTCACTATTTACAACCTCACTAGGGATTTATTGAGGTAGGTTGGTATGGTGACCTTAGCATCTTTACCTTTATGAGGCCTAGTCGTGGCTTGTAGAGGTACGACATGAGAAACTAGATCCATTTCAAATGGCTTCTGGATCCATTACCTTGTTAGCTTGACTACATGTCTAGCTTGATGATCTATGTCATCATTTTCCTCATGCCCTATCTCTATGTTCATAAGTGTCCTATCATAGACATTATCTCTGTTATACAAATGATCCATGACTTTTGGGACATCCTTTTCTATGGCCTTTAAAGGAATCCTCATTTTCATCACATTTTTTGCAAGATATAGACTCATCCTAAGATAGTCCCTTATGCAGACATCATAGTCATCTATCACATTTATCCAATGATCTTCAAGGGCTTTGTCATGGACAAACTCTTTTCCCACAAGATGTTGGACCATCCCAATATTGTCAAAATATAGTTGAGGAGAGTTATATTCTTCTAAGGGATACTGATCCTATTCTGAATCAAAGGTAGCAATATCTTGTTTTTGCTTTACCTTGAATGCCCCAATCGTAATTGGCCAAACCTAGATCTTCTTGTGTTGTTTTCTCACTTTTCTATATGTAGAAGTGAGCTAGGGGGATATTTCCAAAAGGATTAGACAATTTGAAGGGTATCTTAGGAGCTTTTTGGGGCATAGAAGAGTACCAACTACCTAGAGATATGTGAATATCTTGAACTAAATGTACTAGGCTCTTACTTCAGTTATCCTCATTGTTGCCTCTACTAAAATTCCTTTAGCATAATCTTCTTCAATGAAGCTGATGATGGCAAAAATGAATACATCATTGACTACCCTATATTCCACACTTTACAATGGGAGCTTGTTCTTCACTAGTTGTGGATATACCACTTAGTTCCAAGCATTTGAATCTTGCATGCTCCCCTTCTTGTATTGCCCTAAGTAGTCATTGGTTCTAGTTGCTATCATATACACCATATATGATGTCATGTAGAAGTGAGAGTCTATCTTGACCATGACTAACTACTCATCCAAGTTATCACTTAGGATGCTAGCCCAATCAATAGGCATCTTTATGGTCCTTATGGTTTCAATGAATTGAACCATACATATTTGTAGGTGACCTATTGTAGGGAGACTCATTGGAGGACAATCAAGTATTCGATGTCATCTTTCATATATCCTTGGGTCATATCCACCTTGCCTACTCTTTAACCTAGAGGTGTCCTATCAATCAAGAATGAGGTTTGGACCAATTCCTTTGTCTCTTTCTCATTATCTCTATACCACCTATTTTCTCCATCATATGATATCTAAAGGTATTGGTCTACCCTTAGACAATGGAATACTTTCTCTATGTTGCAAGGTCAGAATTCTAGGACTATCTCTCCTATAAAACTCTTCATGGCCTTTTCTTTTGTTACATAGTGCTCTGTCAGTGTCATGATTAGTTCAAAATATTGTATTGATGTGGGGATGTAAAGCAAAATTCACCAACCCACTCTAGATCAATGTAAATATCATCACTGACCTCTCCTTCAATTTGTTGCATATTCTCAAAAAGGCATTCCATTCAATGTGACCAAGCTTTCTATCTTAGATCTCTACATGTCCATCCTAGAATCTAGATTTCTTCATTGCTCCATAGTATTTGAATGCAACTGGTTTGGGTTTCATTTTCTAATCCATGGAAGATGATGATGAGGTCATTTTATCTACACAAAAGAAGCAAAAATTAGTCATCTTATGTTGAAATACCCAACATAGGACTCTACAAGACTTAGACTGATGAAATAAATCAGTCAACACTAGTCAAAATTCATATGGCAATGAATAAACCCCCCAATAGCAAGTGTTGTTCCTTTAGCCCAGCTATCACACCTTGGAAATAGCTTAGTGTATAGTTGCACACTAAGTGCACCTTTTCAAGGTGTGCATGGTGCACAGGTACACAACCTCACACTTTGTGCTAGGGGGGCTTAATATTTTTTAATGTTTTGTGTTATATAGTTTTAGAGGTGCACATGCGCACTTCTTAGGAGTGTGCATATGTGCACCACTTAGAGGTTCTTTACCATGGTTTGTGTGTGTGAAGGGGATGCAAAGTAGTGCACTTTTGGAGGGTTGGAGATGCAGAGGTGCGGTGTTAGACTAGAGTGAGAGAGAAGTGAAGGAAGGTGGGGGAGTTTGGAAGTTTATATAAGCCTAGGGGCATGGACTAGTGTGCACCTCTGAGGGTGCATACACATGCATGTCCACATCCTTGGAGCTAGGTGAAGTGTGCATCTACATTAGTGTGCATATGCAAACATTAAGCACTATGGAGTCAAAATCTTGAGCTTTTACCTTTCTTTGACTGCCTACGCCTTCCTGGTCAAAGACTGAGGTTTGAACTAGACATAGAGGAGGGTCCAAAATGAATGAGGTTCCAAACTAGATGCCTCATAGGGAATTTTGAAACTAGGGATCCCCATTTTGTGACTCAAAATGGGGTGTGCATTGTGAGAACATAACACTGAGCAGAGTTAGTATCGAGTGAGAACATCTAGATAGCAATTATCATTGCACATTAGAGTGCTTAAGTATCAAGCAAGCCAATTTTGTTATATGTGTTTGGAATGGCACAAACACTTAGGTAAGCCATTTGAGTTGAATTCTATATATGATTTAATGACCATATAGAAATTTAAGAAGATGATTACACTTTTTTTTTTCATTAATCCCTATGTAAGCCATGGAACCAATTAGCAAAAGGGAATGTTTCAATGACAAAAAAGATGAATCTAGATCATTGATCTTGATTTAGGAGCTTCATCAATTATCTATTTAAGAAGGATCGAAACCCTAAATCAGAGTGAGAGAGAAGTGTGTGTGCAAGAGAGGATATGTTTGGATGTTAGAAGCAAAGACTAGGGAGAATGACGAAGCATAGAAGTGAAGGGAAATAAATATTTATGTCAGATTTAACCTCAAATTAGAATTGGAAAGATGAGATCCATTATCAACATTTGAAGTGCAAACTAAAGGATTAGGTACTAATACATTCTAGCAAGTGAATCAAGGTAAATCTCTTAACATAGTGGTCCTAACAAACCTTTTTAAATCTCATAATAGAGTGCTTACTTCATTGTAGGTTTATATCCTTTAATCAAGGTAGACTAAATAAGTTTGTAAGCTCTTAGTAGGGCATACCTCTCACATGATTGATCATCATAAGTGATCAAAATTGTGGCCATAATAGGAAAACTTTATTGTGGTAGTAGTGAAGATTTGCGGTTCTCATTCCCATCCCAATTTTACCTTCACCTTGGATGTTTTCTAGGTTACCAAATCTTTGTGTTATGTGTTGATCATTTTACTTCAATGTTCATGGTTGTGATTAGTCAGTTAGATCTAATATATCATTGCAGTACATGTCTATGTGATTCATGATATTGATGTGAGATGGATTAGTGGTGAATACATTTGATTTAATATTTGTTTAAAGGTTAAATGTTTCATAGATTGATGTAGGATAATCCTGGGTTTCCTTGTAATCCTACACTTTTGTTCATCCTGCTAGTTGCTATTGAGTGCTAGTTTCTAGTTACTGTCGAATGCCAGTTTCTAGTTACTATCAAGTGCCAGTTTCCAATTACTGCTGAGTTCCAATGTGCCCTGAGTTATCCAGTGTGTGTCAAGTTATAAATTATGTGTTGAGTCATCTAGTGTACATTGAGTTATCTAGTGTGTCCTAAGTGAGCCTGTTATTTCTTGATGCTCAGTTCCTTCTTTAGCTAAGTTGTCTATGTTTTTGGTTCTTAGTGGGAGCCAAATTGCGTATTTAATTTTGATCATAAATTTAATAATAGGATATTGTTTAGGGATGAGGTTTGGCCATTTTCAAGTTGGCATTTCTATTATATAATGTTCTAGAATCTTCTGTAAGCCATTTTGGCAAGTATAAATAGAGTGCTTAGGCTTGGGTTAAAGGAGAACTAAAATAATTTGAAGGGGAATGCATATGTGAATGGAAATGCAAATTTGAAGCTGGATCAATTATCTAGAAGTTGTATTTTGTATTTGGCTATAACACAGAAGGCTTTATAGTTGGGCATGTATGTTGATTATTTAATGAATCAATAAAAGTGTTTTGATCTTCCTCCTCCTTTGCTTGTTGTTCTTTGTGTGGTGTTTCCACTATGTTAACTCTTGCATGGTGCTTTTAATAGTTGGGTGTGCCTTTGGCCCTAGTTATTCTCATCCCTCTTGCATTAGTGGTATTAGAGCTTGAGGTTCATCCTTGTGGTGATTGGATCATGTAGAATCCTAAGCAAATTGGGTTGTAGGGTTGTAGATCTACAGATTTGACCTATAACATGTAGAGGGTTATGATCTTGTAGGAACCTAATTTGTAAAGATGGTTCAAAGTAGAGGAAATGTTGATAATGCAATATTAGATACATTGAGATAAATTGCAGCCAGATTAGATGCTATGGAGACAACCCAGAGGAGAGGAGCACATCTTGATGATGTAAGTGATGATGAAGAAGTAGCACCAAACCCTAATCCATAACCTAAAGAAGATCAAGATGAAGCAAGGTTATTGAGAGTGTTATCTAGGGAAAATCAAAGCCTATTGTAGAAGTAGTTCCTTATGATGGACAATCGGATACCAATGTTGTGTTAGATTAGATCTTCAAAATGAAGAAGTTATTTGAGTATTAAAACACTCTTGATAATAGGAAAGTGAAGATTGTAGTTACTAGGTTGAAGGGACATGCCTCACTGTGGTGGGAGCATTCGCAAACTGATAGATAAAGGAGAGGAAATAAAAGATCAAAACTTGGGTGAAGATGGCAAACAAAGTGAAGACCAAATTCCTCCCTACTAATTACTAAGTTAGCTTGTTGAGAAAGATGCAAAATTTGAGGCAAAGAGACATAAGTGTGAAGGAGTATACTTAGGAATTCTATAGGTTGGACATTAGATCTTGAGATGTGGATGATGATGTTGAGAAGATTGCAAGGTATCTAAATGGGTTGAGATCTGGAATTCAAGATGAAATAAGTTTTGTGAACCTTGAAAGTGTGGAAGAAGAATATCAATATTCCTTGAAAGCTAAGGAGATCTTCACCAAGAAGTGTGAATAAAGACAAAGAGGTAGAGGTAGATTTTATGGTGAAGGTAGTAGATTTGAAAATTATGAAAAAGATAAGGGAAAATCAAAATGGAAGAATGATGACAAAGACAAGACCGAGTGGAAAGGTGGTGATTCTTACCAAGGATCTACTAGTTCTTACCGAGGAAGAGGTAATTTTTATTTTAGAGGTGGATTTCATGGTAATCGTTTTAGATGTGGTAAAGAAGGGCATAGATCCTTTGAGTGTAGATCCTTTAAAAGTGGGAAAGGTAGCATAAATGTTGTGATTCAAGGAGACACTAAAGGTTCACCAAGTGGACCTAAGGCTAGAGAAAATCTGATGGTGAGAAGAACCTTATGTAATAAGGGAAGTGATGAGGAACTTATACTAAGGAGAAATCTTCTCAAAACTAGATGTAAGATGGGTGGAAAATTTTGCAAGGTAATCATTGAAAGTGGAAGTTCTACAAATTTGGCATAAGAAGAGTTGGTTACAAAGTTGTAGTTGTAGAGGTTGAAGCATCCTAAACCCTACCATGTTTCGTGGATCAAAGACGAGCATAAGATATTGGTAAGTGAACAATGTATTGTGAAATTCAAGATTGGACATTACTTTGATGAAGTTCTATGTGATATTATGCCTATGGATTGTTGTCATATTTTATCAGGTAGACCTTGGAAATATGATAGATATGCTATACGTGATGGAAGATTGAATAAATATTATTAGAATTTTAGGTTACTCTACAACACCCCAGGATCAAATGAAAGACCCAGATAAATTCCACAAGAGATTGGCAAGACAATTGCATGAAGATGCAAGAATGCTATTATTGATAATGGACTTGATTGACATCCAATGGATTGATTTTAAATGTATAGAATAGGCCTCCTTATATAGGAGAGGCGATAAGAGACAATGATAAGGAGAAGATAAGCTATCACCCACACAAGGTGGAATCACATGTCTACCAAAGGTGGATCGTCTTCCATCATGCAATGAAGTATGTGTCATGATGAGGATGATAATGTGATATGTGCACTATGAGGTAACAACTATGACCACCTAGAGTGGAATTCTCCTACACCATGTGTTTAATTAAGGTGCAAACTCCTAAGTGTCTCAATCAAAAACTACTATGCAATGCATTATCCAAAGTAATCTTAAGTAAGTGTGATTAGTGAATATTTAATTACACTAACACACCCCCCCCCCCCAAAGTGAAACTTAGGGGAATTCACTTAAACTCACAATGCAAGATGGGTCCTGGCTATAAGGCCATTCTAGGTACCCATGTAGAAAATGCAAAGAAATACATGAAATGTAATCTCTCATAAAGTGGAGAAAGAGAGAAAACTTCATGGGAAAAACCCTCCTCCAAAAAGAGAGATGAAAACAAGATGCATGGATGGATGGAGTACTCAAGACCCCCTAAAAATTGAATACATCATGTATATACAAAGAATGATCCCCCCATAGGAAGGAAATATGGAGACATGATATCCCCCTCATAATGAAGAAGCTCCAGTTTATGTACCTACAAGAAAAATATAATCCAATTCCTACAAGAAACATGTCTCTCCTTAGGAGGAGATAAATAAATCAAATGATGGAGAAGCCAATCCATGTAAAAATAGAGGAAGGAGGAAGAAGGTCTCCATGTATGCATCTTTGAAGACTGAATAGGTGTCTCCAAGCTCAAAGATTTTGTCACACCATCAAGATGACCTATGAGATGTGAAAAACCAAGAGAACAAGAAGAGTTGGGAAATCCAATATCAAAAAAAGGTGAAGAAGTATCTCGAAGAGAAACCCCCCTCAGATGTATTAACCAAATTTGCATTATGAGACTCATCTGAAAGAGTATCCAAGAATTCATCCCATACTACAAGATTTGAAGCATAAAGATCATTCTGCTAAATAGTAGAGCTCATGTCTAAAGAAGTAGGAAGTGGAGGAGTAGGAAGTTAAACACTTGTCTCAAGAACAAAATGATTCAAGTTTACAATGTTCTCCTCACATAAATTATTCACCCTTGATAAAGGGTTAGGTACATCATGAATATCATCATCATTATCAAAAAAATATATGCAAAAGAATGCAAGCATGATGTATGATCAACAACTCCCATAGCTATGAAATCTCTAGTCTCCATGTCCCTAATATAGATATAATTAGGAGTGAACTCAACAATTTTATTTTGTGACCCATGAGTAATTTGGTAAATGGAAAGGATATTAGTGGTCAAGGATGGTACACAAAGAAAATCATTAAATGTACCCTCTCCCATAGGAATAGAACCTTTCCCACAAGCCTTCATGTATGTATTATTACCCATCAATATAGATGGAAAAGTAAAAGGCTCAACAGAAGAAAACATATGTATAGAAGCTACCATATGATGTGATGCACCTGAATCAAGAAGCCATTTACCTTGCTCAAGGTGTGTGGAAGCAATGAGTGCTTGTCATTTACCTTTAGATGATGATGTAGATGTATAAGTTGCCTGATGTTGAGAAGGAGAAGACACTGATGAGGGCAACTAGATATTATTATTTTGAAGAATGTGAGTGATCTCATCAATCTTCTTATGGAAACATTTATGCTCATCATGTCCTAGCTTTTTGCAATAAGCACATTTATCTCTCTTTCTTCTAGATGTTTCCTCTCTTGAAGATGACTTGGATTCAATATTATTTTGGAAAAGAGAGTCATCACCTTTATCATTTTGCTTAGGATCCTTATGTTGTTTGTTTCCCTTTCCTTTGGGAACCTTTGGAGAGGAGTCATTTGCAACCAATGCTTGATACTTGGAAGGCTTCAATTGACCCATGTGTGCTAACATTGCTTGTTCCCTTGTCAGCTGAGCTACAAATTCATCAAGAGAAGGCATTTTTTATTTACTACCAAAACCATCTATAGTACCATAGAATGTGGAAACAAAGATTGAATATTCTAGACCTAACTTGGAAAGAATAGATAATATCAATTGCTCATCGTCTTTAGTAATACCACAATTAGAAAGCTCCAATCTAATGGAATTGAACTTAGAGAAAAAGTCTTGAATATTGTCAAAATCACATGGACTTAGACCTATAAGCTCATTCTCCAATTTGAATTTTCTTATTTTATTAGGTTTACCAAAGATTCCTTCCAACGTAGTCTAGACATCATGAGGATGTGTGCAAGATGCAATATGATATAGAAAATCATTGGAGATAGTAGATCTAAGAGAGTCAAGTGCTTTGTCCCTTCTATCAAACCATTTCCTTCTTTCTGCAACACCTGTAGCTAGTTCTAGATCCTGTCCAAGAATCATTCTAAGCAATCCAATGCTCATCAACTGATTAGAAACTGCTTGTTTCTATTCATGATAGTTATATGGAGTGAGAAATGGAACTTTTCAAAAATCTATAATGAACTCAAATGATGATTGAAATCAATTGATAACTCCTTCAAATTACTGATTCAATTAAGAAAATTGAAATCCAAGTATTCGCCAAGTGCAAATATAGCCAAAAAAGACCTATTTCTGAAAGTGATATGCTTACTCAAAATAACTCAAATCTGTTTATAGATATAGAAAGTAGAGGAAAAATCATGCACTTTCAAAAAAAATTGCACCTGAAAATGTTACCGGATGTGCCCAAATAGAGCCTTGAAAGTTGCAAAAAATAGAATATGGAATTTTCAAAAATATTCAAAGATAGAGATCCAAAATCACCTACACCACTATGTAGATTGTGAAATTCTACCCCAAAACAAAAAAAATTACCCATAAAAAGGAATTTGTATGAGGAAGATATCACTATTTGAAAATTGCTTCTGAAATTATTATTTTCTGAATCACTGCGCCACACCTTCAAAAATCAAATGGCTCTAGATGTGGCCTCAGATGTCCAATTTGGATGAAACAAAATTTGATTTAAGGGTTTTTGGACCTCCTCTATATGATTCCAACCTCTTATTTGCACTAGCAACCTCCAATTTTCACCTGCAATAGAAGATCACAAAATAGGACTCCCGAAATCTCCTCCAAATTGTGATGTCTCAGTTGTCAATGTTGCACAAACAATAAGTCAAGCCAAGATTGCACTTATTGTGAAGAATTATTCACACCATGAGAGCTCTGATACCATGTTAGAATTTTAGGTGACTCTACAACACCCCCAAGATCAAATGAAAGACCAAGATAACTTCCACGAGATTAGCAAGACAATTGCATGAAGGTGCAAGAATTCTATTATTGATAATGGACTTGATTGACATCCAATGGATTGATTTTAAATTTACATAATAGGCCTCCTTATATAGGAGAGCCGATGAGAGATAATGATGAGGAGAAGATAAGCTATCACCCACACAAGGTGGAATCACATGTCCAACAAAGGTGGTCATGAAATGAAGTATGTGTGATGATGAGGATGATAATGTGATATGTGCACTAAAAGTGGAATGAGATAATAACTATGACTGCCTAGAGTGTAATTCTCCTACATCATGTGTTTAATTGAGGTGTAAACTCCTAAATGTCTCAAAAACAAACTACTATACAATGCATTATCCTAAGTAAGCTTAAGTAAGTGTAATTAGTGAATATTTAATTACACCAACAAATATACTCTTTGGGTGAATGGAAAAAAGAAAATATTGCTACCTTTGATTGAAAGTGTAGATGAGGTTAATTGTACTATTGTAAAAATTTGCATGGTCAATGGGAAACAATTTGAACAATAAGTGAAAAAGAACCAAGTTTGTTTTGCTATAATTCCTAGAGGATTGAGTTTTGATAGTAATGACCGAGTGACAACAAAATCTGGTAATGACCGAGTGATAGTAGAAACTAGTAGAAGCCTAGTACTAGGAGAAATTGCAAAATTGTTGAATAAGTATATAGAGATTGTTGCAGAGGATATTCATGATGGTTTACCGCCAGTAAGGAGTATAAGTCATTGTATGGATTTGATTCTTGGAGCCATTTTTTCGAATAAAGAACCATATAGATTGACACCTACAGAGAATGAAGAACTTAACAGACAAGTGCATGAGTTGTTGTAGAAAGGTTTGATTAGAGAAAGCTCAAGTTCATGTGTTGTACCTACTATATTAGCATCTAAAAATAATGGAGAATGGAGAATGTGTACTGATTTTAGAGCTATTAACATGATCACAATGAAATATAGGTTTCCTATGCTGAGGATGGATGTCATAATGGATTTCTAAGTAGAGCAATGTATTTTACCAAGATTGATTTAAAGAGTGGATATCATCAGATCAAAGTTAGAGAAGGTGACAAAGGGAAGATTGCTTTCAAGATAAAAGATGGTTTGTATGAATGGTTGGTTATGCTTTTTGGTTTGACTAATGCACCTAGTACTTTCATGAGGTTGATGAATAAAGTTTTGAAAAGATTCTTGTGTAAGTTTGTGATTGTTTATTTGGATGATATTTTGATATTCAATAAGACTAAGGAAGAACATCTTGAGCATGTTAAACAAGTATTACAAAGATTGAAAGAGAAGAAGTTGATGATTAATTTGAAGTGTCCTTTTATGCAAGAGGAGATTGTGTATTTGGGATTTGTGATTTCAGCTGATGGTTTGAAGATGGATCCTGAGAAGGTAAAAAAAAAAATTTAGAATGGCCTACACCTGAGAATGTGGGTGAGGTAAGATCATTTCATGGTTTAGCTAGTTTTTATAGGAAGCTTATAAGGAATTTAAGTTGTGTTTGTAATGCTATGACTGAGACAATGAGAGGAGATAAAAAGGAATTCAAGTGGACACATGGAGCTAATAACAGTTTTGAGAATTTGAAACAAAGGGTTGCTGAGTTACTTGTATTGGCTTTGCCTAATTTTAATAAGGTATTTCAAGTTGAATGTGATGCAAGTGGTAGTGCAATAGGAGTTGTATTAAGTTAAGAAGGTAAACCTATTGCTTTCTTTAGTGAGAAGTTTAATGATGCTAAAAGGAAGTATTTTGTGTATGATCAAGAGTTGTATGCTATTGTTCAAGCTTTGAAGAAGTGGAGACATTATTTGATTCCTAAAGAGTTTGAGTTGTATAATGAGTGTAAAGCTTTACCGTACTTGGGAATTCAACATAAATTGAATCAAAGACATATGAAGTGAGTTGAGTATTTTCAGAGTTTTACATTTGTGATCAAGCATAAGAATGGATTTACTAATAGAGTTGTTGATGCATTGAGTAGAAGACATTCTTTGTTGACTAAAATGAAGGTTGAAGTTCTTGATTTTGATGAAATCAAAGAGTTGTATGAGACTGACCTTGATTTTTCTAAGGCATGGAGAGAGTGTAGAGCATCAAATCTGATAGATAACATGAGTAAGTATGATGAATATTTTATTCAAAAAGGTATGTTGTTCAAAGGTATTTTGTTGTGTATTCCTAGAAGTTCTATGAGGTTGAATTTGATTAAGGTAAAACATAGTGGTGGATTGGCTCGATATTTTGGAATTGATAAGACATTGAGTTTGCTGAAGGAGAAGTATTATTAGAAACAAATGTATAAGGATGTTCAAAAATTTATGAAGAGTTGTGGAGTTTGTCAAGTTGCAAAAGGAATAAGTCAGAATATTGCTTTGTATACACCTATTACTGTTCCTAAGAAACCTTGGAGTGACATCAGTATGGATTTTGTTCTTGGATTACCTAAGATGGTGAAGGGGTATGATTCTATATTTTTTGTGGTGGACATATTTTTGAAAATGGCTCATTTCGTACCTTGTAGGAAGACATTAGATGCTAAGCATATTGCTAAACTTTTCTTCAAAGAGATTGTAAGATTGCATAGACTACCAAGAAGTATTATCTCTAACAGAGATAGTAAGTTTTTTGGTTATTTTTGGAAGACTTAATAGAAAAAGAATGGTACTAAGTTGAAGT
This sequence comes from Cupressus sempervirens, assembly GCA_028749045.1. NCBI lineage: Eukaryota > Viridiplantae > Streptophyta > Pinopsida > Cupressales > Cupressaceae > Cupressus > Cupressus sempervirens. The sequence continues at coordinate 927,347,507 of CM053785.1, read as the reverse complement.
TTAGTTCTACATTCGATCCACAAATAGATGGATAGATAGAGGTTGTGAATAGAAGCTTGGTTAATTTGCTAAGATGTTTAGTGGGAGATAAGCCAAGTAATTGAGAAGTATTCTTAACACAAGCTGAGTTTGCATATAATGATTTTGTGAATAAGAGTACAAGAAAAGAACTTTTTGAGATTGTTACTGGAATGCAGCCTAGAGGAGTATTAGATTTGAGGAATGGTGTTGGTGAAGAAAAGAGAAATGTTGCGAGAGAAGAATTTTCTAATTTTATGGATTTCATAACTGAAGTTGAGAATAGAACAAAGTAATCAGAAGTATAAGGAGAATGCTGATAAGTCTAGGAGAGATCATGATTTTGAAATTAGTGATGGGGTGATGGTTCATTTGAAGAAAGGAAGATTTCCTGTTGGAACATTCAGTAAGTTGAAGATGAAGAAGTTTGGACCTTGTATGATCTTGAAGAATTTTGATAATGGTAATGCTTATGAAGTTGAGTTGCTTGATGACATGGATATATCTCTTATATTCAATGTTGCTAATTTATGAGTGAGATGATGAAGTTGTTGTATTGGAAGATTATCCTAAGAAGTAGATTGAAGAAGTTGAACAAGTATTGGATCAAAGAGTTGGCAAAAGCACAAGAGGAAAAGATTACTATGAGTATTTGGTGAAGTGGAAGAATATATGAATTGAAGATGCTGCATGGATTTCTCATTCTAAGTTGGATTTAGCTTAGGTTTTGACACTTGCATGATTCAAGAGAATCATTTCTTTCAACCCTGGTTGTCTAATATAGGAGCATCCTGGGTTTCCTTGTATTCTTGCACTTTTTTTCATTCTGCCAGTTACTATCGAGTGCAAGTTTCCAGTTACTATCGAAAGCCAGTTTCTAGTTACTATTGAGTTCCAATGTGTTCTAAGTCATCTAGTGTATGCCAAGTCATCTAGTGTATGCTGAGTTATCCAGTATGTGCCTAGTAAACCTATTATTTGTTGATGCTCAATTCCTTCTTTAGCCAAGTTGTTTTTGTTTTTTGTTCTTAGTGGGAGCTGACTTGCATATTTAATTTTGATCGTAAATTTAATGATAGGATCTTGTTTAGGGATGAGTGTTGGTCATTTTGAGATCAACCTTTCTATTATGTAATGTTCTAAAATATTCTATAAGCTTTTTTGGAAAGTATAAATAGAGTGCTTAGGCTTAGGTTAAAGGAGAACTGAGAGGGTTTGAAGGGGGAATGCATATCTATCTGGAAATAAAAATTTGAAGCTAGATCGTGGATCTAGAAGTTGTATTTTATATCTAGCCATAACCCAGAAGGCCTTATAGATGGGCATGTATGTTGATTATTTGATAAATCAATAAAAGTGTTTTGATCTTCCTCCTCCTTTAGTTTTGGTTCTTTGTACTGTGTTTCTGCTATGTTAACTCTTACATGGTGGTTTAGATAGTTGGGTGTGTCTTTGGCCCTAGTTATTCATAATCTCCCTATGTCATAGATCCTGATTTACCCCCCTCTCAATATCTTGCTTTCCCAATAGATTTCCAAGAATTGGTATCAGAGCTCAGTACTCTTAGTAGAAGTCTAATTACCTAAGAGTTAAGATCTTAGATATGGAGGCTTATAAGTTGGGAAATATTATTGAAAACCAAAAGCTTGATATACATCTTGCACTAGAGAAGCTTAAAGAAACAAGAGAGGAATTGGAGAAATCCTTAAAGAGAAAGCAAGAATTCATAATTAAGAAACATGATACACATTATCAGGAAGACCCTAAAGGTCTACTTGATGATGGAAATTCTAGTGAAAGTGATGCAATAATAAAAGATTAGTTGGAGAAGAATAATACACTAAATGAAGAGATAAGAGGACTAAAGATAGCATGAAATTTTGCCAGTAATACTATGTGAAGTGATTGAACATAAAAACAAAAGCTAAAGAAGACAAGATAATGGCAAAAGAAGATAAAATAAAAATGGTTGCAAGACTTGATGAAAGGAACATTGATGTACAGAAGCTCACAAATAATCAGTTATGGTCAATCTGTTACAAGCTAGAGTTGTCGTTGCACCAAAATATTGACCTGTCAATGCCCAATACAACCACTACAATTATTAAAAATAGGAGGCGATTAAGCCATGTCATGAATCTCAAAGGGGAATATTGGCAGTTAGTGCAACAATCCTATAATGAAACTTGCAAGAAATAATAACCATTTCCACATAACCCATAATAGATCTAAAATATATATGCAATTAAAATCCACATGCAAGAGAATAGACAACATACCCACAAAAATTATGACACAATATATACCCTGAGAAACTCTCATTGAGGAAAAAACTTAGCCTCCAAAAGCATCCATCACTGTGTATTATTTAGCAAAAAAACCATTGCAATACAACCATGGAAACTTTCAAAGACATAGCCACAACCAAGAAATTCATATGAATAAGCATGAATCCACACATCCCATGCCATGCTTCCAACCTTCACAAATGCTCCCTTGGCTAACCTGTCAAGTCTTGTCCCACTTGACTATTTTTCTTTTTTGCCTTCTGTCTTGTCACTACAACAACTACCATTGTGGCTTCTTATATAGTAACAAGTCCCACAAAACCACCAAGTGTTATTACATAAACCATGTGCTAAAATCATGTGCTACCTAACCCATTGACCCCACATTTAATATTGAAAATTTAATTATTTTTCCCAATATTAAATAATTACATGAAATATTATCATAGTGTTACAATACAAATCATCAATTATATCCCATGGTAATCTTTACTTTGGACGTCCATCTAGGTGCAATATTACATGATAAAATAAAATAATGCAATATAACAATATAATGCAATGTGTGCAACACCCATAATCTCAACAATCTCCCACTTGTTCTATAAATTGCATAGGGTCAATCTGTAGCCACATAAATGAATAAGGGAACAATCTCTCCTAACACATCCACCATCATGGATCAAAGTAGATGAAGTGCTCCATCCTAGTACCCATAGCAAAATCAAAGTATCCAACATCTCAAACATGAATGATATCACCTCCTATTATGCCATTGCCACCAAACATACATAGAAGCCATCCAAAGAGAAAGCCACCCAACCTGTCACATTAGAAGATCATAATATCTTGTACGAACTAAAATGCCAAGCACAAAAAATTGATCCAAAGGTAATCACATGTATCTATAGTTGTCAAATATATCCATAGTTGAAATAACACCCACATCAAGTGCCAAACCCATCCAACTATCCATACCTCCAAAAGGTATAACAAGTGAATCTCACATCACTAAAATATCCAATCTGTAACCTGCAACCCAAATCCTCAAGAGCAATACCTACCACATATATATCAGGAAGCTCCCACTATAAAATATAATATCAAACCTATAACTAATCCACTCACAATGTCACAAATAAATGAATCCATGTAGTCTCAAGGACATCCACAACACACAAACCAATAACCTACAAGATCAACTCTCATAAAAAATCTCCAACACTCTCCCAAGTTCTCCACAACCAATAAAGGAAAGAGATAAAGTAATAACCATGTCATCTCTCACATGACATACATGGGCACAAACTAGTGATTACAATCTCTAACCAATCTCAAATCCAATGTAAGAAAAACTGAACATCCAGAAAGATAACCAAGACCAAAGAGAAACCATGCAAATCATAACTTGTAGCATGTCCTTCTACACACACCTCTAGATGTAAACTGTGCAAGTATGATCTCCTCCATAAAACCCCAACAAGAAGCTGCAATAACACCCAAACTATACCATTTAACTAATCATGGATGTAAGCCTCTCACAAGAAGATCAAACTCATAAACTATTCCTAATCCAAGGAATATGTCCAATATAAAACAATCTCCCAAAATCAGCCAACATAACAACATATGCAAATGGAGATAACCAATGTTAAACCATCTCTCAAATGAACCCTCTAGAACTAATTCATGTATCATAGCTCAATATCCATATCAAGACAAGCATAAACATAATGCACCTGAGAGAAACAATGGGCTATACCTCTCAACTATAAAACTGCCAAGTAGACCAAGAGTGGGGAATGAGAATGCTCATCAAGATATTGAAGTCCCCAACCAAGACTCATCTAAGAATAATCTCCTCTCAAGTCCATATCAGGTGAATGCCCCTTAGGCTCTCCTGCTGAAACCATCAACTGTCCCAAAAAATACATCTCTAATCCAAGAGAAATCAGCATCACCACCATATCTAAGTATCCATGAAAACCTGTAAACAATCAATCCATGCCAACTCCAAATACAACACAACAATATCATGAAGTATCCAGCTTATGATCAATGTACTCAATATTAAGAAACTAGACCAAGATCATTGTCAAAGTTCTAACCATGGCCTCAGAAACATAAACATGGCAATATGATCTAACCATCTCAATCAAAGAGACACAATGCTCCATATGAACATACTATAACATGTTAAAAATCTAAACATGTATCAAGAGTATACCATGACATAAAAATGGAACCATCCTAACACTAAAGATAACATGCCAAATGAAAGCATAAACCACACCTTTACCAAGAACTCCATGAGTCCTCAAGATGCAACCATATCCACACACCATGAAGAAAACCATCTCCACACACCATGAAGCAAACCATCTCTACATACCATGAAGAACCATCTCCACACACTATGAATATAACGAAGAACCCCATGAGTCCTCTAACCATCTTCATACACCATGAAGGTAACAAGTACACCATGCAAATGTCAAAGATGCTTCTATAGCAACAGGGTCTAAGACAAACCTCCAACATCTACAAATACTCAATAAATATATCAATGCCAAGAAATAATCCCACTCCACCATGGTACCAAGTCACCTATGGCATCATAATATCCATCTCCTATGTGAAGATCCTTTAGGTCTATACACACAACCAAAGTGTCAATACCAAGTGAAACCAAGGAGATATAAACCAAACTAGGAACTAATCCTACAATATCACCTCATCACTATCACAAGATCTCACTAAACCATGTATCCAAGCTATCCATGACATCATGATGATAAAAACCATCCTCTAACCATGAGAATCAACCAAGGCATCAATCCATCAAAGAACTCAAAGTGCACATCATGAGCTCCTCAAAAGAAACCAAAAAACCATGATTCTTAACCAAGAAGATATACCACCATAACCATATCAGGAATCCAAACCAATGAACATCAAGGATGTACCTATATATCCAATAATGTCATGCCAAAATCCATGGCACCATGATTACATCCATGAACTAAGCATCTGGCCTCAATATGTCCAACCTATCAACATAAAATAGTCAACCACAATCCTCCATAATGACTATACCTGATAACAATATCTCATCCCTTCTACATGAAGAAAAAACAACAATTCATGTGACTTAGGGCATATAAAACCCAAATCAAATCCACCAATCTAAATATGCATCAATAATGAAAGATCAATGGAAAAAGACAACTCATAACCAAGCTATAAATTCAACCAATAAGTATAAACTGCTTGCAACATTGCACAACTTGTAGACTCAACAAGTCATCATACATATCCAAACCAAATAATGATAAAAAAATCATCATGAGATCAATCTAAAATATGAAGTGAGTATACAATGACATCAAATCTTAAATCTCCAAACATACAATGTCATAAACTCACAATGCTACCATACTCAATATATACCATAACCTGTTCAGATTAATATATCACAAAATAAACCATGTCAAACCTTCACCAAATCTAAACCAATGTGTAGATCTTTCCAAGAGCTTTTCATTTACTATTTGAAGTCCAAAATCTCACTCTATATGCCCAAGTTATGCCCTAATTTGTGCTCAAAATAAAAAATATCTAAATTTTGGGCTCTTAAAATATAATCAAATGTCAAAATCATAGAACCAAACCTATACCAACATGTAGTGCTTTGAATCAGCTTTCCAACACTTATAAGAAGTCTAATATCTAATATCTTGAGAGAAAGTTATGGTTATTTTACTAACACGATCTTTTCACCATTTTCACTGCCATTTTTTTTTGTGACAAAAATTTCAACGAGATTAAATTTGATGGCCATCATGGACTAAAACTAAAAAACTCTTTCATTTCCTCTGAACATGGCCAAACTAGGACATATTATATATCAAAAATTTATGGGAACATCAACCTAGATCCTATGGTGAGGTCTATTTTTACCCAGGAGGTCATTTCTGCAAGCTCCCCCTAAAACCCTCATTTAAATCAAACATCTGAAAAACCCTTTTGTCCAACAATTTCACATGTCCAAAAATATTTTAACATTCCATCTTAACAGCAAACACAAAACCCTCAGATCTACAATAAATAACTCATATATCTTGCCCTTTCTTTTATCCTCTCATTCATACCCATGGATTCAATCTAGGGTTACAACAATAAAACCATAGCTCTAATACCACTTGTAAGGAAATTTTCATGAAATAATAGTTGTTTCCACATAACCTATAATAGATCCATAATATATATTCAATTGAAATCCACATGCAAGAGAATAGACAACATACCCATAGAAATTGTGACACAAGATATACCTTGGGAAATCCTCATTGAGGGGAAAACCTAGCCTCCAAAAGCATCCATCACCATGTATTATTAAAAAAAAACACCATTGCAATACAACCATGGAAGCTTTCAAAGCCATAGCTACAACCAAGAAATCCATGTGAACATGCATGAATCCACACATCCCATGTCATGCTTCCAACCTTCACAAATGCTCCCTTGGCTAACCTGTCAAGCCTTGTCACACTCGACTCTTTCCCTTTTTGCCTTCTGTCTTGTCACTATAACAACTACCATTATGGCTACTTATATAGTAGCAAGTCCCACAAAACCACCAAGTGGTATTACATAAACCATGTGCTACCTAACCCATTGACCCCACATTTAATATTGGAAATTTAATTCTTTTACCCAATATTAAATCATTACATAAAATATTATCACAACGTTACAATACAACTCATCAAGTATATCCCATGGGAATTTTTACATGTTGCACATCCATCTAGGTACAATATTACATAATAAAATAAAATAAAATAATATAACAATATTATGCAATGTGTGCAACACTCATAATTTCAACAAATCCCCCCCTTAGCATTACCCAAGGAGATTTGAACCTGTGACCAAGCTCTGATACCACTTGTTACAAGCTAGAGTTGTGATTGTAGCAAAAGATCAACTTGTCAATGCCTGATACAACCACTAGACTTATAGAACATAAGAGACAGTTAAGCTATGTCATGAATCTCAGAGGGGAACATTGGTAGTTAGTCCAACAAAGATCCCATCTATTTAAAGAGTTTTCTATATGCTTATAGGATTAGCCCTCCATCTCAATCATTGATCACAAATATAGGGATATGTAATCCAAGTCACTCAAGCATAAAAATCTCATTAATACATTGAAAAACATTAAATGTTCATTCCATGTTAGCTCAAAAATGTTTTACCTCAAAAAATTTTCCTTGCTTGACTTTTATGTAAACTTTGTGTTGCTCAGCCTTTACTATTTTAAATGACACTCAACATTGTTGTTCCTCAGTCTATATTGTGTCTGACATATACTATGTAACTTGAAACTTGTGTGCTTGAAACTACTCGGTTGAGCTTGGATTGTATAGAAAATACTTGGTGATCATACACTTACTCAGCTCCTATAGTGCTCAGTTCATACTTTCTTATGAACATTACTCAGCCTATATAGAGTAGCTTGGTCTTAGTGATGACCAATTGACTCTGCTTTGTAAATGACTAAGTGTTTGACATTAATAGAAAATAATAGTTAGAGATACCAACAACCTCCCCCTTTGACATAGTGTAAAAAATACTTTGTCATATTTAAATCTTTACAATGCAATCTGATAGTGAGCTCTTCCAGTAAGTCTTATGACTTATGCCAACAAAAATAATGAATAAACAATGTAAAATGAATATAAATCCATTTCCCCCTTTTCAAATATATTTCCCATTCGAATCTATTTCCCCTTTGTTTTTTAACACTTATGTCATGGTTGTTGGGTTTGAATGGGTGGAAGCAATCCATATTTCTCAATGAATTCCTTATGAAATCAGGTGATCATGGATAGTGCATGATCCCATGTGATTCTTGGTGCCTCCAAAATGTGATTCTACAAATATAACCTTGTAGCTAAATCAATTAAACTATCAACCATTAAAATATTGTGATCTTCTATGAAAAGATCTTAGGCTGATTTCAGCTCTCTTTGCATGACCTCCACATGAGGTATCATCATAATTACTTGAATAGAGATCAATTTGGGTCTCATATTGTTGTTAGCTAACTAAAGCTTGACCAATGTGCCTTGAGTGTTTAGTAAATTATTTTAATGATCTATGCTAGATCTTACTAACTATGAAATAATATTGTTGGATTTCTTCATCTCAACTTGAAATAGGTTTATTTGTGCCTGAATATCATTTGTAAATCTTGGCACATCTAACAAAATGTTGTACAAATGTTGTACCTTCTAAATTAGTTCTATCATAACCTATATTTGATCTTGAAATTGCACCTTTTGCTCAACAAAGGTTATGGAAACTTTGTCCACAACCTTATTCTCAAATCTTCTTGTAGACTAATCCATCAATTTGTCATTTGATTCCATATTACCAGCATTCACTTGATCAACTATATTTACAAGTTGGGTGATGATTAGCACTTCTTCATCAAAATTTTGAATATCAAAAGCATCAACAAAAATATGCTTTACATCATAGAGTACCTAATTTTGCTTTAGCTCTCTTCTTAACTCTTCTTGTCATTTCTTCTTTTCTAAAACTTCTTGCAGAAGAATTGTTTGCTCCAAGGTGAGATCTTCCAAGTCTAATTGTGGCATCTAAATTATTTCATCCAAACTAACTTCAATATCTAGTGAAGTAGCCTTTATCTTTTATCCTTTTCTCAACAAAGGAGTGTTTCTTCTTGACACTACTTTGGGAGTTGGTGATGGAGTTTCACCACTTGGGCATGTTACTGCATCATTGCTCGAGACAACAATGGACACTCTTGGTTCATCTTTACTTATTTCTTTGTTTTCCTCAATGTGAGGTTTTGAAATTATCTAACTATCTACACTTGTTTATTTTTCCTTAGTTCCTACTTCTATATCTACGAGCCTTGATTGATTGGCCTTTGGAGTGACAAGGGTGTCAGCATGTACAGGTGACATGCTACCTTGCAAACTTGGCACACCTAAACTTTCTCCACTATTGTAATCATCTTCGATGTTTACAGTGTCTTTTGTTGCTCCTTTGGTAGATAACCCAAAAATGTTTTTCGAAAGGAACTCAGTTTACTATGCTATAGCTTCCATTTTATTTTATAATATCAAAACCATTATGTACTCAAGAAAAAATCTACTCCTCTACTACTCCAAAATGTGCTCTATTGATCCTATGATAGACCAGGCATTACTTTGACTAATGTGTCAGTCCTTATCTTTTTCTCTTCTACTTTTGCCTATTGTCATCTCCTTTCTATTCTCTCAAATAAATCTTTGGGTATCTTCTTATCAATTTCACTAGAAGCTAGCTTATGATTCAAAATCATATCTATCATAGCCTCCTCAACTTTGGTTTGGTCAATATTATCCAATGTCTCATACTTTACAAATCTAAAACTAGATCATTCTATAGATCTTCTTAGGTTTTCACATACCTCTTCAATAGACTTTGTTTTCCTTATGGGTGGTCCTCTAACCAATCTCCTTCTCTTAATTCTAGAGGCACTAGGCTCTATAGCCTTAGCTACTTTCTACTTTGTAGTCTACTTGTCACTAGTAGCTTTGCTGGTCCTTGGCTTGTTTTGTGGTAGAGGAGAGAGGGGTGTCACTATTGGCTTCTTCTTGGTTCCTTTAGCCTTCTTTTTTAGTGGAATGAAAACAACTAGGGCTTTACCCTTGTCACCTTCTATTTCTTCCTCTTCCTCATCACCACTATCTTGTTCTTCATCCTCTCCAAGACCTTGTGTTATAAATAGTGGTTCCTTTCCCTTGCCTAGGGTGCCCATTTTTGTTTCTAGGTCTTCAATCATTCTTTTTATTTTCTTCTTCTTAGAATCAATATTTATATTGATAAGTAGGAGATAATTTCTATAGTAAGTCAAATTGTGATATTTCTATCAGGATTTAACTATTTGATTTTGAGTCAAACTCATTGACCCATGTTTCATGAGTAGTGATTCAACATGAATCTATCTCTCATGAGAATAAATGGAACACTTAGACTCATTGGATCTAGGTGATGCTCCACAGGTCCATTCTATAACCAATACATCATATCATGGATTATGCTTAGGATAATTTTAATCCATTCAATCTTGAAATTTCTTAAGAATTCTAGGGCACAAGTTAACCCTTTCCTTTCAACAACTTTGAATTCATCCTTCAAGACACCTTCATTGCATAACTTCTTATATTCTTCTCTAATCTCATAGTCTCCCACTTCTCCAATTTTACACATGTAACAATTTCTAACTTCATGGGTCATAATAACTTTGGTTGGTATTAACGATAGCACACCCATTGAATCTCCTTTCATTGTGATTTCTAGAATAACTTGAAAATTTGGTGGAGGACAAGTGTCACTCTTCACCAATTGAATTCTAATAACCTCTTGGCTCATTCTAGTGGTAGATGAAGCTTCCATATTTATTTTTAGGGTTTGAAGTTTCTTCTTACTTCTCTTTCTCCTTTAAATTACTCGGTATTGTTGAAATATTCACTTGTTCAAGCTTTTCATCCAGATTGCTCTTGAAATCTTTTACTCGACTCTCAAATCACCAAATTTCCCTATGCTCTTGAAATATATATGGTGGGTATGAGATAATGTCTTTACAATTTGATATATACCTTATTTTGCTCTATTTAGGTTCTCCATTAGTATTGTGTACTCAGGTAGGTGGAAGTCAATTATCTCGGTTGATATTGATGTTTTTTAACTAGGTATTTACTTTATATCTCAGTCTCTTCTATATCACTTGGTCTCTACCATTTCACTTCTAAAGCTCTAAATCTATGTTGCAATGCTCAGTCAACATAAACATTTTTAATGATGCTAGCAATCCTTCATGAATCTATTCTTTTCCATCTTCATATATGCAAATATGAACTTCGGTATATTTCATGCAAGGAACTAATGTATGATATATCAATTAAATATACAGTTCCATACATACCTTCCTTTCTTAGTTTGAGATGACATGATCACCTTCTCCATTAGATTGGGTGATCTTAGTTTCATTTGCTCCACTATTTCCATCTTCTTCTTTTCCATATTTGATTCATTTCCTTCTTTATTTTCTTAATGTGTACTTTACCTTTTCCTTTGTCTTTTGTTTGATTTGTTGAATGTACTTGAGTCCTACAATTCTTGTTTACATGTCCAAACTTGTGACATTTGGAACATGCATTGTTAGGTACATCACTCTTCCTCTGATTTGTCTAGTAAGGTTTTGTCTGAGATCTGCATGCATATTCTCTATGTCGATACTTCTGATAGTTATAGCAATATCCTTCAAATCTAGGTATAGTAGATGCATTCCTTATTCTTGTCTTGCATTCATGTATTTAATGTCCTTATTTCTTGTAGTAAAAATAGTAACCAGTAAACTTAGATTTAGTGTTTTTCATACCATGTTAGCTTTGACAAATGTTTGCACTATGACCAAGTTTTCCATAGTGATAGCATGTTGGTTTTTCCTTTGGCTTTGCATTCCTCATCTCTCCATTGTTGGATTATTTGTCTTGTTTAATGCATGAATGTACTGACCCATTAAAATAGCTAGATGACTCCATAAGTTCTTCAAAGTACTTTATTGCCTCTTTAGGTTTGTTGAATCTTTCCATAGATTATTTCTCAGTTTACAGTTCATTCTTTAGTATGTCCCTTTGTGATTTGAGATTTGAGATTTCCACATCCTTGTGATTCAATTCTTGATTTGCAAGCATAAGTTGATTCATCATGTCTAGTTTTATGCTTGTGAGCTTCTGCATATCTGATATCCTTTCTTCAAGTCTTGTAGCCATTAGTCTTTTGTCTTCCTCATCCATAGTCTTTTCTTCTTCATCTTTCTACTTTTTTTTAGTTACTTCATGTAATCTTACTGATTGGATTACATATTCTCTTTTCAGTCCTCTTATTTCTTCATTCAGAAGTTTGTTCTTTTTAAGTAGATCTGCAGATGCTTTGTCATTTGGATTGATTGATTCAAACAACCCTTCAATTTGAACTTCTTCATAGGAAAATTGTTTTATCTAAGATCTAATATCCAAGTGATTAAGCTTGTCTAAGAGAACTAGTGCTCTAATACTAATTTTTTATTGATGGAGGTCTAAATAGGATATCCAAGATACTAAGGGTGGGGGGGTGTGAATCAGAATCTTAAGCACTTTTAATTTTCACTAGTTATCCTATGCATGTAAAACTTGTAATGATAAACTTACTATAACATCTAAATATGATCTATCATGTGCATGCAAATAAACACATAACACGATATTTATTACCCATAAACCCTCCAAGATGAAAGTAAAACTGGGGTGAGGGTGACAACCATAAATCTTCATTACTACAGTAATAAAGTTAACCTGTTATGGCTATAATGTTTGATCATAAAATATGATCTACTCTATGAGGGATCTTCCCTATTAAAAGCTTAAGAGACTAGTGGATCTCACCTTGTTAGAGGATTTAACACTTACAAAAAATTAAGGAATGTATTAGGAGATTTACAAAGATCTATTAAGACCACTCTATTAAGATATTTTCCCTGATTCAAGTTGCTTAGAGCTGATTCAGTACCTTACTCTCGGTATGCTCTGTAAGCTAATTTGGAGTCTTCTCCTTGCTAACTAATCCTCTCCTCTGATTTGATAACACTTGTCTTCCGCTCCACTGCTATGATTAGGTCATTTTCTCTATTAAGTGATAATAGAACCTTTCACTAACTTCTAATCTGATTTTGATCCTTCACTTCACTATTCACATATATATCCTTGTTTACATGCATATACTTCTCTTCTTCATTCCATAATTCTCCACTCTCTTTGTATCTTTGTATGTATATGATCTAGGTTAATATATCATCTATTTAAAGAGTTCTATAAAGAGTTTTCTATATGCTTCCACGATTAGCCCCTCCATCTCAATCATTGATCACAAGCATAGGATATGTAATCCACATCTCTCATGCATGAAAAACTTTATCTCAACCTCTACAAACATTAAATGTTCCTTCCATGTTGGTTCAAATTTTTTTACCTCAAAATATGTTCTATTCTTGAATTTTATGTAAACTCTATGTTACTCGACCTTTACTATTTTTTGATGCTTGATATTGTTGTTGCTCAGTCTTTATTGTGCTTGACACATACTATGTAACTCAGCACTTGTATGCATGAAACTACTCAGTCAACATTGAGCTCGGCTCTTATAGAAAATACTTGGTGACTATACACTTACTCGGATCCTATAGAGCTTGGTACATACTTTCTTATGTACATGACGACCTATATAGAGTAGCTTTGTCGCAGTGATGACCATCTAACTCTGCCTTGTAAATGACTAAGTGTTTGACACTTAGAGACAATAATAGTTAGAGATATTGATAGTTAATGTATGTGAAAGAGTCATATTAGTTGTTATGTTTTCATTTATATCAATCCTTAGTTGGTTAGACATTATGCTATTTCAATAGAGTTCCATATCATTTGATTGATGAAGAGGATTTGAAGAAAGTATGATAAATTAGAGTAATGATAAGTGTATGGTGTTTAATGGGAACTTGAATTAGTTAGACTCTGACAATATAATGTGTGTTTGATTACTTTACATGATCTTAAGTAAGATGTATAAGAAATATAATTTAGTTGGTAAATAAAGGAATATAGTATTAATTGAGCTACTACAGTTGTCACTAAGATTCTATAAAAGAAGTGTTAAAATTTAGTGTTAACTGAGTAATTTTAGTGTTACCTACGGTAAGTGTTGACCAAGAAAATTGTAATGTTCATGGAGAATGAATATGAAGAAAATTTTAAGAAAATATTTAATCTGAGGTCGACATTTGATGAAAATTAAGAATGTTTGAGAAATTTCAAGGATAAGGACAAATTTAGTTATGAGATCAATGGCTAGAGTAATTCAAGGAAGATTTGATGGAGATTTAACAAATTGAAATGGAGCACAAAGTTCAAGGTTGAGTTATATTTCCTGAGCATCTAGATTCATTAAGTTTGAAACTAATGAATATCTAACAATTCTAATTAACTGGCAAAATATGGAAGATTCAGGAACACAAAAGATCTATTTAAGGAGGAACAAGATTTTTCTTATTGTTGATGTGGGTATTGCTAATTATTGTTGAAAAAGAAGAAAGTTAGAAGGTGAATTGAGTAGAATAGTATTGTGCAGATCAAGTGGAGGAAGTACTAAGTAGAAGTGTGAGTGTGTGAATTAGCTAGATGGAGATCATTAGAAATAGATTGAGTGAAGAAGAGATCTAAACAAGAAAGGTAATGCTAAAACCTAATGGGTCATTTCACTTTTTGCATTCTTATTATCGCAAATTTATTTCATGATAAATTTTTACTAATGCAACTTGGTATGAGTTAGATGACTACTCTAATACTCAGTAAATTAAAGAACAATAAGGTGTATTAAGTTGTTATTTTGACGCAAAAAATAATTCAATTTTAATTATGACTTATGATGTTATTACCAAGTTATTAATCTAAAAGTTAAAGAAGTATAAATTTTTATGAAAGGTTGTTTTAAGGTATGTACGATAACTGGTTATAACTGATTCATCCCCTCCCCCTACGGAACTACAAGGATTAATTAGATATTGAAGATATCAACATAGTCAAGTTTTTTGTATTTATCTACACTTCTTGTAAATTTATATAAATTTGTATGAGCAATGAGCTCTATCTTTGTATTGTACTTACAACTCCTAAAAGGGTTAAGGCTTCTAATAAGTCCTAGTCCTCTAACAAGGAAAAATACACTATATGCATGTAATAGATTCCTAACAGGGTGAACATCTTTTACAAGATACTTTTTATTAGTGGATCATTTTGTGGTTACCATCCCCACCAGGGATTTCCCTTGGCTAGGGTTTCCATAGTAAAAAAAATGGTGTTACAAGTTTCCTTGTGTTGTACATGGTATTACATTTTAGTTTACTCATTTATTCAAGTTTGAGGTTTGTAATTGATGTCCATAGTTGGGCAAAAAGTTGTTTGTGGTATATTGATTCAACCCCAACCCCCACCCTCTTAGTGTCCCCTATTTCTAACACAAATATCCCTATTAGAAGACCTTGAATCCTTGTTATAATTTTATAACCTTTTAAAAGTTTGATGAGAACAAAATTCCATTTTACTCAGACGATGAAAGGTCAAACCACCTTTACAAATTGATAACAAATCCAACAAGATGAACTAACTGATCTACAACTTACTTGCCCAAATAGTTCTTTTGAAGTCCAATGGGGATGATAGATTCTAGTAATACCTCTTCACAAGAATCCAAAAAACTTATCTCCTCTACTCTAATAATCAAATTTCAAGACTTACATCTATATTCTTTATTCCATACTATTCCTATACATGTATTAAGGAAAAGAGCTTTCCTTTACACAAATTTCAAATAATTAATTAGGTCACCTTATTAGGGCTCCCCCTCTGTACAATTGCTTACATAGGACCATGCTAAGGCATGCACACATTCACAAGAATTTATAAAAATATTATATGGTGTGTCCTACATGTTACAATAAGAATATAACATTTTCCAATAATATATCGCATGTTATAATAACCTAGTCAACTACTAGTAAGATGCATTGCTCATTACACTCCAATGACCTTCATAGAGTAAGCCAAATGACTCATAAATACAAACATAATTGAAAAACAAAGTCTTATATAACCCTTCATACTAATCAGCATTTATTCCTTCTCACTATCAAGATATGGAAAAAATACTACAACTATCTTTGTCACGTTTTCCTACATACTAGTTTGCTACCAGTATTCACAAAATAAATTATAATCCATCTAGAATATAACATAAAGTACAAAAAACATAGACATGATTCCTACACTCATTCCTCTACACAAATGTAAGCTCGCATATCCAAATATTTTAACCAATCAAAAGCCTATGATATACAAATTTTGAGTTTTTAATGAAATAGAGAGCATATGTTGACATTAGATATAAAACTTGTTATTAATACAAATATTTCTACAACACTTCCAAGTGCAAATAATAACTCATATTTATAACATGAATTTCAAGTAGGGTCTTATGTGTGTGATTTTTTACTCTATTTTAATGAAGAAAACATAAATCATTTAAAGAGTAACCTAATTGTCCAAAATTACTAGGTTCATCATGGGAAAAAATATGGGGTTGTGAAGAAATATGTGTATCTAATAATGGATAAGAAGATGCACCAAAATATCCTTGTGTTGTATTTTCTTCTTCAACCTCTGCATCTATTATGGTGTCCTCAATTTTCTCCTCTTCTAAAATGAAATGAACCTGAAGCCCCAATATTGTTCAACTCACTAATTCTTTATCTTCTCTCGTATTAACTTGTTGCTTCCTTCTCCCTATTTTCTGCCTAAAACTTTAATAACTTTTTTGTTTTTAGGATTTTGGAAAATAAATTATATGACATCACATGCAATTATTTTATAGATTAAAAAAATGAAAAAAATGATTTTTTTATCAATTAATGGTGGTTATACACCAGTGGTTTCAAAATTTTACTTTATATTCAATTAAAAATTAATTAAAAATATTCAATAAAAAATAAGAAAAATATTCTCATGAGTCTTTAGCATCTTAGGTATCTTCTTGTAAAAGGACTCACAAGAATTCATTTATTTAGGTAAAAATATGGTGGCCATACACATGTTCAGTATGGTCCTCAAACAGGAACTTTAAAAATTGGTTTTTACACATAATTACCAAAAGGCATTTCTACCATGTGGGTATTGAAATAAATTACATATTTGAAAAAGTAAAATCCAAGCACAATATTGTATATCACTATAGAACTATGAGATTCAATCTCTAAGTGCCTCAAATTTTGACATCAATTGACAAGAAATTTTTAAAATAGGGAAAACACTTCCACTTTTTGCCCAAAAGTGGGACTCAACTTCTTGTGGCGACCATACATAATATCATGGGAAATGGATACAAGATTAAATCCATTCTATCTATGTGCTACGAAAACTAGATATATGGAGAATAAGAATGAGAAAATTCTATCTAACCCGATCATATTCTTTCATTATATAAATCTTGAGAATAAGTGTTTATTTCTATTCCAAACTAAAGAGTGTAGAATTTCATGAGAAAGAATGAAACCCTTTAGGGTTTCTTGTCCTAGCCAAACCCCCTACTCTTTAGAAATTGTTATTGTGATCTAGAGCCTAATCAAGCTTGGGGGTTAATTGTTTGCCCACTTCATTTAACACAGTTTCCCCCCATATTTTACTATGTTGATTTGGGGGGAGTACCCCCAAGCTTTAGGGGTCAAGGGGCAATGCCCCTTGTGGGTTCCTAGGGTAGCACCCTTTGTAGGGTCCTAGGATTAGCGGCCCCAGGCGTGCTCCTTGTCATGATATAGGGTGGGGTTGAGGGGCAACATTCCTAAAGCCAAAAATGAATTTAATATTGTACAAGGCATTAGGAGTTATATTTTTCTATTGGTCATCTTACTCTAGCCCTAATTTTGTAAGTGGAAAAAACTTGTATAAAAATTCTTACGGTTATGGGTTTTATAATGTATGATGAGATTGTAGCTTCTTGCAGTGGTATTGAGTTGTAAGAGATTACAAATTGTAATTAGGTTGTAATCAATGGATAATAAAAATATTGGACTCAGTATTGGTGGATGTCGCCCAGGGATTAGGTGAACCATGTCAAATCTTTGTATCTTTTTTTCTCTTTTGTGTGATTTATTATTTTTTGATATTGTTTATATTTGCATGTAATTGTTATTTCTATCTCATTAATTATAAAAGGTGGTATCAGAGAAAGGTTGTTTTCAATTATCCTCTATAGGATAGTCTCATGATTGAGTGAGAGATTCACGGTTGAGTAGGAGTGATGGTAGTTGAGGGTAAGATGAAGGTTGAGAAGTTTAATGGGAAAATCTCATTAATCCTAACAATTATATTTGGAATGATATTAGCTAACCTTAAGTAAATTGATTTTGTGAAAAATGTATAGAGGGAATTTCCCAAACATATTGACATAAAATTAGCAAAATTTGTAAGAGTGCTAACCTTTAAAATTGGATAATTTGAGATATTATTAATCTCTCTTAACATAGTTTTGTTCATCTTGGCTTCCTCAATCACTAAAGGATGTACTATCTAAATAACTCCCAACACTTTTGAAAGAAGAGCATGATGAAGTAATTAGGGCGTAGGGCCTTATTTGGTGCCATGGAAAAAAAATGTATTTTCAGCTCATCTAAAGTAAAGGTGACATCAATATCTAATTATCTCGAGTAGATATAGAGGATCAAATGGCATACAAAACTGAGTCTCTTAAGTCAATAGACTCTATTGAGAGAAGGGCATGGAAAAATGAGACATCTTCTTTGGTGATTTCATCTTCTTTCTCAAGTGGACCAAATGGACCTTTCATACTAATAGTTTTATTTTTTAATCATCTCATTTTGGTTTATTCGAATAAAGAATTAATACTTCCACCCCCTTTAGCAAGCCATATTAAATTTGTGAGCTTCTAAGAATAACTTCTTCTATGGGTAATTTAACATTGTTATTCATTATGAAGGATTGGTGATTCATCCTCTACATAATTATTTGTTGACTTAAATATATAAGCTCACCTTTAATGTATTTTGTATATAACAAAAATGTTTCTAAAATTATGAATGTTCTATTCATTGATTTTAGATTTCACAAAATGATTTTTGTTTTAATTTGGAATAAATGAGAGCCATCAACAAAAGGATAATTTTTATACCATAGTTTCAATAGGGGCAAGAATAATACACCCATGAACCACATTGGTTTGAATTTAAAAGATCCTTTCCTATGTATACTATACTCAAACACCTAAAGTAAAATAGGGAAAATGATCAAATCTTGAACAAGATAAAATTGAGTAGAACTCATTATTTATTGTAAGCCAATGATTAGACAATATAAAATAGTCTAATCTTTCATCAATTTGGTAAAATCAAACTATTTTTTGTACATGTAAACTAGCCCTTTTTTGGAGATATATCCATATATTAGACTATCACCAATAATGATATCATTAAAATCTTCCATTGCTTGAGGAAGGGATTCCCCACTTTTTCCCCATCATCCAGTACAACAATTAAAATCACCCCCTCCCCTAAATTTCAAGTTGTTCATTAAGAACAAAACTAGGTTCACTAAGCATCTTTTGTAATCTATTTTTTCTAGTAATTCATGAAGCCCATAGATGTTGAAGAGACAAACTAATATTTGAACAATGAATAACTACCTTAATTAGCATCCAATTCTTAGCTAAAGAGATTAGATTTAAGGAGATATTATTATCATCCCATAATATAGAAATCCCTCTCCAACCGGTGATTCATTAGAAGAAAAAGTAAGGACATCTTATGGATTCCAAAAGAAGAAGAATTTGTAGGCAATTTCATCTGACATATTTGTTTCCTAAAGCATAGCTATAGTAAAGGTGGTTTTTTTTTTAATTGACACTTGATCATGTGTTTTTTATTATGGGTGTTTAAGCCCTTAACATTCCATTACACGATCCTCATTCCTTTTGAGGGGAAGAATCATTTACCCTCATATTTTGAGCTTTTTTTAGAGAAAAACACCATCAATAATATACTCAAACTTCAAATTTATTTTAGCAACAAAATCCCATGTCAATGGAGTGATAAAATAAGGTTTTTTCCCCACTAAGGATAGTGAAAACTATAAATTATATCTCAGCATCAATCTCTTAATATGTCTTATCACTGCTTGGTGGTCTACCTCTACACTTCCCTCATGGTATAGGTCATGTTTTAAAAGAAGGGGATTATTGGATAGAGGTAACAAGTATAGATCATGTGAGCTTAATAAATATATTTTATCTTATCACAGAGCTCAATATCTCTTTTCAAAGACAAAGGATCATATGGGTTAGAAGATAGTAGGATTCCCCCATGAGATTGTAACCAAGACAAATTGACATTAAAACTTCCAATGATAGAATCACCAATTTCCTCAAATAAAACTGCATTATTTTTATTAACACTATCTTGAACTTTGGAGGCAAGTTGATCATCAAGTTATAAGAAGTGTTTCATCAAAATCATATTAGAGGTAGAGTCAATAATGCCAACATTTTCATGATCAAATTTGAAAGAACCCAAATGCTTAATATGCAGTTGTCCTTCTAGAATAGCTTCAAAATGTTAGAGTAATAAAATATTTACTTATTAATTAAATCATATTAATTTAATGGTTAAGTCACTTATTATCACTAGTTTACTTAAGCTAAACTTTAGGCATATAATAGTTAATTCTTTAATTAATTATTATCATGCAACCTAGGTTTTAACTATTAGAGTTTTGATCTCCTTTATAAGGACGATCTCTCTTTGTAAATTCATTCACTTTTGATAATAGCAGTTTCTTTTTTTGCTCATCAAGAATGTATCATCTATGGATTTGAGAATTCCAGCTGTTGGAGTTGATGAAATCCAACTCCGAAGATGCCCAAGATTACCTGCATGCAAAAACCTATCAAAGAGAAGCCAAGGAGAGAAGAGCATGGAACAAGGGAAAACCCTAAACGGACATGAGAGACCACAAGATATTGCAAATGAGAATGTGTTGTATTTACAATATGCAAGAAGTGATATGAAATACAATGAAGGAGCTCGAATATAAAGAGCTCAAGGAATCTCCTAGAACGAGCTAGAAGATGCTAGGAGATAAGTGTGAGAACTAAGCATACATCTACATGAGGTGGAAAGTCCTCGAACAAGGTGAGAGGATAAGTATGACTTAGGAGAGAACAAACTCATGTATTGTCAACAACTTATAACTAACTCCTAGACTACAACTAATAAATGAATGCATTTACCTAAGTAAGCTTAAGTAAATAGAATAAATAATTAATAATTAATTAATTATTTACTCTAACACCCCCCCTTAAGTGAAACTTAGGGAAATGCCTTAAGCTCACAAAACTAACAAATGCAAAAATGTAAAATGGGTCTCGGCAATGAGGCCATGTTAGGTACCCATGAACAAATGCGAAGGGATGCAACCTCTGTAAATGGGAAAAGAGAGAAAACCACGTGGGAAAAACCCTCCCCCAAAAAGAGGTAAGAACCTAGTGAAGAACTGAAGAAGCCTCCAACTAGGGGAATGTCCCCTAAAATAGGAACAAGGAGTGATCATGAAGAGCATCACTAAAGCATGAAGAAGCCACAAAATCTACCATCAAAAAGAAAACTGCTGATCTAAAGAACCTCCATGGAAGAAGAAGGCATGAACCACGCGTATCTATATGGTAGATGATCCATCTCACTGAAATGCATAGGTAGCCAGCTACTGTAATCACCTTGTATATAAGATCAACCACTAAATACATAATTCACACTATCGAACCATTGAACCAAGGATGCATTAAAACAACATCATAACCCCACCTTAATGCAGATAGGGTGAGATGACAGACAACTGAGAAGATGAGCCAAAGTCTCCTGTAGATGAACCAAGAACGAAGATAGAGGAAGAGAGGTACAAACACCCATAAAGACATAGTCAAACTAAATCTGCATGGGGCTAATGTTGTGGAAGGGACACTCACTTGACAAAGGGAGAAGACCTAAAATAGAAAACACCTATCCCCCTCATGGTGCTTTATGAAAAGAGTGCACGTACATCTATCTCAAAACAACGTTCATGACCCCCAGAATGCAACATTGGCACTTTATCTTAGTGTGATACATAAAAGTGCTTCAAAATGATAGCTACAATGATCAAAACTAAAAACAAGCTGCAATAAAACAAAGTACAACCAAAAACAAAGGAAACCATGCTAGGAAAATGATCCTCGAACCTAAAACACTCAAGATATCCACCATATAGAAAAAAATGCCAAAAACATGATAAAAAGAGCATGGGCCAGAATCTAAGGAAAAGGACTACATTTCTGAAAAGATGACAGAAACAGCTTTCCAAAATTATAACATTTTCAAAAAATGGACATGGGACACAAAAGATAACCTTACCGGAGTTAAAAACATAACTTTGGACTTTGACAATAAAAAAGGCAACAAAAATGCATCAAAACCTGAAAATACCTACACCAATGTCTTTGTCTCAAAATTAATTTTTTGGTGCTTCTTTCAGATCAAAAAAATACCTCTGTATGCTCAAATTATAGCCAAAAACTCAAAGGTATGTCAAAAATGACCTTAGAGATGTGCAAGCAAGGTAAGCTGATGCAGTGCTAATGTCATCATTTCACTATGCCAAATTTGATGGCTAGTCAGCCGTCATAGCAAAAAAGAAGCCACATGGCAGGTATGACTGACATGGCAGAGGCCATGTGGCAAAGTGCCAAGTAGCAGCCCTACTACGTGTCACACGTTGGACGCGTTGATGAGGCAGAAAAAGCACGTGCTAGTCGCAGAATAGGTTGATTGGGCACAAAATCCATGCAGGTAGATGACTAGTGAGTAGGATCCATGTGTCAATGTCCAACTGTGTGTTGAGTCTGCAAAGCGGCGCTGACTATGTACAAGGGTTGCGTAGACTAAGCGAGGCGGAGAGTAGGAGGGAAACACCAATGGTGGAGCCTGTTGTAGCGAGGTGCAGTCAAAAATTGGGCTGAGTAGCAGAGCTGCGCTGGCAAAGGATAGGGGAGGTAGCGGTAGAAAGGTGGCTCGACAGTAGTGGCCACTGGGCGGTGTGCCTAAAATGATTTTTTTTAATTTTTATTTTGCTCAAAAATCTATACAATCTATACGAAACCTCCTACAACTAAAAAATTTTTGCCTCCCAGAGCCCTATCTCCAAAAAAGAAATTTTTTATATGAATCCTGATTGCAAATGGCCTTCAGGATCCAATGGTAGCATCCATTTGGGCTGAAAGTGCTCCAAAAATTAGCTGTCCCCCTGATTTGAAGAAAAATGCACAAACAAATTAGGGTTTGTGACTTCAAATCACGGCTTCAAAAATTCTTCAACCAAGTAGCAGCAAGGAGGCTCTGATACCATGTTGGAGTTGATGAAATCCAACTCCGAAGATGCCCAAGATCACCTGCATGTGAAAACCTGTCAAAGAGAAGCCAAGGAGAGAAGAGCATGGAACAAGGGAAAAACTCTAAACAGACATGAGAGACCACAAGATATTGCAAATGAGAATGTGTTGTATTTACAATATGCAAGAAGTGATATGAAATACAATGAAGGAGCTCAAATATAAAGAGCTCAAGGAATCTCCTAGAACAAGCTAGAAGATGCTAGGAGATAAGTGTGACAACTAAGCATACATCCACATGAGGTGGAAAGTCCTCGAACAAGGTGAGAGGATAAGTATGACTTAGGAGAGAACAAACTCCTGTATTGTCAACAAATTATAACTAACTCCTAGACTACAACTAATAAATGAATGCATTTACCTAAGTAAGCTTAAGTAAATAGAATAAATAATTAATAATTAATTAATTATTTACTCTAACACCAGCCTCCATAGCTTTTGTTTTTTTCTTTATGTGACAACTTTTTGCATGCAAGTGACTCTTGGGAGCTATGGAATTGATCTTTCATCAACTTTGACATGGTATCAAAGCTCCAAATCTTCATGCCCCTGTTTTATTTATGAGAATTTTGGTTTGGCTTTAAGATCTAAACCTTTTTTTCAAAGCATTCTAGTTCTTTAGAATGATTTTTTGGATCTAGGGAGTCATTGATTTTTGGGTCACTTTAGGCCCAAACGGACATCATCATTGAGCTCAGAGTGCCCAAAAACCCCTATTTTTATATAAAATTTGTCCAATTCGGACATAGTTGGAATCTAAGGCAAACAAATTGCTCCCAGATTAGGCATGTTTTTTGATGTGATTTTTTTATTTTATTTTAGCATGAAAATTGAGATTTTGGCGTAGAAATAGATTTTTTGAATAAAAATTAAGATTTTTTGGCACAAAAATCTAGATATTTTCATAAAATTGAGACAGTTTCTAGTATAGAACTAACATGTTTCTTGATGAAATTTTGGTATGGAATCAACATGCTTCTCGAGTCAATTTTCAGTACGAAACTTGCACACTTTTGGAGATAGTTTCTAGAACAAATTGGCACACTTCTCAAGGTAATTTTGGTACTGTTGAGCATGCTTCCCACTATATTTTTGGCACTAATCTTGAGGTGGTGATTTTTTATTTTTCCCTTCCATCTCTTTTTTGACCTATCTATGGTTTTTTGGTCATAACTTGGTCATCCAGACTCTATTTTTCACAAACAAGATATTGCTAGAAAGTTGATTCTAAGCCCATCATGATGGTGCAACATACTTGGACTTTTGATGCTATTTGGTTTCTAGTTTATGAATTCAAAGTTAGAGGTTCTATTTTTTGCTCCAAGAGACATATCTTGATACATTTTATTTTCCAAGTTCTGCTCTAGGCACATCCCATTCAATTTTTTGCCTTTTTGCATTCTCATGGTTATTTTGGTTTTTGTCAGGTCTAGGGATCAATTTATTTTTTCTTTAGATGATTTTTCATGGGTTGTACTATCACTTGTATTAGCCTTATGTCTCTTTTGATCTTTTTTGACATCCTTTTGTAGTATTTTTGCAAACGCACTGAGATAAAGTACTACTCTATTGCATTTCAGGATCTTGCACATCTTTGTATTTTGTTGTACTTGTACTACATTATAAATATTCTTGGGGGGTTTCATGTTGGCTATATCACCATCTTCCTTTGTCAAGTGAGTGTTCCTTGCATGACATTAGCCTCATGATGTGTCGATGATGCATGCCATTATAGGTGTTTGTACTTCTTTTGCACTCTCGATGTTCCTAGTTATTCTTTTTGCAAGAGATATTACATTCAATTTTAGTGTTCATGTCTTACCTCTAAGCATTATAGGGGGTTATGTTAGTTCTATTGATTTCTTGGTTCAATTGAGTGAGCTATGTATTTAGTATTTGATCCTATGTACTAGGTGATTACAGTGGTTAGATGCCTATACATTTTGGTGAGATGGATCATTTACCATATATACATTCTTTCATTCCTATTTTTGGAGGCCATGAAGATACCTTTCATCTTTTCTTGATCATATCTTTATACTTAGTCCTCTCTATCTAGTCATGTTCTATACAGTGGAGATTCTTCATATCAGCAGTTTGACAATGTTTACAGCTTCATGCTTCAGTGGTGTTCTTCATGATCATCTTTTGTTCCTATCTTTTGGGGCATTCCCTAGTTTGGAGGCTTCTTTAGCCCTTCACTATTTCTTTTTAGCATTATTTCCATCTCTTTTTGGAGTAGGGATTTTCCCATGTGGTTTTCTCTATTTCTTTTCTTTACAGAGATTTGGTTGTGCTTGGGTACCTCATCAGGCCTTGTTATCAGGACCCAAATTTACTTTTAGTAGAAGTTTCTAAGTTTTTAGCTACTCCTTAAGTTTATCTTAAAGGGGGGCATTAGAGTAATAAATTATTTACTTATTAATTAAATCATATTGATTTAATTATTAAGTCACTTATTATCTCTAATTTACTTAAGCTAATTAAGCTAAACTTTAGGCATATAATAATTAGTTCTTTTATTCATTATTATCATGCAACCTAGGTTTTACCTATTCTTTATAAAGACAATCTCTCTTTGTAAATTCATTCACTTTTTATAGTACAAATCTCTTTTTTTCTCATCAATAATGTCTCATCTATGGATTTGGGAATTCTAGCCTCCATAGCTTTTTCTTCTCTCTTTCTGTGATAGGTATTTGCATGCAGGTGACTCTTGGGAGCTATTGGATTGATCTTTCATCAACTTCAACACAAAAGACTTTAATATTTCTGAAGTAGATGGGACTCTAAAAGGAGTGTTAGATTATATCTTAGAAAGGGTAGAAAGTGAATATCAAAGCAAAAGGATGTGTTGTTAGTATTGCAAGGGGATGGAGGATTGAGTAGTAAATAAGGAGGCATAGGTAAGTTAGATTTAGATAGAATCTTGCATGGTTGAATAATTGGTTTACAAAATGGAGATGGTTTTGGATGAGGGGACATTTTCATAACCAATTCAAAAATCATAGATGCCCTCACTTTCTTGAAATTAGTAAACATATTTGTATCAATGATAATAGGAGAAACAAGTAATATGTTTGAATCCCTCGTAATCTCTTGAAGTCATTTTCCCACAGGAGATATAGTTTTCAAAAAGTGGGGAATGATCAAGGAATGAGTTGTTAAAATGACAAACCTCATCAAAAGATGACCATTAACTAAGCCTGAACCCAAGTGGAAAAAAGTACCAAAAGAATTTCCAATATTCTTAACCATTCTGAAATCATAAATTTCAAAGGGAAGAAATTAAATTCATAATTTTTTATAGATTAAAATAATATTTTTCATAAATCATTCTACTTGGATTTAATGGAATCAAATATAAGTGTACAAGTATGAACCAAAAAAATTAAAGGATGGATATTCCATACTAGTGCTCATGCAAGCATTTGGGAAGTTTAGATAGTGTTATCAATTCACTCCAAATGTGAATAATCACTTTTAATCTTTGAAAGTTTTGTCCATACTAGTTACTGGCCTCATCTATAACACTAATGCATGAGACTGGCCTACAATGTGCCAAGACTTTAACATCTTTCTACCATCTTTTTTAGGGTTTTGTGGGTGAGAATTCATAATGTGCTAAGACTTTACCATGATGAGTATAGAATCTCCCAAGACCTTAGAATAAACATCATGTGTGTTCAAGGAAACCCTAGCTTCCCTATTTTCCCCTAAAACTATATTTAAACTTTGATTTGCCCCCAATGACACAAGATATGGATTATTGATGTAGGGAGGGTTATGAATCCTACTATTATTTTTGAATTTTTGATTTGGCCTTATTCTCCTATTCCTAAACATCTCATCCCTATTAAACCTCAACCTTCTACTACATGAATGACTCAAGGAGGCCCAATACATCATGGTGGTCCCTAAGTTAGTATGGAACATGCCAACCCAATTACCTACACAGAAAACCCACTAAGGAAGATGATTTTCCACATGATTTGATTGTCTCCAAGCCATGTTGATTCAGCTTCCATCTATGAATACCCATTAAGTTTTATGATTACTACATGCACCAAAGAGGTCTACAAGTAGATGCAAATCATTTAGGGCATCATCACCCAAGTGACAGTTGCACAACTCTTTCTCTTCTCACTCCATATGAAGATTTTTATTATTATTGTCATTCTTATTTTTGTTATTTTGAAAAGATTGAATTGGGTGTTTTTAAGGATTGCATGCATCTCATCCCTTGATATTGATACAAGGTTTTTGCACCCATAATAGAACTTCCCCTTCCATCTTTGAACACCCATTAAGACCAATAATTATTGCATGCACCAAAGGGACTTGCAAGTGGATGTAGATCACTTAGGACATTGTCATCCCAACAATGACCAATCTCTCACTCCTCTCTCTCTCTCCATCATTCTTTATCAATTTTCTATTTAAAATTATTTAAAAATATATATTAGATATAGATTTAAAAAAATTAAATAGTATAAATATTAGATTATGTTAATTTAAGAAATTAGTTTTAAAATATTATATAAATATGTGTTATGAATTAACAAATTAGATAAAATAATTTAATTTTGTTTATGGTATGGAGATATCCTCTTTTATTTATTGATTAATGTATATTTACTATAAAATTTTCAATACTAATCCAATAATGCTCATGCCTATCAAATCTTAAATTGTGACATCATAATAAACTAAAAAGATGACACACTTTAGAAATATTATATAAATATGCATTATAAAATTAATAAATAAGATTAAAGGATTTTTTTTAATAGGAAGATGTCCTCTAATATGTAGTGATCTACTTATACTTACTATAATCACAATTAAAATAATTAACTAATAATGCTCAATACCATCAAATCTTAAATTGTAACATTTATACAAACTAAAAAATAACATCTACTTAATCTAAATTCAACCTTAGACTTTTGTATCTTGATGCACCTATTCAAGAAAATATTGTTATTCAACATTGACCCTAATTTGTGGCCTTGAACTTTATGCTCTTAGATCTTGAAAATTTTAGCTACCTCGATAAATTTAAATCGTGGTGTTTGGAAATACTATTAAATCTTGAAATGCTAAGAGATGAAGTTTACTAACTTTCATATTTAATTTTAGTCAAAACTTAAGATTGCTATAAATGTTTTTAATAAGTTAGAAGATATGATAGACAACAATCCAAATTATTTGTTTGTTGTTTTAGATGTTGATGCAAGACATACTCTAAATTATAAATATACAACTAGCGTAACTATATTTTTAAAATAAAATATGTACAATAAGATCTGAATTGTCATATAAAAATCTACTTATCTTACAAAAAAATCTATTTGCATCTTAATTACATTTTACTAAGAGAAAAATATAACATGGTAGTTAGTTAATCATAAGTTGGAAACATCTCCTAACATTTTTTCTTACATACTAGTTCTTTTGAAAGTTAGTTTTAATAGTGAATTTTTATAATATGTATGAACTATTTTTATTTTTAATTATTATTTTCTTACATACTAGTTGTTTTGAAAGTTAGTTTTAATAGTGAATTTTATAATATGTATGAACTGTTTTTATTTTTAAAATTTGATGAATAATTAAAGTTGCTATTGTCATTTTCACAATATTTATATCACAACATTATTCTATTTTACTTCTAAGATAAATAGTTTTCAACTGAAATAAGTAACTTGTATGTTGAATAAATGTTGTTATGTTCTTATCAATATCTTTCTCGACATTTACAAAAGAAAAAAATATATTGACACTCTTAAAAAACATATCTATGATTGCACTTCATCAATCCACAATTAAATATTCAACTTACCTTAATTTTTAAATTTTAAAAAAATAACTTGTAACTCTATTGAATATTAAATACAATCTTGATCCAAATTAAATCCTACTTTTGTGGTCTTGGTATATGCATATGCTCAAACAAAGATTTTTATGTAATACTGACCCTAATTTGTGGCCTTGAACTTTATGCTCTTGATGATCACAATCATATTAGTTTCAATCAATTTAAATATTGTTGCTTGGAAATACTATTAGAACTTGAAATCCTAAGAGATGAAGTTAACTAACTTCTATATTTAACCTTAGTCAAATCTTAAGACTATTTTTTTTTTCTTTAATAAGTTAGAAGACATGATAGACATCAATACAAATTATGGTCTTGTGTCTTGGATGTTAATGCAATGCACTCTCTAAATGATGGTACAATAATTAAAAAATAGATGATATATGTATAAAATGAATTAAGGGTTTGTCTTTTCATACAATACATTAGTGTCACAATTCCAATATTGCATGCTTGAGTTTGAAGTAACTTAGCTTTCAACACATTATTGACACAATATATTTCATGTTTGAGTTGGAAGTAACTTAGTTTGAACCCATTATTAAACTTAAATTTGAAACTTTAACTTTCAAAAACACTTACAGTTTTTTAAAATGTTTAGAATTGTAACTTTAATTTCAATCAAGACATTAAAAAAACAAGAAATGTGGAAGATTTTTTTAAACAAACAAACAAAAAGTTCAAAATAAAATAAAAATCTATGTATATACATATTTATATGTGATTAAATATCTTTATGTATACCATTTAAACACTAACTTATTAAACTAAAGATGTAAATAAATAATGAAAAGCAAAATAAAAATTTACAATTCTTTTATCTAAGAAAATGGCACTAAAATCAAAATTAAATGATATTATAGAAAAATCATTAAAAAAACAATAAAAAGAGAACACCACATATTAAAAATATTTTAAATTTCTTTTTTTTTTTAAATATAATGATCACATATAATATTGCTTTTTCTTCATAGCAATAACCAAATATAATTAAAAATACACAATGTATATATTATTCTATATTAAACAATATTACAATAAGAAAAGGTCCACTATGAAACATGGTAGCCCTTTATCCTTGCACAAATGCATTTCTTGGCTATGTTAAACAAACCCTTTCTTTCGAAAGATTTAATCAAAAGCAAACCAAATTTAAATATGTTTACCCCCAAATATTTGATTTTAAAAATTTGATTGAATGACAAGGACACTTAGGGCCATAAACAAAGTAACAAAGTGACATCGAATGATTGAATCCTATCTTGATAATGAAGGGATGGTGTTGCTTTTCCTATAGTCAAAAAGTAGGATTGGCAAATTAAAGTCAAAATTTAACCTACAATGAAATGAATATGGACCCACAACACTTTTTAAATGTTTGGCAACATCCCAAGTGCAAGGAAGGAGGTACGAGAAAAGACTAGGGTGGTCACATGGTGTAGAACTAGGATGGGACTAAGTTCAAATATATTGTGAATTCTATGACATTACTACTTTCGTTTTATAGGAAAATGTCAAAACTTGCATGTTAACTTTCTCAAATCAAGAGACAACCCTCCCTTGACTCATAAATGTGAGCCTAACATTATTTGTGACAAGATTGGTATGAGCTAGCAAAAGTACACATGTATTTGAAATGTTATGTTGATATTTGACATGTAAAATGTGTCTACACCAAGGTCCTTATCATGTCTTCTTTGGAACACATTTTCCAATTGTTTTATATGGGCAAGGGAGCCCTTTGTAGTGATGGGACTTAACCTTGCATGTGAATGGTCTCTCTTGTACCTAAGAGCTATTTGAACTTTTTATGCTAGACAAAAGTGTAAGTATACAAGACAAGACAAAACATGTTAATCTCTTCCATCCATGCTTGCAAGTATGGTATATGTTGAGGTGGCCCTTATTTGAAAGTACTTCTTTTGGCTCGTCTTTAAGAGAGCAAGCATGTAATATACCATTGGAAATACACTTTATTGATTGAACATTCCTCTCCATCATACAAGAAGGAGACCTATAGACCCCATGAAATAACTTTGTCAAATGTCATCTATTAGTTAGTCAATGATATGACCCCACCTTTTTATGAGTTCAAAGTCCAAGAGGATAAAATATAAATAAATTTGTTTAAAGTATGATCACCACATTGGGCATTCGATTTTATTCTCAAGCAGTTAGGCATTTGCATATTAGTCCCATCTCTCTTTGTGAATAATTTTGTGTGCATTTTGACTAAATTTATTTCCACATCCCTTTTACAATCTTCCTTACTACTATTACCACATCATTTCTCACGAGGAGATTTCTTTTGGACTTTGCTTGTTTTAATATCTACTCATTATTTTACCACATTAAATACATCTTCACTTAGCTTTAGTGGTATCCATCTCCTTTTTTAATTGCGTTAAGAAAAAAAATAGTTTTTATGGTGAATTTTTCTAATCATATCAATTGTCATTTACTTTTGTAGGCCCTATATATATATATATATATATGAGATTTTACTGTCTTATCTAATCGTTAATTGATGGTGCATGTTTATAAGCTTCAAATTTAAGAAAAGGTGTTATTCTTACATTGCTAATGTTGTTTGCATCATGTATGCTCTTAAACTCTTCAACTATTTATTGTTTATGTCAAGTTCCTCGCTCTCATGAAGGTTTCAATGGATTTGTTGGCTTGTTTGTTTGGATTTAGTAAATTAAAAAGGGGAATATACAGGCAATTCATTATATTCTATTGTATCCTAAGCTTGTTATTGTCATTTCATTCTTGTCGAGATTATCGTATAAATGCATCGAGATTGACATTCATTCATCACTAAAAAGGCTTGAGCCCATTTTCATTGGTGTAGTGGATTTGTCTTGATTATATGCATTTATTCTTGCGTGTGTGAAATTTGTATTCCTTGTTAGTCGGCATTGGTTAGAATTTCTTATAATATTGCATTGCATTTCATATATATAGTAGGGCTTGGGCTTGTTTTGTAGGATGTTTTCAAGGCTCATTTTCTATTAAATTTCATTATTACTATTGGGCATGGAGTACATAATAAAACTACCACAATGTTCTCAGGAGGTAAGGATGGAGGCTTAATATAATATTGAGTGTTTGTCATTGGTATTCACTTTAATATATTCCCACATGTTGTTAGAACTTTGATTAATAATTATTGGCTGAATTCTAATGTCATTGCTTTATTTACCAAATTTGCATCAAGATTTCTCATTGTATTAATAGATCTCATGCTTGATATTCCACTTGTTCTCTCAGTTGCTATATTTTTTTGAATTTATTAATGCATAAAGAAGATATGCTTGATTATCTCCTCAATTATCATAAGTTAAGCAATGTGGTCTTCCCCATTGGTGACATTATTAGCCTATTTATCTTTATGGCTAATGTTGATCTTAGAGAATTATTTGTTGCGACTAGATTTTGTTGGAACTACAATTGGAATAATTGTTATGTTGTCATTGATGTCAAACCTTATTGGTAAGACATTTGCTAACAATGTAGAACACCATATTATTTGATTGATGAAGAGGATTTGAAAAGGGAGATAACATGATGAACTAGTAAAGTGGTTGAGTAAAGAGGAGTAGGTATGATGGAACTACAAAGGGAACTTGATCAGTTAGTATTTGACAAGGTAATATATTTTTTGATCATTGTATTAAGTTTAGAAAAAATACGAGTTGAAGTGAAGAAGAGATGATTGATAGACATCAAGAAGTTGAGTAAAAAATGAGCTTGATTGAGTGACAAGTTGCTAGGTCAATAAAGAAGTTGAAGCAGAAGATTAAGGAACTTAAGTAATAGCCAAGCAAAATAATATTATCTGAGTGATGATAATGGCCGAGCAAGCTAGTGTAAGTCAGGTGAAACAAATCAGTGGTGACCAAGCTACCTAGTGATGATTGAGCTAAAGAACATAGTAATGATCGAGTGTCAACAAAATAATAGTTTGTGAAAGAATTAAGATTTTATGCTAACACAATTAAATTTACAAAATCAAAAAATCATGTAAAAGATAAGGATTGATGAGTTATCATGTTTAATGCATGAATTAGGTTTGTTAAGTGATCTAATTCAATGAGAAGTTTCCTGAAGTTTCAAGGAAGAAGTAGAAGGACAAAATGATGGATAGATTCAATGAATTTGATCAAACCCTAAGATCTATGGTTATGTTTAAGTGGAAAAAGATTAAACATATCTATTTAAGGAGGCATATGAGATGATTTACACTTGTTGTTGGCTAGAAAAGTTGTGAAGTGGAAGAACAAGAGTTGCAAAGGAAAAGTGAGAAGTTGGTGAAAGAGAGATTGCTTGAAGACTTGCCAAGCAGATTAGAGATGGAGAATATGATAAAGTCCAGTCAATGAACCATAAATGAGCCGAATGGAGATCTGAAGATGCAAAGTGAGTTGTATTCTATCAGATAAACCTAGCTGGTATTTTCTAACCATTCTACAGTAAAATCTTTTAATCAAGGTTGACCTAACAATCATATTGTAAATTCTTTAATCAATGTGACATTCTTATGGGATGTTTTGAAGACCTCTAACAAGACTTACTCCTAACTGGGTGATTAAGTCATTTAACATGGTCTCGCCTAATAGTGTGTTTTGTAACCTTTATTAGGGTTGGTCCTTAACGAGCTCACTTTAGAAGAGTGAAAAAGTGGTAGCATGTTGGTGGTTTTTCCCAAATTGGGTTTCCACATTAAATCCCAATGTCATACTTGTGAATGTTATTTTCAAATTCCATGCTATTTACAATTATATGTTTATGTTATTCGGGATACACTAAATAGGGAGCTAAGTGATGACATGAATAAGTTGAGTTATAGATGAATTACTATATTGGCCGAGTGGAATTATGAGTGTGATTAAGTTTTGTAGAAGTTGTTAAAAGTTGTATTGGTACATCTAGACTTGAGGATAATTGATTCCCCCCCACCCCTCTTAGTTATTCTAAACATTCTAAAAATTGGTATACAATCTTTGGTGCTTGTAAGGAAGTTTGAAGGGACTCAAGCTAAACATCAAGATGTACAAGAGAAAGGTGCCCAAGTTGAATAAAGATAACTTCCAACATGGCAACATCTAATGAGATTGTATCTATCTAGAGTTAGAGATTATGAGATGTACTACTTGGACAATGAATACATAGAAGTGTCTGGACCCATGACAATTAAGCAAATAAATGAGAAGCAGGACCACAATCAAATGATGACAAATCTCACATCTTGCTTAAGTTATATTGAGTTTGATGATATGAAGGATTGCACTAATGCAAAGAAAATGTGGAATAAGTTGGCAAAAATTCATGGAGGAAAAAAAATGTGTTCAGGCCTAAAGCTAAAAGTTTGAGAGGCAAGTTCAATGACATGAGACTGAAAGGAGGAATTGTTGCCCAGTATTGTTGCTAAATCAAAGAAGTAGTGCATGCAATTAAAGAAACTAGAGTAGAAATACATGGAGAGACTATAATCATTAAGGTATTAAGGACTTTACTTCTTATTTATGCCATTAGAATTTGTGCAATACAAGAACTAAGATGTACACCTGGTACTAATCTAACCCTGGATAGTCTAATTGGTAGACTCACAGTATTTGAATTATCAAATTCTTATAATTGTATGTACCTTCTAGTGTTGAATGTTCTTTCAAGTCTCAAATTGCCCTTGATGGATGTAAAAGAAGAAAGAGTTCAAAAAGTAAGCCTGTGGACAGTGTTGGTGAATCAAGTGATGACCTTGACGATTTAGAAGCATTACTAGAAGGGAGGCTACCAAGAGAAAAAGGAAAATACAAAGGTAAACTTCCTATAATCCATTTACATGTAATAAAGTTGTTCATATTTCTACAAGGTTCCCTAAGAGAGATGAAAAGGAGGAAAGGAAAGACAAAAAATACTGAGGAAGGAGAGACAACAGAGTCAAACGAGGTAACAAAGACTACAAGGGAAAAGGTAAGAAATTTTACTGCATTGTTGAAGATAATTCTGAAAGTGATTCTAGTGAACAAGATGAAGAAGTTGTTTATGTTTCAATAAAAGATGAGTCTGATGAAGATGAAAAGTTTAAGGAAAATTCTCTTATTTCCCATGTTAGTAAGAATGATAAATGGATAATTGATGGTGGTTTCTCACATCATATGATTGCTGATACAAGTAAGTTTGAAAATCTAGAACACTATAATGGAAGTTATGTCAAGTTTGGAAATAATTCACCATGTTATGTGAAAGGTAAAGGATCTATTATATTGAATGACAAGATAAAATATGATAATGCATATTTGGTTGATGGACTAAAATATAAACTGTTGAGTGTGGCACAACTGAATAGTTCAGGCTACCGAGTTGAGTTTCAAAACAAGAAGGAAAAAATCTATGATGTTGTTGGTGAGATGATAGGAAATGGAGAGAAAACAAGAGGTAACTTATTCTATCTAGACCTATCTAAAGATACATTTTTATTTGCACAATTTGAAGATGTTTGTTTATGGCATAAGAGGTTATGTCTTGTGAACTTTGATAATTTGGTAAGAATTAGTAAAATGGAAAGAGTAAGATGATTACCAAAAACTTGATAAAGCGATGTACAAACAATCTCAAATGGGAAAAATGACAAAGTTTAGTTTCAAGAGAAAGACCTATCCTTCTGATGATATTTTGGATTTGGTTAATACTAATTTATGTGGTCTTATTAAGTGCAAAGATATTATTGTGATAATTAATTTATCTTATTTGTTGATGATTTATGTAGAATGATGACTGTGATGTTTTTCAAAGAAAATTCTAATGATTTTCAAATGTTTAAGTGGTATTTTGCTAGAGTTGAAAATGAAATAGGTAAAAATCTAAAATGCTTGAGATCAAATAGGGGAGGTGAATTCATAGCTGAGGAGTTTAGTACATTTTGCTTGATGTTAAAGGAATCAAAAGACAAATTTCAGCACCAAGGACTCCACCACAAAATGAAATGGCTTAAAGAATAAATAGATCAATCATGGACTATTCAAGAACACTAATGATGGAGAAGAACGTTTCACAAAAGTATTGGAGAGAAGTTTTAAGTATTGTTGTCTATACACTTAACCAAGCTCAAGTCAAGAAAGGTACAAACAAAACCCCTTTTGAACTATGGTATGGCTATGCACTTAATGTCAAATATTTTAAGGTAATTGGAAAAAAAAATTATTTATTGAAAGATGCAAGAAATGGAAAACTTGATGCAAAGAGTGATGAAGGTATATTCTTAGGATATTCTACTAAAATCAAGTCATACAAGTGTTTGAATACTAACACTAACAAAATTGTGGAAAGTAAAAATGTTAGAATTGATGAACTTGCAGAAAAGAATGAAGAAGATTGTAAGAAAGAACCTAAAGATTATAGAAACTTTGGATACATCTATGAAGGAGAACCAAGTACTTTACCTGAACAAGAGAAAGAGGTTTCTAAGCATCGGTAGATAGGTATCAAGTTATAGTACTAGAGAAGCTCTGTCAAGCATCAAAAAGTTATCGAACATCGGGTTATAGGAGCCAAGTCACAAGAAGATGAAGTCAAGATATAGCAGGAAACACATGGAGGAGATGAACAAGCTAGACCAAGTGAAATACAAAAAGGAGAAAGAATATTTGAACCTATTTTAGAAAAATATGTGAGAAGACACCATACATCTGATCAAATCATTGGAGACAAATATTTAGGAGTCATGACAAGAAACAAGTTGAAGAATGATACATGTTTACTATGTGAGTTTGAGCCAAGAACAATTAAACATTCTTTGGAGAATGAAGAATAGATTAGATCAATGAATGAGGAAATTGATCAAATAGAGAACAACAAAACATGGACATTGGTATTAGTGACAAAGGATAAGAATGTAAATGGAACAAAGTGGTTATTCAAAAACAAGTTGCAAGATTGGTTTGCAAGGGATATGCACAAGAGGAAAGAATTGACTATGGAGAGACATTTTCCCTAGTTTTAAGGTTGGAATGAGTAAGAATAATACTTACATGTGCTCCTTACAAAAGATTCAAGGTATATCAAATCGATGCCAAATCTGTATTTTTAATGGAATCTTGGAAAAAGAAGTCTATATTGAACAACCTGAAGGATTTTTTGAACTTGGCAAGAAGAAAATGGTGTGTAAGTTGCACAAACCATTGTATGGTTTCAAACAAGGCCCTAGATCATGGTATGAATGATTACATACATATTTGATGAGAATTGACTTTGGAAGAACTAATGATAATAAAAATTTGTACTTGAAAAGTGAATCCAAGGATAGGATATTGTTAGCTGAAATATTTGTTGATGATATCATATTTAGACAATATATTTTAATGTGAAAATAATTTGTTGATGAGATGAAGAACAATTTGAGATGTCAATGTTTGGAGAGATGAAATTATTTGTTGGTTTACAACTCTATCAAATGAAAGCAGGTATATACATTACACAATCAAAGTATATGAAGGAGATACTAAAGACCTTTGGAATAGAAGATTCAAGACTAGTGGGAACACCTATGGCTACTTGACATAAACTTCTAAAGAATGATGATTCTTCTAAAGTAAATATGACATTGTATTGGAATTGTTGCAATATTTTATTCTAATCCTAAGGAGAACCATCTAATGGTTGTAAAAAAGATATTGAGATATCTAAGAGGAACAAAAGACTGTGGTTTATGGTACAAGAAGAATGATGAGTTTCAGTTGAAAGTACACATAGATGTTGATTGGGTTGGAAACATTGATGATAGAAAGAGTACATGTAGAGGAGATTTTTTCCTAGGAAAGAGATTGATTTCATGGACAAGTAAGAAGCAAAATTATATTTCTCAATCCACAATAGGAGTTGAATATGTTGCAATAGCAATTAATTGCTCAAACATAGTGTGGATCAAGCAATTTTTGGAAGGTATGAAGGAAGAGATTATTGAACCTATAGTGATATATTGTGATAACACAAGTGCTATAAACATATCCAAAAATCCTATGATGCACACAAAATCCTAGAGTATTGCAATTAAGTATCATTACTTAAGGGAATTAGTGCAAGACAAAGAAGTAAGACTGGATATGTGAACACAAAGGACCAAATAGTTGATATACTCACTAAGGAATTACTTAAGGAATCATTTGTGTATCTAAGGGGTAAGTTCAGGGCCATTCTCCTATCTGAAGAAAACTAAGAAGAAATGCAACATTATATCAATTGTTATGATCATAATATCTTCTATATTGATGTAGGAGATCACATCGTAGGAGCTGCCTAAAGTTGTGAAAAGAAGGTAAAATAAGAAGAAGAGATAATTCAAAGATCAGTTAGTATAGAGGATAAAGACATCATGTACAAGTATCTTTGGAATTTTTGTCAAAGAGGGAGAAGTATGTCAATTTACCATCATGGAGATATGTAAAAGAGGAAGTCAATACAATTGGTATTACAATGAAGAATTACAACTAGTATCATAGAGGGACAAGTGTAAAGGAAGTACAAAAAGGAATTATATCTAAAATTGTATGGATGAGAATCAAAATGAGAAGAATATTAATGAAGATCTGAAACACTGAATAGAAGGAGTTGACAGTGCAAATTTAGAGAACACTTTTGCCATTGCATGTAACTAAAGGTGTTCAATGCCAAAGAGGGAGATTATTAGAACTAATTATTATGTTGTCATTAATGCCAAACCTTATTGGTAAGATATTTTCTAACTATGTACAGTGTCATATTATTTGATTGATAAAGAGGATTTGAAAAAAGAGATAACAAGATGAACTAGCAAAGCGGTTGAGTAAAGAAGATTAAGTATGATGAAACTACAAAGGGCACTTGATCAATTAGTATTTGACAAGGTAATATATTGTTTGATCATTGCATTTAGTTTAGATGAAAGATGAGTTGAAGTGAAGAAGAGATTATTGATAGAGGTCAAGAAGTTGAGTAAAACATGAGCTTAATCGAGTGATAATTTACTAGGTCAATGAAGAAGTTGAAGTAGAAGATTAAGAAACTTAAGTAATAGCCAAGAAAAATAGTATTAGCTGAGTGATGGTAATTACCGAGCAAGATGAAGATAAAATTGAAATTATGAATGAGCATCAAGATGGCTGAGAAAACCAGTGTAATCTGAGTGATATATATTGGTAGTGATTGAGATATCTAGTGATGACCAAGTTGAAGAACATAGTGATGACCGAGTGTCAGCAAAATAACAATTTGTGAAAGAATCAAGATTTGAGGCAAATACAGTTGAATTTACATAATAGTCAAAGCATGTGAAAGATAAGGATTGATGAGTTGAAATATTTTAATGCATGAATTAGGTTTTTAAGTGATCTAAGGTGGGGATCCAATTAGAAGTTTCTAAACATTTCAATGAATAAGTAGAAGAACAAAAAAATGGATAGATTCAATGAATCTAATCAAACCCTAAGATATGCGGTTATGTTTAAGCAGAAAAAGATTAAACTTATGTATTTAAGGAAGTGTATGAGATGATTTAAAGTTTTTATTTGTTGGAAAATTTATGAATTAAGTGGAAGAACAAGAGTTGTAGAGGAACATTGAGAAATTGGTGAAAGTAAGATTTCTTGAAGAGTTCCCACGAAAATCAGAGATGGAGAATGTGATGAAGTCCAGTCAATGAACTAGAAATGAGATGAATGGAGATCTGGCCATGCAAAGTGAGTTTTATTTTATCATATCAACCTAGTTGTTACTTTCTAACCATTGTGGTAGTAAAATCCTTTAATCAAGGTTGACCTAAAATTCATATTGTAAATCCTTTAATCAAGGTAACATTCTTATGGGATGTTTTGAAGACCTTTAACAAGACCATTCCTAACAAAGCCATTAAATTCTTTAATAGGGTCACACCTAATAGTGTGTTTTGTAACCTTTAACAAGGTTGGATCTTAACTGAGCTCACTTTAGAAGAGTAAAAATGTGGTAGCATGTTAGTGTTATAAAGTAAAGTCAACCAAGATAACTGAGAGGGGGGTGAATTAGTTATCTGATTAAAAAAAAGAATTGATTATCCTTATTAAATCTAAAAAATGTGATCAACATAAACAACAACCATAAGAAGATAATCATACACAATACCACTAGATATGTTAACTAGGGAAACACTTGATTAGAGGGAAAACCCCAATGGGGATGGTACCCACAAAATGATGTACTAATATATAAGTTCCTTGTAAGAGGATAGACTTTGTTAGGTGCCAATGAAATGTTGGTAATTTAGCTAGGTTAGGATATTTGATGTCGTCATTTATGGAAGCATATCATTTGTGTGAAGAAGGAAGATTATGAAGATTGAATATATCAACAGTAGAGCAAAGAGGTTTTTGTATCTATCTCTTTGTATTGAAGAACTACATTATATATTGCATGTTTAGGAAATTGAGATCATCTTGTATACATTTTGTATTTGTATATACCAACTCCTAACAGGATTGAGGCTTCTAATAAGGACCGAGACACTATACGTGTGTAATAGACTCTTGACTAGGTCAATACCTTTGACAAGATACTTTTGATTAGTGGATCATTTTGTAGGTACCATCCCCCCCAGTGTTTTCCCTTGGCCAAGGTTTCGCTAGGTAACAAAATATGGTGTTACGAGTTCTCTTATTGCATGGTTATGTTTACTATTCAGCATAGTTAGTTTACTTTCAAATGAAAGTTATAAGATTGCTAATAATATCTAGTTTTGGGTTGAAGTTTGTAAAATATTGATTACCTCCCCTCTCAGTATTTCCTATTTCTAACTATTGGTATTAGAGAAAAGTTACTCAAAGAAGGCTTAGTATATTGAGTGAGATCTCTATGGATATGGAATAGTTATAGAAGAACCTAGAAGAAGCTCTTGAGCATATTGACATTTTTACTGAAGAAATGGATGTTTTGAAGGAAAGATATGAGGATGCAAAGGACTACATTGGAAAGTTGAAAGAAAAGATTGATTATCTCAAATCCAAGAAAGAACCTAAAGATAAAATCAAGGATAGTGATGAAGTTTCTAGATTGAAGAAATAAAATGAGATCCTAAAGCACAAAATGAAGATTACTGATCCAAAATTGAGTCTAAAGAAAGATGATAGAAAAGTTGAATCAAATCTTAGATTTGAAAATGAAAGTTTGATATCTAAACTTACAAAAGTTACATCTAATCTTGCATCTACTAAGTTACAGTATGAAAAACTCAAGAAGTACAATATT
This sequence comes from Cupressus sempervirens, assembly GCA_028749045.1. Taxonomy (NCBI): domain Eukaryota; kingdom Viridiplantae; phylum Streptophyta; class Pinopsida; order Cupressales; family Cupressaceae; genus Cupressus; species Cupressus sempervirens. The sequence continues at coordinate 927,305,912 of CM053785.1, read as the reverse complement.
GTTGTGAAAGGAGAGTTAACCTAGTCAAAGAGAAAATTTGAGAAGCTATATTCTAGCAGTAAGAAGATTGGTGGGCAAATGTCTTTTCAAAGACCTTCTTATGATAAGACTAGTCTTGAATATTTCATTGGAAAAAAGTTAGGTAATAAATTTTAAGATACAAAGGAACCTAATCCTTAAATTCATTAACCTATGCAAGAAAAAGAAATTCTGAATAAGATTGAGTCAAATAAATCTGATAATGCACCAAAAGAGGTTGAGAAAGTCAAGCAACCTAAACGAGTTAATTAACCTATGCAACATGAGCAAGTTGAATCACCTAAAGAAGTAAGATATGAATTCAAAGGTTCATGTAATGAAGTTGGTCATATGAAAAGGGATTGCACAAGTAAGTCAGTTAAACTAGTCACTGATTTTGATTGTTATAATTGTCATAGTTTTGATCAAAGAACAGTTAATTGTAGGAAATCTAAAATTGATAAAAGTAGTAGAAATAGTAGAATGTTTAGAGGTACTAACTCTGGAAGAAGAAGATCTGAAAAAGGAATGAATGGAATGAGAAGCAACATTGTATGTTACAAGTGCAACAACTTTGGACATAGTGCCAAAAATTGCAGAGCACCTATAAACTTGCCTAAACCCAGATTTGGAAATAACACACTAGTATGCAAGTTATGTAACAACTTTGGACATATAGAGAGATTCTATATATGCATATGAGACACAATAAAAGTAATCCAAACTTCAAAAGGAGTATAAGTAGGAATGTCAGAAGGACCAATAGCAATAGTGATAATTAGAAAGACAACATAAGTGAACATGTAGAAGAATTCAAAGAGGTATTTATCAAAGCTAAAGATCTATCTAATTCACATGTCATGTTAGAGGAATAGTCAAATGAAGCATCAGGAAGAAAATTAAAGTCATCAATTATGTTTGATTCATCATACTTAAATTTAGTACTTTCTATAAGAGATCAAGCATGAGAAAGGTAGAAGTGATGACAAAGAGTGAGTTAAGGTATGCAAAGTTAGTATGAGGTAAAACATGATTTGTTCAATCCATGGTTAAGTTCTTAGATTTTTTTCAATTTTTATGTGAGTGCGCAAAGGAAATTAAGTTGCCTAGCAGTCAAAAATAACTTTTTGTTGATTGAGTACTTGTGCAATTAACGCAATGATGAATTGAAAGCATTTTAAGGGTCAAAAATTGAGTTATTGAGTACCATTTGAAGCAAGATTTAAAGAAGAACTTTGAAGCGTGTTTGAGGAGAATTTGAAAGAGTTTTCAAGTGCGAGTAGAAGGAACCCCTAGTTGTGCATAAACAAGGAATTTATCATGTGTGTAGTTGTTATTTGAAGCATTAATCTAAAAAATAAAAAATCCTACATTTTGTGATGTGAATGAAAGACCTAGGTATAAATTTGAGAATCACCCATATGTTTCTTTGGATGATGATGCCCTAGGAGCCTTTTCACAAGTTTTATGCAACATTTTACACATCAAGGGTATTAGAGCATATATACATTACAAATTTGGGAGTATTGGTGATAGCAATGTTTACAAGGACCTGGACCTAGTGTGCAATAGTGGTTTTTCTTTGAAACAAGGGTTTAAATATTTAAGTGATCTAAACATAGTTAAGAATATGTTTTTAAAGAAATTTGACTAACATGGATGGAGCAAAATTCATGAGGATATGTTTTGGGTAGGAGATATTCTGGTTATGAGTGATAATGAGTGGATCGAAAAAATTATTGGTTTGAGTAATGAAAGTTCTAATCCACTCAATGAGAAGAATGTAAAGAAATTAGTTGAGACCAACCTTAAAAAAAATCTGATGGCAAAAATATGAGACTTGAATTGATAACTGAAACTGATGTAAGGCTTATTAGCAAAATCCTTGGTTAAGAATAAATTACATTTCTAGATTGAACTCATTTCCTATTGGATTCATCCATGTAGCTTACATAATGACTGATAAGAGAGAGAAGGTTAACATTTGTGAGATTGTAAGGAAGTAATTATTAGACAACATTGAAAAAATGAAGGAAAAAGAATGCAATGTTTAGATTTGAATCATTACTAACACGTTTATTTTTCCAAGTAATCAGATGTTTCCCAGGTATGCCTGACCATTAATGGGACAGTGACAAGTATACAATGAGTATGGTAACATATTATTACAAGAAACAATCATACGATAGAATGGTTGATGGAATCACAAGAATGATGAAAAGCTTTCAGTCATCTATGAAATAGAGATTTAGAATCCCACCATCTTTGATAAAGAAATATAAGGATAACATTTTCTTTATGATAGAAACATATGTTACATGTATGAAAGTAGTTGAACCTAGAGTCAATTTTATTGATCCCATGGGATATGAAATGACTGAAGAATTAATTAAGGATATGCAAAGATTATTTTGGATTCCAATAGAGATAAAGGGTATCCTAGATCGGGCACCTATGAGGAAAAGGTTAAGGAAGTTCATCGTGAACTTCATGGTAAAGAAATCAAGAAGAAAGTGGAGAAGAATATATATGAAAATCTAAAAGTATCTGGAATGAAAAGACAAAAATATAAGGAAGCAATGACAATTTCTATGGAGATGAGAGCTAGCAGACAGATAGAGGTGTTAATTGAAAAACCATTAGTAGTAGATGTTGGAGCATCACAAGGTGTTACTATAACATAACCATCAGCTAGTACATCTTATGCAACATTTTCTCAACTGCAACCTAAAGTTGTACCACCTAAATAGAAGGTAAATGATAAAGAATAAATTAGTATTACTAAAATCCAAATAGATACCCCACCTAGTACCAGGAGATTTGCGAGGTTAACTGAGGTAAACAAAGAACAGGTAAAATCCCCTGCAAATAAAATGACAAAATAAACATCAAGTGGACCGGGAAAAAGAAGGAAAACTATATAGATAATTGAATCAGATGAATCTAAAGAAGAGGAAGCAGAGGTAAAACAAGTAGAGAAGGAAGAAACAGAGGTAAAGAAATCATCTAGTAGGAAACCTTGGAAACCAAAGGTTGAAACCTTGAATGTGCAAATTATTGATAATAGCAATTTTGTACAATTGAACAAATTTTATGATTTGTATAATAATATGTATAGGTTATAATTAGAAAATATAGTTGTAAGACATATGATTTTGGCAAATAAGAGGTTTGAGGATTTACAAAAGCAAATACCAAAAGACTTATATGATAGATTGATTAATAGAAAAAGAAGAGTAGAAGATGAGGATAAAGGAATTAGATAAAATCATATTAGAAAGCTATGAGAAGTAAACAATAATGAATACCTAGAAAGGATAATGAAGGTTATTGAGCCCTTGCTAAGAAATAAGAGAAGAGAAATCCTTTTGATAGGTGGAAACAATGAAGAGGTGAACAAGGAAACAGAACAAGCAATTATTAAGTTCATGATCTCTACATTTAGCATTGTACAAGAAAGAAATTATTTAGGGGGATTAATCCCTTCAATGGTAGAAAAGACACCATTAGCTGAGCCCGCATCAACAAAAACAATACTACCAAAAACATCTATAGTGTCTACACCAATAGTTGCATCAATTACAGAGGTTAAAATGGATATAGTAATGACTGAGACAACACCACAAGTAACTAGTGGCACTAATACCACACCAGTGGACAATACAAAGATTACTCTTGATGTAAAAGAAGATCCTTTTTAAGGATAATGGACCATCCATTGTTGACAATATGGTTGACTACACTAGCTCGGATAATGGAGAGGATGGAGATGAAGATGAGGAAAAGAAAAAGAGAGAGGAGGAAGAAAGAAAGAAGATGAAAAAGAAAAAGAAAAGGTGTTAGAAGAAGAGAGGAAGAAAAACTTGGAAGAGGCTGAAAAGAAAAGAAAATTGGAAGAAGAAGAAAATAAGAAAAGAGAAGAGGAATTAAAGGAGGAAGAAAAGAAAAAAGAAAGGAGAAGAAGATAAAAAGATATCAAAAGAAAGGAGAAAGGAGGATGACAATAAGAAGAGAAAAGAGGAAGAAGAAAAGAAGAAGAAGGAGAAAGATGAAAAGAAGGAAAATGTACCTATTTCTTCTAGGAAATCCCTTGCATTGATAGCTCTTACTAGATCAAATAATGATGATCAAACTGAATTGACCTCATTACTTAGAAACATAATTAAGAAGAACAAGAAAGTAAAGAGTCTGAAAAACACACTAATGGAGGTAATAGAAAAATTGTAGAACACCATATCAATGAGAATGACTGAAGTAGACCTACAGGACAAAAAAAACATGATGCAGGAGCATCCTGGGTGTAAGAGCAATCTTGCATCACCCAAAAATAGTTGCTTTTTCAGTCTTTTCTATTTTAATAAGGACTAGTAGACAAGGTGGTTACTATTTATAGGAACTTGATATTTTTAGTAAGTTTTTCATATGAGATTATGTTCTCATTTTCTACAGGATGGTTCATTTAGAGTTATAAACCTACCATAAAAATCTCATTGCTCTAGCTTAAGTCTTAGAGAAGCTATTGCAAATTTTCGGTAGAAAAATTTACAGAAAAATCTTTAGGCTCACCATTGAAGGCCCTAAAGTGCCCAGATGAGGTCTAAAAACTTGATGGAAGGGCGTTTGTGTAGTTCCAAGCCTGTAGATTAGGAGCTGGTGTTTTTGAAAAGTGGTTATAATAGCCAATCAGAGCAACAATTCGAGAGTTATGACCTTTCGAAGTTGGGCTACCCAAAATATCTAAAATAACTATCAAAGATGTATTTGGCCAACTCTATATGTATTGTTAGGGTCTTTCAGCCCTAGGTATTAAGTTTCATTGTCTAGAACCTTCCTGGGTGGCATAAAATTGCCTATTTAAGAAAGGCCCAAATATTGTCTAGGACAACTCTAGGTGATAGTTCATAGCTTGTCTTACATATTACTATAATGAACGTGCCCATGTGGGTTAGCATATTATACTTGTGAATTTTGTAATTCTGCATTTGTAATGCAAATAAGAAATCCATATTTTGTTCTTGCATTTGTTGTTGTTTCTTTGTTTATGTTATGGTTTATGGTATTAAGGGGAGCACCCTTCATCAAGTTGTATCAGAGCTAGAGTTCTTGAGTGTGTGGACAGATCACTGACTGTGAGGTAGATCACACCAAGACCATGGTTTGGGCTGAGCGTGTAGACAGATCATTGATTATGAGGCAGTTTGCACTAGGGTTTTAGCATAATCACAAAAAAATGCCTCCACGAAGAGAGCATAGCAAAAGAGCTGTAGGTGTTACACCTAAGGGTTTTCGAGCCCTCCAAAGATAAATGTAAGCATTGGAAGAACAAATGTGTAGAGTAATAAATCTTCTTGCAAGAGATGAAAGAAACGGTGAGGATGAAGTAGAAGAAATTTTTGAAGCAGAGGTAGTTCTAAACCCAAAGGAAGAGAGGCTTTTTAGGGTCATCTCCAAGATTGGAAAAAGACCTAAGTTTGAGGTTCCCACATTTTTGGGAAATCTTAACCTAGAGAAGCTGACCAATTGGATCAATGAACTAGAGGAGTACTTTGAGTATGAAGATATTGATGATCCTGATAGGGTCAAGTTTGTGAAGGCAAAATTGAAGGGGCATGCAAAGATTTGGTTGCATGAGGTTCAGTTGGAGCGAAATAGAAAGGGAAAGGAAAAAATCACCAGATGGGATCGGATGATAGCTAAACTAAAGAAAAAATTCATTCCCATGGATCATTAGCTTGATTTTTTGAAGAAAATGCAAGGGATGAAGCAAGCAGAAAAATCTATTCAAGATTATACCAAAGAGTTCTACTGAGTTCTCATTAGAACCGGCCATAAAGTGGCCCATTATCTTAATGGGTTAAGGCCAAGTATTTAGGACGAGTTGAGTCTGGTATGAATGAATAGTATCAAGGAGGCATACTAGTTTTCCCTAAGAGTTGAGGAAAAACTGAGCAAGAAGTTTGACAACAAGAATAGTGGAAGAGGTCACGATGGAAGATCTAGTGGATGATCATATGATGGCCATAATGATTATCAGAAGAATAAGGATGAGGTTGGAAGTAGTAGTCAAAACCAAAGGGGATAAAATTCCAATCATTCCCATGATTAGAACAATAGAGATCAGAGAGGAAGAGGTAGAGGACAAGGATCTAGAAGAGGAGGCTTCTATGGGAAAAATTTTCACTATGGAGAAGAAAGGCATAGAGCATTTGAATATACCCAGTGCCAAGGAAGGATAGATCAAAGAAAAAAAGGCTAGGCCAATGTTGCACATGTTGATGAAGATGATGAAAGAGGAGAAGTCCTAGTTAATAGAAGAGTCCTGCTAAGTGGTGAGAATGAATCTAATCAAAGATGGAGCTTGTTTCACACAAAGTGCAAATGTGAAGATAAGTGTTGTGATGTGATCATTGTTGGTGGAAGTACTGACAATCTGGTGTCAGAAACGATGGTCACCAAGTTGAAGCTAAAGAGGAAGAAACACCCACATCCATACCATATTGCTTGGGTGAAAGATGCCCACAAGGTCATGGTCAATGAGTAGTGCTCAGTGAAGTTCAAGATTGGAAACTACCAGGATTATGTACTATGTGACATCATACCTATGGACATATATCATATGTTGTTGGGTGGGCTGTGGTAGTTTGACAAGAATGTTGTAGACGATGGGCAAGCAAATATCTACACTCTAACCAAGGATGGAGTAAAACATAAGTTGAAGCCATTGAAGGAGAAAGAAGAAAAGGTATGTAGTGTTGCCATAATATATTTTGTTGATGGAAAAGAGTTTCTCAAAAGTATGAAGCATGAGCATATATGTTTTGCTATAATTCCTAAAGATAGTAAAGAAGAAGTAGAGGAGGTACCTGCAGAAGTTGCAAATATGTTGGGAGAGTTTTCTGATATTGTATTAGATAATGTACCTAATGGATTTCCCCCAATGAGGAAGATCAGTCACCAGATGGATTTAGTTCCAAGAGCCAATTTTCCAAACAATGCAGTGCATAGAATGACATCAACAGAAAGTGAAGAGTTGAATAAACAAGTTCATGACTTGTTACAAAAGGGGTTGATTCGAGAGAGACTGAGTCCATGTGTTATACTAGTCATATTAGCACCAAAGAAGGATGGAGAATGGAGGATGTGCATAGATTCTCATGCTATCAATAAGATCATGATAAAGTATAGATTTCCATTGCCAAGAATGGATCTTATTATGGACTATTTGAGTGGAGCTGAGTATTTCACAAAGATAGATCTAAAAAGTGGGTACCATCAGATTCATATCAAAGAAGGTGATGAATGGAAGACTGCTTTCAAGACCAAAGAAGGATTGTATGAGTGGTTAATCATGCCTTTTGGGCTAACCAATGCACCGAGGACTTTCAAGAGGCTCATGAATGAGGTACTGAAGGACTTTCTGGGTAAGTTTGTCATTGTTTACCTATATGATATTTTGATCTTTAGTAAGACATTGGAGGAGAATTTGATCCACATTTTCAAGGTGTTTGATAAGATGAGGGAAGAAAACTTGTTGATAAACCTGAAGTAGTGCAGTTTTGTAAAGGAGTTGGTGTACCTGGGATTTGTAGTCTTAGCAAAAGGTCTAAAAATGGACCTAGAGAAAGTGAAGGCTATTCTTGAATGGCCTACTCCAAGGAGTGTGACAGAGGTAAGATCTTTTCATGGATTGGATAGTTTTTACATAAATTCCATAAGAGGTTTTAGTAGTATTTGTGGACCCCTGACTAAAACAATGAGAGGGGATAGGAAAGATTTTAAGTGAATTGTAGGAGCAAATAAGAGTTTTAATATGTTGAAACAGAAAGTTACTGAGTAGCCTATCTTAGCACTTCCTAATTTTAACAAGGTGTTTCAAGTAGATTGTGATGCTAGCGGTACTGCAATAGGAGTTGTTATGAGCCAAAAAGGTAGACCTATTGCTTATTTTAGTGAGAAGTTGAATGATGCAAAAAGAAAATATTTTGTTTATGATTAGGAATTTTATGTTATAATTCAAACATTGAAGAAGTGGAGACACTATCTTCTTTCTAAGGAGTTTTTTTTGTATACTAATCATCAACCTTTGTAATATTTGAATAGTCAAGGAAAATTGAACCAAAGGCATTTGAAGTGGGTTGAGTTTTTGCAGATTTATACATTTGTTTTGAAACACAGGAGTGGGAAGTCTAACAAAGTTGTAGATGCTTTTAGTAGAAGACAACTTTTGCTGACAGAAATGTAGATAGAGGTGGTTAGGTTCAAGGAACTTAGTACTTTGTATCGAGATGATCCTGATTTTGGTGTAGTGTGAAAGGCTTGTACTGTACCTATTACAGTTGATAGGAAAAAGTGGTTGGATTTCATGATTCAGGATAGTATGGTGTTCAAAGGAAGCCAGTTGTGCATTCCTAGAAGTTCGATGAGAGAGAACCTCATCAAGGAGAAGCATAGTGGAGGATTGGCTGGAAATTTTGGCAGAGATAAAACCATAGTTTTGGTTGCTGAGAATTATTACTAGCTATAGTTGCAGCAAGATGTTAAGAAGTTTGTATAGAGTTGTAGAGTATGTCGGATGGTGAAAGGAGTAAAGCAAGATACAGGGTTGTATCATCCATTACCTATACTAGAGAAGCCATGGGAGGATGTTAGCATGGATTTTGTTCTTGGATTACAGAGGACTTAGCATGGGCATGATTCTATTTTTGTAGTGGTTGATAGGTTTTTAAAGATGGCACATTTTATTCCTTGCAAGAAGACATGTGATGTTGTTCATGTGGGAAAGTTGTTTTTTAAAGAAGTGGTGAGACTACATGGTTTGCCAAAGTGTATAGTTTCAAATTGAGATACCAAATTTATTGGGTATTTCTGATGTACATTGTGGAAGACATTGAAGATAGATTTGAAGTTTAGTTCATCACATCATCCACAGACTGATGGACAGACAGAAGTTGTGAATCGTAGTTTGGGAAACTTGTTGAGATGCTTTTTTGGAGATAAACCAAAAGGATGGGATACGATTTTACCACAGGCCAAAATTTGCATATAATAATTCTATTAACAGGAGTACTAGTAAATGACCATTCCAAAATATATATGGAAGTAGTCCCAGAAATTCTTCTGAATTGAGGCAGATGGATAAAGGAGAGATAAGTAGTGCTAAAGCAGAAGAGTTTGCTGACCATTTAATGAACATCTATTAGGAGGTGAGGAAGCATATCATAAAGATGAATACATAGTATAAAGCTAAGATAGATGTGAAAAGGAGTTATAATGAATTTCAAATTGGAGATGAAGTCATGGTTCATTTGGTAAAGGAGCATTTTCTAGTGGGTACATATAATAAGCTGAAGATAAAGAAGTTTAGACCGTGCAAGATAGTGAAAAGGCATGATTCTGGAAATTCTTATGAAGTGGAGTTGCTTGCTGAATTGAATATTTCACCAGTATATAACATTTCATATTTAACAGAATATTATGAAGGAGGTGATGGAGATGAAGTTGCAGAAGCCCAATGGAGTATTCTAGTAGCTAGTTTGACTACAAAGGAGATTAAGGAGATACTAGACAATCATGTTGGTAAAAGCACAAGGAATAGAACTTATAAGAAATACCTAGTCAAATGGAAAGGGAGGCCAATAGAAGATTCATCATGGCTAGCAAGGGAGGAGGTTAACCATCTTGGTTTTCCTCTAAACACCTGAGATGTGACAAAGTCACTTCTCAAATTACCTCAGGTGTCTGATGCAGGAGCATCTTGGGTGTAAGAGCAATCTTGCATCACCCAAAAGTATTTTCTTTTTGAATCTTTTCTATTTTAATAAGGACTAGTAGACATGGTGGTTATTATTTATGGGAACTTCCTATTTTTAGTAAGTTTTTCATATGTGTTCAGAATATTCTCATTTTCTACAGGAAGGTTTTTTAAACAATTATAAGCCTACCATAAAAATCTCATTGCTCTAGCTTAAGTATCAAGGAAGTTATTATGGATTTTCAATGGAAAAATTTACAGAAAAATCTTCAAGCTCATTGTTGGAGGCCTTAGAGTGCTTGGATGAGGTTTGAAAACTCGACAAAAGGGTGCTTGTGTGGTTTCGAGCCTGTAGATCAAGAGTTGGTATTTTTGAAAGGTGGTTATAATAGCCAATTAGAGCAACGATTCGAGAGTTATGACCTTTCGAAGTTGGGCTACCTAAAATATTTAAAATAATTGTCAAAGATGTATTTGGCCAACTCTATATGTATTGTTAGGGTCTGTCAGCCCTAGGTATTAAGTTTTATTGTCTAGAACCTTCCTAGGTGGCATAAAATTGCTTATTTAAGAAAGGCCTAAACATTGTCTAGCACAACTCTAGGTGATAGTTCACAACTTGTCTTACAGATTACTGTAATGAAGGTGCCCATGTGAGTTAGCATATTGTACCTATGAATTTTATAATTCCACATTTGTGATGCAAATAAGAAATCCATATTTTGTTCTCACATTTGTTGTTGTTTCTTTGCTTCCATTATGGTTTATGTTATTAAGGGGATCACCCTTTATGAAAATACTATTGTTTAATATTTTATGCCGAGTTTACACATTTGTCTGGTATAGAAGAAGTTAAGGCACAAACTCTACATAATATAGAGATGTTCAAAAAAAAATATGAAAACATCAAGAATGATCTTAAGAACCTTGATGAAAAGATTAAGGAACTATGACATTGTCTGACAGAAGGTAAGATAGTCTATGGGAAGTGCATTGATGCACACACACACAAATCAAGGATATCACAAATGAGTTGAACATAAAAATTAGATAACTTGAAGCATTGGTGAATGACGTGCAATATCCCTCAGTCAAGATTGTAGATATTGAGAACAAAGTTAGCAAATTTGATGATGACATCAGACTATTAGAACTACAAAAGGAAATGAAGTTGAAGAGATTTTCAATGCCAAGGGAGCACCTTACATTGAATATTGATCATGTACAAAGGCAATTAAATGAATGCTTGAGAGTAAAGACATCTTATGACAAGTTTTCCTACATAGACCTAGATCTAGTAGAGATAGTATCTTATTCTCTATATGCATTTTTGAGTGTTGTAGATGCAGTGAAAGATAAATACAACATGGATTTCACCATGTTGAAGCAAAACTTTGATGATTGCATCTCACGAATCACAAGCCAAAAGCAACCATGAAGGTAATGCAACACAATTTTGACCTGTATATAATTTTTGGCACCTTTTCCATTAATTTCAAAGGGGGAGATGAGTAAGGAAAATTGTGTGTGTGTGTGTGTGTGTGTGTGTGTGTGTGTGTGTGTGTGTGTGTGTGTGTGTGTGAGAGAGAGAGAGAGAGAGAGAGAGAGAGAGAGAAGGGGAGAGATAACAAGGTGTACATATATATGTAAAAGAGAGAGTAAACATAGAAGTTAATTATCATAGTCAAAGGGGGAGTTATAATGTAATTAGGAGTTCTAAGGAAAGATGGTTAAAATTTAATGATCTATAGTTTTGTAATTTTGTAAAGTTTTATAAAGGCCAAATTTTGAAGATTGTATTTTGGGACTTAGCCAATTTTCCCATATGTTTCCATCAATGCCAAAGGGGGAGATTGTTGAAAATTTGATTAGGTTAAGATATTTGATGTTATCATTTATGGAAATATACCATTTGTGTGAAGAAGACAAATCGTGAAGATTGAGTTATGATACTTGTACATAGAAAATTGTCTAAGTATTACTTAGCTTATTTGGTAGAACAGATAGGGTTTTGATCAGTGTGGTTCATAGAGGAAACATGGAAATCTATGAAGTTAGGTATAGATACCTAAGATAGGGTGACATGTTCAAGTCCATAGGTCAATATAGATAGTACAAATAAAGTTGGACAGATTACCAGTCGCAATAGTATACAAGAACAGAGCAAGACAAGGAAATGGGTATTTTGGGTTAAGAAATTTTTATTTTAATGAAATAATTACTTAACTAATTAGGAAAGGCATCCTAGATGTTAACTCTAAGTCATTGAAAGTTAACTTTATTTTTTGTAAAGTGTATAAAAACATGAAGGTTGACTGGGCAGTAATTTGTAATTAGCAAGGTATAAAGGAAGCTCCTAAAGTATGACCTCCTACATCAAAAACCACACATAAGCTATAATAATTATGATGGAAATATGTAGGAAGCATAATATAGAAACTCATTTTTGGACACCTACTCATCGCAAATCTATCGCAGATACAACATATCCATCATACAGTTGTCACACATGAATTTCAGATAGCAACACAACAACTCTTTTTCCAACAAAGAGGCATCACAAGATTGTGATAGTTATCAATCATATGTATTGATATTTATTGCTCATATGTATAACATTTTTGTCAGAAAATTATCACACTTTTTTGTTGCAATATCGATAGACTACTTTGTTGTGACAACAAGTATGTCATAAAGTGTGACCTTTGACATCAATCTATAAGATATTCTAATCATAATAATTGATGCCATGGTTCATCTCTTATTAGTTTTCTTCAAATAGGGGAATGACCCCTAATTTACCTCTTAGATACTCTAATGCATCCTTAGGTAATTCATTAGTAAATATATTAGCTATTTGCTCCTTTGTGTTCACATACTCCAATTAAGTACTTCTTTATGTTGAACTAATTTCCTCAAGTAATGATACTTAATTGAAATATGCTTGGTCATTGAATGCATCATAGGGTTCTTAGATATGTTTATAGCACTCGTGTTAGCACAATATATCACCACATGTTCAGTATTATTTTTCCCTCATACCTTCCAACAATTCTTAATCCACATAATATTTGAACAATTAATTGTTATTGCAACATATTCAGCTTCTGCTGTGGATTGAGAAATACAATTTTTCTTCTTTACTTTCCATGAAATCAAGCTCTTTCCTAGAAATAAAGCTCCTCCACTTGTACAATTTATGTCATCAATGTTTCCAGCCCAATCAACATCTGTGTAAACTTTTAGCTGAAATTGTCGTTCTTTTCGTACCATAAACCATAGTGTTATGTACCTTTCAGATATCTTAGTATCCTTTTCATATCCATCATGTGATTGTCCTTAGGATTAATAGAAAATCTTACAACAATACTAATAGCTAATGCAATACCGGGTCTGCTATGAACAACATATTGCAATTTGTCAATCATTGACCTATACAATGTCTGATTTACTTCAACAAAATCTTTAGTCTTTGAAAGTTTATGTCTAGTGGCCATAGGTGTTCCAACTAATCTTGGATCTTCCATTCCAAATGTTCTTAGTATCTCCTTGATATACTTTTATTTTATAATGTATGTACCTCCTTTCATTTGAGAAATTTGCAAACCAACAAAGAATTTAATCTCTCCAAAAATTCACATCTCAATTTTTTTCTTCATCTCATTAGAAAATTATTTGAATGATAAATCATGTCCTCCAAATATGATATCATCAACGAAAAATTTAGCTAGCAATATCTTATTCTAAGATTCAATCTTCAAGTATAGATTGTTGTTATCATTAGTTCTTGCAAAACCAATTTTCACCAAATACGTATGTAATATTTCATACTATGCTCTAGGGGCTTGTTTCAAATCTTATAATGCTTTGTGAAACTTACATACCATGTTCTTCTTTCCAAGTTCAACAAATTTTTCTAGTTGTTCAATGTAGACTTCTTCTTCAAAAATTTCATTCAAAAATGCAGATTTTCCATCCATTTGATATACCTTGAAACCTTTGTAAGAAGTGTATGTAAGTAATTTTCTTACTCCTTACAATTGGGGAAAATGTCTCTCAATAGTTAATTCCCTCCTCTTGTGCATATCCCTTACAAACCAATCTTTCTTTGTTCCTTGTGACTTCACCTTTCTCATTTATTTTGTTTTTGAATACCCATTTTGTTCCAATCACATTCTTATCCTTTGGCCTTGGTCCAATGCCCATGTGTTGTTCTTCTTTATTTGATAAATTTCCTCATTCATTTCTTTAATCCAATCTTCATTATCCAAATAATCTTTAACTATTCTTGGCTCAAACTCACATAGTAAACATGTATCATTCTTCAATTTGTTTCTTGTCATGAATCCTAAATCTTTGTCTCCAATGATTTGGTTTGGTGTATGGTGTCTTCCTACATATTTTTCTTAGATGAGTTCAGATGTTCTTTCTCCTAGTGGTAATTTGCTTTGTCCAGCTTGCTTATCTTCTCCAAGTATCTCCTAATGCAACTTCACATTGTCTATCTTGTATTCGGTCTTGTCTCTCTATGAATCGACTCATACAACCTAATGCTTGATAGCTTGTTGAGGCTCGACAGAGCTTGTCTGTTGATAATTAGAAATGTTAGTCTATTGATGCTCGGCAATCTCTTTCTCTGGTTTTGGTAAGGTACTTGGTTCTCCTTCATAGATGTATACAAAATTTATGTAATCTTTAGGTTTCTTCTTCATTCTTTATGTAAATTTATGAACTCTAACATTTTCACTTTCCACAATTTTGTTAGTGTTAGCATTCGAACACTTGTATGTCTTGTGTTTAGTAGAATATCCTAAGAATATACCTTTATCGATCTTTTAATTTGCTTCCAAAAACTTTGAAATATTTGATATTAGGTGCATAGCCATACCAAATTCAAAAGGGGTTGTGTTTGTACCTTTTTCGACTTGAACTCAGTTCAATATATAGGTAATAGTACTTATAACTTTTCTACAATATTTTTGTAAAACATTCTTCTCCATTATCAGTGTTCTTGCATAGTGCATGATTTATCTATTTCTTCTTTCAACTATCTCACTTTGTGGTGGAGTTCTTGGTGCTGACATTTGTCTTTTGATTTCGTTGTCATTGCAAAATGTACTAAAATCCTTAGATATGAATTCACCTCCTCTATCCGATCTTAGGAATTTCAAACTTTTACCTATTTTGTTTTCAACTCTAGCCAAATACTACTTAAACATTTGAAAAGCATCAAATTTTTTCTTTGAAAAATATCACATTCATCATTTTAGAGAAATCATCAACAAATAAGATAAAGTAATTATAACCATAATAGCTTTGCACTCCAATAAGACTACATAAATCAATATGAACCAACTCCAAAACATCATCAGAAGAATAGGTCCTGCTCTTGAAACTAGACTTTTTCATTTTTCTCATTTGACATTGTTTGCACATCACTTTACTATGTTTTCTCAATCTTGGTAATCCTCTTACTCTTTCCATCTTACTAATGCTTATCAAATTATCAAAATTAACATGACATACCCTCTTATGCCATAACCAAACATCTTCAAATTGTAAAAATAAACATGTATTTTCATATAGGTCTAGATAGAACAAGTTACCACTTGTTTTCTCTCCACTTCCAATTAGTTCACCAATAGCATCATAGATTTTTACCTTCTTGTTTTAAAATTTAACTCGGTAGCCTAAACTATTCAATTGTACCACACTCAACAGATCATATTTCAATCCATACATCCAATATGCATTGTCACATATGATCTTGTCATTCAATATAATAGAACCTTCATCTTTCACATAACATGGTGCATCATTTCCAAACTTAACACACTTTCCATTATAGTGTTGTAGCTTTTCAAACTTACTTATACGACCAATAATATGATGTGAACAACCACTATCAATTATCTAGTTATCATTCAGAGCATTTTTCTCAAGTTTTTCATCTTCATAAAATTCATCTTTCATTGCAACATAAAAAACTTCTTCATCAGGTTCATTAGAATCACTTTTAGAACCATCTTTTTCAACAATGTAACAAGATTTCTCACATGTTCCTTTGTAGTCTCTATTATCTCGTTTGTCTCTATTGTATCTCCTTCCTTGGTATTTGTTGTCTTTTTTTCCTCATTTTCATCTCTTTCAAGATATCTTGCAGCAATATGGCCAACTTTGTTATGTATGTAGAACAGATTATAGGAAGTTTACTTTGTATTTGCATTTTCCTCTTGGTAGCCTTCTTGCCAATAATTCTTCTATATCATCAAGGTTGTCATTTGATTCACTATTAGTGTCCACATTTTCTTTTAACTTTTCTTCTTTTAGATCCATCAAGGGTTAGTTGAGACTTGAAAGCATATTCAACACTAGAAGGTGTATAATTATCAAAAATTAACAATTCAAATGTAGTGAGTCTACCAATTAGACTATCCAAGGTCATAACACTATCAAGTGTACATCGCAGTTCTTGTATTGCAGATACTCTAATGACATAAATAGGAAGTAAAGTTCTCAATACCTTGTTGATCACAATTTCTTTAGATATGTTTTCTCTAGCTCCTCTAATTGCATTTACCATCTCTTTGATTCAACCACAATATTGTGCAATAGTTACTCCTTTCATTCACATATCATCAAACTTGCCTCTCAAACTTTCTACTTTATCCCTTAACACATTTTTGTCTCGTCAATGAATTTGTGCCAACTTATCCTACATTGTCTTTGCATTAGTGTAATCCTTCACATCATCAAACTCAACATAACTCAAGGAAGAAGCCAAATCTATCATCATTTGATTATGCTCATGCTTCTCTTTTATTTGCTCAATTTTCATGGATCTAGGAACTTCAATGTATTTATTATCCAAGTAGTATATTCCTAAATCTCCAACTCTAGATAGATGCCATGCTGGGAAGTTCTCTTTGTTCAACTTGGGTACCTCTCTCTTATACATCTTGATATTTTGCTTAAGTTATCCCTTCAAACTTTCCTTACAAGCACCACATGCTATGATACCAATTGTTAGAATGATTAGAATAACTAAGAGGGGTGGGGGGGTGAATCAGTTATTCTCAGATCCTAATGTACCAATTTACCTTTTAACAACTTTAACAAACTTAATCACATTCATAAATCCACTTGGCCAATATAGCATTTCATCAATAATCCAACTTATTCATCTCATCACTAGCTCTATGTTTAGTATATGTCGAATAACAAAAATATATAGCAATAAACATAATGAAACATGAAAGAAACATTCACACAATTATGACACCAAGATTTAATATTGAAACACAATTTGGGAAAAATCACCAAGTAACACGCTACCACTTTCTCACTCTTCTAAAGTGAGCTCAGTTAAGAGCCAACCCTGTTAAAGGTTACAAAACAAACTGTTAGGTGTGACCCTGTTAAAGGATTTAATCATCCTATTAGGAGTAGCCTTGTTAAAGGAATTTAGAGCATCCCATTAGAATGTCACCTTCACTAAAGGATTTGCAAATTGACTGTTAGATCAACCTTGATTAAAGGATTTTATCACCAGAATGGTTAGAATGAAACAACTAGGTTGATCTTATAAAATACAACTTACTTTACAAATTCATATCTCCATTAAGCTCATTCATAGTTCATTAACTGGACTTCATCACATTCTCCATCTCTGATTTGCTTAGCAACTCTTCAAGAAAACTCTCAATCATGACAAACTTCTCACTCCTTATTTGCAACTCCATTTCTCACTTGTTCAAAAATTGTCCAACCAACCAACAACATAAAACATCTCATATGTCTCCTTAAATAGATAGGTTAATCTTTTTCTACTTAAACATAATTGTAGATCTTAGGGTTTGATCATATTCATTGAATCTATTCATCATTTTTTCCTCCTACTCCTTCTTTGAAACTTCTAGAAACTTCTTATTAAATATTTACCTTAGATCACTTAATAAACTCAATTCATGCATTAAATACTCCAGCTCATCAATCCTAATAATTTACACATTTTGACCAATTTCTAAATTCAACTATGTTGGCCTCAAATCTTGACTACTTCTCAAACTATTAATTTTTTGACACTCGGTCATCATTTTGATCTTCAACTTGATCATTACTAGGTAGCTCGGTCTCTACTATTTCTTCTCACTCACCTTACATTGGCTCTCTTAGCTTTCACTATGCTCAATCACTTCTTCAATTTTCTTCTTCATCTTTCTCGGTCATTACCATTACTCAGCTAGTATTGTTTTGCTCGGTTGTTTCTTAAGTTTCTTAATCTTCTGGGTCAACTTCTTCATTGACCTTGTAAAATGTCACTTGATCAAGTTTAATATTTTACTCAGTTGTCTTCTCTACTTAATACAATGATCAAAAAACACATTATCTTATCAAATACCAACTGATCAAGTGCCCATTAAAATTTCATCATACTTACTCCTCTTTACTCAACAACTTTATTAATTTACCTTGTTGTCTCTCCTTTTCAAATCCTCTTCATTAATCAACTAATATGGCACTCTACATTATTAGTAAAAATATTACTAGTAAGGTTTGACATTAATGACAACATAACAATTGTTCCAATTGTAGTTTCCAACAATAGTTAACTATCATTTATATTAAATATAGATTAGTTGATTTGAAATTAATTTTGGTCATTTTCTTCAAATTTCTATAATATATTGCCATTTAAAATTTACTTTTTGGTTAATTTGTTGATTTAAAATAATAATTAACATGTTATATCTCTAAGAATGAAATCAATATATTATATTATTTTATAATAAATTTTATAATAGTAAACTATTATATAATAAATTTTATAATAATAAACTATTATATAATACATAATTGAAAAATAATAAATTTATTATACATCAATATTTTTATCTCACATTTAGTATATCAATTAATTATTATAATATTGAATGACTATTTGTATTACAATGTATTCAATTGTATATTATTGATGTTTATTATCCTAATTTTTTATTTTTCATTTCCTTGTATTCAATTATGGTTTCATTATTTTTCTCTTTTCTTATTGATTCTATCTTTTATCTAAAAGAATAATGATAAAAATAATTACATAACTAAAATCTAAAAACACTTGTATATGATATTATGAATTATAAAAAGTTTATACATTTCATTTTGTAATCTATTCAACACATTTATTTTTTTATTATTATCAATAATTCTCTCACACTTTAATGAATGACGAACAACCATTTATATTTGTATGGAGTAACTTTAACTCTAAAAAATGACAAATTAGAGACTATATCTTTCATTTTGTAATCTATTCAACACATTTATTCTCTTATTATTATCAATAATTCTCTCACACTTTAATGAATGGCGAACAACCATTTATATTTGTATGGAGTAAGTTTAACTCTAAAAAATGACAAATTAGAGACTATATAGATAGATAGATAGATAGATAGATAGATAAATAGAGAGAGAGAGAGAGAGAGAGAGAGAGAGAGAGAGAGAGAGAGAGAGAGAGAGTTCAATGTATGTTTTTGGGAAGAATCCTTACTACTATTTTGTCAAGGACAAATCTTTATGGTGGGTGTCTATCTTAATGAAAAGCCTTTGGTCTTAACTCAAAGTTTCTCAGCTAAAATTTGGAATAAGAAAGGCATTTATCTGATACAAGATGTTATTATCAATAACCAGATGGGCTCTTGGAAGGAAATAAGGAACAAATTTATTATCCCTAATTCTCAAAAGAAAACTTATACTCTTGCTAGTAAAGCTCTTGGTTCTTTTTGTCTTGGTAAAAGCTTCAATACTCATCATTTTTTAGAACAAGTTTGGTGGCAATATGGTAAAATTTTGGGAGAGTTTTTTAGCAAGAAAATTCATAAGCTTCTAAACCATAGCATGGATATTTTTGATAAAATTAATCAGGTGTGGGGTATTGGTTGGTCTTATGCTAGATGACAATTTATTTTTGAACTTTTTTGGCACTCACATGTTGAACCTAAAAAAGTTTGTTTCAGATGGTTCCTTATTTTGAAAAAGCTTCTTATGCATTCTTTTCTTTCCAATAATGGTAAACAACCCATTGTTTATTCCTTGTGTTATTGTTGTGAATCTTTTGAACACCTTTTTTTTAGTGCAAGATTGCAAATAGAATCTGGTCCCTTTTTCTTGGCAATTCTTTTAAATGGAATCATAAACCCAGACTGTCTTGGCATGAAATTCTTGTTGGTTATGTTGAGTTTTTTTTTATTTTAAGTTAAATTCCTTTTGGTTTTCTCCCACTAATTAAATTCTATGGTTCATTTGGAAGCAAAGGAATGAGGAAATCTTTCAAGGGAAACAAGGGGATCTTACTGGGTTTTTCTTAAAACTCACCCTCTTTCTCATCACTTAACAAGTCATGTCAGTGATTGAGGTGCCAAAGGAAATATTTACAGAGTTGCTAAAGGAAGGCAAGATGTTGTTCAAATATGGCATCATGATGTCCAACTTTGTTTCCCAGGAACTGGATTCAGATTTGCCTAGTAACTCGAGACTTTCTCACTAGGGTGATCTTTTCAGCCATGAGGACCCCGTTAATGTTCAGCAAGAGGATTCTCACTTTGTTCATAATAGAAATTATGAGGATGTCAATTACAGTAGCCTCGTGGAAAGTGTTTTCTATGGAGATGGTTGGAACCTGAATAATGTTAGTTTCATAAGCAATGTTAATGATGGTTGGGACTGATTGTTGGATCTGTGTATAGTTGATCTTGTTTAGGTCACTATATGGACTTTTTAAAATTGGATCTGTTATAATGAATTTGCAGTACTACTCTATGTGTACAGGTTGTATTGGTTGGGTTTCTTTCAATTACTAGATGCAGTTTTGACATCTAGTTATCTTTTGATATATTTTTCTTCAGTTATCAGTTGATACACTATCTCTAATAGAAAAAAGAAATGCCTTCATAGTATGGATTACAACAATAGCCTGACAATCCTCCTCAAAAGCAACAAAACCAAGATACACGCATTCTAATATCCATAAAACATTAGCAATGAACATTACTTACCAATAGCCTTTGTATACAAACACTAATACTATCGACCATCAAATAGATAAAGATGTTCTGAAGTCAATTCATCTTATCAATCTATTGATACTGATAGTCAGACTCTATCAACAATAGTATGCCAAAATGTCATCCACCTAATGGTTGCACGAAACCCATCTTATCGGGAAGGGCCAACCAATAGTTGTAGAGACCATATCACAATCATGCAAAAAATCCCCAATCAGCAAAGCTAATAGGTGGACATCCTATAGGAAAAATAACACAATTCATTCCTGGTCGATAGCCGCCATATGAAATCACGATGGTGCAAAAAATCCGATAACCATCCTTTCTACATCCAAGTCTTATTATCGGAAATACATCATTTTATAATAGAAGTCCTATATATTTACAATTTATATATTGATCTGAATTGATAATAAATTATGTGACATAATACTTGATCAAAATTTGAGGTTCTAAATCATTGTCGACTATTTGTATATTCACACTTATTTTACAATCCTCTAGCCATCAACATGGAGTGATAGTGTTACCATAGAATTATAATAAGCTATGTCAACACGAATATATATGGTTCTAAATAATTGTAGATTGTTTATATATTCACTCTCTATTATGATCTTCCAAAAACATCACTATGGTGTTGTTATAGAGTTATAAAAGCTTTATTAGCTCTCATATTTGAAATATTAATATGCAGGGACAAATTACTTTACATCACTATGGTGTTGTCATAGAGTTATAAAAGTTTTATTGGCTCTCATATTTGAAATATTAATATCCAGGGACAAATTACTTTTAACTCCAATCTTTTGGAGCACTTTAGAAGTTGTGTATAACCTTTACTTTTAACCATATAAGTTTATTTCCTAAACATTTATGATCAAATTTCATGATTTATCATTTAAAAACAAAAAGAAGAGAGCATAATGACATTCATACAATGAACATATGAAATTAGTATCCCCTTATTCATACTCGACTACTCCATGACACATATTTTAGGGTCCGTTTGGTTTGTGGAATTTAAAAAATTGGGATTTCTATAAACCTTGGTTTAGCCAAATCAAGGTTTTGCAAATCTTCATTCTGATGGCTAAACCAAGGTTTTGCAAATCTTCATTCTGATTTTTGGGATTTTACTTGAATCGTTTGTTTCACTTGGAAGATGCGTGTGGAGACACATTTTTATGCGTAAGCTTGGAGTTGAAGGCAAATTTTTAAAAGTAGTCCAATCTATTATTTTTACACTCCTTAAAAAACATAGCTAGGTTTTGATTTTCAATTCCTACTTGCTAGTAGGAAGTTGGAAAACCCGGTTTTGAGGCAAAATTAGAAGTTCGGTATGCTAATTCCATTTTACCAAATTTGAAACAAACGCAAAAAATTTCAAATCCAAATTTTGAAAAAGCCAATTCCTATCATCTTCCAAGAACCCAACGGAAGATATGACATACACCATTCAGTTCTTTCACATACATGGAAAATGGATGATTCACGTGGAAAACTGCATCTCATATTTCGTGAGAAGCATGGGCACTGATAGTTATGAAATTAACTACTGGAGTGGCATTTATTACACTGCAGCAATCACAGTAAAGCCATGTACCAATTTTTGTTTTTTTATGAAATTTGGCAGCCATTGCTGATTAATTTTGCATCCTTTTATAATAATTTTATATAGCTCGTACTTCCCCCGCAGCTGCCATGAGACATCCCTCGAGATGAGGCAATAAATAGGGTGAAAAATGTCCAATATAAAATGAGCGTATTGAACCTTAAGACCTCTCACTTAAAAGAATAAATGTCCAATTATCTATATTTCTTTTCGAACCTTTTTAATTGGGCTCTGATGATCTTCCAATATAGATGGAGAACAATTATCTGAAAATATCAATAAACTCTTCTCACAGTCAAACATTTGCTAGAAATATCAATGAAGTCTACAATTGGTCTGTGTTTTTCGTTTTTTTAAATTAGAAACTTCAAGCACCTCTCCTCCTACAACATCTCTTTCTCTTCATGGTAAGTAATCTATATTTCTTTTGAATCCTTTGAATGAACATTCCTGATCCCAGTATCCCAACTTGCTTAAATGACAAATTATGAACCGATTACTTCCGCCACTGTTTCCTGTTCAAACAACAGCTGTTAACTTTCATATTTCATATTCAAACTCTGTTCCCATGCCAATTGAGTGGATGGTCATAAATGTTTGATTGCATAATACAACACATTCTTAACAGTTGATGAAAAATTTCTCAAATAACTTACATTATTTTTTAAAGCAAAACACAATTAAATCCAGCGGCAACAACAAGAATCAGATCTGGAAGATTTCATCAAAAATTGATTGCTGTAGCAGACAGAAGACATGGGTACCCTCAGAATGCAACAAAACAAACAGGCTTCCATCTGAATGGGTTTCTATTTGCCAGCTTACTCCCGCCCTGGGCTAAAAGTGGGAGTTTTGGAAAAGAGTACGGAATCCATCAAGGCGTATAAAAGGCTAATTGTCGTCAGATACAGCTGGAACCCGGAAATGGTCTGATAGACATGCATCCATGGAAGCATAGGCAAGGCACGTGAACTGTTTGATCTAAAATGTGACCACATGGAATGCTATAATTGTAAGATATGCACAAAAAATCATGGAACGCTATAATTGTAAGATATGTACAAAAAGCCTTTTATTTGAAAAGGATTTGTAACTTTCAACCAAATGCAACCTTTATCATCACTTTCGTGCCCAAATGGAAGCATTGGAACAGGGCACGGCATCCATCATAGGATGAGCAATAGAGGAATTCTGTCAGGTGTATTCGCAACTGCCGTGGTAGACATGCATGCGCAATGTGGGAACATGCGCAAGGAGGCATGTGAACTGTTCGACAGAATGCTGTGGAAGAGTGTATGCAAAATTTGGAAACATAAACCAGGCACGTGAACTGTTTGACAGAATGCCATGAAAGGCATGTATGCGAAATTCGGAAGCATAGACAAGGCACGCGAACTGTTTGACAGAATGCCTGAAAGAAATATATTCACAGACACCCTCATTGCATGATATTGACGAATGGATGGGTGAACAGGGTTTCGAAACTTCGAACTAAAATAGAATTGTAATCTTTCAACACCTTACCAACCTTTACAAAATCAAGTTTAATGGGGTCATTAGCTAATTAAAATATCAAAATTATTAGGTAAATATAAAATTTTGTAAAATAAAAAAATAACTTTCAAAATAATTTATTTTTTAAAATATAAAAGATATTATTTAGAATTTTTAAAAGAAATCAAAAATATGTCAATTAATGATTGTCTTTTATGTTATAATTGAAGAGTTAGTTATTCTAGAAAGAATTTTTTTTTAAGGCATTTATTGAATTTAACAGTATTTTCTAATAATTTGATATTTGCTTAGATTGTTATGGTGTATTTTTTGAAAATTATAATATAACAAATAATAAATACTATTTAAATTTCAAAAGCAAAATTTAAATAACTTAAATACATCATTACTAAATAGAATTCTTGAATAATTCTAAACCGACAAAACAATGTCTTCACAAATGTAAAATCAAATATATATATATATATATATATATATATATCATAAGGACACCTCCTTGTGATTTTGGGGACGCATCCCTTGTGATTTTGGGATCATACCTATGTGGAAACAAAAGGCGTTGAGGACATATGCCCATGCGGAAATCATTTTTTATTTGATAATTTTCCATATATTGATCTTTTAATGTGTTTATGGTGAATGACTTATCTCTATATATAGAAACATGTCCCCTCAATTTTGGCTTCGACCCTTTACCAAAAATATGTCCTTGTCCCAAAAACACACACACACACACATACAAATTATTGAATGAAACAATTACTTGAACTTCTTTAATTTTAAATTTTAATAAAATCCAACTTGTGGTTAGTAGTTTCATAAATTGATATTAAAAGTCATACTATAATTATAAAAATTGCTAGTTACAATACCATATTTGTGATAAAAGTATATATATATTTTTTCATAATATTTTAAAAATAAATAATCTATCTTTAAAAATTGAATTAATTTTAGTCAATCATAATTTTAAAATTGATTATAAGTTTGAATCCTTGTCGTTTTGTCACCTGTCATACCACATTTATTGCGGGACTTGTTTTCATTTATAATGGTCTCAGCCTTCTTTGGCCCAACAGTTGATTCTAGTGCTAGAGTTGCTATTGTTGGGGAGAATGGCTCCACCGAACAAATGCTCACGCAAGTTCATACCTAAGGTGTTTCACGAGGTTATTCCTCTCCTGATATTGTTTTGAATGTCAAGGAATTTGACAGTGCATGCACTTGGCTAGAATGACAAACCCTAATTGGGTATTTTATGGGTTGCACTCCTTCTGAAAGCATGCTACAAAAATGGGTTTCCAAGGTCTGGACACCTCAAGGTGTCCACCTTGAAGGCATTCAAAGCCTTACCAAAGGCTTTTTCCTTTTTCATTTTGGCACTCCTAGCCAAGCTGAGCATGTTTTTGATCGAGGTCCCTCGACTATCAAGTCCTCTCTTCTGGTTTTCCAGCATTGGTCATGTGATTTTGTTGTTTTTGATGACCGCAAGCTTAAGGTTCTTGTATGGGTGGAGTTTCATGGGCTTCCTATCCCATGTCGGTCCTTTTTGCAAGCCATTACGCAAATTGTTTGCAAGGTTATTTGCCTTGAGTCGGACAAGTTTTTCAATGCTCGGCCTCAGCGTAGGGTATGTGTTGAGGTCAACCTCTCTAAGGACATCAAAGAATCAGTGGAAATACAAATAGGTGGTACCACCTTCACTCAGAAGGTGCTTTACCTAAACCTCTCGAATGCCTTCTATCGGTTTCAGTCTATGGAACACAAGATTAGGGATTTTCCACTATTGGAATGCAATCATCCACAAGTCTCAGAAGCCAAAATGGCTTCGACTGCCAAAAAAGATGAATGGACTATTGTTGTGAAAAAAAGAAAGGGCTTCATTGTGGCTAAGGCAGGCTCTTTGCCCCAAACAATGATCGACCTGGCTCAAGCCTGGTGTTATCAAAGCCTTCAGTCCCTTTACTCCCATCGTCGCCTATTTCAAACCCTAGTGCTCAGGGGATAGCGAGCGTTCATACCCCCGACCCTTGCCCTTTATGGGTTCGAGCATCGCAAGTGACATCGATGATTTCATCATTCTCGTAGCCCAGAATGTCGCGATGAGATTCATGATAATGGGGGGAAGATACAACAGGTCATCTCTCTTAGAAACCCTTTGTTTGATGCTCCCACATTTTTGCACAACAACTTCTCCTCTCTTGGGAACAAGGAAGACATGCAAGTCGGGTTACCATGAATTTTTTCTTATGGAATGTGTGGGATCTAATAGACTTCCCTAGAAAATCTTCTATTCATGATACCAAGCGTCGAATTGGTCATCTTGATGTTCTTTGTCGTCAAGAAGTTAAGGTTGTTGGGTTTCTTCTCACCTCAGCCTACTAAGTTATTTGGCCAGACAGTGCCTTATTTGCTTCCTAGCATGAGGTTAGACGAGGTGGCATTGTTACTCGTCTCTCCTTGTTTACTTTCTTCTATTATTTCATATGGCTTTGACCCCATCTAGAGGATTGTTTGGATTTTTTTGTCTTTTCATAATCATTCTTTTGGTATTGTTAACATTTATGCCTCCAACGATATTGTTGAACGTTCACACCTGTGGCATTGGTTGGCAGATCACTTGCCACCTACGACCTAGATTTTTGGTAGGGATTTCAATATGGTTGAGTTGGCCGCTAATGAAAAAGAATGGCTTCTTCCTTTTCAATGGGTAACTGGAGAAAGAGAGGCCTGGTTTTACATGCGAAATAAGTTAGGCATTTTTTATCCCAATGCTAATTGTCACCGATATAATGGGGTTTCGCATACTTGGTCCAACTTTCAAGCTAGGTCAGATAGAGAATTAAAGAGACTTGATAGGGCTATGCTTTTAGCTTAGTCCTTTCTTTCCTTTTCACATGAGCATGCTCTACCTATTACTCCTTTGTCAGATGTGACCTTGTCAAATCATTACCCCATCCTCTTTTCTATCACCTAACACACAGCTCAACATCATCCTTGCAAAACCCATTTTATCTCAATACCTCCTTGTTGTCTCATCTGCCCACTATTGCCCACATTCTTTGAGTATGGAATCTCGAGCCTTGACCCCACACCCTGGTTGGGTGGATTCAATGGTGGAATGATGTCATTCTCCATACTATGAGATTTCTTTGCATTTATGGTAGATAGTTGGCCATATACTATAGAAGATCTTATGAAGTCACTACTAAAGATTTGTGTACAACCTCAAAAGCCCTCACCATGAATCCATTTGATATGGATCTTCAGATTCAGCTTGCCAATCTTACACACCTGAAACAAGTTGCAGATAGCTATGCTACTGGGGGAGCTAAGATCAAAGCTCTTCTCCATTGGCTAAAGGTTGGCGATCAGGCTTCCAAAGAGTTTTTCAATGCATTCTGCGGTAGGCATCAAACACATAAGGGAAGACCAGCAAGTTCTTTCTGACCTACCTAGCATCCTTCATGCTTTTGTGCATCATTATGAAAAGGTCTTCACCACTCAAGGGTCCTCTGCAGTGTGTAACCAAGCATTACAAGCCTATCTTGCCGCTACTCCCAATAGGCTTGCTCCAGAGCAATATGCCTTTTCTGAGCAAAAGCTCATGCTTGCTAACCTCAAGGAAGCTATCATCTCCATTGTTGATGATAAGGCCCCTGGTTATGATAGTTTTTGGTGTGAATTTTACAAAATCCTATGGGATGATATTGACCCTGATCTACATTAGGTGTATCAAGAAGCTTACAATTCTCATTCCCTAGGCAACATTATTAATAAGGCTTATATCAAATTCATACCTAAAGCCAGTGATCCCAAGGAAATCTACAATTGGAGGCCCATCACTTTGTTGAATTTCTCTTACAAGATTATTACCAAGGCTCTCTC
This sequence comes from Cupressus sempervirens, assembly GCA_028749045.1. Classification (NCBI taxonomy): domain Eukaryota; kingdom Viridiplantae; phylum Streptophyta; class Pinopsida; order Cupressales; family Cupressaceae; genus Cupressus; species Cupressus sempervirens. The sequence continues at coordinate 927,278,062 of CM053785.1, read as the reverse complement.
CCTTAAAATATGACATCTACTCCCTCAGATTGTCTGTCGTGATAAAAATTGGTTTCATTAAGTCCAGATACATTTTGGACAATATTATTGATGTTTGGGAAGGTATGGAGTGGGCTCGATAGTCCAAACAATATGCCTTGTTTCTTAAGATTGATTTTTCCAAAGCTTATGACTGGATTGAATGGCCTTTCATTTTGGCCATGCTCCAAGCACGAGGTTTGACACAGTCTTTCTGTAATCAATTAAAATGCTCTTTGGTGATGCCTCTTCTTGTATTACCATAATGTAGTGCCTACCCCTAGTTTACATTTTCGAGCTACATTTCTGATATCATTGCCAAACTCTTTTAGGCCAATTTATGTTTGATGATTAGTATTATTATTTTAGAGATTATCAGATGATGTTTACACTCAGTTTATTATATGATGAGATTACTTGGTACTCTATATTTCATGCATGTATGATGATTATTCAATGGTTTCAGATATCGATGATGATTAGTTAGATGGTTTATTATTCCATGTGCTTCTTATGGATACTTACCCCATACTGCATGTGTATGGTGTGCGTGTTGTTTTATTTATGTATGGTGTTTCTGATATGGTTAAGGAAGGGAGTCGTAGTCACCTGCTAGTCGGGATCTACACGATGCACCACTTCCTGCCATTGTCTGTTTAGCTTAGAATATTGTGTTTGTACATGCGTGGATTTTATGCAGGTTGCAGGTACCGGGTATCGACTTCCCTGAATTGTCAGGATGAGCGTACCCTATCACACTATCTCAATGGTAAGAGAGGGGAGATAAACTCTTAAGTCCAAATCCTAAACCCTTTAGCCAATTGTCCTAATTGATAATTAGGACAAGTATCTGAGTTAAGTACCCTCCGAATGCATCAAATGATGTAATTTCGTGATTATAACCCTTTTGTTTGATATGGTATGTATTTTTCTATGATGGGTTTTCATATGTTGCTTTATGAGTACTTGGTGTATTTTCTATTAATTAAGTCTAATTAAAAAGATTAATTAATGATTTAATTTAATAGAGAATTATTATGATATCTTTATATTTAATTAATTAATTAATTAATTAAAAGAATTAAATTTGGAGATTAAAATTCAAAGATAAATTTAGAACAGGATAATATTTATTTAATTTAATAATAATATATTTGGAGTTCATTTTTAAATAAATGCTAAATATTATTGTTTTTTAAATTAATTAAATATGATATCAATTAAGTTCTAAAATAAATTAAAAGTTGAAAGATATTAAATTATTAAGAATTCTAGATCACATGATCTAAGCATGAGTTTAAATATGAGAATTAAATTAAAAGATTAAATTATAGAAATTAATAATATTATTTTAATTTCTTAAAAGTGCACATAAGATTAAAGTAATAAATTAATTAAGAATAGAAGTCAAGTGGAATATTAAATAAAGTTATTTAATAATTCAACTTAATGTGCATGAAAGTTGAATGCAAAAGAATAAGAAAAGATAATAAAGGTTAATTTAGAGTTAACTGAGTTGTGCAAAGAGTCTTCTCGGGTAAACGCACAATTAGTGCTCCGAATTGAGGAGAAATTGCTTATCACAACTTTGGGGGTTCATTTTTGATATATACGAAGTTGGACGGGAATTTTTGGGAGAAAATTTTTGGAAGCGAATTTCAGAAAGCTGATACCAAGAAAGTTTCCCAAAGGAAGGTTATTGAGAGGAGCGAATTCCTTTACAGTTCTTGGAGATTGCATAATAGCATCAGGATCAGGTAGGGTCTTGTGTTTTCGATTATCGATTTATTACGCAATTATCCTTTCCTGTCTTCTTCGTGTCTGGGGTTTGTAGATCTGAATTCTCTATGATGAAAGTTTTAACTTTTCAATATTGCGAATTTATTAATTGCTCTTCAATAATTTCTATATCCATGGAGACTGGATGAGTTATTAGAAACCCTTGTTTTCTAGATTAAGAAATTAAGACTTAATTTGGTAAGGGTTTTGTTTTGAAATTGAAAATTCTAGATTAATATATATATATATATATATATATATATATATATATATCCTTTGGAGGAAATTGTTTTTTTATATAAAATTAAACAAAACTAATTAAAAATAAAACTTAATTTGTTTTTTTAAATAATGATGAAAATTTAAAACAAAAAAAAATATATAAAAATATATATATTGGAGTGGGGCGGGGCCACCACTTCCAACGCCCCACACCCACGCTACCGCGACAGGTGGTACTGCTGCCTGCGGCAGCAGTAACACCTGCGGCCGCAGGGTATGGCAGGCTCGGCGAGCCTTTAAACATGCCAATATTTTATTTAAAAAAAATAAAAACGATTTAATTTTTATTAATCATTTTTTTTAAAAACGTTTTAAAATTGTTTTAATTAATATAATTATTATTTAATTTAAACTTTATTAAATTTTAAATTATATTGAAATTTTATTAATATTTATTAATAATTTTATAAATAAATAAATTATTAATAAATGTAATATGGTCCTTTATGTATTATTAATTAATCTTTATTTAAAGTTTGATTTAAATTAAGATTTAATTAAATCAAAAAATTGTTTAAGAAAGTTTAATATTATAATACTATTTTTAATGAAAGTGTAGATCATTATAATCAAAGATCAACAAGTATTATTATTAATTTAAATATTACCCTTAGATTGTTTTAGGACTTTGACTTAAATCAACTAGGGGTAATTAAGTGTTTCATTTGGAGTTAGGAACGGGATAATTTGTAAAAGTGAACTATGGATTCTATCTGTTTAAAACATAAGTTCAACTAGAAATGGAAATCTCACATTAACTCAATAGTATATTATCAATCAAATTGAACTATAAAACTTTCTACTTGAATATAAACACTGAAAACTGAAACCTTATTGTTTAACTCATCTGTATGTTTTCAAATCAACACCAATTGAGAGACTATGATGTTTTCTATATATTGTCTATGCTTTTAGTGTTATGGGGTTGGTTTAGCTTTGACCAGTTTAGGATGTTACCAGAGGCTCGAGGTTTGTGAATGTGAGGCTAGGATGATTTGTTCTCGATCTTTTCAAACCAACCAAGGTAATGTGATAGTATGCTCTATGATGGATGTATTTACTGTTTGTTATTCCTTTCCAGTTTCCTTGTGTGAAGCTGAGGTGTATGTATTTGAGATACCCAACTTAACCATTTTTGAGTCTCGATTAGTTATATTTGATAACCATTTCTGAGTCTCGATCAGTTATACTTGTATTACCTTCTGGTTGCTTAGACTGAAATGTTTGTTATATTTTTGATGATGTCACGTGTTGACTTGACCATTTGGAGTCTTCGATCAGTATTATAATTTACTATTGAGATACTTTCTGGTTGCTCATTGGAGAACCATTGGTTTTTGTGACTTATCATTGATGCCTTCAGTTGCTGATAGAGAACTGTCGTGATCATATGATTACTATTTGATATTATCTGTTGCTCATGAAGAACTGATGTAATTTTGTGGATTATCTTTTATGATGTTTTTCAGTTGCTTGTATAGGACTGAGGTGGTTTTATTATGATTCTTTGATTTATGATTTCATGAGCCTAGGGTAGGTTATCTATGTGTAGAGTCGGGAAGTGGCTTGCAATGGGGGTCGGAGCCCTAAGAGGCTGCCTTGAGAAACCCATTGTAAGTCATTTTTTAATAAGTGAAAACATTTACACTAAATGAGAGAAAATGAACCTAACAAGATAATCGTATGTTCTCTCCCATGCCTTGAGTGCTAGTACAGACTAGGATGGGGTAGAGAGAACGCTTGGTTACGACCTTGCATTCCATAGTAGGCCTCGTCAGTACGAGAGGATACTAGTGGCCGCAGGATCAGTAGGGACCCGAGATTCCTAAGGGATTGCTCAGGTAGCTTCTACATGACTTTTGCGATGACACTTCCCGCTTGCATATTAGGTTTCCTACGTGTCTTGTGGTACCTCTGGGATTTAGATGTCGATCTTTTTAAGAACCCTTGAGTTAGCATACTTATAGGATTTCCTGGACTTAGAGAGTAGTTATGATTATAGGTTTTGTTATCCTATTTGGGACTTGAGACTATCTCCTCAGCGCGGTGGGAGTGGACCATTTAGGTTCCACGCGGTCGGGTGGTAGTGCTTTTACTCTTACCATTGAGATCCGTTCCGTGGTCACCGTGGCTGGAGTTTTCGTGATTAGCATTTACCTTCATTATGTTCTTGGATTATTATGATGGATGGTTAGATTTTATGATAGATGTTTTATCATTATGGATGTATGGATGTATCATGTATGGGAATAGTTTCATATATTTTTACTGTACTTTGTATCATGGAATTGAGGATGTTGTATCTTGATTTTTACATATGTATATTCTTTTAAGCCTTTCATACCCTGTGACTTGTACAGTGGATGATTGAGCATTCCGAATTAAATTGCCGAGAGGCATTCAGAACAAATGTATATTATGGACATTGGAGTTTCTGATTATTCTTTCATATGTATGTGATAGTTGTTAGACTTAGAATTAATTAAATTTAAACGTGACTCAACGTCTTGGGATCTTAAAGAAATGTAACTTGCAATGTATGTTTGTCGATGATTACATGTTATTGCTTCCGCTACTATGTGTTTGATGTGTATGTCATACTTTCTTACTTTTTAAAAAAAAAATGTTTAGCAAACTTAGTGAAACTTTAGGTTAATTCTTTTGGATCCCTTGGCGGGGCGTTACACATAAATGGTCAACAATCTAAACCCTTTGGGCTCTACAGATCTATCCATCATGGTTGTCCTTTAGCACCTTCTCTTTATGTGTTGGTGGTTGAAGGGTTTGGCTATCTTCTTGCCAACACTATCTCTTGGGGTCTGGTGTGGTGGCATTGCTCTTCCAAATTCCACTACACAACTTATGAATGGCCATTTTGTTGATGACTCCTTTCTTACCCTTCTAGAGGATGAAGATAATATTTCCAATGCCTTATAATGCTTGGATAAATTTTTCCTTGCCTCTAGGTCTGTTATTCAATGGTACAAGACCATTTGTTTTAGACAATCCTTCTTGCCAGGCCCTCAATGGTTGCAGCACTACAGGTGGAAATGGGTTCAGCATGGTGAAATATTTAAGTTTTTGGGCATTCCATTTGCTTTTCAAGCTTCCCGTGTGGAACTGTGGAATATTGTCCTGGGAAGGATTGAGAAGAAATTGGACTATTAGATCACCAAGCCTCTCTCCCTTGAAACAAAATTTCAGATTTGTACTAAAGTGTTGGCTACTACGCATTTCTACTACTCCTTGTGTTGGGCCCCTTCCAAAGCATCATACCTCAAGCTTGAATGCCTCCTAAGGGATTTCCTCTAGGCCTCTGATGTTGTGCATCACGTCTTTCACAAAGTTTCCTGAGACATTTGTTGTTTTCCTAGAGACTCTGGTGGTCTTAGACTTATTTCCACTCTCAAATTGGGGATTTCCCTCTATGCTAAGTGGGTCACTTGGGCTCTCACTAGAAATGAGGCCTGGAAAATCTTGTTGCAGCATTGCATATCTTTAGGCTTTCTGGCTAACCGACCTTCCTAGAAGGGGATTGGATTTCAAACCCTTCTCGTGACCACTGAACTATGTAGATTTAGGGTACCTTTGTTGCTAAAAGAATTTGGAAAGCCTAGGAAGCCATCAAGTTGTGGCTTCGTTGGGCTTCCAATGGCCTCAGAGATGGGCTCTCTATGAACCAGAAAAACTTGTGGTGATCTCCCTTGTTTTTTGTTCAAGGTGTTCCACTGGCTAAAATTAGTTCAAGCTTATCCATCCAAATTGACAGATAGTTTATCTTCTAGTTTTTGTGGTGCCTCCCCATCTATTGCACAAGCTTGGTATTCATTCATCTCACCCATGGTGGAAATATTGGAAGTGGTATCCTACTCCTGTGACCAATTACAAAACCAAGTTGGGCTATTGGTTGTTGGTTCCCCACCTTTTGATGGTTGATATTCTCAATCAGTGTTGGCATTTACAATCCTCTCACAAGACTTGGAGGCTTAGATTTGTCTCAGTTTGGAAAACCATCACGAAGCCAAAAATACTCACTTTCCATGTTGTCTCCTTTTCCAGGGGCTACCATTGGACCCTCAACTCTAACATTTAGGAGTCTCGGACCCTAGATGTCCTTTTTGTGGCCAACCAAAAATTTTCCTACATATTTTTTGGTTCTATAGGTGAACCTAGAATTATTGGCTCTGGATCCTGTTGGAGTTGAAGAAAGCCAACTCCGAAGACGCCAAGATCACCTGCATGCGAAACCTATCAAAGAGAAGCCATAGAAGGGAAGAGCATGGAGCACGGGCAAAAACCCTAAACGGACATGGGAGCCATCATAATGCAAACACAAGAAGAAATGTATTTACAATAAGAAATGATGTGATGATGTGTTGTAACAATGAGAGACAGCCCGAATATAAAGAGCTCATGGAAGCTTGTAGAACAAGCTGGAAGGTAAGTGTGACAACTAGAAGGGAACAAACTCCCGTATTGTCAACAACTAACCACTACATGCATTAAATATAAAATATTAAATAAATGCATGACCTAAGTAAGCTTAAGTAATAGAATAAATAATTAGATATTAATTATTTACTCTAACACCCCCCCTTAAGTGCAACTTAGGGAAATGCCTTAAGCTCACAAAACTAAGATGAATGCATAATGGGTCCCGGCAACAAGGCCATGTTAGGTACCCATGTACAATGCAAGAAAATGCAACCTCTGTAAGCGAGGAAAGAGAGAAAACCACGTGGGAAAAACCCTCCCCAAAAAGAGGTAAGAACCTAGTGAAGAACGGAAGAAGTCTCCAACTAGGGAAATTGTCCCCTAAAACAGGAACAAGAAGTGATCATGAAGAAGCAGCATCACTGAAGCATGAAGAAGTCGCAAATCTGCCAAACTACTGATTTGAAGAAACCTCCATGGAAGAAGAAGGCACGAACCGAGCATGTCTATATGGTAGATGATCCATCTCACCGAAATGCATAGGTAGCCAGCCACTGCAATCGCCTTGTACATAGGATCAACCACTGAATACATAGTTCACACTATCAAACCATCGAACCATGGATGCATTAGAACATAGCATAACCCCACCTTAATGCAAACGGGGTGTGATGACAGGCAACTGAGAAGGTGAGCCAAAATCTCCTGCAAATGAACCAAGAACGAGGAAAGAGGAAAAGAGATATAGACACCGATAAAGACACGGTCTAACTGACTCTGCATGGGGCTAATGTCATGGAAGGGACACTCACTTGACAAAGGGAGAATGCCTAAAACAGCAAACAATAATCCCCCCCATGGTGCTTTATGAAATAGTGCATGCACAGCTGACTCAAAACAACGTTCATGACTCTCGAAATGCAAAAGTGACACTTTATCTCAGTGTGAAACAAAAAAAGTGCTTCAAAAAGATAGCTACAATGATCATAACTGAAAAAGAGCTGAACCAAAAGAAAGGACAGCCAAAAAGAAAGCAAACCATGCCAGGAAAACGATCCTCGGGCCTAAAACACTCAAAATATCCACCATAGAGCAAAAATGCCAAAACTATGATAGAAAGAGCAGAGGCCAAAAACAAAGAAAAAGGACTACTTTTCTGAAGATTACATAGAACCAGCTTTCCAGAAATATAAAGTTTTCAAAAAATTGACATGGGACGCAAAAGATATGCATGTCGGAGTCAAAAATAGGACTTCAGACTTCAACAGAAAAAACAAGCAATAAAAATGCATCAAAACCAAAAAATACCTGCACCAAAATCTCCGTATCGGAACCAGCTTTTTGGCGCTTCTTTCGGATTGGAAAAATACCTCCGTATGCAAGAGTTATGGCCAAAAAACCAAAGGTAGGTTCAAAAGCAATCGGGAGAGGTGCATGCAAGGGCTGATGCAGCGCTGACGTCAGCAAGTCAGACGATTAAATTTGACGGATTGGTGGCCATTGCAAAAAAAAAGAGTGCCACGTGGCAGTACTGACGTGGCAGGGGTGACGTGGCGGGTCCACGTGGCAAGGTGCCACGTGGCGCCCAGGCCACGTGTCACCCCCGCAGTGGCTACAGATGCTGACGGTGTTGCAGTGCTGTCGGGCTGAGCAGCTGGCGGGCGTAGGCGGCCGCAGGGGCGGTGGAACCGGGAGGAGGTGGCCGCAGGGCGGTGAAGACGGAGGAGCCGCTGGCGGAGGGCGGCGGCCGGGAGGAGGACGAGCCGCGGTGGAGCGCGGGCGGCGCTGCCTGCTGCGACCGTTGCGGGCTGCGCGCAGGTAGCGCGGCGGCGGCGCTGCAAAATATATATTTTTTTTAAAAAAAAAATTCGTTGCTGCGTCCGTACGACCGTACGGCAGACCCTGGAGGCCTCAAAAATTTGCCAAAATTGCCCTGTCTCCAAAAATGACAAGTTTTATATGAATCCTGACTGCAAACGGCCTTCCGAATCCAATGGTGATGTCCGTTTGGGCCCAAAGTGCTCCAAAAATTTGCTGATCCCCTGATTTGAAGAAAAATTGCACAAACAAACTAGGGTTTGTGACTTCAAATCACAGCTTCAAAACTTCTTCAACGAAGCTGCAGCAGGAAGGCTCTGATACCATGTTGGAGTTGAAGAAAGCCAACTCCGAAGACGCCAAGATCACCTGCATGCGAAACCTGTCAAAGAGAAGCCATAGAAGGGCAGAGCATGGAGCACGGGCAAAAACCCTAAACGGACATGGGAGCCATCATAATGCAAACACAAGAAGAAATGTATTTACAATAAGAAATGATGTGATGATGTGTTGTAACAATGAGAGAGAGCCTGAATATAAAGAGCTCATGGAAGCTTGTAGAACAAGCTAGAAGGTAAGTGTGACAACTAGAAGGGAACAAACTCCCGTGTTGTCAACAACTAACCACTACATGCATTAAATATGAAATATTAAATAGATGCATGACCTAAGTAAGCTTAAGTAATAGAATAAATAATTAGATATTAATTATTTACTCTAACAGATCCATGACATTTTAAAGCCTTTTTTCCCAAAGGCCTTTATATGGCATATGGTTGTTCTGGGAGATTCACCCAGGATTCCTTTTAAGTACTCCCAGATATGGTATGTTTTCAGAATGGAGATTTTAATTACTATTTGGAAGGACAATAGTGGTATTTTATTCTCTCATAGCTTTCTTGATATACATGTTTCTATGTACACTAAAGCATGTATTTGTAATAATGTCATGATGCAGATTCAAGTATAGACAGATAAGATCGCGCTGGAGTTTGCTCACCTGTAAGATCTTTTAGCTCATCCTGGGGAAATGTCACTTGTATTATTTCCCAAGTGCCACTAGATGTGTTATCTGATGATCATACTCCTCCTCATGGTTGCTGGAGAGGTTAGAGTAGTTATGTGTGCCACTTGCATACTCCTAGGTTGCAACCTCATCATTGCTTTCCCAGTGGTAGTTTTGATGGTCATCATCACTTGGCCTCGCCTCTATAGAGGTTGGGTTCGGATTGGTCCCATGTGGCTCCTCCTACTACCCCTAATGTAGACTGGCCTTCTACACATAGAGACCCCAAATGGGCTTTCCCTTGGTTGAACTTAGCTATCTCTCCACCCATGCTGGAGGGAGAAAAAGAACTTGATGATGTTGTTGCCGCCCCTAATGATGGTTGGGTTCCCCCTGAGCCAACTTCCAACCCCAAGGACTTCTAGGGTTTTGATGATAAAGACCCTCCCTCAGTTGGCACTACTCTTGCAGCTTGAGGGCTTTATTTATTATGTTAATGTTTGTTTTTATGAATAGTTGTCTTATCAGGCTTTGTGCTAAGTGAACTTGTAGGTTGATCTTGTATCTCCCAACCCTTTTTATTGTGAATGTGTATCTTTAATATTTAATTAATAGGAAAGGTCTATTCATAAAAAAAAAACTAATTAAATATCATTCTTTACAATTCTTTAAAAGATAATTTAAAAATAGAAAAAAAAGGTTTCTTAGTGGCTAGTATAAGAGAATAGATGTAATAATTATAAGAACATAAATTTAGTTGAACTATATTATTAAATATACTTATATATAATAGAAATATTTTCAATAAATGATTAAAAAAATTAAAATTAATAACTATAGGAGAATAAGTTTAGTTGATTTATTATATTTATTTATTATATTTAATAATATTACATATAGCAAGAATGTTAAACGTTAAAAACTAATAAAAAATGAAATGAATGATATAATGATGAATTAATAATTTTATTATTCCAAACAATGGAAGAAAACCTCTATTTTCAATATGTGCAAACATTGGCTCTCACAATGATAGAAATTATAATAGTAACCCTATAAACACTAACAAAATAATGTGAAACCCTCATCGATCATCGAATCTAGTAGAAGCAATGGCCAAAATCATGGATAGAGATGCCTCATGATGAATAAATCAACATTATCAAATAGGATTAATCGCTGCTCCAAGATAGAATGGCTTCAACAAAACCCTTGCAGTCGACACATCAATCAAATACAATCTCTTGGGAAATTCAAAGGGCAACAGTCACACTTGTAGAAATAGTTTCAAAATCCTATCATGATTGCATGGTGAAAGGGGAAACCTCACAAATGGCTTAAACATCACACACTAAGCTTCATTCCACTAAAAGTGTTAAATATTCAATGTTGACTTATTTTTTCCAAGATTAATTTTCTCCTTAGTGTGTGATGTTTAAGGGTGGCCGAAACCTCATCACACAAGCCTAACTAACCCAGAGAAAAAAAAAGGGATTCGAAACTTACAAATAAAATTAGAAAAGATATGACAAAGGTATTGAACATAAATGATCCCCAAAAACTTCCTTGGTGGAAAACACCAAATAAATCTTCTGAGACTACTTGCAAATTAGTCCAAATCAAGAGATCTAGACAATATTATCTCAAGGAAAATAAGGACAAAATGAGCTCAAAATTAAGCCATACATAGGTACAAGCCTAATTCCAATACATAGAAATAATAGCTCCTCAAAATTTAGAGTTTGAGCCCCAAACCAAAATAAAGTCATTAAACTCCAAAGCTATCAACTTGATAACTATCTAAATAATTTTGTATCAACAAGAAAAGTTTAAAATAAAAGATCTGCGAAGAAAAAACATATGCAACTAACCCATACATGATAGTTAGGAAGCACATTCAAAAAAGGGTTTCTTTTAGTGATAAACTAGAAATCATCTGCATAAAGGCTCCAACAATTCAAGATACCCTCACAGGGGAATCAAAAAATAATATTGGCATATATAACGACACTAATATAATCATTTTAAGAAATAATCACACAGTGAAATGTTGAGAATTACTTCATAGCCAAATGAATTGGTGATTCAATGGAAGAACTTTAGAAATAGAAACAAGCTTCTTAGACACTAGTGAAATTAAAGTCCTAGTATATCTAAGGGTTGACACGCAAAACCTTAATCCAATTAAGATTAGCACAAAACATATCTATGTATAAATTAACTCCTTCAGTTTTTAAAGGCCACATTCAAAGTATTTCCTTGTATGACCAAGAAATTAGAAACAATTACAAAAATGATTCTATCATATTTCATCTCTAAAATTCTAATTTAAAAACTAAATTTCCATTGGCTTTAATGAAAACCTCCATCCCAGAGGTAGACAACATAAGAAAGGAAGATAACATCATGAAAGGAGATAACTGTCAAAGCCTCAAAGAAGACCAAAATGAGCAATTTTATAGTACAATCAAACAAACTAAAGAACTTGGAAATGAACTAGAGGAAGGGGAAATCGTTGAATCAGAAAAAGAACTAAATGATGGGCTAGAGAAAACACAGGAAACCTTAAAAATACATATAAAGAAAATTGCAATAGATAACAATGCTTGATGTCAATAATGACATCAGAGATAAGAATGAACCATCACTTAGGAAAAATTCTTTTAAAATTGATAAAGAAGAATCACATAGGAATTATCAATAGGAAAATGAGGAATCAGTAAATATGACTCAAAAATAAAATTAGATACCTAGTCAGATACAGGAGAAATTCATGGAAGAAGTAGAAAAAATAAGGCAATACTCAACAACATGGTAAAAGATATCACATATGTACACATTGAACTATGTGACCAATTACAAAAAAGGAATGAAATCAAATTAGCCCAACAACAAGTAGTAGATTCTAGAGGCAATAAGGGAACTAAGGAGAATTAATCTCTTACCCATAGAGCTAGCATAAATTAGTAAATAATCTAACATCTTAGCATCTAAGAATACTGAAGAAATAATTGAAGACTATGGGGAATATTTTTTCAACCAAATAATGGATAACACCAACACACAAAGAAAACCAAATAATATGGAGGAAACAAGCAATAATCAGAATAGGGAAATAGAGACAACCAAACACCATGAAATGAACTGAATATTATTTTAGTTTGTTGAAATCTAGGAGGATAAGGCTCAAGAGAATTTAGAGGCAAATTATATAAAGGAAGATATATAGAACTTCAATATGAAATTTTAAAAAATGTTAAGGGTAGGGGGAGAGAGAGAGAGAGAGAGAGGGTAGGGGGGGGGGAGAGAGAGAGAGAGAGAGAGAGAGCGAGAGAGAGAGAGAGAGAGACCAAATCACAGAGAGGCAAGAGAATTTGGGTTTTATTTTAAAAGAAGGTTAGTTGGGAATAATAGTTATGATAGAGGGATTGGAAATGCCAATTATAGTAAAAAAAAATAGAAAACAAGTCGAAAGTCATTGATGGAGCTAAGAAACAAGGATGGAGATGCAAAAAATCCATCTAAGCTAACTGACTTATTTCATGAAAGGAAGGAGCAATACCTTCCCAAGGCTTTATTGGAACTACAATTGGAGCAATTGTTATGTTGTTATTGATGTCAAACCTAATGGTAAGACAACATGTCAAACCTATTGGAGAGACATTTACTAATAGTGTAGAGTGTCATATCTATTAACTGATGAAGAGGATTTGAAAAGAAGAGATAGAAAGGTGAGCTAGTAATGTTGTTAAGTGATAAGAAGTTAAATATCATGGAAATACAATGGGCAATTTATAAGTTAGTCCTTGATAAGATAGTTTTTTGTTCAATAAATACATGAAGTGAAGAACATGGCTAGATGAAGCTTAGAGTTGGAACAAGTCCAGAGAATAAGCTTGACCAAGTGTCAGTATTGGTTAGTCAATGAAGGAGCTAAAGCAAAAGAGTAAGGAACTTAAGTAGAAGCCAAATAAAATAGTTTAAGTAGAGTGATTGTTATTGTCGAGAAAATTTATGAAGTATTAGTAGCAACTAAGTAGTAATGGTCAAGCGAGCCTATTGATGTCAAGTGAGATAGTATAGTATATGTTGAGCTGCATAGTGGTGACTAAGTAGAAGAACATAGTGATCATCAACTGACAACAAAAGTTACAGTTTGAGAAAGAATTGATTTTAGGGCTAACATAATTGGAATTTTGAATTAGTCAAAGTGCGTGAAAGATAAGGATTGATGAGCTAGCATTTTTAATGCATGAGGAGAGTTTGTTATGAAATCGAAGGCAAAGATTTGATCAAAAGTTTCTAGAAGAAGAATGATAACACAATGATGGAAGGATTCAATGAATTTGACCTAACCTTAAGATCATTAGCGATGTCTAAGAAGAAAAAGATCAAAATTAATTATTTAAGGAGGCATAGGAGATGTTTTATAAGGTTGGTTCATTGTTTATTGGTGATCTTAAGAAGAAGTTGTGAAGAGCAGAACATCAGAGGTGAAGTGTGAAGAGTTTAATAAAGAGTGTTTGCTTGAGGAGATGTCAAGTAGATCAGTGATGGAGATGTTAATGGAGGCCATACAATGAACCAATAGATGAGTAAATGAAGATTTAAATTGCATTCTAACCATTGTATTAGTCAAAATCCTTTAATCAAGGTTGACCTAACAATCATTTCGTAAATCCTTAATCAAGGTGACATTCTAATGGAATGATCCAAAGTGGACTAGATAACAAAATAACTCCTAACAGGGTGATGAAATCCTTTAACTGGGTCACATGAAGCAATGTCTTGTATAACCTTTAATAGGATTGGCTCTTAACCGAGCCCACTTCAGAAAAGTGAACAATTGGTAGCATGTTACTTGGTGGTTTTTTTCAAATTGAGTTTCCACGTTAAATCCTGGTGTCAAAATGTTATTTTCATGTGTGCATATTATTATGCATGTTATATTTTTATAGTAGTTTATTTTACTGGTAGTTGGCACATATAGGAAATAGGGAGCTAAGATATTGCATGAAAAGTTAAATTATTGATGATATGCTATATGGACAGAGTTATTTTATGAGTTTGGCTAATCTATTTGAAGTTGGTGAAAGTCAAATTGGTACATCTAGACCTAAGGATAATTGATTCACCACCCCCACCCCACCCCACCCCACTGCCCCACCCACCCTTCGCCCTCCCCTCTCAATTATTCTAAATCAGTATAACAATTGGTATCAGAGCTTTGGTTCTTGTAAGAAAAGTGTGAAGTAACTCAAGTTAAATATCAAGATGTACAGAAGAAAGATTCCTAAGTTGAACGAGGAGAACCTCCCAACATGGAAAAGACTGATGAGATTGCACTTATCTGGTATCAGAGACTCTACATCATACTACTTAGACAATAAGTACATTGAGGTGCCTAGACCCATGACAATTGAACAAATGAAAGAGAGGTAGGAGCACAACCAAATAATGATTGAACTTGCAGCAGCCCTGAGTTATGGAGAATTTAATGATGTGAAGGAATACACTACTACAAAGAAAATGTGGGACAAGTTGGCAAAAATCAATGGAGGAGAGGGGAAAGACAGAAAGTTTGATGACATGAGAATGAAAGAAGGTGAAACTATTGCACTAGTCGAATCAAATAAGTGGTGAATGCTATCAAAGGATTTGGAGAAGACATATCAGATGAGACTATGATAAGTAAGGTATTGAGGACTTTACTTTGTATCTATGAAATTAGAGTATCTGCATTTCAAGAACTAAGATGTACACCTGGTGATGATCTGACCTTGGATAGTCTAATTGGTAGACTGTCTACATTTGAATTGTCAAATTTTAATAATTACTCCCTTGCTAGTGTTGAATATGCATTTAAGGCACAACTAGCCCTTGATGGATCTAAGAAAAAGAAGAAAGGAAAGTATGTAGAAAGTGACAGTGGATTTGATGATGACCCTGATGAACTTGAAGCACTGTTGGCCAGAAGACTTCCTAGAGGAAAAGACAAATACAAAGGTAAACTTCATATTATTGGTTTTACATGCAACAAAGTTGGTCATATTGCAGCAAGATGTCCTGACAAAGATCTAAGAAAGAGGAAAGGAAAGACTTCAAGTATAAAGGAACAACAGATGATAAAGACAACAAAGACAAAGGTAAGAAATCAGGTTATATTGTTGAAAAAGATGTTTTTTAGAGTAATTATGATGATCATGATGAAGAAGTTGTTTATGTTGCAATGACAGATGATTCTGATGAAGATGAGAAAACTGCATTGATTTCACATGTGAGTAAGAATGATAGATGGATCATTGATAGTAGTTGCTAACATCATATGACTAGTGATACAAGTAAATTTGAGAAGCTGGAACATTATAATAAAAATAGTATTAAGCATGCGTGAATGTTTTATATATTCCAGTGTCAAATATTTCTTAAAATATGAAATAAGCATACTTTAAAAAAAAAAAAAAAAAAATCTTAAGACCTCTCCTACACTTAAAAAGAAAGAATACTTGAGCAATAATATATATTTGTTTTGAACCTTGTCAAATGTGCTGAGATGATCTTCCAATATAGATGTGAAACCCGAATCCTCTAAACTTTACCTCTTAAATTCCCAATCGCTTCTCACAGTCCAACATTTGCTAAAGATATCAATTAAGTTTACAATTTTTTTATTTTTTTTTAAACTTTGCAAGTACCTCTCCTCCTACAACATCTAAAAGAGAAACATTCATGGTAGGTTATCTATATTTCTTTTGGGGTCTGTTTGGCAGCGAGAATACGAACAAAATAGGCATATGTAAATTCTTAAAATTTTAAATTTTTCGTTTGGATGCACCAAATTGGAATTGGAATACAAAATAAAATAAGAATACATATTCCAATTTTGGCCCAAAAATAAGGTTTTGCGATTCTACCCAAATAGGTAGAATTGGAATGCGTATTCCTATTCTAGTTTTTTTTATTTTAGAAAACATAAATTTTTGGGTCCGCGAATTCTCCATCAAATTCTCATTGAACCAAACAGAGAATAAGAATATGTACCCCTGTTTTCTATTCCAAAATAACTATTCCTATTCCTGTAGCCACGAATCTTTTGTAAATGAACATCCCTAATCCTTGTAGCCCAACTCGAACTTTAAGGTGCACTCTATATTTTGATGGCTTAAATAACAAAATATGAACCGATTCCTTCCGCCACTATTTCCTGTTCAAACAGTAGCGGTTAACTTTCATAGTCAAATGCCAAAATTGAGTGGATTTGCTTAAAGTTAATGATACTTTTCTGAATTAGTTTAAATTTTTAGCAATATACACAATTAAATCCAGGAACAACAATAAGAATGAGATACTAAAAGGTTTCATCAAAAAATTGATTGCTGTCGTAGAAAGAAGACATAGGTGGCCTCACAATTCACCCGATGCAACAAAACAAACAGGATTCCACCTGAATTGGTTTCTGTTTGGCAGTTTACTCCCGTCCTGGGCTTTATAAAAGTGGGAGTTTTGGAAGAGTACGGAATCCATGAATGCATATAAAAGGGTAATTATGGTCAGATGCAGCTGGAGAATGGAAATGGTCTGGTAGACATGTATCCAAAATGTGGAAGGCACGTGAATCGTTTGATCAGCAATGTGACCTCATGGAATGCTATAATTGTAAGATATGTACAAAAAGCCTTTTTTCTTGGACAGGGATTTATAACTTTCAACAAAATGCAACCTTTACCATCATCTTTCTTTCATGCACCCAAATTGGAGCTTTGGAACAAGGTATGGCGTCCATCATAGGATGAGCAATGGAGGAATTCTGTCAGGTGTATCTGCAACTGCCGTGGTAGACATGCATGCAAACTGTGGGAACAAACGCAAGGAGGCATGTGAACTGTTTGACAGAATGCTGCGGAAGAGTGTATGCAAAATTTGGAAACATGAACAAGGCACGTGAACTGTTTGACAGAATGCCATGGAAGGCATGTATGCGAGATTCGGAAACATAGACAAGGCACGTGAACTTTTTGATAGAATGGCTCCAAGATATGCAAATCATGTGGAAGCATAGACAAGGCGCGTGATCTGTTTGACAGAGTGCCTGAAAGAAACATATTCTCATGGACGCTCTCATTGCATGATATTGACAAAATAGATGGGTCAACAGGCTTTCGAAGCTTTGAACTAAAATAGAATTGCAATCTTTCAACACCCTACCAACCTCTAACAAAATCGGAGGATGGACATCCAACAATGCATAAGAGGAAAATTTAAGTTATATAACAAAAAGGAAATAATAAATAAATCAATTAATGATTGTCTTTTTTCTTTTTCTTTTTAAAAAATATGGAAGTGTTAGTTATTCGAACGAGAATATTAGTTTTTTTTTTTCAAAAGACATATATTGAACTTGATGGATGAAGAAAAATAATATAGTCCCTGCTAGATGTCAAGAAACATGTCACAATTTCTAAGATGAACATCATACATGCAAAATTTAATTAGAGAGCTTTGTTGTAACATTTGCAGCTCTGCATTTCAATCACAATAGGCCAAGTTAGGGTATTTTGGTTAATAATGATGTATCTACTAGATTGAAGTAAGCCAAAAAGATAAGCTTCTAGCTCTAGATAAAATCCCCAGTAAAATAGCACCTTATATTTATGAAATAGGTAAAGGTTGTTAGAGTTTGGAAATGAGTGATGTTGCAATTGTTTTTTCAAGCATTTGTGGAATATGAGCAATATTACCAAATAAATCTATAAAATTTAATTTTTGAAATAAAAGAAATTAAAATTTATATTACCTTAGCTTGGTTTACTTCAAAAGATATTAATAGTTGTAAAATTTAAACATTTCATCTTATAGATGACAATGAGCTTAGAGTTGCATAGATAAGCTATAAAGAAATGGAATCTTGGATTAAGTTCAAATTGGATTAATTTATGAAAAAAGTAAAGACGTCATATGATATCGTCATTTTTTTAACTTAAAATATATTTTTTATTTATTTTATTTTAACAAATTGTTTAAATTGAATAATAAATTATATATGAATAAGTATTTGGTAAATTAGTTTTTTTTTAGTATTATATTTTAATAAAGAATCAGATAGAACATGTTAATTAAATGTTAACCAAAACTAAGAATTATGTAACGAAATAAGAGCTATAACTATTATGTATGTGATTTGGTTTTGTCCCTTTTATTTTCTTACCATATACAATTTGTAAAAAAAAATCTTCTTAAATTTAAATATAATAAAATAGATTTAAAATTAATATAATAAAAAATAAAAAATATTTTAAATAAATACACTTAGTACTATGAATTTGAATAAATCCAAACACTTAAAATAAGATATAGAATTCAAATTATAAATACCAAACTAAGGTATTTGAGCAAATCCAATGCATACACTTTCTATAAAATTATTAATTACAAATTTAAAATAAGATTTAAAATTCAAATAAAAATTGGCCAACCAGGATATACAGGCAGTCCAAATGGGTATTAGGATATATGCAGTAGGCTTAAGAATTTAATGACTTTGTAGCCAAATTGGATTAAAAGATGAGAATCTTCCCGCATCTTCAAGAACTAAAGCATTTGATTTTTATCAAAGATGGTTTTTTTAATTAAAAAAATTGTTCCAGATATGGCACAAATAAAGTAAAGCATGTAAAAATTGTTATATACAATATCTTCTTCCTAGATTAATTATTATTATTTGTTGGAATTAATTATTATTATATATTAAGCGAAGGTAGATTTGAACCCAAGACCTCCCATGTGAAAGGCTCGCAAGTTACTGTTTCATTGCAAGCTTTTTCCTGCTATATATAATATCTTATTTGTCATTAAATTATGATAATTTTTTTTTAAAAATATGTGATTTTTCATAATATTTTTAAAATAAATAATCTATTTTTAAAATTTTTAATTAATTTTAGTCAACCATATTTTTCCAATTGATTGTAAGTTTGAAATTTAATGAACTTTATATCATTTTTTATATCACTTAGTAGCTAGTATTTGTGGTAATTTTAATTAAGAGAATACATTTAATAATTATAAGAACATAAATTTAGTTGAAAAATAATATTAAATATAATAGAAATGTTTTAAATAAAAGATTTAAAAAATTAAATTAATAACTAAAAATTAAAAATTTAATTTAATAATCGTAGGAGAATAAGTTTAGTTGAATTATTATATTAAATAATATTAGATATAGTAGTAATGTTAAAAATTAAAAATTAATTAAAAAATGAAACGAATGATATAGTGATGAATTAATAATTTTATTATTGTGAATAATGGTAGACAACCTCCATTCGTAATATGTGCAAACATTGGCTTTCACAACCACAAGTGTTATAATAGCAACCCTAAAAACACTAACAAAATCAGTGTTGTGAGAGCCAAAATCAAGGATAGAGATGCCTCCTAATCAATAAATCAACACTATCAAATAGGATTGATCTCCACTCCAAGGCAGAATGGCTTCAACAAAACCCTTGCAGCTGGCACATCAATCAAATACAATCTCTCAAGGGATTCAAAGGGAAATAGTCTTTGTTGTAGAAATAACTTCAAAATCCTATCATAATTGCATAGGAAAAGGGGAAACCTCATCACACAAGCCTAACTAACCCAGTGAAACAAAAGTGTTCCAAACTTATGAACAAAATTAGAAAATATATGACGAAGGGATCAAACATAAATGATCCCCCAAAAATTCCTTGGTGGTGAACACCAAATAAATCTCCAGAGATTGGTTGCAAATAAGTCCAAAGAAAGAGATCTAGACAATGTTCTCTCAAGGAAAATAAGGGAATAAGTGGTGCAGGAGCACCCACATAAAGTTATTTTGGACGTGATTTCTACACGAGCCAACTTGAGGAATTTATCCCGATTTCGTCATTAGGATAAGATCTTTTCTTGGGATTTATTCAAACCATTATGGGGTCATTCTCCCCTATTCTATATTGATCTAGAATATTATGTAAGTTGTTTTGATGGGAAGTCTCTTTAGGTTGGTTTTCCTATTTTGTAATAATCTAGAATGTTTCGTAGACCATCCTAGCAAGTATAAATAGAGTTTTTAGGTTTAGGTTTAGGCAAGTTTTTCGATAAGAAGTTACGGGGAGAAGAAATCTTTAGGAAAGCAAGTGTATATACTGTTCATTTGATGAATCAATTAGAAGAATATTATTATCTATCTCTTTCTGGTGTTGGTTCCTTTTTTTTTTTGCTTCTGTTGAGTTTATCTCTACATCATTTTTGGTACTAGAGCTCAGCGAAAGGTCTAGGCAAAGGTGAATTGTGAGTTAGTGTTTGTTGTGACAAGTTCGGAAGAGAACCTATAGAGTGGCTAAAAGACTAGGTTGAGTAGAGAGAATCTAGATAGGAGAAAATGGTCACAAGAGGGGATTTATCTCATGATAAGAGGATACTTTTAGATGCATGGGTTTCATATTGTGATTTTTAGAAAAAGAAAAGAGAGGAAGAGAAAAAAGAAAAAAAAAAAAAAGGAAGCTAGAATGAATCAAGAGATAGAAGAGAAAATGAGATTCCTAATGAGGGAACTTTTAAAAGGGGAAGAAATTTTGGCAAGACTAAAAGAGGAGTTGAAGAAAAATATGGAGAAAGGAAATGGTGATTTGGAGAAACAATCCATTACGATTACAAAAGCTTGTGAAGATGGAATAGAGAACTTGGTTACCAATGAAGAGAAGACTTGTCCATTGGAAGGACAAAATGAACAAATTGATGCTGATATAAAAAGTTTGCAACAAATAGTTGTTGATGAACCTTATGATAAAAAGGTTCTTGAAGATAGGAAAGAGGTTGAAGTGGTACTTTTTGATGAGCCTTCTGATGAAAAGGTTCATAACGACGGAAAAGAGGTGGATGTGCCGGTTCTTGATGGAACCAAGAGATGGCATTTGGAGTTAAGAAAGAAAGTGGTATGACCTATCAAAAGGATAATAGTTGCAGCAAGGAAGAAGACTTATGATGAAGCTAAGAGGATAGATAAGCATCAAATATTGATGAATTTGTCTCCAAACATGGAGATATTGCAGCATAAAGACATCAAAAAAAAGGATGCAAAGGTTCCTAAAATGAACCAAATTGATGAATTCATATATTATGAGGTCTCATTTGCTTTTTCTAATCCATTTATTGCAGGTTTGCAAGAGTTCTACCTGAATTCTTATGTGGAAGAGTTTTATGAAAATCTGAAAGTTGACTTGGGTACTTGGCCAGAGTACAAATGAAAAATGCCAAGGAACTGGAAGACAAGAAAGAGGAAGGACAATCCAAGGGACTTGGATTCTATTGTCCCCGAGAGTATGGTATAGGAGCACCCACATAAATTTATTTTGGACGTGATTTATGCGCGAGCCGACTTGAGGAATTTATCCTAATTTCATCATTAGGATATGATCTTTTCTTGGGATTTGTTCAAACCATTGTGGGGTCATTCTTCCCTATTCTATATTGATCTAGAATATTATCTAATCCATTTTGATAGGAAGTCTCTTTAGGTCAGTGTTGGTGTAAATACGTATTTACTATTTACACTTTACTTAAGTTTACTTAGGTTAATGCATTATTTTATCATATTGCATTATTTTATTATTTATTTAAGTGAGACACTTAGGAGTTTGTGTACTTTTATGAGTTGTCATGTTGACAACACAAAAGTAAGCAACTCTAATTCAGCACATGGTGTCTATAACATAAATTTGTGTGTTACACCTTTGTAGGCTTATCTTCACATCATTGCACTTACTCATGTGCTTAATGTAGGATAACCCATATCGGGTGGACATGTGCCTGATTGTATGACTTATCATGTTGTTGATTCCTATGCATTCTAGAAGCATTCTAGAGGCCTTTATATACAAGCACTCCTAGTGTACTTTCACATTGAATCGAATATTTATTGATATTCTAATCATACTCTTTCTAGTCTACTGTTATGTTTGTGCTTAAGTTCTTTGATGTTGGGTGAATTTTTCCCTAAGGAAAACTCTTACATGGTATCAGAGCTTGGAGAATCTCTCTTCACATAGTTGTTTGAGACCATTGTTACTTTAGCACCTCGGCCCAAATCTGGAGTATCACAGTCACTAGGAGCATCTAGAGCTAGAATGGACCTCGCCATTGTGTCTAAAATGTCGATTCGGTGAAAATTGGCTATAAATTTGGCTACCCTAGCCCAAAGTTTATCGTGAGGCAAAAAAATTTGTAAATCAGCACCCAAAGGCCCGATTTGCAACACTACTATGGTCATTTTTAGATCTAATTAATTATTTTTTGAATCTATAATTTTATTATTCTTTATATTTTTTCGGATAGAAATTTCAAAAAAAAAAGGCCAGGCAGCCTTGCAGAGAAATTTTTTTTTGCACAGGTACCAGGCAATCACATCCTAGCCCTACGCAGAATATTCCTTTACTAGGAGGCATATTCCATTTGGTTTGGCTCAACAATTTCCAGTCTTATTCTAACTGCAGGCAAGTTTTTCTAGCAACTATTTCAATTTCGACAATGGCAATATTTCCCACAGCCAAACCTAGGCAGCCTTAGCTTTGTTTGGAACCCACAACTTTGTCTCTTTAAATAGAGTTCACCTCTGTTTTCCCACCCATGTGGGATAAATATTAAAAACTTTGGCAGTTGTTTTAACTCCATCTGACCCGCATTGAACATCTTCCCAGCACCAAACAAAGTTTTTCAGCCTACTTCCTTCCTGCCCGTTCATTGGCATCAACCACCGTTTAAATCTTTCAGCCCAAACGCCACCATGCAATCGAGATTGAGCACACCACGGGGACAGCCTGGACCTCCATGTGGCACGCCCACATAAGCTACTTTTCCACATGGTGCCTGTCCACAGTAGCACCTAGACTGTGCATTGAAGACCAGTCCACGTAACATTCCCACAACACCCTACATGTTGAGCCACATGTCAATGAGAGGAATAACCACGTTAGCCGAAGCACATTGACACGTAGGCGCCCCTATAGATTACCATGCAGGCGTCCCTATCAATACCACATTAGCAATCCTGCACATAGGTGACCCATCACTACTACCACATCAGTAGAGGACATGTTGGAACCACCTATCTTTATCATACATTTTCGTACGACATCTGTCATCTAGTCAGCAATCTGTACTACCACGTCACCAAGCGAGCTTTTTTCGCCGACATCAGCTAGACATAGGATTAAATTTGACTATCGTCTGACTGTCATTCCTAGGCATTTTTCAACTATAGTGACAACCATTTGACCATCAAATTTAAGCTCATAGTTTTCTACCCAGACCCCTCTTCAGATGCTTTTTTGATTTGGCAGCCTGACTTTGAGAGGCCATAACTAGGTCATCCAGACTCCAAATTAGGTGCAATTTTTTTTAATTTTGGGTGAAATTTCTTGAACTTTTCAGTAGTGGTGTTCTTTTCTTATTTTGGTGCAAGGATTTGTTAGAAATTGCATTTTTTAGTGATTGTACTTGTTCAATCATACATTTTGCAACTTGAAACGCTTCGTACGAGCTCATCTGGATATATTTTTAAGTTCCATTTTTATTGAAAGTGTGTTAATTTTTTGTCTACTTTCCAGATTTGCATTCAGATTCTAGGGTTGTGTGGACAAAAATATCACTTTCAAAATTAGAGCCGTTTTTTGTATTGTAATGCTTTGATTACTTTTCAAAATTATTGTACATCTAAGCTACAATTCTTAGTGATAGATATGAGCCTCAAAAGGTAGTTGTAAACAACAAAAATCAAAGGTCCACTTTGTACATTTTGACAAGTGGCCTATTGTACATGCACTACACATAAAGTGCCAAAAGCATCTTCTTCTTCTTTTGATTGAGTGAAAAAAGGGGGGTGTGTATTGTGTTTTTGTGTCTCTCTTGTGTGCTCTTTTCATTTTTTGCATCATGGGTTCACCTAAATTTCCACTTCTAACTTCGCACAATTATTTTACATGGAAAGATATTGCATGGAGTAGATTAATGGAAAAAGGTTTAAGTCTTTATGTTGATGGTACAATTCCCAAACCCACTGATGCTATAACACTTGTTGATTGGAAAAAACAAGACCAACAAGCTTTAGGAATTACCAGGAATTGTGTACATAGAGATCTCTTCTTCCACATTTCCACTTTCAAGGAATCCAAACCTACATGGGACAAACTTGAACCATTGTATGGTAAGGTGGATGAGGAAAAAGGTTTTCAGATTGAGGATGATCTACTTCTATTGGATCCCAAGAACTTTGACACAATTCAAGATTACATCAACAAAGCCAATGAGTTTAGGGCACTACTTAAAGATTAAGGTAATCCCATGAAAGATGAAAAGTTGATTCATCACATCCTAAAGAGGCTACCTTCAGAGTATGCTTCCTTTGTTTTGAGTTATAATACTCATAGGCTGACCATGGGAAGTGCTTTCCAAAAGCCTACATTTGATGCTTTTGCAGAGATGTTGATTCTTGAACAATCTCACTTGATAGATTTGGGACTTCTCACATCTTCAAAGACCAAAGCATTAGTGGCTAATGATGAGAACCAATCAAGTCAAGGAGGAAGAAATTCAAACAACAACAAGAAGAAGCAATGGAAGCAAAAATCATAATTTGAGACACAACAATCCTCCTCATAGCAAGGCAATTCTTCCTCAAACAAGAAGGGAAGTAATGAAAAGAAGGGAAAAAAAAATTGTGCATATTGCAAAAAGCCAAATCATGATGAGCATCATTGCAAGACTAAGAGAATCAATGAGTTGGAAAACCTACTAAAGAAGAACAAAATTCAAGTGCCAAGTACTTCCATGGATTCAACTCCACCCACTTCAAATGGAAAAGGGCAAGCACTTATGGCAAATACAAGTTCTTCTTCAAAATGGATTCTTGACTCAGGTGCCTCCTATCACATGAGTTCTTAAAAGGGAGACTTTTCTTCATTTAAGTAGTCACAGGTACCGCACATCTTTGTGGGAGATGATACCAAAATGGAAGTTGAAGGGAGAGGACATGTGGAGATGGAAAATGGGGAATTCAAAGGTGTTCTCTATGTTCCAAATATTAGCTCTAATCTCCTCTCAATTTACCAAATCACTCACCTTGGAGATGGCAACAAAGTTGAGTTCCGTCTAGATTCAGTGATGGTGCGAAGTCTAAAAGATGATTCATTGGGTGCAATGGGGAAAATCAATCATGACAAGAGGCTTTATTCCTTCTCTCACTTTGTGCCTAAGTCTCCTTCTCAATCCTTGTTAACTCAATCTAATTCACAAATCAAACTATGGCATGAGTGGTTTGTTCATCTAGCCTTCTACTATCTTCAGTAACTTTGCTCCAAAAACATGTTCAAAGATCTACCTAACATCAACTTTTCTAAGGGTGAATGTTCATCATGTTTAGTGGATATGCATCTCAAGGAGAAGTATGATAAAGGGAAGCCTTCAAGAGTCATGTTGAATAGAAATCAAGGAAAGCCATCAAGGTTCTACGGATAGACAATGAAAGCAGATATGTGGACAGAAGACTTAAAGACTTTTGCAATCTTGAGGGAATTGATCTTCAGAATTCACCAGCACTCAGTCCGCACAAGATAGATGTTGCAGCACTAAGGATTAGAACTTTTAATTATATGGCAAGTTGCATGATTAAAGCCAAGTCTCTTGATCCTACACTTGAAGTCAAAGCTATCAGCAGTGCCACTCACATACTTAACAAGTCTCCTCATAATGCCTTAGATGGGAAGACTCCTTTTGAGGCATGGTGTGGCAAAAAACTAGTTGTGAGTCACTTTAGAGTATTTGGTTGTCTAGCATGGGCAAACATAACTTACAGGGGATGCAAGGCACCACCACCTAGGCCTTGTACTTTCATCAGTTATGAAGATAGTGTAAAGGCATATAGACTTATGGATCTAGAGACTCATGAGATTTTTGTGGAGAAGGATGTTCACTTTGAGGAAAGTTCACCCAACTTATCCTCTAATCCTCTCCGTACTTCATACACTAGGGAAACTGATAGTGACACCAGTGATAGTGCTTCAACAGATTCAGATATGTGGGGTTCTATCAATAGTTGTAGTGAGAGGTCATGACATCAGTATAGTCCACATGCATAAATTTTCATAGTGATAGGTCCAACACAATAGTGTACACCTTGTCTTCCAACTCTAGCAATAGGGGATGACTACATGGCAAACATTGCAAGTTTGTTCGTGGAGTCACACATAGCAGACTTGGGAGACATCCTTGATGATTTATATCTTCTCTTTGATGAAGATGATCCTTCTATAGTTGTCGTGAGGGCTCACTCTGACCCTCATGTCCATTCCCTACATGATCGATCTTCACAGGTTGACGTGATTGTGGATCCTTATGAACAATAGTTGTCGGAGGTCTCTTTATCAGTTGAGGAGACTGTTGATTCTTTGGAATAGGTTCTACCTACATCCTTGCCAGATCTGCATTCATTCTTTTCAATAGTGTTGGAAGGGGCAACCATCAGCATCGACACAAGGACACTTGAGTAGGTTTCAAGGCCACCATACATCTTCAGGATTGTACCTTTGCCATTGTTTCTTCCAAAGGGGAGGAACATTAGTCAACACTCTTGGATTAGCTTTCACTCATCGACATTCTTCATTGGGGTTGGGGGGGTGGGGGTTGTGTGGACAACCTTGTCTCTCTTCCTCTTCTTTCTTATGGGGGGGACTTTTTCCTCTTACAAGATTTTGTTCTTCTCATTCTTCACTTTTCTATATACTTGATGTATGTCGTAATGGGGGGTCTTGATTACTCCATCCATCCATGCATCTTGTCTTTTCATCTCTTCTTTTAGGGGAGGGTTTTTCCCATGAGGTTTTCCCTCTTTCTCCGCTTTATGAGAGATTGTATTTCCTTATGTACATGGATACCTAACATGGCCTAGTAGCTGAGACACATCATGCATTTCATCCTAGTTTTTGTAAGCTTAAGGGCATTTCCCTTTACTTAGGTTAATGCATTATTTTATTATATTGCATTATTTTATTATTTATTTAGGTGAGATACTTAGGAGTTTGCATACTTTTATGAGTTGTCATGTTGACAACACAGAAGTAAGCAACTCTAATTCAACACATGGTGTCTACAACGCTGGAGTTTGCATCATTAACTAAGTTGTCATGTAGACAATACGGTTATTTGCACTCCTAATTTAGCACATGGTGTCTACAACATAAATTTGCGTGCTATACCTTTGTAGGCTTATCCTCACATCATCGCACTTACTCATGTGCTTAATGGAGGATAACCCATATCTAGTGGACATGTGCCTAGTTCTATGACTTATCATGTTGTTGATTCATATATATTCTAGAAGCATTCCAGAGGCCTTTATATACAAGCACTCCTAGTGTACTTTCACATTTAATTGAATCTTATTGATATTCTGAACATACTCTTTCTGGTCTACTGTTGTGCTTGTGCTTGAGTTTGTTGATCTTGGGTGAATTTTTCCCTAAGGCAAATTCTTACAGTCAGTTTTTCTATTTTTTAATAATCTAGAATGTTCTATAGATCATCCTAGCAAGTATAAATAGAGTTTTAGGTTTAGGTTTAGGCAAGTTTTTGGATAAAAAGTTACGAGGAAAAGAAATCTTTCAGAGAGCAAGTGTTTATATTGATCATTTGATGAATCAATTAGAAGAATATTATTATCTATATCTTTCTGGTGTTGGTTTCTTTTTTTTTTGCTTCTATTGAGTTTATCTCTTCATCAAAAGGGCTCAAAATTAAGCCACACACAGGTGTGAACCTAATTCCAATACTTAGAAATAATGGCTCCTCAGAATTAGAGTTTGAGCCCCAAATTGGAATAAAGATATTAAACCCCAAAACTATCAACTTGACAACTATCCAAAAAAAATTCTATCAACAAGCAAAGTTTAAAATAAAAGATCTACGAAGAAGAAACACATGAAATTAACCTATACATGACAGTCAAGAAGCATATTCAAATAAGGGGTTCTTTCAATGATATACCAAAAACCATATGCACAAAGTCTCCAATAATTCAAGATATCCTAATAAGGGAATCAAAAGAAAATAATGACATGGACGACAACATCAATATGATCATTTTTAGCAATAATCACATAGAGGAATGTTGATTTCATTGCAAGTTTCTAGGTCTATTTACTATGTGGAATGGCCCTGAAATAATAATGCCAAAAATATTGAAATGGTTTCACCAAGAATTCATAGATTAGTTAGGTATTACCAACCTCTCCAGTAATTTAATTTACTGGCAATGTAGTAACAAAAGTATTAAGAATGAATTACTATACAACTCAACATTATTTTTTAAGGTCATGGTCTTTTTATAAGTGGAAGTCAAAAAAAAAAAAATTTAATGATATTAACTCTGTTTTAGTCTTAAATTCCCTAGTGTTTAATGATTTTCTAGTAGATTTACTTCAAAGTTAGATAATAAAATGAATTGGTAATTCACTGGGAGAAATCTTAGGAATAGAAACAAATTTCTTAGACAAGTTAATGAAATTAAAGTCTTAGTAAATCTAAGGGTTGACACACAAAACCTTAATCCAATCAAGACTATCAAAAACAGATATATGTATTGTTGGAAATATAAGAGGAGTAACTAAGAGGGGAGGGGTGAATCAATTACTACTAAAAAAATTCCAAATCCCTTAAATGTCAACAAAAACTTCCTTGAAACTCACAGCTCATGTAACTCAGTTAACAAAGCAATCTGATATATTAATGTGCATTAACCTCTAGTAACTTAGTTGCAGAAAGATAAAACAATAAGAAAATAACATGAACGCATGAGACACCAAGATTTAGCATGGAAACCCAATTAGGGAAAACAACCAATGCAACTAGTTACAACTTTTCACTCTTTTGATGTGAGCCCTGTTAGGAACCAACCTTGCTAAAGGTTACAAACACACTATTAGGTGTAACCCTATTAAAGGATTTAAATCACCCTATTAGGAGTGGCCTTGTTAAAGGTCTTAAGACACTTTGAACAATCTAGAAATGTCACCTGGTTAGAGGATTTACAAGATGACTATTAAGTCAACTCTATTAAGAGATTTCTTCACTGCTACAATTGTTAGAGAGTAACAATGATTGACCTAATTTATAAAGCAAATGGATTGCAGATTCAAATCACTATTCTGGCTTATCCTCTAGATCCTTCCTGATCAAAATTTTCTTTGAAGCTCTTGGGATATTCTGCCCTTAATCAGATATCCTTCTCTATTCGCATCTTATCTTCTTCAACACTTACACACTATACAATCCACATCTTGATCTTTCATATATATGAAATACAATGTCAAGTCGGCTTGAATATCCTTGTAAATAAATAAATAGCATCCACTAAGTTAGCTTCCATTAAAAAAAAAATTGAAAATTATTCTGATGTAGGTCGGCTTGAAATCAAACTAAGTCACTCGATTACCATTGAGTTCCTTGGTAACTGACCTGACTTGGTTTACACTGAACTTCTAACTTGATCACAATTGAACTCCTTTGGTGATCGACCTAGCTTGACTTCAATTGGATCACTGAACTTGTCTTTTGGTTGACTGATACAGGAGTCTTCTGAGCTCGGTTCCAATTGGCAGTACTCAATTAGAGTATAACATTTGTGTAACATCAATGATAATATACAATTGAATAATTGTTATCAACAATGTATAACTCTACTCCTTCAGTTTTTAAAGGACACATTCAAAGTATTTGTCTATATGACCATGAATCTAGAAATAATATAACAATGATTCTAGTGCCTTTCATCTCTGAAATTGCAATTTAAAAGTTAAATTTCCAATTTCTTTTATTAAAACCTCCAACATAGAGGTAGGCTACATAAGAAAGGAAGATAAAATCAAGAAAAGGAGATAAATGTCAAAACAATAAAGAAGATCACAATGAAAAAAAGTATAGTACAATCAGACAAATTAAAGAACTTAGAAATGAACTAGAGGATGGGAAAATCATTGAATCAGAGAAAGAAGTAAATGATGGGCCAAAGAAAACATGAGAAACTTAAAAATACATAGAAATAGAATTGTAACTAATAGCAATGATAGATATCAGCAATTATATCAGAGATAAGAATGAACTACTGCTCAAGAAACTTGCTACTAAAAATAATAAAGAAGAATCACATAGGAATTATCAAGAGGAAAATGAGGAATTGGTAAATATGACTCAAAAATTAAATTAGATACCTTGTTAGATACATGAGAAATTCAAGGAAGAAGAATGAAAAAATAAGGCGATAAACAACAATATGGTTAAAATATCACATATATACACAATGAACTATGTGACAAATTTCAAAAATGGAATGAAATCAAATAGCCCAACAAGAAGTAGCAAATTCTAGAGGTAGTAAGGAAACTAAGGAGAATTATCACTTACCCATAGAGCTAGCATCAATTAGTAAATAATCTAACTTCTTAGCATCTAAGGAAACTCAAGAAATCATTGAAGACTATGGGGAAGATATTTTCAACCAAATAATATGGAGGAAGCAAGCAATAATCAAAACATGGAAATAGAGATAGCCAAACACCATGAAATGAACTAGATATTATGGTAGTATGAATAAATCTAGGAGAATAAGGATCAAGATAATTTAGAGGAAAATAATATAAAGAAGGATATAGAGAACTTTAATTTTTTTTAAATGTTATGGAAAGAGATGGAAAAAGAAGATGACCAAATTACGAAGACATGAGACAATTTGGGTTTTTTTAGAAGAAGGCCAGTTGTGATAGAGGCATTGGAAAAGTCAATTACAGTAAAAAAGACAAAATAGAAAAGGTCAAAAGTCATTGATTGAGCTAAGAAATAATGATGGAGATGCAAAGAACCAATCTAAACTAATTGACATATTTCATGTAGGGAAGGGGCAGTACCTTCCCAAGGCCCAATGAAAATCATAAAGTTGAACGTTAGGGGCATAATGCCCCTAAAAAACAAAGACTAGTAAAGAGGTATTTAAAAAATTCAATTATGACATAATAATACTATAAGAAACCAAACTTAATATAGAAGAGAAAAAATGAACAATAAAGTAGGAATTTGGTAGGCTGAGTGGGTCAATTCTGTAGAGGTGTTAGGAGATTTAGCTATTAAATGAGACCCTAGGAAGGTAACCTATGAAACTTTAGTAACTAAATATAATTGGATATTAGGCTAAATTCATAGTATAAAAAGTAATCTCTCCTTTATTATTACTAATATATATGGCCCCACTAACAATAATTAGAAACTAGCTCAATATGGATGAGATATACGCAATCACATAAATCTCTACAACATGGAAACTCGCATCTTAGGAGGAGACTATAATGCAATTCTAGATAGATGTGAGAAGCTTGGAGGCTCCTTAGCAATATCTCAGTCTTAGAAATATTGTAATCACTTGGTATGTCAGAATAACTTAGTTGATATTTAAACTAAAAATGGAATCTACAATTGGAACAACAGAACAACATAATTATGTCAAATAGTAGAAAACTTAGATAAATTATTAATCAAAGGAGACCTAATCAAATTTAACTTCACTTTTAAATTAAAAATATTAAAGTTCTCTAGATCCAATCACTACCTAATTAGGTTAGACGTTATTGAACCTAAAAAAGAAATAAGAAACCCTTTCAAGTTTGAAAATATGTGGCTCCAACATAAATACTTAA
This sequence comes from Cupressus sempervirens, assembly GCA_028749045.1. Classification (NCBI taxonomy): domain Eukaryota; kingdom Viridiplantae; phylum Streptophyta; class Pinopsida; order Cupressales; family Cupressaceae; genus Cupressus; species Cupressus sempervirens. Next base: position 927,245,968 of record CM053785.1, on the reverse strand, counting down.
TGACTTTAAAAGAGAAATGGTAGAATGAAGAATATTTTGAGAGATCTTATATGTTTTTTTTTATATCAAAATTAAAATACCTAAAGAATAAACTCTTAAAATGAAATAGAGGTAAGAAGAGTTTGATTTCTCCAAGTGGAAAAAAAAGCGAGAACAATCAAAAGATAGTTGGAAGATTCAAGATTATTGAAAGGTGTAGTTAAAGGGATCATGTTAGACAATGTAATAAAAAAGAGTTAAGGTAAAAAGATATTGATTTGGTATTACTAGAAGATGATGATAAAATGTTGCATAGGGAAAAGTAATATGTTTTGACTATTCCAAGTATTAGATAGGGAAATTCAGTTAAGTTCACGACGACCAACATAATATTATGTTGAGATATCTAGATATGTGAGAAGCTTAAGGAGAATGAGCGGGAAGCTTAAAGTTTGAATGAATGACCAAGATTAAGAGGCAAAAGTTGAGCCTAATAGAAAGGTGATTAAGGAAAGGTTTTGTAATGCATAAGTGCGTGAGTGAATAAGAGTTGAAGTGATTGATTAGAGATTTAATCGTGTGATCAAATCATTGAGCTAAGAATAGTAGAAGGAGAGATGGGAACTAATTGAATTTGATAGGAAATGAGTGTCATTACTAGATCAATGATTTCGTTGTTCCCTAATAGTTACACTTATTAAATCCTTGAATTGGGTGAACTCTAACAAGAACGAATTGTAAATCTCATAACAGAGCAAGCTCTTAAAAGAGTAATATAAATCCTCTAACAAGGTAGATCTTAGTAAATTTGATTGTAATTATAACAAGGTACAAATTAATCCTAATAGGGTGAACCCTCAAAAAGGGTGATTGTATGCTCTTAATAGGGAAAGTCAATTACTACAATAGTGAGCTTTATGGGTATCATCACCACCATGGTTTTCACCCTCTAACAAGGGTTTTGATCATACCAAAATCACGGTGCTATGTGTGATGGCCCTATATTGTTATGCTTTATTTACTAATACCGGTCATATGCTTTATTGTTTGGAAGTTTATATTTTAGTTTATCAAATTGGTGGTTAAAGTTTTAAAATACTCATTGTACTAATCCACCCCCCTCCCCTCTCAATACCTAAGAATCCTAAGACTTCTTCCTTAGCTTTGGCATTTCATGTTTCGAATCTAATTCACATTTTATTGTTATCACTCTTTTATATTATTAATCATTACAAATTCTTGAAATCCACATAGTTGAGGTCTCGTGCTTTGGCCCTATCATCACTTGTAGCTCTAGTCGGATCTACTTAGAGGGTTAGGGTTCTTCTTGAATCCCTTATGATGTTGGTGTATTCCATTTTATCCAACACATTTATTGATTTTGGAAATTAAAAAATATTTAGAAAAGATTATTTATTTATTTCAAAAAATAAAAAAATAAAATATTTTTTTTATAAGTGGGTTTTAATATAAATATTTTCTTAATTTATATAATTAAGTCAAATTGTTATTGTGATATAACTTATTATATATTTATTAATGCAAGTGTAGTTATAAATTAATAAATATATATTTATGCTTTAGTTATATTTTTTAACATGTGTTGGAGTGGATTTTAGTATAAAATCATTTAATTATAATTATTTGAAGTTATGGTAAAAATTATAAATGATTTAAATTAAATTATAATTAAGTTTGAGATATTTATAATTACATTATGAAATAAAGAAAACTTAAATATTAGTATTAGACTTAAAAGGAAGTTAAACTAATATTCTAGAAATAGAAATAGATATCAATACTTGATCTAACGATATATTTTTTCAATTAAGTCATTTATGATTTAAGATCATTTAAATTAATAACATGACAATATTATATAGTCAAAATTGATAATATACTAAATATATTTCATATGTATGTTTTATGTAATGTTTTCTTCTTTTTTTGCGTCGATGGATTGTTTTATGGGTGGTGTTGCTCTAGGTGGAGGTTTTATCTTTGAAATTTGGAATATTCTTATGATTTTATGCATTTTACTATTTGGGTTATACTATGAAAGATCGTAACCATTTTTGTGTCACAATTGATTCCAGTGCAGTTTGTGATGCATTTGTGAGAGATATCATGTGTCTCAATTATTCTATTATTTGACCATAAAAGATGACAACCGTATTTGTGTCAAGATTCCACTTGGTCACCTTGCTTTGCCTATTGTCGTTGTTATATGTTTGAATGATGGCATCTTTTGGATTATGTTTTCCTTCATTTTGGAGAGATTTGTTACTCATATTTTGATGATTATTGGTCATGACTTTGGTAATTGGTGTTTACTTGAGATTTCCAATATGGGGTGGACAGTTTGGATCCTTGTATAGGATAATATGTTCTTTATTATGCTCTAGCATTTGCTTTGGTGATTTTCATGACTTGATGATCTATGTAAAGTCTTTGTGGTTTTGGCTTTGTCTTATATTGATTTATTTATTGGGAACATTCGGGTGAGTCATCTAAGTATATAGATTGAGAGAGGCTTGCAATAGACGTCAAAGCCCACAAGTGGCTACTAGGAAAACTTATTGCAATGGACTTAAGTGACAATGCTACACATTAATATGCCAAGTAGAATCCTCCAAGAGAGGCACTCCACTCTTTTTTAGACACCTTGTACAACACATTTCTCTAACCTTCTTTTTTACGACAGTAATTTTATGTTGCCTATGATTAAATATTAAAATGTGACATTTAATTTAGTTTTGAGGTAGAAGGTGGAAACTGATTATTGATTATGTTTACTAATATGCCAAGTAGAATCCTTCGAGAGAGGCACTTCACACATTTTTGGACACCTTGTGCAACATGTGTTTGACCTTCCTTTTTAGGACATAGAAAAACTTGATTTGGTGACTCCAATAGTAAAAGATGCAAGGTGGATCACAAAATTTATTTACAATCATCCTTGGGATCTACATTGGATGAGAGAGCACACTCGTGGGAGAGATTTGGCAATATTTATTGTCACAAGGTTTGCAATGATTTTCTTAACATTGCAAAGCATTATATTGTTAGTACATTGACTTCTTTGAAACAAATATTTGTGAGTCAACAATAGCTTGACTCAACTTATTCAAAGAAGCTTGAAGGAGATGTTGTCCCACACAGAGTCTTTAACAATGATTTTTCGCAAAAGGCTCCTAAGATTGTGAAGGTAACTACAAAACTTGAATTTTTAATTATTCTTGATTTAAGTCTGTTACCTTGAGGTTTTTACCTCAAAAGTTAAAGGAAATTTTAATTCGGGAATGAGAGAAAAGATTGAAATGCTTAACTTTTCTCTCTCTGTGTACTATAACCTTCTCTCTCTATGTACTAAACTTTTCTCTCTCCATGTACCAAAACCTTCTTTCCATCAACTCAAACTTTTCTCTCTCCACGAACCCAAACTTTTCTCTCTCCACCAACCTTAACCTTTAGAAAAAAGTTAGAGTTTGGATTTTGCCTTTGCTCAAAACACATTTTTTTAGGAGTGGTTATGAACATCTTTATTAAGTTGATGAAGTTTTGTGTGTGGATGCCTTATTATCGGTGATAAAGAGTAGAGATTGCAGTAGAAGAGTATCGGTTCCTAGAAGCACATGCAATTAAGTCAAAACTCATCTCCCAACTCGTAGTTTGGATATGTTTGATTGAAAGAGCAATCCAAAGAGCCAGCTTGTAAAGGATCAACAACTATTTTCTGCAATGAATCCCACGGGAATAGGCAAAAAAAAATTTTGAATGATAACCCTATGAGAAGGTTACCACCCATGATCTGTTTGGGAAAAGGGCTTGTGTGATATCCACATTTTCCCTTATCTGACGCACTAATAATGTGCCTTCCCAATCTGTATCAGTCAGTCACAGAAGTTTTAGCCAGAGGTGGCAATGACATTGAATTGAGTGTTGCAGCAATGTCATCATCAACTGAGTGAAAGTCAAAAAAGAAATTTGCATGCAACGTTTAAGATCTATCTCCTCAGCAGGCATTGGTAAGCGGTGGTACTTATGCCAGTATATACACCCCCATGTCAGGCACATTTCATATTCAGACTCGATAACAGTAATTTTAGAGTCCATCTCATATTGTTCGGTTTAGAGGCATGAATAATGATGTAAGTGTGAAATATGGAATCATAGGTAAGCATGGATTTTGTTTGACATAATATCGTTGGTTTGTATAGAAATTGGGAATGTGTGCATAACTAAAATGAGGAGATGAGCATCAGATTGTTCGTCAATATACCTTATTCATGCTTTCAATCCACGGGGAATGGGCTCATAGAAAGGCACCAAGCTGTTTGACGAAATATTTGAATTTAAATTTGAAGTGTCCAACTGGTGAATGCACGTATGAATGCCATTATTCGTGAGTTGTTTGACAAAATGACAAGTTGAACCCAAAGAACCTCAAAATAGGTCTGCCAAAGGTGATAGCATACGACCCGCTAAATGTAATGACTGATGCATCAAGTGAAGACAGAGAAATATTCTGCCTGTAATGAAGGATATGGTCCCCCTCCATTCACGGTAGGAGTATGCATTTTCTTGGGAGTAAAGGGTTTAGCCAACTTCATCGTTGGAGTTCATTGCTTGAACTTTGTGATTTTTGAAACATTGTGGGAGATAAAAAACACTTAATATGGACACATGGATAATGTGTGGGAATGGATTGATCGCATAGTTCTTACACACACGGTGTCCTAGATAGGGAGGTTCAGAAATATTCCATTGTAAAATGCTTAATTGACAGATATCAATCGGTATAGAATGAAGAAAAGGATATTGAAAATTGATGTCAAAATCTTGATGATGTCCCAATATAAGCATGCAGGTGCAGTGTCAAATGATGGAAAGATGAGAATACTAGTAAGACGATATTGACAATCACAAAATGTGAAACAACCGGCAATTGGCACCGAGTATTAAGGAAATCTTGTAGTTTTGAGAAGTGTATGGATGCTTTACTAAACACCGTAGGAGTATATCATCTCATGAATGCAATGTTTTCCAAATGGTGACTTCGAGCCAAAGAAGGAAAGGTGCGTGAATTGTTTGACAGAATGCTCAATGCTCTTTGATGGGAATTCATCCATTTGTTAAGAAGCTACGAGAAGTTCTTAAGCTAGTAAAAGTCACAAGTCAGTGTCAAACTCAAAGTTTAAAATAAAAATTTCCCAACCAAAGCACAAAATGTATCCTCTAATATGAGTTCGCGGGTGTAAAATCCAATTCAATAACTTTTCACAGTATTCTCCCCTGCCACATGTAATAAAAACTTTAGAATAAGTTGTGAACATGCGTTGAAAGATATTGGAGTGAGATTTTAATCAGTTGGAAATTTCTCCATACACATGCATGTGACTGCAGAATCAGGACATGGCATGTTGAATTTTCAGTGGACGGGTAATATGATTACAACGTAACCTTGTGAATAATATGAATCACAACTGTGGCTCGATGCACAAGAAGAATATGGAACCAAAGTCAATGAAATTGGAAAAGTAAAAGTAGATCTAGATACAATTGAACGATATGTTCGTGTCGATAAAATGAATGGATCTTGGTTCAAAAAACGGACTTGGTGGCTTCTTCTTCAAGATAAGTTATTTGGAATTCTTTTCAAAATATATAATTCTAAAATTACCTATTGTCAATGGGTCTTTGGTCTATTGGTGAAGTTGAATAGCTCACAAAGAGCCCATCAGGGATCAAGTCTTGCTGAGTGCAAGGCTCATAGACATCATAAGAGATGAGGCCGGGATCGTGCCCCGGGCGAATTTGGCAGCATGGATGCTCCTCAGTCCTTGGCTCTTAGCCGAAGAGGTGTTTAGTATTCAGGCACATGTGGGCCCGTATCATGTACCTAAAAGTTAATGGTGGCCTTCGCTGGTTGGTAGCTCGCAGGCTTCGTGCCTCGCTGGGCTGCCTCGCAGGTTTGAACCCTCCATCCAAAAAAAAAAAAAATTACCTATTGTAAAAAGTGACTTATGTTACTTACTGTAACCAAAGTTAGGATATTGTGTTTTGACTCTTTGAGAGGTTGGAGTTGGTTGTAACTTGCATTTCAAATTCTTAAACTCTCACTTTTGAGGTAGTTACGAACCCGAAAAGTTGGGTATGGTAGAATGGCTATAAATTCCCAAATTTCATTGTAATGGGGGACTTTTTGGAATTTGCAAAAAGGGAACATGTATGTTTTGGTAACAAGACAATTTTTGGAAAGTGTGTACAGAGGTTGTCTTTGTAATCGAAGTTTCTATTTATGTCCTTGGTGCAAGGAAATAAAGGAACGCATATTTTGGGTTCTTTTTCCATACTTCTAAATGGTTGAAGTGTTGATTCTTTGTGATGAATATTTTCATGGTGTTGTATAAATATTCATGAATTGTTGAATTAGGATTGTGTTAATGATTGCTTTCAAGCATAGTTCTTGGTTGTTCTCATTAAACAATTCACATCAATTTAGGGAAGCTTTGAAGTGGTGTGGTGCATTCATTATCAATAGAGCTCAAGAACGCAAATCTAAGGCTAAACCTAACTGGACACCTAAGAAGAAAAATGCACCTAAGCAAGGATATAGAATCAAATGGGATTAAAACACATGGTACAATTATCAGCTATGGAGTGAATATGGTCATGTTGTAGTAAATTACATCAAGACACGTTTTAGAGGTAAATCCATCAATTGGATAAATGGAAGTTTAGTTTGCTATAGTTGTCACAAGATTGGACATGTGAGCAAGAACTGCAAGGCCTAAGCACCAGCACGTAGCAATGAACACATCAAAGGAAAATGAAAATTTGATGTGGAACAAACAAGAAATGAGATGAATTAAACATGGAGAAATAAGGATGAAGGCAACAATAGTGAAAATTGTGATGTTGAGATCACCCAATCCAATGGATTAAGTGATCACACTACCTCAAAGTAAGCAAAGAAGGTATGTGAGGGACTGCATTTTAAATGATTTATCATACATCACTTCCCAACATGTGATAAATTAAAGTCCATATCCACATGAGATAAGATGCATTAGGACAGTCACAAAGTGTGAACCGAGCGCATGCACATATACCGAGTTGAAGCATAGTTGATGTCAAGCATTAGTATTGATGTCTATAGTCACCGATTCATAATGTTGACCGAGTTAGTGAATGAAGAATGAACGCTTAGTTGTCTTTGGATGCCAAGATAGTTGTCATACACTATGTGTATATCTGCCATGTGTACAGAACAATAAATGCAAGGGTATTTCGATTGTTTGAGGGTATATATTAAATTTTATGTACATTTCTTCACTCACCAAGGGATTTCGAGTTTGAAGATTGATTCTAAGGTGATTCAGAGAAATTTGTGAGAAGTTAGCAAAGATCTTGTGTGTGTTGTCGACAATAGTGAGCAGAAGGACGTAAAGTTTGTGAAGGTTATTTAAATCGATTTTGGTTTCTTTGTGAAATTGGTTTTAAGTTCCAAAGCCCTAGATTTGAAATAGAATCTATAACTACGCTTGTAAGTGGAAAGGAGGCATTGAAGGATAGTAATGCCCAAACTATGAAAAATGATGCATGCCCCCCATTGAAGTTCAATGCCTATCCAAAGATCGCGATGTTTGGAGATGCATCTAGCGCGATGTCATCTATTCCTTCATTTGTTATGATGGTACATGAAGTGCAATCTTGTCTTTTGAATTATGACTATAAGACATGCACTTTCATCATATCAATGCAGGAGATATTTAATGTTGTGCTTGAAATGCGTAGTTTTCTTAATGATTAGAAAGTGAGATATGGATTCCTGGCATCCTTGTTAACATGCAGCCTATATTCCTCCTTGAATCTCAAGGTTTAGCTAATTAAGATGAGACAATGAAGTTGATTGGTTCTAATATGATCCATCATGTCCACAATCATATACTCTGACAAATTCCTCCATGTGCGTTAGCATCTTAACGAGAATCAATGACATGGCTTCATCAAATCTCCAGCATTATTGCTCAAATGGAGGGCCTAAATTTTGCAAAATTTTGAGTTCCATTAGTGGCTTTTTTTAGGACGTATGCTCCTTGTGGGCATAGCGAGATCTTAGTTATCTCTGGAGAAGTAGACTAAGCATCCATGCTTAACGTGATGGATGATGAAATTAGGTGTCCCCTAGCCTCCCCCAAAAAATGAACATTGATTCTTTCCTCTATCGAAAACCTGATTTTGATCATGTAATGCTTTGGATCTCCTAAATATTATATCATATTGTTCCTTAGTAAAATCTGATCCATTAGAAAATAAAACACAATAATTACATGACATATTCTTTTCTTTGATCACTTGTTTAGGATTAGGATTTACCTTTTCCTTATCGATAGGATCATTTGAAAATAAATTATCATTTAATCCAAACATTTGATTACTGGCTTCAATCATATGATCAATATACATGGAGCAAAAATCCTCAAAAGTCTTATAATGAAAACTTAAAAGCATATTCTTAACAAATATTATCATAGAACATTCAAGGATACTTACCTCAGTAGGTTGCTCATACTTCATACATGTGTCAAATGCATCATCCTTATGAGTAATACTTACTAGCTCTATTTCATCAATGCAATCTTTCACGTATGCTTTTTGTTCAACTTTTGAGAGATCCACATGTATGTTGTGTTTCTCACTATATAGAAAATCCCTTGAGTCATGCTCTTGATTAGTCATACAAGCATCCAAATTAGTTTTTTCTACACAACTTGCTTGATCTCCATACACTAGATGTTGTTCCTCATAACAAAAGGGTTTTGAAGACTGCTCACATTCAGAAACTATTACTCCTCTTTTATCAAAAATCTGATCAGATATGACAGTTGGAGAATTTTCATAATCACTCTTGTATGATTGTGTACTTGCTGATGGTAAGATGAACTAATAAATATTTCATCTTTTAGTTGCACATCATGAGTTTTGTCCACTTCAAAACTATCATCAGGCCTACCACCTTCATCATGATGTTGATGGAATTGATTGCATAGAAGATCCTTTTCAAAATATGGTTTCAAGAACATAGAGAACTCAGACATACTTCTAGGAGAATCTTCATTTGGGTCCACAAATACTCCATTAGATATAATATTAGTAAAAAGCATATCATGATCCTTTTGATACTCACTATATTTTTCATCTAGATAACATGATTCATGTTTGGAGGGGACTTCCTGAACTTGTATGTACAATGAATCTGTTTGAGGTTGATTTGGAGCTTCATCAAAAACTAAATCATTCGTTTGTTTACTTTGATGGAACGTGAAATTTTTTGAACATGTTTCTCAATATACCTTTGATATTCTACTTCAAGTAAATTAGAGATTTCTTTTATGCCAAGAAGATCATCTTCCCTATAATTATTGGTATTAGATACTTCCATGTGATTTTCACCATTGATGGGTTCTGCCTTACATTGTCCAAAGATTTCTTCTTCATTCAAATATGAAACATCATTATGTTCTTGTATTACTTCAATATCTTTTTCTTCATCTTTAATAGCTTCTTCCAATATCTAAAGTAGAAGCTTCACATTAGGGTCCTTGGCGAGATTCTCACCTCGAGAATTTTGTTTAGAAAGTCTTTGTAAGGAGGCTTGAGGTTTAATAGAATCTCATGATAAGTATTTATCATCCTCAAAATAAAAAAAGCTAAAGTCTCGCCTTCATATCTTTCCAAATTAAAAAAGGCATCGATTAGAGACATGTTAGAATCCTCTTCCATGTTGCAGCTTTGGTCTTCACACTACTCATAACACATGTCATCTTTCTCGCTTAAATCATGAAATTCATATAGGAACCATTGTTCAAACTCTTTCCAAGATAAGATACATTGTGTGGGTAATGATTCATATGCTTGTCTCGTATCAAGTCTTTCAATGTTCTAACAAACATCAAGTCACCTCCTATCTTCTCCATAGACCTCATAGTCTTCTATGAATGTATAAAATGCATCTAAATGTTAAATGGTTGATTCACCCCATTCTCCATGAAACTTTGGTACAAGTTGTGAAAGTTTTAGGGATAACTTTAGTCTAAGAGAGTTGAGACAACTCTCTTACTAATATATGAATGGATTTGAAGGCACAGCTTGACTACTGCCTACAATAGAACTAGACCACTGACCTCGACAGGTTTCAAGAAACAATCCAGTGTACCATAGCACAAATGAAAGATATCCAAGATTTGAGGTTGAAGCAAGAGGAACTCGATAAAAAACAATGCTCCTTGAAAACCGACACAGAACAACAACTGAAATCATGGGCATCTATTTGCAGCAACCCCATTTCTTCCTCCCCTCCTTCTGCTACTCTCTTCAGGGTAGAGAAGCTAGTCCAAACTAAGCTAGCAAAAAAAAGGGTTAGGCGTGCTTGTGAGCTTAACTTGAGGGTTCGCAGTCTCCCTCTTCCTTGCCTCGAGCCTCTTGCAGCAAGCTACTCCTTCCTTAAAGACCAACTGGACATCACTAATATCTCACTAGATTGTGCATGGGTTGGGCATGACAATACCCTCTTTATTAGGTTTCGTTCACTTGTTGACTTCCTTTGAACTCTTAGGGCAAAGAAGAAACTCTTCTCTCTCCCCATCAAGATTTATCTTGATGAGTATCTCACTAGATCACAGGTGGCAGAACTTAAAGAGGCTCGGGCTCTTGTTGTGGCTACCAGACAAGAGGGTAAATGGGTAGTGATCAGAAACCTCAAGATTGTGATTCAAGACATTTTCCCTGTTGGTTGGGAGTCAAGATCGAAGTAGGTCATACATGCTATAGGCATTTCTTGGGTAGCACCACTTTTTGCCATTCCTCTTTCTTTCTTCCTCCCCCCCCCCTCTCTCTTTCTTGCTTTGAGTTTGGATCCCTACTCCTTGTCGGGGTGGTTCTCACTCGCTTCTTCTTTTGGTTTTTGTTCTTGTTCTTTCTCAAACATTTCTTGGTTGTATCTCTTAGTCCCATAGGAATCTTTTGGTCTTTCGTTGGACATTAATACATTTATCTTATCTTATCTTATCTTATCGAGGGTCATAATCAAACTTGTTGAAATCCAATGGCCTGATGTCATCTAGAATAAAAGGCTCTCTTTGAAATGGTCAATACATTTGAAAAATATATATATACCATTTCCTTTTGAGTGCTCGCCCTCAATAGAGTTACCAATTGAACTTTATTGAATAGAGTCACCACCTCTTTCGAGGAATGTGTTGTTGCCAAAAATCTAAGTTCTTCTCTCTAGTATAATACTTCTCATCAAAGATCAAATCTGCAACAAAAGGGAAAAAAAAATTACACACGAGATCAAATCTCCAACAAGAAATTTAGAATCTATGAAAGAAAATCATTAGAGATCAAAATCTTGAAGGAAACTTATTAACTTAGAATAAAAATATTCTAATAAATCAAATAGAATTCTAACTCTTACTAGTTTGAAATCAAAACTCCTAAGGAGTATTTTGCAACTCTTCCCCAATAGAGTCGTCAATCTATTGGTTACCAAAACTACAGATTGGAATCCTACAAGTCTTGCTAACTTGATGCTAGGATATCCAACCGATTATGGCCAACTTGACAAGTCTGATTAATTTGATTTCAGTCTTCTACACTTCTAGCCCTGTAAGGCCAAGGTGAGTGCACCTAATCTTGAAGAAATCACTTATGTCCAAGATAATTATAACAGATCGATTTGAATATGAATGCAATAAAAGTTTTCCAAATGGAAAGGATTATAGAAAAATTTTAACTTGCAAGTTACGAATTTAGAACAAGAGTAAATGATTATGTAAATGTGAGAATGTTTTAAATAAAGAATTATTATTATGGAGTATTGCAACAAATGAATATATTAATTTTTCAAAGGAAAGATATGAATTAATTTTCAGCATGTGATTATGAATCATGAATAATATAAAGACGAGTGCCAAAATTTGAAGGGAAAACAGAGTCAATATTATAAGTTATTATTTACAACTTTATAAAGTTCTATGCACCTTAACCATAAATAATTTAGTAATCAAGGCATGACGGATCAAATAATTAGACACAATTTTAACCCAATCTAGAATGTGCTTTAATTCCTATGGTTAGGAGACAAACGAGACACGGATACAGAAACAATTAAATATTTCACAATGTCTGTGATGATCAAATTTAAAATGCTATAATTGACTCTATCCACTTATCTATCATATATCTCATTTTTAATATTTAAAAATTATTATAAATGATAAAAGTTAAAAATATTTCAACTCTAGAATTTAAAATAAATAATTATGCTTCCAGATTGTAGCCGAACAAAAATGCAACAGAGACTCTCCTTAGAGATAGTTCGTTTATCCCATAATAGCATAAAATTATAATCAGTAATCCAAATCCATGAACTTTGTTCAATCATTCAATCTTCACCAATAGATGAATATAATGTATCAAATGTGCAATAATAGCTTTATGTAAAATTTTCAAGAAATTGTATATGAATTTGAATTTATATTTTTTTGGTTTTCACTTTTCATATTTATAAATGACGAAGAGGTGTTCATCTCTTCACAAAGCAACACATCCTTTCAAAACTAATAACTAATCCAAGTAAGTAATCGAGGTGCCTTAACATATGTGAGTTTATACCAATGGGAGGTTAGTTTATTTTCAACATATGATATAGAGTTGCAGGGATATTTCTTCTATCATTATGCATCGTCCCGGCATATGTAAAATCCGCACAATATATATTTTATGTACATCCAGAAGTGTCCCTGTTTACTTTATTGGACTATATAATTAATGTATTTTTCATTAGAGCAGCAATGCATGTTGGTTTGCCTTTAGATGCCATTGCCATATTCAGTGCTAGCTTTTCTTTGTGGATGATGCCTCAACCTTTATACTACGCTGAAAACAACAGAAAATAGTTGAATCTGTACACGTCATAAAACAATCATCATCATATCTTCCTCTGGATAAAGGAAGCACTTATTCTGAAATAGATCTTTTGCAGCTTAACTAATCTTGAGAGATCATAGATGCATTGGATCGTCATCTATAAAGTTTATTCATTCTTCATGGGCTTCTCCAATCTTAGTTACCTGTTAGATATCTGTGTCAAAGCTTGAACATTCTTACCACTATCCACCAGCATCACGTACAACCAATTCTAATGAAAACATCCCATACTTGTTGTTCATTTGCTTGTCAGACCTGCAAATTCTTCCAGTTGATATCTGTACTTAACTCTTTTGAAAACAATATTCTCAATATGATTTCATGGTTGCATCTAACTGCATATCCCTTTGTCTAGACTCTCAATTATCAAGTTGTGACACATGAAACATTCACAATTTTGTCTCCTGAATTATGTCTATTAATTGTGCACTTTAAAATTTGATTCATATCAATGCAGGAGATATTTAATGTTGCGCTTGAAATGCATAGTCTTCTTAATGATTAGAAAGTGAGATATGAATTCCTGGCATCCTTGTTAACATGCAGTCTATATTCCTCTTTGAATCTCAAGGTTCGGCTGACTAAGATGAGACAATGAAGTTGATTGGTTCTAAAATGATCCATCACGGACACAATCATATACTCTTTGACAAATTCCTCAATGTGCTTTAGCATCTTAACATAAATCAGTGACATGGCTTCATCAAATCTCCAGCATTATTGCTTAAATGGAGACCCAAAATTTTTGGAAAATTTGAGTTCCATCAGGTGGTTTGACATTTTCAGCGACCGGCAAAAATATTTTTTAGGCACATGAAAATGATGAAAATCCAGTGTTTTTCAACTCACAATAGCCTATCGGCTAATTAAGCATTTGAGATGGAGACATTATTCATTGTTTCTTAAGGAGTTATAGAGTTTTACTTTGAGATTCAAATATGTTACTCTCATTCAAGCACAATAGCTACGTCAATGTATTACAACACACTTGCTAGAAAATGTTGAAGATTGCAGTTGTGATAGAGGTCTTTGTCTCTATTTTTATGAAATAGAAATATGTTAATTATGACTATTATGGTAAGTTTCAGCTAAAAAAATATTTGTGAGTATGTTTAATATAATATTAAATAAAAAAAATGTGTCATACATCATGCAAAGAGGCATACGTATGGAAATATGAAGTGTTGAATATTTGAAAATATGAAGGGTCTTGTATTTGAAATTTGTATAGACTTTTGTGTGTAAGACAAAGTGTAAAATTCAATCTATTTATGTGATTGTTTAGTGTATTGTAAGATAGTTAGGTGAAAGCCTTGTACACATAACTTTTATTATCAATAAAAGAGATATTTTGCTGATGTGGCTGAGTTTTTCCCCATCAAGTGGAAGGGTTTTCCCACGATAAATCTTTTGGGTCTTTGTGTATTTTATTTAATTTGAATCTTATGTTGTGTTTTCTTTAATGATAGGCTAAAAACTTAACATGGTATCAAAACCAGGTTAATTAGAAGAGTGCATGTCTAAAAATAAGAAATAGTGGCTGAAAGTGTGTGGAGGTTCGTGATGATGTAGCATTTGTCCTATTTCAGAACAACTTTACTCAAAAGTTACATCTCATCACCATGGAGCGTCCTAATGGCAGTTGTGTTGTCATCCTAGTCACCTTCAGCTTGATCAGAAGTCATCATCAAGCATTTTCGAGAATATTTTCTCAGGCTTGATAAGATAAGATAGATAAGATAATGATATTAATGTCCAACAAGAGACCAACTAGGGTCTATGGGACTAATAGATACAATAGTGCAGAAAAAAAAAATGTGTCGGGAGTGCCAAAAAGGCATCCAGGGAAAAGGACAAAAACAAAAAGAAGCAGCGAGCGAGAACCACCCCGAGAAGGAGTTGGGATCCAAGCTCAGAGAGAGAGAGTGGGGGGGGGAGAAGATAAAAAAGTGTTTCCACCAAAGAGATGCCTATAGTGTTTAGGGCCTATTATGAACTCGACTCCCAACCAACAGGGAAAGTGTCTCAAATCACAATCTTGAAGTTTCTAATCACTGCCCATTTACCCTCTTGTCTGGCAGCCACAACAACCCGAGCCTCCTTAAGTTCTACCACCTGCAATCTGGTGAGATCCTCATCAAGATAAATCTTGATGGGGAAAAAGAAGAGTTTCCTCTTTGCCCTAAGTGTCTGAAGACGATCAACAAGTGAATGAAACCTGATAAAGAGGGTATTGTCATGCCCAACCTAGGCACAATCCAGTGAGATGTCAGTGATATCCAATTGGTCTTTAAGGAAGGAGTGGCCTATTACAAGAGGCTCGAGGTAAGGAAGAGAAAGACCGCGAACCCTCAAGTTTAGCTCACAAGCACGCCTGACCCTTTCATCTGCTAGCTTAGTTTGGACTAGCTTCTCTATGCCGGAGAGAGTAGCAGAAGGAGGAGAGGAAGAAATGGGGTTGTTGCAAATAGATGCTCATGATTTCAGTTTCTTTTCTGTATCAGTCTGTAAGAAGCATTATTTTTTATCAAGTTCCTCTTGCTTCATCTTCAAATCCTAGATATCTATCATTTGCACTATGGTGTGCTGGATTGTTTCTTGAAATCTATCGAGGTCGGTGGTTGGGTTCTATTGAAGGCAGCAATCAAGTTGTTCCTTCAAATCCATTCGTATACCAGTGATAGAGTTGTCTACGTGTTGCTTCAAATCATGAACATGAGTACTAAGATTGGTGATGTCTAAAATAGCAGTATCCAACTTGTTCGATAGATCTTGTTTCTGTTGTATATGGCAGTCAAGTTGTATCTTCAAACCATTGAGTGTTTCTAAGAGTGTCTCGCACAGGGACTGCACAATATCCCGAAGAGTTTTATTCTCAGATTCAATCTTATTCATCTTATTAAGGAGACTAAGAGAGACTGTGGTTGAAGAAAGAGTCGCATCCTTCAGGGCTTTATTATCCGATTCAACTTTTGTCAAACGGTCTACAATCTGTTGGAATGTGACTGAACCAGGCGAAGGTTCCATAATGGGAAGTAGTTGCCTCCTACCTTCCTCCTTCGGAACCTTCACACCCTTCTCTAAAAATGGATCTAAATGCACCCATAAAAAATAAGGGCAACACCAGATCTATCAATCCCCAAGATCGCTAGCTCGAGCACGAGCAGGAGCCACAATTATCCAGTGGCTAGGGCATCACGACGACAACAACATCATGACCATGAGCAGCGGTGATCCTTACATATGACCATGAACAGCGGCTGGGGCATAAGATAACACTGGATCATTGGAGCACGACAAAGAAAAACCACAACACCCAGTGCTCAGAGACCACTGCTCATGATTGAGTCTTCCGTGATCTGAGAACTCGAGCTACCGCCTCCAACGGCACTAGAGCCGAACGGGAGGTTTAGCAGGAGCCTACGACTATGGCATCTGTGGCCTGTGGCTAGGGCATCATCGGCCTACAACGAGCTGCATCTATATACAACTTCCCTATGAAATAATCTTTGACGATCTTTGAATAACCAAATCTGAAAAAAAAAAAAAACAAAAAAAAAGTGTTTTACTTGATACTGAAAGAGAGGAGAAAGTTCTCTTCCCATTCATTTTCTCTCAACTACAATAAGAAAATCTTTGCACAAAATAATATAAGAATCGCTACCATAGACTATGTTAGGTATAATAGCTCCTGATCATATTGAGAAAAGAACTTCTGATACACGACTCAACATGACTTCTTAATGAATTAACGATAATCTGACACTACCATATCTGGAGGTTAAACCTCATTTGTTATATAAGTGCATCGACATTTTATCATTATAGGCAGTAGAGATGAGAGGCATTCATCAGTTCTTTTATTTTCAGAGACAGATTATGAAGTTTCTATTCATGAGAATGCCTCCTTGTGAATTTGTGGGGTGATGTCCTGGTTTTAATTTAATCTCATCGTGGCTAAGATTGATAGGTGCTCCTGTATCTGAAACCACTAGAAGCTACAGTGCTTATCGTATTTTCACAAGGACAAAATATTTTGTTCATAGTACAAGTTTTAGAGGAAATAGAACTTATGAAAACATGCATTCATGTGTTATGCATCGTTGCATTGATTAGATACGTTTTTCCTATTATCTTTCTTTAATCTTACCAAGATTGTAGAATGTGTATGTAACAAATAGAATTTCTTATCGTCCATTTTTTGTTTCAATGCCCTTTTTTTTAACGAGGAATATATAGGTGATATTAATCGGCCACCCTTAAACATCACACATTAAGGAAGAAATTAACCTTGAAAAAATATTGTCAAATAATTTTCGGGATTTGATTGTGTGTGTATTTATCTCATCAACGTTTTGAATCACACTCTATAATCCATCATCATGATGAAAAAAGATGAAAGAAAAATAGAACTGTGGTTGCAAACCAACCCTAAAAAAGGAGGAGAAGGCACAAGGATCAAGAACCCACGAGGTCAACTCAAAAAAAAATTAAAAGCAAGAAAAATACTATTGATTTGAAACATTGATGATAAATATACACACAATCAAATCCCAGAAATTATATGACAGCATCTATGAATTGTGGAAATCTATTTGCAAAACTTAAAAAAATAATTCAACTTTCAATATTTAACACTTTTAATTTAGGAATGAAGCCTTAGTGTGTGATGTTTAAGTCGTCCATATTGATCTCTTCTATGCACGTTTATAGGTAAGCATGGCTTCTATGGTTACAAAACTTGGTCACTTTGCTATCATTGGCACTGATATACATGTTTGTGCAAATTTTCATTTCATCTTAGGCAATCAGTATTCCATGGTAAAGCAGAGACTTTGTAATGGCAAGGAAAATTGAATATTTCACTACCTCAGTAAATGTTGAACGCTATCATCAATAACTTGGAAAGTCTCTTCTCTTCACGGCATGTGACTAAGGTGAATTTTGAGGTGTCTTCTTCAAAGAAGTCAAGAAATAAATTTGCACAATGCTCGTTCATGGTTATTGCATGAAACATTCTTGCTTTCTCATTCTACAGCTCTTCCATTTTTTCCATGTTTTTAGTTAACGATTTCTTTTCATGGATCTCAAGCAAGCAAAAATATTTTGAGAGCTCAAAATTACTTCAAATGGTGGAGTGTACATTACTACTTATTTATATCCTATATTCCATAATATTTCCTCAAAGTTTCTTAAATGTCAAGAGGAATTCCAAATATTTTCTATAGAAACTCCATGTTTGAAGATTATCTATCGATTTATTTTGGAGATGGTGGTCTAATTTTATCCAAGGTTTCATTGATTCTTTATCAGAATTGAAGAATCTTTATATCTAAAGCTCTATTTGAAATTGTTCACATCCAGGTCTTGGAGTTGTTTAGGGATTCACATTTGTCATCGCAGATTAAAGAAGTGTGCTCTGCAAGTTTTTGCATCGTTACTTTGAAACTTCACAGGAACTGTTTGTATGAAAAAAAATTTGCAAGCCACATGTTTATCACAAATGTAGGATCTATGACTTCTCTACTTGATTGGTACAATCGAAGAGACCTAGTAGAGCTTGTCGAAGATAATCCTCCAACCATTAAACTTCTTTTTGTAAGGACTGCCCCTGCAAAACCAATGCCACATCAGCAACCTCCATAAAATGCGAAAAGTTCAACAAGAGTCAAATTCTTTTGAATATTGACCAGTCAACGTTAGTTGATTAACTATTATTAACTTTAACCAAAAATGATACATATATGTATATGCTCAAATTTAAAAGAAACCATAATTTCGTTACCAAATTAACAATACTAGATACCAGATACCAAATGGTCTAACCATGACGATCAAGTTGAAATGAGCTCTGGAACCTGTCTAAGAACACAAGGGCGAGAGTATTGTAGGAGTGCTTTACCACCATACCACGAAGCTGTTAAGCTTCCCCAAAATCTTTCTTGACATGAAAGATACCCAACCCGACAACATGATAGTCTAAACAAGTAAAACTTAGAGGAGTAATGGAATCGTGCTACACAAATAATGTCAAGAACATTAATCAGTCAACAAGGTAACAAACAACATTTTCTTAGTTATCACTTCAGTTTCATAGTCCCTTCTCCATCATTTATAATAAGTAAAACACAAAAAGGTTTATCCATTATTGAGTTCCATATACTCATTCACATACAAGGATAAAATCATAATGTCCATTAATCATGGATCAATTAATTACAACATCTTAGCTCATCTCTAGCAAGAAATTTAATCCAACTTCCAAAAAGGGAATACAAGTATTACCATCAATTCTCTATTGACACATGTTATAAATATGCATATGTTATAAATGATAAATATGTGATCATACCATTGAGATTGTGAAATAATTTCTTTAGTTTCATATTTTTTGGTGTACTACCAATACCTAAGTACACAACAATTTGAAAAATAATAATAAAATTTCTACAATCAAACCACAAGAAAACATATTTCCATCTTGAACTCTAAATCCATAGGCACGATTTTAGCATCTCATACATTCTAAATTATTTATATGATTTTCATTATCAATAGTTATTTGAATGATTGTTTGTATACAATGCATAATGACACACTCATTATGGAATGTTTAGCACAGTAAAATATTGCTAAGAAAACACATCTCATCTTTACTTATGACTACACTTTTCTCAATTTTAATCTAAACAAGTAATGTTACGTTACGCATCACCAAGATTTCACAGCAATAAGATGGAAATTCTATTAAGATTCTAGATGTCAACGTATTGAGTAAGTTCCAATAGAAAAACCTATACTGGTGAATTCAACACACTAACAACAGTTTGGCAAGGTGTTTATCCCACTACTGGTTACTGTATGTTTCAAATCTTAGCAGTACTCTGTATCCATCTATCATGTTCATCAAGGATAACTATGAATATTACCCCAACAGAACTATGTTTCTCTAAAAGAAGAGTTTTATTTTATATAAGGAAACATGTGACTGAAAAAAATTCAAAAGAGGAGCAATCACACAACTTTAACATTTAGATATAATTTCAACCAACATCACAGAACAACCAGAAGGAGCGATTCAATGTTTGATTCAACGTTTGGTTAAGCACCTATTAGCACAAAGGATGTCCTAAACTCAAGGTGTTCTGGGTAGTAGATTTGAGCACAACTATAATACTCATGATCATTAACATATACATATATTTTTTTCGCTTACAAAAATGCACAATGTCATGTTGATTTCTCTTCTAACAAACATAGTATATAAATTATACAGAGAATGAATATAAGGAAAACTATACTGTTTGTCACTAGGTCGATATAATGACTAGTCATTCTCTTCTAGACATCACGAATTCATCGTTTTTAAAAGAAGAAAATAGCATACTAGATGAACACACAGAGAAAAGAATAATTGTTCATAGTACATTGTTTAATATTGATTCAAAGAACAATCGCAGTTGAGGAGTTTATAAGCAATTCAAATTGCAATATAGGAAAACAATGGCCAGTTCCCATATTGAAAGTTGTTTGATAAATTATATATATTCATATACATCTTTGAGAGTTTGACTCGCTCTTGCACTGGGATGGTTCTAATTGGATTAATCAACATTTTCATTTCCAGAATGTATAAATCATTATTTTCAAAAAAAATACCTGAATACACTAGAATGTATAACCATTATTTCCAATCTTTCCAAGGTATCCCATGAACCCTAGTTTCTAGTGTAAACAAGTTTGTATTGAATATACAAAATTTAGGAATTCAATTCATTTTCACCTTATGATGGTGGTCAAATACAATTTCTATAGTGGTTCCAAGTGAACCAAATCACAATTACATAGGCAAAAACTAATGAAATAACATTTTGGTGGCTTCCTCTTACACAAATATTATTGTAAGTTTATTTCCTGAATAGCTACATTTAATAGTACCTTGACTGAATCAAATACAACATAGTAGTTCCCCTAACTTAGTGGTTCGAGGTCCAAGAATTATTTAACTTCCAGACAGATCAAGAAAACATGCCACTAGTATTTTGTCAAATTACAAGAAAATCTCTCATCGGTTGCAAATTTCTATTCAGAACGGAAATAAAAAAACAAACTTACACAAACAAATTAAAACAAACCTAATAATTGATCGTTGCTCACCAATCTCCTCACTAATGACCAATTTTCCCATCTTCTTTTCAGCTCTTTTCATTTTCCAACCACTTCCCTTCTTTCAATAATTGATTTAGTTTTTACGTATAACTAACCTCACCATTGCTTACTATTTTTTTGGAAAATTTTTGAATTGTTAATATCTAATATTTAATTTTACTCTTTTTTTAAATGTCCACGTGTAATTTCTTTTGAAATATATGTGGAGAAATGTAGTGGGTTGTGATATCCTTCCCCTCTTAAAGAATGCATCGTCCCGATGCAGATATATAAGAATTCCAAAATCATACTCAATTGTATATACATGGAACAAATCTAGAAGATAAAAAATATAACTTCCATTTGCACAATAACACATGCATCTACATTCAATATTATAGGAAAATATTAATTTTCATCTACTATAAATAAGTCAACTTTTCATTTCCTTATATGAAATCTACATTTGATTTGAATGCATCCTAATAAATTCTACACATAATCTCATGGAAACAGTCGTTTCAAGACAATATCAACACATCAATTACATTAACACATGTATAAGAAATCATTTCAAGATCATTTTCTACATGTGAGTGTGGGAATTCCATTATCATTCTATAGTTTTACAAGGTTAGACTACCTCTCTTCAACAATATTCCCCCTTTCTTATAATGTGTCGTTCCATCTATTGAATTATAGGAACAACACAAAAGTATTAGTCCATTTTTCATAAACCAAATCAAATATCAAATGGAACATCTACTCAAATACTTCCTCATTTCTGTAATTCTCAAAATTCAAGTAACATATTACCTTAAAATTTTATGATATCCCACACATACCTGTGCTTACTTATCATACCTTGGGACACATGGATTTGACCCCGCTAGTAGGTACTTCATATCCACTTCCTGTCATACTTATGCACATGTGCTCATAGTGATTTTAGTTCATTCACAATATCGATATCTCAAGGAGATCAATTCAAATATTATGAGTCAACATTTTTCCTTTAAATTTGCAACTTCTTACTCATCTTTTAATCACATCTTGAGCATGAGTAACATAAATAATCAACCATACATACCATATGTATCATCTAATATGTGGTGCTCGCTAAGTGAGTACTCATCCACATCAATAGGTCAGTGGCCACAAAACATAATCAAGTGATGCAATCCTATTATATCTAATGCATTATCATTATGCATCTAAATGCTTGCTAAAGTTAACATAATTACATCATAATGCATTGTATAGTTCTAAATTAACAATATTTATCCAACCAATATGATAAATAAATAAATAATATAAAGGTCACATAGTCAAATGTATCACGCAACATTGAACCATAGTTCTTCATCATTAGATAATAGACCCAAATCCCAATCAGATATATCAACCAAAGGTGTAAGTCGAATGCATAATTACCAAGTCTATATCTAGCAACATATCAACTAAGAGTCCAAAACTTACAACTGGAGATGACCAAATTGTCGATTGTCATTCATTGACCAGGTTGATTAATAAAATGAGTCAACAACTAGAAGTCACCTGCATGGTGAATCATCACATATACATAACACCAATGCAAAATATTATCAAAATAGATAAAAGAGGGATCTATACATACCCTTTTGCATTCTCATAAGGAGACCACATATCTATACACTTGCCACAAGTTAAAAGTCAAATCAGGTTAGTCAGAAATTGACTACACATAGTTTTATTCAACAAGTAGAAGCAATATCTTCCAATTAATTATGCAACTTCATTCTAGTTTCCAACTTACATGTCAAAATGATAGGTATAATAAGAATTACATTTCACAAACCAATTATCAACCATATTGTTGAGTACAACATAACACCACATGAATATTCCATACATGAATATACTGAATAAGTTGACCTACATGTCAAACTATATTTCATCATATGTAAGAACCATGTCCTACTAAACAATTGCCACATTATTAATTGCAAGGATAAATAAAATAATCAAGCAAAACCTTAGTTTGAATAGTCAACAGCTATATAATTCATTCACCATGTTCACAAGTTATCAAATAATTATGGATTTAAGAATGTAACACATGACATTATCCAAGGATGCTAATCTAAATGGCATCCATCCATCAATGCATGATTTAATAAATACATGAAGTACAATTTAAAGCATCATACCTAAATGGGCATCATAGAAAATGTCGACCTACATGTCAGACATGAAACAATAAGCACATCATACAAGTGCAATGTCGTCTACCACATGATCAACACCATTAAGTAAATCATCTAGGCATACTCATCAATCACCTGCAAGATCAGTAAATCCATTTTTTTATCAATTTAGTGACCTTAGGCCCTCAAGCCCATCTTGTCACGATAGTGTGCTTAACCAACATATAAGAACGTGTTGTGATGCATGACCTTCACGCCATTAAATCATCACATAAAAATATGGTTTGAGGCACTTTAACCTCGCTAACCACGGAGTGAAACTTCCCCTGGGATTCTTCCTAACATGAAGAATACTCCGACCTTGGCATAAGAAGCCTAGCTTCCCAAAACAAGATGGATCATATGGATCTGGTGTGGCCATGAAACACACTACATTGCAACCATATGCCTAGTAGCCTAATCACGGAATGTAGCAGGGAATAAAAAAATTAACTACACATGCGTAGTAAAACCAAATAAGCATAACCATATACATATATGCATTATCTGGAAAACAAATGGCTTGGCCAAGCACTTTATAAAGCCAAATTTAACGGTAGAAGAAACAAGAACATCATGTATCCATTCTAGAGAACTGGCAAATAGAGAAACTAAACATGAAGTATCCATCTATCTTTCCCATAATTGCTACATTACACCCTTCCATGAAGGAAAATATAAAGCATTTTTGTTGTACCAGTATTACACTGGTAGGTAGAGTGGAAAAATGAAAGTAGCACTTCTACCCTTCCTTGTTTGTCCACACTCGACACCCACACCGGAAGTTAGGCTTTCCAAAACAATAAAAATAACCTAAATAAATGCAAAAGGAAGAATCGTATGTTCTTCACAATCTACTCCCTTATTCATCCTATCAATGCTCCACAATGAACATCATAGATGACATCACTTCCAAATCACAGGACTAACATCATCAAAAATACGCACACACCCTAGCCACCTCAAGATCAAAGAAATCTTGAAAACAAGATTCATAATTCTCAAGTCAAAGTCCAAAAAGGAGATACAAAACTAGAATAAAAGTGAACAAGAATCACAATAAATAGTTCACATAAGAAATTGGTGGCTCGATGGTCATAAAGAACATAAAATTTCAAGCTAGTCTTTTATTCACATCCAAGTTCATGAAACTGAACATGATAAAATGAAAACCCAATTCACTTAAAGCATAATGACTCTCACTAGTCACCAAGAGGGAGTAGATGTTTAATGACACCTTGTGTCCAAGGGTCACTAAGAACATAACCAAACTTCTCATGCATCACATGCGATTTATCTTGATAATCACACATTTCTAAATGCATAATGGAACATGCAATACTTTTGAAAATGAAATCCATGTTCTTCCTACTTATCATATTAGGTTACTTAATGAACCTCATGAATTTGGCATAAAATAGAAATAAATTCTTGCACCACATGTGCATCACATGTCATTTACATAATAAAAAAACATTTTTCATTTCTATCAAAAACCAAATCTTCATTTGGTAGGCTCTCATAGCCTAGTGCAAAAGTCAACCATCCTTTGACTATCTCAATAGTTCAATTTTAATACTCCAATACGCATATTATACCATCACATGGTTTATAGTAAATATAATCATAAACATATGAGATACGCAATTTACCAATCCTTCCATAAGCTTTCCATTTGGACAATCTTTTAAGGAATGTAATTTTAACTCAAAATCCTGACATGCATAAGGAACTTCATACCCTTCTGTGTCAATAATAATCATAACTGAGAGACACAACATGCAACCCATCTCATCAACTCATACAACATAAAGTAAACAAGTTGACTTATAGTTGTATGTCTAACATAGTGAACTCATGGCCCAAGTGTGGAACCAAGAGCTCTGATACCATATGTAAGGACTACCCCTACAAAACCAATGTCACATGAGCAACCTCCATAAAATGCGGAAAATTCAACAAGTGTCAAACTCTTTTGAATATTAACCAATAAACATTAGTTGATTAACTATCATTAACATTAATCAAAAATGATACATATACGTATATGCTCAAATTTACAAGAAACCATAATTTCGTTACCAGATTACCAATACCAGATGTCAGATACCAGATGGTCTAACCATGACAATCAAGTTGAAATGATCTCCGAAACCTGTCTAAGAACACAAGGGTGAGAATATTGTAGAAGTGCTTTACCACCCTACCACAAAGCTGTTAAGCTTCCCCGAAATCTTTCCTGACATGAAAGATACCCAGCCCGGCAACGAGATAGTCTAAACAAGTAAAACTTAGAGGAGTAATGAAATCGTGCTACACAAATAATGTCAAGAACATTAATCAGTCAACAAGGTAACAAACAACATTTTCTTAGTTATCACTTCAGTTTCATAGTCCCTTCTCCTTCATTTATAATAAGTAAAACATAACAAGGTTTATCCATTATTGAGTTCCATATACTCATCCACATACAAGGATAAAACCATAAAGTCCATTAATCATGGATCAATTAATTACAACATCTTAGCTCATCTCTAGAAAAAAATTTAATCCAACTTCCAAAAAGGGAATACAAGTATTACCATCAATTCTCTATTGACACATGTTATAAATATGCATATATTAAGCCAATCACATAGCTAACGACGAAACCCTTTCTCTATCAATTAGTATTCATAGTATGTTATCCTATCTTGAATTCCTTTCATAAAACATAAATACACAACAAGCATGACACCATTACTTTCCACTATGGACTACCAACATATAGGCATACAAGTAAAACAACATTGTTAAGAAGTACATACCCTTGATGCTTACATTCAGTCTATGCCACTAAGCATGGTGTTCATTCTTTGACTAGTCAAACAAGATTTAAAACACATTTTATATCCTTGAAAAAGTGTACTCCATTTACATGGATATCCATAAACAATACCAGTTAGTATTAAGTAACAACTTCCTTACAAAAGAACACCAATCATACCATTGAGATTGTGAAATAATTTCCTTAGTTTTATATCATTTAGTGAACTACTAATACCTAAGTACACAACAATTTGATAAATAATAATAATATTTCTACAATCAAACCACAAGAAAACATATTTCCATCTTGAACTCTGAATCCACAGACACGATTTCAACATCTCATACATTCTAAATTACTTATATGATTTTCATTACCAATAGTTATTTGAATAATTGTTTGTATACAATGCATAATGACACACTCATTATGGAATGTTTAGCATAGTAAAATATTGCTAAGAAAACAAATCTCATCTTTACTTATGACTACACTTTTCTCAATTTTAATCTTAAAAAAGCAATGTTACTTTATGCATCACCAAGATTTCACAACAATAAGATGAAAATTCTATTAAGACTCTAGATTTCAAGGTATTGAGTAAGTTCTAGCAGCAAAACCTATACTGGTGAATTCAACACACTGGCAACAGTTTGGCAAGGTGTTTATCCCACTACTGGTTACCGTATGTTTCAAATCTTAGCAGTACTCTATATCCATCTATCATGTTCATCAAGGATAACTATGAATATTACCCCAACAGAACTATGTTTCTCTAAAAGAGTTTTATTTTATATAAGGAAACATGTGACTGAAAAAAATTCAGAAGAGCAGCAATCACACAGCTTTAATATTTAGATATCATTTCAACCAACATTGCGGAACAACCAGAAGGAGCAGTTCAATGTTTGATTCAACATTTAGTTAAGCACCTATTAGCACAAAGGCTGTCCTAAACTCAAGGTGTTTTGGGCAGTAGATTTGAGAACTGTAATACTCATGATCATTAACATATATACATTTTATTTTTTTTGCTTACAAAAATGCACAATGTCATGTTGGTTTCTCTTCTAACAAACATAGTATATAAACTATATAGAGAATGAATATAAGGAAAACTATATTGTTTGTCACTAGGCCGTTATAATGACTACTCATTCTCTTCTAGACATTACGAATTCATTTTTGTTAAAAGAAGAAAATAGCATACTGGATGAACACACAGAGAAAAGAATAATTGTTCATAGTACACTGTTTAATATTGATTCAGAGAACAATTGCAGTTGAGGAGTTTATAAGCAATTCAAATCGCAATATAGGAAAACAATGGCCAATTCCCATATTGAAAGTTGTTTGATAAATTATATATATTCATATACATCTTTGAGAGTTTGACTCGCTCTTGCACTAGGATGGTTCTAATTGGATTAATCAAAATTTTCATTTCCAGAATGTATAACCATTATTTCCAATCTTTCCAAGGTATCCCATGAACCCCAGTTTCCAATGTAAACAAGTTTGTATTGAATATACAAAATTTAGGAATTCAATTCATTTTCACCTTATGATGGTGGTCAAATACAATTACTACAGTGGCTCTAGGTGAACCAAATCACAATTACACATGCAACAACTAACGAAATAACATTTTGGTGGCTTCCTCTTACACAAATATTATTGTAAGTTCATTTCATGAATAGCTATGTTTGATAGTACCTGGACTGAATCAAATACAACATAGTAGTTCCCCTAACTCAGTGGTTTGTGGTCCAAGAATTAATTTAACTTCCACACAGATCAAGAAAACATGCCACTGGTATTTTGTCAAATTACAAGGAAATCCTTCATCGGTTCCAAATTTCTATTTAGAACAGCAAAAAAAAAAACAAACTTGCACAAACAAACTAAAACGGACCTAATAATTGATCGTTGCTCGCTAATCTCCTTATTGATGACCAATTTTCCCATCTTCTTTCTAGTTCTTTTCGTTTTCGAGCCGCCTCCCTTCTTTCAATAATCGATTTAGTTTTTAATCCTGTTTTCGTGTATAACTAACCTCACCATTACTTACTATTTTCTTGGAAATTTTTTGAATTGTTAATATCTAATATTTTATTTGATTTTAAAAAAAAATGTCCATGTGTAATTTCTTTTGAAATATATGTGGAGAAATTTAGCGGGTTGTGACACTTTTTGATCCCAAAGGCTGTCCTGAAAATGAGAACAACCAATTCTACATTCAAAGCAAAAAGAATATGTGTTGGTTGTGGTGAAACCAATCACCATTATGTTATCGGATTATTCCTTCTTGATATAGAGTGTATTTTACAGAGCATCTGAAACATACATTATTAAAATGACTTCAAGGCTATAGACTTGGAGAATTGATTGATATAAATTATCTTTGTTTTGATAAAATTAGGAAGATGGGTGACAACTTTTCATATATATTGAGTCTAATGAGCTTTTGAGATATAATTCTTTGTTGTTGAGGTAAACTCCGAAACCATTTTTCTTTTAGTATTATATTACCTTTGTTCACTAATTTTGATTCTAGAAATCATATATTTCATATCATGTGTATGCTGAGTTGACATTGTGCAAAAGCCTATGATTAGACTGGCAGGTTATTCAAGAGGTTGGTTCTCATTTTCCTTTATGATAACATCTGTATTGAGTAACACGTTTTGTTCATCAAGATCTATGATTATCATATATGAATGTGAGAAGAACCTCCTTATAGCAATATCGTGAGAATGCTCGAAATAACAGAATACAAAGTGATAGCAGAACTCAAAATAAATCTACTGATCGCAGGCCACTTCGAGGGGGTAACCTCCTTTGAGCAAGCTCAATACAATAAATTCGTCCGTACCCATCAAGGGCCTCAACCTATTCTTATATACTGGGTACGATCTAGAAAAGTAATACTACCTATGCATGTGGGATAATAAAATAAACTCACGGGACGACTTACAAAGCATATGCGTCCAACAACTCTACTCTAACAAAATAAACAGAAGGAACACACAGGTTCCTAACATCCCCTCTCCCTTAGAAAAAAGCTTTGTCCTCAAAGCTTAAGGTGTGGAAATTGTTGTTGAATCTGAAGAAGGGGTTCCCAGGTAGCATCCTCTGGTTGCATGCCATGCCACTGAATCAAGACCTCAGAGATGGAGCGAGAGCGAAGCTGGCGAGTGCGCTGGTCAATGATTGCTACCGGCTCCAGGATAATGGATCCTTCCGTATCCATTTCAGGGAGAGTAGTTTGTGCTCTGACAGTGGTACCCAGAACTTTCTTTAGACAAGAAACATGAAAAACTGGATGAATGCGGGAAGAAGGAGGAAGTTCCAGTTTATAAGCAACTGAACCAATCTTCTGCAGAACCTGATAAGGCCCATAAAATTTTGGGGCCAGCTTATGACGCCCTTTCAGCTTTAGGGAGGATTGTTTGTATGGCTGTAGACGAAGAAAAACCATATCCCCAACTTGAAATGAGCGCTCAGAACGGTGTTGATCTGCTTGCTGTTTCATCCGATTACGGGCCATGTGAAGATTATCCTGTAAGGTACGAAGAATCTGATCCCTGCTGCGGAGAACTATGTCAACTGCCTGGACTGGTGAGCTGTTGGGAGTGTAGGGAAGGAGCACTGGAGGTGCCTGACCATAGACTGCTTCATATGGAGTCATTTTAGAGGCAGTGTGGTAAGAGGTATTGTACCACCATTCAACTAAAGGGAGCCACTTGGCCCACTGATGTTGCTGTTCGGAAGTGAAGCAACGAAGATAAGTTTCCAAGCATTTATTGACAATTTCCGTTTGACCATCAGTTTGTGGGTGATAGCCCGAACTCATCTTCAGTTTGGTGCCAGTTTTCTGAAACAGTTCAGTCCAAAAATGACTGGTAAAAGTTGCATCACGATCAGAGACAATGGAAGAAGGGAGTCCATGAAGACGAAATATCTGGTCCATGAAGATTTGTGCAACAGAGGAGGCAGTATAGGGGTGGCTGAGGGCACAAAAATGACTATATTTCGAGAGACGATCAACCACAACCAAGATCACTGTCTTGCCACCGGATTTAGGAAGCCCTTCAATGAAATCCATAGAAATATCAGTCCAAATCCGTGTAGGGATGGGCAATGGTTCGAGCAAGCCAGGAAGGAGGGTCGTTTCACCCTTGTGGCGTTGGCAAGTATCACATTCAGCCACCATCTGTTGAATCGTCTGTTTCATTCCTTTCCAAAAGAAGTTTCTCCTTGCTCGCTCATAAGTTTTGAGGAAGCCTGAGTGCCCTGCTGAAGGAGAAGCATGGAGTTCATAAAAAATAGCCTGATGTAGAGCTGGGTTCTGAGGAAGCACTAGCCGACCCTTGTATCGAAGAGAAGCACCATCCCAAGAGTAATGTGGTATAGCAGAAGGATTATTGGCTAGCTGGTGAATGATTTGAGATAAAGAAGAGTCACTATCATAGCCCTGCTGAACAGACGCTAACCAATTGGGAATGGGCTTAGAAATAGCGGAAAGGGAAGCTTGATTATCAAATGTGCGAGAAAGAGCATCTGTCACAATATTCTCCTTACCCTTCTTGTAGGTGATCTCATAATCATACCCCATGAGTTTGCTGACCCATTTCTGTTGTGTAGGAGAGGATACCCGTTGTTCCAGGAAGTATTTCAGACTTTGGTGATCGGTTCTGATGCAAAAATGACTCCCTAAGAGGTATGGCCGCCACTTCTGTACAGCATGCAAAATAGCCATCATTTCTTTTTCATAAGTAGAGAGGGCTAGATTCTTACCAGAGAGGGCTTTGCTAGTGAACGCAATAGGATGGTCATCTTGCAGGAGAACAGCACCCAATCCATTGCCGCAAGCATCACTCTCAATAGTGAAGGGTTTGGAAAAATCGGGCATCGCGAGAACAGGTGTACTGCACATAGCCTGTTTCAGTTGTTCAAATGCAGTCTCAGCAACAGGGGTCCAGGAGAAGGCATCCTTTTTTAACAGAGCTGTCAATGGTGCTGCAATTTTCCCGTAATCTTTGACAAACTTGCGGTAGTAGCCAGTCAACCCCAAAAAACCCCGAAGGCTCTTGAGAGTTTTAGGATGCGGCCAAGTTTTCATGGCATCTATTTTTGTAGGATCCACCCGCACTCCATGGTGTGCAACAATATGCCCGAGATACTCCACTTCCTCCTGGCCAAACACACATTTAGATAGTTTTGCACAGAGTTGATGATCAGAGAGAAGTTGCAAGACAAGCTCCAGATGATGGAGATGCTCAGCCCAAGTTTTGCTATATATGAGGATATCATCAAAGAAGACCAGAATGAATTTCCGGAGGTATGGTCGAAATATGTTATTCATCACTGCCTGAAATGTTGAAGGAGCATTCGTGAGGCCAAAGGGCATGACTAAAAATTCATAGTGACCATCATGTGTGCGGAAGGCAGTTTTAGGTATATCCTCCTCATTAACCCGAATTTGATGATACCCAGAACGAAGATCTAACTTGGAGAAAAAATGAGCCCCATGAAGTTCATCAAGAAGTTCATCAACAACTGGAATGGGAAACTTGTCCTTTATAGTGAGATGATTAAGTGCTCGGAAATCAATGCAGAGTCGCCATGACCCATCTTTTTTGCGAACAAGCAGAACTGGAGAAGAAAAGGAACTGGTACTAGGGCGAATAATACCTTGCTTCAGTAAGTCACGGACAAGTATCTCGATTTCGGTCTTCTGATGAAATGGGTAGCGGTAGGGCCTGATGTTGGGCGGAACACTGCCAGGAAGGAGCTGAATACGGTGGTCCTCTGGACGAGAAGGAGGTAATCCCACAGGTTCAGCAAATATACCAGAATACTTGTCCAAAATGTGTTGGAGATCGGCAGGAGTGCTAGAGACTGTTGATGGCTGCATCTGAATGGAATGGAGCTGAGCGATGACACCATGTGAATTCTTCTTAAGAAGTTTTTCCATACGGTGTGAACTGATGATGCTGAGAGACCCTGGTTGTAAGCCTTTCAAAGTGTGTTGGTGCCCCTCGGCTGAAAACTGCATCCAAAGTTCAGCAAAATCCCAGAGAATGGGGCCAAGAGTGCGTAACCATTGGGCACCCAAAACCACATCACAGCCACCTAAGGGTAAGGCAAACATGTCAGAGCGCATGTTATAATCTCCAATAGAGAGACGCACATTGCGACATTTCCCTTTACAAGGTAAAGTGCCCCCATTGGCAATCATGACTTCAAAGCTAGAGCAGGGATGGATAAAGCAATCAGCCTGTTTGGCTATGCGTGGATCAATGAAGTTATGAGTGCTACCAGAATCAATGAGTATAGTAAGAGGGATCTTCTTGAAGAAACCCTGGACCCGCATGGTTTGTGGAGTAGTGACTCCTGCCAAAGCATGGACAGATATCTCTGGTGGAGCTTCTGGGGAAGGAGGTTCAGGCTGGTGAGGCTCAACCTCAGCATCCACTGTTTCCTGAGCATCTACATATTCTTCCAATTCCGGTGGAGAATCCACATCCAAGAGATAGAGCTTTTGCTGAACACATCTATGGCCCCGAGACCATTTCTCATCACAATTATAACAAAGCCCTTTGTCTCGCCTAACTCGCATCTCTGTTTCAGACAAGTGCTTGATCGGAGTAGTTCTGGGAGCTGGTATGACTGGAGGGTTGTGAGAACCTGTATTTCTGAATGGAACAAAATTAGATCTGGAGCGTTGTAGAGCACTAATCTTGTCTTCCGCTAACTTAGCCAACCCAAGGGCTTCCATCATTGTAGTAGGTCGAAACATTTTGACTTCTGAGCGAAGTGCATCCTTCAGACCACTGACAAAACAACTACGGAAGAATTCATCAGACAAGCCCTCTGTGTGATTAGCTAATTTTTCAAACTCTGTCTGGTATTCTCTTACAGTGCCTGTTTGACGCAGTTTAGTGAGTGCTCCTGTGAAATCATCAAAGGAACTAGGGCCAAAGCGCTCCAAAATGAGGGTGCACAATTCGCTCCACGTTGGGCCTACATTAGCCTTGATGTACCAACGGAACCATTGAAGAGCTTCATGTTCCAAATGAAAAGATGCAAGGGAGACTTTGTGGTTATCCAAAGTATTATGCAAGCTGAAATACTGCTCTGCCCTATAGATCCATCCAGTCGGATCAGAACCATCGAAGCGTGGAAAATCAAGCTTTGGTCCACGGAAATTGCCAGAAGAGGACCCAGTATCTCCTGAATGGTTTCGGCTCATGGCTGACTGCTGAAAGTTAAGACCCAGAATTTTGTCATCCAGATCTTGAAGTCTGGTTTTGAGGGATGCAATTTCCTCTTCCATGATTTTTGCTCCTGTACGCGTAACAACCATAAAACAAGGTTTTTTTTTTTTTTTTTTTTTTTTTTTTTTGAAATGGGTAGAAGATGAGAAACAAAAACTTTTTTAGTTACGGCAAACTTGGATTTGGGTAAAACTCATATAGGAAATGGGTGTTTGACGGGTGGTGGGAGACTATCTGGGGACAAGGGAAAAAGAAAAATGAGGGTTTCAAGGGTAGGGAGGCGAAATGAGGCGAACAGTCCAAGAGGGATAAGGGAGCAAAATGAGGAATTGAATCTTGTGGCTCAGTTTGGTGGCGATTGGATGAGAGGTGAAAAAGATAGGGCAACCCTAAAATTAGATAAATGAGGGTTTTAGGGCTTTGATATGTAAAATTTGGGGTTGGGTCGCCAAGGAAGGAAGTATGCGAAATGATATTGCAGACGTTCTGCGGAAGTATGAGCAGAAACAGAAAGCAAACAAGGAAGCTACGACTAAAAAACAGAAAAAATTTTACTCTTTCTTTTTTTTTTTTTTTTTTTTTTTTTTTTTTTTTTTTTTTTTGTTTTCTGAACAGTCGACTTAAAAAAATTCACTCACAGACAGAACAACTGAAAAGAGTTATTGCAATAACAAGAGATATTAGAAGTGAGAGGAACCTGAAGGCCACGACAGAAAAAAAATTTGATGTAATTTCCACCCAGCGAGCCCAAGAGAGTGCTCTGATACCAGATGAGAAGAACCTCCTTATAGCAATATCGTGAGAATGCTCGAAATAACAGAATACAAAGTGATAGCAGAACTCAAAATAAATCTACTGATCGCAGGCCACTTCGAGGGGGTAACCTCCTTTGAGCAAGCTCAATACAATAAATTCGTCCGTACCCATCAAGGGCCTCAACCTATTCTTATATACTGGGTACGATCTAGAAAAGTAATACTACCTATGCATGTGAGATAATAAAATAAACTCACGGGACGACTTACAAAGCATATGCGTCCAACAACTCTACTCTAACAAAATAAACAGAAGGAACACACAGGTTCCTAACAGAATGTTGGTATGCACTTATCAAATATTGTGTCATACGTTCATATCAAACTTTAAAAAGATAAGTATTCTTTGATGTTTGTATATAGCTGGAAATATCTAATATAACTTTGCATGAATTTCTATGATAAATGGATCTTATGAATCTCTCTTGGTTGCAAGATGCAATAAGATGGTGAGAGATAATGCAACATTGTTTGCAATCTTGATACTAAAGTGGTGGCACATTATTTAAAGAGGAAGATCATATTTGGAGTGAAACTATTTGACTTGAGAGAGAGGTCATGTGACAAAGGGAGATGTCCAACCCTTTGCAAATTTTTGCAATAGTTAGCTATCTTATTCTCGTGAATTGTCCCTATTGAGAAGTAGCTCCTATTAAGATAAAATCTCAGTTATTAGTGCATTCTTCTCTGGGAGAAGTTTGAGTTGAAAGCCCTCATTCCACCCTCTGTGAGTAGGCATGGTGGAAATGTATTCTTTGTTGGTACAAATTTTTAGAAAAATGCCTTTGTTGAATGCTCTGTTAGTAGGCATGGTAAAAGTCATGTGAGACTCCATTTATGCGCTTATGAAGCAACTATTGTGAATTATGTTATACTAGGACATGTGTTATGTGAATATTACCACTTTAGTTGCACCAATGTGTATTTGTCTAACTAAAAATCTCTCTTGCTCAAGATTGTTGACGATTGTAGCTGCGCTAGAGGTTTGTATTTCTATTTTTATAAAATATAAATATGTTTGCTATGACCGTTATGGTCAGTTTCAGCTGAAAGAAGCATTTATGAGTAGATGTAAGATAATATTAGATACAAAGGCATGTGTCAATCATCGTGTAAAGAGGCATGCGTATGGAAATATTAAGTGTTAAATATTTGAAAATATGATGGATCTTGTATTTGGAATTTGTATGGACCTTCGTGTGTAAGACGAAGAGTTCAAAATTCAAGCTATTTATGTGATTTCTTAGTGTATTGTAAGTTGGTCAAGTGAAAGCCTTATAGATGAACATTTTATATCAATAAAAGAGATTTTTTGTTTGTGTGACTGGGTTTTTTTCCCTTCAAATGGATGGGTTTTCCAAAATAAATCTTTCGGGTGTTTTGTGCATTTTATTTACTTTTTTAATGCTGTGTTTTCTTTATTTCTATGCTTAAAACTTACAGAAAAATTCATTGAATGTGTGCTTTGAAGACTAATTTTTTCTATAAGGGTCTACCCAATGTATATCCATGTCACTCTTGCTATGGTAGTTCAGTTTTTATCTCATTCTTGGCAAAGTGCCGTTTTATATGCCACAATATTGTTGATTTTTTTAAAAATCTGATCAAACTCAGAATATTTCAATTAACATTATTACAATTTCATCCAAAAATAATATTATATAGATGAAACAATATGTAGAGATACTCATATCAATGCAAGCAAAACAGTTATATGAAACCTTAATACATTTTTTTATTAATTTGGGAAGACCAAACTTGTCTTCTGTAAAGATGGTTACTCCACAAATTAATCTGAAATGGAGAAGTCATTTTTACACACTTGTGTAACCTATTTTCTACATAAGATTAAACAAAAATATATAGGAACTCTCATATTCAAGCTGCAAATGATTTTCCACACCCACATGTTGATGTTGCATTTGGATTTGTAAATGAAAAACCCCCACCAATTAGAGCATCACTATAGTCCAGCTGCATGCCATATAGGAAAAGAAGGCTTTTAGGATCACAAACTGCATCCGCGAAACCAATTGAGTCAGTGTACGTACAATTTAGAAAGATAATATACATCTACTACATTCAAAATACTGAAAAAACACAAAGTCACAGAAAAGATTTCATCTATGCAACTTCTGTGTAACAACACTCTTGTTAAAAAACAAAGCTACCAAAAGTACTTTTAGTTGCTTATGCGTTTTTAAAGATGTATGATCATAAGTGCATTCTATATTGGTAATTAACGTACAATGTTTTGTAGACAGTTACAAATGAACAAGTAGCAAGATAGCACTTTTGACAATTCTCTGATTGGCATTTTTGCTAGTTTTTAACCATATACTAAAGCATACGGCAACAAACAATCAAATGGATTGTCTACATAATCTAAGAATGTCATATCCTCGAGTTGAAGAATAGTAAATACACTCATATTTTATCAAAATTCTATATGCTGATATACAATGAGAGTTTTCACTCAGAACATTCTATATTCAACATTTTCTTATTCAAACATATCATTCTAAATTAAATATATGCCGGTAAGAAAGTAATCCTAAGTAAGCTTATTACATTAAATCATTCCAGATAATTTAGGAATTGTTAGATGATTATCCTTTTACACTGAACATGGAAAATTTTCCAGATTCCTTGATTTCCTTAACAAATTTAGTTCCTAAAAACAAATAGTAAGATAAATTGTCTAAATCAATGAATTTACAGGTTTCTCGCTCTTCTGGACCACGATGATGCCTGTGTCTGAAATTGTAGCTTCTGCCTGACTGAAGACTACATGCAGAATCATCCCCAGAACCCAAAAAACTTCTTCCACCCTTTGTCAGTGGACAATATCCTGATAACTAAATCTCAACAATTGCTTTACTGGGTCATACATTATCCTTGCAGCTGGTTGGACAAAGAAAAGCTCATTTGCAAGCAAGCAGCGTAATGTCATAATCCTGCATGTGCCACCAACTTGTCTGATAGAGTTTGAACATGTAAAGATAGGAAATCTCCTCTCAAGGCATGACCAAGGCATATTTCTCATTTCCATGAGAACTTCTAATAGTAGAAATTAAAGACTTGCACAAGAGCCAGATAGGTGCCATTAAAGCTTCAATTTGTTTAGTAAAGTAACAATCTCACACCACTTAGGCTTCGAAGCTTCTGGTAGCTTCCATTCAAACACCTTGGATGACTTACCTGTGATGTGAACATGACAATGACCCAAGTAAAGAGAGACTAACTTCTTTATCCTTGCTACAAAGATTCATACAAGATCTTATTATGTGAACATGAGAATGACCTGATGAGATGTCCTGGATAGACAACCAAAAGAAGCAGCATGGTATTCTCCCTAGAAGCTCTATTAGCACTTGGCTAGTGGTATGCCATGTTCTTGTATCATACCCTGTAATCAGGGGCAGCAGAGGGCTACATACCACTTGACAATGTAGTATAATTGTGCCCTTATGCCTTGTTACATCCCACTTTTTGACCTAATTCTAAATTTTCTCATAGCCGTTAGATTGAACAGATTTTTCTTTCATAACCATGTGAAGTAAGTAGTTATTTATATCCGTTGTATTAATTGTTAATGAAGATGGTTGTTATCCATTATTTGTCATGTGATGTTTAGCTATTGCTTGATTTTGGAATTATGGTTAATAATTAAATTCTTTTAAATGTTTATATGAAAATTATTATGGAATTTGTTATTATCATTGAAGTATTGCACAGGTGATCGCAGGAGAAGATGAAGGGGGGAAGCATTGCTAAATGGGATCAACGGAATGGTATACTAGCTTACTCCAGTCATCAGGACTGACAGGTATGACCTTAAATTGCTTTAGAAAAGACCTAGCGACTTAAACTTCAGGATACAACTAAAGGACCCGCATGCGCTATTAAATAAACAATTTAAAACATAAAATAATTTTATTAAAATATAATATGTACCTCAAAGGATTTTGGATGATTTTTCACCATATTATTTTAATATACACCTATGTACGTATACAAATATAAATATAAAGTGACACCATAATATTATTTTCTTTATAATATAACGATGTCACCTCACAAATATATCTACGTGTAAATAGATATAAACCATAATATTTTTTATTTTTAACCTTCAAATCTTCTTCCATCCTTTTATTCTTCTCTTTTCTATTTGAAACCGATTGTAACACTCGGCATTTTATTTTGGCATTCAAGAGCCAAGATATTCTTTATGTTACGGCTTCTTGGAAGCCAAGGAGTCATGTTACCCCTTTTTATTAGAAGTCGAGAGTGAGAGGCAGAGGACATCTAGTTCTTCCAAGCACCCTACTTCTGTATCTCCAAGTATCCGACTTTTATATTATTTCTAGGCACCCAGCTTCTATCTTTCCAAGCATCCGACTTCCATCTACCCCACGGAATCCTTGCAATACCATTTGATTCATTTTAGCATTGCCAAACTCTCCTCTATTTTGAATGCTATATTATTTTCTTGCTGAAAATGTGACTATAAATCACCTTATGGATTGCACCTAGAGATCGTTCAGAGAAAGAACTGAATCATTAGCGTTTGGCAAGGCTCCAAACATTTCCAGAATTATATCAAGTTATGTGGTCAATCAACCTCAAGTAATTTATGAATTTATTTATCAGCTACTACTGTATACCGAACTTCTTAGCAATAGGCAGCTGTAATATATCCATCATGCCTAGGTATCATTAATTGACTCACTTAAGGAGTTGTTATCAATATAGTAGTAAAGTATCCATGACATAGAATCGTATTTTATTTATACCAAATCATACTTTCTAGAAGTCTTAAAGAACATACTTTTTCAAATCATAAAATGTGAAAAGCTGGAAACATATAAAATTAATGATTCACTTGAGAATCAACAGACGGAGCTGATTGTTCTGAGAACCCGAGCACCTAGGACTCACCAGTTGTATAGCCATGGAAAAGGTGAAGAGGTGAGATGGAATCTGCAAAGACATGAAAAAGAAATCAGATATAATACAATAAAACTAACTACATTTACTTAATAGCTCATGATTGTCCCTATTGTTGTTCCCCTGTTGTCAAGTCGAGCGGTGGTGATCAGGTCATTGAACCCATCAGAAAAACCTTGGCCAAGGTTGTTTAAAGGCATGTTTGCCATCTAAGATCACTTGATGTCAGTGGTGCCGGTTATTTAGACATGTCCGTCCATAACTAGGCGGACATTCTAAACACTATAATGCTCGGGTAGCTAGACTAAAGGTATCCCAAGCCCACTCCCAGGGCAGGGAGGGCCTTTCTAATTCAATAGATTGTGTGGGGATAAGTATGGTCCGAAGTTGGGAGATTAAGCCCAAGTCAGTGCTTCTCCTCTTACCGAAAGCCAAGGCTTGCACATTCAACTAAAGACTCGTCGGATAATACTTGTATGCTTCATTTTCTTCTTTTCATGTTAAGCATTTGTTTTACTTGTATGTAGAAAAAGATAGTTAATCAGTATTATAGTTATAATTAAATTCAATTAAATTGATCACTGATACAGTTATTCCAGTTAATTGTTATTCTAGTTATTTCAGTTGATCATTGATACAGTTATTCCAGTTAATCATTATTCTAGTTATTTCAATTGATCATCGATACAATTATTTCAGTTAATCGTTATTCTATTTCAATTGACCATTGGTACAATTATTTTCAGCTAATCGTTAACATGGTTA
Source organism: Cupressus sempervirens (assembly GCA_028749045.1). Classification (NCBI taxonomy): domain Eukaryota; kingdom Viridiplantae; phylum Streptophyta; class Pinopsida; order Cupressales; family Cupressaceae; genus Cupressus; species Cupressus sempervirens. The sequence continues at coordinate 927,205,995 of CM053785.1, read as the reverse complement.
TTACAGTTGATCATTGATATAGTTATCTCAGTTGAACATGGTTATTTCAATTAATTGTTGATAGTTAAAACAGTTTGTCCTATGAAAAGGAATTTAGTTATTTGTTCAATGATTTGTTGGGTAAAGCTCTATATAAATCGTCTTTGTTTTGCCATGAAAAACCGTTTGTTACATATGGTATCAGAGCGTTGGGTTCAACACTGAACCTAGGGTACACTACTTACTAGTAAATCTGAAAGTTCTTAGAATAAATGTACAGGATACAAATACGTAAAACACCCCACAAGAAGGCTCAATATCCCATCTTCTTGGACTTAACTAAAAACATGCCAAACTTCGATTACACTTGCTGCTCTATGCCCCAAGACAATGAAACTCTAAACTAGGCCTTGCAACAAATGAAGAAGGAAAGAGTCAGGTGGACTCCTGCTAATAAAGCAACATATAGGAACAAATTAATTCAAAACAGGAACGCTCATCAAGGCAACTCTGTTCTGCATTTCCACAGATCCTAGATGGTGCGGGATATGTACAAATTTGAATCAGAACTGTATGCTGATTAAAATCCATAATGTAAACATCCTCAGTAGAGAAATTTTTTTGTAAATAAGGCTGCCATGAATGCAGCAGCAAAAGTACTAAAGTTAATTAAATAAATTGGTTTATTTGTGTGTTATATGCAATTGCAAAACTCTTTCAATTTGTTGTAGGCGCACTTAATAATATGTATACAATTGAAACAAAATTTTGTAAATTTTCAAGTTAAACCAGCAAACAAAAACATGAGCAACGATGAGAACATTGCAGGTCATGACATGGTCCATGAAAACACACAATCATCCACTGATTTATTACTTCAGATTTTGCAATAAACACAGCTAAAGTTGGATAATATGGAAAAAAGAATGAATGAGATGGCAGCCCAAATGAGGCATAACCAAGAGGAAAAGCATTCATCACCTCCCCTCAAAACAGAGACAGAAGTATCAGAATACAAGAAAACCTCTTCACCCACTCAAACTGAAAAACAAAATAAACAAGAAATAGTGAATGATCTATCCACAGATATTAAGAAAATCAAACCACCCAAATTTGTTGGTTTTGAATCCGGAGAGGATGTAGAGGCCTAGTTAACCGAAATGAAACGATACTTTGAAATTATTAACTTTTTAAAAACCTCAAAAGCGGTTTGGGGAATATATCACTTTACAAAAGAAGCTGCTACATGGTGGGGAAACACCAAGGTTGAGCAAAACATTAAAACTATTGAAATTCCCTGGAAAAAATTTGTAACCATTTTTAGGAATCATGGTTACCCCAAACCTTTTATGACAAAAAATTGTTGGATTTTCAAAACTTGAAGCAAGGAGGCATGACTGTACACAAGTACTGGGAGAAATTTACCTGACTATTAAAGTATGTACCACCATATCAACAAGATATAAATTTGAAGTGAGAAAATTCATCATGGGTTTGAATAATAGAATAGGAAGAACAGTTGATGTTCTCACTTCTCGAACCATGGAAGAAGCTTTAGAGAAGGTTGTCCGACAAGAATATAAAATCAAGAAAAATGACTCCATCATTCGGGTTAATAAAAGGAAAACAAACTAGAATACAGGAAGTACAAATACTGGATCTCAGAAGAAACAATTTAAGGATTATAAGTTTAGCAAGTCAGAATCAAAAGAAAATGAAATTAAAGATTTTAAACGTAATTTCAATACAAGTAAAAATAATAAAAGCAATGAAAAGAAGGGGCCACCTTCAAGATGTTACAGTTGTGGGGGAGATCATTATGTTAATAAATGCCTTGTCAAGCCCAACACCAATCAGTCGCACCGACCACCTCTTCTACAACAGCAGCGTATTTATCAACAAAGAATCCACGCAGCCCTTGACAATAGACAAGCAGAACAACAAATAGGCCCAATTGAAACTCTGGGTAAGATCTACAGGAACCCTGTCTCTATTCTAATTCATACTGGAGCTTCTAAATGTTTTATATCGCCTAAACTATTAAGTAGATTTCCAAAGAGACCTTGTTTTATGGCAAAACCGTGGATAGTCGAGTATGCAAACCAATCAAGGGCTAAGGTAGAGCAATGTCTGTTTGAGGCTCAGATTGACTTTCCAAATTTCTCCACTGAATTGAATCTGTATGTAGCACCTCTTGGATCTTACGACATTATTATAAGCATTAATTGGCTCAATGAGCATAAGGCCAAGGTGGATTGTCTTGCTAAAACTACAGATTGTTTGGATGACCAAGGCAAATCTGGAAGCATTATAGGGATTAAACATGAAATTAAATCAATACAAATATCTGCCATGCAACTTAAGAAATGTGGAAGAAAAGGCTGTGAGATTTTTTCAGTAAGAGTTGAAGATATGAGAAATCCTATAAACACCACATATGGAGATGACTACATTTTTGAAGATGTGGAAATGAGAGAAAAATTTAAGGAATCTTTTGAAGAGAAATATCCCTACCTAAAAAATTATCAGGATGTGTTTCCTGAAGAACTTACTGGTCTACCTCTATCCTAAATCTTTGATTTTACCATAGATTTGTTACCAGGAGCAGAGTGTTAACCTAGGACATGGGAGTTTTGTGGGAGCACCTACAATCTCAGGACCTAAGGGTAACCACAACTCAGGTGGGAATAGGAAACCTCCTTTTCCTAAGGGGAATCAAAACCAATAGCAACCTCAGCAACAATAGCAGCAGAAGGGATCATACCCTCAAGCACAGAGTGGTGGTGATGGTTCTACCTCTAAGAACCATCGCAACGCACAGCGCAATAGGCGAAATCAAAACACTCAGCCTACACAAAGCAACCAGTCTTTTGCTAGTAGGGATAACCACCAGTAGTCGAGTGCACCTCTAGTAGAGAGAGGATCTGGCAGAGGCACAAGATGTTACTCTTGTGAGCAGTTTGGACACACTGCAGCCCACTATCCATAGCGTGCATCTCAGTATTCAGGTTCTAGGCCAGCAGCATCTGAGCCCATAGTCGGAGATGCAGGTAGAGCTCACAAGGTATTTGCGGCGATGGATCACCATCAGGCAGACCATCAGGGGACCGTGGTTGAGACTACGGGAGCTACCCAAGGTACACCTCTCCGTATTGTTTGATTCAGGTGCCACAAACTCTTTTATTTCACCATCATTAATTGCTTAGTGTAAACTGGAAGTGGTTAAGCAAGATTTGGGTTGGCAAGTGGAACTAGCCTCAGGTGCTAGGGTTTTCACAGATTCCGTAGTTCAGAAGTGTGAACTAAGCTTAGAAAGGTTTGTGATGTCAATTGACCTTCGGGTCGTTCCTCTTGGCTCCTATGATGTGGTCTTAGGTATGGATTGGCTTGGCTCTCATAGAGCTAGTATAGACTGCTGGAAAAAGACCATTGTGTGTCAAGATAATCAAGGGAAGGAGTCGAGATTGTGGGGATACCGAGGCCTACATCTCTATGGATGATATCCACTATGCAATTAAAGCGGAGCTTTCGTAAGGGATGTTAGATATTTGCTATTACGATAAGCAAGCTGGAAGAAGAGGACCTTGCGGGAAAGACTATAGACCACCCTATTCTATAGGAATATGTGGATGTCTTTCCGAGTGAGATTCCGGGCATACCCTCGAAGAGAGATATTGATTTCAGCATTGATCTCATTCCAAGAGCGGAGCCTATTTCTAGAGCTCCTTATCATATGACCGCTCAGGAATTCAGTGAGTTGCACCTACAGCTTAAAGACCTTTTGGCCAAGGGCAGTATCCGACCAAGTGTATCACCATGAGGAGCTCCAGTGCTCTTTGTGAAGAAGGATGGTTCTCTGCGCCTATGTATTGATTATAAACAACTAAACAAGGTGACAATAAAGAATAGGTATCTTTTGCCAAGGATCGGCGATTTATTTGATCAAATTAAGGGAGCTACAGTATTCTCCAAGATCGATCTTAAGTCAGGTTACCATCAACTTCGCATTAAGGATGTTGATATTTATAAGACCGCCTTCCAAACTCGCCATGGGCACTATGAGTTCACAGTGGTTCCTTTTGGACTGATGAATGCTCCATCAATTTTCATGTGTCTAATGAATGGAGTGTTTTGTTCTTATCTTGACAGATTTGTACTCATGTTCCTAGATGATATACTAATATATTCTAGAACCCAGAAGGAGCATGAGGTACCTCTGCATTTGGTTTTGCAGTGCTTGAGAGATAATCAACTTTATGCCAACTTGGCGAGGTGTGATTTCTTTCAACCAGAGATACAGTACTTAGGGCACATCATATCAAGTGAGGGTATCTCTATAGACCCTGCCAAGATTCAGGCAATGGTAGATTGGCACACACCCACTACCGTGTCGAAGATTCGTAGTTTCATGGGTCTAGCTGGTTATTATCGCAGGTTCGTCCAAAACTTCTCCAAAATAGTACACCCTATCACTTCCCTTCAGAGGAAAGGGAAGAAGTTTTTATGGACAAAGAAATGTGAGGAAGCATTTCAGAAGCTCAAGGAGCTTTTGACCAGTGCACCTGTCTTATCAGTACCTGATCCAGCAGGTCACTTCATGATGTGTACCGATGCTTCCCTTGAGGGGATTAAAGCAGTATTGATGCAGGATGGATGGGTGATTGCATATAAGTCGTGCAAACTCAAGGATCACGAGCTGAATTATCCTACACATGATCTTGAGTTAGCTGCGGTAGTTCATGCCCTAGTGAGATGGAGGCACTTCTTGCTGGGACATAGATTTGAACTTCATAATGATCATCGTAGTCTACAATACATATATAAGCAGTCTAATCTAAACACTAGGCAGAGGCGTTGGATGGAGTCTTTGTATGACTTCAAGGTGAAGTATATTCAGGGGAAGGAGAATGTGGTAGCCGATGCTTTGAGTCCCAAGAGACATGAGACATTATCTATGACTCTTAGTGTGGATTTGAGGAGCCAAATACTTCAGGCAATCCCTACAAATATTTGGTATCAGGAGGTGAGCAGAGAGATAGATGCAGGGAGACCGTTGGAGCGTAGGTTTTTAGATTATGTTCTAGAGTCTGGTGGCCTTTTGAGACATTCAGGAAGGATCTATATACCGCTACTAGATGAGCTTTGTACATTGATCCTATCAGAGGCTCATCAGGCACCTTACTCGACACATCCAGGTGTCAAGAAGATGCATGCAGACTTGCGACATCTATTCTATTGGACCAAGATGAAGCATGATATCTCTGATTTTGTGGCTACGTGTCTTGAGTGTCAGAGAGTCAAAGCGGAGCACCAACATCCACCAAGGCTTTTACAGCCAAATCTCATTCCTTCATGGAAGTGGGATATCATATCTATCGATTTCATAGTAGGATTACCTATGACTGCTCATCAACATGATGCTACCATGGTCACTGTTGATCGGTTGACTAACGTAGCACATTTTTAACCAATGAGGTCATCCTACACTGCAGCTTCTATAGCTAAAGTCTTCATGCATGATATTGTGAGACTACATGGAATTCCACGGAAGATCATTTCGGATAGGGATCTTGTATTCACTTCCGCATTTTGGACATCACTGCAACATGATCTAGGAGCGCAGTTGAACTTCAACTCAGCTTATCACCCAGAGACAAATGGGCAGACCGAGAGAGTGAATCAAGTTCTGGAGGATATGTTGAGGATGTATGTGATGGATAGACAGACTCTTTGGGAGGACTATCTTTACCTAATGGAGTTTGCTTATAACAATGGATATCACAGTTCTATTGGTATGGCACCTTTTCAGGCTTTGTATGGGCGTCCTTGTCGCACACCTTTGAGTTGGGACAGTCTTGAGGGTCGCATCCTATTGGGTCATGAGATGCTTCAAGATATGGAGCAACAGGTAGTGCGCATCCGAGAGCACGTGTCTACGGTACAGGATAGGTAGAAAAAGTATGCAGATGCTCATAGAACGAATAAGCAGTTTGCTATAGGAGAGAAGGTTTTCTTGAGAGTGCATCCATGGAATAGTCTGATCCGTTATGGAAAGGGTTTGAAGCTAGCACCTTGCTTTTTGGGACCGTTTGAGATTCTTGAGAGGATAGGTCCGGTTGCCTACCGTCTTGCTTTGCCGCCTAGCCTAGCTCGCGTTTATGATGTTTTCCATGTTTCTATACTTAGGCAATATATTCCTGATGTGGTGCATGTTCTTGATTGGAATGCATTGCAAGTAGAGCATGAGCAACTGGCTTTGGAACCGGTTCGCATTTTGGAGCAGCGGGAGTTGACCCTCAGGGGTCAAACCATAGAGCAAGTAAGGGTCCAATGGGACCCTACCAATGAGTCATCAACTACATGGAAGGATGCATCTGGTCTATGGGATTTATATCCCTACTTGTTTATAGGCTTCCAGGAGTAAGCCTAAGTCTAAGGGAGTGGATGTAGTGCCTACCCCTAGTTTACATTTTGTTATTATTGCCGAACTCTTTTAAGTCAGTTTTATGCTTGATGATTAGTAGCATTATCTTTCAGATTATCAGATATTGTTTCATATTCAGTTGATTTTATGATGAGACTACTTGGTACTATTTACTTCATGTATGCATGATGATGATTATTACAGTGATTTCAGTTATTGATAATAATTATTAAAGTGATTTCAATTATTGATGATGATTAGTTAGATGAATTATCATGTGTTTTCTTATGGATACTTACCCCATACTGCATGTGTATGGTGTGCATGTATATTTTATTTATGTATGACATTTCTAATGTGGTAAGGAAAGGAGTCGTAGTCACCTGCTAGTTAAGATCTACACGATGCACCACTTCCTGCCATTGCCTATTTAGTTTAGTATATATGTGCTTGTACATGCATGGATTTTATGCAGATTGCAGGTACCGGGTATCAACTTCCCTAAATTCACAGGATGAGCATACCGTATCACATTATCTCAATAGTAAGAGGGGAGATAAATTCTTGAGTCCAAATCCTAACCTTTAAATCCATTTGACATAGAAAATTAAGACAAGTATCTGAGATGTTTACCTTCTGAATGTGTCGTATGACGTAAATTCATGATTATAACCCTTTAGTTTGATATTTTATGTGGTATTTTATGATGGGTTTTCGTATTTCGTCCTATAGGTCTTTGGCGATTTTTCTATCAATTAAGTATAATTAAAAGATTAAATTAATGATTGAATTTAATGGAAAATTATCATGATATTTTTAATATTTAATTATATTTAATTAATTGAAAAATTAAATAAATAAAAAGAATTAAATTTAAAGATAAAATTATAAGTTTAATTTTAGAGTGTAATAATATTTATTTAATTTAATAATAATATATTTAGGAGATCATTTGTTAAAAATGCTAAATATTATTATTACTTAATAAATATTTTATCAATTAACACTTCGAAAATAAATTAAAGAATGAAAAAGATGTTAATTTATTAAAGAGTTTTAAAATTGCATAAAGAATGCATGAAATTAAAATAATAAATTAATTAAAAAGAGAAGGCAAGTAAAAATGCATAGTGTGCATGAAGTTTCGAAAAAGTTAATGAGTTAAAAAGTTGTGAGCAAGGAGTCCTCTCGGATGATCGCACAATTAGTACCCCGAATTTAGGAGAGAACACTTTATCAGCAATTGAGGGTTCATTTTTGAGGGACCGAAAATTTCGGAGAAAGAATTTTCAAAGAGAAGGTTTTGAGAGAAGAAATTTCTCTCACAAATCTTTTGGGTGTTTGTGATTTTAGCATCTGAACTAGGTAGATTCTTGTGTTTTGATTCACCCAGTTAATTACGTTATTTATTATTCCTGTCTTCTTTGTGATTGTTAAAATATGTTTCCCAAATTTCGTTGTATGAATCTTTCAATCTTTCGTTTTGAATCTTTTGTTCTTTCATATCGAATTTCTTCTGTATACGTGAGGATTAAAATATCAGTAAAACCTGCATTCAGTAGATTTAAAAATTGGAATTTAAATCGGAAAGGGTTTTGAATTGAAAAGGAAATTGAAAATTGAAAATTCGACTAGTTGGCCGTATTTTACCTATGAGGATATTGCTGGAACTTTTTATACAAAAATATATTTATATAAAATGAAATGCGGGGGGGGCGCGGGGGGGGGGGGGGGGGGGGGCGGGGTTGTTTTGTTTTTCAAAAACAAAATTTTAAAATATATATATATAAATAAGGAGGGGTGGGTTTTACCCACCTCCTCCCCTCACCGCTTTTGAGGCAGCAGTACCACTGTTGATCACAAAGTACTACGACAGCAGTAGTACAAGTGTTGCGGCCACAGGCACCCTACCCACCTCCTCCCCTGACCGCTTTTGAGGCGGCAGTACCACTGTTGATCACAGAGTACTACGACAGCAGCAGTACAACTGTTGCAGCCGCAAGCACCCTGCAACAGCAAGTTGGCCACACAATCAAAAGGCCGGTGAGCCTTTTCAAATAAACATATTCCATATACTGTTTTTAAATTAAATATTAATATTATTATAATTTAATAATATTATTTATTATTAATTTTATTAATAAAATTTATTAATATTTATTAATTTAATAAATAATTAATGAATGATTATATATAGTTTTTTATATAATTAAATATTAATTAATTTAATTAAGTTTAATTGATAATAGAAGTTATTTAATAGAATTGTAAATTTATTTAATTATTATTAATAATTCTAATTTTAATGAAATTGTAAATTATTTTATTTAAAATCAATAAGTATTATTTTAATAATTTAAATAAATAATTACCCTTAAGTTATTAGGACTAATGGACTTAAAATAAAATTAGGGTAATTGTGTATTTTATTCAAATATAAGAATGGGGTAAATTGTAAGGGTTAAATTGTGAATCGTAAGTACTCGCAAACTTGCATTGAAACAAATATTTAAACCTTACTGTTGACTCAACTATGTGCTTTCAAAATCAAACCAAACTATGAAACTACTCTATTATCTATATGTTGTTTATGTTTTGGGTTTGGGTTGACTAGAGTGCTGACCAGTTTTAGGACATCTACCAGAGGCTTGGGAGTTTTGTGTTTGTAATACTATGATGAATTGATCTTTGATCTTTTAAACTCAACCATGGTAATGTGTTGGTATGCTCTATGATGAGTTTGATTATATTGTTGGTTATTGCTTTCAATGTCCTTGTGGGATAATGAGATGGATGTTATGACCTAACCTTTTTGAGTCTTCGATCAGTATTTTTGTGATGTTTTCTAGTTGCTTGTAAAGAACTGATGGGTTATTGTGAATTATCTTTTGATGCTTTCTAGTCACTTGTATAGGACTGAGGTGATATACTATGATTCTTTGATTTGTAATTTTATGAGCTTAGGGTAAGTTATCTACATGTAATGGGCTTGCAATGGAGGCAGGGGCCCAAAGTGGCTGCCAGGGTAACCCATTGTATGTTGTTTAATAAGTGAAAACACTACACTAAATAAGAGTAAAATGAACCTAATAAGAGTCTTTGTATGTTCTCACCCATGCCTCAAGTGCTAGTACAGACTAGGATGGGAGTAGAGAGAATGTTTGGTTGTGACCATGCATCGTTACTATGCCTTGTCAGTACAAAAAGATACTAGTACCGCATAGAGTCACTAGGGGGCTGGAGTCAAGTTAGACTGCCAAGGTAACTCTAGCGTTGATTCGTGCGATGACACTTGCCCGCTTATATAGTAGGTTTCTTACGTGTCTGTGTTTGCCTCTGAGTCTAAATGTCGATTTATCTTGGAACCTTTGAGATAGATTAGTTTTAGGGTTTCGGTGACTTAGATATTACTTTTGATTTTTGAATTGATATCCTGTTTGGGACTTGAGACTATCTCCTTAGCGCGGTGGGAGTGGGTCTTTTTGGGTTAGCACGCGGTCGGGTGGTAGTGTTTTTTACTCTTACCATTGAGATCCGTCCATTGATGCCGTGGCTAGAGTTCTTTGTCTGCTTTTCCTTTCATGCTATCTTTGTGTATTATGATGGATGGTTATATCTTTATGATGGATGGTTATATCTTTATGGTGGGTGATGTTTATTTGTTGTATTGTACTTTATTTCATGAATCCGAAAGGGATGATGTAACCTATTTTAAATATATATTCTTTCAGTCTTTCATACCCTATGACATGTACAGTGGATGATTGAGCATTCTGAATTTATTGCCAAGAGGCATTCGAAACAAATGTATATTATTTAAATGGACTTGGACTTGTAATTATTCTTTTATGTGGATGTGGTATTTATTAGACTTAGTATTATTTAAATTTTAAATGTGACTCAACGTGTTGGGATCCCTAAGGAATGTAATCTATTATGTTTGCTTCTGTATGATTGTATGTAATTGCTTCTGCTACTTTATGTTTGATGTGTATGTTGTTCTTTTAGAAAAAAAAAATGTTTGGCAAATTTAGTAAAACTTTAAGTTAATTCTTTTGGATCCCTTGGTGGGGCGTTACATTATCAAGATGTGTTTCCTGAAGAACTTCCTAGTCTACCTCCATCCCAAGTCTTTGATTTTACCATAGATTTGTTACCAAGAGTGGAACCCATTTCTCGAGCACCATATCGAATGACCACAACCGAATTAATGGAGTTGCAAATACAATTACAAGATATGTTAAACAGGAAACTGATTCGATCCAATGTATCACCATGGAGAGCCCTAGTACTGTTTGTTAGGAAGGACGGAACCATGAGATTATGCATAGACTACCAAATGCTCAATAAAGTTACTATCAAGAACCGGTATCCACTTCCTAGAATTGACAACCTCTTTGATCAAATGAAAGGTGCAACAGTATTTTCAAAATTGATTTGAGGTCAACGTATCACCAGCTTCGTATTAAGGACGAAGATATTCACAAAACTGCATTCAAAACCAGGTACGGGCATTATGAATTCACAGTGTTACCTTTCAGGTTAACCAATGCTCCAACAACTTTTATGAAATTAATGAATAGCATATTCCAAAATTGCCTAGATAAGTTTGTACTGGTCTTTATAGATGATACTCTAATCTATTCAAAGATTGAGGAAGAACATCAAGAATATCTGGAAAAAGTCTTCAAAGGTTAAGAGAACATAAATTATATAGAAAATTGTCTAAGTGCGCTCTCTATCAAAAGGAAATTCAGTATTTAGGACACATTATATCAGCTTAAGGAATAGCTGTAGATCTATCAAAAATCAAAGCAATATACCTAAAAATGTAACAAAAGTTAGAAGTTTCATGAGATTGACAAGGTTCTATAGGAAAACTGTCAGGAATTTCTCCAAAATAGCCTACCTGATTACATCACTTTAGAGAAAGGGAAGGAAGTTTGTATGGACGGATAAATGCCAATCAACTTTTGAATGCTTGACGAAAAAGTTAACCATAGCACCCATATTAAAAGTACTAGACCCACAAAAGAAATTCATTGTTATTATTGATGCATCAGGAGGAGTAAGAGGTGTCCTAATGCAGGATGAGCAAGTAATTGCATACAAATCCAAGAAATTGAAGAATTATGAGCAAAATTACGCCTCTCATGATCTAGAATTAGCAGCTATTGTTCATGCTCTTCAAATGTGGAGACATTATTTGATTGGAAAACCTTTTGATCTATGATCCGACCATCATAGCCTAAAATATATTTTTGCTCAACCAAATCTTAATGCTAGACAAAGAAGATGGCTGGAATTTTTAGCAGACTATGAATTTGATATAAGTTACATCAAAGGCAAGGAAAACAAAGTGGCAGATACCTTAAGTAGGAGGAGACACATTTCTCCAGTGGCTACTATAAATTTCAGATTAAAGGACCAAATTTTACAGCATCTAAAGCATGATGAATTTTATGCAAAGATCAACCTAGCTCTCATCAGAGACCCACAAGACCCCAAGTATTCAGAATTTAAGATAGAAGAGAATGGATTGTTAAGATATCATGACAGGATTTATATACCTAACAAAACTGAATTTCGAAGAATGATTCTGGAAGAATCTCATTCAACACCATATTTAAAACACCCTAGAGTAACTAAAATGTTGTTAAATATAAAACCTCTATATTTTTGGAAAGGAATGAAAAGGGAGATAACCGAATTTGTGGCAGGATGCTTAAAATGCTAAAGAGTAAAAGCAAAACATCGATACCCAGCCGGTCTTTTGCACCCAAATGAGGTACCGGAATGGAAATAGCAGATAATCTCCATGGAATTTATACAAGGATTACCTATGACACAAAATAGACAAAACATCATTTTGGTAGTAGTAGATAGATTGACAAAAGTTGCTCACTTTATACTAGGAAATCTAACCGATGGAGCACTAGAAATCACTCATAAATTCATAAAGAAAATTTTCAGATTGCATGGAATTCCAGAGAAAATTATCTCAGATAGGGATGCTAGGATAACTTCCAGATTTTGGCAAACATTATTTTCAGCATTAGGGACTAAACTAAACATCAGTTCAACTTATCATCCTAAGACAAATGGTCAAACAGAAAGAGTAAACCAAGTATTAGAAGATCTTTTGAGAGTTTACTGTATGAATCGGCAATATCAGTGGGAAACGTATTTACCTTTGGTAGAATTTGCTTATAAAAATTCCTACCAATCCACCATTAAAATGGCCCCCTTTGAGGCTCTATATGGCCGCAAATGTAGAACTGTGAGTTGGAATCGATTGGAAGATAAAATTATTGTTGGACCTGAAATGCTTAAGGAAATGAAAGATCAGATAATCCAAATTCGTCAGAGATCGAAGGAAGCCAATGACAAATAGAAAAGTTAAGCAGATGCAAAAAGAACACCTAAGGAATTATCAATGGGAGAAAAGGTGTTATTAAGAGTAAAACCTCAGAAGAGTACTATCAAGTTTGGTAAGAATGCCAAGTTAGCCCCAAGGTATGTGGGACCCTTTAAAATATTGGAAGTTATGAACCCAGTAGCCTACAGAATTGCCTTACCACTAGCCCTTGCAAGGACACATGACGTTTTCCATGTGTCATACCTTAAGAAAAACATTACTCATTATGATCATATAATTAATTGGAACCTATTACAAGTGCAAGAACCAAGGGTGGTGGAAATAGAACCCCTCTAAATACTCGAGGTGCATAAGCTACACTTATGAAATTGAGAGGTGACTCAATGCAAGGTCCAATGGGATCAATAAGTAAAAGATAATGCCACCTGAGAAGATTATCACAAAATCTTTCAAAAATATCCTCCTCTTTTCTCCAAGGCTAGAACCTGAACCTTTGCTTTCTTGAAATAATCTGAATAGATATTGTTTTGTTGTGATATTCATCGAGGACGATGAAAAATTTAAGGGGGAGGGTATGTTACATCCCAATTTTTGACCTAATTTTAAATTTGCTCATAGTCGTTAGATTGAACGGATTTTTCTTTCATAATCATGTGTGGGTAATTATTTATATCCGTTGTATTACCTATTAATGAAGATGGTCGTTATCTATTATTTGTCATGTGATATTTAACAGTTGCTTATTTTGGAATTATGGTTAATAATTAAATTCTTTTAAATGTTTACATAAAACTTGTTATTATCGTGGAAGTATTGCACTGGTGATTGCAGGAGAAGATGAAGGGGGGAAGCATTGCTAAATGGGATCAACGGAATAGGATATTACCTTAGTCCAGTCATCAAGATTGACAGGTATGAGCTTAAATTGCCTTGGTAAGGACCTAGCGACTTGAACTTCAAGATACAACTGAAAGACCCACATGAGCTATTAAATAAACAATTTAAAACATAAAATAATTTTATTAAAATTATAATACGTACCTCAAAGGATTTTGAATGATCTTTCACCATATTATTTTAATATATACCTATGTACGTACAGAGAGATCTAAATATAAAGTGACACCATAATATTATTTTCTTTGTAATATAACGATGCTACCTCACAAATATATTCTTTATGTTACAGCTTCTTGGAAGCCAAAGAGTCACGTTACACCTTTTATTAGAAGTCGAGAGTGAGAGACGGAGGACATCTATTTCTTCCAAGCACCCAACTTCTATTTCTCCAAGTATCCGACTTTTATATTATTTCCAGGCACCCGAGTTCTATCTTTCCAAGCATCCGACTTCCATCTACCCCACGGAATCCCTGCAATACCATCTGATTCATTTAAGCGTTGCCAAACTCTCCTCTGTTTTGAATACTATATTCTTTTCTTGCTGAAAATGTGACCGTAAATCACCTTGTGGATTGCGCCTGGAGATCGTTTAGAGAAAGAACTGAATCATTAGTGTTTGGCAGGGCTCCAAACATCTCTAGAATTATATCAAGTTATGTGGTCCATCAACCTCAAGTAATTTATGAATCTATTTATCAGCTGCTACTGTATACCGAACTTCTTAGTAGTAGGAAACTATAATATATTCATCATACTTAAGTATCATTAATTGACTCACTTAAGGAGTTGCTATCAAAATAGTAGTAAGGTATCCATGACACAGAATCGTATTTTATTTATGTCATTGATAATCGGGACCAAATGATATTTTTTGCAATTCTTAAAGAACATACTCTTTCAAATCACAGATTGTGAAAAGCTAAAAACATATAAAATTCATGATTCAGTTGACAATCAATAAACAGAGCTGATTGTTCTAAGAATCCAAGCACCTAGGACTCACCGGCTTTATAGCCATGGAAAAGGTGAAGAGGCGAGATGGAATCTGCAAAGACATGAAAAAGAAATCAGATGTGATACAATAAAACTAACTACATTTCCTTAATAGCTCATGATTGTCCCTATTGTTGTTCCCCTGTTGTCAAGTCAAGCGGTGGCGATCGAGTCATTGAACCCATCAGAAAAACCTTGGCCAAGGTCGTTTAAAGGCATGTTTTCCATCTAAGATCACTTGATGTCAGTGGTGCCAATTATTCAAACATGTCCGTCCATAATTGTACAGACATTCTAAACACTAGAATGCTCAGGTGGCTAGACTAAAAGTATCCCAAGCCCGATCCCGAAGTAGGGAGGGCCTTTCTAATTCAATAGATTGTGTGGGGATAAGTATGGTCCGAGGTTGGGAGGTTAAGCCTAAGTCAATGCTTCTCCTCTTACCGAAAGTTGAGGCTTGCACAACCAACTAAAAACTCATCGGATAATACTTGTATGTTTCCTTTTCTTCTTTTCATGTTAAGCATTTGTTTTACTTGTATGTAGAAAAATATAGTTAATCATTATTATAGTTATAATTAAATTCAGTTAGATTGACCACTAATACAGTTATTCCAGTTAATCGTTATTCTAGTTATTTCAGTTGATTATTGATACAGTTATTCCAGTTAATCGTTATTCTAGTTATTTCAGTTTATCATTGATACAGTTATTTCAGTTAATCGTTATTCTAATTATTTCAATTGATCATTGGTACAGTTATTTTCAATTAATCATTAATATGGTTATTACAGTTGATCTTTGTTTTAGTTGATCATTGATATAGTTATCTCAGTTGAACATGGTTATTTCAGTTAATCGTTGATAGTTAAAACATTTTATGTCCTATGAAAAGGAATTCAATTATTTGTTCAATGATTTGTTGGGTGAAGCTATGTATAAATCGTCTTTGTTTTGCCATGAAAAATTGTTTGTTACATGCCTCATCATAGAATACATGGACTAGGGACCCACGTGGGAGGAAATCAATAAGGGATCACAATCTCACTAGCATATCCCCATCTATGTATAGGAAACTACATCATCCAACAAGCACTGAACACTATTGATGGTTAGAATAAGATGAAAGGAGGTAATCAGACAAGTAGTCTTGGAAGTATCATGTGAGGCTTGACACTCGCAACAAACCCCCCCTTCAAAGTGTTTAGGTGAAGAAATGGAAGCACTTAAATAAGGTGTGTAAATATAAGACCAACACTTTCACACTAACATTCAATTCAATACAAGAGAAAGAGGGGCTTCCAAACATAACTCTCAATATAACTCAAGTTAGATTAGCAAAACCCAAATAGATGAAGGGATGTCAATACTAAACTCAAATTACATAAAGGAAATACGCAAGCAAGTCCTCTTCCATGCTATAGATTGATTAAAGATGTGCAATGTAAATACAAAATTGGACTAATTGATTTAATGAAAAGACTATGACAGATCTAGGTGTTAAATATATGCAATCAGCCTAATTTAGATGTGAAAATAGATTTAGATTAAAAAATGAAATGAATGATAAAGTACTAACCTCGAAATGTGCAAGGGAATATACCTTTTTGCTCCAAAAATCGTGGATCTCTGGCTATGACAGAACTTCCAGCTTGGAATTCACAATCACAATTGAAAACTCGAAAAATGTTGTTTTTCTCAAGCTTCCTCGACCTATTAGTAAAATGTCTAGATGCTTTACGGGAGATGGACATGTTCCTAGGACAATAGCAAAGTCGACCCACCTTCGGAAGTGTTTCAACAAGTGTGGTCGCAATTTCGATATCTTGCTCCAGCACACAATATAACTTAGTATTTGTTTTGATTTAATGAGGTTTTTGTCTTGGTCAAGCCCAAGATTGAGGAATCAACCTTGAATTTAAAATGTAAAACATGAAAGGAAAGCAAGACAAATGTAAATTTTCACCTTGCTTGAAGAAACCCTCGTCAATAAGAATTTTGCAATGCTTATGTGTTATAGATGTTGAATTTGCAATGAAGAATGTTGCAAATCTCTGCAAATGCATGGATCTACCAAAACCACATCATGGAGCTATGGATGTAAATGTGCATCAATGAATAAGATGATGAATGTCTCAATGTAGATCTCCTCCCTTGATGGCCAACAAATACTAGATCTTGAAAAGGAAATGTTCACAAAGGGTCCTTGAATCTTGAATACTTGATGAATGTTTGAAATGCCTTAGGAAATTCACTAAGCTAATGTGCTTGAAGTTGCTTCTTGATGAAAAAATGAGGTGTCTAGGCTTCCTCTATACTACTTTTTGGGGTTGAAAACAAAGCAAGCGTATAGGGTCACCTAGTTAGAAAATTAACCGAGACAAAACTAGCCTTGGGACTCTGTAAGAATTTGGTATAGCTCTGATACCATGTAAGAATTTGCCTAAGGCAATAAATCAACGCCAAGATCAAGAAGCTCAATAAATAGCACAAGAGAGACAAATGAGAATCAAATGAGGATAGATATCAGATGATTGGATATGAGATAATTGAATATGAGATAATTGGATAATTGGATATGAGATGAATATACACTAGAAGTGTCTTGTATATAAAGGCAACTAGAATGACTGGGAATCACACAAGAGATAAGGATTACAACTCAGCACATGTCCACCTAAGGTGGATTATCCTCCATTGAGCACAAGAGTTTGTGCAATGATGAGAGGATAAGTTTACATAGGTGTATCTCATAAAGAGATTTTGTAGACATCATGTGCTCTAATAAGTTGCTAATTTCTGTGTTGTCAAGAAGACACCTCATATGACTATACATATTCCTAAGTAAACTTAAGTGTAATAATAATTAATTATTTACACTAGCACCCCCCCAAGTGCAACTTAGGGGAATGCACTTAAGCTCACAAAGCTAAATGCAAGATGCAATGTGGGTCTCGACTATTAGGCCATGTTAGGTACCCATGTACAAATGCAATGCAATCTCTCTAAAAACGGAGAAAGAGGGAAAACCTCATGGGAAAAACATCCTCCAAAAAGAGAGACGAAGAAATACAAGATACATGCAAGGATGGAGTAATCAAGACCCCCCTAGTATGACATACATCATGCATGTACAAGCATATATCCCCCATAAGAAAAAATCCATGATGGTATCCCCCCATATTGAATAATCTCCTACAAGGATGTCATAAAGACAAAAAAGTATCCAATGCCTACAAATGACATTTCTCCTTTAGGAAGAAGATACATCAGGTATAGGTGCAAGTATACTTCCCATTGTGGATAGGAAGATGGATGAGGAATCCATATGTAGTATGTTATGGATCTTGCCTCTGAAGTCTGCTCATATGTTGACGAGTCCTTGATGAATGTAGATGCCACAAGCCAATCTGGCGGATGCCCAAAAGAAGGTGGCAAACAAGGTAGCATGTCCATGTATGAAAGTGAATCAAACTCCCTATAAGGAAGAGAAGCAATGTAGCCTCCCCTCAATGATGAATGCACACCCATGAAAGAAGCTCCTTGATGACTGAAGAAGCTGAACCATGAAAACTAAATGATGTATCTCCTTGTAGGAAGAAGTGGTGCCATAGGTGTAGTAGAGAATGCTCCTCAACTAGTAGGAATAATCCTCAAAAGATATGATGTCTAAGGAAACTGAAATACAATCTCCAAAGATCAATATGTCTCCTTTGAAGTAAAAGAGTCCTCCAACTGCTGAAAAGAAGTGTCCACAATCATGTTAGTCTCAAAAGAAAGATCAAGTGGTTGAGGGTCAAAGTGTTCCCTTGCAACAAATGAAGAAGAATTCTCCTCAACAAAGAGAAGATGGATGTCATCTAATGTCTCCCACATTTTCAATGTAAGACTCCACAAACAGCACTGCAATGTCTGGAAGGAAGTCATCCCATGAAGCTGAAATAGGAAGACATGGTGTTTCCTACTGCACTGAATCAGGAGCATCTGTGGCTGGAACTGGATCAGTAGAAGCAACAGGAGCATCATGAGGTATGATCTCAACTGGAGTTGTAGGTACCACAACTGGAGTGACTGGAGGTAGAATGTCCTCTAGTAATGAAGGGACTCATGGATCTCCATATGCTTCCCAAAGACACATCCATGCGTCATGAGCACTACTTGCCTTGCTAAGAGGAGCAAAAGATTCCTTATACTGTTATAAATAAAGCGAAGAAGAAGAGAAAGATGTCCCCAATTAGTATTAGGTGGAAATATCTTCGAATATAGATAAGGAAACACTTCCTTATGTTCTCTTAGATGATCAATCATCAAAGCACTCCATTTCTGATAGTTCCTTTTTGTCAATTTGAATCTTAAACCAAAGTGACACTTTTGACATGACTCCAGAGATCAAATAATGTATACACCCCCAACATGCAAAAAAAATTTAAAAAATCAAAGAAACCCCCCCTAATGCATGATTTTGCACTTTATATTTAGTGCGATTACAATGGCCATTTGCCAATTTAGGGCTTAAGTGGACTTCTGATTTTGTTGGTTACAACAACAAATATAAAGCTATATCGGACTCAACAAGATAAGACACAAGACCTCTCAAGGATCTAATTAATTACAAGTGCCAATAGGCCAAAATGAGACCAAAATTTGAAAGTACTATGCCTACTCAAAATTACTCCAAACTGATACCAGATTTAGAAAGTAGACAAAAAATCATGCACTTTCAAAAAAAATAGCACTTGAATATGTGTCCATATGAGCCCGAACTAAGCCTTTCAAGTTGCAAAAATCGATATTTGCGATTTGCAGAAAAATTCAAGAACAGAGATCATAAACATCCTACACCAATGTGTAGATCATGAAATTCTACCTCAAAACAAAAAAATTGCTCGAAAAAAGGAGTCCATATGAGGGAGATATCGCTATCTGAAAATCACCTCTATAATTATTTTTCCTGAATCGCCACCATCGCACCTTCAAAAATCAATTGACTCTAGATTTCACCTCAGATGTTCGATTTTGATGAAATAAAAGTCGATTTGGGGGTCTTTTGACCTTCTGAATATGATGTCAATATCTGATTTGCACCAGCAAGCTCCAATATTGACCTACAAAAAAAAAAATCTCCAATGGCTATACAATGAAGCTCCCATGGCTCTGATACCATGTAAGAATTTGCCTAAGGCAATAATTCAACACCAAGATCAAGAAGCTCAATAGATAGCACAAGAGAGACTAATGATGATCAAATGAGAATCTCAATAATGATCAAAATGATAATGGATATCAGATAATTGGATATGAGATAACTGAATAAGAGATAATTGGATAACTGGATATGAGATGAATACACACTAGAAGTGTCTTGTATATAAAGGCAACTAGAATGATTAGGAGTCACACAAGAGATAAGGATTACAACTCAGCACATGTCCACCAAAGGTGGATTATCCTCCATTGAGCACAGGGGTTTGTGCGATGATGAGAGCATAAGTTTACATAGGTGTATCTCATAAAGAGAGGTTGTAGACACCATGTGCTCTAATAAGTTGCTAACTCTTGTGTTGTCAACAAGACAACTCATATGACTATGCATATTCTTAAGTAAACTTACGTAAAGTGTAATAATAATTAATTATTAACACTAACAAACTCAAAATCTTTGAGGAACAGATTGACCTAGCCAAGAATAGGTCAACCTACTCCTCCCAAGTCAACCTATTGCTCTGACTTATTCTTAGATTATCTCAAAGAAAGAGAGCCCCAAGGTTCTCAGAAATTACATTGGCAGAACTAGGAAAGAGGAAACTGAGTGGGAGAAGGAGCTGATTGAGTACAAGTCCATCCATGGTCCATAAGGTCACTACAGAAAGGGAGATAAAAGGTCTTAAATAATGGGTGCTTCCATTTTAAGACGGTACATTTAGCCCCCACTTAAGTGCGAGTATGAGTTACCTCATACTCGCGGTAAAGTAAATCAAAAGCAAGAGTTGATCTCACCATGACTAAGGAGACAAAGAAACTACCAAGCCCCCAACAAACTCGAGTCTTCATCATATCCAAAACCATAATAAGAGAGATGTCACTAACAAAAGAGAGCATATTTGATCAATTCGCCCAATAAGGTTTATGTTCCTTGTTATGAACCACAACAAAGAGATAGGATTGAATAGTCTAGCGGGTTTATGTGCCCAATAGTCAATCCCGTGAAAATAAAAAGGGTAAGATCAAATGGTCTAGCAGGTTTGTGTGCCTAATAGTCAATCCCACAAACTTTACACCTTGCAGCATCTTTACACCACCAAGATATAGTGCTCTTACACCATGTGAATGGTTTGTGTATGTGCTAGGATAGGTCAAATGGTCTAGCAAGTGTGTGTGGCATGCTTTCTTGACAATCATTAGTAGAGTGATCATGATAACAGCAATATATTTAAAAAGGAACATTCATAAGTTGTTGATTACATTTCTTTCTACATTTAGGTCTAGCAACTACCTTAGCACGAAGAAGTTTAAGCAAAACTATTTACTGATTAATAGGAGAAGATGTGTTCGATGATGGAGGAGAGGACATAGACAAAGAATGAGATACAATACTTTCTTGCACACATCCTAAATCATAATCAACAATGGTGTTGAAAGCTTGTGGCTTATAAGAGTGCTCATGCCCCCCATTGCCTAAGGGCATTTGATTTCCTTTTTGTTTACCACATCTATTCTTTGTGAATACATGATAACCAGCACCATAACAAGAAGCCATATCACTAGGTTTGACAGATTCATCATGAGTGGAAGTAGTGACAAAATTATTAGAAAGAGTTCTTTTAGATTTCATACATGAAAGATCACAACTCTACTCTCTGATAGAGATAAGAATTGATATGACAGTCTAGTATTATGTTGTCTCAGAATTACTTATCAGATTAATTCTGCAGTAACAAGTTTGATTGTGTATGCCTTGCAAATCTATGTACCAATTATACAAACCTGATTATCATTCGGTGGACCATTATTCATAATCATTCAATAACCATATTCAGATCGATTCAAGTTATGATAAGAGCCCAATTAGTTAAGGAAACTGAAACATAACACAGCCCAGTAATATTTAATACTGCCCGATCAGTATTAGACTCAACCCGATAAGTATTAACACAATCCGATGAAGGACTAGTATATACATCAACAAAGGCATATGTAATACACATTGTATAATAATAATAACATTAATATATATATATATATGATAATCACAAATGCACATGTATAATATAATGTATATTTCGATTCTACTCAAGCTATACTTTAACACTTCCTCTTAGCAAGGGAGAAAGAAATATCAAACATATCTCAAGAGTCTTAACATGATATCAATCATTAACAATATCTTATACACATATCAAATTACTTGACTTTAACACTCTGAAATAGTGACTTGTCAAATAACTATCGTCTCAATGTTATGAACACTATCATAACATGTATTATGATCTCCAGCACACTGGACCAATAATTATATTGATCATAATACATTTATTATCAATGACTTCTGGTGTATCCAGAACAATAACATAATCTGTCATGATAACAGGCCTATCATTTGTAAGATATCATGATTACCTTCTGAATATATATGTCTATGAAAGATTGTCATCTTTCATTACATATCGGATACAACTAATCACTTAGAAGCATAAACACAAATATAAAATTGAATCTTAAGTTCCATATTCAACAATTACAATTTAATCATACCAAGTTTACCTCTGAAATATTCCAATATAACCTTAGCAAGAGATTTGGTAAGAATATCCGTTGTTTGCTCATTTGTACTTACGTAAACCAACTTGAGAACATCTCGATATACCATATCTCTGATCAAAATATGCTTAGATTGATGAGAAAAAAAACTGAATTTACAAATAACTGATTTATCTTTAGGTCTGAATACAACATTGCATACATCATTTATGTATTCAAACTTTGGAAATGTATCACTCTCCCTCTGATTCCTCACTTTAGGATTCTGATTTAAATTTACCCACTTTATCTCTTCATTCAACAACTTAAAATACAAGATTTTCATCATTAACTTCCGCTAGGGCTGCTTGAATTTTCTCCCGTTCCAACAAACTTCATGAGCTTGACCGAATTTGTTGCATTGTACTTTGGACCAATCTCTTTTCTTGTATGATTTGTTGAATTTCTTGTTTTGATGACTTCCTTTTCTTTTTCCCTTATTATTGGTACTGATTGAAGAGCTTGAATTTATCCCTCTTGATTTGAAATGATTCCTCTTGTAATTAATCTTGACTCTTCTTGAGTGCATTCGTTTTTGAGTAGTTCAAACTTAGGAAGTTCAGGTCGAGAACTTAGTCCACGAATAAATGTCTCCCGAGATAGTGGTAGTCATTTTAGGGCTATAATGTTGAGTTCTTTGTCATCTACTTGATTTCCAATGGTCGCAAGTTGATCTTTCAATTCTGAGATTCTTAGGAAATAGGACATAATAGATTCTCCATTATTCATCTTAATGTATAGTAGATCTTGCTTCAATGTTAGCAATCTACTTGTGTTATTAATTTCAAAAGTATTCTTTATAGTGGAGAACATCTCAAAGACTGTCCTAAGATTTGCTATGGATGGAAGAAAGTAATCTCTAACTGAATCTATGATGATCTTCATGGCTTTGTTGTTGCATCTTTTCCAAGTTGTTTTGTCTGGATCATTTTCTAGCATAGATTTATTTTCCTCTATTAATTCTTCCAACTCCATTTCACATAGTACAATCATTACTCTGATTGTCCATGATGCAAAATTTGAGGCTCCTTCAAGCCTATCTTCTAGTCTTACATGATTCACCATTTTGAATTAAGGTTATATAAATTGTGATGTAGAAGTTATTATAAATCTGAATTTCTCTATCAGGGTGGCTCTGATACCATGTAAAAGAATAGGATCTCTGATAGAGATAAGAATTGATATGACAGTCTAGAATTACGTTGTCTCAGAATTACTTATCAGATTAATGTCTGCAGTAACAAATCTGATTGTGTATGCCTTGCAAATCTCTGTAACAAAACATCAGTATGAAGAATAGACGGCTAATGATCGATTATGTCATTGACTGAAAGTAGATGAGATTGCTGCAAGACTGAGTATTACCGTGGTGATTGATGTCGGTCTTCAACAGCGATCTCCTTATTAAATATATGAGACATCGTGTCCCCATAGAGACATGACTCTACGTGGCCAATGGCCACATAGGGTCATGTCCCTACGTGGACATGATCTTAGACAATTATACAAACCCAATTATCATTCAATGGACCATTATTCATAATCATTCAATAACCATATTCAGATCGGTTCAACTTATGATAAGAGCCTGATTAGTTAAGGAAACCGAAACATAACACAGCCCAGTAATATTTAATACTGCCCAATCAGTATTGGACTCAGCCCAATAAGTATTAACACAATCCGATGAAGGACTAGTATATACATCAACATAGGCATATGTAATACAGATTGTATAATAGTAATAACATTAATATATATGATAATCACAAATGCACATGTATAATATAATGTATATTTTGCTTCTACTGAAGATTTACTTTAACAATTCTTTGTGAATCCATGATAGCCAGCACCATAAGAAGAAGCCATATCACTAGGTTTGACAAATTCGTCATGAGTGGAAATAGTGAAAGTTATTAGAAAGATTTCTTTTAGATTTTATACATGAAAGAACAGAAACTCTACTCTCCAATAAGGTTGGTGTGAAATCTAAGGATCCCCAATCATCTTTTGAAAGAAAGCTTGTAGAAGGGGAATCATCATTAGATTCTTGATCTTATCTCTCCCTAACATTCAAACAACTATTTGGTTTAGTATCCACATGAAGAGTGTACATTACATTATTGCAGATAAGCTTGACTTTTTGTTGAAGAGTTGAAGGAATAGCATGTATAACATGTAACCAAGGTCTACCCAAAAGAAGGTTGTAATTAAGAGGTCCACGCATAACATGAATGAGAGTACTCAAAATAACTGGACCTAATTGATAGGTAAAGTGATGATGCCTAATGTTTTCTTAGCAATGTTATCAAAGCCATGGATAGGAACATTATCAGATTTGATGTTTGAAAGATCGGCTTTAATCACTTTGAGCATGTTCATACTACAAATGTTAAGCCCAGACCCATTATCAGGTTTGATGTTTGAAAGATCGGCTTTAATCACTTTAAGCATGTTCATACTAAAAATGTTAAGCCCAAACCCATTGTCAATTAAGGTTCTTCAAATGAGTTTATCATTGATGAGGACAAATACCATAAGAGCGTCAAAGCAATCTTGAACTTCTTTAGAAGGCAAGTCATCATCAGTAAACACAATTTGATGTGGGACCAAGGTAGTATTCATGCATTGCAAAAAGGCATTGATGTTATCTTGATTAGGAGGTGTAGTTGGAAGAGTAGCTAAAGCTCTTTGCAAGGCTTTAGAATATGTATGAGATGTTTGAACAAGTTCCCAAAGAGAAATCTTGGTGGGGGTATTACGTAATTGTGACACCAAATCATATTTTGTCTCAGGATTTTGAGAAGATAAGGTGGAGGAGGAAGGATGGGTTGAGAAGGTGGGAGAGATTAGTAGTTTGAGGATTATTTCTTGTACGATAGGTGTGAAGCACCACATGATAATCCAAACAATCATTAGGTTTTCCTTTAAGAATTATGGAAGGACAACCTTTAAGGATGATGAGAGGTTTATTTGATGGAGGGTAACCTTTGAGAATGAGAATGGATTGAGCAACATAAACTTGATTTGGATCTTGCCTCTTCGTAGACTTGTGACTAGAAGAGAGAGCATTAAGGAGATTAGTGTTATTGTCTTTTCCCAAGGAATCCTTAGAATAGGGATTGTTGTCCTCCATTAATGATACATCTCTACTAGGAGAATCAAAGGAAGGATATTGTCTTTTCCCTAGGAATCCTTAGAATAGGGATTGTTGTCCTCCATTAACGCTACATCTCTACTAGGAGAATCAAATGAAGGCAATGTCACATTGATAAAAGCACTTATAATGTCATCCTCTTGCTCTAAAATATCGCAAAGAGGAGGGCATGTATTAGTAGAAAAAGAAACATCAAACTTGTCGTGTTGAAAAGAAATGGAAGAGATAACAACTATTTCATGAGGAAGAGAATAGTCAACCTTATCAGTCAAAGGTTCATCCCAAATAGTGATATTATCAATAGGAAACATCTCTATCAATAAAGCACACTATAGAAGAGGAATAATTGTGAGTTAAAGTGGGATCCATAAAAGGGGAACGACTAAAAGAAGATATAGGACCACCCTCAACCAATGTATAGTGAAGGCCAATATTAGGAGAAGGGTCACTACCAATCTGCCATTCATCTCCATATAGAGGAAGATCATATGGTAAAACTAAGTTGATCAGAGGGTGGTGTTTTATGTCAAAGATAATGCAATGATGTTTGAAGAATGCTTTAAATAACTTGTACAACACGACAAAAAGAGAAGTGCATATAAAGAGGATCCAACTAATCATTTTGTCATTGAAATGTATGCAAGATCCAATGAACATTTGAAAAATTAGGCAATAAAAGTACAAACTCAATTTTTGAAAAACCATGAAAAAGAGATCTAGTTAAATACTACTAATGCAAACAAGACTAGATCTAGATACACAAAGAAGCAATCCAACTCCAATTTCAAACAAGAGAGGGAAAATATCAGGTTCACCAAAAGAAGATGAACACCCAATGTCACGAAGGAAATAAGAGAGATCAATAGATCTAACTCCAGAGTCAACAAGAGGAGACACGTCGGGTTCAAGACAAAATATTTAGGAGAAAATGAAAGTGCTTAAATAAGATTTGTAAATATAAGACTTCCACTTTCACACTAACATTCAATACAAGAGAAAGAGGGCTTCCAAACATAACTCCTAATATAACCCAAGTTAGATTAACAAAACCCAAATAGATGAAGGGATGTCAATACTAAACTCAAATTACATCCAAGTACGCAAGCAAGCCCTCTTTCATGCAATGTAGATTAATTAAAGATGTGCAATATAAATACTATGTTACCCCAAGTTTCTGGGACGAGGGGATGGGGGGACAGGGAAACGGGTTTCCGGGACGGTTTTTTTTTTTTTGCAGGAATAGGAGACGGCTATATATATATCTGAATTTTAAAAAATATTCATCAATTCTACATTCATCATAGCAACATAGTTAAAAATCATCAATTCCATTCATCAAATATTGATTCATCAATGATCATAGGGCATAGCAATCAGCATCTAATTGATTTGTCATAGAAAATCAAAATTCTAAATAGCATCATTTTCAATTATCTAAGAAAATTCAAATAATCACTTTCAATCATCATCTAAGTACTTACAATACCATTAGTAAGTCATGAAATGAATTAAATGAGACAATGAAAAACATCAACTTTCAACAAAATGAAAACATTAAAAAGTTAAAACTTAAACAATTAAATTTTTAAAGTATCAAGTTTATCAACCATGTCTATCAATGATCATATTGATGTATAATTGTTCCATCAATCTATCACTATCAACTATCAGTGATCATATAATGTCAAGTGAAAACACTTCAGGTCTAAAACATCAAAATCAAAATGAAAGAAAAGATACTATGACAGCTGCCCCTAATCATCCATATCAAAGTCGCTATCACTATCATCTTGAGCCTCAAGGGATGAATCATCCAATGGACGCAAGGTTATGATTATATATAATAATGGACACAAGGTTATGATTATATATAATAAAACATTAAGATAGGAAATGAAAACATTGAGTTATTATTATATTAACAAACCTAAGTCTATATAAAAAACATTAAAAGTTTTATTTTTTAATATATTTGAAGTTGTGGGGTCCGCAAGTAGCTAATTTAATTTTTGTGGTAAAAATCGAAAATTTTTTAGAAGTCCGGAAACCTCTAGGAAACGAAAATGCAGTCCTCAGGACAGCCAACAAGTTTCCAAAACTTGTTGACCGTTTCCTTTGTTTCGGGGACGCGTTTTCGATTGTCCTATCTAGGTGGGGACGGCTTGGAAACGTTTCCTACCGTCCCCCCGTCCCCGAAACTATCCCCGTTTCTGAAACCTAAGTCTTAGAGGTGGAAACACGTTTCCGGGTAACATAGTATAAATATGAAATTGGACTAATTTATTTAATAAGAAGAGTAATTAAGATCTAAGCGTTAACTATATGCAATCAACCCAATTTAGATATGGAAATAGGTCTACATTTAAAAGTGAAATGAATGATAAAGTACTCAGCTCAAAATGTGCAAGGGAATATACCTTTTTCTCTGAAAATCACGAATCTGAAGCTATGACAGAACATCCAACTCCGGATTCGCAACCACAACAAAAAACCCAAAAAAGGTTGTTTTTCTCAGGCCTCCAGGAAGACATCAACCTAGTGGTAAAGTGTCCAAACACCTTACCAAAAGATGGACATGTTCCTAGAACACAGTAACAAAGTCAGCCCAACTTCGGAAGTTTTTCAGCGAGTAGTTTCCAAATCTACGGTCGCAATTTCGATATCTTGCTTCGAGACATGTAAAACTTGGTTTTCGTTTAGTTTGATGAGGGCTTGCCTTGGTCAAGCCCTAGATTGAGGAATCAACCTTGAAATTGAAATGTAAAACATGAAAGGAAAGCAAGACATGTAAATATTCACCTTGGTTAATAAAAACCTTGTTAATAAGTATTTTGCAATGCTGGTGTGTTGTAGATGTTGAATTTGAAATGAAGAATGTAGGAAATCTCCACAAATGCAATGAATCTACTAGAACCAATCATGGAGTCATGGATGTAAATGTGCATCAATGAAGAAGATGATGAATGTCTCAATGTACATCTCCTCCCTTGATGGCCAACAAAATGTTAAATCTTGAAGAGGAAATTCTCACAAAGGATCCTTGACTCTTAAATGCTTGAAATGCCTTAAGAAATCTGCTATCTTGAGTGCTTGAAGTTGCTTCTTGATGTCTTGTGATGTCGTGCTGTGAAAATGAGGTACCTAGGCTTCCTTTTATACTAGTTTTTGGGCTTGAAAACAAAGCAAGTCCACGGGATCATTCAATTTTAAAAATTAACTCCCCCAAACAAAATTTACCCCAGATCAAAATCTTCAAGGAACAAAACGACCTAGACAACCTAGTCCAGAATAGGTCGACCTAACTATTCCTCCCAAGTCAACCTATTCCCAGGTTATCTCAAAGAAAGAGAGCACTTGGGGTCTCGGAAACTGCACTGACAGAACTGGAATAGGGGAAATTGAGTGGGAGAAAGAGTTGATTGAGCACAAGTCCATCCATGGTCCATAAGGTCACTAAAGGAAGTGAGCTAAAAGGTCTAAAATTATGGGTACTTCCATTTTAAGACAGTACACAAGGTAACAAGAAAAACACCTTTAGTCAGATAATCAAAAGCAAGTTAGGGAGACTTTTTAGACTTCAAAAATAGTAATTTTTCACTGAATCTCACAGCAATAGGGCAACTGAAACTAAAAGGCTCCAATTACCACTTGCTATAGAGATGTAAACAGTTTTCAAGAGATAATATAAGTTCATAATAACAAATAATATCCAACACAAAGTCATCTTGCATCTATAACTTAATCTTTTCACAATCTATGGTTTCATTCAATTTCTGTATGAGGATTAAGTCCTCATGCAAGATCTTCTATAAACTATTTAAGGAATACAATTCGCATTTTTGCTTCTAGGCAGAGACAAGTTGTCCTAACCAATATTTTTCTAATTATAAGCTCTATAGGATCCTAGGAAAAGTGGGAATGGTTATCTAAACTCTTGAATTGCCAGTTGGGCCCCAGATACATAACACACTTCATATCTCATTTCTTTAGAAACTGGTCAGGAATAATGGTCTAATTTCAAGTACCATCCCAGTCCACACGATGAAAGCATAGACAACAGGTTGTTTTGACTTCAAAAAACATTTTTACAATTAAGAAAATGTCAAAGGGCCTAAGTTAAGAAGACAATAGAGTTTTTTCATTTTGAATTTGAGTGACAAAAAGAACAGATCTCTATACAAGTGCTAATAGATACACTCGTTTCAGAAAGTTCATATGTTTCAATCAATAAAAAATGCATATTTGTGCATTGACCTGTCTAAATTAAAAAATGCATTTAGTTATACTTAGTTTGGTAACAATCATGAAGATGGGAACATAGTTAATAGCCAAGCCATGACTACTGACGAACATAGCAAAACGTTGGTGCATAAACCAATGCAAGCGCATATACCGCAACTTTGTTTACCCTAAAATAGTAAAAATATCTCTAATTGTTTGCTTTCAGTTTTCTGCACAGATAATATTATTATCCATCAAGGTTCTGAATCTTGGAAAAGTAGAGTTTTGCAGATTCATTTGTAATTTACTAATTCTTTGTGTGTTTAGGTGCCAACACTTTTGTCTTGTATTTAGATAAAGAACAAATGAAGAATTCTAGTGCTTGTACAACTGAAAATCTAATTACACCAAAAAGAGAGAAAATAGAATACAAAAATAAATAGTAAATAACCAGATAAATCTCACCAATTGTAAAGCCATCATAGTCAATAACTGAGTCATTGGGCCTTGAATTAGCTCTTTGCTCAAAATCCATAATATAAGACATGCCAGAGCAACCGCCCTGTCTCACTCCAATTCTAAGACACAAATCCTCATTTTTCTCAGCTCTCATTTTGTTCAAGTGTTTCAATGCATTCTCAGATAGTGAAATTGCCGGCTTGAGACTTTCAGAAGCAACAGTAGCTGCAAGCCACAAAACACAATCAATTCACTGCAGCCTTTAAGCACCACTTATGCCTGAAATACTTTCAATCAGATAATGCGTACAGAAACAAAAATTCCAAGACAAAGATCAACTTTCTCCTTTATTCATAATTTAAAAAGGCTAAAGCCATACACGGAATGCCAATTAGCTCTCCTGGTTGCAAAATAAAACATGACTAACAAGTACCAAAATGATGAGAAGATTAACTTGGGCTTCAGTTTGTAACTGCATATGGAGGAAAATTAAAAGCTAAGGTATATGTACAAGAGAGAGCCTTGAAAGGTTATGAGTAATCATGCTATTTAAGACTGTGATATTTTCCCATGCAAACACCTATAATGACCTTAAAACAAGACTATAAACATAAACACGCAGCACAAAATGTAAGTATATGCATTAATGAGACATGGGCACACTGCAATGTCTAATGCATAAGCAATAATTAGATAAGAAATCAATTAACTTATAGATTTGCATAGTTTGTTGGAATGACTTTGAGAAGAGGACATTGGTGGCATGTTGACAACAAAACTCAGAACTCGGGTTTTTCCTACTCCAAGAAAAGAAACTCTAGAAAGCATAAATAATATGAATAGAGGAGAGGGACCAAAAGGTGACAGGGGTACAAATGTATGTTATAGTAGGTAGACAATATAGACCCTATAGTGGTGCACTAAAAACATCAAAAAGATTTCTCTAAATTTCAAAAACCGATCATTCATGATGCCACATCAGCACACTATTAAACATGAGTTATTGCACGCCTATTTGTTTAATCACCTTTTGGGATCATTTTGGGCACCAACCCTATAAAGCATGCTGATGTAGCACTGTATTTGACCAATGGACTTGATATTTTGTTTTTAAGTAGGGAACGTGACAACTAAACTGCTGTAAAAAATTGAGCGTAATTTGAAATATCCACATAGGATTTTGAGAAGCATGAAGTTTGGGTGTACATGTATTGGCCCTCTCCCCAAACAAAAAATATATGGGATTTGGGCAAATTCATAGAAATCACCGATACCGAAGATGAATGCTAGCGTACAAACTGGAAAAGCTGTGACAAATAACTCATATTCCAGGACCAATTTTGGCATCTTGGTTTTCGGTTGCAGCCCAATAAGCTTAATTATCCAAAAGTGAATCACATGTTTAGGGCAGGTCCCAATCTAGCAGCTGCTCAACTTTTTGAGCAGCAATTTGTGCAGCTGGTGGGCCTGTGGATAGTAAACGTTGCTGCTTATTTTCAAGCAGTCATCTAAATGCTATGTTCTACTGAAATTCTTAACAATACTTTGTACAAATATAATTTGGAAAAAATATTGAAGACATAAAAAAGATAAAGAGTGAAGCCCCGTGCTATTTTTCCCAATAAGCGATTGTTGCCTATTTCCAGCTCCCCAATTTTTCTGTGCCCAGATTACTGGGCAAAAACACAACTAATTTCCTTTTTTCAAAATCTACCAATCAACAAGTTAGCCATTCTAGACATGGTGATATTTTCAATTCACAAATTGAACAATACTAACAGAACTATTAATATTAATTCTATAAGCTACATCACTCATAAGGTTTGTGAAATATTAATTCTTATAACATTAAAAGATTTATTGTAGTTTTCTCCTTATACAACTTACATTAGTAAGATTCCTCTTTCAAATATATATTTATTTTATTTTGATTTATCGATACATCTATTTGTTTATGTATTATACCACTTATCACCATACTATTTATATGGATGCCTCAGACACTCACAAAAAGATTTTCTTCAATCTTGGCATCTACTCTCTTAATATTAGTTTAGCATACATTAATAAGAGTGAAATGGACATTGTTGGTTAACAAGTTTTGCCACTTAACACTATATTCTTCTGCCCAAACAAGCAAGAAATTGTTTCAACAATTAAGATAAGTGTGATGTCCTGCACTCACTCTGCTTCTTTTACAAGGTGCAGCTACCTTCTAAATATTTGCAATGAAATAAATGGGTATGCTTGTGATTAGAAAGCAGGGAAGGCAGAGCTTTTAACCAGAAAGCTTTTAAAAATTTGAAGGCGTCCAAATTGACTGAAATTACACAAAACTCGTCCAATACTCATATCACATTTATGATAGGTATTAGAAGAGCAATGTTAAGAACTTAACTTCATTATTAATGATTCAATATTTTTAAACAGGTGCACATATCTTGACAATAACTGATTTAAAAAGAATCGATCACTTCAACTTTCTCCACATAAAAATGAAACAGAGAACATTCAGTAACACTGAAAAAAATGAAAAAAATGGTGGAGCGAAAGCACAGGAGTCTAGGGTTTTTACACAGTCGAAGAGCTTTTTGGAAGCCTTAGATTCGAATGACTAGAGGAACAATGGAGGAAATGGTTTTCGAAGGCACGAGGGTTTTTGCTATAGTGGTGGACAAAACTCTTAGTGGACCTACACTTGAAGGACCAATAATGAGGGCTTTGTGTAGAGACAGAAATCGGAAGCTGGGACGAGTAGACAACATGGAGATGGAGGGCAAACAGTGGGGTAAGGGACCTACTGGAATGAGCAGTGAAGAGTTAATTTGGGGTCACGTTTTGTCTCTACGAATTTGGGAGGACCTGTGACTTCGGTGCGATAGCGCAGCGGTTGTTGAGACCAAAGTTTGTCAAAGATCTGGATAAGATGTTAGTTGAAACACCAGCTGAGATTCATAGCACGATGATCTCGATGAAGGTGAACGGAAACAAGTGACAAGAGTCAATAAATTTTTTAGAAGTCAGTGTTTTTTTCTTAAAATGGGGAGTGGAATGGCCGACTATCAAAAAGATTAACAATTGGTGTGATAACAATGGGGTGAGGTAAGAAGTTTTAGGACTTTGGAGAATGGTTTCTATCTGATTATGGTGTCATGCGAGCATGATAGAGACTTGATTTTGAATAGTGACCCCCTATATGTTGGAGGAGAAAGGTTTTTACATGAAGTTGTGGACTACAAACTTCAATCCAACAATGGAAAAAATAAGGTCTTACCCCATTTGGATTGGCCTCCGAAATCTCCCACGTGAATACTGGAATGAGGAATCGTATAAGATGATAGGGTATAAACTTGGCTCTTATGTCAAATCAACGGAAACAGTTGACCATATCACCTTTCAAATGTTCCCTCGCATATGCATCCAATGGGATTCTTGTCATTTGATTCCAGAAATGGTTGACCTGATTTCAGATGAAGGGATTTGGAGACAAGCTTTGTCAATGGAAGAGGATCTGAAATTTTGCACTGAATGCCTTAGTGAGGAACATGATTTGGATAGCTGTGATGAAGATGGGAAAGGGAAGGAACTGGAGGAGGACAAGCTATTTTACAGGGCAATTAACCTAACAGACTCTTATTCAAGAGGTAGGGAAACCTATTGCAAGATAAATCTACTGTAGGCAGCAGAATAGGAATGCGGTCTAGTTGAGAAGGCATCTCTGATAAATAGGGAGGAATTAGGGACGGAGGGGTATGGCTCTAGTTTCTAGGAGCTAGATTTGGACAAGATACAGGGCTCCTTGAATGATGAAGACATCTGTTTTGAGGATGAGGAGTCTGGACTGAAGGGAAGGCTTGAAGGGAATGTTGATTCTCTTGGACAAGAGATAGAGGGAGTTGGACAGCCTTTGACTAATGAGGATGTTAGTTTGGAATAGATGGGACGGGAGACAGAAGAGGATGCAATGCTGTTTTCTACACATGAAAAACTTTCAGAGGAAAAGGCAACACAAGCGAAATCTGTGATGCGATCCAAGAGACAGCACAAACCCGATAGGAATGAGAATGCTGACTTGGGAAGGGATCAGGAGGATGAGTGTGATATCCTTGATAAGGATAGAGAAGAAAGGGAAGGAGCTGTTAAAGATATTCAAATATCTCCTATTCATAAACTAGAAGGAGCTTTTGAATCTGCTAGGGATTCAAGTGGAGCCATAGTAGATTTAGACTCAGACTATGAAACAGAGGGGGATCATGAGGAAGACCTATTGGGGATCGATGATAACATGGTGCTTAGTGAAAAAAGAACATTATCACAAACAAATTTAAAAGATCCTAAAATCAAGGTGGGGGAAGTTAAAAAGAGAGGGAGAAAGTCTAATAAACTCCTGTTACTTCAAGATGGAAGCGTTGTTGGACAGAGTAAACTGAGATTGGGAAGAACTTATGTCTTTTCCCGGAAGAGATGAAGTTCCTTTCGTGGAATATCAAAGGCTGCAATGCCCCTGACAAGATTAGTTTGAT
This sequence comes from Cupressus sempervirens, assembly GCA_028749045.1. Taxonomy (NCBI): domain Eukaryota; kingdom Viridiplantae; phylum Streptophyta; class Pinopsida; order Cupressales; family Cupressaceae; genus Cupressus; species Cupressus sempervirens. The sequence continues at coordinate 927,171,158 of CM053785.1, read as the reverse complement.
CAAACGATGTTTTGATCAAACGCAGCTAGATGTTGTTATGTTACAGGAAACTAAATTAAAAGTGGAGGATGTTGAAAGAATTAATAGATGTTTTAGTAGATGGAATTGCCTTTGGATGGAAGCCCAAGGGGCATCTTGAGGTTTATGGGTTCTTTGGAAAAGTGATTATGTGACTATTGAGTTAATCCAACAGGGGCAACATTGGCAGTGGGTGAGGGTGAGATCCAAACAATTGGATTCTGCCTTTAATCTTGTTAATACTTATGGGCTGGTCCAGTTAGAGCTAAAAGAGATTTATGGCAGCTACCGTCAGGTTTCTTGAGTGCCATGGTAGATGAGATCAATACTTTAGGTTGGGATTTTAAAGCAATTTTGAAGCCAATGGAAAAGGCAGGAGGCAAAAGTTGGATGTCAATGAACCAGGTGGATTTTACTTTGTTTTGGATAGTGGGCTCATTGATATCCCATTCAAAAAAGGGGATCCCACTTGGACGAACAAAGGATCTGAGTTTGTGCATATTGCGAAGAAATTGGATTGATTTCTCTTGGCAGGTTAATGGGCAGATCACAATCAGATGTGTGAGACGGAGATTATGCCAATACATGAGTCGGACCATTTCCCTGTTAGTTTATGTTTACAGGAGGAATCAGCCCCAAATAGATGCCCCTTTAAGTTTGAAGTAATGTGGTTGCAAGATGCAAGTTTCAGTGATCTAGTTAAGCATTGGTGGAGTTCAGTCCTGGAGGTGGAAGGTAATCGAGCCTTTATTTTTTTCAAAAAACTTCAGTTTCATAAGGATAAATTAAAAGTATGGAATAGAGAATCATTTCACAACATTTTTCATTATAAATTAAATTTAGAGGAGGCTTTAAAGAAGTTAGATGAGAAGATCATCTCGGATGGGATGGATGAGAATGATTTTGGATAAGAGAAGGTTTTGAATCAAGAATACAGTGAGGTGCTTGCTAGAGAGGAGATATTTTGGCAACAAAAATCAAGGGAGACATGGTTAAATGAGGGAGATCATAACACAAAATACTTTCATAATTCAGTCAAAATCAGATGAGTTCACAATAAGATCTTCTCAATTAAAGGGAAGTTTGGAAGGGATCATAGAGAGGTAGAGGAGATTAACTCTTAAGCTGTAGAATTTTTCAGAAGAAGGGGACAACGGACAGCCCAAGATAGCGTAGATGTTACTTCTAAATGCTATCCCAAACTGTGTTTCGGAGGACCTCAATCAGATGTTAATTGAGAAAGTCTCAAAGGAGGAAGTGAAGAAAGCTTTATGGGGTTTGGGTACAAGCAAGGCTCCAGGACCGGAAGGTTTCCCAGCACTGTTTTTCCAACACTTCTGGGATTTTTTTGACGATGAGATATGGGAAGTAGTTGAGGAATCAATAAGAGGTGGCTTTGTGTTAAAGATCTGAATAACAATTTTATTGCGTTGATTCCATAAAAAGATGAGGTCTCCACCTTTGAAGACTTTCGGCCTATTGCTCTATGTAACATGTACAAGGTGATCTCCAAGCTAATGGCCAATAGGCCGAAGAAGGTTTTAGAGGCTGCAATTTCAAGTGAACGGAGTGGTTTTGCTCCAAGAAGGTCTATTTATGAAGGGGTAATTATTGCACATGATGATCCACTCAATTAGAGTAAAGAAGTTGGAAAAAGTGATGGTGAAATTGGATATAAAAAGAGCTTATGATGAAGTGGATAGGGATTTCATGCTAAAGGTTTTAGAGAGATTTGGCTTTGGGCAGAAATGGATTACTCGGGTGAAAAGTTGTATTACTACCCCCCGCTTTTCAGTTTTGGTAAATGGCAGCCTGCAGAGGTTTTTTGAAATGGATAAGGGAACCGTTAGGGGGACCCTCTTTCTCCTTTTTTTTATTATTATGGCTGAGGTTTTGGGTCAGATGATTACTAGTGAAAGGGTAAGTGGTGCATGGAAAGTAGTCAAAGTAGCAGAAGGGGTGGATGATGTGTCACATTTACAATTTGTTGATGATACGTTTTTAGTTGGGGAGGCTTCAAAAAGGGAGGCTAGGGACATGAAAGCAACTTTGAATTTATATGGGAGGGTTTAAGGGCAGAAAATAAATTGGCGCAACTCCAAGATTTTCTTTTTTAATATTTCTCCAAGGAAACAAGGCGATATATGCAGAATTTCAAACATTAGGGGAGGATCATTGCTAGGGATGTATTTAGGGATTCCTCTGTTCCAAGGCAGAAACAAGAAGGAATTATGGAAAGGTTTGGTGGACAGCTGTCTAAAGAAAATGGAGGGATGGAAAGGCTGGTGGTTGACCTCTGCAGGTCGAATTTTACTGTTGTAGTCGGTGATTTCAACTATTCCAGTTTTCTCAATGATGTGCATGAAAATACCACAGAAAATAACTTAGGTGATAGGATAAAAAATGCGTAAATTTTTTGGAGTGGTGCATCGGAGGGGATGAAAAGTTGCCTTTGTTAGCATGGGATAAAATTTGCAAACCTAAAGAATATGGAGGGTCCAGAATGAGAGATTGGAATCTAATGAATGAGGCTTTGGGAGCCAAACTTTCATGGAATATTTATAGAAACTCGGATCAGGTATGGGTCAGGATTTTAAGGGCCAAGTATTTGGATTCAGGTGAGGCTGAGAATCCTTACTATTCGGAATCCCCTACAGGATCAGCTATTTGAAATTTTATTTTGTCTTGCAGACATGTGATAACAGATCACATATCACGGTTAGTAGGGAATGGGAGGAAAGCTAAATTCTGGGACTCCTCAAATAGCTATGCAGTTTAGGCAAATAATAATCAGTATGATGATATTTATGAGATTTTGAAACAAAGGTGGGGTGACAAGGTGATAGACTATACGGACTATGAGGAAAGACCTTGGGGTAGACATTGGAAATGGAAAAGCCATGATGTGGAGTGACTGACAGCTCAGCAACAGAAGCGTCTAAAGGAAATTTTCAAGCTATGCGAGGTTTGATGTGACAAATGAGGAGGATAGAGTATTTTGGTGTATGTCCTCTTCGGGCAATTATTCAGTTAAACTAGGTTATGGGCTGTTATCAAGGGATGTAGGGGATAAATTTGAAGCTACTGACTTATGTTGGAATAAGGACTGGCTCCCTAAGGCCAGGGCTTTTGCATGGTTAGCTGTTCAAGGGAGAATACTAATAGGTGAACAAAAGAAAAGATTGGGAATTCAGGGCACCACTAGGTGTGCTCTATGTAAGGTTCAGGAGGAATCAATTGACCACCTCCTTTTGAATTGTCCAATGATGGAAGATTATTGGAATATGGTGAGAGGCAAGTTAGGTTGGCAGGGCCCGTGGATGCCTAACCTGAAGGATTCCTTTGTGAGCTGGCCGCGACCTAGAACAAAATCAGTTTTAACAAGTACGTGGTTGATTTCACCCTCTATAGTAATTTGTGAGTTATGAAAGGAGCGGAATAGGCATATTTTTTAAGAGAAAGGGGAATTAGGGGAAAGGTTGTAATGCCGAATTGATAGGACTATGGTAGAGGAAATAAGCGCAGCTACCTTAGGAGGAAACCCATTGAAAGTTGTCTTTTCGAGGACATCTGGATTCAAAAACAATGCCCGAAGATTAGGATTATGTCATCCCAAATTTTCCCCTAATTTTTAATTTGATCATAATCACTGGTTTAAAGAACTATTTCTTTTCCTGATCATGTGAAACGAGTTAGTTATTTATATACGTTGCATCAACTGTTAACAGATTATTTCTCTTCTTGATCATGTGAAACGAGTTATTTATATATGCTGTACCAATTGATAACAAATTATTTCTTTCATGATCATGTGAAATGTTGATGAAATAACCAGTAACCCATAACTGTTATTAGATGATTAGCAGTTGTATGATTTGAATTAACGATCAATATATTTTTTAATTAATGTGTTGGGGAGAATGTTTTGCTTGGGTGATTGTAGGAGAAGATTGAAGAGAGGGGAAGCATTGCTAAATGGGATCATCAGAATGGGATGGTTGTTTGGTTCAGTCATCAGGATCGGCAAGTATGACCTAAGACTCCCTTGGAAAAGATACGACGACTTGACCACAGGTTACATTATGGGACCGCATGATCTATTAGGAAAACAATATAATAAAAACATAAAGTAATCTAAATTAAAATATAATTCATACTTTAGAGATTAATATTAAATCTTCTTATTTTATCATTATTATAAACACTTAAATGCGTACACATAGATATAAAAATGAAATGGCACCAATAAATTATATTAATATAATCTAATGATGTCACTTCATCAATATACATACGTGAATGCATATAAGAGCATATAATAATAATAAAATAGAATTTAAACTCTTCAACTCCTTATATATTTTCCCTCTTTATTTCTCTCCCTTTTAAATTCGAATGTATAATGTATTTGAATGGTCTTCTTGATAACCGATGGAAGTCGAGGAGTCTCAGCAAATTTTTATAACAAGTCGTGAATCAACCCAGCAGTATCAACCTTTCTCCATGTTTGCTACGAATTCATTCTAAGCCATGAGTCTTTTTCTTAGTCAAAACTTCCATTTCCGTCTGCACCCGTATCATTTTGTTTTCTCCTGCTCCCCCAACGCTTGGATACCAAGTCTCAAAGCTAGCGGGTAAAGCAACTCGCCAGCAGGGGGTTTTGGCCAAGGACGGAAGAGCCAAGTACAGACTGACTACAATCTCAACTCAGGTCATGATTAAATGCCAACGTAATTCGTAGAAATTCCTTCTTTGATGTGTATGTGCCCGACTGTAGTCGGCTATAAGAAATATAACATATGGGTTTGTGATTCTTAGTTCTTCCTTCTTTGATTCCTGTCAGATACATATTGATAGAGCCGGAAATAATGCAAAAAGGATTTCATATTCATAACCTTTTCTTTCCTGATCTGAATGTTCAAACCATAGCTGGCTATACAATTTTAGGTAGAGACTAGATTATAATACCTTGCTGATGGTTTCCGGCTTAATATAGAGTTCATTGAAGATCTTCATCAAATATCCTTATGATTAACATCAATTATGAAATTCAAATGATAAATATAAAAACTTGAATGTATGAATGAACCAACATCAATGACCATGTATTTATAATTAGAATACTTATTGATCCACTAGCACCGAGAAACTCACCGGCAAGATGCCATAGAATGGTGAAGCGGTGTAAATAATATCAGAATGCTCATAATCTTACAAACACCAAGGAATTCACCGGAAAAGAAGCCATGGAATGGTGAAGAGGTGTAAATAATAACAGAACAATCATAATCTTCAGGCACCTAGGATTCACCTGCAAAGAAGCCATGAATGGTGAAGAGGTGGAGTTAACCTGCAAGAACCAAGAATGAAATTAGATATGAATAACTATGTAATGAAAACACTTAATAGCTCATACATGTCCCGGTAATGGAATCTGTTGACAAGTCGAGTGGTGGTGATCAGGTTTATGAACCCAAATTGAAATCCTTGGCCAAGGTAGGTAAAGGCATATGTGTCAATCATGAGATCATTTTGTTTGCCCATTGACATCAATTATATAGGTATAACTGATGGGGCACTCAAACCACTGGGTAGCTTGGATGGCTGGACTTAAGAACATCCCAAGCCCGATCCCGAGGTAGGGAGGGCCATTCTATTAAGTTAGGATGTGTAGGGATAAGTATGGTCCGAGGTTCGGAGGTTAAGTCTACGTCAATGCTTCTCCTCTCACCAATGCCGAGACTTGTACAACAAGATAAAGGGATTCCTCCATTATTTCAATATGTTTCTTTTGCACCTTTACCTTTAAATCCTTAGAAGAATAATTCGATAGATTAGTTTTCTAAATAGTATAATTTGAATGAATATATTTGTTGATATAGAAGTAGTCGTTACTTTATTTTCAGCTGAATATGTTATCAGTTAGATATGGTTAAAATGTTAGCAATGTATTTATTTATCTATCTCGTTATATCAGTTGAACATGAAATACAGTTAGAATAGAAAAACAATTACTTTATCTTTGTTATATTTATTTTATGGAAATTATTGTCATATGAAATGGAATCAGTTACTTTTAAAATCAGATTATTAGGTGTTTTAAATTGGTTATGAAAATTTGTTTATTACATATGGTATCAGAGCGTTGGGTTCGACACTGAACCTAGGGGACCCTACTTTCTTTGAAACCTAAAAGATTTTGGACTGATTACACAGAATGCAAGTACATAAAACACCACGCAAGAAGACTCGACACCCCATCTTTCCCTATCTAATTAAAAACATGCCAAAATATGACTACACCTGTTGTTCCATGCCCTAAGACAATGAAACTCTGAACCAAGCAATACAACGGATGAAGAAAGAAAGAGTCAAGTGGACTCCTGCTAACAAAGCAGTATACAGAAACAAGTTGATCCAAAATTGGAACGCTCGGCAAAGCAATTCTCTTTTACAATTCCATAGATCCTGGACGATATGTACCAATTTGAGCCAAAATCAAGTGCTGCAAAGCAAGATTAATTAATTTTGATGTAAACATCCTCAATAGAGGAAATTTTGTAAATAAGGTTGCTCAAAGTGAAGCAACAAAGTATTAAGTTAAAATAAGTTATTAATTCTTGCGATTCATGTGTTTGCAAGACTTTCTTTTTGTAAAAATGTCTTCTTTCCTCCACTTAATTGACACAATTTGTAAATTAACATGTGGGAACAATAAACATAAAACGAACAGCAACGAGAACATTTTAGATCAAGACATAATTCGTGAGAACACCCAATCTTCTAATGACTTGTTACTTCAAATCTTGCAAGAAATGCAATTGAAGTTAGAAAACATGGAAAGAAGAATGAATGAAATGGCAACCCAAATGGGGCAGAACTGCGAGGAAACTCAATCATCACCACCTCCTAGAGCAGAGACAAAAGTCTCCGAGCATAACAAGAAAACCTCCTCACCTAAACAATCAGAAAAACAAAAGAAACAAGAAATAGTGGCTGATCTGTCAGCAAACATTAAAAAATAAAACCACCCAAGTTTTCCAGTTCTAAGTCCAGGTAGGAAGCAGAAGCTTGGTTAACTGAGATGGAACAATATTTTGAAATTAGGAATTTCTCTAAAACCTCAAAAGTAGTTTGGGGAATATATCATTTTACCGGAGAAGTTGCAACATGGTGGGGAAACACCAAAGTTGAGTAGAACATAAAAACCACTGACATCACCTAAGAGAAATTTGTGAACATTTTCCAGAACCGTTGTCTGCCTCAAACCTTTTATGATCAGAAGCTTTTAGACTTCCAAAACTTAAAGCAAGGAGACATGTTAGTACATAAGTACTAGGAGAGGTTCACCTGATTGTTAAAATATGTACCACCTTATTAGCAGGATACCAATCTAAAAGTGAGGAAATTCATCATGGGTTTGAACAATAGGATAGGAGGAGCTATTGATGTTCTCGCTCCCCGAAACATGCAAGAAGCTCTAGAGAAGGCTATTCGGAAAGAACACAAAATCAGGAAGGATGACTCCATCCAAGACAACACGAGAAAGACAACCTGGAATTCAGAGGGTGTTGATTTCAGAAGGTGTTGATTTTGGGCCCCAGAAAAAACAATTTAAGGACTACAAGTACAGCAAACCAAAGACAAAGGGTAATGGAGTTAAGGATGTTAAAAGCAATTTCAATACTAATAAGAATAACAAGATCATTATGCTAATAGGTACCCCAGTAAACCCAACGCCAACCAGCCACAATGACCACCTTTACTACAACAACAGCAAGTCTTTCAGCAGAGGATTCATGTGGCCTTGGATAATAGGCAAGCAGAACAGCAGATAGGTCTCATTGAAACTCCGGGTAAGATCTACGGAAACCCTGTGTCCATTTTAATTGATATTGGAGCTTCTGAATGTTTTATATCACCTAGACTATTAAGTAGGTTTTCGAAAAGATCTAGCGTTATGGCAAAACCATGGACAGTCGAGTATGCAAACCATTCAAGGGCTAAGGTAGAGTAGTTCCTATTTGAAGCTCAGGTTGACTTTCTGAATTTTCCAACAGAATTGAACTTATATGTAGCACCTCTTGGGTCTTACGACATTATCATAGGAATCAATTGGCTCAATGAACATAAGGCCAAGGCAAATTGTCTTGCTAAAACTGTAAACTGTGTGGATGATCGGGGTAGACCCACAAGCATTTCAGGGATTAAACATGAAATTAGATCAAAACAAATTTCTGCAATGCAACTTAAAAGACATGGAAGAAGGGGCTGTGAGATTTTTGCAGTTAGGATTGAGGACACAAGGGAACTTAAAACAACCACTTATGGAGATGACTATATCTATGAAGATGGGGAAATTTGAGAAAAGTTAAAAGAATCCTTCGAGGAAAAGTACCCCTACTTAAAGAATTATCAAGACGTGTTTCCAGAAGAACTTCTTGGACTACCCCCTTCCTGAGCATTTGATTTCACCATAGATTTGATACAGGGAGCAGAACCCATATCTCGGGCACCATATAGGATGACAACTAAAAAATGGAATTACAGATCCAACTTCAAGATATGTTAGATAAGAAATTGATCTAGCCCAATGTCTCACCATGGAGAGCCCTAGTACTATTTGTGAGGAAGAAGGATGGAACCATGAGATTATGCATAGATTATAGAATGCTCAATAAAGTCACCATCAAAAACCGGTACCCATTACCGAGGACAGATGATCTCTTTGATCAAATGAAGGGCGCGACAATGTTTTCAAAAAATGACTTGAGGTCAGGGTACCATCAACTTCGTATAAAGGATGAAGATATACATAAAACCGCATTTAGAACCAAGTATAGACATTACGAGTTTACAATATTGCCATTCAGGTTAACCAATGCCCTAGCAGCTTTTATGAACTTAATGAACAGCATATTTCAAGACTGCCTGGATAAGTTTGTATTGGTCTTCATAGATGACATTTTAATATATTCTAAGAACGATGAAGAACATCAAAGGCATTTAGAAATAGTTCTGCAAAGATTAAGAGAACATAAACTGTATGGGAAATTATCTAAGTGCGCTTTCTATCAAAAGAAAATTTAGTATTTAGGGCACATTATATCAGCTCAACGTATGGCAGTAGATCCATCAAAAATAAAAACTATTAAGGAATGGCCTATATCTAGAAATGTATCCGAAGTTAGGAGCTCTATGAGATTAGCAGGATTCTATAGAAAGTTTGTCAGAAAATTCTCAAGGATAGCCTACCCGATCACCTCACTCCAAAGGAAGGGGAAGAAATTTATCTAGACAAAGAAATGTCAATCAGCCTTCGAGTTTTAGAAAGAAAAACTAACTACAGCACCTATATTAAGGGTACCTAACCCACAAAAGTAGTTCGAAGTTATAACAAATGCATCCAGAAAAGGATTAGGAGGTGTGTTAATGCAGGATGAACAGGTTATTGCTTATGAATCTAGGAAACTGAAATACTATGAGCAAAATTACGCACCCCACGATTTTGAATTAGCAGCAATTGTGCATTCCTTGCAAATGTGGAGACATTACTTAATCAAAAAACCTTTTGAACTTAGATCTGATCATCATGGTTTGAAGTATATTTTCACCCAACCAAATCTAAATGCTAGACAATGGAGGTGGCTGGAATTTTTAGTAGATTACGAGTTCGATATAAGTTATATTAAAGGCAAAAAAAAACAAGGTGGCAAATGCCCTAAGTCAGAGAAGACACATCTCTACAATAACTACTGTAAACTTCAAGTTAAGGGATCAAATTTTACAACATTTAGAACGTGATGAGTTTTATGCAGAAGTCAGCCTAGCTCTTATCAGGGACCCACAAGATCCCAAGTATTCAGAGTTTAGCTTAGAAGAGGATAGATTACTGAGATATCACCACAGGATCTATGTACCCAGCAACCTCGAACTCCGAAGACTAATTTTAGGAGAATTCCATTCAGCCCCATATTCAAGACATCCGAGAGTAACAAAAATGCTATCTGATATAAAACCCCTATATTTCTGGAAAGGAATGAAAAGGGAGATAACAGAGTTTGTCGTAGGTTGTTTGGAACACTAGAGGGTAAAAGCAGAACATCGGTACCTAGCAAGTCTGTTACACCCTAATGAGGTACCCGAGTGGAAATGGCAAGTAATATCCATGAATTTTGTACAAGGATTACCTATGACACGAAATCAACACAATACCATTTTGGTCGTGGTTGACAGATTGACAAAGGTTGCTCATTTTATACCAGGGAATTTAACTAATGGAGCACCAGAGATTACCCATAAATTCATGAAAGAAATTTTCAGACTACATGGAATTCTAGAGAAAATTATTTCTGATAGGGTTGCTAGGATAACTCTCAGATTCTGGCAAACATTATTTTCGGCCTTGGGTACTAAATTAAACATTAGTTCAACTTATCATCCTGAGACAGATGGTCAAACGGAAAGGGTAAATTAGGTATTAGAAGATTTTCTAAGAGTATATTGTATGGACAAACAGTACCAATGGGAAAAATACTTACCCTTGGTAGAACTTGCATATAATAACTTTTATCAGTCCACCATTAAAATGGCTCCCTTTGAAACCTTGTATAGTCGTAAATGTAGAACTCCTGTGAGTTCAAATCGATTGGAAGATAGAATCATTGTTGGACCTGAAATGCTTCAAGAGATGGAAGAGTAGGTAATCCAGATTCGTCAAAGATTAAAGGAAGCCAACGACAGACAGAAAAGTTATGCTGATGCTAGAAGAACACCTAGAGAATTCTCAATAGGGAGCAAGGTATTATTAAGGGTTAAACCTCAAAAGAGTACCATCAAATTTGGCAAAAATGCTAAATTAGCCCCGAGATAAGTGGGACCCTTTGAAGTACTAGAAGTTGTGAACCCAGTAGCTTACAGGATTGCTTTACCACCAGCCCTTGCCAGGATGCATGACGTCTTCCATGTGTCATATCTTAAAAAGTACATTACCCACCATGATCATATGATTGATTGGAAATTATTGCAGGTGCGAGAACCAGGGGTGGTAGAGGTAAGACCACTCAAAATACTCAAGGTGAGTAAGCTACGCTTACGAAATCGAGAGGTGACTCAGTGCAAGGTCTAGTGGGACCAATGCTGAGGATAATGCCACTTGGGAGGATTATCATAAAAAAATTCAAAAATACCCCAATCTTTTCTCTGAAACTGGAAACTGAATATTTCCTTTCGTCTTGTATAAACTGACTAAGTATTGCTTAAGTTTTGTTGTTATATTCATCAAGGACGATGAAAAATCTAAGGGGGAGGGTATGTTACATCCCAAATTTTGCCCTAATTTTTAATTTGATCATAACCATTGGTTTAACGAACTATTTATTTTCCTGATCATGTGAGACAAGTTAGTTATTTATATATGTTGTATCAACTGTTAACAGATTATTTCTCTTCTTGATCATGTGAAACGAATTAATGATTTATATACGTTGTACCAACTGATAACGAATTATTTCTTTCATGATCATGTGAAATGAGTTAGTTATTATAGACGTTGATGAAATAACCAATAACCTATAACTGTTATTAGATGATTAGCAGTTGTATGATTTGAATTAATGATCAATATATTTTTGAATTAATGTGTTGGTGATAATGTTTTGCTTGGGTGATTATAAGAGAAGCCTGAAAAGAGGGGAAGCATTGCTAAACAGGATCATAGGAATGGGATGGTTGTTAGGTTCAGTCATCACGATCGGCAAGTATGACTTAAGACTCCCTTGGAAAGGATACGACAACTTGACCACAGGTTACATTATGGGACCGCATGAGCTATTAGAAAAACAATATAATAAAAACATAAAGTAATCTAAATTAAAATATAATTCATACTTTAGAGATTAATATTAAATCTTCTTATTTTATCATTATTATAAACACTTAAATACGAACACATAAATATAAAAATGAAATGGCACCAATAAATTATATTAATATAATTTCATGATGTCACTTCAGCAATATACATACGTGAACGTATATAAGAGCATATAATAATAATAAAATAAAATTTAAACTCTTAACTCCTTATTTATTTTCCCTCTTTATTTCTCTCCCTTTTAAATTTGAATTTATGATGTATTCGAATGGTCTTCTTGATAACCGATGGAAGCCGAAGAGTCTCCGGAAATCTTTATAACAAGTCATGAATCAACCCAGCAGTATCAACCTTTCTCCATGTTTGCTACGAATTCATTCTAAGCCGTGAGTCTTTTTCTTAGTAAAAACTTACATTTCCATCTGCACCGGTATCATTCTGTTTTCTCCTGCTCCGCCAACGCTTGCATACCAAGTCTCAGAGCTAGCGGGTAAAGCAACTCGCCAGCAAGGGGTTCCGGCCAAGGATGGAGGAGCCACGTCCAAACCGACTGCAATTTCAACTCAAGTCATGATTAAATGCCAACATAATTCATAGAAATTCCTTCTTTGTTGTGCATGTTCCCGACTGTAGTCGGCTATAAGAAATATAACATATGCGTTTGTGATTCATAGTTCTTCCTTCTTTGATTGCTGTCAGATGCATATTGATAGAGCTGAAAATAATGTAAAAAGGATTTCATATTCATAACCTTTTCTTTCCTAGTCTGAATGTTCAAACCATAGCTGGCTATACAATGTTAGGTTGAGACTAGATTATAATACCTTGCTGATGGTTTCCGGCTTAATATAAAGTTCATTGAAGATCTTCATCAAATATCCTTATGATTAACATCAATTATGAAATTCAAATGATAACTGTAAAAACTTGAATGTATGAATGAACCAACATCAATGACCATGTATTTTTAATCAGAATACTTATTGATCCAATAGCACCGAGGAATTCACCGGCAAGATGCCATAGAATGGTGAAGATGTGTAAATAATATCAGAATGCTCATAATCTTACAAACACCAAGGAATTCACCGGAAAAGAAGCCATGGAATGGTGAAGAGGTGTAAATGATAACAGAACAATCATAATCTTCAGGCACCTAGGATTCACCGACGAAGAAGCCATGAATGGTGGAGACGTGGAGTTAACTTGCAAGAAGCAAGAATGAAATAAGATATGAATAACTATGTAATGAAAACACTTAATAGCTCATGCATGTCCCAGTAATGGAATCTGTTGACAAGTCAAGTGGTGGTGATCGGGTTTACGAACTCAAACTGAAATCCTTGGCCAAGGTAGTTAAAGGCATATGTGCCAATCATGAGATCATTTTGTTTTCCCATAGACATCAGTTATATAGGTATAACTGATGAGGCACTCAAACCACTGGGTAGCTCGGATGGCTGGACTTAAGAACATCCCAAGCCTGATCCTGAGGTAGGGAGGGTAGTTCTATTAAGTTAGAATATGTGGAGATAAGTATGATCCGAGGTTGAGAAGTTAAGCCTATGTCAATGCTTCTCCTCTCACCAATGTCAAGGCTTGTACAACAAGATAAAGGGATTCCTTCATTATTTCTATATGTTTTATTTGCACTTTTACCTTTAAATCCTTAGAAGAATAATTCGATAGATTAGTTTTCTAAATAGTATAATTTGAATGAATATATTTGTTGATATAGAAGTAGTCGTTACTTTATTTTCAGCTGAATATGTTATCAGTTAGAAATGGTTAAAATGTTAGCAATGTATTTATTTATCTATCTCGTTATATCAGCTGAACATGAAATACAGTTCGAATAGAAAAACAGTTACTTTATCTTTGTTATATTTATTTTATGGAAGTTATTGTCATATGAAATGGAATCAGTTACTTTTAAAATCAGATTATTAGGTGTTCTAAATTGATTATGAAAATTAGTTTGTTACAGATTAGAAATTCAAATTGTTTTCAGCAGATATATGGAGGGGAGAGGAGGAGTTAGTTAAGTGGAAGACTCTGGAGCCAAGGTGGATTAAGTTTAATTTTGATGGGACTACCAAGGGGAACCCAGGGCCATCAAGGGTAGGGATCATAGCAAGGAATAATGTAGGCAAGACTGTAGCCTTTGGAGCAAAAAAAATGACGGATGGAACTAATAATTTGGTTGAGGTGAAAGCGATTCTAATGGCAGTAGAATGTGCTAGAAAAATGGGAGTCAATAAATTGCATTTGGAAGGGGATTCAATGGTAATTGTGGAAGCAATTAAACAGCAGTCATTGCATGCATGGCATTTGAAGAACTACATTATAAGAATAAAAGAGTATTAGGAGAGTTTTGAAGACTCCAGGATAAGCCACATAAGGCAGGAAGGAAATTATGAAGCAGATGTCCTATCAAAATAGGCATGTAGTCTCCAGCTGATTATTGAGAAGCATTTTGAAGAATTTAGCTGTTGGAACAATTTGACATTTGAAAGAGAGGGGTTCAATGGGGTTTTTTTAGCTATAATGCATCATAGCCTTACAGGCGACAGCACCTAATAATTATTTAAAGTGGAGGAGTTACTAATTAAATGTGTCAGGAGAGAAATCATAAATTAACATGTCTAAACGGCAGAAGCAATAAAAATGGGAAACTCAAGTTGGAGGATGGGACAGGAGACAACCCATACACTGAGAAGAATTTATAGATGCATGAGGCCTAAGCTTCTTTGCAGAGCATTGTAGAAAACAGTTTGTGAAACGGGAGTTGGAAGAGGTGAGCAGAGAAAAATGGAGGCAACTTTCACTTTTAAGACAAAGAAGCAATAGAAAGCATTATTTGGACCTATGGCTGACCATTGTCTAAGCTTCGCTTGAAGTGCCCATCGAAAGGAGTAATTCAAGCAGTGCAGAAAACAGTGGGGATTTTGTTATAGGAGGCTAAGCATCACTAGAAAATAAATGCTAACATTGCAACTATGGTTATGGCATGGGGATTAGAGCTAAACGAAAGCACAAAGGAGGTGAAATGGGTTATGGAGTCTCTGGTTCCTCAAGACTTAATTGTAGGAATGGACTCGCTTCTGGAATGGCCATTCCTGGGATATGGCTTTGAACACAATGAGTGTTTTGAAAATGAAGAAGAAGGGGATGCAATTGGGCGCTATTCCTTTTTGTGGTGGCCAAAACGGGTGAATCAGTAGGTGTACAAGGAGGTGATAAGGATGGAATGGCAGAATTTGAAGAATGAAATTCACTCCTTTCAAGATAGCATTGCATGGAAGGTTATGGGCTTCCTGGTTGCTTTCCCACAGCATCAAAGATCTGGCACTGTTAGGCATCGACGAGTCATTGTTCAACTCTCCTATCCAAGTACTTTGTAGAGGAAAGAGATTAATTTTGATCAAATTTTGGGGGTGATGGCGGGATGATGCTAGTGAAGCAACTACGTGCGGTTAGTAATGTTGTGAATGGAGGCCAGTAAAAAAGCAGCCAATGTGAGTTTGAAGGTTGCAGAACATTTATGTGACTGCGGTTTTGGCTTTTTCCCTCTGTTCTATTTATGGCACGTGTGAAGGGAATAGTGGTAATGGAAGATGGTTTTTGTCACTGAAAATGTTTTGTAATTGATGTTATCATATGTATAAGGGGGTGAAACTTTTTAGATATAAGTGTGTTTGCAATGTATGGGGGGATAGGTCAAGGCATGTGGATATGAAAAAGGCTAAAGTTAAAAGCCTTCTATATAGTAATGAATGACGTAATGTTTCAAACTTAATATTTATAAACAATTATTATTGCCAACCAAAAGAAAACACAAAAGGGATGAAATTCCATCTACAATAGAACACAATCTACAATTTCAAGAACCTATTTAATAATGTATCATAATTTCCAATTCCAAAAGATTAAAGCAATTGATCAAAAAACAAACATTGAAGGCTTTTCAACCCTTCACAAAATTGAAAATACAATTTCCATAAGAGCCGAAAAGATCACTTTTCAATTATTCTCTAAATGTCACACCCTTTTTATTCGATACTTTATGCTCGCGTCTTTATTAATGGATGCCCTGAATGAAATTTTATTATTTCCAATAATAGTTTTGTAAATGTGCCCTAAGCGGGAAAGACCTAAACTAAGAGTGGTTTTGTTTCCCTAAATGGTTTTGGTTATAATGATACAGTGGTATAGCTTTTGTGCCCTAGGTGGTATATGTGGACTAATCGTAGTTTTTTTGCAGACTTTTCCCTAGGCGGATTCTGTTACAAGATTCAAGAAGAGTTGGCAGATTAACGGATTTCCGAATGATTCATTGATTAACAGAGGAACAAATGTGTTCCTTATAAAGAATTACAAGGACGTTGTTTCTAAAAGAAACAACGTAGACTGAAGACGGAATTAGAAACAAAACTAGAGACAGGATAGGAAACATTCCTATCTGGACTGAAGAAAAAAGAGACGGGATAGGAAACATTCCTATCTAGACTGAAAGACGGACTACAGACAAGTAGTTGACTATTATAGAAAGTATAAGATATTATCTTAATACCCTCCCTTAACGGTCAACATACGAATGTTGGAACATTCTGTGATAACTGAGACCCTCCCTGGATCTACAGAATGCTGAAACCAAGAAGCTTTGTCAGAAGAGTGCTATGAATCAAAATAAGTTGCAATTACAAAACTTTGTTTTTGTGAAAAAAACGGTAAAACCCAGAATCTCACACAACCTTGCGTATTACAAACAACTTGAAATGATATTTGAGGAGAAAATCAACAAACCCAGAATCTCACGCAACCTTGCGTATTACAGACAACTTGAAATGATTTTTGAGGAGAAAATCAACAAACCCAGAATCTCTCACAACCTTGCGTATTACAAACAACTTGAAATGATTTTTGAGGAGAAAATCAGCAAACCCAGAATCTCACAGAAACTTGCGTATTACAGACAACTTGAAATGATTTTTGAGGAGAAAATCAACAAACTCATAAAAAACAGAAATAGATTTAGAAGGCGAAAAATGCAGCTTCACCTTGATCAGGACCCGGAGAAGTCGGACGCTGCCTAACACCCAGAACAAGTTGATCGGTGTTTCGATATTTGAAGATTGCGATGATGCGCTGCTTCCAGGTTCCATAATTGCGACCATTGAATTTGGAATTATGTTCGAGCAGAATATTTGTCAGAGATGCCATGGCACGTTTTTCAATGAAAAACTGTGAAAATCTGTGAAGGTACGTTCTTCAAGGCAAAAATACGAAAGACCCAGAAGAATCAGAGAATGACCCAGAAGAGAGCTTGAAAAACCCAGAAGGAATCTACTGTCGTTTTCTAGATCCGCTGGCTCGAAAATCAAGGCACCCAGAAAAAACGAACAACCTAGTTGAGTTCTCGAAAAACCCACCAAGAATCTGCAAACAAAATATTTTTTCGACCTTAAAAATTAGGGTTTCGAAAAAAAAGGCCCTAGCTGAAAAAAGCTTGAAAAAACTTCAAATTTCTTGATAAAAAATGGCAGATTTTTCTTCAAGGATCGATGTGCATGGACGAATGGGGCTAGAGTGTGCTGAACAAACACAGGCAGACCTGAGTTCAGGAATTTCTCTAGGCCGAAAACCCTAAGCGGGTTTTAGAGAAATTCAACAGAAAAAATTTTGAAAAAATTTAAACAAATAATTTCACGAAGAAATTATAAATTTTTTCGAAAAAACTTAAGTAATAGCTCTGATACCATGTTACAAGATTCAAGAAGAGTTGGCAGATTAACGGATTTCCGGATGATTCATTGATTAACAGAGGAACAAATGTGTTCCTTATAAAGAATTACAAGGACTAGAAACAACGTAGACTGAAGACGGAATTAGAAACAAAACTAGAGACAAGATAGGAAACATTCCTATCTGGACTGAAGAAAAAAGAGACGGGATAGGAAACATTCCTATCTAGACTGAAAGATGGACTACAGACAAGTAGTTGACTATTATAGAAAGTATAAGATATTATCTTAATAGATTCTAGTTATGAAATTTATGATATCTCTAACTCAAAACTCTCAATTAGTTTAAGTGGTTATATTTTAATTATGATCAAAAAACTCTTGTTTATCATGTGAATTAAAATTGATGTTAATACCAAGATGCTCATTGATATAGCAATGTGATTACACAAGAAGTCTTATTTATGTATAACTTGGTATCAAGGTTTAACCACTCGTGTGATTGAATGCAGGAAGAACGTGAAACAACCCGAAGGGGGAAGAGGTATCACCGAGAAAGGGGATGTTGAATGATCAAGTTACAAATGACCTGGGAATGGTAGAACTTGACAAGTTGAACCTACTGGCCAAGGTGACTAGACCACTTAGGTCTCTCTTCTACGTCTCACATAATCATTGAACAACTTAATATTGTAGACTAATACCTTTGATCAATCCGATATCATACGACACAAAATGGAGCGAACCCATTCATTATTGTTTATCATAATCTTATCAATTTTTGAGATTATTATCATCCGCTCTCATTGACTTGGATTAAGGTGATGTATAAGCATCACTTAAATGTTATACTAATAGAATGTTTAAAACACCTTCAAATTTTCATGGGACCCATTTACCATCTCATTTTTAGCATTGAAACTATTCCGCTATAGATACACTCACTCCTTTAACCACTTAACAATCTCTACATCAGTTCCAACTCTAATGTTGGATATTAATCTTTGGCAATCATGCCACCCCATTACATGTACCACCTGATCATTATACTTTTCAAGACCTTAATCGGAGGGGGGGGAAATATTTCATTTGCGAACATTAGAAAATGGTTTCAAAAAGGCCTTAATTGGTTGTAAATCTAGCACTTTGGAGTTGGCGGGGGAAGAAGCCATGTAACTCATTGGATGGTCTAGATCATTAGGGGTCCTTGGATATTTGAAGGGTGGAAAGAGGATAAATAAAATCATAACGTAGTGAGTATTCTTAGTAAGATTGTGGATTCACCACCTCGAGACGTAGGCATAAGCAATTACACAAGTTGTTGGATAGGCATGCACTGATAGAAGCCAAGCTTTTGGTAGCAACCCTACTCATCATTTGGAGATTAGGGGCATACAATGGTACTACCAACCATTTTAGGAGACATATGATATACTCGGGCAAGTTCATGCTACCTTCTACCTATTAAAAGTATGTGCAATGAGATTCTTTCTCCACTTTCAGTTCTTGTTCATTGGTATGAAAATCCTTTAATGCTCTGCTCCTAGTTGTTTGAATTTTTTTCTACATGAATAGGGAAAAATGTATAGGAGAACTTGTCATTAAATAGCAACAATGCATAACCATTCTTGGCAATTTGCTTCAGATTAGAGCTATAACAGTGCGTAACCATTCTTGGCAATTTACTCAAGACAAAGCTTTCTCTAACTCTTATTAAGTTCTTAAAACATCGATGGTTGGTTTTAACTTCTGTCTTCCTACACCAATTCTTGCCACAACGATCTATTTCAGATTGACAAACTTCTCACTTTATCAATACTAACATGTAGAGGTGAAATGAACGCCCTCAGGTCAACCTAGAATCCTAGAAAGGCGTGAAAGAAACAATGAACTACTTCACTATTGGTAAATGCCAAAGTAAACTTCTCATTGGCAGACACAACTAAAACACTGCAAAACCTTGGTAAGGATTAACCAAAAAATTAAATGGAGAAGTCAAAATTTTAGCTCCAAGTTAAGACTGGAGTTTGATGATTACACTGTAAATTAAAAAAATTGCTATACTCATTCAATCATATCGGACATTGTCTACTTCCTAAATACATTGGATAAACAATTATTTTAAGAGGCATTCAAAGTTGAAACTTTAATGACCCTATTATGCAAAAGCAATAAATGTATCAAGAAAAATGACTGTCTGTCAAGTTTTACAGAATGGTTGTACCTAAGCTGGAAAATAGACCTAATTGTTTAACACGATGTATCTACAGATTTATATGACACCATACTAAAAACTCATAAAATTCATGCTCTCTAAAGCTAGCTGAACCGCAGTATAGTGCACATTCCTAGCAAGGCCTAAGAATCCAAAAGGTAAGATGATTGCCGCTATTGTATTGCTTCAACACCACATCTAATTAAGTGGCACACTAGATGACTAGGAGAGAAACTCAATTTCAAATCTATTTAAAAACAAGGATTGAACTAACTCAAACCTTTGGTTAGTCGGGAAGGTGAGAAGTTGACTCCAAATTTTGAAAAAAAATCCTTGGCCAAGGTAAGACTAATGGATATCAAAATAGAGTCACTAGATACATTCATGACATAAGTCATACTATAGTACCTGTAGGCTACAGAGTGCAACTGATCACGATGTAAGCATCTCTGCACAAGATTCCCAGGAAACTTGACTTGGTCATCCACCATCCCTCAAGGAGGGTTGGGTCTTCTTTGGATCTTAGAGATGCCTACAAGGGGTTGAATTACGATCCATGGTTGGGTGCTTAAACGCCCTTGCGATGCCTTTTCCCCCCTGACTGAGCCGCAAGACGGATATTCGAGTGCATTGGCCAAGCACAAAACTCTCTACCAACTCAATCTCTGTACACATTATGTGAGTATTCTACTTTCTGTTTGTTGCGAGTACTTTCTAGGATATTACAAGGAAAAGTGTAACAAACGAATTTTCCTAACCAATTTAAAACACCTAATTAACGAATAACTGATTCCATTTCACATGACAATGACTAATCTAATTAGAAAGAAGTAACAATTTTCTATTCTATTTGTAATTTATATTCAATTGAAATAAATAAATGAATACTTTGCAACATCTAAACCATTACTAACTGATAACATGTTCAGCTGAAAGTAAAGTAACAACTATCTTCTATATCTATTGTTATATATTCATTCAATTTATTCTTTTAGAAAATCTAGACTATCTAATTATTCTTCCATGAATTCTAAGAGGTAAAAGTGCAAAAGTGGCATACAGAAATAATGAAGAAATTCCTTTGTCATGTTGTTCAAGCCTCGGCATTGGTGAGAGGAGAAGCATTGACATAGGCTTAACCTCCCAACCTCAGACCATACTTATCCCCACACATCCTAACTTAACAGAACGGCCCTCCCTACCTCGGGATTAGGCTTGGGATGTTCTTAAGTCTAGCCATCCAAGCTACTCAGTGGTTGCAGTGCCCCATCTGTTATTCCTAAATAACTGAAGCTTATGGACAAACAAAAGATCTCATGATTGGCACATGCACCTATAACTACCTTGGCCAAGGATTTCAGTTTGGGTTCGTAAACCCGATCTCCACCACTCGACTTGACAACAGATTTCATCATCAGGACATACATGCGCTATTATATGTTTTTATTACTTCGTTATCTGATTTCATTCTTGATTCTTGCAGGTTATCTTCACCTCTTCACCATTCATGAATTCCTTGTCAGTAAATCCTAAGTGCTTGAGAGATTATATCCATTCTATTTTATTTACACCTCTTCACCTTTAATGGCGTCTTTGCCGGTGAATTCCTCGGTGTTTGATCATCATGACATTATTTGCACCTCTGCAAAATGTATGAAAAGAAATAGTAATAATACGGACAGGATCATTGACTCATGGATTTCATTATAGTTTCCATCTTCCAAATCCATAACTAGACAACCTCATGGTTATTAGTAAAGCAAGTGACATGATATCAGTCCCTATGAAGTTCCGACTAAAGAAGTTATGTTTTTAAATAATGCATATTCCATTCATATCAGTATTTAAATCCGACAGCAGTATTAACATCAATAAGGGTAGATGTACAAAACAGAGCACAAACTTGGCGTAGCCATGAGAGAAGAAGAAAAGACAGATTAGATAAGCATCGGAATGGACTTAGCATGACTCATGAGACCCGTAGCAAGATATTTCTTCCTCTTGCGGCCGGAATTAATGATCTCCCACAGTTTCCTTGCTCTGTACTCGTTGATGGATGAAGAAGGGAAGGAGGAATCAAATCGGGATGGTAAGTTATGAATCCAATATTGTTCTAAGAATCACTTGGCTTGCTAGAACACAGTAACAAGTGGATGTAAAGGTAGCGGTAATGCAATGAGAAGAGGAGTTGTGACAAACACGATTAATGATATTCTTTTTTAAATGGCCGACCCTGACTTCTCGGCTACCTTCGGTTATCAAGAAGGCCATTCGAATTGCTCACAATTTCAAATTATAAAAGAAAGAAATAAAGAGGGAAAAGGAATAAGGAGTTGAAGAGTTTTACATTCTTATTTTATTATTATTATAAGCCCTTATGTACGTTTACATATGTATATCAATGAGGTGACATCAATTGATTATATAATTATAATTTATTGGTGCCACTTCATTATTATATATATGTATTCGTATTTAAGAGTTTATAATAATGATTAAATAAGAAAATTCAATAATAAATTTTCAAAGGTATGAATTATATTTAATTTATAGATTATTTTAAGTTTTTATTATATTGTTATCCTAATAGCTCATGTGGTCCCTTAATGTAACCTATGGTCAAGTCTTCGTATCCTTTCCAAGGCAGTTTTAGGTAATACCTATCGATTCTGATGACTGGACCAAATCAACCATCCCCTTCCGATGATCCCATTTAGCAATGCTTCCCCTCTCTTCAGTCTTCTTCCTACGATCACCCAAGCAAGACATTCTCGCCAAGACATTAATTCAAATGTATACATATTGATCGTTAATTCCAATCAGCAATTGTCAATCATGTAATGTTAGTTATAGGTTGCTTGATTATTTTCATCAACGTCTATAATAACTAACTCATTTCACATGATCATGAAAGAAATAATTCATTATCAATTGGTACAACGTATATAATTCACTAACTCGTTTCACATGGTCAGGAAAAGAAATATTCTGTTAACAATTGATACAACTAATATAATTAACTAACTTGTTTCACATGATCAGGAAAGAAATAATTCATTAAACCAACGGTTATGATCAAATTTAAAAATTAGGGCAAAATTTGGGATGTAACAAAAAGAAGCATGTAATTAAAAAAGTTGCATTTTGTTTCTTACATAGTAGATCATGTAATTCCTTTCCTTTAACAGAAGTTAATTTGTAAATGTTAGCATGAATACAATTGTGTATTATTGTTAAAGATAGAATTTAGTGTAGCAATTAGTATGTCATGGTCAAAAAAAAGTACACAGTTGTTATAGTTGTTCGCTTCAACCCCCCAACATAAACAAGTTCATTTTTTTTCATAAACAGTTAGTAAACTTAGTAAACTTTTTTTTATTAATTTTTAGCAAGTTACACTAAACACATATCGCTAACCTATTATGTGTTTCAGTTTCTAGTTGACAGCTTCTTCAAACAGACACTTGTAGAAAGTGAACTAAAAAATAGCTTCAAGCACACATGGCCCAAGATTAGAAAGCCAAAAATGGTTGTTAGGGAGTCTTAAACAAAAAAAATCACTAAGGAAAAGCTAAACACCCAAAGGACTTGGATTCCTATCCATATCAAGCACCATCTACTGGAATGGATGCTAAATCTCAGCTTTCTCTTCTTCCAATACAAAATGACTCATATTCTACATAACATGTCTTGCATTGCCTAGCTAAATTTGTCAACCCAAAAAGGATATCATCATGAGCAATCTTAAAACTGAGGCCTAGCTGAAGCACAACTGCGAAAATACTTTGTCAAACCATTACAAGAATTGAAGTAGGTCTCTCTGAACTCTAGTTGTAGAGAACCTTTCTTCGATGCGATTGTAATGCTCAAAAGCTTGCCTTTCCACCTCACTCAATATAGTAACTATTCGTCTAAAATTTGAGAGGTCAATATGATTATTCGACACTAGATTGCTTAAATGTGAAGTGATTTCATTTTGTGTATTTCCCTGCCAATTTAATTCTGATTGGTCGTAATAAGGAAGGACCATACAAAAATAGCAATTTGTGCTGAGTAAATGTCAATGCATTACTCCGCCATATTTTAATGACATAAGGGAATTTTGGCATGTTGTCACCTTTCATACTTCACCATGGTCATTAAATGTTGTAAGAAAATGTCATTATCGCATCCCTTAGCTCATGTTACCATGCCTACAATTTATCTTTTCCATTTAATTGACCACTAAGAAAACGTATATTAAGATCTCAGCAAAATTATGTTTATAGGGTATGTAGAAACATGGAAATCGGCAATGCATCACCACCTTAGAGACGAAAAACAAGAGCTTTAATGTTCTAGCAACCTAATGCAACTAGTTTGCTAGCGTGATATTCCAATTCTAAAATTATGTCAACTGATTAGAGATGATTGGCTTTCCAAAGGTGTTCCTATGTCAATCAATTGAACAATTAGCTGGTAACCTTACTGGGGAAGAAAGGGTGACATGTTCGTAGATAGCAGAACTTTGGAAAGGGCGTAGATTATGAGGATCCATCAACCCTCTTAAATTTTGATGGCTCCAAAGGATTAGACAAGTATTGATGATCAAGAACATCGACTACTGGGAGAAATAAGTCCACATTGCTTGAGGTTCTATAGTGTCACCAAAGGTCGATTCTATGACAAGACTTGATGTAATATGAAAAGTTTGAAATTTCGGCTAAGGTATGAGAAATGATCAACAACACTTTGATTGGGGACAAGAACTAAAAGGCCTCAAAGAATCCAGAATCTTCGAACAAGGGCCCATGTCTAAAGCAACCAAGATGAGAGTAAGCCACAATGGAAATGCAAAAACAAACTTAGAACAAGGCACGCAACATGGAAGAATATCACTGGATTATCATCAAGTTGGCCTGCAAATGCAGTTATCACATCACCATCGTTAATATACAACTGCTAGTAAGTTCGCAATTGATCATCCCTCAAAATTATGAACCTTCAACAAACCTAACCTTTTAATTGCTTCTAATCTACCTTCGGCAATCCATCTCTTTTTCCGCCACTCGTGGTACCACCTTGCACTGCTATCTTGCACTCCTTGGACACCCTTAAACTAGACCCTCTAACCCACATATACAAGATTGCCAGCCTCATGTTGGCTTATCCAATCATTGATTTCCAAGAGAAAGGAAACATGTTATAATAGATAGATCAAGACCCAAATCATAAGAATAATCCTCACCTGATTACATCGTGTCATGCAAACATACAAGAGGATCAATAAAAATGTATTGCAACATAGAAGAACGCACCATTACGCATTGTATGCCAATAAAATGTATTGCAACATAGAACAACATAGGAAGTGACTTGTGAAGGAGGCATAGAGTTATAATACTGATCATAATGGTACTTCATGTTTTGTTTGTCTTTACCTTTACCTGGATTGATAGCCTCTATCACGAAAAGTGTGTACGTGCAAGCAACTGTGACATGGAAATTCCACAAGTACATCTCCAAAAGGGGGATCCATGGTAAATTTTTTAGCATTCAAGCGTGGAATATGGGACTTCTACATGGAAGATGTGGCTGGAAGTTATTGGAACAGCGAATGTGTGCAATAACTTGAGCTCAAAAACGTGTGTTTTTATGATGGAATACCCAAAAATGGGTTTTAAGAACATGAAAGCATGTGTGGACAGCGATAGTGTCATATGGAAAATACATGAAAATGAATGCAAAGAGTGCTTACTTATAATGATAGTTACTTTTTTTATCATAAGGAAATACGCAAGTATATGCAAGCAACCATCAGTGTGAGTTTTTAAGTCGCGGCAGCAGTACACAAAATATGAAGTGAGTGTATGCAAGCATGAAAGTAGGATTTTTGGATGCAAAAAAGCATGTGGTAAATGAGCTCATTTTTTATGAGGATGTTTTTCAAGAACAGGGGTTTAATCCCAACTACATGTACAAGCAAGATAAAATACTTGCACATGCAACTTAAAGAATTTAGACAGAAATAGAAGCACATCTTACACAACATACAAATCTGAAAATTGAAATGAGAAGACTTGCCTACACAAAACAACAAATATATACAACAAAACCCTATGAAAATGACAAAGAATCATACATTTTTTTCTCAAGAAACAAAGGAAGAAGTCTTTTAACCCTTTGCAAAAGTCTGAAAATGAAATCAAAGAGATTGTTTGGATTTAGAATGATTGCAAGATGTAGAGTTAAGTAGACTTCAAATCTTGACTCAATCTTTGCCAAATTTGAGTCAAAATTCGTAGCTTGCTGTCATGTCCCCAATTTTTGGAGGCAGTCTGATTAATTAATTTGATTAACTTTGTTGCCCAAAATAATGAATATTTTATGAGGACGACTAATTAATCATTTTAATTAAATAAATAAATGATATTAAGTTAATTACTTATAAAGTTATCAAATAAATAAATATTAAAAGATAACTTTATATTTAATTAATTTAATAAAGTGACTTGGATTATAAAATATTTAATAAAGTCACTTAAGAGATAAAATCAAAAATTTTCTAGAAGTCTTTGGAGAAGGTGGAGAGAAAAGAATAGATAGGCACCTCGGGGCTCCATTCGAATCAAGCAGTTGTTTATCTCTCTTTGATTTCAGTTTGTGATTCAATCACAGGTGCATTGTGGAACCTAGGGGTTTCGCAATTGTCACAGTTGGCCATTGAGAACGATAACTCTCAATAGGTACGCAATTTTGAGGGTGTGAAATATCATCTGAATTATTGCAGATTGGAGGTGACATTCCGTCATTTCATCAGGGCGACTATTTGTGGCTTAAGGCCAATTTGTGGTTCTTGCAGCACTATCTTTTGAAGGATTTGATTCAGATTATCAGGTTAATAGCAGAATTGAAGATTCAAGGGCAGAATTGAGGAATTGTAGCGTTTTTGTATTGGAGGCGAGTTTCAGTTATTCAGTGGACTTTTAAAGGGTTTCGATTGCTGATTAAAGAAGAAAGGTTTTGATATCACTTAACTAGGTGACCATCAAGGTAAGGGAAGCAGCAAAGTTTGTCGAATCCTGTGGGACAACTCGTGAACTTCTGAAGCTGATGGGAAGCATGTTTCAAACACGTGCTTATTTACACACGACTCAGGGCACAGGTTCTAATAACAGGTGGATCGAATCTTAACTATCGGGCTCCAATCGCAAGTTGCGAATCATATTAATTTGCACATAATATCTGGTGGCAGCGATAAACTGAATGAGGGCAGATAAAACTGGGATCCATCGGCTCTGAATATTCAAGTAGCAGACCCGACGGATTGTGAAGACTAAGCTGAAAACGATAGACAGCACAAGCGGCGTCAATTCCGGAAGGCAAAAATAAGAATTTCCAAATCGCAGGGCCGCATCCATTAGCGGAGTATCATCATGCACCCACGTAATGCTGGTGTGCTAGATCCCTAAAGGCCGGAATCACCAAACAAAGGGAGAGTGCAAGTTAGAGACCTGGTGGAGTTTTGTGTGCAAGTTTGGCTAAACGTCTTGCACCATATACCTGCGATCTCCATATTGACTAATGCGTGAACAATTACTGAATAATATTGATAGGGCATCTCTGCGGGTGTGGTTTCCTCTCCATAGTAAGCTACGCATTACTCCTGGCACCTTATTGGTTAACACTGGTCTGAGATCCATTATTGGCGTCTCATAATCAGGCTGCTCTAGCCTACGAGGGAGAACAACTACTGGTGATGCTTGAGAGGCTTTGTGGAAGGCAGGCTATGAACCGCCTTGTCTTGAATCCTCATTTGTTCTCATCAATCACAACCAGTAGGAACTGCAGTCAGGCTCGGAAAAAAGTGCGATTTTGGTGTGCATGACCATGACAACCAATGGGAAACGGCTATTCCAGGTTTTGATATTGCTTTAATTGAATATGACTGGCTCTTACAGTCCTGACACTGTTATTTTCCATTGGATTACTATTAAAAGACATGTTATTATCCTTGGAATTATAATTTCCATCTTATTTGATGAATCTGCTTGAAACATTACATCCTTACCATCTAACAAGTTCAGCATTGGTTTGTAGCAACCTTTATAGTAAGGATCATTACAGTGGTGTAAGAGCTTGTATGCTAACTGTTTGATGAAATGTCTAACCTTTGAAGTTTTTAAGATTTTGGTATTTAAGGAGGCAATAACCTGTCGAGGTTATTTCACTTGCCAAGTGTAGGAAGTTAGAGATTAAAACTGCATTATTTTAGCAATCGTCTTGACCAAGCAATCTGTGATATGCAAAGCATATTGAAAATACCATCCAAAGCATAAATTGCAACATGAAAGAGTTGTATGCAAGCTAAGAATGATAGGAAGTGCTTTAAAACTTCCTTGAGCCAAATAGTTGATGATAAGATGAAGAGAAATGCTCAAATCTAAGGTGCTTTTGGCAAAAAGCATGCCCTAAATGATTTATGCATAGTTACACCACCCTGGGCGATGAGAGGATGGGAGAACGAGGGGACAAGTTTCCAGGATGGGGGACAGAGGGGCATTGATTTGGGGATGGCAGGGGGATGGCGGCAGGGGACCGAGGGGCTTGTATATACTATACATATGGTACTTAAAATGCTAGTTATGAAAAGATGTATTGTAATATAAGATATAAATATGTAAAAGAGTAAATACTTGAACATTGCATTGAATTGGAACATCAAACATTGAACATAAATAGTCAAATCAGCATATACTTAACACCGGGACATATCCCCATCCTCGGCAGAGGTGGTGGAATCTAGTGGCGCCATTGAGGACACGGGAACGGAGTCCCCAAGTCCCTAGTGCATCCAAGTCCCCGATGCATGGGGCAAAAGGGGGGGACGCATCCCCGTATTACTATGGGTTTGTGGAATGTGCAAAAACCTCTGTAAACTCCACTTTTGAATAGCTAGGAATGATCCTTGGCCAATTTCATGCAAAAACAACCTAAAGATCTTCAAAAACTACTAACTAATGCCCAAGTTACAAGTGATTCAAGGCTGCCAATCTCGTTTTTCATGAAAAATCCCCAAAATGGTGGGTTTTCACAAGTCAAAAAACCTTTTTCTTCAGCTCAAAATCGCTACCCAAGCTTTCAACAAGCACAAGGCCTTGTAAAAAGAAGTAAAGACGCACTTTTTGATACCATAAACGTGCTTTCATGCCAAAAGTCGCCACCCATTCAAGATGCTTGCAAAAATGAGTAAAGACGTGCTTTTTGAAGTAAAAAACATGTGTTTTTCAAGGCAAAATTGCCACCCTTATGTTTTTTAGTCATAAAATCACTTAGGGTGCACTTTATGGAAGTGAAACATGTGCTTTTGGGCCCAAAATCACCACCCATATGATTTTTAATTTGAAATACATGTTAAATAAGTAATGGTGTGCTTTTCAATTGTAAAAGCATGTGCTTTTGACCTGAAAATTGCTACCTCTATGTATTTACAAGCAAATATAAGTAGTGTTACACCAATGGTGCGAGGGGACGTCAAAATGAGTTTCGAGTGCGGGAAAAAGAAGGGCCTCAATTTGGGGACAGCAAAGGGATGGTGGGGGTGCAGGGGGGAGCGGGGTGGGGGTTGCATAGTATATATATGTGACTGAAAATGCTAATTCTGAAATGATACTTCAATATAACATACCAAATATAATTGAATATAGAAAATTGAAATGTGATTCACGAACCATAAGTTCAAACTTGAAACTTGAAACTTCATAACCATTACCAATGACCATTAAACTTAGTAAAATACTAAAACTTTTAAACATAATAATGATGATAATAAATGAAAAATATAAACCACACATAGTACCATGTAAGTCAACCATTGACTATCAATTTATCAAATGACAAAGATGAAAGATTCAAAATCATTGTTCAAATATGAATATCATATATCATAAAGATGCTCATGATAAGAATGAGTCGAGTAGCATGAAACAGTGAAATGATATAATGTAGCATAGCCATATCAAAGTGAGAGCAATCAACAAAATGACAAAATGTCAATAATGAGAATGGAATCATCCCAAGTGCTCTCTAATCATCCCCTCTACCGAAGTCCTGATCGCTAAAAGAAACACTAAAAGCAATTGCAAAAAATGTTTTTGTTTTTTTCTTAACTTTTTAGCCAACAAGTTGGTCGCACCCTGCGCGCATCTCTGCACCCCCAAAAAACCCGCATCCCACTTGGGTGCGGCCGCATGTTTTGCATGATGAGGGTGCTTGAGTGCACAATGTACCCGCACCGAGGACATATGCACACTTGGTGCACTGGGTTTTTGACTCAAGTGCACACACCCGGGTTGCACTAAATATAAGTAATGACATGCTTTTATGATTGAAAAGCATGTGTTGTGTTGTCCAAAAAGCCCACCATATGCATTAACATAACAAAATCCTCTTGTAGAAGAATAATGTGTTTTACGGGAGGAATAACACATGCTTTTGATAATGCCTATGTTTTTGGGTTCAAATTCCCTACCTATAAGCATTTTTACACTCACTCTAGTTAATAAACACCATTAACAAACATTAGAAGTGCAATTACATGTGCTTTTAGGTTCAAATTCCCCACTTATGAGCACTCGAGTGATAAAAATAACATGTTATTGCCTTTAAAAAGTCAACTTATATGCATTTAGGAATTATATTTGGCAATGGGGTTTTAATAGGTGTTTTGCACGTTGATATATGCTTTCAGTGATAAAAACCCCACCTTTATGCATTTTCAATGTCCCGTATAATTAAATTAAATAAAAAACTATAGTTTTCAATAAAGTAACATGAGAATAGACTTAAAAAGGGATAATTTTCATTAAACATCAAAAACTATGGTCAAATCAACTCAAAATGAGCTAAAAATTTTAAATGGATGTCAAAATCCACTTTAACTATTAAACATAATTTTTGCCAATAAAAAGACCACTTTTGGAGGGTTGTTTTTCAAAAATGATGTGTTGTCGCCCTTAAAAACCCCACCTTTTTGTTCATAATTTGAGCTAGGCAACTCTATTTGAGGCCTAAGCTTGAAACAAGCAAGATTGCAAGAGCTATCATCATAAGGGTTTGTTGGTTGTAATTTCCACTTCTTTCTCTTCCTCTCCTTGTACAAGTACTTGCAAGAATGGATGTTGGGAGGATACAATTGGTTTAGTGGGTGTTAGCATCTTGTTCTTTGCGGATGGAGGTTAATAACTGTTTTTTGATCTTTTAACCAATGATCAGCGGCTTCTTGTTCTTTTAGAAATGAAGCTATTTCTGCATTAGTCATCCCATGCCCAATTTTGCCTTTGCACATTGCAAATTCTTTGGACAGCAGGGCCTATAAAATGAAGCTTGACCCAGGATTATGGGTTATTAATAGGTTTTCCTTTGTTACTTTACAATAATTACACTTCCAATAATACGAGCCACCTCTTGCAACCTCTGATATTCTTATGGTATTTCTCCATAATGGAAATTCTATATCAGTTTTGAAATTATCTACTCCTTACCCTCCCCGCCCTTCCACTAAACTTTAACTATTGATTGAAGCCATTTTTGCACAATACAGTCTAATTTCTTGCTAAAATAAGATATTCAGAAATTAAACAAATTTAAATAAGGAAAACAACTATGAACATCAAGCATACAAGTGCAAAAGAATGGAAAAAAACTACTAAAATAGATAGCTAAACTTGTTTCTTTGTGATGTCCCCAATTTTAATGTAACAATTAATTAATTAATTGGTCCCTGAAATTAAATTAAATTATTAAAGACCTTTAATTAATTAATAAATATGGGGTCTAAATTAATAAAATAATAGAATAATATTGTCAGCTTGTACTTGCAATTTTCTAGATCCTTCTTGTAGGCCTTTATAAGGTGGTGGTCGAGCATTGTAATGATCATGGATTGGATTTGATTTCGCTTGTATTTCCAGGGGTTGGAAGCTAAAGGTTGTTTGTGCACAATTTTGGAGGTGAATTACCATCCCTATTCTACGATTGCAGTTTTGGTGGTGCAAGGCCACCCTATTCTTCCGTTGGAGGTATCGTTATGATATGCTAATCGCTGTCATTTGACGACTTCATTGTATTTGCTCGAATCTTGTCTAATGCTTGTGTAAATTCAATTGTTGGATCTGAAAATGACGTATTTTGTGTGGCCAGCTTTTGGCTACTATTTCCAACTTGCAACTTGGACGATTGTGTGATCGGGAGTTTATTGAGATGTGTATGTGATCTAGTATTATGTTAGCAATATTTGACTGCGGCAACTAATTAGTTATAAATACCATTCTTATTGCAAGTATAGGCGAGAGTATATTTGGCATGCAACCCACTTCCTCCCAACACCGTACACCATAGTTACCGGATTCGTGCCCTAGAGGCCAGGTCCGGATTCGGGTCCGATCCAGATCCGGATTCATGCCTAGATTCGTGCAAATCCGGGCAGGATCCTTGTTTTACAGAGTGAATTCGTCCAAATTCGTGATCCGGGCAGGATCCTTGTTTTACACAGTGGATTCGTTCGGATTCGTGGGCCACGAATCCGGAGGAATCCACTGTGTAAAACAAGGATCCTGCCCGGATCTGCACGAATCCTCAAGGATCCAACGTGAATCCTCAAGGATCGACAGGTTTAAGTGAGTCTAAGTTATTTAATATGACTTCTTTAAATATATTTTTTTGCTTTCTAGTGCTAAAATGACCCTTTTATGCATTATAAATATATATACTAAAAACTGAGAGAAATATACATAATATAGTGTATATATATATATATATAAACCTTTGTTCCTAGTTGGGGCCTGGGCAAGATCAGTAATATATATATTTATATATATTCACAAATCCTCCACGAATCCTAATTGTGAAAAAGAAAATCGTGAATCCACGGATCCGATTCACGTGCCCGAATCGGTAACTAAGCCGTAGACTCTATATAGTCACCGTAAAACTTAAATAGATATTGTTAAGCTTACAAGCAATCTTTGTGTAGATGTTTTCCCTCCACTTTCGTACACCATCCTACCATACACTTGCTTGTATATAATCATCCTTGAGTTCAGAGTCACCAAGATCCTATGTTCCCCCGAGTTTTCGGAATGGGGACGGTGGGGGACGACAGGACGAGTTTTCGGGATGGCATTTTTTTCGGTGATTTAGGGGACAAGGGGACAAAATATACACTGAAAATTGCAAATATACATGTCATTCATATGAAACTAAGCACAAAGCATGTCATTTAAACATTATAGAACCTTAACATACACCATTTGAATGCCATCTAGGAAATAAAAATCGATTTTAGTATTGTCAATATGCATATACATATGTGAACAAAAATATTTAAATATAAGTTTAGCAGTGAACAATATCATAAAAATCTGGAAATCTAAATATGCCCAAAGGCTTGAGGGTTATCATAAAATTTCATCATCATGTTTAGTTCAACATAGAAAACAGAATATAGAAAAATGAAGTAGATTGTTGCTCAAGCTCTTGGAAGCAAAAAAATCACCTCTTACAAAATGAAAACCCCAACCAGCTGCAACACACTCCAAATTCACAAGCTTTACCAAACAAATGACAAAACAACCACAATGTGGTCTTTTTTGACCTTTTAGGGCATTTGGAGAGGCAGAGCCTACTAGATGACCAATTAAGGATAAACAAAATAAAGCTTTTTGTTTTAAGCTTCACAAAAAAGGGGGACGATTGGCCATCCTTGGTATGGTTAGGGGACTTATGGACGTCCCCTTTCCGTACCGGAGACGACTTCCCAGAGGTCCCTAAGTTTCGAAGACATCCTCTAGTGATTTGCAAATTTTGGGGACGGTTGGGGGATGTCCCCTACCCGTTCCCCCGTCATCGAGACATCCCCGTCTTGGAAACATGGGTTTTTTGGTCAAGGGTGCATCCCCGAGGTACATAGCCAAGATCTCAAAGATGGCAATCTTGAAATTCATCAATGTAATCCTTCACACCATCATGTTCATGATGAAGTCTCGCACACCGAAAGATTACACTTATGCATGCCTCAGACAACATCGCATGATGAAGTCCCACACACCAAAAGATTGCACTTATGCATGCCTCGGACAACATCAATGGATTGACTTATAATTAAATAATTGTACCAATTGTTCACCTGTTAGCTCATGATTGCACTTATGTGACTCTAGATCATTATCCATGCTTTCCTAAAGATTTGTAGCCTTGCTCTCATTCAATACACTAACCACATTTTGAGGGTTCACTTCAATATTGGCTTGGTTCAAATCTGTTATTTTGTCTTGTTCCTTGACCACTTTCTTTTCCTTTGACTCATCAACGATTTCTCCATCTTCAATCTTTTGATTCTCTTGAGATTGTTGTTTTCCATCTAAAGGGGCAATTAGAGTCTTTTGCTTGTCCATGTCCTCTGATGTCTGTATGACTTCATCCTATAGCCACCTATGAATCTCCCACTTAAGACTTGTTGAAGAGTATATTGTGCTGAGATGACGTATACTTCATTCACAATTCTATATAATCCTTCAGAGATAAGTCCTCCCATCCGCCAATCACCCAATCTTGCCTAATTTGCTTTAGCAACATAGCCAAGGTGGGTGTTTCTAATTCTTGACGCTCGGCCCTAAGAACGAAAGTCGTCATCAAACGCCTTGTGCCCGCCAAGAGGTTGAGTTCCTTTCTTGACTTCTTATCTCTCTCAATGCATCAACCAAACCATCACTCATCGCCATGGTCCAATCTCAATACCCGACAGGCTGGCAAGATCACCAGCTCAAATACCACTATAATGTTTCATCTAAGGGTCTTAAGGATGTGCTAGGTTTTGGACAGAATTTGTACGTTCATTGTAGCTGCTATGGAGAGTTTGTA
The DNA here is from genome assembly GCA_028749045.1 of Cupressus sempervirens. NCBI lineage: Eukaryota > Viridiplantae > Streptophyta > Pinopsida > Cupressales > Cupressaceae > Cupressus > Cupressus sempervirens. The sequence goes on along the minus strand of CM053785.1, from coordinate 927,136,408 downwards.
CACTAAGAGAATGAAGCAAGTCGTATGGTCTAGGGTTGCAAGTTGTTCTAACTTTGTGGAAGCAGAGCATAAGGTAATTGAGGAGATAGTATGTACAGTAAATGAAAGAGATGAGCAGCATACAGCAAGAGTATACTTTGGAAACGTTTAGATTGTGTGTAGGATAGAGGGAGGTAGAGGGGACCATACGTAGGAGGAAAAGTGGGGGTCGTACAATATGGGGTGGCAACTAGGACACGCAAGCATGTGATGGAATGGGGTGGAAGTGGAGGGCAAATATCCACACAAAGATTGCTTGTAAGTTGTACGGTATCTAGGCAAGACTTGGGGTCACTATGTAGAGTGTATAATGTTGGGAGGAAGTGGGTTGCATGCCAAATATACTCTCACCTATACTTGCAATAAGAATGGTATTTGCACAAATTATAATTGATTAGTCATTGGGGTCAAATATTGCCATTATAATACCAAATCACGTACACAACTCAATAAACTACCAATCACACAATCATTCAAGTTGCAAGTTGAAGATAGTTGCCAAAAGCTAGCTACACAAAATAAGTTACTTTCAAATCCAACAATTGAATTTACACAAGCATTAGACAAGATTTGAACAAATACAGAGAAGTCATCAAATGACAATGTTTAGCCAATCTGGTACATGGTGAGATATCCGAAGGATACCTCCAACGACATAATAAGGTGGCCTTCAACCCCTAAAAATGCAATCACAGAATGGGGAGGACCTTTCACCTCTGAAACTGCACGAACTACCTTTAGCTTCCAGCCTCCAGAAACACAAGCGAAATCAAATCCAATCCATGATCAATACAATGCCCCACTACTGCCATATAAAGGTCTCCAAGAAGGATCTAGAGAATTACAAGTACAAGCTGACAATGTTATTTTATTAATTTGGACCCCATATTTATTGATTAAAGGTCCTTTATTATTTAATTTAATTCCAGTGACCAATTAATTAGTTAATTATTACATTAAAATTGGGGACATCACAAATCCTTGCCGCCCAAAGATAGCTTTCCCTCAAGCAACCCCTAATTGAATGAAAGGCCATCAGCTCCAAGGTCCCAAATCAACCACATTGGCAGAATGAGTGCATTGGCATTAACCTTCTTCTGCCACACATTGTCATCAAACTTCTATTGTGCCACTCTGATATAATCATCCTCGAGTTCAGAGTCACCAAGATCCCAAAGATGCCAATCTTGAAATTCATCGATGTAATCCTTCTCACCATCCTGCTCATTATGAAGTCTTGCACACTAAAAGATGTAACTTATACACGCCTCGAACAACATCCCATGATGAAATCCCACACGCCGAAAGATTGCACGTATGCGCATCTCGGACAACATCAATGGATTGGCTTCATAATTAAATAACGGTAGCAATTGTGTGCCTTTTAGTTCATGATTCCATTTATGTGACTCTAGATCATTATCCATGTTCTCCTGAAGATTTGTAGCCTTGCTTTCATTCCATACACTGGCCACATTCTGAGGGTTCACTTCAATATTGGCTTGGTTCAGATATACTATTGTCTTGTTCCTTGACCGCTTTCTTTTTCTTTGAATCATCAACGATTTTTCCATATTCAATCTTTTGAATGTCTTGAGATTGTTGTTGTTTTCCATCTGAAGAGGCAATCAAAGTCTTTTACTTGTCCATGTCCTCTGATGTTTGTATGACTTTTTCGTGTAGCCACTTATCAATCTCCCACTTCAAATTATTGTTGAAGAGTATATTGTGCTGGGATGACAAATACCTCATTCGCAATTCTATATAATCCTTCAAAGATATGTCCTCCCATCCACCAACAACCCAATCTTGCTTGATTTGCTTCAGCAACTCAACCAAAGTGGGTGTTTGTAATTCCTGACACTCGGCCCTGAGAGTGAAAGTCGTCGTCAGCCACTTAGTGCCTGCCAAGAGGTTGAGTGTTTCCTTCCCCATTGGTGGAGCCTTCCTTGACTTCTTATTAGCTCTCTCAGTGCATCAACCAAACCATCACTCGGCGCCATGATTCAATATCAATACCCGACAGGCTGGCAAGCTCACCAACTCTAATACCACTATAATGTTCCGACTAAGGGTCTTAAGGACATACTGGATTTGGGACAGAATTTGTATGATCACTGCAGCTAATATGGAGAGTCTGTACGCTAAGAGAATGAAGCAATTTGTATGGTCTAAGATTGCAGGTTGTTCTAACTTTGTGGAAGCAGAGTGAATGATAATTGAGGAGATAGTATGAATGGTGAATGGAAGAGGTGAGCAGCATACAGCAGGAGCACACGGAAGGCTTGGACTGTCCGTACAGTGGAGGGAGGTAGAGAGAACCATACATAGGAGGGAAAGGGGGGTCGTACGGTATGGAATGGTAACCTGTACGATAACAAGCAAGGGAATGGTGGGATGGTGTACGGAGGAAGAGGGCAAACATCCGCACCGAGATTGCTTGTAAGTTGTACGGTATCTATGCAAGTCTTACGGTGACTATGTAGAGTGTACGGTGTTGGGAGGAAGTGGGTTGCATGCCAAATATACTCTTGCCTATAATTGCAATAAGAATGGTATTTGCACAAATTATAATGATTAGTTATCGGGGTTAAATATTGCCGATTTAATACCAAATCACATACACAACTCAATAAACTCCAAATCACACAATCATCCAAGTTACAAGTTAGAGATAGTCGCCAAAAGCTAGCCACACAAAATACATTACGTTCAGATCCAACAATTGAATTTATATAGGCATCGGACAAGATCTGAGCAATTACAAAGAAGTCGTCAAATGACGATGAATAGCCAATGTGGCACACGATTAGATATCCGAACGATACCTCCATGGCATAATAGGGTGGCCTTGCACCACTGAAACTGGAATCACATAATAGGAAGGGTCTTTCACCTCCGAAACTGCACACAAACTACCTTCAACTTCCAGCCTCTGGAAATACAAACAAAATGAAATCCAATCCATGATCATTACAATGCCTGGTCACCACCTTATTATAAAGGTCTCCAAGAAGGATCTAGAGAATTACAAGTACAAGCCGACAATATTATTTTATTAATTTAGACCCCATAATTATTAATTAATTAAAGGTCTTTATTATTTTATTTGATTCCAAGCACCAATTAATTAATTAATTATTACATTAACATTGGGGACATCACATTCTTTATTTCTTTTTAAAAATGAAAAATGAAAACTTGAAAAATTTCTTCACAAACTTGAAAAATTATCAAAAATCTCAAAAAAATCCATCAAAAAACTTAGTAATGGGATCAATTTTTGAGATATCTCTGTGCTATCCATAACTTCTGTTAACCCTGCCAGGCATAGTATTTCCTACTGTTAGTATTATGTGTGGAATGAAGGGACAACAGTCAATTCTAAGCAGATATCAGTCTCCAGGCTCCCTCCAATCAACAGTCTCATCAAATAATCACAGAGCTGTGAGCATTTGAAACAGGTTCTTTTATGTTTAAATACTGATGGTTGTAGTCCAATATATACTGGAATAAGTTATCTGCTCAAGATTCAATATTGTGTTTAATTCAAGATCAAGCTTTTAAATTGAATGTTATTCTAAGTATGAAACGATTTCTATCTGTGTTGATGGTTTAAGAGGGCATATTTTCCAATTTAATTGAAACCTGAGCGGGTACCCTTTGTTGGTCTTCAATATGCAATTATGTTTTGAATATTTTGTCCGCTAAGCAAACTCAATTTTTGCAAAGCACTTGAACAGCAGTTAAAAAATCTGAATTAATACACTTCAGTGAATGACTAAGAGGGTCTTTTCACTCCACCAACTGAAAAACTATTTGTGAGTTAGAACTTTAAAAATGACTATAATAATTTACTAAATTGGCTTATATGAACATAAAAGCTTATGGAAATATTTAAAAAACCATAAAGCAGTTCTATATTGAAAACGACCTGCCAGAATTTGCAAACAAAAAACTTGTAGACTTCCTTTAAATCCATTTAATTCCAGTTTGTTAAGTGGTCTAGATGAATATCATGTTCCTCTGATGCTGGGGCTGTCGAAACCCATCAGGACGAACAACGTGATTTAAACTGCGAATGCTACTTACGCCCTGAATTTTTATATCACTGGTTGATATTTATAATTTTCTGCAATACTGTAGTCTTTCTTTAAGGTATATATAGTTTTTGGCCTTAAATTGAATAAAGACTATCGACTGGATTATGATATTTCCGCTAGTAAGAAAGTCCACAGAGTGCCGTATCAAAATTAAGTTCGATATATTAGGCTTAGCCTGTATACTTGGCCACAGAAAATTTTTGGTGGCCTATTTCGAGAGAAATATTAATGTCTAGCTTCGAATTATTCATTACTTATAACTTCTATGGTTGTTATTTGGGGTAAGCTACAATTGATTAGGGGTTTTCCACCACTACGCCAGTTTCGATTCTCAGGTTAAGGGATTCCCCGTATAACGCCCCGGCCAACAAAAAGAGGTTTAACTAACCTCTTTTTTAGAATTTATTTTAAAAAATTGTAATAGCCTATCCGTAAAACACGATTCAATTTCAAAGTTTTGCCAACATTTAAAGGCAGCCCATTGCAGTAATTAAACAACGATTCACAGGGCAAACTCTAAGGTGAGCCCTGTTTATAAATTTTAACCACGGCCAATGAAAAACGTTATAAATCCTCAACGAAGATTGAACAAGAAGAAGAAATCATCCATACGTATTGCCAAATTTTATCCATGCATACAATCAAAAACTCTACCTGTTTCTGTAGCCGCTCGCACAGAGGTCAGCCTTCTTCTGGCAGAAACTCTGAACTGACTTCTTACCGGGTTTGCAGTAATACGTAGGTTCCCATGTGGAATTTGAACCCGGGATCTAGTGGTGCCAATTATGGATGAAGCACGCGAAGAGGGTGCGATCGAATTGTATGTGATGAGGGCAGAAGCCATTTCTTAGTGACCAAATAAGGGCCTCTGAAAACAAATCAGCTGCTATTTACAACTAAATTGATCGCAGAAAGAATACCCAGATGAAAATTATTTACGTTTCTTATCAAATTATCAATTCGCGTAGCAATGTTGGGACCGTCAGCGACCAGAGATAATTGACCCGCGATGTAGATGCTCGAGTCGCACTTGTCGTCTAATTTCACCACTAAAATTCTCTACGCGTTTAGCTATGTTTTATTTAATCTGATGCTTTTGTTTGTCGTCTATCATGTGTACTGAAAAGAAGATAGTTATATTTTGGTTAACATTTTGGCCAATGTCTATGCCGGCATCAAATCGGCATTTTACTGGTTTTTTAATTTTAAACGGAAAATGAAAAAGAAACACCAAAAGTGAATGTATATAGTTTATTCTTAATTAGGAAAGGACTTAGGAGTGGTTATAGTTTTTTTTTTTTTTTTTTTTAAATTAGTAATTGATTTAATTGTTTAAAGCTAAGATTCTATTGTTCATAAACAACAATGCATTTCATAGGTGTTGTGTGCATATAAGTGAAAAAGTGGTTTAAAAAGGTGTCGATCAATAGTAGATTTTAATAAATACCATAATGTCTCGCACAATTAACAATAATTAAAGAAAAATCATTTTCAAAATTCTAGAAGTGTCTCATTGCAAGTCTTTACGTATAAGTGCTCGTTCACATGTTTCATGTTTAGGTGGGGCACTAAATCCATTGTGGCCCTTTTCCAAGTAAGGTCGACCACGTAGATGGCATGTTTTGGATGCATGTTCAAACATTCACAAATCGTCAAAAGATTTTTTTTCCCAAGGGAAATGCATGTCTAAACTTCAAGACAGACCAAAAGTGAATGTATATAGTTTAATTTTAATAAGGGAAAGGATCTAGTAGTGCTTATAGTTAACTTCACTTGTATCAAATAATGTAGGATTCCCGATTTTTATGTTGTTTTAGTAACCAAATTAATTGTTTAAAGTTAAGATTTCAACTTCTCGTGCATAGCAGTGCACTCCACAAAAGGTGTTGTGTGCATATAGGTCAAAATGTGGTCAAAAAAAGTGCCAACCAATAGTAGACATTAAAAAACCTAATAGTGTCTCACACAATATGCAATAATCAATAAAAAATCAATTTCAAAAATCTAAAAGTGTATAATTATGTTTGTTTGTGTATAAGGGCTCATTCACATGTTTCATGTTTGCATTAGGAAAAGGGGGCCACTAAATCCCCCATGGCCCTTTTTCAAGTAAGGTCAGCCACATGAGTGGCATGTTTTGGATGTGTGTCTAAACATTCAAGAACCCTCAAAAGAATTTTTTTCTGAAGGGAAATGTATTTTTTCTTTTGTGGATTTCACTCTCCCATAATTTTCTTGGTTCACACTACTTCGGCTCTACACTACATCCAATTGGTCTCCACTCCACAACCATTTGGGCTCCACTCTACAACCTCCAAGTAACATTGTGTCCATTGAGCATGCTTCCTATCTTTTATGTGCAGTGATGGAATAAAACAATGATGTCTCAATGTCATCAATTTCCATAAAATGTTTATTATTTTGTATGTTATTGTTGAGGGTTTCGATTTATTGTAAAGTGATTACCTGTGTGCACAAAAGGTTAGATTAAAATTATGAAATCTTCTTATTTGTTAGTGTAGTTTAAGATTTATTTCATCATTTTTTCCAAATATCTTCCATTTTATTAAATTGTTTATTATTTCATATATGGTATCGAGGGTTTCATTTTGTTGTTCAATGATTATTCATATGCATCAAGGGTTACCTTGAAATGATAAAATTTATTTCTTCATTCATGCATTTTGCATTATTTGGTCAATATTTGTCCAAATGTCTTTAATTTCATTAAAATTTTACTATTTCGTAGGTGTTGTCAAGAGTTTCCTTGTGCTTTTAAATGATTATCTATTTGCGTCAAGGGTTACAATAAGATGATGAAATCTACTTCTAGGTTCTGCATTTTGCTATCTTTTGTCATCATTTTTTTTAATGGGATCCATTACATTAAAATATTTACTATTTTGTATATGTTTTTTAGGGTTTCATTTTTTTGTTACGTGATTATCCGTATGCATAAATGGTTAAAACAAAATGATGAATTCTAGTTTTCAGATTGCTATTTTGTTGTCTTTTGTCATCATTTATTCAAATGACATCAATTTCATTAAAATGTTTACTATTTGGTAAATTTTGTTAAGGGTTTCATTTTTCTATTAAATTCATAAAAGGTTACAATAAAATGATGAATTTTGCTTCAATGTTTGTGTATTTTGGTTTATTTCGATATCATTTTTTAATGACATTCATTTCATTAAAATGTTTACTATTTGGACGTTGATGTCATCAAGGGTATCATTTTTTTGTTAAATGATTATATGTTCGCATAGAGGGTTATGATAAAATGATAAAATTTGGTTCTAGGTTCTTGCATTTAGGTTTCTTTTATCATCATTTTTTTAAATGACATCCATTTCATTATATTGTTTACTATATGGTCTATGTTATCAATATTTTCATTTTTTGTTAAATGATTATATGTATGCAAAAAGGGTTATCTAATGAAATGATGAATTATGTTTTTGCATTAGCGCATTTTGGTTTCTTTTGACATCATTTTTTCAAATGACATCCATTTTATAAAATATTTATTATTGTTTATATGTTGTTGATGCAAACAAGATCATAGAATCCCCAAGGAAGATGTCCAACCATGTATCAAGAGTAAGAAACAACAACAATACACAAACCTGTAACCATAGAAACAATGAGCACAATATGGAAGATATAAGCGGATTATCATCAAAGTTGGTTTTTAAATGCATTAATTACATTAATATTGTCAATACACAATTGCTAGAAAATTTGTGGCTAACCATCTCTCAAGTTGTCAAACCTAGCCTTCCAATTCCTTCTATCCTACATTGGACAATCTATCACCTATTTCACACTTTGTGCTATCATCTTGGTGTAAGAGCACCAATTATTTAGACATGGGCCAAAGATAAGTCGTCCTTGTAATAGACTAGGGTGAATATGATAAGACCCTATGGATTATTGATACAATGAATTTAATAAGGATGTAATAGGAATGGAGCAAGTTTAGGCCAAACTGTTCTTTAGGGAAAATTAGGGTTATTTTGGTAAATAAGGATCAAATGGTCAAAATTGGTGAATAATTTGTAAATGGTGCAATTGGATCATTTTTATGTTAATAAACCAATTGTAACAATAATAAGGTCATAATTGTTTGAAATAGACAATAGTGTGAGGGGGTGAATTAGTATTGCAGCACTTTTACACCAACTAATAATTTCCAAACTTAACCATATGCAAGCACAAATGAATAAACTAAAATATAATCCACACAACAATAAGAAACTCAGAACACCGTGATTTTTTTCAAGGAAACCTTGGCCAAGGGAAAACCTTGGCAGGGATGGTACCCACAACAATGCACTAATTTGAAAGTTATATGTTATGAGAATTGACCTTGTTAGGAGCTTGTTACATATATTTAGTGCATGAGTCATTGTTAGAGGACTAGACCTTGTTAAAGATCTCAACCCTATTAGGAGTTATAATACAATGGATCTCATTGCACTTACAATGCTTTAGTGTAGTATATACAATACTAAAATGATTGTATTAATATTTTCTCTATCTAATTAGTCCTTTGTACATCTCACATTTTATTCTTCTCGTATATCAATTGATTGCGTCTAACCATCAAAATGATATCATAACATCATATATAAAGTTCACATAACATGTGCATACATACATGACACTTCACATCATCAAAATGTCCTTATTATATACCCTTCTAATTATTTTGTCCAACCGGCCTTAAAGATGAAATGTGTAAATGCATATCCAAACTTGATAACTAAGGGTTAACATCCATAATATTGTCCCTACATTGCCAAGTAATTAAATTAACAAGACAAGTAAATTCCTCAGGCCAAAATGTTTGATTTTTGCCTCTTATCCTAAACTTTGCGATATAGATATGTCTTCACTTTTTCCAATCAAAACATATGTGAATTGATATATTAAATCCATCAAACATAGAGACATAATATATAAACTTAATATTAACAATATCCAAAATTATGGTTGTTGATACTTATATAATGAAGCTTACTAAACTAAACAATACCTCTAGTCACAAATGTCATGAACTATACTTAGGCAGTTTTCATCTCAAATCAAAACCAAAATATACTGTGAATCAAAGCGACCTTATTATGTGATAGTGTTTTCATAAATGAAAACATTCATGCATTCATAACTACCTACTTTCCAACGATCTCCCCCTTTGGCATTAATAATAATAATTAGTGAAATATGACTAAGTGTCAAAATTGTAAAAACATTAAAAAAAATGTTCTTATCAAAACTATGATAAAAACTTATATGATAAAACCATATTTGTACTCTCCCTTCATACATATACTCCATGTTTCTACTATATATATTTTTCACTAATATAACTCCCCTTTTGACATGAATGACAAAGGTGAGTTTTTCATATGCTATGTACAAGTCAAAAACTTCATGTTCCAAAAATATCAAAGTTTCTCCTCAAAATGGCAAATTTATTAGCCCATGTTCTCTTCATGCTTTGTGCTACTTTAATTATGCCGCAAATTGCATAAGTTGTAATTTTTGCTCCATGTAGATTATTTGGTTTAAAATCCTCGTAAGTCTTCTTGGAAGACTCCAACAATTCTAAATATTTCTACATTAGCTCTAGCTTGGGTGATAATAGACTTCACAATAATGAAAACATGTTGAAAACTCTATCCCTTTCCTTCTATAGAACACTGACAACGTCAAAAAATTTACTAATTGCTTTATCCATGTCTATAACATTCTGAACTATGATTTAGTAAATTCATCTTCTAACCTTTTTAAATTTTCTTCCTCATCCTTAATGGATTGGATAACATATTCTACATTCTTCACAGAATATGCACAAGAAATATTTACATTTTTTCCTTCATTAACATAATCCCTTATTTCCTTGATGCATCCATCAATTACTTTAACATCATTTACAATGTTAGCACATACCTTGTGGAATTGTCCCCTTTCAAATTCATATTTTGCCTTGGCCTTGACAAATTTCATAAGCGAAGTATAATGAACATAAAATTCTTGTTAGGATAAACCGCAAATAGAAATAACAATTACATGCAAATATAAACAATATCAGAAAATAATAAATCACAAAGAAGAGAATACAAGACACCAAGATTTAGCGTGGTTCACCTAATCTATGGGCTACGTCTACCAAATAGCAACTCTAATATTATTAGAATCTAATGATTACAATCTGTAATCCCTTACAACTCAATACCACAACAAGAAGCAATTTTCACATCACACATTATGAATGATAACTAACCCTAAGTTCTGTTATACAAGTATTTTTTTTGCTTTAGGGTTATAATTAATTACAACATGTCGACCCAAAATTCTCGATAAAAATAGGGCCCAAAAAAAATTTCGGGTTGATGCCCTGAACCCCAAAGAATTATGAAGTATGTATAGTACTTCCCTGATCAGTCACCACAAACTAACAATCTCCCACTTGGGGACTGATCAAGCTCCACATTAAACAACAATCTCCCACTTGGAGACTAATCTTGTAGCAGTATTGTTACCACATGAGGCTCCCATTGGATCAAACCACCCTGGACTTAATTGTTTTTTAATTTTGTTCAGTCTAGAAGACCAATCAAAGCTAAAGAGGAGTTCAACTTCTCCCTTGCCACTACCTTTGTAAACATATCTGCTAGATTGTCATCTGTATGTATCTTGTCCAACTTTAACTATCTATCATCCAAAACTAATTGAATGAAATGGTACCGCAACTATATGTGTTTTTTCTTTGAATGTAGAGCAGAATTCTTCACAAGATGAATGGCACTCTAACTATCTATAAACAAATAATTATCCCTCTAAGGGTGTCTCAATTCTTCCAAGAAAAATTGAAGCCATATCATCTCCTTGGTTGCCTTTGAAGTAGCAACATACTCTAACTCTGTAGTGAATAAAGCATTAATCTTTTGCAACTGAGAAACCCAGCTCACTGTTACCCCACCGAAAGTAAATACATAACTTGTATCAATATCCCTTTCCAAATTTGAGTCAACATAGCCCTATAAATCAATAATAGAGCCCTCAAAACATAAATAATTACTAGATATTCCTCTCAAATATCTAAGAATCCATTTAACTATAGTTCAATGCTCAAGCCCTAGATGACTCATATACCTACTGATGACTCCCACTGCATGTGTAATATCTAGCCTAGTACATACGATACCATACATCAAACTTCCTACAACTGAAGCATAAGGTACCTTGGACATCTTATCCTCCTCTTCTTGTGTCTTTGGACACATCTCCTTAGTCAACTTCAAATGACCAGGTAAAGGTGTACTGATAGCTTTAGCATTCTCCATAGAGAAATGTTGCAACACCTTCGCAATATAATTATCCTGAGATAATGTCAATTTCATGTTCTTCCTATCTTTGCAAATATTTATACCAAGGATTTGTTTTGCTATCCCCAAATCCTTCATAGCAAATGAATGTGCTAACTAACATTTCAGCCCCTTAATGTGATCCATGTTAGACCCAATTACAAGCATATCATCAACATATAAACATTAAATAATGTAGTTGTCATCATCCAACCTCTCAAAGTAAGCACAATGATCTGAATGACACCTATTGTATCCATGCTCATGCATAAAACTATCAAATTTCAGATACCATTGCCGAGGTGCTTGCTTCAAGCCATATAAACTTTTCTGTAATCTGCATAATAAGTTATCCTTACCTTTGACCTCAAATCCCTGTGGCTGTGCCATATATATCTCTTCATCCAAATCATCATGAAGAAAGGTTGTTTTAACATCAAGCTACTCCAAATGCAAATCTTCAGTAATCGTATTACTTAAAACAATACAAATAGAAGTCATTTCTATAACAGGAGAGAATATCTCGTCAAAATCAATGCCCTTTTTCTGTGCAAATCCTTTTACAACTAGCTTGGCTTTAAATCATTTCTTATCTCCATCCTCTTCTTTCAACCTATAGACTCGTTTATTCTCTAGAGCCCATTTACCTGTAGGCAACTTGCATAAATCCCAAGTCTTATATTTTAGCAAGGAGTTCATTCAATCTGCCATTGCAGACTCTAACTGAATCTTAGTATACACCTACACAACTTCATCATAACATTCAGGTTCACCAGCATCTATTAGTAAAATAGAGTACAAAGAAGGAGAAAATCTTTCTGAAAGTATACTTAGCCTTGTTGACCATCTAACATTCATTGGGGTGTGTGGTATTTATTGTTGTGGTTGTTTCAAATCATGAGGAATTGTTGGAACATCATCTTTTGGAGTATCATCCAACACTACATAATCATCTTCTTTCTTCTCATGTTGCTGCAACAGGATCTTTGTATAACATTTTCTCATTAAATATGACATTTCTTACAATTTTACGATTTTCAAAATCCCAAAGCGTATAACCAAATTCATCAGTGCCATATCCAACAAATACACATTTCTTTGACTTACCTTCTAGCTTGGTTCGATTTTTAGAATCTATATGAGAAAATGTTTCACAACCAAAGGTTTTGAGAAAAGAATAACTCACCCTCTTCCCAACCCATGCTTCCTTTAGAAGACCACAACCCAAAGGAGTAGAGGGACCTCTATTAATCAAATATACAATAGTATTGACAACCTTTTCCCACATGTTTAAGGGCAACCCTACATGCAACCTCATGCTCCTTGCACGCTCCATTATAGTCTTGTTTATGAGTTCAGCCACTCCATTTTCCTGTGGAGTCCTTGGAACAATTTTTAGTCTATGAATACCATTAGTGGAGCAATAATCTTCAAATTCATGACTGCAATCTCACCACCATTATTAGATTTAAGACATTTTAATTTCTTACCAGTCTCATTTTCAACCAAGCATTTTCATTTCTTAAAAGTTTGAAATACATCATATTTTTGTCTAAGGGAAAAAAAACCCATACTTTTTTACTTGCATCATCAATAAATGTAATATATTAATGAGAGCCACCAAGGGAAGATACCTGAGCTTGTCCCCATACATCTATATGCACAAGCTCTAATCTCTCACTTTTATTTTCCTTCCCACTCTTCACAAAACTCACTCTCTTTTATTTTCCATACACACAACTTTCACAGAAATTCATATTAACACATTTTAGACTTGGTAAAACTTTCTTTAAATGAATTAATTTCATACTTTTCTCACTCATGTTCCCAAATCTGTGGTGCCATAGCTTTGTATCAGAATCTACAACATTTGTTTGTTCTCCCTACTCAATTGCAACAATTGTTCCTGGACTTTCATTTTTCTTTGAAACAATCAAAGTAGAAGGAAAAGTATGACATGTACAAAGATATAAGGTGCCTACTTTCACACATTTTACTACTACAAGGGAACCTTTTGAAACCTTCCAATTTTTATCATTAAAAGTAACTACACAACCCTCATCACTGAGCTGTCCTACTAAAATTAAATACCTACCCAATCTTGGAACATGTCTTACCTCATGCAGTAGCCAATAATTCCCATTTTGCAACTTAATTTTAAATTTTCTCTTTCCAACAATATGATAGGGTTCATTATCCCCCAAATAAACAAGCCCAAAATCCCCTTGGACATAATCAATAAAACAACCTTTATGGGGTGTAGCATAAAATGAAGCACCAGAATCTAAAACCCATGAATCACCAACACTTTCTAAAGGAAGTGTTGGGCTTTTAAAACTACCAGGTAATGAAATACCTAACACCAAGGTTCAAAAGACAAAAAATTCTTAAGGGTTAGCTACTTCCTATATCTAGCATGAATTTCTTTAGATCTTGACCAACTTCAATAGAATCTTAGGGATTCTCTACTCTTTTGGCTCTGAAGGACCAAGGCGGGTGCACCTTAGGGATGAAATGGCTAGATACTTGATATTTTCTTCATACTTCACTCATTCACTAATATTATTTCTTCTTATTTATTCCCTATAGAAGATAATGGTCATAATTCTTTTTGGTTTTACAAATAATTCTTGTTTACAGTAGCTAACTATAACACACAGAGATTTGTTGCAAACAAGTGCTGACTAGTAATTAAACTCTTCATACAACAAAGTAAAGATTGATTTGATTTTAAATGTATGCCTTATGCAACCACATGAATTCTTCAATATGCATTTGAATTGATGATTAGTGCCTTATCCATTGCCACACAGAATCTACCCAGTAAAACTTTGACCTAATTAATTGCCTTACAATTAATTCTTATTAGTAGTTACCCTTAAATCCCATTCTTATGAATATCCCTCTTATATGACTGGAAATCATATCAATTTATTGAATCACTTACTTAATTCATTGAATTAAAAGCAACAACAAATTGATATACAACCTATCCTAGTTGCATTAAATTGTATGAACTTTTCTCATTCAATCCCAACATAACTAGTATGTAAAATTGGAGACAAAATTTAGAGACACAAGTATGGAAAAACCTTCTTTTGTTTAATCTTCCTTGAAAATAATACATTTATTGGTATAACTCATAATAACTCAAGACAAGACAACATAATCCTTCAATGCTCAATGTATTCTTAGATTTGTAAAGATGAATACATCACAAAAGAATTACACAGACTACTGGACAAACTATAAATAGCATAATTATAAAATTGCATAGAATTTAGATCATCCTCTAGCCTTGGAAATTCACTTATTTAATGTGAGATGCAACAAGCTTTAGGCTTAGAGGAAAAAGGACACTATCCTTAACACAAAAAAATTTACAAAGGGGAAAAAGATGTCATTATAAAAAAAAGGACAAATCTTTGTCACTTTCCTTGTTTCTTTACAACATAATGTTTTTATCATTCATCTTCTCATGATGGGACCAATTCTATTGCAACAATTGTTTGTTGATCTTGTGCATTTGATGATTGGTTCACTTGCACTTGTTATTCTTCTAGTTGTGGGGTCGTTTGATCCGTGCTTGATGTGTTAAGCTCTTTGATCTGGATGTTTATTACAATTCATTGATCTTCTACCATGTCATCAGTTTGGGTTGCTACATCCACAATTGCAATTGGTTGTTCTTCATTTATTACTTTTGTTTGAGCTAATACATCAACCAATTTCACTTTTCTTTGTAGTCACTACTTTGTCTATAGTTTTTGCTTCAACAACTTCTTCTAATAACTATATTGTTGGTGAATAGTCAATTACCCATTTGTCAAAAAGAATATCATTAGGCCAATTGAAGTTCAAAAATTCTTGCTGCCTTTTCAAGACATTTTCCCTAGTTTTTCCTATTTCTTGAAAATCTTGCTCAAATGAATCAAAAAATAATTGTACTTGTACTATCTCCTCTGTGGTTCTAGCAAACCAAATATATTTTTCATCATTTACAACTATGTTAAGATTGATGCTTATTAATTCATTTAATTCCTTAGCCCATTCCTCCTTTTCCCTTATCTGACCTACAGTTTAAATCATATGTGGAAAAAGATTGAAGTTCCTGCCCAAGTATTTGATGAAATAATTATTTATTTGTCTATGTAGTAAATTCCTCTTATGATCAAATTCTAGAAGGTCATTAACTTGATCAAACGTCCTCTCCACCCCTTCATCAGAAAAATCTATAACATGACAATAAAGGGTTGTAATGATGTCTCCCCTACTAATCCATTTGTTCACAATTGGCCTCATTGTTCATCAGTTCATTCCATATCTCTACCAATTTGATAATTCCAAGTAAAAGGAAGGCCAACCAACTCTATCCAGAAGATACAAGATTGTATCTGTAATTTTGTCTTCATGCTTGATGATCAATTCCACATGCATTGCATATAACTTTATTTTCTCTTCTTCTAACTCATCAACTGTATATAGTTGGGGTTCTTTTGGAGTATCAAGATATTCTATAATTGGGATGGTATTTTAGGGTGGTACTAGAGGACAAGGAGGATAAGAAATCCTGAGATGACTAGGTTGTGTGCCTACCTTTCCTTTCCCCAACTATCTCTCCATTTGAGCTATTATACTTTCTAGTTGAGCTATCTTTCCTCTTCTTTGTTCATATGCCTCTAAAACCATTTCAAATTTATTATTCAATTCCATTAATTTTTTCTTATCCTTGGCAGTAACTACGACTCCAAAATCAGCCATTTCTTTGGTCATTTGAGCAACTCTGTCACTATCTACTTCATCTACCCTGTAGACCATAAGATTACATGTATGCTTAGAATTTGAGACCTCTTGAATTCTGGCTTTATCTCTTTTTTGAATGGACCATATCACCAGGGCTTGATGATCATTGCTATATTTCAACCCCTTATGGGCTTGCAAAACTTCTTCCTCAATTTTAAATTGGGTGTCTTTTGCCTTCCTCATTGTATCAAAAATCATTGCATTGGTAAAGTCCCATTCTGATATTATCAAAATCCCTGAATCCTTTAGCAGCTGCCTACCCCCTTCAGGGGTTATCTGTGCAAATTCCTCAATGAGGCTAGCTTGACCTCTTCTTCAATTTTAGAGTCCTGCCTATCAGGTTGCTCTATTTTAAGTTTTTTGCATCTTGCCTCAAAACTGCTAATGTTGGCTTTCCACAAAAATTGGGTAAACGCCCTAGATTTAAAAAAGCTTTCATCATCTAAGAACTTTTTAGATGTATATTCCACCATAAGATCCATTTCCCTACCTTTAAAATCTCCTATAGTGAGGGTCATAGTTGGCATGGGTGGCTCTTCTGGCACTCCTTCTTCCATCTCGGTTTCTATTATAACAATATCTTTCTCCCCTCCCCTATGTTGGAGTTTCTCCTTTAATGAGTCTTCATCATATATATGGAGTGGGGTTTGTGTGGGAGAATACTCTTTAGTCCTAGAAGAGGAACCCTATTCTAATTTCTTCATTTTTGCAGTAGGTGTAGCAGATGGGCTTTCAGAAAATTGTCTCTTATAAAGAGGCACAGGTTCTACACTCTTTGTCACCACATATCCAGGTCTCTTTTGCAATGTATATTGGCCTAGGTTTATGATTTCTTTACTGGCCAACCTATTCTCTTACTCAATGGCCTTATCTGGATAGGTTTGAGTTAGGATTGCTTTCTTCTCATTTAAAGTTTTCATAAAACCAAAAAAGTTATTCATTAGCATATCCATTTTAGCACCCCAATATTTCTTATCACCAAGGCGATTATATTTTGGTTCAAAAGCATTGACAAATTCAAGCACCTTAATGTACACTTTCCACTTTTCTTTTTTGACCTCTTGTTCTTGTAGTGAAAAATTATTTCTAATTACATCTTCTAGGAAATAAACAATATGTTCATGAGATTTAGCTCTTGTTCTCTCCTTGAATAAATCATAAAAACCCTCAAGATCTACGAACTGAGAATGGGACTGAGTCATCTGATACTTGTCTAGAAATTTTTCTAAATGCTTCCAGCCTTTTTTGATTAAAAAATATTAAAAAATTGCACAATAGTAATTTGAGGGGAAAAGGTGCCTTTAGATCTACCAATCAACTCCTATAAGAGCTCTACAATCCCCACCTTTAAAGGCACTTGATATGGTAGTACATGTGCTTTTCCAAGGAAACCATATACTCTAAACACAATAGAGACTGCATATGGGATAATGTCTCCCCAATAATGGACCACCTTCAGTCCTTTAGCATGATCCTTTGGTCTAATTAATTCCAATAGGGACTGAGGTATCCTAGGGTTATCTCCAATTAGTAGAATTTTGAGCTTGGAAGCAAAATACTAATCAAATCCAATGACCTCCCATGTCATGTCTGCACTCCATAACTAAACAAGGAGCTTTTCTCCATCTTTCTCTAGCTCTAACTTCATTTCCTTCGAGAAAAAGGTGACACCCTTGTATAGACATATAAATCAACATAGAATACTAGCAAAAAGGTTTTTCTACTTTGTCCTTACTGATACCCATCGATCCATTATGAATTTCCTCCACTAAATATGTGGCAAAATAAAATATTGAGCTCATACCATATTGTAATGTCTGAGCAATGATAAACACAATAGATCCTTGGATATTCTCCTGCTCGTCCATCCCAAATATCTTGCAAAAGGAAAAATAGAGTCCTGAGCCCTGGGATTAAAATAATTTCTTAACAATGGCTCTGGAGTATTCACTATTGTTAATGACAATTTTCGTATCTTGACAAAATGTTCTTGTAATGGCCCACCTCTTAGGTATGTTTTCTAATTGCCATACCTAGCTTGCAAGTCTTCCAAGTCAATCTTCTCATAAACTGCATGCTTAGGGTTCAAACTAAAGACCTCCCTTATTACTTCTAGTGAAACTTTGAAAAGGTTATCCCCAAAATGATTTTTTACTATCCTTGAAATAAAGTCATACCTCTTTTATATCATTGCCAATATCAAACTCTCACACATTGCTTAAAGGAGTATCATGCATTCTTTTAGAAAACCATTTGCGAAAAAAGCTCTAAACCCCTAATAGATGTCTCAACATCCCTTAACCAATTTGCCTTGTCATAGCAACCCTCACTGCCCAATAGCCTAGGGTTTTTTTCCATCAATTTTTTTCCTTTGGAGAATTCATTGGTAGATTATGGAAATTGTTCTAAAAAATCATCATGTACAACCCTTAACTAGTAATCTACCTTTCCCAAGAAATCCCTTCATGGAGGCATCTTGTCTATATTATTTCAACACAACTGCAATTTCTTAATTAACTAGAGGTTTTTAGTACTTACCTTGACCAACTATTTGCTTCAGTAGAAACTTCGTCTACAACAATTTGTGATTTTGAGAAGATGTAATTTTGAGCTCTGAATATTTCCACACTCTGAGAATTTATAAACTGGTATTCGATAATGAGAAAAATTGCAAATTTTATGGCAATTGGCCTCACATGAATCCACATTAATCAAAATTAATGCTCTAACAGTCACATTTCAATCCACGCCACAAAATTTGAAACCCAGCCATTGATTTACGTCAAATCAGACGATCAAGCTTTAAAACTAAAAAACTTTGTTACTTTTTTTGGAAATCGGCCACGTGTCAAAACCTCGCCTCCCCACTTTTCTTAAATTTTGACCACCTTCATAATGTGGGGATGCGATGATTGTTGATCTCCAAATGATCGATGATTGTGAAAGATTGTTATTATTACTAAATTTTCTTTAAGATTTCAAGCCCACTGAGCCAACTCAACATCCACCTTAGCATACACATAATACCTCTAGAAAATTTGGGTAAAACATTTGGTACAATATCCAACTCAACATTACCTGGAAACCTTCGCAACAACTAACCCCAAATGCCCACATGTCACTACCGCTTTCATTAAATTTCATATACTTTTAGAATGCGGGGATGCAAGAAGCGTTGATCTTAATTTGATCAATGAATCAATCCATTCGACCCTTATCTATCCTCGTCAGTAACTCAAACCAATCAGAGAATGCTAACTTGTCACTTGCTCTGACAACTTTCTTGCAACCTACCAACTGAAAAATGGTCACACTTTATGCATATGTCACAATGTCACTACTCCGCTTTCTTTAAAACTTGATCACCTTCATAATGCGAGGAAGTGACAACCATTGATCTCCAAATGATCAACAACTCTACAAGATCTACTTTACTTTGATCAAGTCATCAACTGTATCCAATGATGTAATGCCAATCTGTCAACTTGTTTTGACATGTTTCCTTTTGTAGCCTACAATAGAAATGGACCCACCAACTCCACATGCCATTTCCATGCTTCCCCACTTTCATTAAAGTTCTACCATCTTCAAAATTTGGGGAAGCTTTGATTGTCGATCTTTTCAAGATCTGACTATTAGGAAATTGCACGATCCATAGTATTTCAAAAAGGCAAAATGCGACCCACAGGGACAAGTGTCACGACTGTGCTCCCCTGCTTTGCTTAAAGTTTTGACATTTTCAAGATGTGGGGATGCGCCCATCATTGACCTTCTTTAGATCAATGGTTAGGAACTAAACCCCATAAAGGTTAAGCCTTTTCAAAATAATACTGTGCCAATTAACTCAATGTACAAACTCATGGTTAAAAGGAAATACGCGTTGAGGTTAAAATTTTTTTTGAAAAATATTAAAAGATATTGCAAAAAATATGGAATAAAGGTTTTTTTCAAGGTCATTTAGGGCTCACAAAATATTTTCCATGCATATTTTTAAAATAAGAACAAATGCAAACCAATTATGAAGCCTAAGGCACAAACGATTATATGGTAACACAAATTAGGAATTTTTTCTATGGAAAAACAAAAACAAAAGAGGCACAATCCCTTACTGCATAAGGATAACCAAATTTTCACTATAATTTTGCAAAAAAATTAGAAAATGAAAAACCAAGCCAACAGAAAGAAGCAAAGCATCCTCTTCATATTTTTTACTTACCACATTTTCCTCCTTGTTCCCTCCTGGCTTATCTCCTTCATTGTTCTTTCAAGTCCAACAATATATCTTCTTATGCCTTGGTTTACCTCAGTACCAACAATCTCTTGGTCCTTCTAGATTAAGAGCTCTTTCCCTTTGACTTTCGTCTTGATTTCCCATGATTTCTAGAATTATTTCCTCTCTCAGTCACTCTACCTCTGCTTTATGCATTCAAAGGACTTCGTAATGTAGATCCACGTGAGGTTTTGCTACAAGTTTCCTCACTCAAAATAACACCAATCACATCATCAAATTTTAGGGTATTAGATCCAGATAGATAATTAGTCACAACCATTAATAAGCCATTCCAGCTTTCAGGAAAAGAACACAAAATTAAGAGAGGCCTAATTTCTTCATCAAAATTAATACCCACAGAAGATAACTAACTAGTAACAATATTAAACTCATTTAAATGATCTGCAACTGATCTACCTTCTACCATCTTCATATTAAATAAACACTTCATGAGAAATACCTTATTTGAAGCGAAGGGCTTTTCATACAATTTCACTAGGGTTTGCATCAACTCTTCTATCATCTTCACTTTTGTAATGTTAAATGTCACTGATGGTGCCAAGCATAATCAAATTCTTCCAAGTGCCTTTCTATCTAAAATCTTCTAGTCCTCATCTATCATAGTTCCCTCTTTCTTGGTTTTTCCTTCCAAAGGCTTCCATAAATCCTTTTGATAAAGATAGTCCTCCATTTGCATCTTCCATAGTTGAAAGTTTTTCCCATTAAACTTCTCCACCTTCAGCTTACCCTCATCTGCCATCACTCCCACTCAACCGTGAGACTTTCCTACAAAATATAACTGAAAAAAAAAACTAGTCTTTAATACCACTTGTTAGGATTTAATTGTAGACAGAAATAACAATTACATGCAAATAGAAACAATATCAAAAATATAATAAATCGCATAGAAGAGAACACAAGACGCCAAGATTTAACATGGTTCACCCAATCCCTAGGCTACATCCACTAAACATCAAGTCCAATATTATTATGATCTAGTGATTACAACTTGATTAAAATCCATAATCCCTTACAGCTCAGTACACCACAAGAAGCAATTTTCGCATCACACATTATGAAAGATACCTAACCCTAAGCTCTTTTATACAAGTATTTTTTCCAATTTAGGGTTTAATTAATTACAACATGTTGGCCCAAAATTGTTAATAAAATAAGGCCCAAAAAATTTTTGGGCCGATGCCCCGATGTTGGAAATACAATAGGGAAAGTAAACTCTGAGGTGTTGGGTGGGGGGGCGCAGTGGGGTGAATCGGTACCTAAAACTTTTAACCATAAAATCATTCACCTCACATCCATCTCATAATTCAGTAAGTAAATTGAAATACCAAATCAAGCATATACATCCATAGCATGAAAGTAAAATAGTCAACACATGTATGACACAAATATTTGGTTACCCAAAAACCCTCAAAGGAGAGGGTAAAATTGGGGGGGGGCGAGGGGATGACACCCACAATTCTTCACTACTGCAGTAATAAAGTGTATCTAATGAAGGTTATAATGTTTTGATCATGGGACATGATCTACCCTGTTAAAGGCTTACAAAGATTGTTAGGTCCCACCCTATTAAAGTATTTCTACACCTTGTTAGAAGTGTGCCTGATTAGAGGACTTTGAATTATAATGAATTAAGCACCCTGTTAAAGGATTTACAATAGCCTATTAAGACTTCTTTGTTAAGAGATTTAACAGATTCACCTATTAGAATGTCTCAACAATGATCCTTCGGTTACCACTCTTTTGTTTGATGTCAGATCACCTCTTTCTTGATGTGTACTTGATCCTTATTGATTGGATGTATCTCTGTTGTCTTCTAATTCCTTTCCTCTCTTCTTCTCTAATTGATTCTGCAATGTATTTCAAATCAAAACTCCTTAGTCGCCATGAAAGCTCTGTTTGCACATGTAAAACCTCTCTTCTCTCCTTCTACACACATACAAGTTTAGGGTTTGTCTTCCTTAAGAAGACCTAGGTGACTTAGGGTTAGGTATGAATCAATGATTGTAATTTATCCATCTAGCCACATAATCCTTCCCTTTTTCTAATTGGCTGCATGTACTACATAGGGATTCATAATAAAGATTCATCCTTATCATCTAAGATCACAAAAAAATTCTAAAGTCAACTCCAAAATGGTTTACATAGAATTTTATGCCATTATAAATAACCAGGACAAAACTATATACTTCGACATTTGAAGTCCCTGATGCTAGGCATCAACTACAACTTCAATGTTGTAACTCAACCCCTGAATGACTCAAATTCCATTTATCACTCATCATCTAAATAATTTGGAACATTCTATCTTCTTAGCACTTGAGTGACTCGGCATGCACTATCTGACATGTTATGCTCGACATGCATTATTTGTTTGACATGAACTAAGTACATAACTTATAAATGATTTAAGTGTATAGACACTCATTTTTCATAACCAGTATGAGATTATCAATCTCCCCCTTTGACATGAGTGTCAAAAAACACTTGGTCATCCATGAATGATCTTTACTTACGAGCATAACTCAAATATTCAATATCTCTATTTGGATTATGTACAAAATTTTAAAATTTCAAAAAATTTGCAAAACATGTCTTATCCATCATAACTCAAAATTCAATAACTCCCCCTGAGTTAATTGTGTTGTTATGTATCTAAACCAAAATTATTCCTCCTGCTGAGTAGATGTGCATAAGTTGATCTATGTGCTATGTTTCTATTCTGTGTACTCTATTTCTATCATTAATTCCCCTTTTCTAAAAAATATTAGCTCCCCCAAAAATATTATCTTCTCCATTATCTCTTATGTCCCCCCAAATTTTATTTCTCCCCCTTTTTGACACTTACGTCAAAGGGTTATACACTACTAGTGTGTTTATCCAAAAAAATTTATGGATCTCAAGCATAATTTTCAAAGAAGCATCCCAATTGTCACAAGCTACCTCCAATGATTTGATTTGGATGGCTAGCTCAACAACAAGGTGTACTAAGCCTTCATGAGTAGAAATATGTGGATCTTTCTTCATGAGTGTTTTCGCAAAGGTTGGTTCCTTGTGCAATATCTCCATATGTGGAGTCAACATAGACTAGATGCTGATCAATTTAGCCTTTATGTTTGCTTCATCTGCATGTAGCACTACTAACTAACTGTGGCAGTTCAAGAGATTCCTAAAATGTTTCTCACTTTGGGCTAGAGACCTTGGTAGAGTTATGCCAGATGACTGCATATGATTCTCCAAATTTATTATGTGGCTATTGACTTGAAGAGTGTTGGATTGCACAATTTGGTGTACAAAGAGAAAATGTTCTCTAATACCTTCTTCACATGATCAATTTTGGTTGCTAACTCAACCTATGATAGTGCAATAGCACTTGATATCTTTTCATTAACCTTATTTTGAAACTTTCTTTTAGACCATTCAAGTATTTTCACATTTGAATCTAGGTCTGTTTCATTTACCTTCTCAACTAAGCTAGTTAGATGATCTATGATCAGCTTGGTTGCTTTTGGTGTTGGCAGAATAAATGCATCAAGAAAAATTTCCTTAATATCTATCAAATCTTTCTTTTGCCTATGCTCACTTTTGAGTAGTTCTTGATTTTTCTTCTTTGCAAGAGCATCTTGTAGTATGCTCATATGTTCAATAGTGATGGTTGCAAGATCACACTTTGGAAACTCAATCACTTCATCCAAGTTCACATCACCAAATTATGTCACTTCATCTACCTTGGGTGTTCTTGGACTCGGCCTTGATGATTGTAAAGGTATAGCTTCTATACTTAGCCTATGAAGAGCTTAACTAGGAGGAGTAGCAGTTCTTGCCAAAGTCACCAGTGTTTGTATTGCTAGTTGCTCCTTAGGTTTTGTAGTCAAATCTATCTCTTTAGTCCTATTCTTTGCTCTCTAAATTCTCAGTTGCACCATGATATTGTGTTGTAGGTGTAGGAATATCTACCTGACCTATTGGAACTTATGTTGTTTCCTATGCTTTTGTAGCAACTTTTGGTACTGATACAATGTGTACCAATTTGTTGATATGGCTCATGGATGGAGCTCTTTCCTTTGATACACTATAAGGGGTAATGTAGGTTGTATCAATGTGGATTGAGGAGGGGTTATAGATGTCTCTTGTGGCTGAACTTCCTCCCCTGCAGATGCCTTGTCTGCCTTCTCAATCTCATCAATACTTACCAATACAGGATGTTCACAGATTTTTGCTTGGGTAGTGGATTCTACTAGTATCTTCTTCTAATCTTCCTCTGTAAGGGGGTTGATGTTATGAGTGATAGTATCAAAAAAATCCTTAATCTTTACAGTATCAGTGTCTGTATTCAACTCATGTTGAGGACTGGGACTAGGCATTAGTGTATCTAGTACACTCTATTTTGTTTGCTACTCATCCTCAGTTGTAGTCTGTGTATCTTCATGTGTCTCAATGCCTTCCTCTTGTGCAACTCTCTCAGTGTCAACTATAGTAACCTCAATTACTTTTTGTTGTTAAGCTTTCTCTTCACCTACCTCAATAGGTGTCTGCTCTATTGCCTTGGGTGCTATCAAACTATATAATGATTTCCAAATCTGAGTGGTCTTTTGTACAACATCCTCAATATCATTCTGCATTATGCTAAATGTTTTGTATTTAGGTGCAAATTTCCATGAATGTTTCTTTATTGTCTTTGTCATTGTCACCCTATCCAATTTTGGCATCACTTGTGCAAGTGTAGTCTCTCTAACTTGTCTTTCTGTATTGAGACTATATCGCCACTTTTGCTCAACTGTCACATAGATCTTTTGGTAATGAGTTGGCAATTTCAATTGGAGTCTATTTGAATGTTTCCATCATGACATATATTGACTCCTCTACTTGGTTCATTTCAATTTTCCAAGTTTATCAAACTCAATATGTGTGAGACTAGATAAATCAACATTATTCCTTATGTTTTCATACATATTGTCTAAATCTAAGGAGGAATAGTGACTTACCACTTTGAATTGGTTGCTGTCATCAGATTCAGTTCTCTCTTCATTAGATCAGTTGAAGCAATATACTTTCTCCTCGATCTCTTCTCATATTCTTCTTCTTTACTAGTTGATCTAGCCCTCTTCTCTTTTGGCTTTACTGCTTCTTGGGCCTTTTTGGCGGTCCCTCTTGTGTTGGTTCTAGTAGATTGAATTGTAGCCTTAGTTTTTACAACCTTCCTTGGTTTGCTAACTGCTAGGGCTTTAACTTTCCTCTTCTTTTTATCGGGTGCTTCATTGGCTTCTTCTCCCTTGACACCTTCTTCAATTTCTTCCTCTTCAACTTGATCTTCCCCTTGACCTTGAGTTAAGGCCATGAGTTAAGGCCAGTGGTGCTTGAGCATGAACATCTTCTTCTTCTTCTTCCTTGTCATCATCTTCTTCTTCATTTTCCTTTGCTCCTTCACCAAATTTCTCCTTAATCTTCTTGACAATCTTATTCTTCTTTCTTATGATTGAGGTAGTCTTTAAATCCATTTTTGGTCTTCTTAGATTCAACCACATCATAATTCCCAAAGATATTAGCCTTAGAATCTACATCTTCTACAAGTAATGTTGTAATTGTTATAGAGGCCTCATCCACATTGATCTCATAGCCTAGTGACCTTAGCTACCTTACCCTTAAAATTGCAACTTGAACATATGTAAAATCAATGTCAACTAGAAAGCAAACATCATTGAAATGTTTCTCAACTAGTGAAACTAGTATCATCAGTCGTTTCTTCATTGATTGTTTGAAATCTTCAAAGTAGCTGGTCATTATAGACTCAAAATGGTCTCAAGTTGCTCATTAAATTCACCTATTTGCACCACAATAGATCTATTTGTTTTCCATGCAACTTTACCAAAAGTAGGAATGTATTTTGTACATAAAAGAACATACATACAAGAACTAAACCAAATTTACATTGTGCATTTTTGGTCTTCCTTATTGCTCCCAAGTTTTCTGTCAATAGTATGATCCTTCTTAACTATCTTATAGCCCACGTCAACAACAATACATGGTACACTTTTGAGCCTACTGGATTGATAAAATTTGTGTGCTACAATCCTTACTACAAAAGCAATTAGGGGATTTGATATAGTATCAATTGTCATCCCTCGTTTGTTCCACACAACCCATGTATTCTTCTCAATAACTTCCTTAGCTTCACTCCTCATGGTTTTAGGTCAATCAAGGGTTGGATACTTTGTCACTCTGTGTATAATCTTCTTTGTGATTTTCATTGATCCATTATCCAACCATATAGAATTATCATGAATTCTTCTTAGAACTATATTTATCCATTCAGTATTGAAAACATTGGGGAAATCTAGGGCCTGTGTTAACCCTTTTGACTTTACATTTTTGAATTCATCTTTCAATGCTCCATTTTCACATAGTTTCCCATAGGTCTTTGTAATCTCCATGTTACGTATGCTACCCACCTTGTATGTGTAGCAACATCTCACATCTTGAATCATTAACACTCATGGTGGTATCATCGATAACGCACCAGATGGATCTTCCTTGTAAGCAATATTAGGAATGGATCTAAAGTTTGGTTGTTTGATCTCATAGCTTATCAATTGTACATTCAAAACTTCCTTTCCCTCTTTAACCTTATTTTCTGAAGAACTAGATGCCATTATGAATTCCTAGGGTTTAGAAAAATTCAAACTGTGTAGCTCGACGTAGGATAGATACCTTTGTAAATCTGCTGAGAAGATGTTGGGCAATTGTTGAATCCTATTTACAAACTCTTGGAATGATCTCTTCAATTCACCTTTAGCTCTTTGTGCTCTTCTTCAAATTTGAATGATGTCAAATGAGTGGAAATCGATCATATAGACCTTAAAACCTCGCATTTAATTCTTCTTGCTTACATAGTTGTAAGCTCGACTTCAATAAAAATTTCAACTCACTCGACTTCCATGAAGTTTCCTTACACTTGGAAACTACCATGAGCTTATCCAACACTATCACTATTGATAGCTTGACGCCGACTAACATTTCACTCGACAGCTAAAGTGAAACTCTTCATGCTCGACAGTAACATGAAAACTATCACAACTTAAAGATTTCGTCCAAGTTTTAATCAACATTTTGCATCTTTCTTCATGCATATATAATATTTTCAAAACTAAATCCTTGGAACTGATGTATAGTATGCCCTTTAAAAATATTAGTCTCAACATACCTCTTGATTTCTTAATTGGAAGTGGTGTGATCACCTAATCCATTGGGTGAAGTGACCTCATCTGAACTTCATGTGCTGCAATCTTCCTTTCTCTTCCATGTCTTGTTCATATCATCTCTAAAATTCTCAACATTTGCCTTTCCTCTGCCTTTGTTGAATTCATTGCTAGGTGCCTTTGACCTTGTTGGACAATTCCTACTTATGTGACTAGTCTTCAAATAGCTAAAACATGTAGTTTGACTCAACCATCTTTTGTAGTCACTTCTAAAATGTGTTCTTATGCAATTTTCAGCAACATGTTCATACTCTTGATAATAGTGATAATTATACCTAGTAGTATAATCCAAATTATAAGAGTTTCCATTGTGCTTTACCATTGTCTACTTATTTGATGACCATTTAGGCTTGGATCTGCATTCATATGCTTTATGCCCATACTTCTAATAGTTATAGTAGTATCCTTCAAATCTTTGTGTACTTATGGTCTTGGTTCTGTATTCATGTGCCTGATGTCCTTGTTTGTTACATTTGTGATAGTGACCCATGAACTTTTGCTTAGGAGTCTAATTTGCAGTCTTGCTCCTGCAAATATTAGCAGTATGACCTATCTCACCACAATTATGACAAGTGGGCTTGGAGTTCTTACCTTTGTTACTTCTTTCTTCACCACTTTTGGATGATTCTCCTTCTTCAGTACTAGTGTAACCTAATCCAATAGTATCATTATTAGATCTAGGAGATCTCATCAATTGCTCAAAATACTTGATAGC
Organism: Cupressus sempervirens; assembly: GCA_028749045.1. Lineage (NCBI taxonomy): Eukaryota > Viridiplantae > Streptophyta > Pinopsida > Cupressales > Cupressaceae > Cupressus > Cupressus sempervirens. The sequence goes on along the minus strand of CM053785.1, from coordinate 927,107,828 downwards.
TACACTACGTTTGTTGAAGCTTTTAGCAAACTCTTTTTCTCTTTTCAAATAATTTCTTAGTTGTTTATTCTACAACTTCAGTGTTGTGATCTCAATGGCTTTTCCATTTAGTTCATGATTTGTAGTCATGACTTGATTCATTATCTCCAATTGTATGTTGGAAATTCTTTGTACTTTTGATGTTTTCTCCTCCAATCTACTGACCAGTGTCCTTTTCTCATCTTCAATCATGAATTTGTCTTCTATGGATTTCTTTTTCTATCCAATGACTTCACATTGCAACACTAATTGGACTTCTTGTTCTCTCTTGAGATTTTTGACCTCTTCAGTTAGGGTTCCATTCTTTTCCACCAAATCTACAACTGCTACATCAAATTCACTTGTGTTTCCATCTGCAAACAATTTAGTAGTGTCAACTCTTGGTAATGTGTGTCATTTTCTTCAATGGCTATTTCCTTCCTTCTTTTCAATGATCACTTTAACTCATCTCTTGCCTCATTCAGCTAATGTAGGGCAAGTTGTATTTTAATCTTCTGGTTCTCAATAGTCTTTCCCAACTTGTAGACTTCCATTTCCAAGATCTTTCCTCAAAGCTGCAAAGCTTTACTTCTAGAGAACTCCTTCTTTGATACCAATTGTTGGAAATATAATAGGGAAAGTGAACTCTAAGAAAGGGGGGTAGGGGGGTGGTGGTGGTGGGTCAATCAGTACTTTAAACTTTTAACCATAAAATCATTCACCTTACATCCATCTCATAATTCAATAAGTAAATTGAAATACCAAATCAATCACATACATCCATAATATGAAAGTAAAACATTCAACACATGTATGACACAAGATATTTGGTTACCCTGGAAGGAGTAGGTAAAATTGGAGTGGGGATGACAACCAAAAATCTTCACTACTGCAGAATAAAGTGTATCTAATAAAGGTTACAATGTTTTGATCATGACACATGATCTACCCTGTGAAAGGTCTGCCTTGTTAAAGGCTTAGAAAGACTATTAGGTCTCACCCTGTTAAAGGATTTCTAAACCTTGTTAGAAGTGTGCCTGATTAGAGGAGTTTAACTTACAATGAAATAAGCAGCCTGTTAAAGGATTTACAATAGCCTGTTAAGACTACTTTGTTAAGAGATTTAACTGATTCACTTGTTATAATGTCTCAACAATGATCCTCTAGTTAGCACTCTGTGTCTTGATGTTAGATCACCTCTTTCCTGATGTGTACTTGATCCTTATTGATTACATGTATCTATGTTGTCTTCTAATTCCTTTCCTTTGTTCTCCTCTAACTAATTTCGCAATGTATTTCAAATCACAACTTCCTAGTCACCATGAAAGCTCTGTTTGCACACGTAAAACCTCTCTCTTTTCTCCTTCCACACACATACAAAGTTTAGGGTTTGTCTTTCTTAAGAAGACCTAGGTGACTTAGGGTTAGTTATGAATCAATTATTGTAATTCATCCATCTAGCTACTTAATCCTTCCCTTTTTCTGATTGGCTACATGTATTGCATAGGGATTCACAATAAAGTTTTGTCCTTATCATCTAAGATTGCAAAACAATCCTTAAGTTGGCTCCAAAATGGTTTACGTAGAAGTTTGTGCCATTAAAAATAACTATGAAAAAATTGTATAACTTGGCATTTGAAGTACCTGATGCTCAACATCAACTACAACTTCAATATTGTAACTCGACACATTCTATTTGCTCGACACTTGATTGACTCAAAACTTACTAGTTACTCGACACTTGAATCATTCGACACATACTATTGCTCAACACTTGAGTGTCTCGACATGCACTATCTGACATGTTATGCTTGACATGCATTATTTTTTTAGCATGAACTAAGTACATAACTTATAAATGATGTAAGTGTATAGATACTCATTTGTCAAAACCAATCTGAGATTAACACCCAAACCCCAAAGAATTATGAAGTATGTAAAATACTTCCCTAATTAGTCACCACAAACTAACAATTCTTTAATTACACTCATCAAAATACCAACAATATCATTACCTTCAAAGGTTTTCTGTGAGGGAAAGGTCTTTCACAATTTATCCAATGCTTGTTCCATTATCCTTGCATGCTTTTTAGATTTCTCCTCTAATCTTTCCTTTTCTTTTACAAATGTCATCAGTAACATTCTCATTAAAAAATATTCCTCTATATCTTTCTTTACCAAGCTTGATATGTCATGACTTAACTTACTTGACAAAAAAGATTGCAATGATGAAGTAGGAGTGACTAGTTTAGCTTCAATTACCTTCTCTCTAAAATTTTATGTATTTGTGATGTTTCTTTGTGTTACTGTGATCTATTTTGGAGGCATAATTGACTAAATATTATCCTTTATATCTTCATCTACTATGATATGAAAGTTTACCTTCATTGATCATAGATCTAACCTTTTTCTCTTTAATAACGTCATCTTTTTCTTTCTCCTTCTCCTTGTCATGTTCATCCTCATCAATTCACTCGACCTCAATGGTTGAGTATGTCATTATATGTTGTATTTATTTATTAAGCACATTTTCCATGAAAGTGTTTTGATTCTACATATTTTCCTTAGAAGCAGTTTCAAGTGTAACTAGAATTTCTATCACAAAGAAGTCTAGTTGCCTAACAATACTATAGAACTAGTTAACATCATTAGTTTCCTCTTGTTGTTTGAGTGATTTATCTTTGATAGAGATTCCAACTGATCTATGTGAAAGTTTAGATGTGTGTCATGTCCTCATACCTAGTTCATTTAGAGCCTCTATTAAATATTTTTCTATTTCATTTGCTACTTCTTCATATAATCCAACCATTATATTTACAATTCTCATCTTAGTCCTCATTTTAGGCCTTTCTTTTGTTAGAGTAAATAATTAATAATTAATAATTTATTCTATTTACTTAAGTTTACTTAGGTTAATGCATTCATTTAATAGTTGTAGTGATGAGTTGTAGACAACATGGGAGTTTGTTCCCTTCTAGCATGTTCCACCTTTTTGTGGAAGAGTGCTTGGTTGTCAACCTTATCTTCTACCACTTTCCAGCTTGTTCTTCAAGCTTCCTTGAGGCTTTTATATGCAGGCTCTCTCATTGTATTTTCACAACTCATTTTCATTGTAAATATATTTTATTTATTTTACAATATCTTCTCTCTCAAGTCCATTAGGGTTTTTCCAAGCTCCACCTCTTTCTTCTTTGGTTTCCCTTCGACAGGTTATTTGCATGCAAGTGATCTTGGAAAGCTGTGGAGTTGGAGTTCATCAACTCCTACATTTTTCTCTAAAATCCTTTTCATTCATCAACTATGATTAAAGTAGAAAAAATTCATATCTTTGTTTCTCTTATTTTTTGATCTTCTTCAAATGCTAGTGGCCTTCTTACATCCAATTTATGATAAATTGAATTTGGAATACTGCCTTTTATCTCTAAAAGATTTCTCTTGAAGTTCAACAAATATTTGACAATATTTTTATCAATTATGGCATGGTCATGTTCAACATACCTAATGTAATATTTCTCAATTTGAAGAAATTTTCCTTCATTCTCAATCCTTGATGTGATCTTCAATTTTGGCTTCTATTTCTTTGTTTCCTTCAATGCCAATCTGTACAACTTGGAGTTTCTTCTTCTGTTGTCTTATCTATTTTCTTTCCTCTCTTGTGTTCTTTTATTCTATGGCCTTAGCTTTCTTGGGCCTTGTTTCTCTATTAGGCTCTTGTCTAGTTGGTTTTTTTTACTTAGAAGTGGGAAGAGTCCTTGTAGATCTCCTTGTATCCTTGTGAGGTTGTGGAGTAATCTCAACTTTTGTTACCTCAACAGTAGGCATAACTATCACCTCTATATTTTATATAGTTATGTCCTTTATAGGTTCTGATCTTAACTTCCCAACTGTACCTTTGAGGAAACTTTTCTTCTATTTTACATCACTGTCTATTCTTCTTTGTTAATACCTTTCTTTTCTGCAATCTTCTCAATAAATTTTTCTATTTTCCTTTTCCTTGATCCTCTATATAATTCCTCTTTAAGTTGACTAAAATTTTCTTAATGTATTCCCCATATTTATACTTCTTTATCCTTAGGTTATGCAAAGCATTACTTCTGCATATTGCTCCAAAACTTCTTGACTTATTTCATAACTATGTGGGTGGATGAATATCTCTCTAGGCTCGAAAACTTCCATACAAGTAAAATTAATTTCAACCATAAAGAACATTGTTTCAACATTGTAAGGACAAAATCCTAGATGTTAACCTTTAGTGATACAATCTTAATAATTGGATTTGTTTATTGTGCCACACATTTTATTAAGATATCCAACCAGGAAATTAATTTGAAAGGGTATAAAGTGAAGATAATTTTTGTAGATGAGCATGGGACATGACATGTAAACTTTATTTATGATATACTGATGATACTACAATGATGTATTGGTGGTCAAATATGAGATTTGATGTTTGACCAAATTATATGTGAGATATGCTAAAGACTAATCAGGCATTATGATGTTAGAACACTCATTTTGGTATTTTGACTACTATATCTTGTACTTTGGGTAGTGAGTCCTCATTGAGAAGTTAGCTCTTATTGTAGTACAAATCCTAACAAGGTTAAGTCATCTAACAAGGACTGCTACAGTAAATGTATGTAATGACTACTAATAGGGTGGAAACTCCTAGTAAAGTATTTTCGTATTCGTACATAGTTGTGGGTACCATCTCCAATGGGGTTTTCCCTTGACTAGGGTTTTGTTGAAAACAAATCATAGTGTTATGATTTCCTTATTGTTATGTGATTTAATTTTCAGTACAATTATTTATAGATTCACATTATTAATTTTTAAGATAATTAATTGGTTCAAAAGTGTTCCGATACTAATTCAACCCCCCTTGTATTGCCTATTGCTAAAATTGGGGAAAGGGGGAGGGGGGTGAAGGTTAGAGAAACTTTGCAAGTTCAAGGAAATATTCCAAACCATCATACTACCATATTCTTTTCTTGGTTCCTTTATTGCATAAGCCAATTGATTGGAGGTGTATCATATAAATTGGCAAATTTTGTTGAATTGTTGATGATTCTATAGGAAGAGTTTTCAACTTTTTGAAACAAAAGAATTTGTCTTTATAATCTTTATGAGAATGATATTTTTTTCTTTTACTATTTTGTCATGCATGAAGTTGTTCAACCTTTATAATCCTCTTTGCTAGAAAACTTAGAGATTAAATAATTCAACCAAACCACATCTTATTCAAACAAATATTATCAAATTTATATAAAAATTGTAGAAGACTCGATCTCAATCAAAGGAAAAATTTAAAACAATATCTATGCTAAAAATCTCAAATCATTGATTAGTATTTAATGCATGGCCTTGGGGATTTATTTCAATAAAGGAATTAATTTTTATTTTCAAAGAAAAAATATTCACTAAACATTCTTAGCTAAGTTAGAATTTAGCATATGAAATACCTCTAGAATTTGTTTATTTTTATGGATTAATTTTCTTGATATTTTGAACATGATCAATTGAGTAAAACAAAATATCAATATTTTAAAACTATATGTCATGCTAGAGAAACTTGTAAGTGTTGTAACCAACCAAGATAATGAAAAAAAAGGGCATTGGGTGATTGTTATGGTTTCACAATGCACACCCCATTTGCAATTTGCAAATAGGGACCCCCTTCTTTTGTCTTTTATTTTCAAGGTCCTAAATTATTTGTCTTAATTAGATTTAGGAGATTAGTTGGGGAATCTAGAACTTGGCATGATAAGTTCTTGAGTTAATTTCTTGGTCCTTTGTTTTGTTTGGTTTAAGTGTTTTTGTGCAATTGCACATTATGCACCTGCATAGCTTCACAAGGTCCCCCCTTTACATTTTTGCCTGAGTCATTTACATACCTTATGCAAGTATGGACTTATGTAGATCTACGAGGTCCCTAGTTTGAAGTAAAGTATATGTTGTACACTTGATGACCTTGCACACATGTGTAGGTGTGATTCCTATTGAGGAGGTTTGACTCTAATGATAATGTTAGCACCTCAAAGGCCTATAACTACAAGGCTAGGGCCTTCATTTTTCATTTGAAGTCTCTAAGTTTCACATCAATGCAACATCACAAGTCTCCCACATGTGCAAGTGTGCACTTCCATCTCTCATATCCCATTGTGTTGCTAAGTCCATTATGGACTTGCACATGTACGAAGCTTTGTTGCTCCATAGGTGTTTAAGCATCACATGTCTTTTCACATGCCTCCTCAGGATATTACCCTAAAGAAGATGCACATCATCATAGTTGCACACTTGCATAATTGTTGTGCTCTTAGTGTATTTTGTGCAGGTGCAAACCTCTACACTTACACAAGATGCACAACCTATGAGGTTATTTATCTACTTTTTGAGTCTTTTAGTGTTATTAACTAGCCCTTTTTATCCTTTTGAGTTGATTTTTCATGGATGATCTTGCGATTGGGATTATGAAAGGTTTTTTTTGTGTAGGTCATCATGGCTTCCTCCTCAGAAAAAATAGCTAAAGCACAAATCTCTCCCAAAATAGTGACTTTCAAGTTCAAATGAGTACCTAAGAAGTCAAGTTTTGAAGACCTCCATGTAGAGATAAGAGATAAAGAGTTCAACAATATTGATTGGAATCAGTTCCTAAGCATATACAACAACCCACATGAAAGGTCAGAGATTATCACCTCTTTGATATAGGTGGGCTTGGCTATAACTGCATCACACCCTACATCCATGCAATCCTCAAAGTTAAAAATGACCCTCACCAATCACTATGATCCAAATGAGAGGGTGGTTAGAAGCATCATAGGAAAAATTGTCTTAGACATCTAACTAGACAATATCAAGAAGGTTTATAACCTACCCATCTCTTATGGGTACTATGGAATCACTTTTGAGAGTGTAATTAGGTAGTATAAAGACAATCATGCCATGATAAATGAGATTGTACAAGAAAAGTACCTAATCAGAAGGACTCCTCACAATAGGCCATATTGAGTAGACATGATGAGAAGTTACATGATAGTTGATATTGGATATTGCATTATGCTATTAAGAAAAGTAATGGGTCTTCCAGCCACAAGCCACTTGGAAACATGAATGGTGCATTTTATAGAGAAGATCAAAACTAGGAGCAATATGATAGATTTGGACACAATCATTAGTGACTCCCTAGATGAGCACCTCACATTGGTCAAAATAGATCCATAGTTCTACATGAGATCATATGTTGTCTACTTGCTCACTATCAAGGCTAAAATACCCTAGGCTAACAAGGAAGGGGAACCAATAGGATAAGAAAAGTGGATAGTCTAGAGTATAGAATTGTTAATGATGATCATATTTGTTATTATAAGGTTTATAGACATAGATTATGCAAAAGTTTTATTAGTGGAAGTCGTGGCTCAGGTAACCCAAATTAGGGCCTATAACATATAGTTGAAAATATTCACATATATGTGTGTGTGTGTGTGTGTGCGCACGCGCGCGCGTGTGTGTGGTTGGTACAACCTTTCATCCAAAGAAGCTACCAAGTTATCCCATTAATAGGTTGGTGTTGTCAAAGATCAACAAACAACTAAAGACTGCATATGAGAGATGTAGAGACAAACACTGCAAGACATGAGACTGGGCTATCTATATCGGTTGTTATAAGGTCAAGGAGTATACAAATGTTAGCTCTTTTGAAGTTGAATGGGAGAAGTATCCATTGGATGTAAAGGTATGTTATGGGGTAGGAGTTGATTCTAGATGCAACTATTAAAGATCACTGGATGAATTCTGTTGACGATTATGAAGTAAGAATCAAAGATTATTGCATGATGGATCTTTCCTTGGAAGAAAAGGTTTTGGGGCTCCATATTTTAAACAAAGTGTGGAATAAGGACACTTTAGACATAATGGGCCCCTTTTATATTATAAATAAGATTTATGATATGCTTGTCTTAAATGCCAATGTGATTAAAGAAGAAAATGATGATGTTCAACACTGTGCCCACCATATCATTGAGTTCATGAAGAACTTGGTACTAAACCTTATCAATTGGCTTCCTTACTAGAGATACCATCTTTTAAGGCACCTACTAAGCCCAATCAGGGGAAAGGAGCCAAGGTCGCTACCCTTACCTAGAAGACAACTTCCCTAGTAAAGCTAGACACTATATTTCAAAATGAGAGGGAAGTGGTATACTTCACCTAGAAAAAAACATGGAAAAGGAAGAAAGGAGAGGATCTTGTAGTACATGAAAAGCAAGCACTGACAAAGGAAGAAAATGATTGCAATAGTGGTGTAGAAACCTAAGCCCATGAAATGAAAGAAGAGAAAGAGGAGTATTAATATTTCCCCCTCCATCTTAGAGACCATCCCTAGGGAGCTATAAGAAGAAGAGGAAGATCCAAAGGATTGTATTCCTCTCAATTGAAGAACTCGATTGACTATGGCTATTCAAGAAGAAAAGAGGAGAAGGGGTCAATCCCAAACTCTTCTATGACACAAGAACAATCAGTTTAAATTGAGGAATTGAATGATCAAGAGAAAGGAGATGAGATGAAAGAGGATTCATATATGTTTGATTTATTAGATTTTGACTTTATGCCAGTGGGGATAACACTGGAGTGATGATTCTATTAATGTTCCTACACTTATAGGGTAGCTATAGGAAATACCTCCTCCCCTTCAATAAAGATAGATTCACTTCCTTTGAGAACATGGTACTATAGTAGTACCTCCATCTTTCCCAGATGTGCAAACTCAAAAAATTGATAAGGGTGAGACGAGCACAAAACAAGAAGTGTTGTAGACACAACAAGAGGAACCATCTTCAATGACATTACCCTCATCTCAACCAAAATAGGTAAAGCCACTCAAGTAATAGAGCAATGACAAGTGGAGACAACTCTTGAATGAAGGGTAGATAAAGGTAAGGGTCTAGCCTATATTTCCACTTTATCCTCCTAGTAACTAGGATCTTCTCAAGGTTCTTTACCCAAGTAGTTATCAAGGAAGGTACAATCCTAAAGGAAAATTATAGAAGTATGGAGAATGTGAGCATTGTGGATATTGATGAGGCTTTCCAAGTGCCAAGTCCACACACAAAACCTCAATACTTGGCCATTTTAACAAGAGATAGGCAAGATAACTAAGTGCCCCAGGTTTCTATACCCCCACCACATCGAGATCCGTCAAGCTTCACCCCAAAAGACTATCTCATTTAGGAAATCATGTTGGGGAAGCCTACTAAGGACAGTGAGAGGGTAATTACCACACTTTTTTTATGCCAAGTATTTTATTAGTTGGATCAAGGTGAGGAGGAAATCCAAGTTTTAAAGAAGAAAAAATGAAGCATTGAGGGAATTTTTAAAAGAGGTAGTGGGTCTCATTGACCCAACTACCCCTAAGGTAGAATTGAAGGATGCCCTCAACAAATGAGCATCAATCCAACCTCAAAGAAACTCATTTATGGATGCCTTCTATAGATGGTGACATAATTTTGAAGTATTAGGAATAGAGTATTATTGCTAGACTTTCAGTCTATCCCTTTGGAGCTTCTCATTTGATGGTTTTCATTACAATTATGTTCAGTAGCTTGTCTAGATAGCCCCTAGGTGGATCTCTTCTAATCAAACTTCCTAAGGCTCTCATTTTCTATCTTTTCTGGGTTTCCCTTACTCCACTTCCCCTTATACCTTCATGTGGGATTCTTATAATTCCACTACATTAAAATCTTAATTAATCTAGGTTTAGGCAAGTTGTTGTCTGAGTGTCTTCCCGCTGAGAAGAAAGTCCTAATTCTACATCTTTATCACTACCTCAAGTAACCATATTTCCCATGGGTTTTGGTTTGTTCTGCTGGTTATCCATCTTTGGCAAACTTCATTAAGAAAGAATTTGAAGAATAGAGTAAAAATGACATCTACAGATATATGACCAGCCGATTCATGCTAAAAGACCAATAGAAAAAAAGATATAAAGCTATGAAACTCCCAAATTGAAGATCTAAAGTTAGAATTCATCTTTGTGCAATGATAAGAGACTTCATGTTGACAATGGCTCATCCTCTGGAAGCAAGTTTTTTCTGATATGTTTTCGAAGCTAAGATGACCCATGCTCTATTCAAAAGATTTCATGTGTTTAGTGGGACACAGGTGCAATGTTATAAAGAAGTTAACCCAGGGCCTTAATATGCATCACTCTTCTCTCTTCATTTCAAGGATATATAAGGAGAAGTGGCAAAGGTAAAGGAAAATGTGTTGAAAGGCTTCTCTCTTCGAAAAGCAAAGGTCACAATGGTGCTTTTCCATCTGATAGAAGCATTCAAGTCTTCCTTTCTAGAGGACAAGGAAGAAAACAATTCTAAGAAATAAATACGAGGATATTCTATGGAGATGCCAGAAAGATGCTTGTGGTGAAAATAGTTGCAAGCCTTCACCCTCGATACAAAGGAAATCAAGTATTCATGATCGAGGTAGAGAATTCATTTTGCAGCTTCCTGAGAATTAAGTTGTGAAATTAAGAAATAAAACCTTTATGAATAAAAGAGGGAAATGAAGTGCCCAAGGTGTTGAAGGAGTATTGCTCAAGCTACAATCCTAAAATCAAAGGAAAAGGCAAGCTTGCGAAAAGACAAGTCTAAGATCTCCTTCCCCACACATAGGAAGTTGTGGTGAGAACCCTTGTTCTAGATTATGAAGCAAAGAAGGGAGTTTCCATTAGGCCAAATTCAACTGATTCGGTAAGTGGCTAATCTTGCTACTATTGGAGATTTAAAGTGAATAATATGATTGCCGAATTTATGAATCTTCATATGGGTGGAAATGTAAAGATTTAAATAGTCGTTAACCATCAAATTTATTGCAAATTCAACCATTACGGTCATTAGTTATGATCTATTTCATTCATGTGGCACTAAATTTTGGATTCCTACATCTATATGATCACATTTTTCCCAAGCATAGTTCTCGATTGTTTTAACGACTATTTATCAAGTAGTTTATCCCCGTTATGAAATTGTAAGTTAATGGAAATCAGAGAAGTAGGGTATGATTATTTGATTGGTTTGGAAAGTGAATTGAAGAGCTTTTTTAGATACCTTGTCCAAGTTTTATGATTTAGGCAATCTGCACAAAAGGCTCAACTCTCAACCAATTCACCCAATAACTGAGAAATTGAAGGAAAGCATATTTGTTTAAGCTATTAGTTTCTCCATGGTCATTCAAGTGCTAGAACTGGTAAAAGAATGTATCAAAAGATACAATCTGAAGACAAAGTAGATATTGCTACCTGAACAATCCATTTTTCTCTCTATAAACAAAGCATTGATGCATTCTACATTTAGCATTCCAATAAAAGAGGAATATTGTGATATCAACCTCTCATCCTATGCATTGATCTTCAATGAAAAGAAGACTCTAAGAAGAGAGGACATGAAGAGAACTTGGTTCTAGACATCTCATTCCAAGAAGAGTAAAATGCCAAAGACTCTTTTGGGAACCAATTTAAAAGAGAGATTGTGGACATCTTGGCAGTATTGCTAAGATTGAAAGGAAGGGAGGAAATCTTAGATTTCATCGAACACCACTTCTTCTTGGTACATGCCATATGTGCTAATAGATTGCAAATCAATTGGGCTAAGATTATATGTGAAGAGCTTCCTTCTTAACTAGGTCTAGCTAGGAAGTTCTATATGTCTTAATATATGCCTTAGCCACACATCACCTCTGGCTGGGTCTTCCCAATATCAAAGACTATGATCAAAATATGAAGGTGTATGAGTTGTATTTGTTAGAAATTTGTTCAATGCTCCCCTCAGGATTCGTGACAAGGGCTTAACCACCTCTTATGTACTATAAGTTGAGTGGTTGTATTGGGTATTGATAGATTGGTCATTTGGTGCAATGACAACCCCACTCTAACAAGTGGTTTTAGAGTTTGGTCACAGGTTCAAATCCTTAGACCCTCAAGTAATGCTAATGGAGAGATTGTTAGAAATTTGTTTAGTGCTCCCCTCAGGATATGTGACAAGGGCTTAACTACCTTTTGTGTACTTGACTGGTTGTATCAGGCATTGACAAATTGGTCTTTTGGTACAATGAAAACCCCACTCTAATAGTATCCCCACCTACAACTATATAGGAGCTTCGAAGAATATACAAAGGTTAATGATGCCTTTACAATGAGGTTATGTCAAGAATTACATGGGTACGCTAAGCGTAGGTTTTCACCTGAGGTTTTATCAACTATGAGCCAATTTAGATGCCATTTCATCCAATTCTCATCATTCTCCTACGTGAGGATTGGTGCATTTGATGTTTTCCCCAAAAGGTTGCCCAAGTATCCCAAAGAGAAGGTTGTTTTTGTTGAACTATGTAGACAAATACTAGAGGTGAACACCTTGTGTTCCAATGTGAAGATAGCTGAGATTTCCTTCCCAATAGTGGTAGGACCTTATTCCTGTGCTTCTAGGTCTGATGCCCAGAACCTAGTCAAAAGTTTTGAAAGTAAGATTAAAATAATTGATTATAAGGTAATAAGGCCTTAATATGACCCAATAAATTTTGTGAGAGATCATCTAAAGCTTGGGTATGCTCAAAGACATGTCCTAGACACTGAAGACTACTAGGTGAGACGTTATGATGAATATCAAACCAGGGAGAGTTAATGGTCTAGGTTAACAGTCAATGAAATGAAATTATATAATTATATTGTTGATGTTTCTAATATTGTAGATGATGGTTCCTACATGAATCTCTCAAGTTGCAAGCAAGTCAAGAAGATTTCCATAGTATCAACTTTGCCTACAAGTCCTATTGCCGACATAATGGGGGTTGTGACATGTGGGATCATCAAAAGGATGGGCAAGTGGGTGGAATGGACTAGAGTGAGAAAGAAAAGAATTGGAAGTTCAAGATCTACTAGTGGAGTAGCTTTCAAAACAACTCAATTGATTGTTGCCACATCCACAACTGCTGCTACTTTAACATCAGCTAGTCCAACACAGTATGTCAGTGGAGGAGGAGACCAACCTCGTAAAAAGAATATCAAAATCACTCCAACTTGTGGAGGAGGATCTCTACTAGACATCATAAGGGTTGGGAATGAGGAGAAGAAAAAAGAAGAAGGAGAAGGAGAAGTTAGTCACCAAGCCTCCCTCCCCTATGCAAGTCATCAATCTTGATGGTGACAACAATCCCCTAGATGGTCAAGAGCAAGATGCATCTTAGCAAGGTGATACTTTAGCCATCTTAGCCGCTAAGGTAACTACCTTTCCAACTACCACCCAAAGCAAGGAGACACCCCCAGTGGCAAGGAAGATCTTTGATCTGACAACCCTATAGTCAATAATCAATGTCCTTTCAACTAAGTCATGGTTGGAAGAGACTATTGATTCAAAGAAGAGAAGGTGTGAGGAAGCTGCCCAATCCAAAGACCTCATTATACAAGAAAATTCTTCTTAGCCACCATCAAAGAAGGTGAAGAAGCAGAAGACTATAGTGGCATTGGCAACTAATTCTTCTACTAGTCATATGCTAGTAGAAATTGCAAAATCTTAGGAGGGGAAGTTTCATGAGCTGAGCACAAGTGATTTCCAAATCAGAACTATTGACATAGGTATTCTTTTGCATGATTCCATGGTCAACATATGGAAAAAAGAAGAAGAGAAAATTGAGGATAGATTAGAAGAATTGAGGGCACAAAATGAGGTACTAAAGGCCTCAAACAAAGAGTCGATGAATTACATCAAGGTTTCACTTGGAAGCACCTTAACAAGTGCATTTGACCACAATGCAAAGGAGAATAAGAATTTTCTATTAAAGTTACAATAAGAGAGGCAATTCATTCAAATTGAGCATGCATGGATTGATCAAATGAATTCCCAAGGTCCCTCTCTCATTGAGAACCTTGGAAACCTACTAATAGACATTGACAAATTGAGAGAAGCAGTGTCCAATTATCAAGCTACAATGCACAAAGCACCATAGAATTTGACAAAACAATTGGCCTTGTTGTAGGAGGTAATTGATATGAAAACTAATGTTGCTATTACCCATAGGATTCTTAAAATAGGCCAAGAACCATTGCTTCATTAGAAAAAATCATTGGAATTCATACTTGAAAGCTCAATAAGATGTGGAAGCAAGCTAAATGATATACATGATTTAGTGCATAAAGTCATGGAGAAGATATTTGAACATCTAAAAGTGTTGCATACTGAATCACATGTCACCAATAATGGTCAATTGGTTGACATTGAGCGAATGAAAAATAAATTTCTAGAATTTGTAGAAGAATCCACCAATCCATCAAGCTTCTAGATGTCGAAGATCCATGAACTCTCAGTAGCAGATTCCATTCTAAGGTGTGCATCAAAGAATCTCCAATAAAATATTTCTAGAGTTGAAGAGTTGACAGAGATGCATGATTACTGGATGATTTGAACTGATAAAATTATCATCCTAGACATCCACAAGCTAAATAGCATAACTTATGTAATGAGCGCATACATAGCTAAGATTGTGACCCTAAAGAAAAACTGATGCTCTAACACTCTCTTTGACAAGTGTCACCTCTTCTCTTTCTCAAATTCTAATATTGTAGTCATTTTTAGCATTCTTCTCATAGGCTGAAAGTTTTGTAAATGATGACCCTTTAGTCAATCCTATTATTAGAATGATTTAGAGATACTCTATAGAGTAATCATTAATGCAACAGGCTATTCCCATGAAGGCCTATGAATGTAACTTTTTGATAAGTTAATAAGATCAACAAATTATTTTGTGGGAAAACCCCTATAGCTAGGACTATTGTGTGAGAACCTATATCTGCATCTTGAATTTTTTGTTCATCTAGATTCTATATGGTACTTTGGATGAAATGTGTTGTTAATGAAAACTAAGAGATTGCAAATAAACTTGGTTTTATTTCTTTAGTTTTAGTGGGTTGTAAGCTTTACTCTCTTCATTAGAATATTATCTTATTCCCCTATTCTATACATGTTAGTTCATATGCATTTCATTGTTGTATAAGAAGTATGGGACTTGGTTAATGAAAGTGACCGAGTAGGAAACAATCTAGGTATTGTGAAGTTAATCATACTTTCTCTTCTTACACAGTGCACATTAGTAGATAGTCGTGAATTGTTATAGTCTTGCATTCAAGGGTAAAATAGATTGAATTTTAGGTGTTAGATGAGCTTAACAATGACTTACATGCATTCACTTTTATGGAGTTTGTGAGTTATAATATTAAATTAGCCTAGATTGTTTGAAGTTTTAGGCAATCTGGTTTTACCTCTTCTTCTCTCTAGTTAAGAACATACCTCAAAGTTAGGTAATCTACTAAAAATAAATTCCTTGCAAATATTTTCACCACAAGGGAGTTGTATCTTTCAATTCAGGGATCTTTGATAGATTACTACATTGACCCATTTTATCATTAACTATTGTGTTTTCCACCACTTTGGCCACATTAAGAGTCAAGGTATAAACCAATATCTATGGAAGAAAAACTGTTAACCAACAATTTTTGGTGACTCTATTGGGGAACTTTTCAGAATCTCTAAATTAAATCTTTCCCAAAATCAAAAGATAAAATCCTGTGCATGTTCCTTACTATCTAAGTTATCTTCAGTAAGTTTGTCTATGGATTTACTAGAGTAACTTCTAACTCCATCATTGTTTGCACTCACATTTGTCAAGTTGTGCTTGTTAAACCATAAGGAAAAATATTGTTGCCTCATGAAGGTCCAATCCCAGTAATTCAGCCTAACCTTGGCTTTCAAGATGAATAAGAAGAAATAATTAATCAGTTGAATAAACTCACCTAGAGAAATAGAAAATCCTTAGATGAGTATAGTAGAGTCAAATTTGCATTAGAAAGAGAAGAAGTCAATGTTACATATAGGGAAGGTGTGTTTCAACAAAGAAGATTGAGACAAGCATAAAGTACACCAATTGTGAATAGAATTAGTTCACCTTGGATCCTAAATATACCAAGAGTGTTCATAATCAAGGCCAAATTGATCCAGTATATGAGTTGAGGAAAGATGATTTTCCAATATTAAAAGATCCTTTGAGAAGAGGGAGGGCTTCTTCAAGGGACCTGGTGTTTTAGGGTGTCTGTGGAGCTCTATTTTTGCCACCCCATCTTGTTTCCCAGAGACATAGTTATTCCTCTTCCCCTCCTATCTTTCACACTCAAATTCCATCATTGTGTAATGCTCTTACCTTACATGAAGTCTTAGCCCCAACTATTGTTACCTGCCAGCCATTACCAGTTATTCTCCCTATATCAATGGTTATGCCTTTGGGTAATGTTATTGGCCCCCTACGATGTACTTGTTGCTAACAATGACTTACTGGGAGCTTCCCAAAAGAACTTCCCCAAATTCAATGGTGATGGGAAAGTCTTTATAGATGAACATATCACTGCCTTCTTTGTAGCTTGTAGTATTGTTTTCCCTCAATAGGAAAATGTAAATGTAAGAATCTTCATTGAAATTCTAGTTGAAAATGTAGCTGATTGGTTCCAACATCTCCCTGTGGGATGTATTACAACCTGGGATGTATTACAACCTGGGATGACATGCGAACTTGATTTGAGGCATGTTATAAGAGCATAGAAGATGAACATACTTTAATATCTCAACTCATTCAAATAAAAAAATAACCTAGTGTTCCCATGAGATTTCATTGCAAGATTCAACAAATTGGTCAACTAAATTCCTGTTGCATGTAGACCAACTGAAAATAATCAAAAGATGTTCTTCAATTAGTCCTATGCCTCTAGATATTAGCTTTTAAATTAGAAGCAAACATGTGGCTAATCTTTGAGTTGCTCAAACTTTGGCAATAGAACTAGAAGATGATTTGATAGTTATAGGAAAATGGAAGAGAGAACTACAAAGTGTAACGCCCCGCTCGGGAACCCAAGAGAATTAAACCTAACATGTTACAATGTTTACTGAACTATTTTTTTTTTGAAGTTAAAACAACATCAAGATAACATTAATGCGGAAGCAATATGAACATACACAACAAATACACATATGCAAATATAGATACAGTTTCAATTCCTCAAGAGTTCCTTTACGTTGAGTCACATTTAATAATTTTAAATTAATTAGTTTAAGTTCCAAGTACAATGTATCAAGATCATAAAGAAATAACAGATACATAATCGCATAAGAAAATGCATAAGTATAAACAATACAATGAAAGTACATCCAATCAATAACATCCACTGCACATGTCACAGGGTATGTGAAAATAGATACAATACACCAGGATATATGATAACATATATACATCATTAGAAAAGAAGTCTCTGAGATAAGAACTAAGAATGATAAAGGTACATCTTCTGCAATGAACATCCAACAACTAGCAATGTGAAGGGGGACCCAAATGGTAAGAAGGCACTACCTCCCGACCGCGTGGTTACCTAGTTAGGCTTCCACTCCCACCGTGCAGGGAAGATAATGAACGATCCACATACGGTAAAACAAACATAAAACATTCCTAGGCAAGGTACCCCTAATAGCCAAAACTACCTCAAAGGTAACACATGCTACTCAAGAAGATAAAATAATCCAAAAGTAAGAACGCTCAATCCAATATCGACACCACATAACCAAACATCATACACAAACCAAGTATAAACCAAATACCAAGATCATAAGATAAAGTCAACGAAAGATAATCATCTCAAGTCAAAAGCCACATGTCAAAAGTACAACATCCATGAATCACCAATCATCCTCAATGAAAGTAAGTAACTATAATAAACACATCCGACAATAGATACACCACCAACAATAAGTACACCACCAGAGGTACACACAAAATCTACAGAGGAGACTCAGGCTACATACTAGGGAGTGTCATCACATGGGTGCTTGAGTTACCCTGGACTGATCTCTTAAGAGACCCCGGACCCTCAAGCGTTGAGTTACCCTGGACTGGTTACTATGAACCCCATACCCTCAACATCACACATATGGAAACTAGAAAACCCTCTCAAGAAGACGAGGCACTCATCTCATTCCCATCCTTAGTCTATACAAGCACTAAAGGCATGGGTAGATCAAAAATCTCTAAATTATCTTTTTAGTGTGTTTCCCCCCATAAATTTTAATTACTAGATTATCACTTATTACATAACTTGCATTAGGTTACCCTGGTACTGACCACTTTGGGTCCCGGACCCCTATGCAAGCCACTCCCAAGTCGCGTACCTAGAAAACCTCTCCTAAGAACATAAAAACATAGTTGTGTCCCATACCACAACACCCATAAAGATCAAACTCGGTTCCTTAACAGGAAACCTGATAATAAGATCGTTCTCCCATCCAAGTACACATAAATGCTCCACAAGATAAACCTCATAAATATAATCTCTAATATGAATCACAAAACTCATCATAACATCCAACCACTTAAAATAGTATCAAAGAAATCTCACAAGGCCTCTGGTGTACATCCTAGACTGGTCAACATCTAACCGACTCCAAAAACCCAAAGCATAGACAGTATAAGCAAACAATACAGTTTCATAGTTTGGGTTTGATTTGAAAAGATATTGTTGATATTAAAGTAGGGTTTAAGTTCTAGTGCATATATTTTCAAGTAATAAGTTTCCTCATTTAGCCCTTTCAATTAACCTATTTGTCGTTCTTATAATTAGAAAATCATATCATAACTTAAGAGCAATAGTAATCATTTATTAAATTAACAATTTATTGATTATTAAATTCAATACTCCCAATTCCATTAATAATCCAATTATTAAATAATAAATATAACTAACATCATTAATTGATATTTATCATTAATTCACTCTTATTCTAATAATTGCATACATTATTAAGTAATTAATAATCAAGTTATTGGTAAAATTCTTAGATAAATCATAATAATCAAATTAATAATTAATATTTAAAGTATGAATTAAATCCTTTTGTAAATAAGATTTACTAATTCACCACTTAATTAAATAATTAATAATAAAATTATTAATTAAAAATTAATAATGACTAATGAGTTAAAAATAAATTTAATTAAGTAAATTATATTATTTTAAATGAATTCATATTAACATGGATATATAAAAATATACTATAGGTAATTAATTATATAACATTAATAATAAACTTATCTAACAATTTACATTGAATATCATATAGAACATTTAAACAAAATTAATTAAAAGAAATGGTTTTAACTTAAACCACCACGCGCGGCCTAAATTAATGCAGGCGCCATATACTCGCCTTGAATTAAAGAATGGCTCCTACGTTATATGCTCGGTTATATCAGCCGCTTAAAATGGTAAGTGGGGTATGGGTAAAATGAAGATGTGTAATATTTTTATGTTTAAAGCAAAATAACCCCCATCGCATGCAAACTGCGATCCACGCAGGCATAGAAAACATGAAGCTGCCGACAGTATGAGAGGTAAGTCGGGGGTGGTGAAACCCCTCTCAACATACATTATATTATATTTGATAATTAATTTTGGTTTTTATTTTATTTTTATAAAAAGATTTAAAATAAACAATCTCCCCTCTAAAGAATATATATATATATATATATATATATATATATATATATATAATTCAAATAATTTTGTTTTATTTAATACAAAACTCTCCTTCCTAATAATAATCAAATTTTAATATATATATATTTTGCAATTATCATCTGATAGAGAAAATCCTATTAACCATTCGAATTTTCAATTAAAAATTTTTATTTCCAAAATCAAACATTTATCCAAATTTAAATTTCTCAATCCCATTTTAATTCAACCCAAATCTCGATTTAATACTAATTCCTTTCAATTGTAGAAACAAGGTTTTCTAAATAGTTGTTTCAACCCGGGATTCACAGATGAAATCGAATAGTAAAAGATCCAGAATGAAGGATGGCAAGATTCAGACAACAAAATTTGAGAAACAACTTTCAACAAGCACGAAGAAGACAAAGATCTGAAAGTGTTTCTAGAATGGTTCACAAACCCTACCTTGATCTGATGCTAACAATCTGGTGAAACCCTTGCTAATTCGAACCCTTCCAAGCTTCCAAAGATTTCTTTGTTCCCCTTTCCAAAAGTGTGTTCCCTGAAACCTGTCTCCAAAAAATCTCCCTTCAAAAATGAACCCTCAAATTTTGATAAGGAGTTCTCTTGCTACAATTGGGGCACTAATTGTGTGTTTACCCAAGAGGTCTCTTGATCCATTTCGTTAACTCTAAAATCAACCTTTATTTATCTTATCTTTCATATTTTCATGCATGTTAAATGGATTATTAAATCTCTTTATTTAATTTCCACTCAACTTCTATTTTAATCAATTTATAACTTATAAATCTCATGCGCACTTAATTTGATTAAATATCTTTATTAATTTCACAGTTTTAATCTTTTCAATTAATTTCTTTTATTTTCAACTCATGCATAAATCATGCGAACTATAATCTTTATGATAATTAAATATCTTTTCACTTTTAATTTCATTTTTAGAAACTTAATTGATAAAATATTTATTAACTTAAATAACAATAATATTTAGCATTTATTTAAAAATGCACTCTAAATATATTATTATTAAATTAAATAAATATAATCACGTTCTAAATTTAAACTTTAACTTTTATCTCCAATATTTAATTCTCTCTTATTTAATTAATTCATTCATGCACAATTAATTTCCTTTTTAAATTAAAATGTTCTTTTATTATTCCTTCATGCACTTTAAGTGAATTGTTAAATTACTTTATTTAACTTTCCACTTTACTTTACTTTAATAAATTTATAACTTTAATCTCATGCGCACTATAATAAAATATCTTAATCAAGTTCACATATTTTATCTTTTAAATTAATCTCTTATATTTAAAACTCATTCATGCGAGCTTAAATCTTTTCCATAAATTAATATCTTTTTCCTTTTTAATATATTTTTGAACGTTTTAATTTGATAAATATTTATTAACTTAAATAACAATAATATTTAGCATTTATTTAAAAACGAACTCTAAATATATTATTATTAAATTAATAAATATTATTACGTTCTAAATTAAATCTTAAAACTTTTATCTTCAATTTAATTCTTTATATTTAATTAATTTCTCAATTAATTAAATATAATTAAATATTCATAATATCATAATAATTTTCCATTAAATTAAATCATGAATTTAATCTTTTAATTTAATTAACAAAAAATTCATCAAAGACTCACAAAACAACATACGCACAAAAATACTCACGGGTTTAAAAAGGGTAGACAGTCTGTTACGAGTCCTCCTTGCAGGACAAGTATTATAGGCTTATGGCTAGGATTGGACCTGATCATTATCTTCCCATTCTCACCATTTGAGTATTTGTAATAGGGCACGCTCATCCTGGCAATTCAGGGAAGTCGATGCCCGGTACCTGCATCCTGCATAAAAGACGAGCATGTACATGTATATAATATATCTAAACTAACCAGGCAATGGTAGAGAGTGGTTCATCGTGTAGATCCCAACTAGCAGGTGACTACGACTCCCTCCCTTAACCACATCAAACACGTCAGACAGAAAGATAAAACAAACACGCACACCATACACATGCAAGTATGGGGTAAGTATTGTAAAAATCATAAGTCTAACATCAAATGCATACATATAATAATGCATCTCTATCAATACAGCATAATCATCATTAAAGACATCATGTTAACATTTTTATGAAAGAAACCATATTTACTAACTAGGATCATTAAGACATCATTAACGTCATGTGAAATGAAATCAATAAGTATATATATCTGTAATCCAAAACATGAAATAATATCATAATATTGTAAATCCAGTATCTCTAAACTAATCAAAGCATAAAATCAACCTAAAGCAAATTGACAATGATGACAGAAATGCGATCTAGGGGCAGGCACTACACAAAGTGGAACCTCTATTAACTCTACTACTGGTACAACCAACAACATGAAATCAATGCTTCAAAAGTTATCAAATGAGATGATTTCCATGAAAAGGCAAATGGGTAAAATGGTTCCTTCATTTCAACAACCTTACTAGGACATGTCCCAAAGACAACATGAAGGAAAAGCCTTACAACTACCACCTGCTCAACAAAAGCTTGCCATTGAGGCAACTCCTAAGAAGCAAAATATGTGCATATTCTATTTAAGAGTAGATTATGATGGTGATTCCTATACTGAAATGAGTAGATATTAAAAACTCATCGCAAGTAATGAGCTAACAGTGGAATACCCTAAAAGTGAGGATGATTTTACTCCCCTTGGCGACTCTGGAACATTTTATTTGGAGTATGAATCAAATTCAAACATAGGAGTTGAATGTTTTGCCACCTTGGATGGAGTACAAATAACTGTAGCAACTGAAGCTAAAGAAATAAAGGACCAATGACCTCAATTCCTATTCAAAATAATTCTCCTACCTCTTGTCCATCTACGGTCAGCAAAACTACCCCTATACTTCAAGGAGAGAACAATCAGTAGCGGAGCCAAGTGGTAAGTCTCACCCCTCATTCAAGATATTATCCAATATTGCAAAGATGCTTGTATTCAAGTTTCTCCCCTAGAATACTTGAATTCTCAACCTATTGAACTACAAAAATTAGTAGATTATTGCAAAGGAGAATCTAGTAGTAAAACTTATCCCAATGTCAATACTACCATTAGTAACAATCAACCTAATAAAAGTACTTGTTCCCCTCCTAATGGAGAACTAGTCCTACCACTACTATTCAAAGAAGAAGAGTCTTTAGTCCTAGCCACCTCTTCTAGCCAAAAACTTGATCCATTCTATGTGTCCTTATATGTAAATGGTCACAAGTTGAGTAATTGCATAATTCACTCAGGTGCCTTAGACAATGTCATGCTTTCTATTGTTGCCTGTGCCTTAGGTTTGTCCTTAACTAAGACCTTTGGCCATTGTTACTCAATGGATGCAAAACAAGTCCCTCTTATAGGTCAAGTAAAGGATGCCCAAGTAGCCCTAGCTACACACCCAGAAAAGATAATGAAACTGACCATCCTTTTGGCTAACATCCTTGCTAGTTATGGCATGTTGTTAAGTAGGATTTTTTGTAGGGATATGGGAGGTGAAATTGAACTAGATTGTTCTCAAGCTATTATCCCTATTGGAAATAAAAAGATCAAGCTTGAACTTGAGGGGAAAGCTAAGTTTATTGTAATGAAATCTGATGATCCCAAAGCCCAAATATTGTATCAAGAAATGGATTTTACGAACTACATGATGTTTTCTAACTTCAATGCTCTTGAAGAAGAATTAGAACCCCCTGATGATCAAAAGATTTGGACCTTATAATTTGATGGAGATTATGCAACTACTAGATTTGGAGTAGGTGTAGTGCTCATTTCCCCTGAGGGAGATGTGACACAGCTTGCCTACAAGCTATAGATGAAAAACACAAATAATACTGCAGAGTATGAAGTACTACTATTGGCTATCACTATTGCAAAACAAAGAGGTGTAAAAATTCTAAAAGCCCAAGGTTATGTAGAACTCACAGTGAGAAAAGTCCGAAGTCAATATACTGTGAAAAACACAAGACTTTGAAATTATAGGAATAAAGTTTGGGATGAAATAGAAGACCTAGATGCCTTCTCTATACAAGTTGTTGCAAGAGAGAAAAATGTAAGGGCAGACATGTTATCTACCTCTTCATCCCTTCTACTACCTCAATTATAATTTAGAGATAAATAATATAAGGCGAAAGTTCTCTTCAGACCTAATGTACCTGACAATACTAAATCATGGCAAGTCTTCACCAATGATAGCAGATCCAATGTTTCTTAGAAGGAGCTGAGCCTTTCACTAACTAGTTCTTTGAAGGAAGTGAAAGCCCCTATCAAGAGTTCTCCCTTGATAGAAGGAAAGATATAGATCTTGGCACTAAGCAATTTAAAGGTAACAAAATTCCTAGGCATCTAATCTCTTTAGAAAAGTTATTAAATAGACATGATGCATATATCAAAAGAGAAAGAGGTAGGAAAGGGGGAACCTCTAGAGATTATGAGGGAATGAATATAGGCACTGAGTTGAAGCCTAAGATGATTAATATTGGTGGTAGATGTTCTAATGAAGAAAGGACTAGGGCTAAAAGCTTTCTTTCTAAATACCAAGATGTTTTTGCTTAGGGATATGAGGATATGAAAACTTTTAGAAATAGAGAGTTTAGACATAAGATTCCCCTTAAGCTTGAGGCATTTCCTTTTAGACAAAATAAACACAACTACAATTCAATGATCTCAAACACCATCTTCAGAGAAATTGATAAGATGCTAGAAGAAAGGATCATATATCCTATACACTATTCAACTTGAATAGCTAACATTGTCCCTATTCAGAAAAAGAGTGGGGATATCAAAATCTATGTTGACTTTAGAAACTTGAATCATGCTTGTCTTAAAGAAAACTATGTTGTTCCTAATATGGATCATCTACTATAGATAGTGGCAGGATATGAGATGATGTCCATGTTGGATGGTTTCTCTTGTTATGGGATAAGAGACATGAACCCAAAGATATGCACCATAATTTTGATTCTCTTTGGAAAGGCCCTTTCAAAATTGTGCAGGTGAATCAAAACAATTCTTTTATTTTGGCCTATCCTACTAGAGAGCTTCTACCATTTTCCTATAATGGCCAGAACCTGAAGCTGTATCAAATCCACAATTGACAACAGAAAAACACTTGCAGTTAGAGTTAGTCTAGGTAGGTTTTCCTTTTTGTTGTGTTCCTTTTTTTGTTTCTTGCTTCCCTAGTCTAGTGTTCCTTCCTATTATGTGCTTACCTTAGTGGTTTCCTCCTTTAGTTTGTCATTTTAGCTGTGCAAAACCAAAGATGGTAGATCCCTTCTCAGGCATTTGTAATGCCCATGTCTCTAGTCAAAAACAACCATTTCTAGACTTTCATTCTATCCCTTTGGAGCTTCTAGTTTGATGGTTTTTATTACAATTATATTCATTTGCATGTCTAGATAGCCCCTAGGTGGCTCTCTTCTCATCAAACTTCCTAAGACTCTCCTTTTGTGTCTTTTCCAGGTTTCCCTTGCTTTACTTCCCCTTATACCTTCATGTTGGATTCTTATCATTCCACTACAGAAATCTTAGTTGGTCTAGGTTTAGGTGGGTTGTTATCTGAGTGTCTTCCTGATGAGAAGAAAGTCCTATTTGTTTTGCATCTTTATCACTACCTCAAGTAAGCATGTTTCCTATGGGTTTTGACCTGTTCCTCTAGTTATCCATCTTTGGTGAACTTCATTAATAAAGAATATGAAGAACATAGTAAAAATGGCATCTGTAGATATACGAATAGTCAATTCATGATAAAAGACCAAGAACAACAAATATATAAAGCTATGAAACTCTCAGATCGAAGATCTAAAGTCAAAATTCATCTCTATTTAGTGAGACAAGACTTCATGTAGACAACTACTCATCCTCTGGAAGTGACCATTTTCTGATGTGTTTCCAAAGCTAAGATGACATGTGCTCTATTCAAAATATTTGATGTGTTTAGTGGGACCTAGATCCAGAGTTATAAAGAAGTTAATTTGGGCCCTTGATATGCATCACTCTTCTCTCTTTATTTTGAGGATATATAAGGAGAAGTGGCAAAGGTAAAAGAAAATGTGTCGAAAGGCTTCTCTCTTCAGAAAGCGGAGGTCTCGATGGTGCTTTTCCATCTAAAAGAAGCATTCAAGGCTTCCTTTCTAGAGTATAGGGAGGAAAATAATTATAAGAAATACGTACGAGGATATTCTACGGAGATGTCAGAAAGATTCTTTTGGTGAAGACAATTGCAAGCCTTTGTCCCTGATACAAAGGAAATCAAGTATTTGTGATCAAGGCAGAGAATTCATTTTGTGACTTCCCCAAAATTAAGTTGTGAAATTAAGAAAGAAATCCCTTATGTGGAAAAGAAGAAAATGAAGTGCCCAAGGTGCTGAAGGAGTATTGCTCAAGTTGTGATCTCGAATCAAAGGAAATGACAATCTTGTGAAAAGATAAATCTAAGATCTCCTTCCCCACACATATGAAGTTGTTACGAGAACCCTTGTTCCAGATTCTGAAGTAAAGAAGGGAGTTTCCATTAGGCCAAAGTCAACTAATTTGGTAAGTGGATAATCTCGCTACTATTGGAGATTTAAAGTGAATGATATGATCATCGGATTTAAGAATCTTCATATGGCTGGAAATGGAAAGTTTCAAATAACCATTAACCATCAAATTTACTACAAATTCAACCATTATGATCATTAGTTATGATTTATTTCATTTATGTGGTGCCAATGTTCATATTCCCACATCTATATGATCGCGTTTTTCCCAAGCATAGTTCTCCATTATTTTAACGACTATTTATCTAGCAGTTTATCCCCTCTATGAAATTGTAAGTTAATGGCAATTTGAGCAATAGGGTATGATCATCTAATTGGTTTGGAAAGTGAATTGAAGAGATTCTTAGATACCTCGTTCAAGTTTTATGATTTAGGCGATCTGCACAAAAGGCTCAACTCTTAGCCAATTCACCCAATAACCCAAAAATTGAAGGAAAGTGAATTGGTTGAAGTTGCTAGATTCCCCATGATCATGCAAGTGCAAGAACTGGTGAAGGAATGTATCAAAATATACAATTTGGAGACAAAGAATATATTGCTACTTGATTAGTCCATTCTAATACCTATAAACAAAGCATTGATGCAATCTGCATTTGGCATTCCAACAAAAGAGGAATACTATGATATCAAGTTCTCATCCTCTACGTTGATGTTCAAAAAAAAAAAAAGACTCTAAGAAGGGAGGACATGGAGAGAACTTGGTTCCAAACACCTCATTCTAGACACCACTTCTTCTTGGTACATGCCATATGTGATAATAGTCAAAAGATCAATTAGGCTGAGATTATATGTGAAGAGCATTCTTCTTGACTAGGTTCAGCTAAGGCATTCAAGCAATTCTATATGTCCTCATACTTAATATATTCCTTAGCCACACATCACCTCTGGCCGGGTCTTCCCAATATCAAAGACTATGATAATACAAAGGTGTATGAGTTGTATCCCAACCTATAGCTGCAAAGGAGCTTTGAAGAATATGTAAAGGTTAATGACACCTTTACAATGAGGTTGTGTTGGGAATTGCAAGGGTGCCCTGAGCATAGGTTCTCACATGAAGTTGTAACAACTGTGAGCCAATTCAGATGCTATTGTTAGAGTAAAAGGTTAATTTAATTTAATTAATTAAATTAACTTTACTCCCTTCTTAAGATTTCACTTTATGCACTTTGTATTTCCATTTAATAATTAATTAGTAATTATTAAATGTCATTTACCTCTTAGGGTTTTCCTTTTAGGTTTTTGATCTCCTTCTATAATGAGGGATCTTTTGTAATTTTCTCTCATCTTTTTAGTCTCATAATATAGTTCTCATATTTTCATAGCAAAACCCTTGCCTCTTCTTTTCTTTTTCTTCTTTGTGATAGGTTCTTGCATGCAGGTGTTCTTTAGGTTTTGTGGATTTGCATTGCGTATTGCTCAAATCCTTTATGGTATTAGAGTCTGATCTTTTATAGCATGATCATTATTTGGAGAAAAATAAGAATGAGGGTTTGACAAAACAAAACTAGCATTTTTAGGTATTTTCTATGAAAATAGGGGGTCTCTAATTTTTGGAGCACTTTAAGGCCAAACATACATCATGGTTGGATTTAGAAGGGTAAAAACCCCCAAATTCATATAAAATTTGTCTAATTTGGACATAGTTGGAATCTGAGACAAAATAATATTGCTTCCAGATTGGGCACATTTCCTGAGGTGATGATTTTCTAATTTTCAACATGCAAATCAAGATTTTTGGTTCAAAAATTGAATTTTTTTGGCATGTTTACCAAGGCGATACTTTTCTTATTTTCACCATGAAAATAAAGATTTTTTTGTTTGAAAATTGAGATTTTTGGCATATTTCCCAAGGCAACAATCTTTTGACTTTTGGCACGCAAATTAAGATTTTTGACAATTGTATTGAGATTTTTTGGCACACAAATCAAGATTTTTTGGTCAAAAATCTAGATTTTTTGCCATGCAAATCAAGATTTTGTCACATAAATTGATATTTTTGTGTGCAAATCAAGATTTTTTAGTACACAAATAGAGGTACTTTTACACAAAAATTAATTTATTTTGGCATGGATTTTGAGGCATTTGGCCCTATTTTTCACGCGAAGTTAGATAATGCTTTCTATATTCTGGGGGGCGTAACTTGCTCATTTTAGCTTCATTTTTTGAGATAAAAGAAGTACCAGAAAGCTCTTCTGGAGCCCTATCCAAATTCTCTATTATTTTCTTCAGTATTTTTTCAAAGGTACATGTGATTCTCAAATTGAAGCCTTTTTTCTCTCTTCTTGTTTACACATTCCTACTAGTTGCTAGGATTTAGTTTTTTGTATTGTGGGGGGTGTTTTGTACTATTGTTTCTGTTATTTACATCAGTAAACCAAAAAAAATTCAATTTTTTTTTCAATACTTTCGAAAACAATGGCTGAGACCTCTTCTTGTCTAGAACATTTGACCCCTCATAACTATCACACATGGAAGACCTTGATGACACGACTTCTCCAATCAAAAGGGTTGTGGTCTTGTTTAGACATAGTGCAGCCAGTATTTTAGAGTCAATATCAGACTTTACTATATAGGAACAAGATGGATGAGGCAATGGGGTTGATTTCTTTACAGGTATCTATTGAGCTATCATTTTGCATGATGCTTAATGATAGGAATCTTTTTGAACTCCTCTCTTGAAAAGCTGATCTGAGATCAACTCCAAGGTGTCGGGCGATCTTGCAACCTACTAGAATCTGCTCAGTTGAAGATAAATGTATTTGTTCATATGGAGGATTTTTTTGGTTTGAACAATTCAAATAAGCTATAGAATCTACTGGCTATCTCAAAAGAATAAAACACACAAAAATATTTTTATTTTTTGTATTTTTGTATTTTCTATGAATGCGATCTAACAATGCAATTACATGAATTCCTAAATTAATCAAGTATTTGTAAAATCAAATAATGAAGATAGGTAACTAGAAGTTTAAGCAAATAACTTTGAAAAGTCAATCCCTAATGGACATAAACTATAGAAACAACATGTCTGTGAGTTGAGCCTTTGAAAAGATCGGTAGGTAACCAATGAAAATAGAAGCAACGCTTCCTTAATTCCACTAATGCAATCATTGATGAGAGTTCAATAACCGTAAGATGTTTCACTTTTCATCAAATCACAAGGGCATGAAAAGTATGCTCATGTGAGACAAAAAGCTATGTAGGAATAAGATAAATGATCTATTCTCAAACTAAGTACGTTAGCAAAATTTGTAGACCCGTAGCAAACACCAGAATTAAAAGATCACACAACTAGAATAACATAATAAAACTATTGGCTCAATTACACTTCATGAACATACATTCACAAAATATAACACAATTAGGCAAGAATCACTACACTCCAAATGCAAGCATCAAAAGCATATATTATTGCATCAAAATAATGATGGCCTGGAATACATGTTACATTCTTGAATTTATAAAAAATTCTCTCTTCAATTTGTGCTGAGAGTGAGAGATCTCTTTATACAAACATATGCTTCTAAACTAATAAAACAAATCTATTTATGTACAAACTAATTATCTAACTGGTGGTAAATAAGGCTCCATCCATATTTATATCATTAAATAGATGCATGAGCCTTTACATGTCTTAAAACAAAGAAAGCATGAGAAAATAAGAAGAAGAAAGCCTTTAGATGATGTAGGAGTGTTTGGAAGTGCCAAAAATAGGAGCTCCATGTTCACTAGGTGTCTATAGGAATTAAGCTACCATTAGAATGTGTTTTTGATGCATAGAAAGCTCTAAATTTAGAATTGGCATTTAACTATTGGTGCACCTCTGACTTGCTCAAAAAAAATTGACACACCTCTGAAAAAGTGTACATGCACACTAGGCGCACTTGCACACGTTGGAAGTAGATTCAAAAAATGTAAAATTTCACCAAGTGTCAAAACTGAAATTCTAGCTTTTGGGTTTTGTTCCCCTTTATACCAGAGCTATGCCTGGGTATCTGCTCTTGACTTTCTCATTAATCTCAGTGACTTGAGTTGCATCTAGCAAATGTAAGGCTTCATAATTGTCCTTCAATTTTTGCCTATAATTACCCACTTCCATGGGAGTCTCTGCAAAATCTGTAAGTTTCACATCCAAATCTAATAATGCTTCTTTAGTTCTAAATGCTTGTCTAATATCGTCATCATTAGATGCTTTTTCAAAAAATTTTGGAACTGTTCAAAAAGTACTTCTATAGCTATCAATTCATCCCTTGAATCATCTTCACAAATATCTAAACACACATCTGTATAATGTTTCTCTACCTCCAAAATTTGGTCTTGGGTTTGATCCTTGAGCTTATGAATCTCTGCATGTAATATTTCCATTACTTTATTTCCATCCACAATCTTCTAAATCCAATCATCAATTTTATCTAACTCCAAAGCTATGAATAACTCCATTAACATTTGATACCTTTGACCCTTAATCAATTGTAGTGCTTGCAGGTCCTTGCCTCAGGCATGTACTTCGTCCATTAAACCAAAATCCTGATTCAAAATAGTCACTAGCTTATTCACATTATCTTGCATATGGTGTAACAACTTAAGATTCCCTTGTATAATCTATACACCCTTTTCTTCAAAAATTTCTTGCCATTGCTGACAAGCTTTCAAAAATGGGTCAAGTTGTACTATCTCCTTATCCCTTTTCTCCAATGCCACATTCAAAGTTTCCTCGAGATTTTTAGGATCTAAAGGACCAACAACTTTGTTTAGATATCCTTTTAGGATCTCATTCTATCCCTGAAGTGTTATCAATTCTACCTCATCCTGTTCTAAGTGCCTAAACACTTCTTTAATTCCAGTTGTCACCATCAACTTAGTAGTGTCCAATGTGGGTTTCCCAAGCATAACCTCCTTCACCTGATAATCTCCTAGAGTTAATTCCTCAACATCCACATGTAGAGGAAGGATAAAAACATGAGAAAATAAATCTTGGTTCTGATCACTCATGATAAAGGCTAATGCCCGTGCATCCTTTGGTGGTGAATTAGGTTTTCTAAGAAACTTCAATCAATTCTATCCTATCCTCTTCCTCAGTAGTGAATTTTTGCCTTTTGTTTCTAATTACTTCTTTCCTCAACCATCTTGGGATATGCTCCATTGGAGATTTTCCTTTTGATGATGGAGTTTGCTCCTCTATGCTCCTCCCCTTATCACTCCTCTTCGGAGTCTTCTCCCTTTGTGAGAGATCCACATCGGGAGTCTCTATATCTGAGGAGTCCACAGTTCTCACCTATGTGTCTTGGGAATTATGTTGAGGATATTCACATATTTTCCCTTCCTCTGACACTTCATTGATGGCTATTTTTTGTGGCTCTTCCTCCTATTCCACTTGGACTTATTCTTCTTCATTATTTGGAGGGAGAGGAGTAAAAAAATCTTTATCGCCACAAAATATAACTTGAACTGGCGATGGTGGAGCTACTTTGAGCCCTTGTTGCTTAAGTGGCAACTGCATCTAATCCTCCTGTTGAGGTTGATTAATTGGAGTGTCTCTTATTTTGTCTCCCACCAATTTAGTGCCGACAGGCATGAAATCAAAATCTAACATCTCAAAGACATCAGTGCCTTCACCCTCTTGATCATCAATCCATTGTTGTAGTTCATCTTCTGATGTAGTAGACTAAATAGGCTACTTAGGAATGGATGGTGGCATAATTGTGGAGTTTCTTCTCTATTCTAAATCTATCGCTCTAGCTAGACATGTCCTTTGATTCAAAAGAAGGTTATCTTCTTCATCCTCATCATCCTTTTCTTCCTCTCCTTCTGGGATAATTTTTGGGACTGATGGGAAAGGAATAACTCTACTAATCACTTTTTGTCTCCTCTTGATTAGACTCTTGATCTTTCTTCTCTTAGGAGTGGATGGGGAGGCTTGTTCTTCTTGTTGTGGTGGAGACACTTCTTGTACTTCTATTTCAGCTTCTCCTTGCCCTTGTTTTGTGGGTGGCACTTGAGGATTATCCTAGGTTTGTGTAGCTTCCACATCCTCTAACCCTTGAACATTCTCTACCCCTTCTTGTGATAGTGCTTGAATTGGTCCCTCTTTTGGCTCAGCTTGTTTGAGAGAAGTCCTCTTCCTCTTGACTTTATCCTTTTGTGCCCTATAATATCCAACTTCTCTATCAAGTTGGTGCACTATTTCTAGCCTTACTGAGGACTGGGCTGTAAAAGTAGGTATTGTTACCTTATCTCCTTGACCTCTTTTTGGGTGGGCTCTAATGTGGAAGACTACCGCTTGAGGAATTGGATCCAATTTGAAAGGTCTCTTAATCCAATCCTTTGTCAATTTGATGACATGCCTAGCTGTGTGATTAATATCTAAACTTTCTTCTTTATCAGCCTCAACATTCATAATAGGTCAATCACCAATCTTGTCCCTATTAAAAAATGGATCAAGGACATCTTTAGTATCTTGTTGCACAACCTTTAAAGGAACCTTAATCTTCAAAGCATTAGTTGCTAGATAGAGAGTCATCCTATAATAATCCCTTATTCGGATATCATATTCATCTACTACATTCACCCAATGATCCTCGATTGCATCTTCAAGTTGAAATGACTTGCCAGGTAAGTATTGTACTCTTTTGATGTTATCAAAATAAGGCTAAGGATAATTGTATTCATCCAAAGGATATTGATCCCGCTTAGACTCAAAAGATGGAATATCTTGTCTCTAGACCACACTAAACGATCCTATAATAATGGGCCACATCTAGGTTATCTTATGCTACTTCCTAACTTTGTCATATACAAACAAGAGTTGTCGAGTGATTTCTAGCAATATAAGTCTATCACTTGGATATCCAGGGAGCTTCTTTGGATTGAGAATGGTACCCACTACCCTCAAATAAGTGAATGTTCGATATTGGATGTAGTAGGCTTCGACTTCTGAAATCTTTGTCACTGCCTCCTCTGATATCCTCTTCATATAATCCCCTTCAAGAACTAGATAATTATGAATATAAATGCACCATTCACTATCCTATATTCCTTGTTGTGCTCTGGAAGCTTTTTCTTCACCAACTGGGGATAAACAATATATGGCCATGTATTTGCATCTTGCATATAGTCCCCTTTTAAAACAATCCTAGATAGTCTTTTGCCCTTGTAGCTAATAGGTACACCAAATAAGATGTCATGTAGAACTTATAGTTATTCTTAATAGCCACCAACTGCTCACCTGAGTTCTAACTAAGAATCAAAGCCTAATCAATTGGCATCTCCATTGTTTTGATTGTCTCAATAAAATGCACCATCCATATGTTTAGTTGTCCTAATGCTGGCAAGCCCATGACTCTGCACAAAATTATTATAAAATACCCAATATCCTCTTTCATGTAACCTCTCTTTGTGTCCACTATGCCTATTTTGTATCCTAGAGGAGTCTTCTCAATGAGGTATGAAGACTAGATGACTTCAAATACTTCCTCTACATGCTCCCTGTACCATCTTTCTACTTGGTGATAAGTTAATCTAATGAATTGATCTGCCCTTGGAAGATGGAAAAACTTCTTTATGCTCTTAGGTTAGAGATCTAGGATGATCTCTATGGTTATACTTTTTATGACCCTTTCTTTAGAAACATAGTTGTCCACTAGGGTCATGATCAACTCCGAGGATTGCACCGATACTTGATGTGATGCTGCACTGACTAGTCCTGATTGGATAAGAGTGGATATCATCGGGGACCTTTCCATAGGTTTGTGGCATAATACTAGGAAATCTTTCTAGTCGGTATGACCAAGTTCAGTGCCCCAGATTTGTGAATAATCATCTTGGAAGTGCGACTTTGCTGGAACACCTTGAAACTTGAACATCATGGGTTTGGAGACCATTTTTGTAGGAAGGGAGGACAAGGAATAAGCCATCAAATCTACATAAAAATAATGTTTATTAGTTTGGAGTCAAAGAAAAATCAATTAATACAAACCCTAACATTGACACAAACAAAACCCATAAACCCTAAGTGACAAAAAAAATCAAAAAACTTAATTTTATTCCTAAATTAATAATAATAAAAAGGTTGCACCTGGCACACCTCGAAGGTGTGCAAGGTGTGCCTAATCACACATAAACTCTTTTATTTCTGAGGGTGTGCATCTAGCACACCTAATGGGGTGCTCTAGGTGCGCACCCTAAGAACACTTAGAGTGCAAAGGGTGCACATTAAGTGCAAAGGGTGCACATTAAGTGCACCTCTTAGGGTGCACTAAATGCACACCCTTCACTTTATTCAAGGGATACTTAAGGTGTGCAACTGCACACCTAGATAGGTGCACAATTGTGCACCTCTTGTTTTAGGTTTTTAGGTTTTTAAGTTTTTGTTTAAGTTTTAAAATATTTTGCAAAAAAAAGATGTGCAGCTGAGCACCTAGATAGGTGTGAAGCTGGGCACCTTAACTTGGTGTTTTAATGATGTCCATTATTATGTATGTGTAGGTGGAGTGGCGCTGATGCACACCTGAAGAGGCGTGATGATGCAACACAAAGAGTTGGAGGAGACAAATTGAAGTGGGGAAGCAGTGGGGGTCCTAGGTTTTATAGACCTAGGGCTTAGTGCACCCCTTGGTGATGCACAACTATGCAGTTGCGTTACTATGTTGTTGTGCATTACCAATGGGAAATGCTTTCTCTAAGGTTTTGGCACACTAGAGCACCTGATGAGGTGCACAAGTGTACCATTTTTCTTTGCAAAAATGACTTATCCTCTTAGATGATGATTTCTAGAATTTTGATTTTTGAACTGGGACCCGAATCTAACCAAAGACACTAAGAAAAACCCTAGAAAAGACTCAGACCCTAGACTAGGGATCCAGAAAGCCAAAAAATAAAGTAGGGGGTCCCCATTTCTAGGTGAGATGGGGCATGCATTGTGAAATGACAAAAAATAGCCCTGACAAAAAGGAAGAAATGACAAAGGCATTTCTTCATCAGCAAATATTCCTCAGATATGTATCAAACACCAACTAAATCTTGAACATTCCCACCTTATTTTGAGTCACTTTTTAATCAAAACCTCATAATCTCAAATCTCCAAGTTTAGTGTGTGTTCAGTGTATACATTTCCTTTGATATCTTAGAATACACTCTATCAAAAATTTCCAACAACTTGGAAACAATCTTCCACCCCTTCTAGTCCATTCATTGGGAATCTTCATGAAAGTTGTTTATCAGTCATTTATCTAACCAAATGAGATAATCAATTATGAGGGTTCTTAGTGGGCTATCACTTTTTCATTTGAAGTCTTGGGTAACCTTTTGAATACTTGCTTCACGTAGCTCATAATGTCGCCATTCACTTCTTCAATGAAGCAATGGTTTTGACACTGGATAACTCATTTAGAGTGCATATCCCTATAGTCATATTACATTTCTTAGACTTTATAGAATCCTTCATTCTTAACACCTTTTTTCCCTTTTTTATTTTCTTTGTATACCCTGACCATGCTTAGAGTGTGTGGTCAAGACATCAGTGTCATTTCTCAGATTTGATCTTTTGTAAACATCCCTTGCGTTCCTCTTTTAAGAACTTTTTAGAAACTCTCATGCCAAAAAATGATCTTAGCAATTCTTTCAAGAAGATATTTCAATTTGAACCAGTGGGGTTTGGACTATCCATTTTTTCCTTCAACCTTGGTTAGAAAACATCTAAGATAATCGATCTTTAAATTTGCAAAGTGTTGAAAACTTATTGATCTACAATTCTGAATCCAAGACTGAAAGTCCCCTATTACTGCAAGTACCATTCATTCTTTAGTTGGTATAAGAAACAAAATCATAAAAATGTTTTGACTAAGAAATACCTCTTCCCAAAAATCAAAACCAAAAGAATGGTTAGTATGATACATCAAGATAAAATTGTAAGTGCACCTACCCCTAGACTGATGCTACTTTGAAAATAAACACACAACTGAAAGCAAACATGCAACTGAAAAGAAACAAACTTGTAGGAATAAACACACTTGTAGAAATAAACACACTTGTAGGAATATATATATTTTTAATCTATCTTTTAGGCTTCAAAGTAATGCTTCAGAAATTTCCCATTGACTAGCAATGAAGCCAATTCCCCTAGTGAGGAACTCAACCTAAAAGTGTTTTCTCCAAAAATTTTTGCAATCTGATAAGGCTCCCCAAGTTTTCTTTTGCCTTGTCCCATAGTAGAAAAAGGTTAGATATTTAGAAAGACTTTATCATGGCCCTCTTGTCAAACCACCTCTTGACAACAACTTGATGTTTTTCCATATGCTCCAAAGTAGCTATCTACTTTTCATCCATCTCCAAAAGATTCATCAACCTGATTTGTAGTCTGTCAGCATCTTCAACATACCCACTCATGAATTTGAAAATAGGAATCTTGAGGTTAAGTGGGAATACTAGTTCTTGTCCATAAACAAGAAAATATGGAGATGTCCCTAAAGCATTCTTGACACTTACTCAGTCTATCCATAGAGCATATTTGAGTTGTGTATGCCAGTCTTTAGGATTCTCCTTCAACAAACGTCTTATTACCACGATCAAGTTCTTATTCATAGATTCAACCACACCATTTCCTTATGGATAATAATTTGAAGAGAACTTGATAATAACCTAATTTTCTAGTGCCCATTGAGTTATGAATACCAATGCAAAAGCTGATCCGTTATTGTACACTAGGGAAAATGACATCTTGAATCTAGTGACAATGTGTTCCTCAAATAAATCCATAACCGCCTTAGCCATGCAATTTTTGAAAGTCTCTACTTCTATCTAGTGCATATAGTAATAAGTAGTTATGAGAATAAAAGTGTACCCAGTTGACGATGGTGGGTTAACTAGACCACTCAAATCTAGCCCCTACTTTGCAAAGGGTCATACCTCAAACACTAGTTGTAATGGCATTGTAGGATGTCTTTCTCTGCTAGCAATAGTCTGACAAATATGGCAAGTATGCACATGTTCAAAAGTATCTTTGAATATCATAGGCCAAAAATAACCCGATCTTAAAATCATATGAGTAGTTGCTTATGCTAAAATATGCCCTATACCATATTTATTGTGAAACTGTTCTAAAACCTCTTTTACTTCCTTGTGCCCCAAACACTTCAGGTAAATCCCTTCATAGTTCCTTTTGTATAATTTTCTATCATGCAACATGTAGGATTCACACTTCATTTTGAGTCCTCTACACTATGAACTATTCATCCAATTGGGGCACTGATTTTGTAGAAGATAGTAAAAAATATCCTGGTACTAGACATCTGTTATTATACCTTGGTCAATATCAACTTGAGATACTACAATCTTTCTCTGATCTTTCACATCTATTTCATCATCAAATCTAAACTTCTTTTCATCCTTGATTTGGTTATCTACTATCATTTTTGATAATCATTGGCCTCTTACTAGCTTCATGGGTTGAATCTCTAAATCAAATTCTTGAAGGATTGCCATCCATTTCCCTCATCTTTCACCAAGTTCATTTTGCATCAATAATGTTTTAACTGCTGGATCAGGTACAATGGCATATACCTTGCTCTTTAGTATATAATGGCAAAATTTCTTTACCATTTTTATTAAAGCAAAAGACTATTTTTCGAGTTTAGAATAGTTTAACTCAACATTTTTTAGAGGGCAACTCATAAAGGCAATGGGCCTTTCATCTTCTTTTTCCTTCTTCTACGTAAGAATCCCAACACATGAATGTTCTGAAGCAAAAGAGTATATTTTGAAAGGTAGTCCATAATCAATACTCACCAGTATTGGGGCCATGGAAATGGCCACTTTGATATCCTCAAATGATTTCTTAATCTCTGGAACCCATTTTGTTTTAGCTCCCTTTTTGAGTAAATCATTAAGGGGATGAACTATCTCTACAAATCCGCTTATGAAATTTTGCACAAAATTATCTTCCCAAAGAAAGACTTAAGTTCTTTTCGACTGTAAGGAGGTGATAACTTCATAATAGCTACAATTCTATTAGGATCAATGGAGATTCTAGCTTCAGAGATGATATGACCTAGGAGCTTTCCTTTAGTAACCCCAAATGAATATTTCTTGGGATTGAGGGATATGTTGTATTTATGACATCTACTGAATATCTGTCTTAGATCAACAATGTGAGTGCTTTGATCCTTTGAAAAGATAGTTAAATCATCCATGTAAATGGCTATACACTTGTTTATCAATCCTTTTAAAGCTTCATCCATGGATCATTGAAATGTAGCCCCTATATTAATCTACCCAAAAGGCATTCTTTTGTAAGCAAAAGTTGCCAATTTAGTTGTCAAGGCCATCTTTAGCCTATCTTCTTCATCAACCATTACTTGATTATATCATGAATATCCATCCAAGACTGACATCATCTTGGAAACCATTGATAATTTGCAAAACTTCATCTGATGAGGGCAAATGATAGTTGTCCTTTTGAGATACAAGGTTTACATTACGAAAATC
Source organism: Cupressus sempervirens (assembly GCA_028749045.1). Classification (NCBI taxonomy): domain Eukaryota; kingdom Viridiplantae; phylum Streptophyta; class Pinopsida; order Cupressales; family Cupressaceae; genus Cupressus; species Cupressus sempervirens. The sequence goes on along the minus strand of CM053785.1, from coordinate 927,069,148 downwards.
CATGCAAATATGAATCTCTCTGCTCTTTTTCTATATAGGAACCAAGTTAGCCACCCACATAGAATGGAAAATGAGGAAGATGATCTTGGCATCTAAAAAATTCTTAACTTCCTTCATTATCAGTGGTTCAATGATAGGATTAACAAGCCTTTGCCTTTGACGAAAAGGTTTGGCATCTAGTTTTAACGGAATGTCATGCGTAATAATCTCAGGATCATATGTTTTAAACTCTTTATAGCTCCAAGCAATGACATCCTTATACTGTATAAGTAATTTGAGCATATCTTCCCTTTCTTATGCATTGCACGCCTTTCCAATCCTTACCATTCTAGGATCTTCATTAGTACCCAAATTGTATGAATCACATTCCTTGATCCCCTTTTATTTGACCGTTCTTCTATTAAGTAATGATTCATGACGATAAAAAATGTATTCCAACTCAACCATTCCCTTAGGAATAGTGTTGGTTTTTAAGTTTAGGATCCCATCTTCATCTTCAAGTTCATTATCTTTAGGTTTGTCATTTGGAGTGTCATCAATTTCTTTCCCTTTAAAGTGGCCATTACACATGTTAAATTTGAGTATATGTTGATCATCTTGAAAAACTTGAAAATTTGTAATATTGTTTGGGATAGATGGAGCAACAACCAGTTCTATTGAAAATCTTTTCAATTTCATTCTCTTGACTAGTTGTAATGTGCTCGCTGAAATAGAAAGAGCATCTGCTATCATGTTTTTTCTCCTTGGAGTGGACTTTATGTTAAAAGCTTCAAAATCATCCATTAAATCCCATACTCTTTTCCTATAAGCAAGCAACTTCCTGTCATTGCAAGAATATATCAATTTCACCTGTCTTATTACCAATTGAGAATCTCCCTGGACTATGAGAGTTGTGATTCCTTTTTCCAATGCGAAAAGAAGTCCTCAGATCAATGCTTTGTACTCTTCAACATTATTAATACATCTAAATTATAATCAATATGCTACATAAAAAGGCTTACCTTTAGGGTTGATCAACTCAATACCTGCACCGACTCCTAATTTGCATTTGGAATCATCAAAGTGAAGTGTCCAAATGGGATCTTCTTTGGGTTTCCTAGCCTTATGCTTATTCATCCTTAGCTTTTCTTTCACTTGGGCCTGAAAAGATTGTTTCTTGCAAATCCACTGTAGTCTTTTGCAGGGTGAACTTGATGATTTTTCATTGTTAGTCCTTGATACAAGTAGTTTATATTTTCCTTGTTTTTCCTAAATTTCCCCTATCAATTCTTTAATTTCATCCACTTTGGGTTTAGGGTGGATGACTACTGAAGTCTATCCTTGACCTTTCACATACCATCTTCTTCTTTGAACTTTGATCATTCTTGGTGGAGGAGAAGACAAACCTCTCCCATTTGTAGAGGTATCACTATATGATACATTTAGATCTTCAATTTCCTCTTTAATATTTTCCATAGATTCAAATATGTTTATAGGATTTTGATTTTCTGTGGGTTCATCTTTTGGAAAGTTACCACTCTTCACTTCCATCATCTATATAAATACCTTAGTGACTACTTCTTGGTACAATGAACATTCAAACTCTAAATGACTAACTTTATGTAATCAACAAAATCCTTGGAGAAGTAAGATACTAGAGTCAACTTGTTCTCCTAAACATTGTAAATTAGCCACCATGTTGTCAATGCACTTTGTTATGATCTCTTGCTTTGGGATTGAAATATTCTATTTGGGATTGAAATATTCTATCTTTCATTTTGATCATTTGATATTTTGGTTGAAGTTGTATCAAAAGCCATTACTTTGTAAGAGCCCAAGTCTAATTGTACGAATGCAACCTCATTAGGTGCATTATATTCTCTAATCATTGTTTTAAACTTTGGCTCTGCATCTATCTTGATTTGATTGTTCAACCCTTTCCATGGTAACCATAATTGAGTAAAATTTGTAGACAACCATCCTCTTAGGTATTTTGTCAATTCTCTGCTTAGTAGTAGTCCATATGTTTCAAGAATATTGACCACATGTATATCAATGATGTTCAACTATCAATTGTATCCAAACATCTTTCAACACACCAATTACTTTCACCTCTCTTTTATCCAATTGTATTACTATGTGATTAGAAGGCTAAGGAGTGACTCCCAACCTTTGTGCTATTGATAGTGGCATAACATTACAAGAGGATCCTAAATCAATTAGGCAATTATGAAGATTTTTCCCAAATATCCCGATGCTAAGCAGAAATGAGGGACCTTAGCCTTGTCTTTAAACATAGTCAACATTGCCTCTAAAGCATTGACTTGTTGAGATATTGTCTTTTGAGAAACAATATTCATATTATGGGGTACCTTTGTATGATCCAAAGTTTTTACTAGTGCTTCTCATTGATGAGGACAATTTTGTAGCATGCCAAATATGGACATGTTGGCTTTTGTTCATTTCAAATCTTCTACTGCACTATACTTTTCAGTAGACCAGGTGAGATTTTTCAAGATTGTTGGCACATTTCCTTGATTTTGATTTTGTTGTCCTCCATACAGGGGCTTGATTAGTACCAGATTATTACTTGTTCTCAGATTAGGAGGAGTTGGTTGTAATGCTGGAGGAATGCCATCTATCATAGGTTGTTTTCTACTTCGTAGATTGTACATATTTCAATTCTCATTGTGAAAGACAAGCATCTCTTTAGGCTGAATGTCTAGTTCTTGACTAAATGGAAAAGAGAAATCTTCATTACCTAGTTGTTCCACTTGTGCATTTTGTGTAGAATCGTAGGATTCTAGTAGCATAGCATTAAATTGTATAGGAGGTACATTGTCATTTTCTTGTAAATTTTGAGTCATGTCTTGATTTCCATTGTAAAATAAACCATCATTGTTAGATGCATTTTGACCATCATCATATTGATTGATATCCACGTATTGAACATTATTGTTATTTTTATTTGCAAGAATGCTTACATTATTCAGACGAGTGTTCCATTATTGATTATGTGTTTGGAAGCCATTATTATGATAGGAGGATTGAAGTTGTTTCCTCCATTATTGTTTCCTGCATTATTATTTCCACTAAAATTCCTATTGTAGTTCTGATCATAATTATTGTTGCAATAAGGGCCATCATTATTTCTTTAGAATTTGTTATTATATCCTTCTAACAACCTCAAGCAAGTTATCTCATTGTTCATTTGTGACATGGTCTACTTCATTTGACCAAACTCAGAGGCAAAACTGTTGTATGCCTCAACGCAAATTGTTGCCTTTTGTTTGAAGAAAGCAACTTTTGGAGGTTCATATCCTGGATATGTTATAGCTAGGTTTTGCAGAGCATGGGCCTGCTATAATGGAATTGGATTCATAGGTATGAATTGGCTAGGCATTATAGGTGCTCTAATAGGATATGTTGGCAACATTGTAATAGCTTGAGCTGGAAGCATCAATCCTCCTCCATTAGGATTGGCTTGCTTAGTAAAGGTAATCACTTCCGAGAAGACTTTTTCCAATGTATTGATATTTTCTGTAGGAACTCTTCTTAGAAAAATAGCAGTAAGATGATCCATAACATTTAGGTAAATTTGGATTTTAGCTACCACTAGTGTGGTGTATGGCATTTCTAGCTTGCAGTATGCCATATGAAAGTGATGGTTGAAGTACGAAACTGTCTCAGTTGGGTCCCTTTTAATTGATATGAATTGTTGATGTATCATAGCTGGGTTGATGAAGGCTTTGAATTGTTTCAAGAATAATTTTTTGAAAGTGTCCCAATCTCAATACATCTAGGTGGCAAATTAACATACCAATTAAAGAAAACTTCCCCCAAAGAGTAGGGGAATAAGTGAATAACCACATTCTTATTAGCAATCTACTTTCAGTTGCAAATTTCCTTGAATACCTTGATGTGATCTTTAGTAGTTCATGTCTCTCCATAGATGGACCTTGGTCAAAACTTCTCAGGATTCTTAGGAAGTTCATTGAGTACACCCATCAAGTTGACTAGTGAGTCTACAACATTTGTGAAAAAGGCCATTGGAGGATTTGGTGGACCAATGGGTGGCTATTGTGGAGGTGGAATTATCAGAGGATTTGGTGGAATAATGGGTTGCTATTGTGGAGTTGGAACTGAAGAAGATGGTTTTTTTTTGAATGGAAGTGGTGGAATTCAAGGGAATCCTTTATCACTATGAGGCTTATGAAAATGGCTAAGTTCGAGGAACTCATGTGCACTTGGTGAAGATATTAAAGCTCATTGAAATGGAGATGATGGATTAGAATCCTCTAGTTTGCATCAATTTTGGAAAAAGTGCACCTCTACAAAAGTACACTTTCTAAAAAATAAGGTGCATCTTGGAATCTAGTACACCTGTGCACTTGGAACACCTATGCACCTGGTGCACCTATGCACCTCAAAAGCTCAAATTTTTTTTTGAACTTGTAAAAAAATGCAAAATTTTAAAATTGCAAGTTTTTTTCTTCTATTCTGAATGTTAAGGGCCCTCCCTCTAGCACCACTTCTGTTGAGCTATCATTTTGCATGATGTTTAACAACATGAATGCTTTCAACTCCTCTCTTGAAAAGTTGATCTGAGATCAATTCCAAGGTTCTGGGTGATCTTGTGACCTATTAGAATCTGCTCAGTTGAAGATAAATGTATTTTTTCACAGGGAGGCCTTTTATGGTTTGAATAATTTAAATAAGATGTAGAATATGCTTGCTATCTAAAAAGAATAAAACACACAGAGATAAATATATATTTTTCTATTTTTTTTGTTTTTTATGAATGGAATGTAACAATGCAACTATATGAATTCCTAAATTAACCAAGTGTTTGTCAAATCAAATAATGAAGATAGGGTAACTAGAAGTTTAAGCAAATAACTTTGAAAAGTAAATTCCTAACAGACATAAACTACAGAAACAACACATCTGTGAGTTAAGCCTTTGAAAAGATCAGTGGGTAACTAATGAAAATAGGAGCAACGCTTCCTTAATTTCACTGATGTAATCATCAATGGAAATTCAATAACCATAATATGTTTCACTTTTCATCAAATTGCAAGGCCATATAAAGTGTGCTCATGCGAGACAAAAAGCTATGTAGGAACAAGATGAATGATCTCATCTCAAACTAAGTACGTTAGCAAAATTTGTAGACTTGTAGCAAACACCAGAATTAAAAGATCACACAACTAGAATTATGCAATAAAACAACTGGCTCAATTACACTTCATGAACATACATTCACAAAATATAACACACTTAGGCAAGAATCACTACACTCCAAATGCGAGAACCAAATGCATATATTATTGCATTAAAATAACGATGGCCTGGAATACATGTTATATTCCTAAATTTATAAGAAATTATCTCCTCAATTTGTGTTGAGAGTGACATATCTCTTTATGCAAACATATGCTTCTAAACTAATAAAACAAATCTATTTATGTACAAACTAACTATCTAATTGGTGCTAAGTAGGACTCCATCCATATTTATATCATTAAACATATGCATGAGCCTTTACATGTCATAAAACAAAGAAAGCATGAGAAACTAAGAAGAAGAAAGCCTTTAGATGATGTAGGAGTGTCTGGAAGAGCCAAAAATAGAAGCTCCATGTTCACTAGGCGTCTGTAGGAGTTAAACTATTTTCAAAATGCTTGTCTGATGTGTATAAAGCTCTAAATTTAGAAATGGCAGTTAATTGTCAGCGCACCTCTGACTTGCTCAAAATTTTTTGGCACACCTTTGAAAAAGTGCACCTACACACCTAGCACACTTGCACACCAAGCACACCTGTGCATGAGGCACACTTGCACACCTCAGAAGCATATTCAAAAAATGCAAAATTTCACCAAGTGTCAAAACTGAAATTTTGGCTTTTGGGTTTTGTTCCCCTTTATACCATAGCCATGTCTGGGTATCTACCCCTTGAATTTCTCAATAATCTCTATAACTTGAGCTACATCTAGAAAATCTAAGGCTTCATACTTGTCCTTCACTTTCTACCTATAATTACCCACTTTAGTGCAAGTGTCTACAAAATATCCAAGATTCACATCCAAATCTAATAATGCTTCTTCAATTTTGAATGCTTGTTTGATATCATCATCATCAGAAGCTTATTCAATTTTTTTTTGGAATTGTTCAAAAACTACTTCTATAGCTATCAATTTATCCCTTGAATCATCTTCAAAAATATATAAACTCACATCACTATAATGTTTCTCCACCTCTAAAATTTGCAGATTAGGTTTGATCCTTGAGCTTATGAATCTCCACATGTAATGTTTCCATTACTTTATTGTCATCCACAATCTTCTCAATCTAATCATCAATTTTATCTAACTCTTCTACTATGAATACCTCCATTAACATTTGATACCTTTAACCCTTAATCGATTGTAGTGCTTGTAGGTCCTTGCCCTAGGTATGTATTTCATCCGTCAAACCAATATCCTGATTCAAAATAGCCACTAGCTTATTCACATTATCCAACATATGGTGTAGGAACTTAAGATTCCCCAATATAATCTATACACCCTTTTCTTCAAAACTTTCTCGCCATTGCTGACAAGCTTTCAAAAATGGGTTAAGCTATACTGTCTCCTTATCCCTTTTCTCCAATGCCACATTCAAAGTGTCCTCAGGATTTTTAGTATCTAATGGACCAACAATTTGATTTAGATATCCTTTTAGGATCTCATTCTATCTCTAAAGTGTTATCAATTCTGCCTCATCTTGTTCTAAGTGCCTAAACATTTCTTTAATTCTAGTTGTCACCATCAACTTAGTAATGTCAAACATTGGTTTTCCAAGCATAAAGTCCTTCACTTGATAATCTCTTGGAGTTAATTCCTCAACATCCGCATGTAGAAGAGGGATAGCAACATGAGAAAATAAATCTTGGTTCTGATCACTCATGATAAAGGTCAATGCCCATGCATCCTTTGGTGGTGACTTAGGTTTCCTGAGAACTTCAATCAATTCTATCCTATCCTCTTCTTCAGTAGTGAATTGCTACCTTTTATCTCTAATTAATTCTTTCCTCAACCATCTTGGGATATGATCCATTGAAGATTTTCCTTTTTATGATGAAGGAGTTTTCTCCACTATGCTCTTCCCCTTATCACTCCTCTTTGGAGTCTTCTCCCTTTGTGAGAGATCCACATCAGGAGTTTTTGTATCCGAGGAGTCCATAGTTCTCACCTCTATGTCTTGGGAAGTTTGCTAAGGATATTCACATATTTTCCCTTCCTCTGACACTTCATCAGTGGGTATTTGTTTTGGCTCTTCCTCCTGTTCTACTTGGATTTGTTCTTCTTCATTTTTTGGAGGGAGAGGACTACTTGAACCTTTAGCCACACAAAATGTAACTTGAACTAGTGATGGTGGAGCTACTTCAAGCCCTTGTAGCTTAGGTAGCAACTAATTCCAATCCTCTTGTTGATGTTGATTAGTTGGAGTGTCTCTTATTTTGTCTCCCACCAATTTAGTGCCAACAGGTATGAAATCAAAATTTGACATTCGAGAGACATTAGTGCCTTCACCCTCCTACTCATTAATCCATTGCTATAGTTCATCTTCTAATGTAGTAGACTAAATAGGCTACTTAGGATTGGATGGTGGCATAATTGTGGAGCTTCTTCTCTATTCTAAATCTGTGGCTCTAGCTAGACACATCCTTTGATTCAAAGAAAGGTTGTCTTCTTCATCCTCACCATCCTCTTCTTCCTCCCCTTCTGGGATTACTTTTGGGACTGATGGGAAAGAAATAACTCTCCTAATCACTTTTTGTCTCCTATTGATTAGAGTCTTGATCTTTCTTCTCTTAGGAATGGATGGGGAGGTTTGTTCTTCTTGTTGTGGTGGAGACACTTCTTGTACTTCTATTTCAGCTTCTCCTTGCCCTTGTTTAGTTAGTGGCACTTGAGGATTATCATAGGCTTGTGTAAGTTCCACATTCTCTGACCCTTGAACATTCTCTACCCCTTCTTATGGTGGTGTTTGAATTGGTTCTTCTTCTGGCTCAACTTGTTTGGGAGAAGTCCTCTTCCTCTTGCATTTACCCTTTTTTTGCCATATAATATCCAACTTCTCTATCAAGTTGGTTCACTATTTCTAGCCTCATTGGGGACTAAGCTATAAAATTAGGTATTGTTACCTTAGCTCCTTGACCTCTTGCTAGGCTGGCTATAGCATGGAAGACTACTGCTTGAGGAATTGGATTCAATTTGAAAGGTCTCTTAATCCAATCCTTGGTTAATTTGATGACATGCCTAGCCCTATGATTAATATCTGAGTTTTTTTCCTTATCAAACTTAGCCTTCATAATGGGTCGATCACCAATATTATTCCTGTTGAACAATGGATATCTAGGAAGCTTCTTGGGATTGAGAGTGGTACCCACTACCCTCAAATAAGTGAATGTTCGATATTGGATGTAGTAGGCTCTAACTTCTGAAATCTTTGTCACTACCTCCTCTAACATCCTCTTCACATAATCCCATTCAATGAACTAGATAATTGTGAATATAAATTCATCATTCACTATCCTATATTCCTTATTGTGCTCAGGAAGCTTTTTCTTCACCAACTAGTGATAAACTATATATGGCCATGCATTTGTATCTTGCATACTCCCCTTTGAAAAAAAATCTTAGATAGTCCGTTGCCTTTGTAGCTAATAGGTACACCAAATAAGATGTCATGTAGAACTTAAAATTATTCTTAACCACCACTAGCTACTCACTCAAGTTCTCACTAAGAATAAAAGCCTAATCAATTGGCGTCTCCGCTGTTTTGATAGTCTCAATAAAATTCACCATCCATATGTTCAAGTGTCCTAATCTTGGCAAACCCATTGCTCTACTCAAAAGTATTATAGAATACCTGATATCCTCTTTAATGTAACTTCTCATCATGTCCATTTTTCTTTCTTTATGCCCTAAAGGAGTCCTCTTAATGAGGTACAAAGACTGATGATTTTGGATGCTTCCTCTACATGTTCCCTGTACCATCTTTCTGCTTGGTGATAGGTTAATTTTATGAACTAATTTTCCCTTGGAAGATGGAACATCTTCTCCATGTCCTTAGGTTGGAGATCTAGGATGATATCTTTGGCTATACTTTTTATGACCCTTTCTTAAGAAACATAGTTCTCCACTAGTGTCATGATCAACTCCAAGGATCACACTAATATTGGATGTGATATTGCACTGTCTAGTCCTAATTGGATAAGAGCAGATATCATCAGGGACCTTTTCATAGGTTTTTTACACAATACTAGGAATGTTTTCTAGTCAGTTTGGCCAAGTTTGGTGTCCCAAATCTCTAAATAATCATCTTGGAAGTGTAACTTTGTCGAAACACCTTGAAACTTGAACACCTCGAGTTTGGGGACCATCTTTGTAGCAAGGGAGGATGATGAAGAAGCCATCAAATCTATACAAAAAGTAGAGTTGAAGAAAAATCAATTAATACAAACACTAACACTGACAGGGGTAGAACCTAAAAACCCTAAGTGATGAAAACATCAAAAAACCTAATTTTATCCCTAGAATAATTTAAAAAAGGGAACACTTGGTGCACCTTAGAGGTGCACTTAATCATACATAAACCCTTTTATTTCTGAGGGTGTGCATCTAGTGCACTTGATGGGGTGCTCTAGGTGCACACCCTAAGGACACTTAGAGTGCAAAGGGTGCACATGTAATGCACCTCTCAGGGTGCGCTAAATGCACACCCTTCACTTTCTTCAAGGGATACTTAAGGTGTGTAGTTGTGTACCTCTTGTTTTAGGTTTTTAGGTTTTTAAGTTTTTGTTTAATTTTAAAAATGTTTTGAGGAAAAAAGGTGCACAGCTGCACACCTAGATAGGTGCGCAGCTGTGCACCTTAACTTGGTGTTTTAATGTTGTTCATTGTTGTGTGTGTAGGTGGAGTGGTAGTGATGCACACCTCAAGAGGTACAATGATGTGACACAAAGAGCTGGAGGAGAAAAAGTGGAGTGGTGAAGCGACGGGGGTCTCGAGTTTTATAGACCTGAGGCTCAGCGCACCCCTTAGTGATGCATAATTGTGCAACCATGCTACTGCATTGCTGTGCATTACCAATGGGAAATGATTTCTCTAAGGTTTTGTTGTACTAGCGCACCTGATGAGGTGTGCAAGTTTGCCATTTTTTTCAAAAATGACTTATCCTCTCAGATGATGATTTCTAGAATTTGGGTTTTCGAATTAGGACCCAGATCTGACCAAAGACACTAAGCGAAACCTTAGAAAAGACTCAGACCCTGGACTAGGGATCCTAAAAGCCAAAAAATAAAGTTAGGGGTCCCCTTTTCTAGGAGAAATGGGGTGTGCATTGTGAAACAACAATAGTATCTGACAGTCTACACTTTCATCTTTATGGGTGCAATACCCCTCTAGATTTGTGGACCAAGCTTGATGGCTTGTTTGGTATAGTGAATGAGTTTAGGGCACTTCAGATCAAGGTAGAGTTTACCTCTCTTCTACCTGATTCTTTTTCCTCCATTGAGGACTTCTTGATGAAATTCAAATAACATAGATCTTTATTGCAAGGTTGTGGGAAAGCCAAGACTAACACTGAGTGCATCTACTTGATTCTTTCTAAGTTTCATGGAAACATTCAAATTTTTGCCTCTACCTTCTATTCCACCAAAGATGCTTTGGGTAATAGATTTACCATGCCATTCTTTGATGTTTTTTGTGATCATTTGACTTGAGAGCAAGCTAAGATCTCTTAGTTGGATTCTTTCATAGGCTCACAGACTTATGCATTGGTAGCTCGACCATCTTCAGGGGTGAAGGAGAATACACATAAATCTCATTCTATAGTCTCAAATTTATTCTAGCACTCATAGTTCATCAGGGCCACTTCCTCCTAAGGGGGTTAAACCAAAGCTAGAAAGACCAAAGTGTGCTTATTGTAATAATCCTAATCATTACGAGTCACATTGCTATGAGAAGAAGTTAGATGGCTATGCCAAATAGGTTTTAGATTTGACTGCTCTCCTTTAGAAGATCAACATTGATATTCCTTCTACTTCTCACAGATCTTCTTCTTCATCATCATTTTAGTTAGATGGTTAAGATGTAGGAAAGGGTCATGCACTATGTGTAATGGGTACTCCACATTCTTCTAGATGGTTACTGGATTCAAGTGCTTCATACCATATGAAATCTCCTTAGGACCTATTCTCTTCTTTTGAGGCTTCTCCTACTCCAAAAATTTTGATGGGGAAATACACTATTATGACTATATGTGGGAAATGTTCTATTGAAATTGATGATGGTATATTTCATGATGTAATTTGTGTTCTATCTTTGTCCTCTAACCTTTTCTCTATCTATTAGATTACACACAATGGGACAAGGAAGATAGTTGAGTTTGCATAAGATTTAGTGCACATCAGAGATAGTGAGACATACAATATTATTTCTATGGGAATTTTTGACCATACTTCTCACCTATATTCCTTCGCACATATTGGTCCACCATCTCTACTATTAGAGAATAGTTCTCTTTCTTCACGAGAGTCTACTGAGGTGAAGTTAGGTCGCTTAAAATTATGTGTTGTTCTTGAGACCAATGTTGTGACTTCTACACCTCTTTTTTAGATTCCATCTATCATACATGATTGCTCTTCAACATTGCCTACCATTATAGCTCATCTTCAAGCCACCTATCTAGTTGTTGAGAATATATCAGAGGAGACACATCTCCTCTTAGGTGATAGATTCAACACACATGTTATCCCACCCCATTGGAGAGTCTATTTCAAGATACTCATGCATTCTCCTTTGAGCATAAACTAGGACTTCTAGCTTCACCTTACATTCAAGGTTTTTACTCTCCTTGTCCACTACCTTTTTTTCTTTCATATTGGAGCCACATTGGTATGTTCATCAAGTAAAACTATTATCTAGGGAGAGGTATTGGTCTAGATTAACAATCAATGAAATTAAATTATATAATGATATTGTTGATGTTTTTGATCTTGCAGATGATGGTTCCTCTATGCATCCCTCAAGTTACAAGCAAGTCAAGAAGACTCCCATTGTGTTAACTCCTCCTGAAGGTCCTATTGTCAACACAATCGAGGTTGTGATGTGTGGGATCATTAAAAGGATGGAAAAGTGGGTGGAATGGACTAGAGCGAGGAATAAACAAACTGGAAGTGCAAGCTCTACTAGTGGAGTAGCTTCTGGAACAACTCAATCGATTGCTGCCACATCCATGACTACTCCTACTTCAACATTAGATGGTCCAACATAGTTTTTTGGTGGAGGAGGAGACCAACCTCCTAGAAAGAATATCCAAATCACTCCAACTTGTGGAGGAGGATCTCTTCTAGACACCAAAAAGGTTGGGAATGACGAGAAGAACAAAGAGAAGGAGCAAGAGAAGTCAGTCACCAAGCCTCCTTCCCCTATGCAAGTCATCAACCTTGATGGTGACAATAATCCCTTGGATGGGCAAGAGCAAGATGCATCTCAGAAAGGTGACGCTTTATCCCCCTCAGTCACTAATGTAACTATCTTTCCAACTACCACCTAGAGCAAGGAGACAACCCCAGTGATGAGGAAGCTCTTCGATCCTATAGGCCTACAATCACTAATCAATTTCCTTTAAACTAAGTCATGGTTGGAAGAGACTATTGATCAAAAGAAGAGAAGGTGTAAAAAAGCTACCCCATCCATATACCTCATTGTACAAGAAACTTATTCTTAGCCACCATCAAAGAAGGTGAAGAAGCAGAAGACTATAGTGACATTTACCACTAATTCTTTTACTAGTCATATGCTAGTAGAAATTGCAAAACCTTAGAAGGAGGATAAGTTTCATGAGCTGACTATGAATGATTTCCACAACTATTAACATAGATATTCTTGTGCATGATTCCATGGTCAACATATGAAAATCAACAAATGATAAAATTGAGGATAGACTGGAAGAATTGGGGGTACATAAAGATGTACTAAAGGCATGAAACAAAGAGTTGATGAATTAGATCAATGTTACACTTGGAAGCATCTCTACAAGCACATTTTCCCCAAGTGAAGAGGAGAACAAGAGTTTTCTATTAAAGTTACAATAGGAGAGGAAATTTTGAAGCATTGTTGAGTCATCAAGCTACAATGCATAAAGCATCATAGAATTTGACATAATAAATGGCCATGTTACAAAAGGTAATTGATATGAAAACTAACGTTGCTATAACCCATGGGATTCTTAAAATAGGACAAGAACCATTGCTTCATTGGAAGAAATAATAGGAATTCATAGTTGAAAGCTCAATAAGAAATGGAAGTGAGCTAAAGGATGTACCATGATTAAGTGCAAAAAGTAATGGAGAAGATATTTGAACATCTAAAGGTGGTACATACTAATCAAATGTCACCAATAATGGTCAATTGGTTGACATTGAGTGAGTGAAAGCTAAATTTATAGCATTTGTAGAAGAATCCATTGATCCATCAAGCTTCCAGATTTCAAAGTTCAAGGAACTCTCAGTGATAGATTCTATTCTAAGGTGTGGATTAGAGAAGCTCCAATCCAAGAGTGCCAGAGTTGAAGAGTTGATAGAGATGCATGATTACTGGATGATTCGAGCTGATAACATTATCATCCCAAGTGTCAATGAACTAAATAGTGTAACTGACACAATGAGAGCATACTGAGCTAAGGTTTTGACCCCAAAGAAAAATTGATGCTCTAACACTCTCTTTAACAAGTGTCACATCTTCTCTTTCTCAAATTCTAATATCGTAGTCATTTTTGACATTCTTCTCATAGGCTAAAAGTTTTGTAACTGATGAACCTTTAGAATGATTTAGAGATACTCTATAGCATGATCATAAATGTAACTGGCTATTCCCATGAAGGCCTATAAATGTAACTTTTTGATAAGTTAATAAGATCAAAAAATTATTTTGTGGGCAAACCCCTATAGCTGAGACTACTGTGTGAGAATCTACATCTGCATCTTGAATTTGCTGTTCATCTTTTGTATGGTACTTGGGATGAAATGTATTATTAATGAAAATAGAGAGATTACAAATAAATTTGGTTTTATTTCTTTAGTTTTAGTGGGTTGTAAGCTTTACTTTCTTCGTTACAGTATTATCTTATTCCCCTATTCTATACATGTTACTTCATATGCGTTTCATTGTTGTATAAGAAGTATGGGACTTGGTTAATAAAAGCGACTGAGTAGGAAACAATTCGAGTATTTTCAAATCTGAGTAACTTGGGCAATTCAGGTATTGTCAAGTTAATGACACTTTCTCTTCTTACACAATGTGCATTAGTAGATAGTCATGCATTGTTATAATCTTGCATTGAAGGGTAAAATATATTGCATTTTAGGTGTTAGATGAGCTTAACAATGACTTACATGCATTCTTGTTTGTGGAGTTTGTGAGTTATAACATGGAATTAGCCTAGTAGGGTATTTTTTAGTGGTGAGTATTCATAATTTTGTGAATTTTAGAATTTTTTGCTACTAATTTGGCTAATAATTTAAGATTTAATGCAATCTAAATTGCCACATTTTTATTAAATTTAGTTCTAAAATATTTAAAATCGCTCAATAAATTATTTTATTAAAAAAATTAAAATCAAAGATTTGCCACAATATTCGATACATGATTAGATTTGATTCACCTAAATATTATATACTATTGAAGAAATTAAAATTAATTCACCAATAATTATCATAATTATTAGTTACTTTAGGGATATATTACCAATATTTAGTTTTCACTATTGATTTAAAATATAATGCACTTATCCTCAGAATTTCCATGAGATAAAACATGTTCAATTTTGATTTGTAATAATCCATGACTATTAGCGAACTTTCTATTATTATTGAGATTCACCAATTTTTTCTACTCAAAAATTATGATTCGAAAATAATCGCCAATGTAAATAATATTTAAAATTAAAAAATGAGAGATTCATCGATAAAAATAATTTGGTTTTTCAAAATAATGAAAGATTTGCCAATAATTTATATTTTCTTCTGGAGGGGGATTTCTTAAAGTTTACCCTGTAGCCTAGATTGTTTGAAGTGTTAGGTAATCTAGTTGTACGTCTTCTGCTCTCTGGTTAAGAGCATATCTCAAAGTTAGCTGATGTACTAAAAAAAAATTCCTTGCAAATATTTGCACCAGAAGGGAGTTGTACCTTTCAATTTAGGGGTCTCTGATAGATTATTACATTGATCCATTATGTTGTTAACTGTTGTATTTTTCACCACTTTAGGCACATTAAGAGTCAAGGTATAAATCAAAATCTATGGAAGAAAAATTGTTAACCAACAAGTACATAGAAGGAAATGTGTGGTTACTACATGTTATTCAGGAGAATGTGAGAGAATTGGAAGGCATGGTAGATGGCCATTTTAGCATAGTTGATGAGTTGGAGATGTGGGCAAATTTATCATTAGCTTTATAGAAGATTAGAGGGAAACAATACCAAATGCTGCTAGCAATGTTTACTAGTGAGGAGCTTGATAAATTTGATGATTAGATCAAAAAGATCAAGGAAGGAAATAAAGTTTTTTTTAAGATGTTTGAAGATATCCATGATATGCAAGAAAATGCATGTAAGAAGATGATGGAGGGAAATAAACACTATAGAAAAGCTAGCCTAGACATTTTTCATGATAATAAAAAATCCAACCTCGGCTCCATAGAGATTGTCATACAACAATTTTGAGCTTCTTTTGGAGTAGTTTCTTCAAAGGATGTATGAGAAGAGTTGTAGAAGTTGAAAAGACACTAAAGAAGCTTGATAATAAAAAGTAGAGTTCTTGTGATGTTTGTAAAGAGTTCATAGATTTTCACAAGAGCATGAGGGCCAGATACAAAGGAATGAATATGTCAAACTCTCTTGAGGTGACTATATTTGTAGAAAGGTTTAAGGAAACACATCCCAACATCATTCAAAAGGATGAGAAAGAAAACCCAAATGCTTGAATTTTAAACTTTGGACTGAGAAGAATTTTTACAGATTTTGTACAGGAAGCTTTGTAGCTCGGCACCTCCGCACATCCACAATTTTATTTTTTTGAAGTTTTTAGTTAAATTCACAATTTTCAATTCCGTATGTCCCCACCTCCAATTTTTTTTGGTGATTATGACCAAGGACACAGATAACTACCAGTTGCTAAATTTAGCATTCTTTTGTTCTAATTCCACATTTTTTGAGTTTGTTGATAACTAATTGAGGGATAGTCATAGATGAGATGAAGATGATATATAATTTAGAAAAGTCTTTGGAGCTTGAATTTGATTCCTAGTTTTTGGAGATGCTTCCTCTTCTTATATTCTTCTTAGTTTAGAGTTTTGAAGCCATGTAAAGGTCCATGCACTATAATATGATGAAAATTAAGAGTGTTGACCTACTTAACACCTAGATAGGAGTCAAACTTTATGTAATTAACATAAATTTAATATTTTTTGCATACTTTTTGTAAGGGATAAACCCTATCTCCAAAAATCATGTTAGTGGAGAGGGTTGCCTATAAGTACAATGATGTAATAGGTATTCAAGACTGATATTTTATGCAATAAAGTTATGTTGTTGGTACTCTCATTCTATGTATAGTTGATACCAATTGAAATGTGTATTTTCTTGGTGAACTTACATTCATGAATAATGATGGAGCCAAATGTCTTATTGCATTGAATGCTCGCATGATCTTAGTTTTTGAATTTTGTCATGTTTAGCCACATAATACCTTTGTAGTGATGAATCGAAGAAGGGAAGTTATACAAGTACATTCATAGAAATTTGTCTCATATGCATGCAACTTTTTGGTTACATGATTTGATGAGTTGTGAAAAATCATACAACCTTACAAAGTTCCATCAAAGATTGTATCAATGAGATTATAGGTGCATTGCTCTGAATTTTGTTGGTTTCCTACCATTCCCTTCAAAGGTTTAATTCTCGTAAACATTGCCTCTATGGCTTATATCTGTTCAATTTTTAGTAATTTGGTTACAATTCTTGTTACCATTTCTCTTTTTGCAATTTATTTTACCAAATATGGTTAATTTAATAATTCATATTAGTTGCACGTTAGAAATTAAATTCATTAAAAAATAAAAAAATATTGTTTTTCCAAAAACATTTTCCAAGTTTTGGCAGAATAAAGTGCTATTGCCTCCAAAGTGATTTGTAACAACACCAAGTTCTTGTGGAAAATTGTGCACCTCTAGCATTATATTTTCAACCCCAATTTAAATTTTTTTAGTGTTAAAGTTTCTCAATTTAATTTCCTTATTGTATTATGAAGAAGGCATTATCTGTTTAAATCATTGGCCAAATTAGTAGTGGATTGATTTTTTTAATTATATATATTTATCTTCTTTTTTATTGTTCAATTTTGAGTTTTTTATTTAGTTTTTTAGTGCATCTGATAATATTGTGATTGTGATATTGCTACTATGATTTAAATGTGTATTTTTTGAGTCAAAATCATTGACCCATGTTTCATGATTAGTGATTCACACACGAATCCATCTCTCATGAGAATAAATGGAATACTTAGTATTCATTGGATCTAGGTGATGCTCGCAGAGGTGAAGCATCAAGACTTCCTAGGAGGTCACCCATCCTGGTACTACTCCATCTTGAGTGTGCTTAACTACAGAGTTCCCTCCATGGTTAAACCCATTTTTATTGAAACCCCATTTGAAAACCTTATCTAAGTGTTGTGCCTTATGAACCATTCATTATAAATCCCCTTAGGATCATCAATTTTTATGCATGAGACATTTCCATAGTAAGTCAAATTGTGGTATTATTATTAGTATTTAACTATGTAGTTTTTGAGTCAAATGTAGTGACCCTTGTTTCATGAGTAGTGATTCACACACAAGTCCATCTCTGATGAGAATAAATTAAATAGTTAACACTCAATGGATCTAGGTGATGCTCATAATAGTGAAGCATTAGGACTTCTCAAGAGGTCACCCATCCCAGTACTACTCTAACTTAAATGGTTCATAAGGCACAACACTTGTTGAAGCTTTTGAAAATGGGGTTGCAAGTAGAGTGGGTTTAACCATGGAGGGAATTCCATAGTTAGGGGAGCTAAAGCTAGATTAGTACTAGGATAGGTGACCTCCCAATAAGTCTTGATGCTTCACCTCTGTGAGCATCACCTAGATCCAATGAGTGCTAAGTGTTCCATTTATTCTCATGAGAGATGGATTTGTGTGTGAATCACTAGTAATGAAACATGGGTCAATGAGTTTGACTCAAAAACTACACAGTTAAATCTTGATAGTAATATCACAATTTGACCTACTACGGAAATATCTCCTACTTATCAATTGATGAGCTTCAGGGGCTTTCTAATGAATAGTTCATAAGGCACAAAACTTGGTGAAGGTTTTTTAAATGGGGTTGCAAGTAGGGTGGGTTTAACCATGGAGGGAACTTCATAGTCAAGTATGCTCAAGATGGATTAGAACTAGGATTGGTGGCCTCCCAATAAGTCTTGATGCTTCACCTATGTGAGCATTACCTAGATCCAATGAGGGATTTCATTTCTTTTCATGAGAGATGAATTCATGTGTGAATCACTACTCATGAAACATGGGCCAATGAGTCTGACTAAAAAACTACACTAGTTAAATCTTGATAACAATATGACAATTTGACTTGTTATGGAAATATCTCCCACTTATCAGTATTGTGATTTCTAATAATTTCAAGCCATTTATTTTTTTAATTTTGTTTTATATAGGCAATAATTTTCCTAGTTTTATTTTTGGGCATTAAGCTACTTTAATCAAGATATTTTATCAGGTATGATAGACCACAACACTTAGAGAATAATCAAATTATCAAATCACAATGACAGAGAAATTTCTTTACCATCCATGTGGTTAAATCTAATAGTGACAATTTAAGAACCTTCTAGCAATGCTTAATATCATATCAATATCAATGTTTTTAGTTTTTCTTGTAGTGTGAGTTCAGATGCCAAATTTTGTTCTCATATGTGCGTATAGTTGTAAATATAAATGTTCTAATTTGAATGTGTTGAACACACTATGGATAGTTTAGGTAATTTTAAAGAAAAATGAAACCCAACTTATTTTTAAAAAAGGAATCAAAATGTTTGTACTAGTTAATTCAACTTTGGAATAATGCCCAGTGGTGTAGAGTTTTTGTCTTTTTACTTTGTATGTACTGAGTATTTTAAAAATATAAACAAAATTCATGCATTTTATTTTTATATCTTTTTATTGTAAAACTTTCTAGTTATTGCCCTTGATGTATACTATTGATCTATTCATCTTGTGTTTGGTCAATTCTAAATTGTTTAAGAATTGTTACATGGTGTAGTGGTAGGAGGAAAAAGTAGGAAAAGGGAGATTAACTGTTCAACTCCTAAAAATAGTTTTTAAAAAGTATTTGTTATTTATAGCTTGTATAAAAACATGTTTTAAAATTAAAATGTTTTTTTGAAAATTTGGTAGAAATAAATATTAGTTTTCATGTTATACATTAAAACTATTTATTTACCCTTATTTTGTGAATTTGAGAAAATAATTACATAATGAATTTATTGTGAAACAAGTTAGACTTTGTGACTGCAATTCATTAAGAAAAATTAGGGAGAATGTATTATTTTATTTATACTACATATGAAAAGATATCATGGGAAAGGGGGTTGGATATAAGTAAATAAATAAGGGTAGATGCTTTCTTTATGTCTACTTACTAGTATAAGTCTAGTTTAGAATTCTTAGGACTAAGCTATGGAAATAAATGTATGTAATGTGGTGGTTATTTTGTACTTTCTCTCTGTCATATCTATTTTAGTTCTACTTAGAATTATGAGGAAAGTAGTTAGTTCATGACTTGCACTAGACTCCTTTTGATCCACTAGAGTTGAGTTGCTAAGTTTCTCATGTATGGTCAATATGCTCTTCATTTTAGGACAAGCCTTGGGGGAGATAACCATTATGTGGTTGGGGGGTGGAAGCACAAAACTGTGTCACCCTTTGTGATATCCGTAAGGTTTCCAACTAAAAGTGTTTCTGTTGGAACGGTTTTGGTTGGACATACGTGGCGCTTTCTCGCATCAACGTGGTAGCCAACATTCCGACCGAAACACTTTTGGCCGAAAGGGTTTCAACTAGAACTAGGGTGATTTTATAAATAGCCAAAAATTTCTCCTGAGTAGTCATTTTTACTATTAGCCAAAAATTAACTGTAGCAGTCACCAACACAGTTAGAGTGTTTCAGCCGTAACAGGTTAGTGATTTTTAAATTAAAAAAAAGTAAAAAAGTTTTTACATGATAATATTAATTAAATGATTTAAAAAAAATATATTTTATTAATTAAATAAATTATATTTTAAATGTTTTTTTAGTAGTTGATAATAAAGCATTAGTTATGTTTTAGAAAACATTAACATTGTAAACATTTTACAAAACATTAGATAGAGTTTAGTAGTTGATAATAAAACATTAGTTACATTTTACAAAACATTAACATAGTAAACATTAATGTTCAACAAACCTATTAGTTACATGTTAGAAAACACTAACATAGTAAATATTAATGTTTAACAAAGAGGTATTAGTTACATTTAAATACAAAACATTAACATAGTAAACATTAATGTTCAATAAACCTATTAGTTACATTTTAGAAAACATTAACATAGTATAGATTAATAGCAAACCTATTGGTTACATTTTACAAAACATTAACATTGTAAACATTAGTTCAACAAATCTATTAGTTACATTTTACAAAATATTAACATAGTAAACCAATATGTCCTTTAAATAACATTACATTTTACAAACCTATTAGTTACATTTTAGCAAACATTAAAATAATAAACCTAGATGTACTAAATAACATACATGCATATTTTTTATTCACGTACATGAGCTAGATGTGCATATTTGAGCTAGATGTTCACATACATGAGCTAGATGTACTAAATAGCATGTGCATATTTTTAGTTACATTCAACTTTGTACATATTTATATACATACATGTTTTAAATTAAATTAAACTTTCAGTTTTATATGTACTTATTTATGTATATCTTAACTCTGCATTTATAGATATCTAGATCTTTGCATATATCATTATGGCATCCACTACTAGTGGAGCACCTACGTCCTTAGGGGAGACTAGTGTTCATGGAGGGGGTCCTAGTGCTGAGTCGGGCACAACACGTAGAAAGACATCATCTACTAAGGAGAGACAACTTCTATTTATAGATACTATTGCTAGATTATATCATGCTCTCGAGTATCTTGATTCTACATTGTTGGCTTCTACCACTCTCCCTAATAGGGAGAAGGTTGTTTCTGTTAGAGATGAGTTGTGCCAGATGATCAAGACGATCTCTGGGTACAAACCATTTGATGACATTAGTATTGAGACATTTTACTCTTCCCTTTCTCATAGTGTCACTGGCATTGTGAAGTATTCATAGATTGATGGTCAAGTCTCCACCGCTATGGTGAAGACCATGTTTCCCTTTTATACAGATAGGGCTAGGGTTAGAGGTTATTTAGTGATGAAGTGTACAGATCCAGTCGTTGCTCCATTCATATATCCTCGGTGGTTAGCTGCGCATCACAGCTAGCCATAGAAGGATGAGTTTCCCCTTATTTTTGCAAATAATTGTTTGCAGAATGTCATTTGCATTAGGATGTCGATTATACAGATTTTCCAGGTCATGTTGGACAAGGCCGAGGCTGATTGTCAGAGAGATTTAGACTTGCAGACACCCCTAGACCCGTTAATAAATGGGCAATGGTGGGTCCAAACCTTTTGGTAATGTTGAGAGGTCCACAGATGACTGCTGTGGGTTTGACTGTTCCTAATGATATAGTTAGGACTCAAATATATTCTAGCATTGCCATAGTTGTCACATAGTTATAGGAGATATCTTCAAATAGATGTGGTAGATACATGTTACAATCTCATAGTCCCACTTATACAGGTGCATCCTCTAGCATAGGAGCTGATGATCTATATGAGATGGTAGATCTACCATTGCCACTAGAGGTTTTGGCCATATCAGATATGGATGCATTGCGCTGCATGACATCTTATTTAGTATTTGATCTTCTTGGAGCATATCAGGCATTGTCGACAGTCATAGGGATTCCTCTTCATGACATTGGTGGACACATTAGCCATATTTTTTCATGCACAACAAGACCACAACCCTCACAAGGATAGGAGGATATCTCTACACATTCTACAACACCTGCTCCTACAGAGGGCCATACAGCTCCTATCCCCATAATAGTCCCCACACCTACTTGGGATCCTGTAACACCTGCTCCTGCTCTTGCTCTTGCTCCTACTCCTACTCCTGCATAGCCTTGCCTTAGAGCACCTAGATTCTATGATTCAAAGATCACTCTATCACTACATGACTTAGATATCAGTAAGATTAGCAGAGCATTACATGATGCTACGGTAAATATTGTAAATTTATATATGTTTATATTTATTTGTTACTATAAAATTTACACATACATATTCTTAAGTGATTCAATTTAACTTGTGTACATGTACATGTGTGTTCTATAGGGTCTTAGTGATAGTCTATTGTGTTTTGGAGATCTTCAGACCTCGACAGATCCTCCACGACATGAGTCACAGGTATGTTATCTATATTTTATTATATATTTGATGGATATATATATTGTACACATATGATATTTAATACATGCAGGTATACACATGAATATGTATAATTTTATAATTTTACAAATTTCTTTCATTTGACGTGCAGGGCATAGATCCAAATCATAGAGCCTTTTGGGGTCAAGGATCAGGAGGGGGATGTGACTGATGTTAGTTTACACATACATGTCTATCTCATTGATGTTGCTAGGATATTTTATATATATACACATGTACATGTCATTTCAATTACTTTTATATCTAGAGATGTATGTTATCTCAGATACATGTGTTATTTTACACATACTTTTATATGGATATATGTATGTTATTTCAGATACATGTCTTATTTCAGATACTTTTATATGGATGTACATGTTATTTCAAATACATTTGATGCATGTGGTATTTTAGAGATATTTGATGTCATATTTTGGAGACATTTTATATGGCATTTTGGATACATTTTACCCATGTATGTAATCATTATTTCATAGATGTGTTATTTTACATAGATGTACATATTATGTTCATGTTGAATGTATACATATGTTTTTAATATTTAATCAATAAAATTAATACATATTTAAGAATATAACTCAAGAGTAAATTAGAACTTAATGTCTTATGTACACACATGTTAAATTGATCTTTTAATGTCTTAATGTTTTATGTTTATGTATGTGTTATTCATGTTTATGTATATGTGTTATTCTTGATATATATATTTCAATAAATTTAATACATAAATTCAATAAATTTAATACATAAATTCAATAAATTCAATATATATTTCAATAAATTTAATACATAAATTCAATATATATAATTTCAATAAATTTAATACATAAATTCAATATATATTTTGAAATAAATTTAATACATAAATTCAATATATTTATGTATATTTTAAATTCCATAGATGTATGTAACTATGTTCATGTGTTAAATGTAGACATATATGTTTTCAATTATATTTATGTAAATATGTATATGATATTGTTTTTAATGCCTTAATCTAAGTATAATTAACTATATTTAATGACATGTCTTAAGGGCAACATATACATGTACATGTGTAACATATAAAGAGTATAACATAGAATATAACATATACATGTAAGAACATATAAAGAATATAAATCTAGAGTATAACATAGAATATAACATAAATACATAACAACATTAGCAATCATATGTAAGAAAACATAAACAATGTATATAAATACATACAAATACTAAAGGGGTTGTCTTAAGGAGAGGTCCTAAAAGGTGGTACTAAGGGGATGTCCTAATAGATGGTCTTAAGGGGAGGTCCTAATAGGTTGTCTTAAGGGGAGGTCCTAATCTAGGTTGTCTTAAATGAGATATCCATGTCTAATAAAAATAAAAATAACAAAACATGTCCAATTTCACATATCCAAGATAAATGATCCAATGTATACAAATTTATAAAACAAATATTCTGTCAATGTTAAATGTGAAAGTATAAGAGCTATATAGACATAGTTGAACTAAAGCTCCACAATAAGTACATAGGTAAACTAGAGCTCCACAAACAATATATTGTTAGGATCCTCTCTAGTTTTTATTATCTCTAGAAGTTTTTTCATGTTCTTCAATAGACAATTTCCACTTTTGATTTCCACGACATCCTCTTCTTTGTATTGCTTCAAATTGTAACTTTGTTGCTATAACCTGGTTACTGTAATGTAAATTTTTTTCTCCAGGCTTGTATTCAATTAATTCAATGCCACTATCAGTTACCCTTGTTTGTTGATAATATGTTCCTTCAATAACAACTGATCCAATTGGATATGATTGTCCATCAACATCTATAGTTCCTTCTAGCAACTTGTGTTTTGCTTTTGTGCATCTTAAAAGATAATAGTCCACATTTTCCACATTATTTGGTAAGGCTTGAACTTCAAAAATATCTCTTGCATGTATATAAAAATATAGATAAATATAAATTAATTTTAAAATGAATATGCACGCATATTAATTTATATATATGTACTATAATATATGCACACAAACCTGCCATAACTAAATCAGAAATGCACTCATAATTAGCTGAATATATAGATCATGAATGTCAATGTCAATGTCAGCATCTTCAAAAGTAGCCTTTCTAACTATCTCCTTCAAATCCCAATGTGAAACATATCCATTCACAATATTTTCACATGCACTCACTAGATTGTCCATAATGCAGTCGTCACAAAAACATGTTTTCTCTCTTACTTTAATTATTGAAGGTTTATGGTTTCCTGTAGTCATCACTTGATGCAAACTTCTAATACCAGGGATCATTTGACAATTGTAAGGATTAGATCGATCTATATCTATTACAAATACATTAAAAATAATTATCGTATTTCAAAATATTTATATTTAATATAAAACTAAACAATTTGAAAAATACATTTAAAAATAAATATAACTTAGAACTCACCTTTCACTTCCCAAAATTAACGCTTATTGTATTCAGTATCTCAAGTAGCAAAATGAACTTTCACCATTCAACAATTTGATTTGCACTCTCTATCCTATTCCCTGTATGTACATACAAAATGCATATATATAAAATTTAAAAGTATATATGCTACTAGTATTAAACATGCACATTAAATGCATATATTTACCTGCAAGTTCATGTTGTCGAAGCGCACACTTTATACATGCTCCTGCTCCATCATGCTCCCCTTTTCTTTGTCCACTTTCAAAGAAATTCCATAAAAACCTAACATTGGTTCTAGCATGTTGCATTGCTAACCAATTAAATGCTTTTGTAGATTTGAATTGTCCTGCGAACATGAAACATGATAAGTATCTACAATTATCTATGTACATGTATCAAATTGAAATAGGCATGTACAAATAAATATAAGTTAAAATAAAGTTAAATAAATGTGTAAGTTTGTGTATACTAACCTGCACATCCATCAAACCAAATCCAGTACTTTGAAACATTTATTCCACGATTTCTAAGATCTTCATAGAACATTGCAAAAAAATGAGCCACATAACTCCTATCATGAACTCTATCATCACTAATATAGAAATGAACCTCTTTGATGATGATGCGTTCATTTTCATCCAACCTTTCTATCTGATCCACCTCAAATTGTGCATGTCTATAGGTCACTTGAACAAATATTGCAACTTGTTTAGAATGATAATATTGCCCTTGAAGCTTTGTTTGAGGTGCAAATGTATAATTCTTAGAAAAATCTACAATTGAAAGTATACAACCAGGTGGAAAACAATTTTTGGAATCACGAAACTGTTTAGCTTGCCATCGTGCACCATGAAAATGTTGGATATGTGGATATATCAATGGATGAAACTTGGTCATAAACTTATCATAACGCAATTCACTCTCCTTCAATACAATTTTTTTGGATTCATCTCCTATCTTATTTTGGTATGTCTCATATTCATATCTCATCCATGAGACTGGTGTGGATTCATTAATATTCTTAATTTGCATTTCAAAAAATTTGCATAAATCTCCACAATCTTCACACTAATTTTTGATGCATTGCACTTTGAACTCATCTAAATCTTCCAATTTATCACGTAATATGGACTTCAAAAATTGTGTTGTACTGTTAGGGATGACCAAATTAGGATCAAGTATTGCCATAACTTTTTTATATGATTGAAAGTGTAGACCAAATTCAACATGATTTTGACAACAACAAGTTTCACGCATCTTATTTATGCATACAAAGGAAGGATGAAAAATCTCAAACATTCTCTAACATATTTTGACATTTGAAAATTCTTGCTTGAATGTTTGAAATAATTCACTTTGAGTTATATCTATGAAATGTTTTGGATGTTCAATTTTGGCCCATGTCTCTTGATCTTTAATTTGTATAGTATCACAGCTGTTGGAAGAAACACAAGAATGTGTGGTCCAAAATTCAATAACTTGTCTTTTCACATCTTTAGAAATTCTATCTTTTCGAGGAACTCTACAAATATTCACCCAGATATTCTTAATGTTATCATCTAGCATATTTCTTCTCTTGATGTATCTCTGAACAGTTCTTCTAGATATATGTAGTACATTAGAAGTTGCACATACCTATTTTCTATGTGTCAATTTTCTACTAGATATAGTAGTCATCAATGCTCTACGTGCATTACTCAAATCACCTCCTCGAGTTGTGTTGTCAATTTTTTATAAGCATTTTGCAAGTTTTCAACTATTTTTTTATTAATATTATGCGCATGGTTTTTCCTGTTATCAACACCCAACAACTCTAAAATAAGTCTCATATCTTTTCTCCTAAATAACTTGAAAAATAATTGTGCCTATCCAAATATACTTTTATCTTTGAAATATTCATCCCACATGTTCTGACAATGCTTTCTAATAGTGTTATCATTTATCAGATCTTTAGATGGAATTTGGTTAAAAAGTAGTTCCCCATCCAAATCCATCAAATTTTTTATGCCTTCTAATTTGTTTCTATCATTAGAACTACCAATTTCTTCCTCTTCATTACTTTCATTCTCTTGATGAATCTCATCCTATTTAGAAATTTTAGTAGGTTGGTTTTGGTTACGTTTGGTGTGACCTTTCATTTTGTCATCTCTTTTCCTATCATATTTCCTTGATCTTTTCCTTTTATTGCCCATTGAATACTTTTATCTATAGAAAAAATAAATAAATTTAGATTTTGAATACTAAATGCTAGCTAATGCTTCAATTTATAATACATAAAAATAAAAATAAGTAGATGGGAAAAAACACCTTACAAATATTCGATCCTTTGCAATTCTGAGGATTTCTATGAAATAATTGTTGAAAATGACTTCAAAAATTGTTGTCTTCTGAAAATGCTCTTCTACTTTTCATTGTTTTCTATATTTATTAAAATAAAGAAAACACAAATCTTGTTTGTTACATGAAACGACTTGAAACTAACTTATTTTATACTTGAAACCATCAAACTAACCACTTGTAGTTAGTTGGACCGACAGGGGTTTCAGTCGAAACACTTTCGGCCGCAACGGTTCTGGCCAAAACAGTTTCGGTCGGAACTACTTATGTGGCATCCTAGGTGGCAACCACACAAGAAAAAATAAGAACTTCTGCAAACTTCTCAGTTTGAAGGCCAATTTGACCTACTAAATTGAAGTTTTTTTAAAAACTAAAAATATAGTTTTGTAGGTCTCGGAGTCAAGATTATGATCATATAATTATTATTATTATTTTGATTATGGATAATATATTGTAATTTGAAAATATTACAAGTAGGTATTTTAAGATTAAGGAAATTGTCTATTGAAAAATGAGAAAAAAATAGTAAATCATGTTCAAAAATTATTATTTTTTAATGTTGCACTAGAGGAGAGAGTCTTCTTCAAGAATAAGTAATTTGTTTTAAAAAATATGTAGATTTGATAGAAAACATTTGATGACAGAAAAAATATGTCAATTTTTGATAACTTTGACTTTGACCGATTATAACTTGAAAAATATTAGCCAAATTTCAATTTTTCTTTTTTGGTGCACTAGGTATACTTGTTGACTCTAATATATTTGAAAATAAGAGCAAAATATGAATATTTGCATATATATGTTTGACGGGAAAAAAACTCTATATTTTTAGTATTTAAAAAAAATTAAAAAGTAGACTTTAAAAATTAATAAATAGATAAAATTTTAACTCAATTTTTAAAAAAAAAATTACAAACATAAAATTCATCTAATTTTACACATTTCATTAGTTTACATGATCTTCAAATTCTAAGCATAAAAGCCACTTTTATCTCGTTAAAGTTGATTAAATTCTGATATCACTTCTCCTTTATAAAAGGTGACACAGGTTTGTGCTTTTACCTTGGGTGAAAATAGTGTCTAGACTACAATCCCATATCAATATTTGTGGATGTACAAGTATCCAATGGCTTAGGAGATAGGAGCATGTAGATGAATGACCAATATTCTAATGACATACATGATATCTTATTCCTTTTGACATATGGGTCATGTACTTTCTTATTGCACATTTGGATATTTTCATGATGTATGATGTACAACATTTTGGTTGATATCTTAGTATAGTTATTTAATTTGTATTCAATGGATTATCAAGTATCTTCCATTGTTTGGTCAATATTTGTTAATTATTCTAAATTTGGAAATTGAGTATATTACATAAATTGGTCTTAACAACTAACCAAATTTGACCTAGTCTTTACACAAAGTTTAAGGATTTATTACTATAATTCTCCTTCCAAATGGGTTTTGAGCCCAACCCACATAGATAATTTTTAAAATAGAGTATGCCACTTATCTATGAGTCACTCACCATTTGAGGTGTGTCTTGGATTTTGGCCTTTCGATCCATATAAGTTATGACTATCTTTTTCATCTCCAACCACTAAATATTTAAAGAGGGAAAGATAAGGCTAGAGCCTCATTCAACTTTTATACAATCTCCACTCCAATGTTGTTCAAATTCTTCAAAAGATGGAATTTTTAAGAAAAAAAATAAGTTATGGATTGTCATTAGGTCCCTCATATTTTTCAAGTGGGAATAAAGTTTGGTTATACCTAGAATTTTTTTTGTCATTTTCAAGTAAAATTACAAATTAATATCAAGCCACTTTCACAGTGGTCCTTACACCATTCTTGAACAACTATGTGATAATCTTTCCATCATGATCTTCCAACACATTTGGTCATTCATGATATTGTTAATGTTGACATTTTAAAGCACTATTAGGATTTCACACTAGAAATGGTTAGAATGGCTAGGGTTGTCATTGCACCAAAAGATTGACCTTTGAGTGCATGATACAACAAATGGTCTTATAGAACACCATGAGGGACACTATCCCACTACCAACAATCCCCTCCCAACATCACTCATCGCAGCTTGCATGGATTCAAACATATGACCAAGCTTTAATACTACTTGTTAGAATGGTCAGAGTTGTCATTGCACCAAAAAATTGACCTTGGTACAACTAATAGTATAATAGAACCATAGGAGGTGGTTAAGCCATATCCTGAACCTTGTGAGGGATAATGGCCCATTACCAATAGAAAATAAAAATGAGATACCTTTTCATCCATCTTATAGATGTTATTCCTCATTTTCAACTTCCTCTTGATTCTAATAGAATTTTTGATATAAAGAGTCATTAGATACTTACATGGTTTCACCACTTCCTACCTTGTTACAAAGAAAGGTCAACTTCAACATCAGGCTTGCTGGTTCTCTCACCATCAACTATCTTGAGAGTGTCCTTCCCTTTTGTAAATTAGAGTTCAATGCCCACATTATCATGAGGTAAGAAGATAACGCAAGACTAGGAGCCCAAATAAGGAAATCCTAAGCTACCCTAGCTAAGAGTTACACATAGAATCCAATATATAGGAGAAACCACAATGAATTATCTATAATCAAATGTAGATATGTGAGATGATCTTCCATTAACATGCCATGCATAAGGCCTACCTAGTTGTAGCCATGAACATAAAAAATAAAATTTGCAAGCTTAGAAGACTAGGCTTATAGATCCAAATCTTAATGTTTTCCTTATATTTATCTTCATTCCTTTTTTTTCCTAATCCTAGATCTCAAAATATTTAGCCAAAAAGACCACAAGTTGACCTTTCAGATGAAATATTACAAAATATAGGTCCTTCCCCAAAGGATAATTCAACAACCTTATGATTAAGAAAAATAACATCAATGAGGACAAAGATAGGTCCACACGTGATCCAAGAAGAAAACCCCAAGGCCATGAAAAGCCTCAATTCTAAATGAAATCTCATCAAATCTAAATGAGTACTTTACTCGAGTTGTTGGGAAATAAGCATGCCTCAAACACAAAAAAGGATAACTCCTACATATGATGGACTTATTTTCTACAAGATTAGGTACAAAGTCCATGTTAGGTCCACATAGTAGAGATAACTATGTGGAAAGAGATGACATGAAAAACAAAGGCCATTCCTTAAACAACAAACAAAAACACTCGAAAGGAAATATTTTTGGTCGATGCAAGTTTGAAAAAGTACCCAAGATGCTCTTGCATCATACACTTGGGGTAAATAAGGACTAATGTCAACATCAAGAAAGATTGATTTCGACATTAGGAAACTCTGATGTTCTAAGAAGTATCATAGAGATCTACCTTAGCTTGCGATATCCAAGAATTATCTTCCACTAGTTTATTCTTCCATTTCACCAAGTATTCTTTGTAATATTTTCCTTTGGTGCTTTTACTAAATTTGGTATCCATAATTTTGTATATTCCTTCTATCTTCTTCTTAGGATAATCCCATTTCAACTATCACACTTCCTCAAGATCTTACGAGGATCAAACTTCTTTATCTTCAACTTTCTATAAGTACCAACAAAAAATTTCTTCTTCTTCAAATGTACCATCACTTCATCTCCAACCTCAAAATTCATATGTATCCTCTTATTATCTACTCTCTCCTTATACTCTTGATTACTATTATTCATATTATTCCTCACTTCTTCATACAAATTCTTCATGAAGTCCACAAATTCCTCAACTTCAATATTATGTTTCATCTCATTACTTAAGTTTCTAAACTCTATATTTTCTCTAGGATAAATTCCATTCACAATATCAAAAGGTGTCTTCTTAGTACTTCTATTCACCAAAATATTATATGTAACTTTGGCTTGTGCTAAGACCAAGTCACAATTAGCAAGTTTGTCTCCAATCAAACATCTCAAAAGGTTGCCCAAACTTTTGTTCACAACCTCAGTTTGTCCATCTTTATGTGGATGAAATGTAGTACTAAACTTAAGCTTAGTATTCAAATTCTTCCATTGTGTTCTCCAAAATTATTAAGTAAACTTAATATCTTTCTTTGAAATAATAGTCTCAGACAATCCATGTAGTCTCACAATTTCTCTGAAAAATAAACTTGTTATGTTTACTACATTTGATGTCTTCTTACAAGGTATAAAATGTGCCATCTTAGAAAATTTGTCAACCACTACAAAGATAGAATCATTACTTGTTTGAGTTATAGGTAATCCTAGAGAAAAGTCCATACTGATGTCTTCCCAAGGCTTACAAGGAACAAAAAAATGTGTATATAATCCAACATTGTAACTAGTTCCTTTGGCAACTTGACAAATTCTATAGCTCTTCACCATATTTTAAACATCCTTATATATCGTTGGCCAAAAGCATATCTCAAAAATCAACTTTATTATCTTATCAATCCTGTAATGTCCTACAAGTCTACTGTTAGAGTAATAAGACATTGTCTTATTAATTAAATCATTTTGATTTAATTATTACAAAGTCACTTATTATCTCTGTTGGAATTACAATAGGAAAGGTAAACTTCTTGGGGGGTGTGAATTAGTATTTTAAACTTGGAACCATAAAAATTTCACCATGCATCTACTTCATGCATTCAATGAGTAAACTGAAATAATATGTAAAGCATATGCTTCTAAATCATATAAACATGTAAGCATTCACACACATAACACCAAATATGATTACCCATAAAATCTCCAAGTGAGAAGGTAAAATTGAGGTGGGGATGACACCCAAAAATCTTCACTACTATAGTAATAAAGTATATGCAATGAAGGTTACACTGTTTTGACCATGAAACATGATCTACCGTATGAAAGGTTTGTCCTGTTAAAGGCTTACAAATATTGTTAGGTCTCACCTTGTTAGAGGAATTCAAGACCCTATTAGAAGTGTGCCTTGTTAGAGGACTTCAACTTACAACTAAGTAAGCACCCTGTTAAAGGATTTCATACAGCCTATTAGGACTACTCTTTTAAGAGATTTGACTAAAATCACTTGTTAAAATGTCTCAACATAGATCCTACGGTTGGCACCTGCTTTCCTGATAATAGATCACCTCTAAACAATGTCTTCTTGATCCTTCATGAGTAGATGTCTCAATGCTATATCCTTTTCTCTATCCTCTGTTCTTCTCTAACTTATTCTATAGTTTACTCTTTCTTCATAAATTCTAAGTCACCTTGAATGCTTTGCATGAAAACTATCTTGTTCGCTCCTTTGACTCTCCATCCATAGATAGTTCAGGGTTTCTATCCTACTTAAGAAGACTTAGGTGGCTTAGGGTTAGGTATGAATCTATGACTGAGATTCATCCATTTTGCCACTTAATCCTTCCCATTTTCTGATTAGCTACATTAAATTACATAGGGAAACCAAATAGAGATTCATCCTTATCTTCCAAATATCAAAATATAATCTTAAGTCATCTCAAAAATGGTTTACATAGTTAGTTGTTCCATTACAAACAAATATGTCAAAATTGTGTCACTCAACATATGAAGTCTCTGATGCTCGGCATGCATTGTTCTGTATACTGTGACTCGACACCTACATTACTTGGCATCCACTATTTACTTGGCTCATGAATCACTTGGCATGGTCTATCTGCTTGACACTTGAGTGACTCAGCACATGAGTGACTTGGCACTCATTGCAACTCGACATGGTCTAATATTTACATGTTGTGCTTGACTTGTATTACTAGTTTGGCATGAACTAAGTAAATGGCTTAAGTGTGTTGACAACCACTTGTCAAAACCAATTTGAGATCAACAATCTCCTCCTTTGACATGAGTGTCAAAAACACTTGAATATACAATATTATCCTTAATATCTAGAGCATAACATATCCATGACTCGGCTTATATACAAAATTTTGAAATTTCAAAATTTTGCACTAACTTGTATACCTCAAAATTTGATAACTCCCCTTGAGTTAATATGTCTGTATTGTATCCAAAATTCTATGCTTCTCTCAGAGTAAAATGTGTCTCTACTAATGCATTTGATTTCAATGCACTATGCTACTGATACTTTTTCATCTGACATGCTCTTCCTTAGCTGGTATCTATCCCTATTTGCTCTTTCTCCCCCAAAAATATATATCTCCCCTTCATTCTTATTCTCCTATGTTTTATTCTCCCTATTTCTTATTTCTCTCCCTTTTATTCATACTCCCCCATATTATTTTTCTCCCCTTGTTTGACACTTATGTCAAATGTGCTATACACCTGTGGTGTGTTTGTCCAGAAAATATTTGTGGACATCCATTATGATCTTTAGGGCTACATCCCAGTTATCACATGCAACATCCAATGACTTAATTTGGATTGCAAGCTTGGTAGCAAGTTGTACTAGACCATCTAAAGTAGAAAGATTGGGGTCTTTCTTCAATAGAGTTTTAGCATAGCCTAGTTCCTTGTTCATCGTCTCCATATGTGGGGTGAGGGTAGCTTGTATGCTTGTAAGTTTGGCTCTAATGTTAGCCTCATCTACTATTAAGATAGCTAACTAAATTTGTGTCTGAAGCAATGTCATAAAATGATTCTCACTCCGAGCTAGATTTGTAGGTAGTCTTGCACCTGATGCTGATATTTGACTTTCCAAGCTCAGAATGTAACTTCTAGTCTCTTGGGTGAAGAGTGTAGGATTGCATAGTTTTGTGTATAATGAGAATATATTCTCAAGTACCTTCTTCACATCCTCAACCTTGGTTTCCAATGCAACTTGTTGTAGTTCTACCTCACTAGATATTTCCTCATTTACCTTGCTTTGAAACTTCTTTTTAGACCATTCTAATAGTTTTGTATTTGTATCAATGTCTTCATTACTAACCCACTCCACTATTTCTATCAGTTGTTCTATTAGTGGCTTGGTCTCTTTAGAAGTTGGCATACTAAATGCATCTAGAAAGATGTCCTTAATATCTTGAAGTGCTTGCTTCTGCCTATGTTCTCTCCTAAGCATTTCTTGATGCTTTTTCCTTTCTAAGGCTTGTTGTAAAATGCCTATTTGTTCCAATGTCATAGTATCATAATCATACTTTGGAATAACAATTTCTTCATCAAGGCTTGTGTCTTGCTACCTCACTTCTCACCATGTACCAATTTTGCAAAGTGGAGATTAGCTTGTATTGTTTTTAGTTTAGTCGAGTCAGTTGCCCCTTTTCTTTCCTCAAGTAATAGGTATCTCCATTGGGTTTCCATCTTTCCCTTTTTCTTGCATTGTATGGCTGGGTGGGTTTTGTTTATCATCATGAGTCTTTGGGGTAGTTTAGGACCTTGCTCGATGGAGATTCTTAAATTATCTTACTCCAGATGAACTTACTCACAAGTCATTTTGTTCCAAACTTATAGAAAGTTGGACTGGCAGAAAATCCAGTTTCATCTTCTGCTTGGTAGTTTTTCGCACCCCGAAGGTGAAACTTTGCCAAGATCCCTAAATGAGATTCTTGAGCTTAAATGAAGAAAAGAAAATTATGTTATGGATAGATCATTCAATTGTTGCCATATTTTCACTAGGGAATCTTTTAAAACTCACCAAGATGATTGCAAAGGGGAAAGATGAAAAACTCAGAAATGACTTCTCCTCTATAGGTTTCAAACCAAGAAGTCAGTTTTCTGAAAAGGTGTTTGGAAAAGAATAAAGTGAGCTAGTGGGTCCCACCTTTCACTTGCGAAGTCAATTTTATATTTTTTGAAGGCTTAAAGTAAAGTGATTAAGGTAGAGAAAGTAAAACAATGGGCATTGATGGAAAATCAAGTTTCTTCTTCTCCATAGCGGGTTTTCGCACCCCGAAGGTGAAACTCCGCAGAGATCCATAAGTGCTATTTGTAGGCTGAAATAAGGAAAGGTAAGTCATATTATGGATGAATCATTCAAATATTATCATATTTTCATAGTGGGAATCACTCAGAACTCATCAGGATGGTCAGGATAAGTATCGGTGGAAAACTCAGAAATAGCTTCTCCTTTGGTACGTTTTGAACCAAGAAGTAAGTTTTTCAAAAAGGCCTAAATAGAAGGGTAAAGTTATTAGTGGGCCCCATTTTTTTCTGGCAAAGCCTTCTTTATGTTTTTCGAAGGCTTATAGTAAAGTGCTTAAGGCAGAAAAGGTAAAGCGAAAGCTTAAGTGGAAAAATGGAAATTGCCTTCTCTATTGCGAGTTTTCTACCCTCGAAACCAAGATTCTGAATCTAATGAAAAATGGCTACTACAAGCATGGTAAGTGTTTGAATAAATCATAGGATGTGTCTAGGAAAAAAATAGAAGCAAATTAGTGAAATTTATAAAGATATTTTGAGCAGAATCTAGCCAAGCAGATTTTTCCTCAAGGAGTGCTTCGTTCTTGTTTTTCCAAAACTAGGTGAAAACAGAAAGGTAAGTCAGTAATAAAGGATATTTATCATTGGACCAAAAAAAATAGTGAAAAGACAAGAAAGAATCCATTGTAATCTTCAGATTTACTAATCTAACAGATTTATCATTTAAGTCATTCGTGTGGCGTGGATTTTAAAGATTAACGGGTGGATTAGAGTTTTTATATAGAGATGAACATAAAAGATTTTCAAACTATTTCTTACTCAGTTGAACTGTTATGCTATTAAGTTGATTATTTATTTAGAAACCCCCATAGTTGCAAAACTCTACTCTCTATCTTATTTTGAGTTTTAAGATTTCCAATTATCTCTACCTCAATCAAAATGTCAACAAGATTTGCTGGATTTGACGGATTGGGTGGAATCAAGTCCACATGGTAGAATATCACAGACACTTCACTCCATTTCTTCGATATGAAAGATTTTTAGAGAAGGCTGAGAACTGAGCCGACTCACCCTATAATGAAGAAGCTCCGAGGAAGTGGATTGGTGGAAGTAGCTAGGTTCCTTATCGTAGTACAAGCTCTGGAACTAATTGCGGAATGTATCAATCATTACAATCTGGACACCAAGCAGATCCTATTGCTTGATCAAATGGTATTGATTTTAATTGATAGGAAAGTGGTGGTGAATTGTCTATGGATTCCAGAACAAGAGGAGTTCTCTGAGCTAACAATTGGAGGAGCCATGTTCGAATTCTCCCTAAAGAAGATGGTGTGGCAGAAGGAGATCATGAATTCCTAGTTTCAAAAGCCTAGAGGGGCAAAGAGTAAGGTCCCTAAAACCCTGTTTTGCACGGATCTTAAGCCCAAAATTGTGGATATTTTGGTCCTCTTGCACCGACTAAAAGGTGAGGTAGAAGCATTCAATTTTATAGAACAATACTTCTTTATGGTGCAAATTATCTGCTCAGACACGCGGTATGTTGACTGGGCATATGAAGTTAGTGAACATCTATCTAGGGCTCTCAGTGCAGCTAAGTTTTACAATTCATTTTATATGTCATCTTTCTTGATATATATGTTGGCTTCCCTACAATTGTGGCCGAGACTCCCTAGAATAGAGAATTTTCCCAAAAATGTAAAAAGTTATGAGTTTTATCCATGCTTGCAGTTATAGAATAGCTATGCAAAGTATATTCGGGTTAATGATGCATTTACTATGAGAATCTACAGGGAACTTCAAGGGCGTCCGGAGTGGAGGTTCAACCCAAAAGCGATGGCGGTCATCAACCAGTTTGGTTGTTTCTTTATTCAATTCTCATCTTTTTCTTATTTGTGTCTTGCAGTGTTTGACAGATTTCCCTTGAAGTTGCCCAGATATCTGGATGATATGGTTGTGCTCATTGAGGTCATCAGGCAAGCAAGTCAAGTAAATGTGCTAAGCACAAGTTTGAAGCAAAAGGGATATGAATTTCCCATAAAAGTTGGAGCATACAGTTGTGAGTCCCGATTAGATGCAAAGAACATACTCAAAGCATTCGAGAAAAAATACAAACTGGATGAGTATGAAGTGATAAGGCCCATGTTTGATCCAAATGGGTATGCTAGAGATGTGCTTCAAATTGGAAGCGTCATCAAACATGTAACTACTATAGAAGATTACTAGGCTGATTGCAAAGATGAGCTAGAGAGCTGAGACCGTGCCTTTGCTAGACTTACAATAGAGCAAATGAAGACATACGACATTAAGTTAGAGGTGGAAGGGCTAGAAGATGATGGGAAAAATATGTATAGTAATACATATTTGACCAAATTGAGAAATACTCCAATCAGTTCTAAGCCATATGTTGATGTGGAGGAAGACCTTGATGTTATGATGGCTCGGATTATCAAAAGAACTAGGAAATGGGTCGAGTGGATAGAAAAAAAGGGCCGGAGTAGGAGCAAGACTACTCAAGCTTCACCAACCAGTACTACTCCCACTTCCTCTCAAAGTGGCATGCCTAGTGCTACAACTTCAGCTACTCTAGGACCTACTCAATCTATAGGAGGAGGTGATCAACCCCAAGAGAGGAATATTCCAATAGCTCCCACTTGCCAAGGAGGTTCTCTACCAGTGATTGGAGCTCAAGTTGATACTACAGAAAAAGGGATAGAAGAGCCAAAAAGATGGAACCACCACTCCAGCTTCACCCCCTCATATGGCCGCTCCAGTTTCACCTCCTCATGTGGCTGCTACTCCATCTCCTCATCATAGCCTTGCTCCATCTATAAGCGCTCCCCTTTTGAAATTGACTGGTTCCCCCATTTAGATAGTAGAGATCAGGGATGAATAGAGTAGTAGCAGTGAATCCACTAAATCTGATGAAGCTGCAATGAAAAATCAAGAGCAAGAGAAAGTCCTAAGTTCTTCTAGGCTTCTATTTCAGGATCCTAAGAATCCATTTTTTGCTACTTCAATGCTAGTGACTCTAGTGAGGAAGAAGATGTTCAGTATAGAATCACTTGGGGCTGCTTCTAAAGTATCCCTGCAAAGGATACTGTGTCTCAAGCAGTTCGCCCTGGATCTACAGTAGTGAAAGCTAAGAAGCAGAAGACGTTATCAATACTTGGGCAAGATCCAAAAATAGGACACTTAACAATGGAGGTAGCAAAGCCAAATAAAGCAGGGAGAATTGAGGACATGACACCTGAAGATTTCACTCTGCATTCGATTGATCTCAGAGAGGCTAGGCATGATATAAAGGTGGGCCTATGGAGATCAAGTAATGAGGTGATAGAAGAACAATTGGAGAACCTCAAATTGTCAAAACTCAGAATCAAAGTCAAGATTGAAGAATTAAAAAGATTTATGAGACAATTAGTTGTTCCATTGGCAACCATTACTGGTGTGCCTACTACTGAGAACCCTACTACAGAAGAAGTGCAAGCCTTCACAGCTTCAAAAATATAAGCATTTTGGCCAGATCGGAAAAGAATGGATTGAGAAACTCAATGCAGATGGAGCTATTCTGATTGATCAAATTGGAAATGTTATCCTTCGATTGGAAGTTGAGAAGGATAATATCACTTCTAATCACAACACTTTGGCCGTAGAAAAGGTAAGGTGTGACGAATGTATTTCTCTCCTGAATATGGTTATCCAAATGAAGGCAAAAGAGGCATTTGAAGCGAATATTTTAAAGAAGGGGACTAAGCCTCTATTTGAATGGCTTCAAAACATGCAATTCAATTAGGAGATGATTCAAGAGGCTGAAGAAGGAGTCAAAGAAACAAAGGAAAAGGTGAAGAAGATCCAAGACAGAGCATTTGAACTCATGCGAGGATTACACACTGACCCACAAAATAGTGGGCAAGGAAAAGCTCTCATTGGGGTAGAAGTAATGAAAAATAACTTCTCCACATACTTGAGTAATCTATATAGAATGACTTCAAGCAGTCAAAACAGAGTGGTGGAGTTGCAGACACTTGGTGGATATGTACATGTGGCAACTGGAGAATTGACAAGTCAACTAAATGTAGTAAAGGAGTTGGCTCAAGAGCATTCAAAGTGGCTCTTAAGATTCACTAATGTACATGTGCCTAGTCATGAAGAAATGATCCCAATTATAGTGGCTACCAAAACATATAGGGTGAAAACTGAGAACGGAAAGAAGTCAAAGTAATTCATTTGACACTCCCTTTTCATTCTCTGATGTAAATTTTGTAAATTTTGTAAAATGACAAACTGACATCTTGCCATTTGTCATCCTCAGAAGATGAACCGATTAAAATTTCTATTGTAATGGTCATCTCTCAACTCTATATGTATGAAGTTGAATGATTAATGAAATGTCAGCAAAATTTTGGTGTGAAGTACTATTTGTTGCAGAGATAATTGAATGATATTTTATTTCAATCATTTTTCGTTCCAGTATGTATTGTGATTAGTTAGTGTTTCCTTTCTGTTTTACAGAGAACTAAGGAAGGAAAGAGTTTCATTTCCCTTGTTTTCTAGAATACAAATGAATGTAATAAGTATTGTTATAATTCATTTGACGAAAGGATTCTGCTAGTTTTTCCTGATTCATCAATTGTAGTTTAGATATGAATTTCAACTTTTTCTAGTCTTATACAAATAGATTTATGGATTCATAAGAGGTGTGGATACATGAATCTATCTTAGTATTTAGAAGTCTTTCTTTCTTGAATTAAGTTCTAGTTAGGCTTAATTTGGTTTGCCTCTTCTACTCTTGGGTTAAGAGCATACCCCACATTAGTTTTAGGAATAAGACATAATTCCTTGAACATCATAGACATAGGGAGCTGTACCTACCAATTTAGAGAGAAGCCAGTAATCAGAGAATGGCTTTTCAACTGTTGTAAATAGATATTGTTCATCATTCAGGCATTAAGAGTCATATCTTCACAAGAAACAAGAGAGGACAAATCTATTTACCAACAGATTTTTCGTGACTCTGCTGGGGAAACGAACAGTCGCTTGACCAGAAAGCCTATGTCATTAGGGAAAATGGTACTACCTCATGAAAATATAATCCCTGTGCTCCAACCTAATCTTGGTTTTCAAGATGACTGAGAAGACATAATTTCATCTCTTAACACATTTATTTGGAGGCATAGAAGGAACACTGAACATTATCGGAATGCTAGCCAAGTGTTAGAGGAAGAAGAAAGAAGAGCTAAGGCCTTTGAAAGAGTTGTTCAAAGGAGAGATATCCAGAGAGTAGAAAGAAAATTAAGACAATAAGCTTAGAGTCAAACTACACCTAGCATCTTGGAACAATTTAGGTTCCTCAGAAGTACCAAAGAACAGAGTGGGCAAGATTCCACCTTTGATAAACTAACAGAGCTTGGTTTTCCTATTTTAGAAGTTCCAAAGCAGAAAGGTGAAGGTAAAAGTTAGATTAGACAAACTTCCCCTATTATAAATCAATATGCTAGCACTTCACATTCCACTTGTCAGGTGTTAGCACTTCACAGAGTTACTACACCTCTAGTTGTTAACTTTCCGCCATATACTGCTAGAACAATCATGGCTGCTCCATGGGCCGCAGTAATAGGGCCGTTAGCACTAAATTCTTATCATCCACTCCTAGCTGGTTCAAGGAAGAATTTCCCTAAATTATTAGGTGATGGGAAAGTCACTACTGATGAACACATTAAAGCCTTCTTTGCGGTTACCCATATATTAGGGGTGGGACATGAAGATGTTGTTGTAAGATTGTTCATAAAGACCCTTACAGATAGTGTAGCAGACTAGTTTTATCATTTAGTTGATGGTTCAATAACGGATTGGGACACAATGAGAACTAAATTTGAAGCCAGATTCAAAATTGTAGAAGATGAACACGCCTTGCTAATACAGTTGACTTCAATTAAGAAGCAACCAACTATGAGCATGAGGGATTTTGTTGCCAATTTCAATAAGATTAATAATAGAATTCCTATTACTGATAGACCCACACTTGGAAATCTAAAAACTTTCTTTATTAGTGCTATGCCTCTAGATATCAATTATGATCTGAGAAGAGTACGCCCCACTGATCTGGCTGATGCATAGAAGAAAGCCATTGAATGTGAGGATGACTTAATTTCCACAAGAAAATGGAAACGAGAACTTCAAACTAAAGGGAGTTATAGTAATACCACATCATCAGAAGAGATGATTCAAAAGTTGTTTAATGAGCTAGTAGAGATGAAAAAGCAATTACTTGGATTCAACAATTCTTATCAACAAAATTACCAAAACTCACCAGGAAGAAGCAATGAAAGTAGATTTCCACAGCTTATAGGTTCACAACCTAGGTTGCAAATCGAAGTAGCACTGAGAAAAGGAAATATGTGCATTTTTCATTTAACCATAGATCATGACAGTGAGAATTGTCTGGAGACTGTTCATATGATGTAGTTGTTATCTACTAATGAATTAAATATTGCAACTCCATGTTCAGAACCTGATTCTTGTTCAAATGGTGACTCTGGAATTTTATTTTTAGAATACGAATCAGATTTTGAATCAAAAGGTGAATGTTATGCAACCATTGATGGAACCTCGTACATAGTACTTACCCGTAGACAAAGGATGAACAATCAAGCCTCTAGTCATACTCCCAGAGACAACTCCAGTCCTTCTATGAGTAAAGTACATACTAATAAAGAAAAATCCACTTCACAGACGGGTAAGGACAAGACATCTTTTGATTTCATCCAATTTTGTGAAGAGTCAAAAGTTCAAATTTCCACTATTAATTATTTAAAGTCACATCCTTTCGAGTTAAAGAGATCAGTGGATAGATGTAAAGGAGGTACCTTAGACTTGAATCATAATGTGACTATTGAAATTGAAGATGAAACCTTAATGTCTGGCTGGTTTAATCAAGAAGACTCTACTGTCTTAGTAACCTCTCCTAGACAAAAATCTAAACAATTTTATATTTCATTGTACATCAATGGATGTAAACTTAGTAACTGCATAATTGATTCAGGTGCATCAGATAATGTTATACCATATTCTGTAGCTAAAGCCTTGGGACTAAATCTTACTAAAGTGAATGGGAGATGTTATTCTATGGATGCCAAACAAGTCCCTTTACTTGGACAGATCAAAGACGCTCAAGTAGCCTTAGCTTCACATCCGAAAAAGAAACTCCTATTGACTATCTTAGTAGCTAATATTCTAGCAAGCTATGGACTTCTATTAAGTAGAAGTTTTTACTGAGACTTGGGAGGAGAAATAAAATTGGATTGATCTCAAGCAGTGATATCTATTGGGAATAAGAAGGTCAAATTAGAACCTAAGGAAAAAGAAAAGTTTATAGTTTTGAAGTCAGACGATCCTAAAGCTCAAATTCTGTATCAAGAACTAGAATTCGATAACTACATGTTGTTTACTGAGGAAGATATGAATGAAAAAACAGATGAAAATCCAGGTGATAAAATTCCAAATGAAAACAAAGATGTACCAAGTATATGGATGCTTGAGTTTGACGGGAGTTGTTCGTCCTCAAGATCTAGAGCAGGTGTAGTATTGATATCCCTAGAAGGAGAACCTGAACCTCTGGCTTTCAAATTGGAATTTGGGAATACTAATAATACTGCAGAATATGAGGCCTTATTACTAGGAATAATGTCAGCAAAGGAAAGAGGGATAAAGATTTTAAAACTCAAGGTGATGTCGAAGAAAATAAAAGGGCAGTATTCTGTTAAAAACAATAAGCTTAAAAATTATAGGAGCAGAGTCTGGGATGAGTTTGAAGGTTTGGATGCTTTTTCTATTGAAGCAGTCCCAAGGGAAATGAATACCAAAGCTGACTCCTTAGAAATTTCTGCCTCTTTATTGCTTCCTCATCCAGATTTCAAAGATAAGAAGTACCAGATCAAAATTTTATATCAATCTGCCATCCAAGATAACACAAAATCTTGGCAAGTCTTCAGTGATGACAAGAGTCTGCAGATGTTTTTAGAAAATGACAAATCTAGTTTTGAGCATGAGTCTGGTGGAAGTGATCATGAAAGCTTTGATGTAATTGAGAAACGAGGTCAAAATGGAGAAGTTTCGTAGAAAGGTAATACCATTCCTCCATATTTTGTGGCTTTAGAAAAACTATTTAATAGACATGATGCTTACATAAAGCAAAAGAGAGCGGAAAAGGGACCTACCACAGGTGAATATGAAGGAGTTAACATTGGAGATATTCATAATCCCAAACTGATTAACATAGGGAAGTGCTGTTCACATGGAGAAAAGGAGGTCGCAAAGAATCTCTTTATGGAGTATAGATATGTTTTTGCTTGGAGTTATGAAGTTTTGAAAAGTTATAAAAATGGGAAGGTAAAACATGAGATCCCACTAAAGCCTGATGCAACCCCTTTCCGACAAAAACAAAGGAATTATAATCCTAAGGTTGCAGATGCCATTTTTTGGGAGGTAGATAAGATGTTGAAGGTGAATATAATTTATCCCATTCATCACCCCACCTGGGTAGCCAATATAGTACCCGTCAGAAAGAATAATGGAGAGATAAGGATCTATGTTGATTTCCACAATTTGAACTAGGCATCCCTGAAAGACAACTTTGCTCTTCCTAATATGGACTATTTATTGCAAATAGTGGTGGGATCTGAAATGACTCTTTTACTTGACTTTTCTCTTCTTTACCTAGTTTTTCAAAATTAACATGATTAAAACTTGATAAATCTGCATTGCTCTTGATATTTTTACATATGTTCTCAAGATCTGAGAGAGGATTGTGACTTACCACCTTGAATTGGTTGTTATCATCTGATTCTTTCTTCTCTTCATCAGAATCTATTTGAGCCACATACTTCCATCTCTTTCTTTCCTTCTCTTGTCCTCCTTGCTCTATTTTCTTTGACTTTTTTTTGGCCTTTTGGGTAGTTTCACTTGTGCTGGTCCTTGTAGTCACTATTGGAGTTCTTTCTTGTAAAGAACATATCAAGTAGATTTAAACCTGATACCAAGAAACAAAGACCAGGGACAAGCCTAAGGATGAGCTAAATCCTATGTTCAGCAAGGCTAAATCTTAGTTCTAGACCAATTAACAGAGTCATTAGGACCCACTTCACTTTAGGCTCTACTAAGCCAAGGTGGGAAAACCTAAGGGATACATCTTATTATCTT
The DNA here is from genome assembly GCA_028749045.1 of Cupressus sempervirens. Taxonomy (NCBI): domain Eukaryota; kingdom Viridiplantae; phylum Streptophyta; class Pinopsida; order Cupressales; family Cupressaceae; genus Cupressus; species Cupressus sempervirens. The sequence goes on along the minus strand of CM053785.1, from coordinate 927,024,606 downwards.
GATACTTCTTCTCTGCAAGATTACCCTCTATAGCAGAAATGGTCAATATCTTCTATGATTTACTAACAAACTTCCTGATTGTAGTAGCTAATTACAACCAAAGAAAGTAACAATAAACAAGCCATGACCTACACTTCTAGTTCTTCAGTACATAAAAAGAGAAATTGATGTTCATTTAAATTTTGATCTCTCAGCATAACCCAGGTATGCAACAAAAAAGAACATGTATCCTTCAAGCTGACTAGTACCTTATCCATTGGGCATCAACTAAATCTTAACATGTAGATGGATACCTGAAATGTACTCACACATTCAGAGATTTGATCTATCTATTTGACTTGCAAACAAACATCAGTCTTCATAACAACTCTCGTACTTATTGTAAAATCCTTCTGGTGTAACTTGTAACCTTGTCAAAGTAAACAAGCATTTACTTGGATTCTTTGTTCCAACAGCAAGTTCATCCTAACATACAACCTTAATGGATTGCAACTGAGTCCAAGCTCTTCATTCTCAAACACAAAAGATTATAGATAATAGAAGAAGGAGATGAGAATCATAATGAAACTAAGAAAGGTGAAACTCTTGTATTAATTTTCTTGAAAAACAATACATCATCTACATATCAAAACTCAAGAAATACACAACGAATGACTGTGTAATATAACAAATGCCTTAAAAGGAATATAATATGTTGTTCATAACTGAATAACACTAAGAAAATAGTATCACAACTATGAGAAAATCTCAGGAAATTGGAACCAGACTGATCTCACAATCCTCCTAAAATCTTCAAAGAATTGGAACCCCTACAAAAAGTAGAAAAGGAGGATATATAGGAGAGAAGATATTTCTGGAATTGTAATATGGGATTGACATCTATCCCACTAAAAAAGTCTTCAATCTAAAGTTTCTAAAACTGAACTTCCTTCAACTGCCTGCAACTAAGATCATCAATGAAGCCAAAATATCTGATATATCTCCCTTTTAATAATCTGCAAAATATCTCATGGAGAACATATCAAGAATTCATCACAAACTATACTGAAGCTCAAAACATCTGATCTCAACATGTCACTTCTGCTTTACCGTGAAATGCACCTTGTTCTATTGCCAAAAAACACAATAGCTTCCAACTACATTAAAAACCATCAAATCTCCTTTTAAATTGTTGGAGAAGTCAAATCAGATGAAAATATCTCTATATCTGATTGCAATTTCATCTGCAACATTAAATTTGCACAATTCACATAGAAGCCCTCGAAATCAAAAAACCTCTTGTAGCTGCTACTTGCTAAGACCTGCACAAAATCTGACTGCAAAAATGGAAAATTCACTCTTTTCAGGTTCTAACAGTATATTATACTATACATTTCGAACAAAAATTGCCCCCTTAAGACCATTCTAAAAATCTACCTCCATGACTGAATAGAGCAATTAAAATTGAAATTTTTTAAAAGTCATATAGTATGAACTATATAAACTTTAAAAATAAATCAAATCTTTCCACTTGAAGTTTTGAGCATTCAAATCATTTTGGGTTCTAATTTTTAAATCATTTTCCTTTTGTCTTTCCTCCACATGTTGATCCCATTGTAGGATCATAGTCGAATGAAAACTGATTCCCGATCATACGCCAAGGAAAATTCGTAACATCGGAGGGTTAAATTTTTTGTTTTATGACCTCCGACTAGGCCCAGCGTAGCATCGGGGCCTCCCATTCTTGGTCCCCTGATCCTATGAACCATCATAAGATCGAGCACCTTTGATCCTCCCCCTCTGATCTTACAACCCATCGTAATATCACAGCCCCTCCGTCTGAGATCCCCAACCTCAAGACAGGTCAAAATTACATTGACCGGCTAGGCCATACATACAAGCAACAACTTCCACACAGAGGCGTGTCTTCAAGACACCTCACATAATGCGTAATTGGGTATAAACACAAATAAAAGGTCCTCATAGTGAAAATGTGGGACAAAACACCTGCTACATTTTTCACAACTCCCCCTGCTGCGTGTGACTTCCCCTCATGCAGTGGCTAAATGCTTATTTCTTAGGCATGAGGTGTTGTTGGCATTGCAAAGCTCCTCCTTTAGGACACATTTTCTTCCTTTGAATGCATGAGTGATTGTCATGCCCCACCATACAAGTTATGGCCTTTTTGTGTGGGGATTGCCTTGCTGTTGGCATGGAACTTCCTGTTCATGCAGCGGCTTCCCTCTTATAGCATCCCCTCTTCTTTAACATGGGCTCTGCCTGTGCATGGTCATGGGCTCCCTGCTGGACATGGATCACAAAAAACATGGAGCTCCCTCAATGCACCTGGATACCACTTCAATGCCCCTGTTCACAAAAAAATGTGGACTGCTATTTTACAACTTGCTCCTAGCCGTGAGAAGCATTATGAACATGGATGCTTCTTATTTAACATGAGGTGTTTGCATCATTCTCTAGCTATGGGCATCCACTGATCTTCTCATTCTTCACGTGGGTCTGCCTCCATCTTCTTGGCACCTGCAAAATGTGGATTTCCCTGCCTTTGGCGTGGGGTGTTTATTTCTTGCCCATGTAGCTTTCCCCCAGCTAGGCCACAAATTTTGCTTGGAATCCTTCCTTATGTGTGGACCATGATATGCTATAGAAGTCATATCCCTTTGCCTATTTAAAGTCAAATGATAATAATGCACCTAATGAAACATCGTAAAAATTACAATTTTCACCATATCCCCTTTCAAAAACCTCAACTTGCACACAATCCTCATCAATCTGATGGAATCAGTCGGTCCCCAAAGTGGGTTTGACTAAATTTTTTTTTTTCATTTTCGAACAACTAATTCTACAAACTGATACATCAATCATCTTAAACTGTTTGAAATCAAATTTGACCACTGAAAAAATCATTAAAACTTATTTTAAACCATTTCCTCATCACTTTGAAAATTATGTCAGAAGCCCTATTGCTTGGCTTTAAAAATTGATGAAAACACTTGGTTAGGCTCCGAAACTCTAGGCTTCTATTCTCTCTGACACATTCAATAGGCTTGCCAAATATCCTTGCATGAAGACATCGAGGTCAAAAGATATGAACCTCCAAAGTTGCCTCCTTTAAATCACCTGGAGATAAACATGCCAGGAAGCTGGAAATTGCATTTGGTTTTGGCCTTAAAAATTGGGCAAATGAGCACTTGAGATTCTGAAAATTGGGGCATTGATACTTTGTCATGAGGAGAGTGTACTTCTATGATTTTGGCTCATGAGAAACTATGGGACACATTTGGCCAGCGTGCAAAGTAGGCTACCTAGATTTGCAGGACAGGGGACATCAGTAAAAAAAATGTTTTTTGCAAATGGAATGGCCCTGGAAAAGTGTGCAGATGGATTCGTCAAGACTTGAAAATAGAGTATTTTTGAAGTAGAATGCAGGGGTATAATCCATTTGGTCCCACCAATCATAGATTCAAAGATATGATATCTCGAACAGGGCACCCGACCAATCTGCACTTCAGAATACCAGTGAAACCTTAAAAATTGCAAATGGAATCGCATTTGAAAACTGATCAAATGGATTCATCATAAGCTCAAATCTAGAGCATAAAAATTCTTTGACCCCTAGAATATGATGCAAAAGGAAATTTCTTATTTGGGTCAACTGGTCAAAAGTTATGATAGGTCAAACAAGGCTACTCGAAATTATGAACAATATGCATATTTATGAAAATACTAAATTGCTAACTTTAAGGGGTTTGAAACCTAGTCAAATAGATTCAAAATGACTTGAAACTTGGAACATAGGTTATTAGCTATGCATACTAAATGTCCTCAAAGTGGTGAGTCATGAAACATAACCAGGTGAAAGATATTCAAAGGAAAACTGGGCCCTTTGTCGTTGTTTGACACTTAGGCAGAAAATGCAAAATTGAAGACTACTCAAAATGGGACTTTGCAAAATGGTTTGAAATGTTAGTTTATCATCATAGAACACATGGAAAGGCTGAATGAAGGGTGTTAGAAACATAAAATACCACTTAGGCATTAATTCTACAGCTGGGTATATAAGCACGAAAAGCGTTCATAGGGGTTCAAAACAACTCAAAATTTGGAATAGGTACTCAAAATGGGAATGCAATTTTGAGCACCAGTAGTATGTACAGTGGGCATTGAATGACTTGGTTTTATAATTTTCTTTGACCTTTCCACTAGCTGTGCCTTTTCCTTTCTTTTCTTTTGCTCAAAAAGAGTAGGTGCTTCCTTGGCTTCTTCTCCCTTAGCACCTTTAGTCTCCTCCTCTTCTTTGTCTTCTCCCATGCCTTGAGTTAATGCTAGAGGTTCTTGAGCTTGTGTTTGTTCTTCCTCTTCATCATCTTCTTCTTCTTCCTCTTCCTCCTTGACACCCTCTCCAAATTTTTCTTTTAACTTCTTTACCAACTTATCCTTCTTCTTGATTGTAGAGGCAACCTTCAATTCCATGGCAATCTTTAATTTCACCATCTCATAATTTCCAAAATTTTTCATAGTCTTTCTACTTCTTTTGCAAGTAGAGCTGTTATGGTTGCCGAGGCTTCATCTACATTGACCTCATAACCTAAGGGTGTTAACCATCTTACCCTTGGTGTGGAAGCTTGCACAAATGTGTAGTCAGCATCAACAAGAAAACATACATCATTGTAATGCTTCTCAACTAAGGAAATTGGTATTTTGAGTCTCTACTTCATTAACTTTTTGAAGTCTTTAAAGTAGCTAGTCATTATAGATTCAAAGTTTTCTCCTAGTTGCTCAATGTACTCCCCAATTTTTGTTGCAACTGATCTATTAGTCTTCCATCCTGCTATTCCAAATGAGGGAGATATGTTCTGTACATAAAAGAATATGCAAACTAGTATAGAACCAAGCTTGTATTGTGCACTCTTGGTTTTCCTTATTGCTCCAATGTTCTCCATTAGTTGTTGTAACTGAAGTTCTGCTAGATCATATATATGATCTTTCTTAACAATTTTATAACCAACATCTACAACTATGCAAGGTACACTATTCAATCTACTGGATTGATAGAATTTATGTGAGATTACCCTTACAACAAAATTGATAAGAGGATCTATGATTTTATCTATAGTCATACCTCTCTTATTCTGGACTCTTGTATTCTTCTCAATCATTTCCTTGGAATCACTTCTGAGTGTCTTGGGCCGATCTAGGGTTGGGTAGCCAGGAACCCTATGAATTATTCTCTTAGTTATTTTGATTTTTCCTCCTTCCAGCCACAAGGAACCATCATGAATTCAACTTAGTACAATTCATATCCACTCAGTTTTAAATACATTTGGAAAATCTAGGGCTCGTGTTAAACCCTTTTTCTCAACAATTTTGTATTCTTCCTTCAAAACACCATTTTCACACAACCTATTGTATGCACCTCTTATTTCCATATCACCAATTCTTCCTATCTTACAATTATAGCATTTGCTCACATCTTGTACCATTATCACATTTGGCAGGATCATTGACAATGTGCCAGAAGGGTCTTATTTATAAGCAATGTTAGGAATGACTCTAAATACAGGCTACTTAACTTCATTACTAACTAGCTAAATGTTTAAAACTTCCTTTCCTTCAACATTTTTTGAACTAGATGCCATTATGACAAGCTAGGTTTTATGAGAATTTAAACTGTGTAGCTTGGCTCTTGATAAATACCTTAGAAAATCCAATAAACTGACAATGAATCACTACACGAATCTTCTGCAATTGCTTCTTACAAATTTCTAAGTCACCTCTAGCTCTTCTCAGTCTTTCTTGATTTCAAGATGATGAAAAATGAGCTCAAATCAGTCATATACTTGAAAAACTTGCATTTAATGCTAGGTACTTACACAATTGTAAGCTCATCAATAACCAATTTTGGGTTCACTCAGCATCCATTGATATTTCTATCACTTGGTAGCTACTACGAGCTCAACATCAACTAACTAGTCTGGTAGCTCGTCATCAACTAACATTCCATTCAACATATATAGGAAACTTTTCATTCTTAGCAACAACATGAAAAACTTAAAGATTTTTCTTGGATTTCTAATAACATCTTGCATCTTTATTCATGCTAATGTATTCTTTTTAGTGCTATCTCCTTTTGGAACTAATGCATGATATAACCTTTAAATATCAATCCCACATACCTCTTGTTTGCCTAGTTTGATGAGGTGTGATCACCTGACCCATTGGGTGAAGTGATCCCTTCTTCATTTGATGTGCAACCAACATTTTTCTATTTCCATGTCTTGTTCATCTCATCTTTGATGTGCTCATAATCTGCCTTGCTTTTACCTTTATCAAATCCACAACTTGGTGCCTTTGACCTAGTGGGACAATATTTATAGATGTGACCAATCTTCAAATAGCTAAAACATGTATTTTGACTTAACCATCTTTTGTAATTGCCACTAAAGTGTGTTCTAATACAATTCTTAGGAACATGTCCATATTCTTGATAGTATTGACAGCTATATCTTGTATTATAATCCCAATTGTAAGAGTTACCACTATTTCTTACCTTTGTTGGCTTGTTTCATGACCACATGGATTTGGATTTTCATTCAAAAGCTCTATGTCCATAATTCTGACAATTATAGAAATATCATTCAAATCTTTGTGTATGTATGGTCCTGGTTTTGCATTCATGTGCCTGATGACCTTGCTTGTTGCACTTATGACAATGAGTCATGTTCTTAGGCTTGACATTCTGATTTGTAATCTTGCTCCCGCACACATTAGTAGTATGTCCTTTCTTACCATAATTATGACAATTAGGTTTGGAGTTCTTACCTTTGTTGTTCCTTTCTTTTGCACTTTTGGATGATTCTCCTTCTTCAGTGCTTGTGTAGCCTAGTCCTTATGTATCATTCTTAGATTTAGGAGATCTCAATAATTGCTCAAAGTATTTGATGACTTCATTTGGTTTGTTGAAATTTTTAGCAAATTCCTTTTTTGTCTTTAGGTCACTCTACAATTGTTCATTCTGCAACTTCAATGTAATTATCTCAATGCCCTTGACATTTAATTCATAGTTGGCATTCATCATTTGACTTAGAGTATCCAATTACATGTTGGAAATCTTGGTTAGCTTTGTTGACTTCTCTTCCAATCTGTTGGCTAGAATTCTTTTGTCTTCTTCAATCATGGCTTTGTCTTCCATGACTTTCTTCTTTTGTTCAGTCACCTCACATAGCAGTATAGCTTGTGATTCTTATTCTAACTTGAGACTTCTAATTTGCTTGGCTTGGACTCTATTATTTTCCATTAGATCTGCAACTACTACATCAAATTTATTGGAGTCATTATCTACAAATAGCTTAGTAGTGTCTATCTCTTTGTATAGTGTGTCATTCTTCACAATATCAATCTCTTTCGTTCTCTTCAAGGATTTCTTTAATTCCTCTCTTGCTTTATTCAGTTGATGTAGTATAAGATGTATTTCAATCTCTTGGTTTTCAATAGGCTTTCTCAACTTATAGACTTCCATTTCAAGATCTTTCCTCAAAGCTACAAAGCTTCCCTTTTAGAGAACATGACTCTGATACCAATTGTTGGAATTACAATAGGAAAGGTAAACTTCTAAGGGGAGGGGAGATGAATCAGTAGTTTAAACTTGGATCCATAAAAATTTCACCATACATCTACTTCGTGCATTCAATGAGTAAATTGAAAGAACATGTAAAGCATATGCATCTAAATCATATAACCATGTAAGCATTTACACACATAACATCGGATATGATTACCTAGAAACTCTCCAAGTGAGAAGGTAAAACTGGGGTGGGGATGAAATCCACATATCTTCACTATTGTAGTAATAAAGTGTATCTAATGAATGTTATAATGTGTTGACCATGAAACATAATCTACCTTGTGAAAGGTCCACCCTATTAGAGGCTTACAAAGACTATTAGGTCTCACCTTGTTAGAGGATTTCAACACCCTATTAGAAGTGTGCCTTGTTATATGACTTCAACTTACAACTAAGGAAGCACCCTATTAAAGGATTTCATACAACCTGTTAGAATAGTCTGTTAAGAGATTTGACTGAAATCACCTATTGAAATGTCTCAGCGTAGATCCTATGGTTGGCACTTACTTTTGTAATAATAGATCGCCTGAAAATAATGTCTTCTTGATCCTTCATGATCAGATGTCTGAATGCTGTATCCTTTTCTCTATCCTCTGTTCTTCTCTAACTAATTTTGCAATTCACTCTTTCTTCATAACTTCTAAGTCACCTTGAATGATCTGCATGTAAACTATCTTGTTCTCTCCTTCAACTCTCCTTCATCCATAGATAGTTTAGGGTTTCCATCCTCCTTAAGAAAACTTATGTGGCTTCGGGTTAGGTATGAATCTATGGATGAGATTCATCCATTTTGCTGCTTAATCCTTCCCATTTTTTGATTGGCTGAATGTAATTGCATAAGAAATCCAAATAGAGATTTGTCCTTATCTTCCAAATATCAAAATATAATCTTAAGTTGGCTCAAAATGGTTTACATAGTTATTTGTGCCATTACAAACAAATATGTCAAAACCATGTCACTCAGCATATGAAGTCTCTGATGCTCGACGTGCACTGTTCTGTATTCTATGACTTGATACCTGCATTACTCGATAGTCACTATTTACTTGACTCCTAAATCACTCAACATGGTCTATCTGCTCGATACTTGAGTGACTTGGCACTCATTGCAACTCAGCATGGTCTAATATTTACATGTTTTGCTTGACATGTATTACTAGTTTGGCATGAACTAAGTATATGGCTTAAGTGTGTTGACACTCACTTGTCAAAACCAATATGAGATCAACAATCTCTAGTTTACTTAAGGCTAAACTTTAGCAATATAATAATTAAATATTTTATTAATTATTATCATGCAACTTAGGTTTTACCTATTAGGGTTTTGATATCATTTTATAAGGATTGATCTCTTTGTAATTTTATTAATTCACTTTTGATAATAATACTTTCTCTTTTTGCTCATCAAGAATGTCTCATCTATGGATCTAGGAATTCCAACCTCCATAGCTTTTGTTTCTCTCTTTCTATGAAAAATGTTTTCATGTAGGTGATTCTTGGGAGTTGTGGGGTTGATCTTTAATCAACTTCAACGTGGTATCAGAGCTCCAGATCTTCATGCCCCTATTCTGTTTATGAAAAGTTTGGCTTGGGTTTCAGATCTGTGTATTTTATTTTAGAGGGTTTCATTTTTCAAATATTTTTTGTATTAAATCTGGGGTCACCCTTTTTCGGTGCACTTTGAGCCCAAACAGACATCACACTTGAGCTTAGAGTGCCCCAAAACCCCTATTTTTACATAAAATTTGTCCAGTTTGGACAAAGTTGGAATCTAAGGAAAAATAATATAAGAATGTCTCATCTATGGATCTGGGAATGCCAACCTCCATAGCTTTTTCTTCTCTCTTTCTATGAAAAATGTTTGCATGTAGGTGATTCTTGGGAGTTGTGGGTTTGATCTTTAATCAACTTCAACATGGTATCAGAGCTCCAGATCTTCATGCCCCTATTCTGTTTATGAAAAGTTTGGCTTGGGTTTCAGATCTATGTATTTTCTTTCAGAGGGTTTCATTTTTCAAATATTTTTTGTATTAAATCTGGGGTCACCCTTTTTCGGTGCACTTTGAGCCCAAACAGACATCAACCTTGAGCTCAGAGTGCCCCAAAACCCCTATTTTCACATAAAATTTATCTAGTTTGGACACAGTTGGAATCTAAGGAAAAATAATATTGCTATCTGATTAGGCATGTTTCTTGAGGTGATTATTTCATGATTTTTAGCATGCAAAACAAGATTTTCTAGTTCAAAAATTGAGATTTTTTGACACGTTTCTCGAGGTGATGATTTTCTATTTTTGGCATGCAAACCAAGATTTTTTAGTTCAAAAATCAAGATGTTTGGCATGCAAATTGATATTTTTGGTGCATAAATTAAGATTTTTGACATGCAAATCAAGATTTTTGGCATACAAATAATTATTTTTTGGCACACAAATTTTTATTTTTGGTATGCAAATTGAGCTTTTTGGTAGGCAAATCAATATTTTCTGTTGTGAAAATTAGAATTTTGTCACACTTCTTAAGGTAATTTCTAATACTATTGGACACGCTTTTTGATACATTTTGGCATAGATCTTGAGACAATAATTTTTTTTTACTGTCCCAACACTTTTTTGACCTACATGTGGTTTTTTGATCGTAACTTGCTCATCTAGACTCGATTTTTCACAAATGAGATATCAGTGGAAAGCTAGTTCCAAGCCCATCTTGATGGTGTAGTTTATTTGGATTTTGGATACTACTTGGTGGTCTATTTTGGATATCAAAGTTAGAAGTTATATTTTGCACTCTAGGAAACATTCTATTTTCCAAATTATGCTCTAGGCACATGCCATTCAGTTTTTGCTTTTTTTGCATTTTGGTGTATATCTTGGTTGTTTAGGGTCTGGAGATCAATTTTATTATTTCAAATTATTTTTAATTGGTTGTACTATCTCTTGTATCAACCTTATGTCTCTTTTGATCTTTGTTGACATCCTTTTGTAGTATTCTTGCAAACGCACTAAAATAAAGTGCCACTCTATTGCATTTCAGGATCTTGCATGTCTTTGAGTTTTGTTGTACTCACATTACATTATAAAGTGCCTTTTGGGGTTTCATGTTGGCCATATTCACCATCTTCCTTTTCCAAGTTTCCAAGTGAGTGTTCCTTCCATGACATTGGCCTCATGATGTGTCGATGACACGTGCCATTATAGGTGTTTGTACTTCTTTTGCACTCTCGTTGTTCCTAGTTCTTCTTTCTGTAGGAGATATTGCATTCAATTTCAGTGTTCAGGTCTTACCTTTCAACATTATAGGGTTGGTTATGTTGGATCTATTGATTTACTAGTTCAATGGAGTGAGCTATGTATTCAATATTTGATTCGATGTACTAGGTAAATTGCAATAGCTGGATACCTATGCATTTCACTGTGATGGATCATTTACCATATAGACATTCTTTCATTCCTATTTTTGGAGGCCATGAATATACCTTCCATCTTTGATTGATCAGCTCTTTAGACTTAGTGTTCTTTATCTGGTCATGTTCTATACAGTGGAGGTTCTTCAAATTAGCAGTTTGGTAGTGTTTTTAGCTTCATGCTTTAGTGATGCTCTTCATGATCATCTTTTTTTTCTATCTTCTGGGACATTCCCTAGTTTGGAGGCTTCTTCAGCCCTTCACTAGTTATTTTCAACATTTTTTCCATCTAGGGTTTTTCCCATGTGGTTTTATCTATTTCTCCTCTTTACAGAGATTTGGTTTTGCTTGGGTACAAGGTAGTTTTTATTGGCTAATATTCATAAATTGGATAATTTTAGAATTTGTTGGCTAGTAATTTGGCTAATAATTTTAGATTTGATACAACCTAAATAGCCATAGTTTTATAAAATCAAGTTGTAGAATATTTAAAATTGCTCAATAATTTATTTTATTTAAAAATTTAAACTCAAATATTCGCTAGAATATCCGTTACATGATTAGATTTGAGTCACCTAAATATAATATATTATTGGAGAAATTAAATTGAACTGACTAATAATTATCATAATTATTAGTTACTTTAGGGATTCACCAGTATTAATTATATTTAGAATAAAAAATTGAGAGATTCGCCAATAGAAATAATTTTGTTTTTTTCAAAATAATGATGTATTCACCAATATTTTATATCTTTTTCTAGAGGTGGCTTTCTTAAAGTTTACCCTACTTGGGTACCTTATCAAGCCTTGTTGTCGGGACCCAAATTTTCTTTCAACAATAGTTTCTGGGTTTTTAGCTACTCCCTAAATTTATCTTAAGGGGAGAGTTAGAGTAATAAGATATTTCCTTATTAATTAAATCATTTTTATTTAATTATTAAATCACTTATTATCTCTAGTTTACATAAGCTAAACATTAGGCATATAATAATTAATTATTTTATTAATTATTATCGTGCAACCTTGGTTTTGCTTGTTAGGGCTTTGATCTCTTTTTATAAGGATTGATCTCTTTGTAATTTTATTAATTCACTTTTGACAATAGAAATTTCTCTTTTTGTTCATCAAGAATATTGCATCTACGGATCTAGGAATTCCAGCCTCCATAGCTTTTGCTTCTCTCTTTCTGTGACAGGGGTCTGCATGCAGGTGATTGTTGGGGGATGTGGGGTTGATCTTTCATCAACTTCAACATCTACCAATATTTTTCTCTTTAATGATAATTTCTCTCATAACTGGGTATACATAATTAAATTCCTTTGAACAACATGTCTTCTTGAATGTAATAATCAGACCACTTGTCTTTTTCATCAGTTACAAGGTTCTTACAATATTTCCAAGGTTCTACAAAATTAGGGCCAGTTTCATACAAGCTCTTCAAAGCATCAAAATTAAGCACTTCAACTCTCATCTCTGTCAACAAACTTCTTCTTCTACTTAAAGCATATACAACTCTATTTGAATGTTCACTTCTATGTTGTTACATAAAAGGAAAGTTTTGTATGCACTCAACCCATTTCATATGCCTTTGATTCAACTTATTTTGGCTGCCTAAACACTATAAGGCTTTATGATAAGTGAAAAAACACAATTTTTCTAGGCATCAACTATTATCTCCATTTCTTCAAGGCTTAAATAATAGCATAGAACTCCTTGTCATAAACTAAATATTTCCTCTTAGCACCATTCAACTTATCACTGTAAAAAGATATAGGCTTACTTTTTGATTGAAAATAACTCCAATTGCACTTCCAATAGCATCACAGTCAACTTGAAAAAATCCAGTAAGATCTAGAAAAGAAAGCATAAGTAATTCTATGAACTTTTCCTTCAATTCTTCAAACTTTTTATTTTCTCCACATGTCCATCTGAATACCTTTTTATCACCTCTCATAGTCTACATCATAACACTACATACTGAAGTGAAATTTATGACAAAATTCCTATAGAAACTTGGCAATCCATGAAATGATCTAACTTCTCCAATAGTCTCAGTGCAAGCCATTCAAGAATAGCTTTTACTTTCTCAGGATCCATCTTATGCCATTGGCAAAAATCACAAAACCTAGACACATAATTTCTTCTTTCATAAAATAATATTTCTACAAGTTTATTAACACATTTTCCTTGTTTAATCTCTACAATGCTTGTCTGATATGCATTAGGTGTTCTTCTTAGTCCCACTCTTGATTAGTATAGCATCGAGATATAAAATCACAAAATTATCCAAAAAATTCTTTAGAACCTCATTCATCAATCTCATAAAAATACTAGGTGCATTAGTTAAACCAAAAGGCTTAACAAACCACTCATACAAAGCTTCATTAGTCTTAAAATAAGTCTTCCATTCATCCCCCTCTCTGATTCTAATTTTATGATATCTAATTTTTAAATTAATCTTTGTAAAGTATTTTACTCCACTCAAATGATCCATAATGTATTCCAACCTAGGAAAGTGAAATCTATAATTAAATTGTTATTATGTATATAGCTCTAGAATCAATTCACAACCTCCATTCTCCATTCTTCTTAGTTTCCAATACAATAGGTACTGTAGAGGGGCTCAAAATTTCTTTGATCAAACCTTTCTCGATTAATTTGTGCACTTGTCTATTTGATTCTTTATTTTTTGCCGGTGCTAGCCTATGTGGTGATTTATTAGGAAAACTAGCTTCAAGTATCAAATCTATATAATGACATATACTTCATGTAGGGGATAAACTAGTAGGTACATTACCAGAAATAGTACCTTGAAATTCTATCAACAAAGATCTAATTTCGGGTTTATGCTCAAGTTCATCTCGTTTCTTAGTCTTTCTAAGAATCAAAGAAAAGAAAGGATTGTCTCTTCATCTCTTTAACAAAATCATTTTCTTCAACCAAAAAAACTCATGATGTAGTACATTGATTCTCTTCAGGTTTTTGAATCAAACAAAATAATACTTATTTGGTCTCATTAGCCCAAATATTATACTGATTCAATCTACCATAATGTAAAGCTTTCCTATCATATTGCCAAGGTATTACTAAAAGAATATGACAATAATCCATAGGAATAATATCACACAAAACTTCATCAAAGTAGTTCCCAATCTTAAATTTTACAAGGAATTGTTCACTCACCAATAATTTATGTTCATCCTTGAACCAAGCAATGTGATAAGGGTTAGGGTGCTTCAATATCTACAACTTCAACTTGGATACCAACTCTACATATGCAAAATTATTAGAATCACCACTACCAATGATCACTTTGCAACATGTACCTTCAATCTTACATTCGGCTTTAAAGAGACTTTTCCTCAAAATAGGTTCATTATCTAACCACTCATTCCATAAGGTTCTTCTCATCATTAGGTTCTCTCCTTTCTCAAATTGATTCATAGGATCAATAGCTTCCTCTTGAATCAAAGAATTTTTCTACTACTTCCTCTCCACTTTCCAAAAAAATGTACATTCAAAAGTTCCATGTACTTCTCCACATTTAAAATAGTTCCCTTAAACCAAGCTCTATCTTCTCTCTTTATACTATTGTTATTCCTAGGGTAAGAAGAAGGATTAAATCTAGTGTAGTTAGCTATTCCTTTGTTAGCATTATCTTTTTTTCATTTAGATTTACCTCTATCATGATGTATACTACCAGATCTTCCACTTTCACCCTAAGGTCTACCTTTTCTCCTTTGAAATCTTCCACCTCTTTCTCTCTCTATCAATGTTCATGTTTCTTTCTCAAAATTTCTTTAGCTCTCAAGGCATACTAGTATGGTTGTTCAACACTTTCAATCTTCAAAAAACTAATCTAATCTTATATAGAAGTCCTCAAACCATTCAAATATCTATAAACTTTCTCAACCTCATCATCAACATGTCCAGATCTAATCTAAAACTTGTAGAATTCCTCAATACAATCTTTCATGATCATACCTTTGTATCTTAGATTTTGCATTCTTCTCAAAAAATTAACTTGATATTCAATAGATGGAATCTATTTTTCAACTTAATAACCACTTTTACCCAATTCTTGATCTTTTTTTCCCTCTTCTCTATCTATCAGTTTGCAAGTGTTCTCACAAAAGAGAAACATAGCCTCACAACTTTGTAACTACTATCTTCACCTTTCTATCTTTAGGAATACTTTCATAATCAAAGAAGTTTTCAATCTCATACATCCAATCCAATAAGGCATTAGTGTCCAAATTTTCACTATAACAAGATAGTTTAAAAGAAGGTCTAGAATTCACTCAAGGCTCTTAGAGTCTTTCTTCATCTTGTTCAACCTTAGGTTCACAATTAGGTTCAACATCATCAGGATGTACTCCTCTTCTTTGGACTATTTCAGCAGCTTTAAGTCTAACTATAATTTGTCTCAACATGTCCATAATAGAATTATATGCATTTCCTCTACCTCAAACCATTTTAACATTAGTTCCTATAAGGACCACAACCTTTTGCAAGTTATAGGTCAAAAAATTAGTCTGCTACCCTACAACCAAACCATAACAAGGTTATCCATGATCGCAAACTTAGCAAAGAAATAAACCAAACTCTTATACCATCTGATGTAAGGCTAGGAGCCCAAAGAAGGAAATCATAAGCTATACTTTCCAAGATTTATACACATAAGACAATATATAGGAGAAAACACAAGAAATTGTGTATAGTCCAATGTAGATATGTGAGAAAATATTTCATTAACATTCTAGGCATCAGGTCTAATTGGTTGTAGCCATGAACATTAACAAAAAGATTAGCAAGCTTAAAATCTCATATCTACATAGAGAAATCTTAATGTTTTCCTTATTTCTAACTTCATTCCTTTCTTTTTCTAATCCTAGATCTCAAAATATATTGCTAGTATGACAACACAATGATATGTCATACAAATTACTACAAAATATAGGTGTTTCCCAAAGGAGAATCTAGTGACCTTAAATTAAGAAAAATAACATCTGTGGGGACAAAGATAGGTCCACACCTAATCACAGAAGCAAACCCCAAGGTTGCAGAAAGCCTTGATGCCAAACAAAACCTTGGAAAAGCCAAACTTGCACATTACTCGAGCTACCATGAAACAAGCACACCTTGAAAAAAAAAAATCCCACATTTGATGGAATTAGTTTTAATGAGCTTAGGTGCAAAATCCATGCTAGGTTCACATGACATAGATAGACGCGTGGAAAGAGAAAATACAAACAAAAAATACTATTCCTTAAACAAAAGACAAGAACAATTGAAAGGAAATCTTTTTGGTTGATGCAAGATTGCCAAAGTACCCAAGATGCTCTTGCATTAGACACCTAGAGTAAATAAGAACTGATGTCCATATCATGAAGCTCTGGTATTTTGACAAGTACCGTAAAGATCCAAATCAATTTGTGATATCCAAGAACTGTCTTTCACATGTTTATTCTTCCATTTCACCAAGTATTCTTTGTAATATTTTCCTCTAGTGCTTTTATTGACTTTGGTATCCAAAATCCTATCAATTGATTATGTCTTCTTCTTAGGATAATCAGGTGTTTCTTCATCAGATTCATAGTACTCATAAATGTTTGAACTATCGAAAACTAGTCCACTATCCATGTCAATAGGTAATTCAAATTCAAAGGCATTCCCACTATGACACTTAATTTCTTATGAGGACCAAGCTTCTTTATTTTTAATTTTCTATAAATACCAACAAGAAATATATTCATCTTCAAATGTACCATCACTTCATCTCCAACCTTAAAAATATTATGTTTCCTCTTCTTATCTTCTCTCTCCTTGCACTCATGAATACTTTTATTTAGATTAATCCTCACTTCTTCATGAAAATCATTCATAAAGACCACACATTCCTCAACTTCAATATTATGTTTCATCTCATTATTCAAGTTTCTTAACTCTGTAGTATTTAGGGGAAAATGAGAGACACTTTAATAAGATTCTAGATCTCCTCTTTTGTTGTCCACTAAGCCATTCACATATGGCGGTGAGGGAAATCTCCAAATATAATTCCTCTTTCAAATCCAAATTAGATTAGCTAGGACCCAAAGGAGAAAGGGCACCAATACCAAATTTGAATTATAAAGGAGAATACAATACAAGGAAATACACTCTTTAATTCTTATAAGATAACATGTATACAAAATTGAACCAATTGCTTAAATAATGTAGATATAAGTGCTAAGTGTATACAATCAACCTAATTAAGATATAAATCTAAAGTAAATATATGAAAGGAAATAAAATATAAAAGAATCACCTTGAAATATGAAGTAGAAGATGGAGAGTTGGATCACTAGAGTGGAGTAAAGAACCAAACAACCCTAGCCCTAGCCTTAGAATTTTAGGGTATGGTATGGTCCCCTAAATAGACCTAACCTAGCCCTATAATTTTATGGTATGGTCCCACCTAGCCTAGAATTTTATGGAAAGTTATTGCTAGGTAAACTAGCTCCCTTACCCTTACCCTTTCCCTTACAATAATTTTAAAGGGGTATTTTAGCTCCAAAATTGAGGATTTGAGCCTATTTCCAAATATCTAATTGTAAATTCCTGAATTAAATTACAATTGCAATGAAACCCATAAATCATTCATCCAGAAAAGTAGCAGTGACTAGGTCAACTTGGAGGGTCTGATTTCCACAAAGATGATGTGGTCCAAGGACATTGTAGAAAAGTCAAACCAAATTCTCCAAGAAGGCCTCATGGAGTTCTTTCTAGATCCGTATGTGAAATAATACTATCTCATTCCTACACACAAAAAAACAAAGGGTTTTTGTTATCTGTTTAGTGAGGGCTTGTGTAGGTCAAGCCCTATATTGAGTAATCAACATTGGAGTGAAGAGTAAATGATAAAGAAAATTATAACATGTATTATATCAGAATAATATCAAATGAAAGATACAATTACTTTATAATATGCAATTGCATTTGATATGTGATCAAGTATGTAAGTGTAATAGCCTTGGCTCAAAAAAACCAAAGAGGAAATCAAAGAAGCCAAGACCTCATGATTAGAAATGTATGTGACATGCTATAGATAAATAATAGAATAACTTGAATGGATTGAAATGATTGATCTTCTCCTTAGATCCAAACTCCAATACCACCTTGAAGGAAGAAGCTTCATGCAAGAAAGAGATGCTTAGACTTGAATGCTTGAAGATGTTTATTTTAAGAAGAACACATTGATTTATTAATTTCATGTGGATGTCTTGTAAGGATGAGATGATATATGAAAAATAATCCCCTAATATACTTTTATACTAGTTTTTGGGTGGGGAAACAACTTAGGCTGACATGAGAGTAAATTAAATTAATTGACAAACTCGAGGCATTCCAGGCCCCAAAGCTTACAACCTTTGGGGACAAAGTCAACTTGGTCAACCTTGACCTGGTCAATGTCAACCTAGGTTGAAATTAACTTGGAATAGGTTTACTTGGCCAATCTAGACCTAGGGAAGGGGACAAGAAGGCCTAAAAAATGTCTAGAGGGAAGTGCAGATGGAACTAAAAGATAAGAGTATGATCAAAAGATATGGTCAAAAGAGTAGAAAAGTGACACCTAGAAGACCATGCCAGAAGGAGATAGGTGAGAAAGAAGAATGTGATGTAATTAGAGAGGAGAAAAAGAGACCAAAACCACACTAAGGAGGGATAAAAGGTCTTAAAATATAGTGTGTCTATTTCAAGATGGTACATTTAGCTCCCACTTTAGTGGGAATATAAGGCAATTCATACTATTGGTAAAGGAAGGGAAGAAGAAAGAAGATGTCACATCAAGCTAGACCATCACCAATATTAAGGACATAAACCCCCAAACCTAGGATCCTAAATCCATTCCCATGCACAAGAGTACAAAAACAAATCAAAAGAAAGTGAAAGAAAACAAAAAGGAAACAAAACCCAAGAAGACACAGAAGGGGAAACAAAGATGAAATAAAAGACTCTAAGAAGCCAAAATCAAATAGTGAAAGAGACCTCGATTAACAATGTACCACCCACTAATATCATATTTAGAAGGCTATTACAAAGCATAAGATATCATTTAGGAAAGGAAAGAGCATCACTAAGGACTACATCTCTCATTATTCTATCTCACCAACATGAAAGCACTAAAAGAGAAGAAAAGAGTGATTATCCTAGCCCAGTAGGGTTTGTGTACCTTACCTTGAATCATAGATTGTAAGGATTGAATGGTATAGTAGGTTTGTGTAACTGATAGTCAATCCTAAAAATAAAAACAAGAAAAACCAAGATCAAATGGTCTAGCGGGTTTGTGTGTTTGGTAGTCCATTCTATGCATATTCGAAAACTTATGCATGCATGTGTATGTGTGTATGTGTCCACCCACAGATTAATTTCCTAGTATCACCAAAAAGTGTAAATGTTTATGCATGTTACCCTAGGAGGGATTTAGCACACAAATAAAAGGCACATTTTCTCAAGATGGATAAGTATCACTAATACACATTTTAGAAACAAAAAATGCAAAAAGGTGTGGTTCTTCTAAACAAAGAAGTATCACTAATACCCGTTGAGGATTTAGAAAATGTGCATGCATTAACCATATATGAGATTTAGCATATGTGCTTGTGTGTGAAAAGGAGAGATGGAGTAACAATGCATAGATTTGAGGAGGACCTAGAAATCATACCAAGAGAACAATTCTAAAGTAATATAAGCCATACTCAATATGTTTATTTTCTACCCCATTGTTATCAACAAAAAACTATGTAAAAAGAGGGCGTATATATGCCCCCTCCTTAGGATGACTATGTAGCCATATACATCATAAGGAAGAGAATAAAGGATAACTACTTCTAGAAACAAAGAGATAATCTTTAAAATAATGTATACCATAAACCTAGCAAAGAGAATTAACTCTTATAAGCTAAGTAAATAGATAAATTATTAAAGGATATGTCACTTATGAAAAGAGACCCTTGAAAGGAAGAGATATTGTGTGTAAGACATATACCTTCAGGAGGAGTTTCATGGACAAAGATAAAACTTTGAGACAAAAGAGAGAAAGAAGAAAAAAAATGCACCTATTTAACCCCTTGTGTATAGGTGGAATAGGGATCCTTGGAAGAAGGATTAAAAACATCGAATCACATGGTAAGGGAAGATGCTTATAATGAACATAGTTTTGTAAATAAAGAAGAGGTGATGATCAAGGAAACACACCTATTGTATAAGAGAAAGTAATGATCAATAAAAAATTCCTTATAACAAAGAATGTCACATAGTAAACAAATGACATTGTACTAAGGAAAGTAGATCCTTAGACAAAGAGATAGATAAAGAATTTATAAAGGAACCTTCCCCCCAAGCGCGAGACAAGAAATAAAATATATGGTAGGATTAAATAAAAAAATATCATAATATATAAATATTAATTATACGAAACAACTGATAGCCATGCATAAAATACAAACATTCCATATCCAAAAAGAATTATTATATAATAATGCAACACTATAGATGATTAAAAAAAGAAACATCATAGGATACCCAACTCTAAACAATATAAAATGTTAGAAAAGATATCACTTATGATGTAAACCAAAGATGATTATTAAATAAGAAACATTACTATCCAATGTATAAAAACCTATTTTCTAGGCAATAGATACATGATCGTGCATGTAATTATGCTTTTCATCCCTAAAGGTAAAAATGTACCACACAACCTATAGAGAAATGAAGGAGGAAGATTAAAGGATACCACATTATGTCCACTTGGTTATCAGAAAAGATACAATAAAGGGATTATGGATCCTCAAGAGAAAAGAAAATGAAAATCCAATATATGTCCAAAATGAGAGATTCCATTATAATAGAGATGCATTTATAAGCACAAGGTTGCACTCAAGATGCTAATCCCTACGTAACACAATAAATGCATGTAAGAGAAAAGATCAAATTATAAGAGTGCAAGTTCATAGAGGATATTGGAAAAAAGAAGAAAAACAATCACAGTATACCTCCCTAAGTGGTTTCAATTTATACTAGACATGTGATTTCAAGAAAAAATAAGATTGCACTTGGGATGATAGTCCATAAGAAAACACAATAAATGAATGCAATAAAATATGACATAATATAAAAGGAAAACAAATCATCAAGGTAGAAAATGAATCCTATGATATAGATAGAAAGAGGAAAGAGGGCCTTGCCCCCCAAGTGAGGAGACAAAGGAAATGACTATTATGTTACTCACAAAGTAGGACAATGAGCCCCCAAAACATAGGCTAACAATGTCACATATCTAGGAGAAACATAATAGGGATGTAGATGTATCAAGTAAAATGATCATAGAGAAACCATTCACCATTGAAAGTCATATGAAACATAACATAAGAAATGAACTGAATTGAAAAGAAGGATGAAACATAGATAAACAAGGTCTCTTAGGTTTAACTAGACATAAATGTAAAGAGAAACACTCAATATATGTACACTCTTCAAATAAAGGTGTTTGATACAAAAAGTCAATAATGTAGGATGCTGGTACAAAATACAATGTTTCACAATCTTGAAGAGTTGAGAAGTCACTCATAGAATATAATTGAGTAGGATCATTATGATCTAGGTTTGAATTTGTCAAAATAAATTAATAAGAATTATCTTTTTCAACAAGACCTAAATTGAAGCAAGATATGTCATGAGAGGTATCAGAATAAGCATAAAATGTGTGGTCTTCTATTTTTAACGCACTCTTGGGAGCATGATATTAAACAAAAATAGTAAAGGCCTCATGTGTAGAAGAAATTAAATGCATAGAAAGAGGTTGATCATAAGTAATACCCATGTCATCATCTAAATATGTCTTGTGAGGAAGGGAATAATCCATGTCCTTATCTAAGGGTTCATCCCAAATAGGATGGAGGAAAACACACATTAGAGGAAGAATTTTCATGAGGAAGAGAGAAGCCAATATTTTTATGCAAGGTTCATTCCAAATTATAGTACTCTCAAGGTTGGGAACATTATAAATCACTAAAGGTTGAACAACATCATCTTTGAAAAGAGAAACCTTTGAAGGGGAAGGAAAATCAATGAAAGGAAAAACTAAGTGCTCATCATATGCATGAAATGGAACATCTTGAATATCATGAATGAAGCTTGAAAAGAAACATAACAACCCCATTCAAAGGAAATGAAATAACTATAATGAAATTGCAATCTAAAATGAACTAGATGTAAATTTTTTTTCTTCAAAATACAAGTATATGAAATGCAATATATATGGAAATAATAAAAAAGGAGATCTAAATACTACTAATTCAAATACTAGCATAAAGGCAAATTGTAATACCCCAAAATTGGCTTATTGCCATCTCAACCAATTATGGTCTATTTTTCATCAATCCTAAGTCCTATTTCACTAGGCAAATTCTTATTCTGCTACTCGCTACTTGACTTAATTGTCAGATGTAGAAAACCCTAATCTGCATTCATCATGCTTATTATTTAATTCCTATAGTATTTACTCATATTAGTCACATTAAACCTATTGATTAATATTTAATTTAATTATTAAGTACTTATACTTTAATTAAATTAAATTATATCCTAAGGCTAATGTACTATGGAATTAAATTAAATTAATTTAATAAATATGCCTATTTTAATTAACTAAAAGAAATTATTTAATTAAATGGAAAACTTACTTCTAATTAATTAAAAAAAAGTTATTTAATTAAATGGGAATTTATTCCTAATTAATTAAATGAAGTTATTTAATTAAATAAGAAAAGTTCCTCTAAATAGAATTATTTAATTAAATGAAAAGGGTAATTATGAGAGCATATCTCATTTTATTAAATTAAATATCTCTCCAAAATCTCTCTTCAGTTCAAAAGGAAATTCCCAATTCACTGCTAATCAAATTAGAAGTGACCCAGATCACTTGCTTTTACACTAAAGTCTATCTGAGTTGACTAACTCTTACACTCAGATCTGAGCCAGTTAACTCCCTTTGATTTGGGAATCTTCCTTTATGACTGAACTTCATTTTCAATCTCGATCGTTGATTGAAATCGATCTCAACTGTTGATGGATTCCAGGAAAGTCTATTTAAGAGACCCTCATTTCCTCATTAGAGAGGTTGGAATTTGAATAGTATTGAATTGCTATCGAATTGAGTACTCAACTTTCTAGCTTTCATATTGTTATTGCATTTAAATTCTCATTTAAAATAACAATGCATACATTTAGATTAATGCCTTCTATTTCCTAGATTAATTGCTTGCACTTCATCTAGATTACTTGCATACATTTAGCATAATGTCTTTTATTTCTTAGATTAATTGCTTGCACTTCATTTAGAGTAAATTTGCACATTTATATAGCTTAATTGCATTCAAATCCTTTGTTCTTAGAGGGTTTGGTTGCTTAACACCTCAAATTTGAGGATATCTAATAAACAATTCCCTTTAGATAGAAGGCAACAGGTCGCTTTGCTGGCTAATTTTTGGATGAACAATCCAATGTTCATTCCAGGATGAATCCGCAAATAAGGACCATGTTGAAGTGTGTGTGTTAACATAGCCCGCATTTTCACATATACATTTTTGGCGCCCACCGTGGGGCCCGAGAAAATCAAAATTTTTAGGGCTTCTTTGCATTTTTTAAATCAAATTTTAAGTTCTCTATCCGTACGATTCCATACAGAATCGAGAGTCTTCGCGCGAGACTATTTATTTTCGCGTGAGGATTCTGAATCTTCGTGCAAAGATTCTCTGTGTGTCACACAAGAAAGTTCCTAAGCGCACAAAACTTCGTGCGGCATGTATTTTCTTCATGCAGGCTGTAATAGAGTTTTGCGCGAGCCTAAAACAATTTTGCACGACTCTGTCAGAGATCTTGTAACAACAGCTTTGATTTTGAGCATTTTCAATCTTCAGCTTATCTAATTTTGCTAATGTACTTATCTTGATCTGTTTCTCTGGATTTTTTGCAGCTTAATCATTATTTGCAGGATGTATTGTTGAAGATTCTTTTTAAAACCCACTAAAAAAAAGACTGGCAGTTTGCTTGCAAGATGCTGTCAAAGATATGCTTATCAAAGATCAATATTTTCAAACCCACAAAACAATGTGTGTCTTTGTTAGAAAGGTTAATCTTTCCTTGGATATATTAATTAGGATATTCCAAGGGTCCCTAAATATAGTTTGTCCTCTTGTACACATGTGGAGGACATGTCATTGTTTGTCCTTTGTTCCACATGTAAGGACAACTCTTGTTTATCTCTTTATTTAGTTTATCCTCCTTAAGAGGATTGTGACACTTTGCACACACCTATTATGAATGTGGCATTCATAGAAATGGGAGTTACAAATGCAACTCCTCTCTCATCTCTATATAAGAGATGCTCCTCCTTCTTTCTTCAACACACTCTTAGCACTTGATGTTATTGTATTGAGCTACTTTTGCTCCAACACTCTCTCTCTCTCTTCTCTAGGCATTTGCCTTCATTCATAATACTCACAAGGGGTTTTCTTTGCTTTCCCCTTATAAATCCTTGTCTCCATTGTTGAACCATCTTGGTGTATGCTCTTGGAGTTTGCTTATCTTATGGTAACATTGTTTCACACTTAACTTACTTGGATTGTTTCTCGTTCCTTGCTCAACATTATCATTTCTTACATGGTATCAGAGCTTGGCTATCTAATCCTTGTTTTAAGTTTTGTGGTGAAGGTTGCCATTCATTGGAGCACACCTTATTTGGAGACGTTATTGAGAGAAGAAGTTTGTGTTGTGATTTTAGCTCTTTTTAACAAATCTTGTGTATGCAGGTTTCATTTTTTTTACTAACCCTCTTTGGAAGGCTTGCCGCCAAAGGGTTTTCTTGTAAAGTTTCATACTTTTTTTACTAATCCTCTTTGGAAGGCTTGCCGCCAAAGGGTTTTCTTGTAAAGTTTCATACTTTTTTTTACTAACCCTCTTTGGAAGGCTTGCCGCCAAAGGGTTTTCTTGTTAAATTTCAATTTTTTTTCCTTGTTTTGGACGGCATGCCGCCAAAACAAGAAGTATTACATGAGTAAAGTTTTAAATAACTCTCTAATTTTTATACTCCTTTTAAACTCCTCTTTAAATTTTTTTTTTTTAATATAGTCTTCTATATTTATTTATTGTATGCTCTTGAAAATTTCAAGCATACAACATACATGTTTTTATAGGATTTTCATCCTTATAAATCTAATAACTTTGTTTTTTTTTTTAAAGCACACATTTTTTTTTTTTGCATTGCATTTTTTGGGTGGCCGCACCACCCGCGCGCTACCCCCGCTCCGCCGCGCGACACCGCCGCGAGCTAGTAGCGCCCCCGCACCGCCGAGAGCCAGTAACGTCGTCGCGCCACCGCGCGACACTCTCACGCTGCCCTGAGCCAGTTGTGCCGCTGTGCACCGTCGCGCGCCACTAGTATCACTGTCGCGAGTCTGCAACGCCACCGACGCCCTCTTCATTGTGAGATCTGCAACTCTGCCGTCGCCCTCTTCACTGCCGCACGCAAAATAAACCCCCTTCCATCGCTTTCACCGCCCCCATAACACTCGGCGTAAACCTTTTGGCGCGGCCTGCGTCCAGGCCATGCGGCAACTGCCGCCTACGCAGCCACGCCCGCATCCATATCCTATTCGCATTTTTTTAAACTCTCTAACCCGCGATTTCCACCGACCAGGGCCGCCCTTTGGCCACGCTGTAGCCACCGCCTGAGCTCCGCTCCCCCTTTCTAAACCTTTTTAAATTTCCCATTCTTTGCCTGCTTTTTTCACTTTTTTAAATCTTGTTTTATTTCTTAAAACAAAACCATTGAAAACAAATATAAATTTTAATTTTATAAATTTTAAAACAAATAAAAATTTAAATTTTATTAATTTTTTTTCTTTCAAATCCATAATTCAAAAAAATAAAATAAAAGATATATTCTTAATTTTATATATTAAAAAAAAAAAAATAATTTTTTTTCTCAATTAATAAAATTAAATTTTTTTTCTCAATTAACAAATTTTTTTTTCAATTAATTTGATTTTCAAATTAAGGATTTTTTTTAATAAAAAAAAAAAGGGCAATTTTTTTTAATCATGTCAACCTTAATTCCAGAAATAAAACTTAATTATTCTAATTATCATTCTTGGAAAACTCATATCTCATTTATTTTTCGTTTTAAACACCTCTTCGAAATAGCCACTGATCCTTCTCTTGAACTCGGTTCAACGTCTACTCAAGACGAGAAAGATACTTGGAAAGCTAAAAATGAAGAAGCTTTAGGGTTAATTGGTATTTCCATTATTCTAGATTTATATGTGTTAATTGCTCACTGTTCTAAAGCTCATGATGCATGGTCCATCTTACAAACCAAGTATGACAGTGGAGATGAATACCGCAAAATATAGTTGCAGGATCAACTTGAAGATCTCAGGTATGCAGATTTTAAAAGTATGGATGAATTTCTCTTAAAATTTGATTCTCTTAAAAGCCAAATTATGGCCTTAGGTGTTCAATTAGAGGACATTCGTTTAATTCATCTTATTCTTAAAAAATGTCTTCCCCGACAGTTTCAACAGTTTATAACTAATATTCATGCACAGCTTGCTATTCCTACTTTAACTTCTCAGTTAACTTATGTTATTTTTCAAACTTTATTAAGACAGGAAGAAGCTAAGCTAATTCAGTTTGGTACCCTTAAATCAACTGAACATGCATTTGTATCTAGAAATTCAACTAATAATTTTCGTTCCAATAATAATAATCATAATCACAAACAATATAATACTAATTCAAATAATTCCAACAATAAATTTCATGCCACATATAATAATAATACCAATCATCCTAATAATACTCGTAATACTAATCATCAAAGAAACCATTCCAATTCCAAACCTCATTGTTCTTATTGTGGCAAAGATGGTCATATTGTCAATAACTGTTTTAAAAAGAAAAATGATAAAAAACCTATGAATAATAGTAACAATCATCAAACCTCAAACCATAAAAAAGGTAACTCGACTAGTTCTAATCCTCGTCATGCTTTTACTTGTAGCTTTAATCTTTGCAGACCTTTAGAGTTGATTATTGACAGTGGTGCATCACAACATGTCACTTCTCATAAAGAAATTTTTGATTCTTTACAACCTGATATTGCTAACATTCCTATTCAGTTAGCTAATAATCAGACTTGTAAAGTTGAAGGATTAGGTGATGTTACTATTCCTAATGGTAAATTGCATGATGTTTTATATGTACCTGACTTGAAAACTAATCTGCTTTCTATTTCACAGTTATGTCAGAACTATAAAGTTGAATTCTACAAAGATACATGTTATATCATAGATCCTCAAACTCTCAAAGTGATTGCTCATGCTAAAATGGATAATGACAATTTGTTTAAATTCCATGAATTTTCTAGTTCACGATATTCTTTACATACTTCTATTGATTTCAATATATGGCATGAAAGACTTGGTCATTTAAATTTCAATTATATTACTTTCATGCAAAAGCATAATATGGTTGATGGCTTGCCTCACATTATACCTTCCAAGATTTCCTGTACAGGTTGTATGAGTGGTAAGATGCATAGGGAGCCCTTTCCAAGTGGAAAATCATGGCGAGCAACTCATAAGTTGCATCTTGTCCATAGTGATCTTTTGGGCCCCATGGAGAATACCTCCATCCAAGGTTCTCGGTATGCACTTACCTTTGTTGATGATTTTTCTAGACGAACTTGGATCTATTTTTTGCATAGCAAGGATCAAGTCCTTGATATATTTATTGAATTTCAGTTATATGTTGAAAGGCAATCTGGGTATAAACTTAAAATTCTTAGAACTGATAATGGGAAGGAATATGTGAATAATGCTTTTCATTCTTATTTGAAATCATGTGGAATTAAGCACGAGCTTACTATTCCTTATACACCACAACAAAATGGTGTGGCAGAAAGAAAGCATCGGACCATTGTTGAAATGGCTAGAAGCATGTTGCATGCTAAGAATCTGCATTATAAATTTTGGGCTGAAGCCATGTTTTGTGCAACTTATATTCTTAATCGGACTCCTACCAAAGCTCTCAAGGCCATCACTCCAGAAGAGGCTTGGTCTGGTAGGAAATCGAATTTACATCATTTATGGATATTTGGTTCTATTGCTTATGTTCATACGCCTAAATAGAAAAGGCATAAATTAGATGCTAAGTCATCTCCTTATATGTTTGTTGGGTATGATGAAAACACTAAGGGTTATCGTGTTTATGATTCCACTACTAACAAAGTTCAAGTTACTAGAGATGTTTGTATTGTAGAAAATGGAGTTCATGATTGCTCTACTACACATGATGAAGAATTCAGTGGCACTAAAATTGTGCTGTGGAGGACCAACCTCCTTCTCTTAACCCTACTCTTTCTCTTAATCCTTCAAATCAAGTACCACCGATTATTTCTGCTCCTACAACTCATGATACTCAAGTAGATACTACTGATACTTTTATTACTAATGATTCTTCCTCTAGTGATAATTCCATTACAACTAAATGTAAACCTAAATGGGCTCAAAACCTAATCAATGAAGCTGATGATTATATTTCTAAATCTGGTGGAATTAAACATAGAAGGATTAATTATTGTAATTATGCTTTGATGACTACTATTATGAATTCTAATGATCCTAAGTCTTTTGATCAAGCTAACTCTCAACCTCATTGGCAGAAAGCCATGCAAGAGGAATATGATTCTTTACTTGCTAATCAAACTTGGGACTTAGTCAAATTACCTCATGGAAAGAATATAGTTTCATGTAAATGGTTATACAAAACAAAATTGAATACTAATAATGAAATTAGTAAATTCAAGGCTAGACTAGTTGCTAGAGGTTTTTCACAAATTGAAGGATTAGACTATAATGAAACTTTTGCTCCTGTTGCTAAGATGCCTACTATCAAATTAGTTCTTGCTTTAGCATCTAAAATGAATTGGCCCATTCATCAAATGGATGTTAAAAGTGCCTTCGTAAATGGTGATTTACATGAAGAAATCTATATGGCTCAACCTCCTGGATTTGTTAAGAAAGGTAGTGAAAATCTGGTTTGCAAATTGAACAAATCTATTTATGGTCTTAAACAATCACCTAGAGAATGGTATTCTAAAATTAATTCTTTCTTTGTTTCTCAAGGTTTTACTAGAAGTAAGAATGATCCTAATTTGTATATTAAACATACTAACGATGATATTATCATTGTTATTTTTTATGTAGATGATCTAATACTCACTTCTAGTTCATACGCTTTGATTTCTGATATCAAATTCCAACTTAAACAAAAATTTCAGATGACAAACTTAGGTATCTTACATTATTTCTTAGGTATGCAAATTTTTCAAACTCCTAAAGGTATCTTTGTTTCTCAAAGCAAGTATGCTTATGATCTTTTAGAAAAATTTAAGATGAATGAATCTAACCATGTTTCAATTCCATGTGAATTAGGTACTAAATTAATGACTGATATGAATACTCCTTTTGTTGATGAAACTTTGTATAGACAGTTGGTAGGAAGTTTAAATTATTTAACTCTTACTAGACCTGATATTGCTTATAGTGTTGGTTTAGTTTCTCGATTTATGTCTAAACCTCAACAAACTCATTTCAAAGTTGCTAAATGCATCTTAAGGTACATTAAAGGAACTATTAATATGGGATTATTTTATGATGCAAATTTTGAATTTATTTTACATGGCTATACTGATTTTGATCTAGGTGGAGATCCCAATGATGGGAAATCCACTTGTGGTTATTTTTTCTTTGTTGGTTCAGGTCCAATTTCTTGGAAAAGCAAAAAAGAACACTCTATTTCTCTATGCTCAACTGAAGCTGAATACAAAGGTTGTACCAATGCCGCTAAGGAAGCTTTGTGGATTCAAAGACTTCTTGACGATTTGGGTCTGCCTCAACAATCACCTACACCTATACATTGTGACAATCAAAGTGCTATTGCCTTGGCAAAGAATCCAGTGTATCATGCACGAACCAAACATATTTCACTTCAACATCACTTCATTCGAGAACAAGTTGAAGACAACCAAATTATTCTTCTTTATTGTAAAGGAGAAGATCAAGTGGCTAATATTTTAACCAAACCACTTTCTAAAGAGAGATTTCAGTTCCATTGTAAAAATTTGGGTTTACAACCCGTTGATGTAAACTCCCCAAGTAAAGATTAAGGGGGGGTGTTAGAAAGGTTAATCTTTCCTTGGATATATTAATTAGGATATTCCAAGGGTCCCTAAATATAGTTTGTCCTCTTGTACACATGTGGAGGACATGTCATTGTTTGTCCTTTGTTCCACATGTAAGGACAACTCTTATTTATCTCTTTATTTAGTTTATCTTCCTTAAGAGGATTGTGACACTTTGCACACACCTATTATGAATGTGGCATTCATAGAAATGGGAGTTACAATTGCAACTCCTCTCTCATCTCTATATAAGAGATGCTCCTCCTTCTTTCTTCAACACACTCTTAGCACTTGATGTTATTTTATTGAGCTACTTTTGCTCCAACACACTCTCTCTCTCTTCTCTAGGCATTTGCCTTCATTCATAATACTCACAAGGGGTTTTCTTTGCTTTCCCCTTATAAATCCTTGTCTCCATTGTTGAACCATCTTGGTGTATGCTCTTGGAGTTTGCTTATCTTATGGTAACATTGTTTCACACTTAACTTACTTGGATTGTTTCTCGTTCCTTGCTCAACATTATCATTTCTTACAGTCTTCCTTTCTTGCTTTCAAAATTAGATTAACTAGGGCTTGTAAACTTCTTAGGATGCAAGATGGAAGAATAGGGGAATTCTCTCTTCACTTCTCAGAGGTCATGACCGACAGTGAATAAAAAACCTAGACACTTCCAAAATATGCCATTCCAAGGGAGACAAGAAGCTTGGTGGTTCTCCAATGCTTATTCTCTTCTATGATAAGACAATAATTTCCTTTTAGGGAATCAAAATCTTTAAGAAAGAATGAGTTTGGATTGATTAATCCAAGTCGGTAATTAACTTGTCTTGCATGTTTGGGCGAAGAAATAAGGTAGAGGATTATGCTCTTTCCCCTTTAGGGAAATCAGAAACTCGGACCCTTAGATCTAAACCACCATTTCATGTCAATCCTTTAGAGGGCCTACCGGAGTGATCCAACTTCTGGGAATGACCCAAGTGAGCACACTCCTTTTGCTGGAGATTCCAACTCACTATAATCAAGATGCTTTGTAGAGCGAAAGACTTCAAAGCTAGATTAATTTCTTCCCCTTGATTCTTGATATTGCATATCAAGGGGAGGCTCTTTCTGTGCACTGGTCGACGTTAGCCCCTGACTTGTTAAGCAAGTAGTGTGCACTTTTAGATGTTGGTGTGGGCTGTTGGTCTCAACTTCTCTTGTGGAGCCACTAAGAATTAATAAGAATGGAAGCCAAGTAAAAATCTCTTATTTAGAAGCTACTTGGTTCACCTCCGAAAGGAGACATAATCTTTGTGCCAGGAGGGGAAAGAATCTCTCCTATAGAATTCACCATAGGCATGCTACTGGACATTTGAAGGTGGTATACATGCTCGTCCCCTACCACAAGGGCGCTCGTTCAACATATACTATTGAGTCCTTTGAATATACCAAAAACACGGGTGCCCTTTAGCAGGTGACACGGCTGTGTAAGGTACACGCATGCACATAAGATGTGAGACAAAGGTTTTGCCTTCTCTAACAATTTTTCTTTCCAGGGATAAAGCGTGTTTGTTATCGAGTCATCAACAAAGTCCAAACCCTTTTACAACAAACAAAAATCAAGACTCCCCTATCTTGTTGAGTTGCCTTATCCTCGACAGGACTATTTTTGACTACTGCTTGCTTCCCACTGTCTTCTTTGAACACTTTTCTTGAAATTGCAAACTCAAAACATTGTCCAAACATCTTACTCGATCAACCTTGCTGTCTATCCAATCAAATTTTTCTGATAAATCTACCCAATCTATTTGAAAAGTCTAGAAACCTTGTCAAATTCAGTCGCTGTTGTAAAATTGGTCTACCTTCTTGCACTAAAATTTTTTTAGTCTCATGCAAAATCATCTGATCCTCGTGTGAAATCATTTTGTCCTCACGTGAAATTAAACTTCTGTCATGAGTCTTCGTGCAACCCTGTGAACGTTTTTGCATGAAATTAAGACACTATCACTGACCTTCGCGCGATCTAGAAACTTCTTTGCACGGCCTGTAAAACTTCTTTGCATGACCTACAAAGGTTTCTTGCAGGAGACTTTTTGTCAGCATTACAAATTTAGGTCTGTTTTAGCTATCTGCAACCTACACACTATCTTTTTTTGTGTCCGTTTATCGCTCTTTGTCTACAAACAGTCCTAAAAAAATGACATTTCACTTAGCTGAAGACTTGTGTCTTGTACTTTGACTGGTCTCATCTCTTAAGTTACCTTTTGTCTTTATTTCTTAATGCTTGTCATACCTTGTGTCACGTTGGTCATAATCTCTAGCTATTCTAGCCTTTAAAATAGACCATTTGTGCCTTGGTGGACAACATTATTTCTATTATCTCATCCTTTTTGAGACTCAAACTTAGTGTAGTCCTTGTCCAGGTTCTAGCTTTTTGTCCTTGTCTATGATTGTCACAACCAGAAGCGGCAACGTGTTTTATCCTCTTAGACTTAGACATGGTTGTGCCAAGGGTCATAATCGTGACAGAGGTCACTTACCTTTCGTTACACAATCTGTATCTAGTTCAGCTAGTGAGGCATCTTCACGATCCCCCTCACCTACCATGTCACCTTGAACTTAGCAAACATTTTCCATAACCTTGCAACAAGTTAGGAATCCTTTGTACCAAGAGGATACTGAGATAGGAAGAGGTCTTGTAATACCAAACACGATGTCTAATCTTTTTTTCAGAGGACCTTTTGAAACATGACACACTGAAATTGAATACATTCCTATAATGACTAATCGTGAACCTAAACATAGTAGTCATAGTTGACATCAAGAACCACCTAGGAATGACAAAGAGAAAGAGAAAGACTATGACACTGATAAGGAATAGGAAGGGGTTGAAATACTCCCTGAACACATAGCAAAATGTCAAAGAGACAAAAAATTCCAAAAGGTCATGGGAATCCTACTCAATGAAGAGAAAGAAAAGTACTTTCTCAAACTTGCCCAAGAGGGAGCGAAGTTACCCTCTCATTTCAATGTGGAAACCATCATCACACCTGAAGAAGAAACTGAGACTTCTAATCTCTAAAAACAACTAAAAATTATGCAAGACCAATTGGCTTAGATGATGCATGAGAAAGAGAAACCCACAAAGACATACACATTGGACGCTCTTTATCCATTTCCATTTGACAAAAGCATAAACATGCCACCTTTCCCACGAGACATAGAATTACCCAAATATGACAAGTACTTTGGTACTACTGATCTCCAAGATCACTTGGGGGAATTTGGTGCTTTGTCTATGGAGTTTATACACGATCAAACCTACCTCATGCATTTATTCCCTAGAAGCCTAGGTGGTCAGGCTTTGGAGTGGTTCTCACATTTACCTCCTGGTATCAAGACATTTGACAAAATTTCCAATCTCTTTGTTGAGCAATATTCTCATAACATTTAACATCTTGTCAATATTTGAGATCTATGCAACCTTAAACAGAAAGTTGGTGAGCCTTTTCTCACATTTCTTTAATGGTGGAGACAACTATATACTAAGTATTCTTGCAAAATTCTAGAAATGAAGAAGCTTGACATTTTCACTGATAACCTCCTACTTGATTTTGGATACAGAGTCCAACTTCAAGGTCCACGTACTTTTGAAGACATGATTACATAGGCTATATGTATCAAGGAATTTATGGTCAAGAAAGGTGAACTCACTCTTCAGAGAGACATAAAACAAGGTTCCACTTCCAACAAGGATAAAACCAAACATTTCAACAACAACCGATAAATTGTACATGATGGAGTTGTTGACAATGTCACACTCAAACCTGGTAAAGCGGCATTTAATCTCACAGACTGCCTCAAAGCGGCCAAAAATTCTAAGAAACCTCCCCCTAACAATAAGATGCCTGGGAACAAACTGAGAAACTCTTGGACAAAACGCCCCAAACGAGAGTATACACCTTTGGGAGAACCTTTGGATGTGGTTTACAAGACATTGCTACAACATAAGCTTATTTTACCAATGGATAACCCTCATCCCTATGATCCACAACCACATCCACGATGGTCGAATGAGACCTCATTCTATGAGTATCATCAAAAAAAGGGACACAAAACTAGCAACTGTATAAACTTGTGCCATAAAGTCTAGGACATGATTGATGCTGGTGATCTTGTGGTAGATGGACATAACAAAAATTTGGATCACAAGGCGTTCAAAGAACTTTTCCTAGCTTATGAAAAAGGAAAGACTTCAAAACCACAACCCTACAACAAGGTCAACTATACATATTCCAATGATGACAATGTCATTCACATGGTTGAACCTATGGATTCTGAATATTGTGACATTATTACCATTAAGAGAAAGAAAGATAACGACAAACCCAAGACACCATTTTTCTTGAGGGGCCCTACTTCCGATAAAATGGATAATACACCTTCACAACACTGTGCTAATGCTGTTACTCACTCTCGTGCCAAGTTGGTGCTCAAACGCCCTGCGCCTCCTACTTCAAATCCTGAACAACACAAAGATAAAGTCCTTGCTGGTCCATCCATTAAAGGTGCAAAACCCACAATGAACTTGACTACAACCAGTTATAGTGTTCTCGATTAGCTAAAATGAACTAATGCTCAGATTTCCATCTTTGAGCTACTTAAAATCTTGCCTACTCACATGTATATTCCGCACAAATCCCTCGCTGAGGCAAATGTTCCTGAAGATCTTGATCTTGAGTGATTCCAATCCATGGTAGGTCATTTGACCTCACCTTATCTTATGACCTTCTCTGAGGAGGATGAAAACTCACTGAATCACCCACACAATCAGTCTCTACACATTGAGGTTATGATCCACTAGACACGTGTTCATTGGGTACTCATTGACAATGGCGCTGGCCTAAATATTGTCTCTGTTACTCATCTTAGACAATTGAATTATTCTGAGGACTCTATCGATCCTCAACGAAAGATCACTATCAAAGGGTATGACGAAGTGGAATGAAAGTCTCTAGGCCTTGTGGTTTTACCCATTCATGTCGGTCCTGTAGAGAAGGATGTCACCTGTCAGGTGCTTGATATTCCCTTGGGTTACAACATTTTGTTGGGATGGACATGGATACATGAGATGCATGCTGTACCATCCACATACCACCAATGCATCAAGTTCCCATTTCATGGCTCTGAAGTTACTATTCCATCCACTACTAGCTACACCTACAATATGCTCAAAGCTATTAAAACATTCATC
Source organism: Cupressus sempervirens (assembly GCA_028749045.1). Lineage (NCBI taxonomy): Eukaryota > Viridiplantae > Streptophyta > Pinopsida > Cupressales > Cupressaceae > Cupressus > Cupressus sempervirens. Next base: position 926,989,062 of record CM053785.1, on the reverse strand, counting down.
CGTACTAACCATGAGTCTACTGATTATCATGACAATAAATTGAAACAAATTGAGAAGTCATTCAAACTAAAAGAAATTGGTATGGGAGAGTACCACATTGAACTAGTGCTGTCATTGACATCTCTCCCAGAGAGACCCTTAGAAGCCATTCATTTTGACACCTCAGGCCAAGTATAATGGCACTTTTGTCAAGGCTATAGTTCCCTTATAAGATGAAAGAAAAAATAGAGCCATTACTACACGACTTTACAAAGAAGAGGGTCTAGTGGACCTAATAGAACAAGCTTGAGAAATTACTCCTAAGAAATATGGGCCTAGTCTTAGGCTTATGAAGTATTTTGGTTACAAGGGAACTAGCCCTATTGGGTGCAATAACAATGGCCTAATTGATCCTATCAAAGAAAGAGCTCGAAGCAATAGTGATACAACTAGCCTAGGGTTTAAGAAGGTTCCCTTTAATTTGGGACAAAATAAATTCATACCAACACCTGAGAGTCCATATGAAAATGAGTCACAATCTGAGTCAAATACTCGAGAGGAAGAATCTGATGATGAGGATTCCTATCCTCATCCTATCCCTTATGATCTCGCTAAATTCTTTGTTGAGCCAGATGACTTTGTGCCATGTGTTAGCACTGTGGATGATACTAGTGATTCTTCTGAGGACAATACTGAGCAACTCAAATATCATTCAAAAAAGGGAGAATCTAGTCAGTCATGTTGTATTGAGTATTTGTGTAAGAATCCAAAGGATGAAGCTGAGTATGTCCCTATCACTATTGGGGAGTTCTACAATCTCTCACCATGTAGCACCAATTCTCATGAATATGAATTTGACTCTCTTTCAAAAGCTACTATTGATAAAGACATTGATAAAGTGCATGTCTACGAAAACCAAATCAAAGTGGGTGAAACGTCTAGGGTTAGGCCAAATGGGTTTGATCCAACTAGTGTCCTAGAGTTGTCACTTACTAACATTTTTATTCTAAGGTGTTTGAATACACCTGTGGACGAAGTTGTCATAGGTCTTGAATTGCTGGTCCAGGAACTTAATGACTATATTATGAACACAATTGAACCAACCACTACTCTCTCACTCACACATCATGAGCTTATAGACACGAACCCCAATGCATCTAACAAAGTCCCCACATTCCAAAATGACTATGCTCTCATCTGTTACCTAAACACTATCAAACTTGTAATGTCTTCCACCAATGAGCAGAGTATCAACATGACTGAGGCTGACATCAAATATCTTAGTCATACAATTAAAAAGAAAAAATGCAAGAGGTCTGATGGTGAAAATCACATTGTGGCAGTGTCAGATCCCAAAAAAGTAAAAACAAAATACGTATCCAAGGGTGAAAACCTCTTTGAGGTGCTTGCAGATGAGATATTTGATGTCCTTCCCAATCACTTTCAGGAGAGATCGTTGTGTTAATAGAGCTGACACATCCAATTAACCTGGGTACAGAAGAACATCCTCATATGATACATCTGGCGCAGTCACTGTCACTTGAAGAGGAGGAACAATTCATTGCCTTTTTCAAAGAAAAGAAAATAAATTTTACTTGGACATACTCTGACATGCCAGGATTGGATCCTAATCTTATCATGCATCATTTTTCCATAGCACCGGGTATCAAACTGGTTAAACAAAAGCTTCGAAAAATGCACCCTCACGTTGCATTGCTCATCAAAGTAGAATTGGAGAAACTTCTAAAGGCTGGTTTCATCCATGCAATTGATTATGCTGAATGGATATCCAATATTGTTCATGTTTCCAAGCATGATAAATGTGTCAGGGTTTGTACAGACTTTTGTGATGTTAACTTGGCATGTCCTAAAGATGACTTTTCACTCCTTAATATTGATATGATCATGGACATGACAGCTGGCTATGAGATGTACTCACTTATGGATGGTTTTTCTGAATACAAACAAATAAAAATTACGCCAGAAGATCAGGAGAAAATGACTTTCACATGTGCATGGGGAACCTTTTGTTGGAATGTGATGCCATTTGGTTTGAAGGATGTTGGTGCTACATATCATCGGGCTGTTACTACAATTTTCCATGACATGATGCATAGAGCCATGGAGGACTACGTCAATGATACCTTGGTCAAAAGCACTAAACGCAATACTCATCTGCAAGATTTGGGAACCATCCTAGATCATATGGAAAAATTCAATCTTCAGCTCAATCCTAAGAAATGTGCATTTGGTGTCTCATCAGGGAAGTTTTTGGGATACATTATTTCTACAAAAGGAATTGAAGTAGATCTGAAGAAAGTAGAAGCGATAATGGACATGCCACCACCTCAAAACAATAGTTAGATGAGAGGACTACAGGGAAGGCTTCAATCTATTCATAGGTTTATTTCACAATTGGTGGATAGATCACAACCCTTCATAAAGACCTTACATAAGGGTGTGAAATTCAATTGGAGCATGGATTGTGAGCAAAGCTTAACAAAGATCAAACAATATCTTGTCAATCCTCCAATTCTTATGCCTCCTATTCATGGGAAGCCTTTGCTTTTATACATTTTAGCCATTGGAACATGTTTGGGAATCCTGTTGGGTCAAGAAAATAAAGACAACAAAGAAAGAGCTATTTACTACTTGAGCCGAACAATGATTTCTTATGAGGAGAACTATAGCATTATTGAGAAAGCTTGCTTGGTAGTTCTCTTTGCTTCCCAGAAGTTGAGACACTACATGCTTGCCCACACTACATGACTTGTGGCTAAAATATATCCACTAAAGTACTTTCTCAGTAAGGCAGCTCTCATAGGAAGATTGGCTAAATGGGTCATGATACTTAGTGAGTTTGACATCCAATATGTTGAACACAAGGCTATAAAGGGATAGACAATTGTAGACCAGCTGGCCGAGGCACCCATACAGAGTCTTCTACCAATGAACATTGATTTCCCAAATGAGTCAATTCTGGCACTCACACACCATACATGGGTTATGTTCTTCAATGGGTCCTTCACGCAATAGGGATCAGGTGCTAGATTACTCTTTATTACACTATAGAGATACTCATTGCCCAAAGCATACAAGATTTTTTTCCTTGTACAAATAACATTTCTGAATATGAGGCTTTGATCAATGGCATGACAATTGCAGCTAAATGGAGAGTGGATCAATTAGACATCTTTGGTGACTCTCATCTTGTTATTAACCAAGTAAATGATGTGTATCAAACAAAGGATGAGAAACTAATTCCTTACAAGCGCATGGTTGATGACTTGAAGAAGTATTTTGCACACATCACCTTCCAGCAAGTTCCACGAGTAGATAATAAAGTGACTGATACCATGGCCACTCTGTCCTCCCTACTACAAATACCAAAAAATGATCTCCAACATGAGTTCTTGGTGGAAGCGTTACACTACCCAGCCTATGACACCCTTGATTCCAAGATGATCTGTTCTATTATAGGACAAGAATCAACCCCCTACCATCACATCTATTCCTACCTTCATAATCAAACCATTCTGGAAGGTTTGAATTGGAATGAGAAACGTTACCTAATCCATAATGCTTCACATTATGTCATTATTGCTGACAATCTGTATAGGAGAGGTCTCAATGGAACACTCCTTAGGTGTTTAGAACTCGACAAGTCCAAACGTGCACTAATTGACGTTCATGAGGGCATTTGTGGATCTCATTCCAATGGCTTGACACTAGCCTACAAAATCCTTCATGCTAGTTAGTACTGGCCTAAAATGGAGCAAGAAGCTATCAAGTATGCTAGGTCCTACAAGCAGTGTCAGCTACATGGGAATCTCACTCACGCTCCAGCCAGAGAGCTGATTCCCTCTACTACAACATGGCCATTTCAACAATGGGCCTTCAACTTGGTGGGGCAGATTCACCCAACCTCTTCTAATGGACATAAGTTCATCATCATAGCTATAGATTATTTTATGAAGTGGGTAGAGGCAGTCCCTCTCATAGTTGCTGATGGCAAAACTGTAGCACTTTTTATCACAAACTACATCATCTATAGATATGGTGTATCATCTTCAATCATTATTGATGATAGAGGTCAATTCAAGAATAAAGACCTCAAGGAACTATGCAAGAAATTCAAAATCACATAACATTGGTCTTCCATTTATTACCCCCAAGGTAATGGCCAAGCTAAGGCATCCAATAAGGTGATCTTCAAAATTCTTCATCACACAGTCAGTAAGTCAGGGAGAGACTGGCATCTCCAGATCAATCTAGCCCTGTGGGTATATAGGACACGCATCAGAACTCCAACAGGCACGAATCCCTTTGTGTTGGTGTATGGAGCGGATGTTGTGCTTCCAATAGAGGTTGAGATTCCTACCTTGATAATCTCTATGAAGGGTCTTATCACTATAGGATAGCTCAGCTTCAAGAGCTTGTGTTACTGGATGAACGTCGACAGTAGTATGTGATCATCTATGAGCATATCAACAAAGAATGGCCAAAAGCTACAATCAGAGGGTCAGGCCACGTGACTTCCAACTGGGTGATCTCGTCCTAAGAGAGAACCCCAAGAATCAACAACAACGAGTACAAAAAGGAAAGTTTGAACCAAATTGGCTAGGTCCATACATCATCACTGCAGTATATGGATCTGGCGCCTATCAGCTTTCCACAACTGAAGGAGAAGTGCTTAAAGAGCCTATCAACACTATCCATCTGAAGTGGTTTTACAGTTGATTTAATCTCAGCAAGCTCTTTGTACATATCTATATGTCTTGAAAAAAAAACCTAAAAATTAGAAAAAGTCCTGAAAAAATTATTACCTTGGTGAAAACCTAGCAATAGGCACCTTGGTAACACCAAAAAAAAAAGTGAAAAATCTCAAAAATACAAAAAAAAATCAAAAAGAGAAAAATACAAAAAAATTAAAAAACAAAAAAAAAGTGCCATTGGTGAAAACCTGGAAACAGGCATCATGGTAGTAAAAAAGAGAATCTTGTCAAGAAGGTGAAAACTTGGTAAACAGGCGCCTCTTGTTCCCAATGCCCCATCTTGCAGTGCATCTTCTAGCTATTCTGTACAATCACTTTCATGCTTTTGCTTTCCTGCTTTTCCTACTTTCTTCTCATGTATCCGTGGATTGAGTCTTGTCACAGCTTGGGGGCATTCCCCCTTAGTGTCACTATTTTTGAGATTCTCCTCATAGAATCTCCTTCATGATAGTCACCAGTGGTCCTCACTGCGTCTACCTACTATTGCTAGTGTCACTCTTTTTAAGATTCTCCTCATAGAATCTCTTTTGCAATAGTCACCAGTTGTTTTAGCTATGTCTACCTACTGTTGCTAAGGTCATGTCTCCAAATTCCTTTATGGAAAATCTCTCTTGCATCGATCACCAGTCATCTTAGCTGTGTGTGTCTACTATCACTCAGTCCTTCTTAGGTTCTTCATCATGAAGATTCCTCTTTGACCTCAGTCACTAGTGGTCCTCACTGCATCTTCCTACTATTGCTAGTGTCACTCTTTTCAAGATTCTCCTAATAAAATCTCTTTTACAATAGTCACCAGTTATTTTAGCTATGTCTGCCTAATGTTGCTAAGGTCATGTCTCCAGATTCCTTTATGGAAAATCTCTCTTGCATTGGTCACTAGTCATCTTGGCTATGTCTGTCTACTATTGCTCAATCCTTGTTAGGTTCTTCATCGTGTTGATTCCTCTTTGACCTCAGTCACCAGTCATTTTGATTGCATCTGCCTACTGTCATCACCCTACTGAAGAGATTTCTTTCAAACATGTTCTGGACACTGACACTTGACATCAATCCCAAAACATTAAACTTAAAAATGATATAATTGTTTGGATATGTTGAGCATTTTCTTTGTTTTCTTTGTTTTGCTTTATCATATCTCCTTGAGCAACTCGATGATGTCATTTCTAACTAGATAAGTGATGATTGGGGGCATGATCTTTTCTTTACTTTCTGTTTGTGGTTTAGTTCCAATAAGTTGATCTATTCCTATAAAAGGGGTGTCCACTATAAGAGCCTCCATCTTGTATTGGATGGCCATGTGTACCTCGACTCCTTTTATATGGATGCATTAATAACATTGGTTCTTCTCCTTGTTTGTTGGAGTGAACTCTTCATGCTACAGTAAATACTGATACTTGTCCTGCTAAGTGAACGTATGGGTCACTGCGAGTATATCTAGCACACTTCTGTCTCAGGTTACGAATGCAAGGGTCATTGTAGATAGAATACTTACTTAATATTGAGCATGAGATGGATCTCCTATGTGTCTGGCGTGTTTGCATGCAAGCAACATTCAGGTCATCCTAGAATTTATGCTTTGATGCTTATGTTAACTTGCTACATTAAAAGGGACAAATGTTCTGGTCATTCTAGCTTCTTGTGCCTCAAATGCTTACATTTAATCCTGACAAACAAATAACGTATGTTATATTCAAATTTCCATGATTGGAATGTCAGTGGGAATTGTATGACCTACGATCTTTGTTCTATATCCGGTGATGATTAAATATCGAGGCTTGGTAACCAGACCTAGGGTTGCATTTAACATAGTCTTGCATTACATACTTCATTTGCATAAGCACACAATTCAATGGTCATTCTGTTCCTACCCTTTGTAATGAAGGATTGGGGGCACCTCCACATGTATTAGGTTTCTTCATGACTACACAAGCATTTGGTTTGTCGATTCACACTCCTCAATGAAATTCCTATCACTTTCAAGTAAAAAAAATGCAAAACTATGTGAGATGTCAGTCCATACATATGCATTCTATCCATGTACAACATACATCTCATATACATCAAAGTAAAGAAAAAATAGACAATGACATGTACACAGGGATACTTGGCTCAAGATCTCGTATATATATATCAAAAGAATGGATCAGTACAAAAAAATGGGTGCTACTCGAGTGCAATCAATAAAAAATGACACATGTGGTGCTGGCACACCAATCGATACATAGCCAGGGATCAAAATTAGAGATTAGGCACAGAGCATCTAACTTTGTCCTATACCATCACCTCCAAGAGGAGTAGGAGTAGTAGGCGGTGGTGGTGGCATATCTGGTCTGATAGGAGGTCGTGTGCCTCTAGACTCTTAGGCATACTGAGAAAAGTGCTAAACCTAAAGTGTCTCATTAGGTACTACACTCGTATATGCAACATAATAGTACGCTGCTCAAGTTGACTGGAAGCGGACCTCATCCTATGCCAGCTCTAATCTCTGCTCTGCAGTCTCCGTGTGCTCTCTCAATCGGTCTATCTCTCCCTGTCTCTCCACCAGCTACACATCTAAGACTACCACTAAAATCTGCAAGTCCCCCAACTACTGAGAGGCCTGACAGATCCGCTATCAATACTATCGTACAATGTCCTGCATCCCACTTGCTAGCTGATCTGACATATCCTCATCTAGCATCTCTAGTGCCTGTCACTGTGGTGGTGCCTCTTGCTGCTGTGGAGCCTCCTACTGAGGGGCCTCCTCCTCTGTCCTATGCCTACGGTGCTGACTTTGTCCAGTCCCACTACCCCTGGTACCTGGGTCTGATCTTATCTGACATGGGGGAATTGGCATCTACTGTACCCGGTGCCAGACCCATGGCTACTGCTGTGGCTGACCTACTGACTGCAGCTATGTCTGCTACTGCTGGGGCACCTACCTCTATACCTGCCTTGCTATCCCTATGGATCTATAAAATGTGGGAATGGATGGATGATAAAAAATGCTTGATATGTAGGTGTCATCCCTGCATCTACTACCTCTGGTAGGTAGTCCCACTGAACTATAGCTAGGCTACAAATATCTATCATAGACTGCCCTGGGTCCATCCGTGCTAGCCATCCCCACTCAAGATCCTTCTATAACTTGGCATAGGTGTATTACTTAGCAAAAATGTCCTGTGGTTGGCCATACTGCCGCCACACTCATGAGATCACAACTCTCTCTATCACTGATGTGGTCCTGCCTGCCAGAGGTCGAGAACTGAACATCCATGGTAGCTCTCTAGGGGCACCATCCCATTCCTTTGTCTCTCACCAAGGTCACCATACAATAGAGACTAGGTCATCAAGATGTGTTCGCCAATGCTTAGTCTTACCCAGGTGGACCTGGGTAATGTGCCCTCGATATTTGCATATATATGGCTCTATGGGCTTTCTGGCATCCTCAAAAATTGGCCTGCATACGAAAAGTTGCTCCCAAGCCTAGATCTGCAACACATATACTCCAGCTACCATGGTCTTCTTCTCATGGAAGATGACCTCATGCATCTAATGGAAAAGATGGGCCAACATGCACTAACCCCACCCAAAGATCTCAGGTGCCTCCAACATCCTACAGAGCATGACTCCCCACCCACACTCCAAACCATGCTATCCTCTGTTAGGACATAAGAAACAACTCAAAAATATAGCTAGCACAAATGCTAGCCTGTGCATCAATCCATAACTGTGCATCAGCTCATCCCAGCTGATGGCCCTGCCCTTTGGTAGCTCTCTCAAAAATAATAGATAATGCCTCTATCCCTGCTCGAGGCACTGTATCATAGATGACTCGGGCACCATGAAATAGGATCCTCAGGATCCTCCATATATCCTCCAAGGTAATCATCATCTCACCCATTGGCAAATGAAATGTGTTCATCTCTAAATGGAAACGCTCTACCAATGCAGTGAGAAGGCCATGATTCACCATCACGGCTGGAATCTGGCATAGTGAAGACAAACCCAATCATGCAATGTGTGCCTAATTAGTGTCATCAAGACTCCGTAATAACTCCCCATATGGTGGGTAATGCAATTTGAATGCAACGTCACCAAAGACCTCCTACACGCACAACAAGAAGTGACACACGAAACAATCAGTATCAAGTCGAAACGATGCATCAAAACAAATTAAAATGCAATTTTTGAGAACGAAAATAAAACTTTTAAACATGATTTTCATGGGATTTTGCGCAAAATTCATGAAATCTCACGCGAAGTTCTCCCAATTTTGTGCGAAAACATTATTTCTTCGTGCGAAGAATTACGTCATCTCACGATAAAAGATTTTTCTGTGCGAGAAAAGAGCTGTTCATGCGAGAAACAAATTGCGTCGCATGAAGAATTTCATTCTTCACGCGAGACATAGTGTCTCCCGTGTGAAGATCCTCCCTGCTGTGTGCGAAGAAACAACGCACCTTGTTTCTTCAAACGAACAGAGATAGGTCTCGTGCAAAGACTGATTGGACAATCCTAAAACATGCTAATAAATGCAATAAATGACATCAAAATACATGAAAGTGAAAGTACAAAGGAAGGGAATCACTGACTCACTGGTGGTCCATAGTTTGCTAGCCGATTGTGTCATCTGGAGTGCTCAAATCGATGATATCTCACGTTCATTGCCATGTCTCTCTCAGAGCTTAAATCAATAGAAGACAAAAAGCACAAATGAATTGAAAATGACCCCTCGGGCCCTTATATGGTTGTTGACCAAATTTTTCAAAGTGCTCAGATTTGCGCAAAAATCACACCCCTAGCTAATTTGACCATTTTGAATTCATTTTTGAGATTGAATTTGAAATTTGACACACCCAAGAGCCTCAAAAATGCCTCAAAAATGCATTTTAAAATTTTGGGGACCGATGCGATCGAATGCTTGTGCAGCCCAAATATTTCTGATACTTTGTGATTCTTGGCATCCTTTGAACTCTACATTCTCCATATTTTCAAAATCCATTTTGGAAATAGTCAACTCAAGTCAACTATGGCTAAATTTGGTCAACTCTTGGTCAAACTTGGTCTTTTAGACCTCGCAATCATTACATAACAACTCTGAATTTTCTTTAGATCATTCTGATCTCTTTTCTACATTATGTTAATTCTCAGATTTCTTCTATATCTCATGATATACTGCTTCATATCATATTTTTGGTGTGTCATCTTTCGATTTCACTCCTGAGGGGGCAGGATGATTACATCATTGAATACTTATCGCTCGAGGCATCTCGTTCCCATCTTATGTCCTCATCATTCAAGGAATCTCATCACTCGGGGCATCTTGTTCCCTTCTATCTGGCATCTTTGCTATCTATCTTATCTTTTCATCAATTGATCAACCTTATAACAACTCTTCTCAAAGTTCGATGGACAGGTATTAGGATAGTCTAAACCCTGACTCCTGAGGATCAAGCCTCATTCTGGGGATGATTCTATGACTCATGATTGGACCTTGTTATCTTTTTTTTTTTTTTTTCTCTCTTAGGTATCTAGGTTTTCTATCTAGATCCTTGAAGGTTAAGCTCCATTTTGGAGATAATCTTCTAAATGCTTTCAATCTCAGGTATCTAGGTGTTCTACCTGGATCCTTGAAGGTTAAGTTCCGTTCTGGAGATAATCTTCTAAATGATTATCACTCTTGGGTATCTAGGTGTTCTATTTGGATCCTTGAAGGTTATGCTCCGTTCTGGAGATAGTCTTCTAAATACTTTCAATCTCAGGTATCTAGGTGTTCTATCTAGATCCTTAAAGGTCAAACTTCGTTCTAAAGAAACCTTTTAAATGCTTATCAATTTTAGGTATCTATACATTCTGAAAAGATTACGCTCCATTCTAGAGATAGTCTTTTAAATGCTATCAATCTTAGGTATCTAAGTGCTCTACTTGGATCCCTTAGGATTAAGCTCTATTCTAGAAATGGTCCTTAAAAGCTTATCAATTGGTCTCCATGTCATCAACTTCAGAACCAATCTCATCTTCGCATCATGCTTTCTGATTTTCTTTGAATTGAACATGCTGCTCACACATTCATTTAAAGAGGGGAAAAATGTAATACCCCAAAATTGGCTTACTGCCATCTCAACCAATTATGGTCTATTTCTAATCAATCCTAAGTCCTATTTCACTAGACAAATTCTTATTCTACTACTCGCTACTTGACTTAATTGTCAGATGCAAAAAATCCTAATCTGCATTCATCATGCTTATTATTTAATTCCTATAGTATTTACTCATATTAGTCACATTAAACCTATTGATTAATATTTAATTTAATTATTAAGTACCTATACTTTAATTAAATTAAATTATATCCTAAGGCTAATGTACTATGGAATTAAATTTATTTAATTTAATAAATATGCCTATTTTAATTAATTAAACAAAATTATTTAATTAAATGGAGAACTTATTTCTAATTAATTAAAACAACATTATTTAATTAAATGGGAAGTTATTCCTAATTGATTAAATGAAGTTATTTAATTAAATAAGGAAAGTGCCTATAAATAGAATTATTTAATTAAATGAAAAAGGTAATTATGAGAGCATATCTCATTTTATTAAATTAAATATCTCTCCAAAATCTCTCTTTAGTTCAAAAAGGAAATTCCTAGTTCACTGCTAATCAAATTAGAAGTGACCCAGATCACTTGCTTTTAAACTAAAGTCTATCTGAGTTGACTAACTCCTACACTCAGATCTGAGCCAGTTAACTCCATTTGATTTGAGAATCTTCCTTTATGACTGAACCTCATTTTCAATCCCGACTGTTGATTGAAATCGATCTCAACCGTTGATGGATTCCAGGAAAGTCTATTTAAGAGACCTTCATTTCCTCATTACAGAGGTTGGAATTTGAATAGTATTGAATTCCTGTTGAATTGAGTACTCAAATTTCTAGCTTTCGTATTGTTATTTTATTTAAATTCTCATTTAAAATAACAATGCATACATTTAGATTAATGCCTTCTATTTCCTAGATTAATTGCTTGCACTTCATCTAGATTACTTGCATACATTTAGCTTAATGTCTTTTATTACTTGCATACATTTAGGATATCTAACAAGCAATTGCTTTTAGATAGAAGACAATAGGTTGCTTTACTGGCTAATTTTCGGATGAACAATCCAATGTTCATTTCGGGATGAATCCAAAAATAAGGACCATGTTGAAGTGTGTGTGTGTTAGCATAGACCACATTTTCACATATACACAAATAAGGAAATAAAATGAAGAAAGGAATGAAACTAAGAAATCATTTATCCAGAAAAGAAGCACAAACCAAGTCCACCTAGAGGGTTGGATTCCCACAAAGTTAATGTAGTCCATGGAAATGTAGCAAAGTAAAACCAAATTCTCTAAGGTCTTAGAGAGTTATTTCTATAACCTATGCAAAATTCTTCTATCCTACTCCTACACACATAATATGAAGGGTTTTTGTTATTTGTTGGGTAAGGGCTTGCCTTGGTCAAGTTGTAGACTGAGGAATCAACCTTGAATTAAAATGTAAATGATAAAGGAAATGCTAACATGTAGTATATCTGAATAATATCAAATGAAAGATACAATCACCTTCAAAGATTCAATTGCATTTGATATGTTTGCAAGTAAGTAAGTGTAATAACCTTGACTCAAAGAAACCAAAGAAGCTAAAACCTCATGAATAGGAATGTATGTGACATGCTATGGATGAATAATAAAATAACTTGAATGGATTGGAATGATTGATGTTCTCCTTAGAACCAAACTCTAATACCATCTTGAAGGAAGAAGCTTGATGCAAGAAGGAGATTCTTAGACTTGAATGTCTGAAGATGATTTCTTGAAGAATAATGCCTTGATTTCTTACTTCCATGCGCATGTCTTGTGAAGATGATATGAGATATGAAAATGAATCCCATGAGCCTCCTTTTATACTTGTTTTCAGGCAGGCCAAAAAATAACTCAGGCTGATAGGGAAGTAAATTAAATTAATTAGCAAACTCAAGGCATTTTGGGCTCTGAAACTTATAGCCTCTAAGGAAAAGGTTGACCTAGTCAACCTATACCCTAGGGAGGGGACAAGAAGGACTTAGAAAGGCCTAGAGGGAAGTGCAAATGAAACTAAAAGATAACAGGGTGATCAGGAGATATGGTCAAATGGGTAGCAAAACAACACCTAGAAGACCATGTTGGAAGGAAACATGTGAGAAAAAAGAATGAGATGGAAGGGGAGAGGAGAAAAAGAGACTGAAAGCATACTAAGGAGGGCTAAACAATCTCAAAATTAAGTGCATCCATTTTAAGATGGTACATGTAGTTCCTCTAGGATGCATTCTATTCACAATCTCAAAAGATGTCTTCTTAGTACTTCTGTTAACTGAATTGTTATATACAAATTCAACTTGTGCCAAGACCAAGTCCCAACTAGTAGGGTTGTCTTCAAAAAAACCTCTCAAAATTTCACCCAATCTGTTCACAACCTTCATTTTTCAATCTTTCTATGGATGAATTGTAGAACTAAACTTAAGCTCAATATTCAACTTCTTCAAAAGTGTTCTTTAAAAGTATCCAGTAAACTCAGTATCTTTATTTACAACAATAATCTTAGGAAATCCATGTAGTCTCACAATTTCTCTAAAAAACAAGTCTTCTACGTGTACTATATCTGATGTCTTCTTACAAGGTATACAATTTTCCATCTTAGAAAATATGTCAACCACTACAAAGGTAGAATCATTACCTCTCTAATTTTTAGGTAATCCTGAAACATAGTCCATACTAATATCTTGCCAAGGCTTAAAAGGAATAGGAAAAGGTGCATATAGTCCAACATTCCTACTAGTACCTTTAGAAACTTGACAAATTCTCCAACTCTTAACCATCTTCTAAACATCCTTATATATCTGTGGCCAAAAGTATCAGAAATCAACTTTATTATCTCAACAATCCCAAAATGTCCTGCAAGTCCACCACTATGTTTCTCTTTAATGATATTTTCTCTCATAGATTCTCTAGGTATATAAAACTTAATTCATTTAAACAACATGTCTTCTTGAATGAAATAATAAACCCACTTATCTTGGTAATCAATCACAAGGTTCTTACAAGAGTTCTAAGGTTCTGCAAAATCACAACTAGTTTTAGACAAGATCTTTAGATTGTCAAAATGAAGCACTTAAACTCTCATCTCTATCAACAAACTTATTCTTCTACTTAAAGTATCAATAACTCTATTAGAATGCCCACTTATATTTTTCAACACAAAAGATTTTTTTTGCACGTACTCAACCCATTTCACATGTCTTTGATTCAACTTATTCTGACTTCCAAAATACTCTAAGGCTTTTTAATCAATTTACAAGACAAATTCTATAGACATCAAGTGTGTGTCTAATTCTTCAAGGGTTGAATAATAGCATACAAATAATTTCCATAAACTCAATATTTCCTCTTAGCATCATTTAAATTCTCAATGTAAAAAGCTACAAACTTACCTTTTTGACACAAAAACTCCAATTACACTTCCATTAATATCAAAGTCAACTTGAAAAACTTTAGTAAAATATGTTAAATCAAGTATAGGTAATCCTGCAACCTTTTCCTTCAAATTTTTAAAGATTTTATTTTCTCCATATGTCCATTGAAATTCCTTTTTATTAGCTCTCATAGTCTCTATCATAACATTACATATTACACTGAAATTTCTAATAAACTTCCTATAAATACTTGCCAATGCATGAAATGATCTAACTTCTCCAACTCTCCTAGGTGTAGGTCATTCAAGAACAACTTTCACTTCAGGATCTATCTTCAATCCATCAAAAAAAATCATGAGACCCAAATACACAATTTCTTCTTTCATAAAAGGCCATTTCTTCAAGTTTATCAATAACTTTTTCTCTTTCAATCTCTGCAATACTTGTTTGATATGCATTAGGTGTTCTTCTTTAGTCCTACTATAAATTAGTATGTCATCAAGACATACAATCACAAAGTTACCCAAACAATTCTTGAAAAACTCACTCATCAATCTAATAAAAGTGTTAGGTGCATTAGTTAAACCACAAGGCATAACCAACCACTCATACAAACCTTCAGTAGTCTCAAAAGAAGTCTTTCATTCATCTCCCTCTCTAATCCTAATTTGGTGATATCCACTCTTTAAATTAATCTTTGTAAAGTAATTTTCTCTACTCAAACAATCTATAATATCATCCATCCTAGGCAAGGGAAATCTATATTTAACTATTATTCTATTTATAGCTCTAGAATCAATGCATATCCTCCATTCTCCATTCTTCTTAGGTGCCAATAAAATAGGTAATGCATAAAGGCTCAAACTTTCTCTAATAAAAATTTTCTTAACTAATTAATGCACTTGTCTTTTGAATTCTTCATTCTCTTAAGATGTCAGCATATGTGGTGATTTATTAGGAAAACTAGCTCCAAGTATCAAATCCATGTATAGTGGCTTATACTTCATATAGGGGGTAAACCATCAAGTAAATTATCATAAATAATATCATTAAATTCTATCAACAAAGATCTAATCTTAGGTGCATCATCATGCTCAAGTTCAGCTTGTTTCTTAGTATTTCTAAGAATCAAATCAAAGAAAATATTATGTCTCTTCTTCTCTTTAACAAAATGATTTCCTTCAACCAAGAAAACTCTTACTGTAGTACAATGATTCTCTTTAGGTTTGTCAACCAAGGGAGACAATATTTGTTTCTTCTCATTAGCCCAAATAGTATATTGATTCAATATACCATCATGTAGAGCTTTCCTATCATACTACCAAGGTTTTCCCAAAAGAATATAACAACAATCTATAGGCATAATATCACACAAAATTCCATCAAAGTAGTTCCCAATCTTAAATTTTACAAAGAAATATTCACTCACCAATAATTTATGTTCATCTTAGATCCAAGAAATGTGATAAGGGTTGGGGTTCTTCAATCTTTGCAACTTCACCTTAGATGTCAAATTATCAAATTTACTACTATCAATAATCACTTTGCAACATTTACCTTCAATCTTACATCTAATTTTCAAGATACCTATCCTCAAAATAGGTTCATTATCCAATTGCTCATTTTGCAAGGTTCTTCTCATTATTTGGTTCTCTCCTTTCTTGAGTTTATTAAAAGGATTGATAACTTCCTCTTGAATCAAATCATTTATGCTACTACTTTCTATCTTCTTTCTAGAAAATATACATTGAAAATCTCTATGTCCTTCTTCTCCACATTTAAAACAAGTTCCGTTAAACCAAGCTCTATTTTCTCTCTTTCCTCTATTGTTATTTCTAGATTAAGTAAAAGAATTACCTCTAGTGGAGTTACCTCTTCTTTCTTAGAGTAAATAATTAATTAATTATTAATTATTTATTCTAGTTACTTAAGTTTACTTAGGTTAATGCATTTATTTAATGTTAGTAGTTAATAGTTGTAGTGATGAGTTTTTGACAACATAGGAGTTTCTTCCCTTCTAGCATGTTCCACCTTTTTGTGGAAGAGTTCTTAGTTGTCAACCTTATCTTCTACCTCCTTCCAGCTTGTTCTACAAGCTTGCTTGAGACCTTTATAAGCAGTCTCTCTCTCATTGTAAAATCATCCATTCACATAGCAATTTCAATTTTCCTATTGTGAAATATTTTATCTTGCTTTGTTTCCTTCAAGATCTTGCTCCTTAGGTTTCTCTTTGGTAGGCTATTTGCACTACAGGTGATCTTGGCAATTGTGGAGTTGGATTTCTTCAACTCCTACATTGTATCAGAGCCTCCCTACTGCTTCTTGTTCGAAGGATTTTTTTGAAGCTGTGATTTGGAGACACAAACCCTAGTTTGTTTGTGATTTTTTCTTCAATCAAGAGGAAGAGCATTTTTTTTAGTATTTGGAGAAAAAGGAGAAAGAGGGTTTGGCATAATAGATCTAATTTTATTTGGGCTTTTTTCTTTATTTTTTGGAGGTGCAACGATAGCGATTCAAAAAAAATAATTACAGAGGTGATTTTCAAACAGCGATATCTCCCTCATATGGACTCATTTTTTTGAAGATTTTTTTTTGTTTTGAGGTAGAATTTCATGATTTACACATTGGTGTAGGTGGTTTGACATCTCTATTCCTGAATTTTTTTGCAACTCACAAATTCCAATTTTTGCCACTTTAAATGCTTTGTATGGGCTCATCTGGACACATAATCAAGTTCCATTTTTTTTGAAAGTGCATTTTTTTTTGTCTACTTTCCATATTTGGAATTAGATTATAGGTTCTATGGACAAAAATATTACTTTTAGAAATAGGCCCTAAATTGGCTATTGTAATCGCATTAAGTAAAGAGTGCCCAATTTATACATTGTTGGGGGGAGCATTTTCTTTTTTGTAATTTAATTTAGAATAAGACCCTTCTACTTCTATCTTCTTCTTTCTCTCAATGGTGGATCCATCTGTGACCTATCTCATGCCGCATAACTATCACACCTGGAAGGCACAAGTGACATGACTTCTCATGTCAAGGGGCTTATGGTCATGTCTGGATGAGAATCAACCTATTCTTACATGCCCTTTTGAGGTTCTTCAGCACAGGAACAAAATGTATGAGGCCATGGGATTGATTGCACTAAACATTTTAGACAATATATTATTTCACTTGGATGGTTTGACTACTCCACGAGCTTATTGGCTCAAATTTTAGAATTTGTTTGGCCAAGTGAATGAGTTCCAAGCACTTCAACTAGATGTAGAGTTGACTTCTTTGACACGTGATAGCTTTCCCACTATTGAGGACTTCTTGATGAAGTTTAAATCTCTACATACACTTTTACTGGGATGTGAGAAAACCAAGATAGATGATGAGTGTATCTTTTTGATACTCTCAAAGTTGAGGGGATAGTATCAGATTTTCTCTTCCACTTTCTACTCCACTATGGATGCCTTGGGTGATAGACATAAGATGCCTTCATTTGAGATATTTTGTGATCGGTTAACCCCTAAATAGTCCAAGATCACTCAAATGAATTCACTTTCAGGTTCACAGTCACAGGCATTGCTTGCTAAGGATACACAGGAGCAGAAGTTGAAGCATATATCAAATCCCTCTTCTACTAATTCATCATCTTTTAAGAAGAAGGAGAAAAAGAAGACCAAGACTCCTACTTGTTCCTATTGTGCGAAACAATCTCATGATGAGGGACATTTTTTTCAGAAGAGATTTAATGGCTATGAGAAACAAATTGCGGATTTGCAAGCTTTTCTTCAGAAGAACATTGTCTCTTCTCCATCCTCTTCTACCTCACAGGGGTCTTCCTTTCAGTCTTCTTCCACATCTTTTCCATCTACATTGGATCTTGGAAAGGGTCATACATTACAGGCTGCCATTACATCTCCTTCACAGGTTCCTTGGATACTGAATTCAGGTGCTTCTCACCATATGACATCTTCTCAAGGTGTCTTCTCTACTCTTGAGGCTTCTCCTATTCCTCATATTCTCATGGGGAATAACATTGCACTACCAATCTATGGGAAAGGTTTAGTTCATATCTAGGATGGTATATTCAATGATGTATTGTATGTTCCATCTTTGTCTTCCAACCTTCTCTCGATTTCTTAGATTACATGTAGTGGATCAGGGAAGACAGTTGAGTTCACTACTGATTTAGTCTTCATTTGGGATCATGTAATAGGAAGTCTTATTGCTACAGGGGTAGTTGATCCTTCCACTTGTCTCTACACCTTTTTGCACTTTGGTCCACCATCTCCATTGTTGGAGCACACTACTTCTCTTTCACAAGAGCATCATGTGATGCAGTCAAGATACTTGAACCTTTGCATTGTTCTTGAGATCCCTGTTTTGACTGCCACACCACATCCAGTTGAGGGCTTTTCTCCTCTACAAAATTCTTCTTCCACTCTAGATGATCCTCCAACTTCATTCATTGAGACTCTAGGAGCACTTGTTGCAGATACTACAATGGACATTCATGATAGTGTCATCACACCTGCCTTGGGGATTCCCTTTTAGGTTCCTGATACATTCTCCTCTGGGCATCAGCTAGGCTTTCTAGTTTTGCCTCTCATTCAGGGATTCCCTAGTTATGTACCCTTGTTTATTCCACATTGGAGTTGCATTGGTTCAATCCCTCCTTCACGGGCTCCTTTATTCTAGGGAGGCTTTAGTATCTCTCATGGGGGGGTTGGTTGTACTTATGGTTTTGAGAGAGTCTCTTGAAACATTTCTAGTGGAAGTTGTCCTTGGGGGGTGTTGTTGAGGCCTTCCTTCCTTTCTTCACTTCATTTTTTTTTCAACATGTTTTTTACCTCTTTTTGGGGGAGGGTTTTTCCCATGAGGTTTTCCCTCTTTCCCCATTTTCAGAGGTTGCATTTCTTTGCATTGTACATGGGTACCTAACATGGCCTCGTTGTTGGGACCCATTCTACATTTTCATCTTAGTTTTGAGAGCTTAAGTTATTCCCTAAGTTGCACTTAAGGGGGGGTGTTAGAGTAAATAATTAATTAATTATTAATTATTTATTCTAGTTACTTAAGTTTACTTAGGTTAATGCATTTGTTTAATATTTAGTAGTTAATAGTTGTAGTGATGAGTTGTTGACAACACGAGAGTTTGTTCCCTTCTAGCATATTCCACCTTTTTGTGGAAGAGTGCTTAGTTGTCAACCTTATCTTCTTACTCCTTCCGACTTGTTCTACAAGCTTCCTTGAGGCCTTTATAAGTGGTCTCTCTCTCATTGTAAAATCATCCATTCACATAGCAATTTCATTTTTCCTATTGTGAAATATTTTCCCTTGCTTTGTTTCCTTCAAGCTCTTGCTCTTTAAGTTTCTCTTTGGCAAGCTATTTGCACTGCAGGCGATCTTGGCGACTGCGGAGTTGGATTTCATCAACTCCTACATTCCTCTATTAGCAATTATCATCTTTCCATTCAAATTTTCCTCTATCATGATGTGTACTATTAGATCTACTACTTTCACCATAAG
Source organism: Cupressus sempervirens (assembly GCA_028749045.1). Classification (NCBI taxonomy): domain Eukaryota; kingdom Viridiplantae; phylum Streptophyta; class Pinopsida; order Cupressales; family Cupressaceae; genus Cupressus; species Cupressus sempervirens. Next base: position 926,969,301 of record CM053785.1, on the reverse strand, counting down.
ATCTACTTCCTCTCCTCTAAAATCTTCCACCTCTTATTCTCTATGTATGTTCAAGTTTTTTTGTCAAAATTTATTCATCTCTCAAGGGATACAAGTATGCTTCTTCAAAAATTTCCATCTTTATTTGAAACTAATTTCATCTTGTATAGAAGTCCTCAAACCATTCAAATATCTAAAAACTTTCTCAACCTTATCTTCAACATATCTAGATATAATATCCATCTTGTAGGATTCCTAAGTATAATATTTCATAGTCATATCTTTCTATCTCAAATTTTGCATTCTTCTTAACAAATTAACATGATATATAACATGAAGGAATTTATTTTTTAGCTTAACAACCATCTTTACCAAGTCTTGGTCTTTTACTTTTTTCTTCTTTGTCTACCAGTCTGCAAATGTTCCCACCAAAGAGAAGCATAACCTCTCAACTTTGTAGCTTCCATCTTCACCTTTCTATCTTTAGGAATACTTTCAAAATAAAGATTTTTTCAATCTCAGAGATCCAATCCAACAAGGCATTAGCATCCAACTTTTCACTATATCAAGATAGTTCAAAAGAAGGTTTGTAATTCCATCTACTCAAGGCTCTCAAGAGTTTTTCTTTATATTATTCAACCCCAAGTTCAGGATTAGGTGCAACTATTTCTTTTTCATCACTAACATCATCGATATGTACTCCTATTCTGTGGGTTATTTCAATAGATTCAAGTCTAGCCATTATTTGTCTCAAAATGTCCATAATAATATTATTTGCATTTCCTCTACCTTGAACCATTTTGACAATAGTTCCTGCAAAGATTGTAACCTTTTGCAAGTTATAGATCAGAAACTCAGTCTGTCACCCTACAACCAAACCACAACAAGGTTCCCCATGACCATAAACTTTACAAGGAAAGAGAACATGCTTTGATACCACCAAACACAAGGATAGGAGCCCAATGAAGGCAATCCTAAGCTACCTCCCTAATAGTTACACATGGAAGCCAATGTAAATGAGAAACCACAAGAAATTATGTATAATGCTATGTGGATATTGAAATAATCTTCCATTAACATGCCAAGCATAATGCTTACCCAGTTGCAACCATGAACATAAAAAATATAATATGCAAGCTTAGTAGCATGTACTTACAAAGCCAAAGTACTCAAGATGCTCCTGCATTAGAAGATGATTCATAGGGTATGCATAGGATATACATAAGTTTTTAGCTGATCATTATTTCCATTAGTTTTAATCATATCTAAATGTAAAAAATAAAAGTAAAAACTAAAAGTAAAAAACTAAAAGTGAATGCTAGTTTCCTAGTTGTTAGGAGGTTAGCATAACTTAGTATATAGTTGTATTTTTATTCTTTTTCATCTCACATTGAGATTTGGAAATTGTTGTTGGAATTTACAAATGGGAAGATTTACTTCTAAGAGGGGGGGGGGTGAATTAGAAGTAACTAACTTTAACCTTTTCAAAACCTTTTAACTAAAAACATTCACATGCATCTAATTAATCTAATAAACATGAAAGTAAAGACATGCATGAAAACAAATAACACAAGATTTGGTAACCCAGAAACCCTCCAAAATGAGAAGGTAAAACTGGGGTGGGGATGACACCCACAAAGTATCACTACAATAATATGTAACTGTTCAAGGTTACAAAGTTTGACCACTTCCAATGGTCTGCTCTATGAAAGGCCTATCTTGTTAAAGAATATACACCCTATTAAAAGTGACCCGATTAAAGGATTTACAAACATTCACATGGAATGATACCCTACCAAAGGATCTACAATCATGTTAAGGATCTACAATATAGCTGCTAAGCCAACCTATCAACATTGGATTTTCATTCTCACAGTACAATGGTTACAAAGTATAGAAGAATGTCTTTACCTGATGACTTGCAATCCTCAATTGTTGATTCTAAATCCTTGTTCATCTCTGTCTGCTCTGATCCTTGCTTGATCTGATATGTCACTCTTTGAAACTATGATACTTTGTTCTTGATCAATTGAATTCTGCAATGTTGCTCTACTCTTCTCTAAGTCTTTAAACACCCCTCTGAACTTTGCTATATTTCACCCATACACTTCTCACACATAGAAATACAATGGGGTTTTGTCCTCATTTTAAAGATTTAAAGACTTAGTCTTAGGTATGAACCTATGATTAATATTTACTCTTCATTTCCCACTCAATTCTTGCACTTTTCCTATTGGTTGCATGCCTTCTCCATTTTTCTTATTGGCTGCATGCTGATTACATAGGTAATGCAAAAGATTCAATCTTATCTTCAAGATCCTTTGAGATTTATCCCGAGTCAGCTCCAAAAATAGTTTACATCTAAGTTTGTGAAGATAGAAGCTCATATGCTAACTCTATGTTACTCATCACTTACTATTTGCTAATGCTTGACACATATAGGAATTCTGTCTCACTTGGCTCCTGTAGTAATTCTATTTCACTCAAAATCTATACTCTGCTCGGCACCTATAGTGACTCGACATCTATAGTGACTTGGCAATTGAACTTCGCTTAGCACCTGAAGATCACTTGGCACCTGAAGTTCACTCGACACCTATGGAATTCTCTAGCTTGTCACACATTGTAGCTTGACTTCTATTTTATACTTAGCATCATCTTGAGAATTGGTTAAGTGTGTTGACACTCATTTGTCAAAACCAATATGAGACTAACAATCTCCCCCTTTGACATGAGTGGAAAAAGCACTTAACTAATCATTATGAATCTGATCTCTATGAGTATACTACACATTCTATTTGGCATATGTACAAGACTTCAAAAACTTGTTCAAAAGTTGTGTAGAAAACTATATACCTCAAAAATTTGTAACTCCCCTTGAGCTGATGTGTCATTCTTGTATCCAAAATTCTTTAGGTTGAATTTGTCTCATGCTAAATATACCTTATCATTCCTTTGCCTCTGTTTCTATGTACCCTATTTTTTCTTCGTTTGTACTCTTTGTTTTTGCTCCCCCTTTTACATCTTCTTGCAGTTTTTGCATCTTTTTGGCTTTATCCCCTTATTATTTCCACAAAATTTGAATATCTCTCCCTTTATTATCTCTCCCCCTTTTTTGACACTTATGTCAAAGGGTCCTAAGGATGAATAGAATATTTAGCCAAACATGTTTTATTTATCTCCATGATCATCTTTAGAGAATCATCCCAGTTGTTCAATGCCATTTCTAGTGATTTGTGCTGGATGGCTGTCTCTGCTGCAAGATGTACAACTAACTCCTTCTAGGTATGAAGAATTTTTGCAAAATGCTTCTCACTCTGAGCTAGATCTTTGGGTGGCTATGTGCTAGAAATCTTGAGATTTCGTTCCAAGCTCAGTATTCTTTGGCTAGTTTCTTGTGTGAAATATGATGAGTCACACAATTTGGAGTACAATTAGAATACATTCCCAAGTAATATTTTCACTTTTTCAACTTTCTTAGCCAATTATATTTGTGAAAGTTCTATCTCATTAGATATCTTCTCATTGAATTTCATTTGAAACTTCTTTTCAGACCATTCTAATAACTTAACATTTGTATCAAGGTCTTCATTTTGTACTTGGTCCACTATGTTGGACAATTACTCCATGATGGGCTTGGTTTCATCAGGTACCGGCAAGCTAAATGCATCAAGAAATATGTCTTTGATTTCCACTAATGATTGCTTCTATCTATACTCATTTCTAAGTATCTCTTGTTTCTTCCTTCTCTCCAGTGCCTCTTGCACTTCATTTATCTGAGCTAGGTTCATTGTTCTGGAGTCATAACTGGGTATGACTATTTCCTCATCAAGTGTAGGGTATCCATAGTGAAGTACCCTTGCAAATTTGGTGGAGCTCGAGCCTTGTTCTAAAATCTGTAATGGTACTACATCAGTGCTCAACTTTTTGGTAGGAGTCCCTAAGGTAGGCAAATTCACCAATGTCTATATTGCCTCCTGCTCCTTAGGGGTTTTCTCCTCCTCCTTCTCCTCTTCTCTACTACCTCTTCATCATTTCTCCCATCAAAGCGATCTTCCTGCCCTTCCTTGACTATTGTCAACCCATATATAACCTTCCACATAAGAGTGGATTTCTACACAACATCCTCAATTTGATTTTGTAATATACTAAAGGCTCTGTATTTGGGTGCAAATTTTCTCCCATGTTTCTTACTAGCCTTTGTTATTTTTCCTTTAGTTAGGTTAGACATTACATGAGCCGATGTTGACTCCTTTATTTCCTTTTCTATTTTAAGGTAGTAATGCCATTTATTCTCTACAATGGAGCTTAGCTCCTTAGGCATTGAATTGTCTAGTTCAAGTGGGGTGGTCTTGAACTTGGCCATCATAGTGTATATGGACTCTTCCACTATGTTCTGTTCTTCCTTTGACAACTTATTAAAATGTATGGTCTTTAAACCTGTTAAATCTGCATTATCTCTAATATTATTGCAAAGATTTTCCAATTTAGATTTGGTAGAACATCTTACCAATCTGAATTGTTCATCATTAGACTATGTCCTTTCTTCATCTAATTAAGGAGGTGCAACATACTTTCTTCTTTTCTTCTACTTTTCAGGCCCTCCTTGCTCTATTTCTTTTTGCTTCTCCTATTCTTTTGCAACTTGGGTAGTTGCCCTAGTGTTTTCCCTTGTAGTTGGCTTGGCTGGGCTTAGCTTTGTTACTTTCTTCTTTCTCTTTGGCTATGCAACTGGTTGTTTTTGTGCTTTTCTTTTCTTTGGCTTTGGCTTTGGTGCTTCTTGCTCAAAACCTTCCTCTTCTTCTACATCTTCTCCCATTCCTTGGGTTAATGCAAGTTTTTCTTGTCCTTGCTCCTCTTCATCACCCTCAGCTTCTTCACCTTCTTCTACTACGCCCTCACCAAATTTGGCTTTTAACTTCTTCACAAGTTTATCCTTCTTCTTTAGTTTGGAGGCAATCTTTAACTCCATATCCACTTTTGACTTGACCACATCATAGGTTCCAAAATGTGGTGCACTTTTGTCTACTTCTTCTGCTAGTAGTGTAGTTATTGCTACTGATGCCTCATCTATATTTATTTCATAGCCTAGAGGTCTTAACCATCTAACTCTTGGTATGGAAGCTTGTATGTATGTATAATCAATATCTACAAGAAAGAAAACATCATTTACATGTTTCTCTACTAATGACACTAGAATTCTTAGCCTTTGCTTCATTGTCTTCTTGAAGTCTTCAAAATAACTAGTAATAAGGGTCTCAAAATTAGCTCCCATCTACTCTATATATTTATTAACTTGAGCTATGATTGACCTATTAGTTTTCAATGCAACTTTTCCAAAAGAAGGAAACTCATTCTGCACATAAAAGAATATACAAATCAAAATAATACCAAATTTGCATTGGGCTCCCTTGGTTCTCCTTATAGCTGCTAAATTTTTATTAATTTTCTCTAGTTGCAATTCTACAAGATCATAAGTACGATCCTTTTTCACCAATTTATAGCCTACATCCATTGCAATGCAAGGCACATTGTTGAGTCTGCTAGATTGGTAAAACTTGTGTGCAATGACTCAAATAGAAAAATCAACAAGAGGGTCTTGGATGGTATCAATTATCATCCCTCTCTTATTCCACTTAGCACCAGTATTTTTCTCAATTGCCTCCTTAGAATCACTCCTAAGTGTCTTTGGCCGATCTAGGGTTGGGTACCCTATCACTCTATGTACAATTCTCTTTGTGATTTTTATTGGGCCATCCTCCAACCATAAGCTTCCATCATGTATTCTGCTAATTACTCTTTTGATTCATTCAATTTTGAATACTGTGGGGAATTCTAGGGCTCACGTCAAACCCTTCTTCTCAACAATCTAGTACTCTTCCTTCAACACTCCATTTTTACATAGTTTTTCATAAGCTTCCCTCATTTCCATGTCTCCTATTTCTCCAATCTTGCAATTGTAACATCTCCTAACATCTTGAACCATAACTACCTTAGGGGGTATGATAGATAGGGCTCCAACTGGATCATTTTTATATGCTACTTCTGGTATTGGGCATAAATTAGGTTGTTTCACTTCATTGGACACAAGCTGGACCTCAAACAGTTCCTTCTCCTAAGTTTTCCTAAAGCTAGAAGCCATTTGTGCGAATCTAGGGTTTATACACAAAGAAAATATGAAATTGCATAGCTCGGCACAAACGTAAATACCTCAAAATTGATGAAATCATCCTAAATTACTATTGAAATCTACTTAAACATTGGATTCTCTACTTTGGAGTTGTTCTACACTCTTTGTTGTGTTTGCTTTTCATTTGTGATGAGTAAAAATGATTGAAAACATGATAATATACCCTATTTCCAAAATATTTAATGCTTAGTGCATTTATAACTATTCACTTGACTTCTGAAGAATTTCTACATTACTCAGCTTCCATTGGCTTTTCATTATTCATCATCCTTAGGAATATTACTCACTTGACTTCAATTGAATTGTCCTCTTTACTCGGCTACCACTACCAACTCAGCTCCAACTAATCATTCGGCTTCTACTAATTTGATAGTCAACTCAGAATGAACTAAGATTTTACTCAGCATCTGAGGGCAACTTGGCAACACTTGTGAAATCTTGAAATATTAACTTTGTATCTTTAATCATGTTGATCTCTTCCTTTTAATACTTACTTGTTTAGGAACTAATGTAAGATAAAGCTTTATAAATTAGTCCCTCATGCCTTCTCTTTACTTATTTTGATGAAGTGTGATCACTTGACCTTTTAGGTGAAGTGATCCCTTTATTTGATGTGCTACTCCCATATTTCTTCTTCCATGTCTTATTCAGTTCTCGTTTGATGTTTTCAACATCTACCTTCTCTTTACCTTTGTTGTTCTTTGAGTTGGGTGCCTTTGACCTTGTAGGGCAATTCCTACTGATATGAACAATCTTCAAGCAACTAAAACATGTGGTTTGACTTAACCATCTGCTGTAGTTTTCTTTGAAATGTGTCCTTATGCAATTTTTTAGGAATGTTTCCATATTCCTAACAGTAATGACAACCTGTACCTAGTGTTGTAGTCCTAATTGTAGTGATATCCATGATTATTTCCTCTTGCTGATTGATTAGGTGTCCACATAGGCTTTGATCTGCACTCAAAAGCTCTATGTCCATACTTCTTGCAATTGTAGTAGTGACCTTCAAATCTTGCTGTTCTAGTAGTCCTAGTCCTGTAGTTATGTGCTTAATGTCCTTGCTTGTTGCACTTATGATAGTGACTCTTATTCTTGGGTTGGGCATTCTTTCTCATGCATACATTAGATTTATGTCTATTTTTACCACAGAAATGATAAGTTGGTTTAGTGTTCTTACAGTTGTTACTCCTTTCTTCTGCAGTTTTGGATGACTCTCCTTGTTCAGTGTTGATGTATCCTAGTCCTGAAGTAACATTATTCACCCTTGGTGATTTCAATAGCTGCTGAAAATACTTGATTGCCTCATTAGGTTTCTTGAAGCTATGTGAAATTTCCTTCTCTCTTTTTAGATCATTTTCCAATTGTTCATTTTGCATCTTCAGTGTAGAGATCTCAATGTCCTTGACATTCAATTCATGATGTGTATTCATCATTTGGATTAGGGTGTCTAGCTGCATGTTTGTTATTCTTGCAAGCTCAATTGACTTTTCTTCTAGTCTATTGGCAAGATTTCTCTTGTCTTCTTCAAGCATAGCCTTGTCTTCAATGGCTCTTTTCTTTTGTTTAGTTGCTTCACGAAGCAACATAGCTTGTGACTCTTGTTCAAGCTTGAGTGTTTTGATTTCTTTTGCTTGGGCTCTATTCTTCTCCATTAGGTCTGCTATTGGTGCATCAAACTCTTTAGAATCTCCATTTGCAAATAGTTTTGAGGTGTCAATCTCCTTGTATTGTGTATCATTCTTAGCTACGGCAATTTCTCTTCTTCTCTTTAAGAATTTTCTTAGTTCCTCCTTGGCTTCTTCCAAAGTATGTAGAGCAAGTTGTATATCTATTGCCTGATTCTCTATGATCTTCCCAAGTTTTTAGACTTCCATTTCCAAATCTTTTCTCCAAGCTGTAAGGCTCCTCCTTGTCAGAACTTAGCTCTGATACCAATTGTTGGAATTTACAAATGGGAAGATTTACTTCAGAGAGGGGGGGTGAATAAGAAGTAACTAACTTTAACCTTTTCAAAACCTTTTAACTAAAAACATTCACATGCATCTAATTCATCTAATAAATATGAAAGTAAAGACATGCATGAAAACAGATAATAGAAGATTTGGTAACCCAGAAACCCTCCAAAATAAGAAGGTAAAACTTGGGTGGGGATGACACCCATAAAGTATCACTACAACAACATGTAACTGTTCAAGGTTACAAATTTTGACCACTTCCAATGGTTTGCTCTGTGAAAGACCTGTCCTATTAAAGACTTTACACCCTATTAAAAGTGACCTAATTAAAGGATATACAAAAATTCACATGGAATGCTACCCTACTAAAGGATTTACAATCCTATCAAGGATCTACAATATGGCTGCTAAACCTATATAACTACTAAGCCAACCTATCAACATAGGACTTTCATTCTCACAATACAATGGTTAGAAATTATAGAAGAATGTTTTGAATTGATGACTTGCAATCCTCAATTTCTGATTCTAGATCCTTGTTCAGCTTTGTTTGTTTTGATCCTTTCTTGATTTGATATGTCACTCATTGAAACTTTGATACTCTGTTCTTGATCAATTGAATTCTACAATGTTGCTCTGCTTTTCTCTAAGTCTTTAAACACCCCTCTAAAATTTTCTATATTTCACCCATACACTTCTCACACGTAGACATACAATGGGGTTTCATCCTTCTTTTAAAGATTTCGAAGACTTAGTCTTAGGTATGAATCTGCAGTCAATATTTACTCTTCATTTCCTGCTCAATTCTTGCACTTTTCCTATTGGTTGGATACCTTCTCCATTTTTATTATTGGTTGCATGCTAATTACATAGGTAATGCAAACGATTTGACCTTATCTTCAAGATTCTTCAAGATTCATCCTGAGTTGGCTCCAAAAATGGTTTACATCTGAGTTTGTGAAGATACAAACTCATATGCTAACTTTGTGTTACTTGGAACTTACTATTTGCTGATCTTGGCACATATAGGAATTTTGTCTCACTTGGCTCCTATAGTAATTCTATTTCACTTGACATCTATACTTTACTTGGCACCTATAGTAACTTGGCATCTATAGTGACTCAACACTTGAACTTTTCTCGACACCTGAAGATCACTCAACACCTGAAGTTCACTCGGCACCTATTGAATTCTCTAGCTCAACACACATTATAACTCAACTTCTATTTTATACTCGGCATCATCTTGAGAATTGGTTAAGTGTGTTGAAACTCATTTGTAAAAACCAATCCGAGACCAACAATTGTTGTATTTTTCATTCTTTTTTGTCTCGCATTGAGATTTGGAAAAGAATATAAATGTTTTGTTTTATTCTCATCTCACATTGAGACATACAAGATATTTCCTAGTCATTTTATTTATTTATTTGATGGGTAAGAGAGAAAAGGCAAGATTAATTATTAGTATGTGGGATAACTAATTATTAATATTATTTATTAATCTTGAGTAGACTTGAACCCAAGATCTCTCTAATAAGATGCTCACAATTTACCGTTGTGTTGTAGGCACTTGCCTATATTTCCTAGTCTTTTATTTTTGGTATATTAGTACTTATAAATTTCTAGCCTTCTCTTTACAAAGGCATATTGGAAATAATGATATTTTGGAGTTTTGTTCGCAAGAAATATTATTTGGGACTAGAATTCATTCTATGACTATAGAGGTTTTATATTATTACAATTTATTCTTTGTTTTTCTTCTCATTTATTTTCATTCATTTTTTTCCATATCAACTTGGACTTGAAGAATTTGAGCTAGTGATGTTCTTAAGAGAAATTAAAAGAATAATTATCTAATAAAGTTAACTTGGTCAGGGTATGTGTAGGATCATAGTGGGCCAAACTATACCTTTAAGTGACTGTGTAAAATCAATAAATCAGATTTATGTCAAGTTGACGTATAATTTTGAACTAGTTATCAAGTGTATATTAAAAGGTTATATCAACAAAATCTGTAGGAAATTAAATGTAGTTTCTAAATTACCAGGTATTATTTAATTTTTTTAAACCTGATCGATCAAAAATTCATATTTTAATACAATAGTACAAAATTTTGAGAACAAAAATAAGAAGTAGGTGTATATCTGACCACCTTAATCGTATTTTTTTATAAGATTCTAGATATTAGAAGTAGACTCATGCCCAAATGTGACACATATTTTTGGGTATTTTTATTCTAAAGAAATGATATTTTTATGAATTTTTTGGTAGAACATTTTAAGGAAAAAAAGCCTTGTGTCTAACCACCTTAACTAATTCAAAACATTACTAAATTTAAATTTATTTATTTTTTATTATATTAGAGGAAACATAGAATGTGACACATCTTTCAGATTTCAAAAATGTTTTACGGTTTGAAAGTTATAGCTATTTTTCAATGAGTATGTAAATCAACACCTTATAGGTATCTTCATTTAACCATAAGTAATAAATACTTATCAAACTAATATCTTGACAACAATTATATTGCTACAAAGATGAGAATGTCCTTAAGAAGTCATTTTGGTTTCAATGAATTTTGTAAAATTAGAAGTCATCAGTTACCTCATTGAACTCTAGAACACCCCTAAACATTGCAAATTAACATTTTTTTAGTTAACCAAGAAGGTTTGGTGATAACTAGGCCTAATGGGATACCTGATATATCGGGTATCGCATTAGGTCTGGTATCGGATCTATTGAGTATCCAAAACATTCAATACTAGATAGGTTCCCTCCCTACAAGTCAAAAGAATCACTTTAAAAATGGAGAGCGAGGATTAAAAGTTGAGGGATCTAGATTATCTCCTTCATGATCCATGTGATATACAAATTGTGTCTTTTTTATTGTTATAAATGAGGTCCTAATCAACAATAATATGTACTATTTTTAATTACAAATTATTGTATTTAATATATATAATTTATATAATATAATTTATATAATATATTATATTATATTATAACATATTATATTGTAATATATTATATTATATTTAAATATATTATATATATTGTATTATATGATATAGTATATAGGATATTATACATGGTGGTATCATTACTTTTGTGAGGATAAATGACTTTTATTGATTTATTAAATGTTCCATTTATTTTCAACTTTTGCCTTTTCCTTTTTCTTTTTTTATTTCATTTTATGATTTTATGAATTGCTTTTCCTCTTTTTAAAAGTGATTTATGTCATTTTTTATTTGATTGATTAATTAATTGATGTTACCATTGATTTAAAAGTCTATTGTTTTCCTCCGTTATTTGATTTTGTCCTTAATTTGCATTGTTTGATCAAAATTTGCATTGTTTTAGGTCTTCGCTAATTTTTAGGTGTCTATAGATATACTGATTAATTACTATAAGATATATAATATACCCATTAAAATAAATATAATATATCCATAGGGGTCCTAGGACCCCTAGGAACATGTGATATCATTGAATAGGTCAAAAAGGGTCATAAGGTATCGTATGACCCCTTTCAACTCATTAGGATAATTTAATATGTCCCTAGGGGTCCTAAGACTCCTAGAAACATATGTTATCATTGAATATGTTGAAAGGGGACATAGGGTACCTTATGACCCCTTTGAACCATTAGAATGAATTTAATGTGTCCCTAGGGGTCCCAAGATCCCTAGGAACATATGTTATCATTGAATGGGTCAAATGGGATTATAGGGTAACTTATGACCCATTAAATGATTTTAATGTATGTTATCATTGAATGAGTTGAAAGAGGTCATAAGGTACCCTATGACCCCTTCAAACCCATTAGGATGAACTTAATATGTCCTTAGGGGTCCTACGATCCCTAGAAACATATGTTATCATTAGAGGAGTTGAAAGGGGTCATTGGATACCTTATGACCCATTAAAATGAATTTAATATATCCCTATGGGTCCTAGGACCCCTAGGAACATATGTTATCATTGAATGGGTCAAAAGAGATCATTGGGTAACCTATTAGCACTTTCAACCCATTAGAATGAATTTAATATGTCTCTAGAGGTCCTACAACCCCTAAGAATATATGTTATCATTGAATGAGTTAAAAGGGGTCATATGGTACCCTACAACCCCTTTCGACCCATTAGAACAAAATTTATGTGTCCTCAGGGGTCCTAGATAGGGTACACTATGATCCCTTTTGACCCATTAGAACTAATTTGATATGTCCCTAAGGGTCTTATCACCCCAGGGAACATATGCTATTGTTGAATGTGTTACAAGGGGTCATAAGGTAATGTATGACCCCTTTTGACTCATTAGAATGAATTTAATATGTAGGAACACATGTTATCATTGAATAAGTCAAAAGGGGTCATAGGGTAGCCTATGACCCCATTTGACCCATTAGAAAGAATTTAATATGTCCCTAGTTGTCCTAGGACCCCTAGGGACATATTTTATCATAGAATAGGTTAAAAGGGGTCTGCAGATGCTTAAAATCGTCCCAAAGACTATATTAATTTTTCTAATATTTCCTTTGACATTATAATTGATTATGTATTAATTAATTATGTTTGTCATATTCTTCTGCTTATTTAATTAAATAAGTTCACCTCCCTAAAGTATTTAAATTTAATTTAAATGCATCCCCTCTAATGTGTTAAATTTATTTAATACATAGTGCTCCATAAATCCCCTTTTGGATAAATTCCAATTTATTTAATTCCTCCCACTTTATTAAATTATATAATCCTATAATTAAATTAAATCCTATTTAATTTAATCTTAATTCCACCTAAAACCTAGCCTACCATGCATCACTCTCATCCTTCTAAGCCTACCCACTAATTAATCCCACTTAATTATCCTAAACACCTTCCTAAACAGCTTTTAGTCTCTATGTGTTTTCTCACACATGTGTGAGCAACTTAAAATCCAAGAAAGCCCCCCTTTCATTAATTCCTCTAAAAATCCTCTTACACTCTTATACACTTGTCCCCTTTCCTTTCTCCAAGCTTGCTCACACATGTGTACCACACCTTGGCCATCTCAATCACAAAAAGGCTTATCTTAACCTTTGCATGACTTGTCTCCTTAGCCGATGTGTCTCCCTTGTGGCACCTATGTGGATGCCACATAGATGCCACCTCCCCAGGGCCTCTCTCAAGCTATAATTGTCTCAAGCATTCTTCATCTCCCTCATTTGTATTGTTAACATGCTAGTATAATTCTAGAGCTCTTAGTAATTTCATACATTGTTGCTAACTTTTGGTAGTTGCTAGCTTCATTTGATTTTCATGGTTAACTTAGTTTATTTTCTTGCATCCAAATTCACTATCCTTGAATGCTTTGAGCATGGTTGCATCCATAACCATTGTTTGAAGCATTCTCTTCACATCTAATTAGCTTCATACATCTTGCATTTCATTTCAAATAATCTTGGGATTCAATCGTTGTGTTTTAGAGAGCACATCCACATCCCTCCAACTAGAGCACAACAATAAGGTTTACATGGGTGCCCTTGTTGAGCTGCTTTGAGGTTGCATGAAACTCATATCTATTGGTTATTTTAGCTTCGTAAAATGCAAGTAGTTTTAGTTGTTTTATTGTTTGAACCTTGATATATGAACATGTATAACTAAAATTTTCCTTGTTTAAGCATGCTCCCGACAGGTAGGTTTTTCATGTATAAATTTTAACATTCTTGGCGGCACCCATGTCTCTTTTCCATACTCAATCATGGTAAAAAACTTAATATTTTCTATAAAAAATTGCACACTGTCATCTCTGTTAGGACGTAGTGCTGTTTGCGAAGACATTTCTTCGTTTCCATGTTTTGGCATCTCTACCGATGACAAATTTATAACCACTTAAAACTGCAAATACATTCTATTCTATTGTTTGCGAGGTTTTCATATTTTATTGTTTGCATTGTGGGTGGTTGCGAGCCTACCATTTTTATTGAGTGTCATCTCCATAGTTTTCATACTCTCTCATTTGCATTGTGGGTGGTTAAGGGCTTGCCATTTTTATGAACTATCATCTCTGTAGACTCCTATTTTTCATCTTTGTTGTGGGTGACTAAAAGACTACAATTTCTGTAAACTATCATCTCTATTTTTTCTTGTTCGGTCATTTGCGTTGTGGGTAGTTGAAAGTCTACAATTTTAGTTGACTATTATCTGCAATTATTTTGGCATCTGTGATCTTATCCTATCATCTACGATTGTGAGTGTAAGTATTAGGTATATCATACTTGTTTTTGTTTTGTGATTTTCATTTTTGTCGTCTATGCCTACATTATGTCATCTTATCTTTTTAACAGATTGATTAATCTCATTATACTTAACTTACTATTTGTTTGATGTAGATTGATTATTGATCATATTTTTATTATAGGAGACAAAATTTGGAGAACTTTAGACTTAGGGGATAAATGAACTTGTATGGCTTAATCATTTGTCCTTGGATTGTATGTTGCAACTAATACCAAAATCCCAAAAACTCTCAAATGTATTTAAAGTAGCATTACAAACATACTCTTGAATTTCCTAAAGGGGATTTACACACATGTCATTGGAATGGATGTTCAAACACACTCTTTAATTCTTTAAAAGAATGCACAAACTTTTCATTGGAATGTATGTGTAGAATAGCAAAACGCAATCTTGACTGGCTTAAAAGAATTGACAAGATTTTCATTGGAATGAATGGTTAGATAGCAAAACACACTCTTGAGTGCTTAAAGTTCAAAGAAGAATGCAATAAAATATTTCTATTTGGGATTAAAAAATCTCACACAATCTTGAATGCTTAAGGGACAAAGAAGCTTGCTATGAAACATTTAGACTTGGTGCTTAAAATGAACACACTCAACCTTGAATGACTTAAAGGAATTTGTTCTACCTTTATCGATTTTCTTATGTTGATGATGATCGATTTATTTTGTTGACAAATCCTCTTTTTTTTTATGTTGATGACATTGTCAAGTTGGAAAGAACATTGTATGCTCTAAACATGAGTGTCTTCAAAAGTAGATAAAAAATCTAAAGCTTCAATTGGAAAAGAACAAGTGTCTTTTAAACCTTGAGGCCAATTACTTATTCTTTCCTCGCGCACCTTTCAATGATCTTGAGTGCACAAGAAATAAGTGATCTTATTTTTATTTTTAGGAGGTCTTCTTGGGGATTTCATCACCCCTTGGGACAACCTCAACTCCATTGTTCTGGTGGAGTATAAATATGAGGAGGTGAATCCAAAGACACCTCTCTTGGAAGTAAAATTTTGTCACTCTTGGCTAAGCCCCAAATAAATTTATACCTTTGGGAAGTGAAGGTGGAGATTTGGGTTACCATCTCCTTCCGGCTCCATGGCACTATTTTCTTTCATCTACAAATTTTGGCCTCACATACCTTGCGTATATTAATGATGCCCTTTAGTTGATCTTTGTAAATCCTAGTTGAAGCCTTCTTAGGATTGTTGATATGTTAGACATGCTTGAGTTTTTAAATCCAAAACCAATACCAAACATCAAATAGGTCTAAATGAGTGAAACGGTGAGCTAAACATTTAGTGAGAAAAATGGTTGTAAGTGGGTTCTCTTGACCTATGACTATTTTCATAAATCCTTATACTTGGTCCAACATTTGAGATTCATTGGGTCTTTTATTCACAACATTTTTTTGTAAAATTATTATGCTTGGTCTTGTAATTGGGGTTATTTTGTTCTTGCCATGTCTGAAAAAGTCAAACTTAAGAAGGTGAAGTTATCCAAACCATTTGCCTACAAGGAAAGGAAAAGCCTAGCACATAGTGATAAAAAATTTTGATATGCTATCAAAGACATAAAAAAGGAAGAGGATGAATAGGCTCATTATGAAAAAATCTTTACAATGCTAAACTTTGAAATTGGTCTGTTTTATCTGAAGTAAATGCGAGATTTTTGTTTCCAGTGAGAAATGATTAAGCTATCCACATAGTGATCACATTACCCTCATTTTCCACATCAATCCATTTTTGAATTTTCTAGTCTTCCATTTGCAAATTTTCCTCTAGAGAGTTTGACCATTTGAACCTTAACCCCTTTAACCTAAGATCATCTTAGTTACAATAATTTCAAGATTACAACAGTAGAGCTTTATCCACAAGCAAATGTTTATGATAGTTGCACTCACTCATTTGGGATCACAAGTCCATCTCCAAATATTGAGTCCTCTATTCGGTGTCCTATCTTGCCTAATGGTCATTTTTCCATCTTTGGTAGAAGAAAGATAATTTTATCCTATATCACACTTGGTTTGCTGAATCAACAAGGTATTTTATTCACATTTAGGTTGTTTTCTCTTTTATCATATAAGGTTTAGTTGCTCTTTCACATCTTCTCCTTCCACAAGCTTCCACCCATCGATTTGGTTACAATTGTATGGTACAAACACAATCTGACAGACTCACATTTAACCCTATGTTCCATTTATTGGAATCACTAAGACAACAAGAGATGAAAAATCTTTTTCCTCCTCGATCAGTCTCATTGGGGAACATATTTCCCCATAGTACAAACTTAGGTATGCCTAAGGCCACACCCACACAGGAACTAGAGAATCCCTTTTGAAACACCACTATAGGTAGTAACACACATGATGAGGAAGAAGTATACCAACATGAAGACCCCATTGAAAATAATGATATTCCTAGTGATGTTCAAACATTTCTTGCAGACCCACACAACTTGGAAATGTTAAAAAAATCTATCAAGGTGAACAAAACTGAGATATTTGTAAAACCTTATCAAGGATGGTGTTAATGTCCCTATGAGTTTTGATGAGAGCACTTTGTTTAGACAAATTACCAAAGATGGTGCTCCCATATTGCCAAATACCACCATAGCACAAATATCTAGCAAGGGAAAAGAACCTATAGTGGGAACTAGTTCTATACCTACATCAACTTCAACACAACCCATGTTCCAATTAAGTGAAGAACATATTCAACAAATCATTAGTGCTATGCCCAACACAACTACACATACTATTATTCTACAATCAACCTTGACATGTCCAGCTGTAGGATGCTTAAACATTGGGCATGTACCTATCTGAGAAATGGTAGTCCCAAAACAACCAATGTATTTCTCCTATTCACAAATGCCAACAAGTATGATGTAAAAATCTATGCCAATCCCAACAACTACATATCAATACATTGGCCAAAGTGATGCACCTGGACCTGCACCACCTCATAATCCACCACCACCCTATAATCTATTTGGGAACTCATACAACTTTGGAGGTGGATTCAACATCAATTCCCAACCATAATAGATGTAACCAAATTAGGATATAGCCTAGTAGTTACATGAACTCCAGAGTTTGATCTACAATATGAACAACAAAGGGATGAAACATTTATCTTTTGAGGAAATTTTTCCATTTCCATTTGATAGATCTATCAACATGATACCATTTTCACCAAACTTTGATATTCCAAAATTTGATAAATACATGGGAGAAACATGTCTTGTCACACATCTCAAAGAGTTTTCCATCTTATGTCAAGAAGTTTCCTATAGTGAGGATTACCTTAAGAGACTCTTCACAAGAAGCCTTGATGACGCTACACTTGAATGGTTAATGAACTTACTTAGAGGTTCCATCACCTCCTTTAATGACTTGATAGAAAAATTCATAGCACAATACTCTACAATATTGAACATCATGCATCCTTGAGTGATTTGTACAACACAAAACAATGAACTGGTGAAACATTTTCTCATTTTCTACAATGGCAGTGCCACCTTGCCAATTACATGCCGTACAAAATTGAAGATTCCCACCTTGTAGACATATTCATCAAAAATTTGATTCTGGAGATGTCTTTTTGAATGAAGATGGCTAGTCCTAAAGACTTTGCCACATTATTTAAGAAAGACAAGAACTTTGAAAAATGGACTCTTAGACATGGGTTCTATTAAACACTATAACTCATCATCCTCAACTAATGAAATAGACAAAAATGGTCCAAAAACAAAGGTGTGACCCATGATGGTGTCACTAATGTCAAGAGTGCACAAAACCTTCAAGGTGGATACAATAACAACAACAACAACTATCACCACCGAAACAACAAAAATTCAAATCATGATACTTAGAATCATAATCATAACAACAATTAAAATGGCCAACAATTTCATAATCAAACACAATTCTTTCCTCACAACAACAACAATACTAATACAAATAATAACTACAATCACGACTATGACTGAAATAGAAAGTTCACTAGCTTTTGTGCACTCTTAGATGCCATATTCCAAAAACTTTTGGATCACAATTTGATGGTTTTCCCAACACATGGCCTTTTGGAAAAAATCAACCC
The DNA here is from genome assembly GCA_028749045.1 of Cupressus sempervirens. NCBI lineage: Eukaryota > Viridiplantae > Streptophyta > Pinopsida > Cupressales > Cupressaceae > Cupressus > Cupressus sempervirens. The sequence goes on along the minus strand of CM053785.1, from coordinate 926,950,799 downwards.
AAATCCAAGTGGTATAGGGAAAATGAATATTGTAATTACCATTGCATCAAAGGACATGACACTAAGAAGTGTATCAAGCTCAAAATCTTCATACAAAATCTTTTTGATGATGGGAAATTGAGGTTGAAGGAGGACTACCATCTAAAAATGCTAAACTGAAGATCTTTCAAAAATCATCCCCTAACCACAATAATGACAATAACAACAACTAAAACAATAATACATACAATGGAAACCAAGCTTCCACATCTAATGTGCTCCATTATGACTATTCTACTAAGCACACATCAGTCTTTAACTCCTTGTGTGGTAAAATAGGAACAAATGATATATGTGGCTTTGACTTCATGTGTGGCCACATTGAAGAAGTAGACACTCATGTTAATACCCTTGTCTTACAAGTGGCTGATTGTGGTGGTACAACCACTTGGCAGGGAATAATTACTTTGCAAGTTTCCACTCCAAATCCCACCAATCCATTGGTTCCACATGTGTCTATTGTGCCATCCATTTCATAGAGACCCATTTCTTGGTATGATGTTCTATCTCTGTTAGGGAAGACTAATATACAAATATCCATTCTTGAGCTTCTCACCACCTCACTTATCCATAAGGAAACCCTTAAGACCGCTATTTTAGAGTCTTGTGTTCCTAAAAATATCAATGCATCCCAATTCACTGCCATGATTAGAAATATTGCCACACAATACCTTGTCTTTATAGACAAAGATTTCCAAGGCCCTAATCACCACCACAATTTTTCACTCTACATTGAAGTCTTTATACAATGACACAAAATAAAATGAGTCCTTATAGATAATGGATATGGTTTAAACCTCTGTAATTGAATATTATCTACTTCTTGGGGTTCCTAGAAGATCTCTAGACATCAATAAAATGATAACCATCAAAGCATATGATGAAAGAGAAAGAGAATAAAAAGGGGGTTATCATGCTACCACTAAAAGTCAAACTAGCTGTAATCAACACTAAATTCCATGTTCTAGATTTGGACTTAGCATATAACATATTGCTCGGTCAACCTTAGATACATACACTAAAAACGGTCCCATCTACTTATCATCAGTGCTTGAAATTTCCCCATTAGGGATGAGAATTCACAATTCCAAGAGATCCTTTTCCTTTTTCTTTTTTTAAGAGATTGGAAGGTTCCCTAATGAATTTTTGTCTAGTTAGTGACTTTGCTAAGGTTATATCTAGATCTCTCACCATAATGGAAACACCTTCCACAAAAATTCTAGAGTCATCCAATATTGATTCCAGTTCTCATAAAGGAAAAGAGAAGGTTGAAGCTATCAAGGTCAATATTGCGATGAAGAAGGTTACCTTTGTCGATCAAGGAATGAGGGAGTATAAGTTTGAGAGTGCCTTGTGGGTTGGACAACTACCACTCTCCCCCTAATCCTTTAGTAAACCTTCCTAAATACCTCCTTCTAAAAATAAGGATACTATGCATGTTAATAAAATAACCTTTGAATATTGTGGTTCACTTAGTGATGAACACATGGATTCTAATATCTTAGATTGGCTATATTTTGATGGAAAAGATGATCTTGTACAATTACCTAAAGATAAGTATGTGGAGGCTCCTCCCATCATTGAAAACATGGGATATCATGACACTAGACTTGGACCTAAATAAGATAGAATCAAACAACCCCTTGAGGCTTCTAGCTATCCTAACAAATGAGGTTTAGGATCCATTAAACCTAAGGTGTCCTTTTTTGACAACTATTTTACAGTTGAACCTGATTATGAGACTAAGGAGGATGAATTCTCCAAAGTACCCATCCAATACATTGAGGATGACCTAGATAAATATGTCTGTGCCATCACCAAAGTTGACCTTTCATCTACCAACTTACCCCTCACTAACCCTGACATGATAGACTGCGACCTTCAAGACACACCACCAACTCTTGATATTTGTAATTCTAATGAAGCAATGATGACTCTTTTTGGCCTCAAGAATCTCCAATATTATGAGCATGAGATACAATATAATGAGTAAGCCTACTTTGGTAGCCAAGTCAACTCTCTTAGTCACAAAAGTGAAAAAGAAAATAAAAAAATTGAAGAAACATCCTCTAGTGAAAACTCTTTTAGAGAACTCTTGGATAAAGAAAAAGACAAAATAAAGGACACATCATCTAGTGAGAACCTCCTAGAGCACTAGAAGAGGGAGAGATTGACTTTCCATTCATAACTCTACCACCAAAATAGTCACCTATATTGAATGAAGACATAATTCCAGTTAACTTGGGTATGGTAGATAATCCACAAATCACCTACATTGGTGCTACCCTAAGTCTAGAAGAACAAGAAGTAATAACTTAGTTCCTATAGAAAGGCAAAATCAATTTTGCATGGACATACAAAGACATGCATGGTTTAGACATAGACTTAGTTGTGCATCACCTAGCAGTGGATCCAAAATGTCTTATTCAAGATGCATCCTAATGTAGCACTTTTGGTCAAAGTAGGATTGCAAAAAATGTTAGAGGCAAAGTTCATTCAACGTATTGATTATCCTAAGTGGGTTTACAACATTTTTCCTATCAATAAAGCCATTAGGGCATCCACATATGCTTATATTTTTGAGATTTAATTCTCGCATGTCCTAAGGATGATGTTCCACTACCCAACATAGACATTATAGTGGATTTGAGTGCTCGACATGAAATGTTATCTTTAATGAATGGTTTCTCTGGTTAAAATTAGATCATAATTGTAGAAGAAGATCAACACAAAACACCATTTACTACCCCATGGGGAGATTTTTGTTACCAAGTCATGCCTTTTGGCTTAAAGAATTTCGACACCATCTATCGACACATAATGACCACAATCTTCCATGGTCTTCTACATGTAATAATGGAGGACTATGTTTATGACATTCCTAGAAAATATAAGAAATGTGATTCCTACATTGCTATTCTTACCACCATATTTGAAAGGTTGGAAAAATACAAAGTTCACCTTAATCCTAAAAAGTGTGTTTTTGGGGTCTAATCTAAAAAGTTGTTAGGATACATAGTGTCAAGAAGAGGCATTGAAGTAGACCCTAAAAAAGTAAAAGCCATCATGGAAATGCTTCCACCTACTACATTGAAACAACTCCATAGATTTTAAGGGCGATTACAGTCCATCAGATGGTTTGTGTCCTAGTTAGTAGATAAAGTTCATCCACTCCAATACCTGCTTCGAAAAGACACCAAGTTTCAATGAGATTACCTATGTAGAAAGCATTTGAGCAAGTTAAGGTATACCTAGCTAATCCACCAATTGCAGGCCGACCATTGATTCTCTACATTTCTACCACTTTAGTTACCCTAGGTGCTCTTTTGGCACAACTAGATGGCAATGGTAATGAGCAAGCTATTTACTATCTTAGTTGAACATTAGTTGCCTATGAGTTGAACTGCACTACTATTGAATGAGCTTGTTTGGCTGTAGTCTTTTGCACATAGAAACTACACCATTACATGCTTAATCATACTACACACCTCATTGCTAAGATATATCCCCTCAAGTATTTTCTATCAAAAGCTTGCCTCATTGGCCATGCTGCAAAATAGGTCTTGATTTTAAGTGAATTTGACATTGTCTATAAAGACCACAAGGCCATTAAGGGACAAGTCATTACCAAAAACTTGTAGAAGCTTCTCTTCAAGGAGATCATCCTATCATAGTAGATTTTCTAGATGACACAATTATGAATGTTATCCCTAATACATAATGGAAACTATATTTTGATGGTTCTTTCACACAAAAAGGATTGGGAGAAGGAATTTTGTTTGTTAGACTGCAACGAGACCTTATCCCTAAGTCTTACAAAATTTCATTCCCTTGCACAAAAAATGTAGCTGAGTACAAAGGACTAGTAACAGGGTTACGTTAAGCTATTCGATGGAATATTAAAAGCCTACTTATCTTTGGAGACTTGCAATTGGTCATTAGACAAGTTACACGTGAATATCAAACAAAGGATGAAAATTTGTTTCCATATCACTGGATAGTAGAAGATCTTAAACAACACTTCACTGAGATAGTCTTTTAGCATATACCAAGGACAAATAACAAAGCAATAGATTCTATGGCCACCATAGCCTCCATGATCGCCATGCCTAAATACAGTCCTAAGTGTGAATTTCTTGTTGAGAATATTTTTCTTCCTACTTATGAACTTGAATAAGAGCTGGTGTGTGAGATTGTCTATTGTGAGTCTCCATTGTACTTTGACATTTTTTCCTACCTTTGTCACAAAACAATCCCCATAGCCCTTTCCACAAACCAAAGTAAAACCTTCATCCATTGCACTGCTTGATACACTATCCTAGGTGACACACTTTTTTGAAAACACTTCAATGGAACCCTCCTCTGATGTCTCAGTTCAGATGAAGCCAAAATGAGGTTAGAAGAGGTTCACCAAGGAATTTGTGGTGCCCATTCTTGTGGCCTTATGTTAGCAAAAAAAACCCTTAGAATGGGTTATTATTGGCTTACTATGGAAGTTGATGCCTATCATTTTGTGAAATGATGTGTCTCTTGTCAGAAACATGGAGATTTGATACACGCTCCCACACAAGATGTCCAACCTACCATTACACCATGGCCCTTTTCCTACTGACATTTTGACTTTGTTGGTCAAATATATCCAAATTTTGCAAATGGCCACAAGTATATTATTACCTCCATTGAGTATTTCACAAAGTGGGTTGAGGCTATCCCTTTAATGTATACCACCAAAAAATAGGTTTTGAAGTTCATCTTGAACTACATCATCCATTTCAATATCCCCCAAGACATAATAAATGATAATGGGACTCCTTTCAAAAATTAGGAGGTCACCACATTGTGTAAGAAATTTGAAATCACCTAGTATTTCTCCACCAAATACTTCCCCCAAGACAAAGGCCAAGCTGAAGCCACTAATAAAACTATTTTGAAAATCCTAAAAAAATTTGTTGATGTAGCCAGGTGTGACTGGCACCTCCAAAATACTCCCGCCCTCTAGGCCTATCACACTTCCATCCATAACCCCATAGGAGCCACTCCATTTTCCCTTGTTTATGGCTCTAAGGTTGTATTACCCATCAAAATTGAGCTCCCTTCCCTTAGAATCTCTCTCAAGAATCTGATGTTCGAGGAAGAATATCGAGTTGCTTGCTTGCAAGAGCTGCAAATCCTTGATGGGAGATGCCTCAATACCTTAAACCACCTCCACATGTATCAAAATGACTTTCAACTCCAGTTTCACAAAAGGTTAGATCTCAGGAACATAACATGAGAAATCTCTAAAACCATGAAAATAAAGAAAAATTTGAAGCTGATTGGCTTGGTCTATTTATCACTATAGCCAAATATGGTTCTAGGCAATATCAAATTGCCACTTCAGAGGGAGATCTACTCCTTGCGGTTGTAAATATCTAGCACCTCAAGCGGTTCTATGCTTGAGTTTCATAGTTCCTATACAGTGTTGTTAAATTTTCACCAAAATCCAAAAAAATCAGAACATCAAAAAATTCAAAAACATTTGTAAAATGCTTTCAAAGAAAAGACTAAAAAGAAAAAAGTTTTTGAAAAAATTTGTTGTCAATAAGGTCCATTATCTATAAGGCTCAACTCACTTCATCACATTTCCTCATTTCATCCCATCTTTGTGCAGAAGTCCCATCTGGCTCGCATTCTTCATGCTTCTAATAAAAGACCTCTTGTCCATGAGGCCTCCATCCACTTTCATCTTCCTAAAGATCTCTATTCTATGAGGAAATTTCCCATCGAATGTTCACCCTATTCCAATTATTCTAAGATTTTTCCCACAAAAGTGACTATAATAGAACTAAAAAAAAATCACCATTGTGACTTAACAATTTGAGAAACTTGTTCTTTTCATAGCTATTGCCAACAAACACTGACAACAACAACTTAGACAAATAAAATTTCACAGGATTAATCCTTCATACTGATGGTGCTACAATATTTACACTTGGACTAATGTTCCTAGTAGGAAATATGGACTGAATGACTACTTGGTCAGGAAATCTCTTTTGGTTGATTTCATCTTTGTGTGTTAGTAGTAGCCTTTTATGGTGTGCCTTGATCTTCCATATCTTGGTATCACTCGAATGGTTCCAATTGAGTACATGTGTCATTTGTGGTATGATCTATTTTTGATGCTTTAGTATATTTTTGTCAATTTTAGAGTTATGATTATGTGCTACTCACTGGGGGCATCGGGTTAGCACACTTTCCTCCAAGATCCCTAAAAAGAATTTGGGTGTGCCTAGACCTCTCCAGTGTACATATATCATTTGTTCCATCATGACTACAAAAACTACATCTATTGTCCTAAAGTCTCTATTTTGTTGAGAGTCTAGTCCATGCAAGGAATCTTGTCATCTATGCTTCTATAGCATTTGGTTCATAACTCCTTTTGGAAAATCAAACTAAGGTGTGCTCTCCCATATAAACACAACTAAATCCCTTGGTATCACATAGTTAGGATTCATGTAGTATAGGATTTCATTACACTCTACTTGATACAAGGTTTTTTTTTATCCCATCCCTCCTCCTATGCTAGGCTACTTGATTCCTATGAGATACAATTTGCCACAAGTCCATCCTTTAGGTCTCATTCATATTACATCTTCATGTTTCACATTTACACTTTGTGTTTACATCATTTCATTTTGCATTTTTAGCTCATTCATGATTAGTATGTTACTAACATTTTCATTTAGGATACATTCATTTTTCATTTCTTGCATTCATTACATCTACATTATGCATCTTATTCATTATTCTTCATTAGGTTACATTATTTTTTCATTACATTAATCCTTTTCGTATCATCATTACAATCATTGCATTTAGTCACATACACATCATGATACATTTAACACAAATCATATAGTGAGTCCATGCATATAAAACAAAAAAATGCATACATATCATACATCACCATTATCTAGGACCTAGATCATCCACACATTAGTCATCATATATGCATAATAGGAAATACTACATCACATCACATACATCCTGCATCACCAATGTCAGTAGTAGTATCATAACATCATGCATCACATATAGTACTCATAAAACCTCATAAACATAAACATTAGAAAGACTCATAAAACACCATCATGCATACACATTTAAGATCATCAAATCATGTAATCATATATATCAAAAAAATAAGTGTCCATGTATAGTCCATATGCAAAAGAATCATGTAGTACATACAAAAGAATACATCATCAAAAACTCGTTGCATCTATATCACTATGTCAAAACTGATCACTCTAGGAATCATGTGCCTAGTTGGGAGGGCCCTACCCCTCCTATACCCCCTCCTCATGGAGGCCTCCCTTGAACAATCGATGACTCTAATCTTTGAGAACCACTTGTGGCCCATGAGCTAGATGCCTCCTGGAACTCTAGTTATCACTACTCCACATGCATGTCATCATGATACAACGTTTGGTAGTAGCCTACCTCTCGTAGAGCTCGTGCATCATGTTAGCATGTAGTCAAGTCCTCCTACATCACTATGACCATTCCCCTATCCTAAGTCATCTACCTCGTGATGTCTCACTACCCGTAATACTCATCTACTTGACACTATAGGGTCTCTCTATCCACTCAAACGAGGGCCACATCCTATCGTAGAGTGTCTAACTTTGCTAGATCCTCTACATCTACATGTACAATGAGATCAATAAACTCACCAACATCTATCCTCACCTACAATGTTGCCAGGGCCTCTTGTGCACTATCTTCCCAGGCCTACTTTTCTTGTACCTCCCCCTATAGTCAAGAAACCTCTATCTAGAGGCTATCCCACTTGGGCTTAACTATATATGCATCCTCTTGCTATGCTAGAGGTGGCCCCTGTGGTACTTGTGGCATTGACTATGGTCCTTGTGCTAGTGGTGGCCCTACTGGTGCCTGCTCTCTCCTCTGATGAACTCATTGTTCTTGTGGACCCTATTGTGGTCCTTGCACTAGTAGTGAGCCTACTAGTACCTA